>CM073322.1:26871113-28329863 GCA_037043015.1 Bryum argenteum
TGTGGTAACCAATTCGTAAAGTCTAGGAAAATTTCCCTTGTAGCGACGTCTTAGATCACCTATTGTAATTGTAAAGTTTCTTTGGGATGGCCAAACTTGAGTAAGTAAAAGAAAAGTTGAGGTAATTGTTTAGGAAATCTTGGCTTTGATCTACTTATCTCTTTATCAGTTCCATTCAATTTTTGAAAATTCCCACTTACCTTCTCTCATTATGGAATGCATTTTTGTAACAGGGCAAGAACTAGATTTTTGTGTTTGCTAGAAAAGTAGATAGATAGTTGAAACCATTTTAGGAGTTTTTAGAAAATTTTAGAATTTGAGGTAGATGGCCTATGTGGGACCCACCATAGAAGCTTCGAGAAGGTGGGGCCCACCTCTAGAGTCTTCTAGAAGGGCGGTTATCTAGGTGGGGCCCACCTCTAGGACCTTCCGGAAAGTTCCATGGTGGGGCCCGCCATTGGAACATTCTAGAAAGTTCCAAGGGCGGTTAGGCAGAGTATAAATAGAACTGGCCGGGGCCATTTGGAGGCATTCGGTCAGGTACGCCTTAGTCCCTCCCTCTCAGTAAAGTTTGGTTTGTACTTTGCTTCTTTAGTTCTGCTTTGTTCTGTTCTGTTCAAGTCTATTCGGTCTTGTTTAGTCTGGTTTTCTCAGATCTTGTTAGGTTAGCAGTGTTTGAGTTGTGACCAAAGAGAGAATTCAGTCCCGTTTCATTGGTATCAGAGCGAGTGTCAGTCTATCCTTACGTTAGGTGTTATTAGCAAGAGTCTACTTGAGAGTCAGTCATTGTGGTTTCATCAAGTCTTGTCCTTGGATCTACTTGGAGTTACTTTCAAGGATTTGGCTAGAACGAGAGAAGGCGTCACGTGAGGCAGGGTCGTCGGAAGAATTGCATCATGGGAGAAATGGCGGAACCCACTCATATGGAGACTGAGATTCAAGACCTACTAGACCAGATTCTTTGCATTACAAGGACAAGCGGACGCTTCTAGAGCTAGAGAATTGACAATCGCGAGGTCAAGTTGAGCAAGCCTCAAACATATTCGGAACTTCAAGACAAGATGATGTATCTCAATGGCTTTTCAACATGCGACAATATCTCCAAATGTCCAGGGCGAAACTCAACCGACGGAATTATATATGCAAACCCCGACTATTTGAGGGTGCAGCAGCCCATTTGGTGGCGACTTGAGCTCAAAACTATGGAGCTCAAGGCGGATTTCAAAATTGGGAGGAATTTGAGACCGAGCTCACAAACCAGCTTTCGCCCATCAATGCGGAGAAGTTAGCGCGCGATCGGTTGGCCACCTTGACACAAATAAGGTCGGTGCGGAGTATGTCACCCGGTTCAAATCCATATGTCTCCAAATACCCAATGTTTCGGAGGAGAGATGATGGATCGATTTGTTCGAGGATTGAAGCCGATCGTTCAACGAGAAGTGGAATTAAGAGACCCTCAAACATTTGAGGAGGCGGTTAGGATTGCGAGAAAGAGTTGATGCCATAAACTTTAGAAATCGTGGAGTACGACGACTGCAGATGGAACCCTACGCCACCACCTACTATGGTAGCCCAACAACCGACGCCAATGGAGATTGACGCCCTACAAGGACCATTGACGCTTGCAGACGACAATTATTGGCACGGAAGGGATTGTGCTTCTCTTGTCGGGAGTCGGGCCATCGATTGGAGAGTGTCCAAAACGCCGAATTCGGTGCCAACAAACCAAGGCGGATCCACAACCTCGAGGTGACCAAGATGATGAAGGAATGGAGCAGGAAACGGGGCTCCCGATGGGGCACCGAGGACCAATATCGGGGATAGTCGTTGTCTCTCGTAGTCAAACAAAGATGGCCTCGGGCAACACTCAAAAAGGTCAGCTGATATGTCTCACAGGTCGACTTAGAAGACAACCGTGTCGAGTACTAGTGGATTGCGGTTCTACGGAGAATTGCATCTCGACCGCAATTGCCAACCGACTTGGGATCAAGACTAAGGTGATCACCGGAGGGACTATATACCTCGCAGACGATCGGAAAATGATTTAAGTGAGACATGTGAAGAAGAGACCTTGAGATTGTGTGATGCCTATGCACTACGCGGAAAATTTAAGGTAACGGCTCGGATATGATGTTATCCTGGGAATGCCGTGGTTGGAGGCGGGAAATAAGCAGATTGAGTGACTGGCAAGAACCATCTCTTTTAACGAAGGTGGGCGCAAGATAATTCTTCATGCTTCAACATCAAGTGGATTGAAGAAACGACAGACAACTAAAGGCATATTGGTGGGGATGGCCTTCATGAAGAAACAGATCACGACGAAAAGCGGCCGGTGTATGTGGTGGTTCCAAATATTGCTTCAATGGTAGAGAAGAGAGCCGAAGTAGCAGAACGAGTTGAACAACTTATCGACGAGTTCCGAGATGTCTTTCCCGCCAGACCTACCTAGTGGTTTACCACCCGATCGAGGTGCTCCTTCCACATAGACTTAATGCCGTGGCTAAACCAAAGAAATCGGCCAATTTATCGCCTAGCACCAAACGAGCTTGAGGAGTCGAGGAAGACGTTGGACGAGCTTTTGGAGAAGGGCCTCATTCGGTAAAGCACATCGCCATGGGGAGCACTGTCCTTTTTGCACCCAAAAAGGATGGTGGATTGCGGCTATGCATCGATTATCGGGGCCTTAATAAGCGCACCATCAAAAATGCTTATCCACTCCCACGTGTGGATGACCTTCTTGATCAACTTCGAGGCGCAACCATTTTTAGCAAGCTAGATCTTCGAAGTGGATCTTGCGCGGATACCAATTGCAAAAGAGGATATTGAAAAGACAAAGATTTCGTGACGCTATGCTATGGACATTTTGAGTGGCTCGTTCGCCTTTTGGTCTCACCAATGCCCTGACTTCCTTCATGGGTCATATGAATGAGGTTGTTCCGGGACCTTTTGGACAAGTGTGTAGTTGTTTTCATTGACGACATTTTGATCTATAGTAAAACCCCGGAAGAGCATGACCAACATCTACGGGAGGTGCTACGTCGGTTCTGGATAGTCACTTCTATTGCAAGCAAATCAAAGTGTGAACTTTGGAAGTCCGAGGTCACCTTTTTGGGGCATGTAGTATCATTCGAGGGTGTGTACATGGAACAAGCTAAGGTGAATGCGGTGAAGGACTCGCCAACTCCCAAGGATGTTTCTCAAGTTCGTTCTTTCTTAGGCCTCGCGGGATACTATCGTCGTTTTGTTCGGCGGTTTTGCACATTCTTCTTCCTCCGACAAATCTATTGGAGAAGGGCGCTCCATTTGAGTGGAAACTACAACAATAAGGCGCTTTCAATAATTTGAAGGAGGCACTCCTCTCGCTCCACTTCTCGCAACCATATGATCCCGACTTTCCGTGTATGCGGTTGACATTGACGCCCGACTTTGCTATAGGCGCGGTCCTCCAACAAGACTTCGGTAGGGGCCTTCAACCGGTGGCATATGAGTTACGCAAACTTAAGAGGGCGAGCGCAACTATTCTCGCACGTGATCGGGAACAACTAGCAATTGTACATGCTACCAAAGTATGGCGGCACTATCTATTGGGGAAACTCGTGACAATTGACCGATCATCGGCCCTTACTACATGATCTGCATTTAGAAAATATGAAATCAAGACACCACCGCCGGAAGAAACGATTCTGGTGTTTGATATTCAACTTCAAGATGCAAGCAAGGCGACAACATATTGTGCCAGACGCTTTATCTCGAGACCGATCCAAATCAATCGGAGGACACGAGGGAGATTGCTACCATTAGTAGTATTGTTCGGATCTAACCGGAGGGAGAGAATGGAAGGAAGCCACCTACCAGGATGCTTACTTCACAATGGTGACCGATCGAGTAGAGAGCGGGTGATGTGCAATATCAAGATTACAACCTCGTTGACGGCCCTCTCTTTTTAGAAGCGGGTTTATGTACCTAACGATGCTAAACTTCGAACCCGCATACTTCAAGAAGGGCATGACATTCCTATCTCTGGACATCTCGGACGTGAGAAGACCTTAGAACGGATTTCTAGAACATGGTTTTGGGTGGGCTTGGATCGTGATGTTCGAGCTTTTGTGCGTTCCTGTGAGCTATGCCAACGGAACAAGGCACGCACATCGCACACTCTTGATCGGGCCTGCGGCCGATTCCACTACCTACGATGATGATGGGAACAAGTAACCATGGATCTCATTACTTGTTTGCCACGACACGCATCGTAATCACACTGCGGTTCTTTGTCTTTGTGGACCGTCTTTCAAGCAAATTCATTTGGTCATGCCCGATGCTCCGATATTGATGCCCCAACACTTGCACGAGTCTTCTTCGACATTGTCTTCCGTCATCATGGATTGCCTCGTGTCATTATCTCGGATCGGGATCCGCGCTTCACAGGAGTTTCCGCAAAGCACTATTCAAGCTTCTCGCACACGACTTGCTATGTCCACGCTGTTTCATCCTCGATGATCGGGATGGATGACAGAGCGTGCTAACCGGACCTTGGAGGATATCTTTGCGGGCGTTTGTGGCAATTCACCACAACGACCGGGATGAGTATCGACACCCTTTGGAGTTCGCCTATAATGATAGTTCCTAAGCAAGCACGGGTCATTCACCATTCTTTTCTTAACGCCGGTCAAGACCCGATTACGCCGCAACGCCCCACCGCCCCATCAACACCAACAACCCTACAACGGAGGAGTTTATACAACGACTAACATCGGCGTTGCAAGAGGCTCGACAATGCTCCCTCATCGCACGTAATCGACAAAAACAATATGCAGATAACCACCGCAACATAAGACCTTTCGAGAAGGTGACTTGGTTCTCGCTCTCAAATGCCAACCTTCCGTTAGCTACATCGACTCAAGTCCGTAAACTTGCACCCGGTGGATTGGACCTTTCCGAATCTCTACGGTCATATTTGATGTTGCATACCGCCTCGAGCTTCCGCCACATATCCACATCCATCCAGTTTTTCATATCTCGCAGCCTCAAGATTTTCATATCAATCGGAGCGCTTTCGTGCCGACATCGGCCTCCGCCGCCACCACCGTGATTGAAGACCAGGAGGAATATGAAGTGGATCGCATTTTGGAACACCGCTATCTTCGTCGTGGCAATGGACGTCCGCAACTACAATACAAAGTCCGATGGAAAGGTTATCCCATCCACGATGCAACATGGGAGCCCGCTCACAACCTTACCCATTGTCAAGAAACCATTTGGAGATATCATCGGGAGCGAACGAGGACGTTCCGCATTAGCGGAGGATTAATTGTAATGTAGGCGAGAACTAGATTTTTGTGTTTGCTTAGAAAAGTAGATAGATAGTTGAAACCATTTTAGGAGTTTTTAGAAAATTTTAGAATTTGAGGTAGATGGCCTATGTGGGACCCACCATAGAAGCTTCGAGAAGGTGGGGCCCACCTCTAGAGTCTTCTAGAAGGGCGGTTATCTAGGTGGGGCCCACCTCTAGGACCTTCCGGAAAGTTCCATGGTGGGGCCCGCCATTGGAACATTCTAGAAAGTTCCAAGGGCGGTTAGGCGGTATAAATAGAATCGGCCGGCCATTTGGAGGCATTCGGTCAGGTACGCCTTAGTCCCTCCCTCTCAGTAAAGTTTGGTTTGTACTTTGCTTCTTTAGTTCTGCTTTGTTCTGTTCTGTTCAAGTCTATTCGGTCTTGTTTAGTCCGGTTTTCTCAGATCTTGTTAGGTTAGCAATGTTTGAGTTGTGACCAAAGAGAGAATTCAGTCCCGTTTCAATTTTTGTGTCATGAAGTATATCAATCTGGCATTTTATTATTTCATTGTTTGTATCAGACAATTTATTAAATAGAAATAATCATATACGAGGTTAGGGGATGATGGATAAGTGGATAAGTGGTTATGATTAATTGCATAATGGATATGTACATTCTTGAACCACACAACATTACGTGTCCAATAAGTTTTTTCTTTTTAAAATTTTAATTGCTAAATACTATCAGGGGGGAATGTGCCCTACCCTATGCATTATAATCTTCTTTCATCATCGTTGGCACTCACTCCACTGCAGTTCCACCCAATTGCTAAAAGAGGATATCGTAAGCAAACGAAGGCAGGTGGACAACGTAATCATGTCTCAAGCCTCTTTTCTATCATCATCAATGGTTAAGATCTTTTTAGTTTTTATAACTTTTTGTGAATAAAATCAGATGCCCTTTAAACCATAGTTTGGGTCTTGCAAAATGCAGGACCCGAACAAATGCCAATGCCAAGACGCCATTAACCTCGTCAAAAAGTGCCGCGTAAGCCATTTGGAGAGCTATTGCGTGGCCTCTAGTGTGAAGGAAGCTGGAAAGGCCAAATCTATGGTATCATGCACTTTAATTGGCTGAAATTGATGGCCTCTTGACCTTCGGCTATAGTGTGAAGCGGCCCTAAAGCCAAATCCATGCATTTTAAGCTAAATCACTTTTAACATCTCGTGCATTTCCTCCTTCTCTGGAAATTTCACTTAAAGTGTTTCAAACTTGCTTTAACTTTGAAAGGCATTTTGGTAGCCATCGGCAACAAATCTACAAAGTCTTGCATTTCTTGGTATTTTCTAGGTCTTAGTAAATCCTTCATAAATTTCAAGGTCACGGGTATGCAGGCATTCCGATCAAATAGTCATCGAAGTAGCGAGTTCACTAAGTCATGAACCAGGAAAGGCTCCTCACCTTATTTCCGGCAAGGATCTCTGCAAGAGTTTAAAATTTACATTTCTTTCTTCTATCCAGCCTTCCTATAAATTCTCGATATTTCAGTGAAAGGTGATTTATGTAGCAAAATAGACAGTAAAGCGAGTGGTTAGATTTTTCAGTCATGGACAAACAAATGGTTTGTGTAAACAAAATTTCATTGTGCATGCACACGTTTGCCGCCACCTGACCTAATTTTCATAGAACCTTCTCTTTGATAGCGGTGTCAATATGAGGACCACATTGAAACATACGTAGCTTCAAAACATATGTCTAGACATTGCTTGGGGTGTGTAAAACTTCTGTCTGTTGAGTTTATTTGCTTGCTGTTGCAATTACTCTCGTTCCAATAAACAATGAACCTGCGGAAACGCTGCTACAAACATTGCTTTTGCTTGACCTAATCAATGTTGACTGTTCTCTTAAGGCATCGCCAATGGTGGTACTGATAAGTGGTTCTTTGGCCCATGTATATCCTTGTTCAGATGAGCCTAGGGTTCCTTGAACAATATCGATTTTCGTACCGTAAAAGTCTCTCTAAAGTTGCTGCAAAAGGCTAACCTTGGCACCGACGAGTATCAACATCGAAGTCGAATAAGCTTGAAGCTTTCTCATGTATGAGGGTTTCGAATTTGGTATATACGGCTGGCTACCATTGCGTACTCCTCCCCATCCACATTCAGTTTCTGAAGAGAACTGGACATTTCTTAGTACCAGAAAAAAACTTCTTCCTGCAAATTGATAGTAACAATTAACGACAAACCGGAAAAATTCGGTCAAGAGTAAGCAGCAGTGTATTCACGAGCACGCGATTAGGATTGCCTTCATCCACGGTCCCATCGCAACAGGAATTTCAGTCTGCTACTCAAATTGGTATCGTATCTCTTGATTCCGTTCTTCGTGATAATGAAGTGCATTTATTACATTCTCGGTAAAGAGTCACAGAAGCGTGCGCAATTGCATATCTTGGATGTGGTCTCCTTGTTGTGCCGTGACCCCGCCAAAGCTCTCAAATTCTGTGTGAACACCACCTGATTTGGGGAGCCCGTCTTCCTGCCGGGTCTTCCACAGCACCGTTGCACCAGAATACTGTACTCCTGGCCCGCCACACCCTCGCCCACCGGGAGACTTTTACAGTGCGAGGTAGCGGGTGCACTTAGAGCATGCCCAGCCCTGGGCTTCACGTCAGGCCGCTGTGCTGCATGAATAGCTTGCCGGCGTCGCTCGGCCGGACGTCGGAACCACACCCGAGGAGGAAAACAAAGTAGAGGGAAAGGCCGCTCACCAATCACATTTTTTAACAAGATGGTTATGATAGAAACTATCTTCTGCCAACAAAATCTCTACCATGAGGCACTCTTTCATTGTTTAATAGGAATTGTTCAATGTGAGTGAAGGCACGGGATAACTTGGAGTTATGGTGAGTTAGAATGGAGGAGACCTCTACCCTCTTGACCGGGTTATAGGGATAGTGCCTGAGAGAAGGTTCTTGACAAAATAAATAAAATAAATAAATAAATAGAAACTCCAGTCCCCGTGAAGGGGCCAACGTGAATAAAGTGTTTATTCGTAGTGTCAGTGACCCTATGCCCACAGGACAAAAGGTTACTGGGACACTACTACTCTCCCCTTTTGAGGATGGACACTATATTAACAGGTTCTTGACACTCCAAACAAGGCTCCACTCTCCGGCCTACACCCGGGCTGGGCATACTCTTAGGACATCATATAGAAACTCCATGGTATCAATGACACTTGGATGAACCGTATGGCCGTCTTGTTGCTCCCTTATGGAATTCAAAAATATGTCAATTGTTTAGCGAAATTCAAGAAACTTACTACAAAACTTAGCCTCACATATTTCATGATTCAAGACATTTTCAAAGTACGAGTTCAAAGGTACAAATCTATTGTTATAGAGTTTCTTATGAAATTCATAATGTGTAAAATTAATGACTAAATCATTTCAAATTTTATTTATGACTAGCAATAAATTTAAAAAATCCAAAAACAAAAACAAAAAGGTAGCAACAGGGAACTTCAAGCGTCCTTCACTTGTCGTCTCTTCTATGGACAATGCAAGGTGAAGACTAATTTCCAATAGAAAGCCGCCACCTCTGCCATGGACTACAATCCTAGGTCTCCTAAATTTATAAACTTCTAGAAATTCACAAAACCATGATTCTTCTGTGAAAAATACAGTATTCCGTACATATATTTAAGAATATTGAAAATTTTAGCACCATTCAAATCCTTCTTTAAATATATACAAATTTGCTAAGAATCTCTCCTACATGCCACATTTAACTAAATTTGGACTCATTCATGAATTATGGATTGGAGCAAATTTTAGAAATTACAATTTTCTGGAATGATCATTAAACCAATTGAAAATCTACATTGGGGGATGTGAGTATCTTTATATTCTCCAAAGATCCCCCGATTTACATTTTTGTGTTCACACTGTATTTTACTCACATAAGTATGGGGATCCCCTGTTGCCTTACTTCTGGACTGCTCCCACTCCAAAAGTAGTTAAATGTGTCATCTACCTTATCACTCATGTAGGTGGATTTGAAGCATCTCCATCCAGGTGAATATGATGTGCCCAAGTATCATATTTATCTACGAAAATCTCAATTGTCAATCATGTGTGTTTTGGCCAACGGTTTGTTTGCCAGCTGATATGATGATGTATGAGTCTTCCCAATCATTTTCCCAATCACTAGTCATAAGGTAGAGAGCTCAAATAATGGCAAGGACATGTCGGAGGAAGCTCTTGTACCACTAGTAAAGTTCTCCTTTTGTTTGTGTCAAAATAAAAATAAATAATGGCAAGGATTCTATCATGGAAAATTTGTAGTGAACTTAGGGATGCTTTACATGGGGAGTCAAGCCGTACATGGAGCCGATGAGCAAAAATCCTCTCAACGTGATTGGTTCATTTTTTGGACCACAAGTAATGGGCATTAAGAGAATTTTTGCTCTCCTTCGGCCTCATGCTCGGCTTGACTCCTCGTGTAAAGCATCCCTTAGTGGTGTGAGTAATTTGTCTTTGTGGGCAAAATAAGTGGAAGATTAGACCAATTGGAATCATTAACTCTGATGAATCTTTTATACATTGTTGAAGTTGAATTTGTGGGTGTTCTACAAATGATGCACCCCTTGAATGTTTTCTCTTAGGTACAATATATGCATCATTTAACTAAATATGAACTTTGGGCTTATTTCTAGACTTTGGAACATGGCGGAGTCCACCCATCCTTGATCCTAATATCTACATATTTGAAGAATATCCTCATAGATTCTACATTCTAGTGATCATTTGTAGCTATTGCTAATAATTGTCAGACTATAGACATGATTAAACTAATGTTAAGTGGAATCTTGGAGTGATTTTTACTTTAATGAATATGATTAATGTATGTTAGGAGTGTAGTGAATTATGTTTTTGTGAAAAAGTGTGAAGTTCTTGTTGTAGCTATGGTGGTGACATGAAAGTGCATTTGAAGGTGTACTGTACGTGGTACAAAGTAGGTCCTTAGATACATTGTAGTCTATGGGCTTTTCCAACAAATTGGCTTGAAAAGGCAAGACTTGTTATATTTAGCCACTTCAAAGGTAATTATCCTTTCCAAGGTACTTGCTATTCGACCCGCCACCTTTGGCACCAAAGAGAGAGGCCCGAGACCAACTATAACTCTCTCACCACCCATCCAATTCCTACTCAAACACATAGTTAACTTCAAGTTAACTTGACGTTTGGATAATTTTATCTTACCTTTTGGAAAAACCTCAAAACTGTTGAAATTTTGGACTCAAAGTACTTTTAAATTTGTGTAATAGTGTGGTGGAAGGCGAAACATAGCAAGATCAATGAACCAATGTGTCGTAAAGGGTGTGGATTCAGAAAGGTGCTATATTTAACAACCCTTCCTCCCATTTAGCAAGTCCTTATTAAATCCACTCCATTGGGAATGCCCTTAGGATTTATGAATTTGTTGGATATGTCTTCATATACAAAAATAAATACAATAAAAAAGAAAAAAGTTCTACTATATTATTAGAAAACTTTTATGGAGGACCTAAATAAAAGAAGTTTTTTGGGTTTTTAGTGGCCTTTCCCATTTTTTTATATAGTCTTCTTTGAGCACAATTTCATGACCATTTTTGATAAGTTTGAGTTTTTCTCTAAACCCCTTGAGCTTTTGGAGGTTCCATGTTATATTCAAATGATCCTAAAGAAAAATCTCTTTCAATGCTATCTATCCTTTCCTATTTCCATCATATCATCTATATATATAAAAGAACACGATTACCTGCTAGCGATCCTTTGCAGGTTGCCCGACCTGATGCAGCCGGTTTTCTCTGTTTGCCCTTGGTGATCCTTCCCGTAGTAGGGTGGTTTGCCCATGAGAGTATACACGGTATGAAGAGTTTTAAAGATTTTGAAGGATTTCTGTAGGTCGTTTTGATTGTTATTAAGAATTTATTAAATCTCATTAACATGACAAGAGTCGAAGGGACAAGGAATGTGGAACATGTAAAATGGAGCAAAATAAGGAGTAAAGAGGAGATCAAGGGAACATGGAACAAGAACTAGGAATTGGGCACGGAGAATGGAAACAAAAACAAATAATGAGAACCATGAATGTATGATAGGAACTGGGAACAAATTATGGAAATCGGGAACAAATGATGAAACCAAGAAGGGAAATTTGGGGATGGCCGGATGGGGGAGCCGGAATCGGGAACAAAGGATGGAAACCACGAATGGGAAATTAGAGGTTGGGAGTGATTAGTAAAGAAAAAGAGATTAGGAACCAGAATAGAACAGAGGACAGCTGGGAAGTAGGGATCCATGGAATGAAGGATATCATAAAATTCTTATAAAGCAAGGAGATACAATCAACGAGAGAATGAAGGATGGGGGTCAGTTCTTGAGGAGCACCAAATAAAAAGCTCCTCCATCGGGATGAGGGGGAGAAATTAATCAAAGACATGCATGGTCATGGCCATTATCAGTTGGTCATGTATACACAACATGAAGAGTAAGTGTTCTAAAGATTTTGAAGAGTTCTCTAAATGATATGTGGTGGTTATTAAGAGTTTATTAGATCCCAATAATAAAAATACAAGGAGTTAAAGAGACAAGGAATATGGAACATAAAAATGGGAGCAAAGAAAGAGTCACTTGAGGGGAGATCAAGGGAACATCGGAGGGGAACCAGGAATCGAGATTAAAGGATAAGAATTACGAAAGGAGGATGAGAACTACTAACAAATAATGAGAACCAAGAACGAATGATGGGAACTACATACAAATGATGGAAACTAGGAACAAATGACGGAAACCAAAAAGGAAAGTTGTTGAAACACAAAAGAAATGATGAGAAGGGGGAACGGGCCAAAGCATGGGTAACCTAGAAAAAGGGAACGTAGGTCATGCTATAAATCTTAAAAAGTAGGAAGACCATGGACTAGGACATCAAAAAGGGTTGATAATTATTTTTTTTAAAACACGTAAAAAACTAAAAATTTAAACTCAGGTATAAAAAGAAATACGTAGTTGGAGGATTCTCAATAGGGTATAATTATTTTTTATACCTAGGTCTGGATGTTTTACATGTTTTCATAACTTTCAATCTTACCTTTTTGATGTCCGTGTCCGGAGGACACGGGTTAGGACTTGTAATAAATATCATATCATAATATTCCCTCAATATAGTGTTCACAATAAAGCACTTCAAATCTACATCAATCACATTTACACAAAAGCAATTGTCAAACCGATGTTGTATTCTAGCAAGATGGTCATAGTACCACAAATTCATAAAAAGTATACTTGAAAAGGGCCTCGTTCATTGTGAGCAAAGCAACGCATAGTACAAACCGGTGTTGTAATCTAGCAAGATGGTCACAGTACCACAAATTCATATGAAGTATACTTGAAAAGGGCCTCGTGCGTTGTGAGCAAAGCAACGCATAGTACAAATCTACACAAGATTTTTGTACATGTTAAGATGACATTTGGTTCTTTGAGCAAGTACTGAGAAGTTGTTGAAAAAAGGGTCGTCTGCTTTCACATTGACCATATTATTTTGGCACCATAACTTGAAGAAAAAGCATATTCTCACAAAATTGATAACCTATCTTATTTCATCAACAAAAGAACAAATTGTACAAATCTACCCAAGATTTGTTATGTTTGTTGAGTACGACACTTGGTCCTTGTAGCATGTGGAAAGAAGCAAACACAAAAAGGACCTTCTAGAATTCACATTAAAGAAGTGACTCTATGTCCCTACAATGAGAAAACAATGAAGATGCATCCAGCTTCCAACTTACAAATGTTCACACACACTTACAAATTCTCTCCATGAAAAGGAGCAAAGATCATTTAAAGTGATTTTAATATAGAAGGTGGGCACCAACCTTCTAAACACTTGGCAAGAGTCCAAGCTTCCGTAGAGAAAAGCAATGCATACTGTGTCTGTGTCCATGAGTGAGGATAGTTCGGTTACAAGAACGACAAAGCTGCGAAGTCAAAACAGACCCGTTTCCATTGCATTGGCCACCAGAAAGGACAGAGCATAGCATGAGCTGCGAGCTGTCGCTCGGACATGGCGATGCCGCTCTACCGCGGATGGAGTAACCGAAGCTCCTGCACCGGCCACGGCTGGCCATGTTCCTAGAACTGTCGCTTGCGGGCGCCCGTATACAATATCGCCTTTCACCATCGCCAATCAAAGGCAACTCTGGCATGGCAGGCTCCAATCATGCCATTATCTGCTTTGTTTTCATGCTACCTTCGTGGCATATCCTCCTTGCACGTTCTAAATCCCGGTTACATCTTGAATTAGACAGGCGTTTGTCACGCGAGCTTCTGCACATGAATATAACTTGAATTCCGGCGCTAAGCTTGATATGAATCTTGTGCTCGCTAACGAAAGCGAGGAAGCGGAAGTCTTTCATAAAAGCGAGCTGGTCTTGGTGTTCATAAGCTTTTGACGATGATTCGAGTTGCGTGTATGCTGTGTCTGGTGTTTTTTACTATTGTTGATGCCCAATCCCCTCCGGTATGTCCTGAAAAGGCGATTTTCGTGTTCGGAGACTCGCTTTCTGATACTGGCAACGTCGAGTATCTTGGGATTAACTACTTGCGTCCTCCCTACGGAGAATCCTACAACTTCCCCGGGTCCCTCAATCCGAGCCGCTTTAGTGATGGCCGCCTCGTCGTTGACTTCATCGGTAGAGATGACCTCCTCCAATTCTCATGATTTTGCCGCGCTTTTTTGATCTTAGACTCTGTACATAGATCAAAGATTGTTATTATCGCAAATTGGAGATATGTCCAAGGTTTCCGTTAGTGCAGGAACAATCACGCAATCCGAATGAGTCTTCAAATACTGAAATCGTGTTTTACTTTTGTATTAAGCAAGAAGACCATTGATGTTTCTAGTGTGAGCTTGCGACCTGTGTCACGGCTGGAGTTGAATCGCTTTTTATGAGACTACGTTAGTTTGTTCATCTACAAAGGTTGACTTCGTGTTGTGGCGGGTAATGCAGCACAAGCGTTTGGATTTCCCTTCGTGAAACCAATAGTAGCGGTAGGACGAGCGGGAAGCTATGAAAAAGGAGCAAATTTTGCGTACGGAGGAGCGACGGCAGCGGCGAACTTGTTGGCAAGCCCCTTCAGTCTCTCCACCGAAATTAACCAGTTCCTTTCCTTCAAGTTCACATCACCTATTCCACGTAAGTTCGTTAACTCCTTGATCGCCGCAAATTTTATATTCTTTTGTTGTGTTGCGGCGTGTTTCTCAGCATTTTTGGTTATTTCACAGTTTTCGATCCTTCGTACTTCGGAAAGGCGCTCTATGCGATTCCCGAAATCGGAGCGAACGACTTTCTGGATGCGTTTGAGGCCGGTCGTACTCCCGCTCAAGTGATAACATCTACAGTTCCAGCAGCAATCAGAGCAGTCCGGAATGGTTTGGAGGTTAGTTGACTTGCCGCTGGCGCGCCTCATGTCATTGTCATGGACTAGTAACTTGAACTCAGACGCCACGATTAACAATTAACATGCCGAGCCAGGACAACGAGTTACGTCCAAGCCTGTCACGATACTTCTATAATAATTGGAACATGCTGAACCTCACGACTGAAACAATCATTCTTTCTAAGGGAGCTGTTTTCATTAGCTTTGTTGAGAGAAAACCCTATGGAAGTAGATGGTATTTTCATTCTAGACCTCCTCGTTTCTTTCATTTCAGTCGACACAAGCTGGTCCAGGAGCTCTCGAGGATCTTTTTCTGTATAAGCTTTGTGAGATGAAAAATATCATTATAATATTGATCACAACTTGGTTCTAGCAAAGTATGAGCTTGCAAACTACGGTGCCAGTTGCAAAATAACTCATACGAAGTTTGAGAGGACAACACATTATTTTTATCTTATAAAATATTGTGAATATTATACTCTATACTAAAAGTGGTTCACACCTAATAAAGTATTTAGAATAAGAGTGATTATATGAGAATATTTACACTTATATTCTCGAAAACCGTTTCATTCTTCCGTTTTTAAGACACTGTGAACCACTTTTCCTCCTATTTTATGAATAGAAGCTTATTAACGAATTTATTGTTTGGTGAGGAACACAGTTATATATTTCATGATTTAATAATAATATGCCTCACTCACAGAATGAATATATCTTGTGGTGACTTTGAATGGTGGAATTAATTTTTGGTACCGATACAGACTTTGTACAGAAGCGGATCCCGGAGCTTCTACGTTTTCAATGTACCACCGATTGGATGCATTCCGTATGTTCTCACAGTATTTGGAACCGCGGAATCCCCCATCGACAACATGGGGTGCTTGAGTGAATATAACACAGTGGCGGAGACTTACAATGCACAGTTGCGCGCAGCAGTGATCGAGTATCGAACACGATGGTCCGATGCCAGCATCGTGTTCTTTGACACTTACGGAGCGAGCAAGCTCATATTCAGCACTCCGGAAGCATACGGTAAGGAAACGAATCCAAAAGCTTTCCCAAATGAAAACAAATCAAACAGCGAGTTTGACCCCCTTTCTTATTTTTCAGGCTTTCGTAAAGACACGGCACTTGTGGCTTGCTGTGGCTATGGCGGCAAATACAATTACAATCCCACAGTTCGGTGCGGCACTTCAGGAACGGTTACAGAACCTACTACGAACTCAAAGACTTTCGTGAATATTACAACGGCGTGTCCTGATCCTGAGAAACATCTTAGTTGGGATGGTGTGCATCCCACACAAGCATTTAATCGTCAGCTTGCTCTGCAATTTCTCAAGGGTAGCTTTGTTGAAAATCAGACAGGCGGCATTAACATCAGTTCACTCTGTACACTCGATTTGAGTGGATTTTGAGGCTGATGATGCCCGATATTTATTGTACATAGGCCAAATAATTTATCACTTTTTGCTGATTGAGCTTTCGCTTGAGCTCTTCACCGATTTCGTGTCTTCGCTGTGCACTGTTGGTACCTCTTTCTTTTGATCTACAGGCCTTTCGGGGTACCTACCGATGATATGCTCTGCAAGAAGCGCCGCGAATTTATCCGGAAGCTCGTTCTTTCGACAAACCCTCTTTGCCACTTCCTCTGCAGTTTCGTGGTCGCCCATTCTAACGCGCTCGACACATCCATCCTCAAGCTCCACGATAATGTTGGCTAGCTGAACGGTCGGGTCATTGATGTCAACGCCTGTCACGAGGGATTCACCATCAAGAGAGTTCACGAACGCGATAACAGATTACAAAGTGGTGGTGAAAGAAAGTAGGTACCAGCAGTGTTGCTCTTGGGAGCAGCATCTGGAGACAAAGAGAAGCCGACTGTGTGCTCTCCCTGCAATCCCACATTTCCTCTGTAAGACGATCAGCGCTCTGGTTGCGAGCTGATGATACAAAATTCATTACCTGCGAAGACTCGGAGGGCGCTCTTGACGCTTCTTCACACTCGTGACAAAGGGGTGATACTCGACAGAATTGCCTCGGCGACCTCCTTGCATTTCTCATGGTAAAAGCTCCTGCTCGCTCGCATCAGAATTCTGCAGAAATTTGAAATTAGGTCAAGGCACAGTGGTCACTCTCGATCTTTGTCTGCTACTATAACTCGTCAGCATGCGTGCATGATTTCACATATTCTATTCGTATGCTTGACATTGTATGGGAATTTCCCCAAGATATGAGGATGTGATTACTGTTGCTTGAAGAGCTGGCAATGATAAGCAGTTTGTTTGCTTGTGATGATGAGGATATCATGGTGGTGGAGTAATGCTGCATGCACTAAACATGTTCGGCAGGATTTGCTATTGGAGTCTGAAGGATAGAGGTCATGGAGAGATGCAAGAGATTGGAAGAGTAACTTTTGGTAGCCATAGTGAATGAACATCAAAAACTTCAAGTTTTGTCGAATTCACACGTAAAAGAGGCATATTTCCATCATTTGGATTATCAATTGGATAATTGTTCATATGCCTTTCTTATTGTCATAAAATAAGTTTTGTATTTGAGAAAGGGTAGTCTAGAGAGTGGTTTGGTGTATCCTAGAAATCCGCTTGACTACTTGTCGTGTGCTTAAATAATCTTGTTCCCTCACATTCCCATTTCAAACCCTAGTTTTTCCCTTTAATCATTTGCTTCTCGCTTCCTACTTCTTTTACTTCATTTTCTTCTATTTCATCCGTTCTTTTTGCTTTGTGCTTCATTCACTTAGTTCGCTTCCACCTTCCTAGACCCATCCACTTTATTTTCATCCGCTTCGTCCTTCATTCCCTTCCTAGTTAAACTATTTCTTGCTTCATCCACTTCCTGCTTCATTTATTTCTTGCTTCATCTACTCTCTCCTTCACCCACTCTCTATTTTATCCACTTCCTAATTCATATATTTCCTCCTTCATCTTCTTCCAGCTTTATACGCTATATTTAACACCCACTTCTGCTTCCAGCTTTATCCATTTTATTTGCTTCCCTCTTTATATAATTTTGGTTTCTTTTGCGTTTGTATCAGAATATTATTATTGATTTAAATATGCACAAACATTTAACACACTGATTTGATTTTTCAGTTACAAAATACTCTAACAACGTTCATTAGAACTTTTCAAACATTTAGATGGTTAGTATACTAAAGACTTCATTGGTTAGTTGATTTTTGGTTGGTTCTTTTGTACTTACTTGCTTGTTTACCTCACATGCTTGAATGTATGTTTGGCACTCATTCTCTTTGTGTTGATCATTGAGTTAATCTTATTATTGACATTCACGGTACTTGATGTAAACAATTCAATTTTAATAATAAATAAAATTACATGTAGGGAGATTCATGTTATGGATAAGTTTTCTTATGGAGCATGTAGGAGAGGTACCTATTGATTCAAATAAATGCAGAAACCAATATTGTGTTATTTGAAATATCTTGTTGGTGATTGAAAGCGTGTTAACTTGGTAATTCAAAAAACTTCACATTCAAATAACAATAGGGTGATTTGTACCTACATGTAGGTTCAAATTCTACACTTGTTATTGCCAAGTTTCACGTTCTCATTACTTTTTCAATTTACTAAGATCAAAAATAAGTTTTTGCTTTCTAGAATCTTCTCATTGAGATGCATTGAAAATCATAGTTATTTTTTCAATAGGATTTATGAAAAGGTGCAGTATAATTTTAAAATTTCTCTTGGGAATCTTTTGGACCCCTCGGCCCACCAAGTGATTCAACTGCCCAATTTATATAAGGTGTCATTCGGACGCTCTATGCTTCTTCAACTAAAGGTACATAATAGCTCTGCAATTCAATTCTTCATGTACTCACAATAAAGATTGGAGGATGCTACTTTGGGACACCAACTAAGAAACACCTCTAAGTTCAGTTTCAAAAATGTGTGGCGAATTGTAAAGAAGTTTTAAAATGATGATTTCACTTTGTCTATCATTCCTCTTAGGAACGCTTTATATGAAAAGTCAAGTCGTACACAAGGGGGAAGGAGGGTCAAAATCTCCTATGTAATTAGTTCATTTCTTGATTTTCAAAAAATCAGTCAATTACACGAGAGAAATTTTTGTCCTCATTCATCCCCATTATGGCTTGACTCCCCATGTATAGCATCCCTTCCAATAATCATGCTTAAATAAAAAAATCATTATTAACTTCATTATAGACTTTCCAAGTTGAAATTTGAGTCATTGTTAAGGAGGCACCTTACATTATTTTTTAAGAGTAGTTTATCCTTTCTCCTATAAGAAAATAAAATATTATTTCAACTTCAAAAATCAAGATTGCACAAATGGTGAATTAATTTATTGTAAGATTTGGTGGACATGTACATTTACAAGTTGAGTACGAGATCCTAATTTCATTTCTCAAAATACATCACAAATTGATGATATTCACATTGCACTAAAAATAGGTCCTTTTAAGGAAAACTTAAAGAATTAAGGCAATTTGAATTTAGAAGTCAAAGTAGAGTAGGAGGTTAAATTTGAGGTATAGTATGGGTGTTATGTAGATGTGAAACAAAATACAATCTAGTCATTTGTGAGTTAACTTTTGTAAGAAGAAATATAGCCGATTACACCAACTATAATTTTTTTGTTATTGATGATTATTCTTTGGATACTACCACCCTTATTGGTGACTTTTTCATTGCAATAAGTCTAATGGTAGCATTTTCACTTTAAAGTGAAAATGATGAAATTATGTGATCATTTTTGAGTATTAATACATTATGATCTCGCAATCTATGAAGCCTCATGACTCAAAATTTGACCCACATGATGTTCAATATGTCTACGACAAGATTGTACGGTTGAGATTTGGATAACACACTTTTACCTCCACCTATGACAATGCTTTTGAGGATGTGTTCATTTTACTACAAATGAGTCAAACCATTTAGGGGTTAATAAATAACTTGCTCGAATGTGAAAAAAATGTTCCTAAAATTTTGCGGTGATTGAATAACACATTTGATGATATTATATATACTTTGTGTCAAACACGCAAAGTGGTATTAAGAGAGACTCATACAAAAGCAAGAAAGTTTTCCAATTTGTTAAAAAGAGTCAAATGGTAAGCTAAATTGGCATTGAGTGTCAATTTTGTGTCTTGTAGGATTGTAAAGCAAACATCAAATGAATAGTCTTTATAGTATACCAACATTATAGTTGTCAAAAGGTCTTGGTCCTCTTAAAAAATACAATAGGTAATGAAGTTTCAACATGGTCTTTGACAACCATCATAAGCAACAAGGTTATTCATTGATGTGAGGACTATCATGATATGAAATTTAACAACTGTTAGGTAACATCCTCATTAATAGTTTCAGACAACCATCGTGGGGAACAAGTTCTTTTATAACTTGTGGCAACTCCTCCACGAAGTCCGATTATGGTTTGTGATAGCGATCACCAAAAACAAGTATCTTCATCACTCCTAACAACGGTCATGAAAATTAAGTTTCCTTGTGGCCTTTGACACAAGCAATAAATATCTTTGTGGCCTCTAAGATGCATTAAACACAATTCACAAGAAATCTTGAAGATATTTCTCTCTCCTATAGTAAAAGTGTATATAAAGATTGATTGTGTAAACAATTGCACTAATTTTATCCTCGAGGCTGTGTAGCGACTTTGGTATAAACATGTGATGATAAAATTAGAATTTTTGTGGAGAATCGTACCATCTTTCCATTATCTATGTTGAAGTCAATTGTTAACTTTATTCATCATGGGCAAAGACTATTAATAGTCATGGCTTCAAAAATACATTGGTAACAAACGTCCTAATCTATATGTTATAAGAGTTCAACTCCCAACGGATTACTTCATCGCAATTCAAGATTATGAATTTTTTTCCCTCCAGAATCCCTCTTATGATTTTATACACAACAAGAATTCACGACATCAAATTCAAATACCTAATCAATTATCTCTAGAATAGAACCTTACAATTCCATCCGACACATGGACTATAACATGAGGAATCTTGAACTAGGTGATTGACATTCAACCTATAGATAAGCGTAAACTTGTCACTCTATTCTATATAGTAACTGCAAAGAAAGTCCCACCATTGGTGTGATAACCTCCAGGCATATATCCAAGAATAGGTTGAACGAACACTCTATTCACACCACCCTTTAAATAGGTTGGAGTTTCTCTTCTTCTAACTACGTAAGAAGCCTAGGCGATATGAAAATAACTAGCCTCCAAGTGAGCAATGTGAACCGCAAGCTATGGCAAATCCCCATGAACTACAGTAATGGTAGAGTACTGACAAAGAAGGCAGAGAATTGAAGCAGTAACTGACATGATGAGAATGCCGCAAAAATGATTCAAACAAAAATCGAGGGGCCCGACCGACCCGACCCGACCCGACCCGACCCTCCGAGGCTACAATACTCTCACTGCAGGACGCCCGTCTCTCACGCCCCCGCGCCCGCGCCGGATCGCCCGCGCTTTTCATTTCTTTTGGCACCACCTAGGCCGCAATACCTCACTCCGATCAACCCATGTTGTATCATATCATAGCTTTTTCCTATTCACCCATGCTCGTCGTTTCCTTCGAGGAACTAAGCTCTTCGTGTTCCCCCAGGCAACACATTGTAGCAGCACAACAAGCTTCAGCTAGCTTCGTCTCTGACACGCGCCATTGATTGCTTTACTGCCTGCCTGCCTGCCCCGACCAACCCTGTCTCTCTCATCATGGATCCCCTGCCTTTGCTTCTGCTTCCTCCTCCCCCCATCCCCTCCTCACTCCTCACTCCTCCCCTCCCGCTCCTCGCTTTGGTTAGGGTCTCGTTCCGTCCGAGGTTTTCTAGGTTGAGATGAGCAATGTGGTGTAGCGCAAATTCGAAAATGGCTGTGGGTTCTTGTTATTCTCAGCTGGAGTGGACTAGTTTGATACTACATTGTCGAATTGCCTTGTTTGTGGGCAATTTGAATGCGACAATTTCGAGAAGTGATTAGTAGTGTAGCGATCGTCTTTTGAAGCGCGTTGCGGTTGGCATCATGATGCAGGTATGCGTCATTGTTATTACTGGCATTGGCATTGGCATTTTTTGAATGTGTTCATTAATTGATAGAGAGCAATACAGCAAACACAGATTGTAAATGACCTGATTAGAATGGAAGCCTGACATTCTGAAGTATGATTAAAAGTTAAATATTTTGGTAGTGACTAGTGAGGTAGGTGTAATTTCTACTGTACCTAGAGTACTGCGTATCGGATTGTGAATTTGAGAAAGCGATGAGTCTGATGAGAGGTCATGGGTTGGTGCAGTCATGGGCTTCCACAGACATTATGGAGGGGCTCACGGCCTTGGTCATGGAAAAGGAGAAGGAAAAAGAGAAAGAGAGGGAGAAAGACCGTGAGCGTGAAAAAGAAAAGGAGAAAGAGAAAGAGAAGGAAGGCGAGATGGAGGCTGCTCTCTACACGAACTGCTCCCTTCTAGGTCTGGATGCTTCAGTCCTTGGTCCTGGTCCTGGTACCCGGGCTGGCCTCTTTCGATACTCCAATCCCCGTGTCGGCGAGTTCCTTCTTTATTTTCTCCTCTCTGCCCTACGAGGTCCTCAACTTTCGTCCAGGGTACGTTCTATATCTTTTCTTCTTAGATTCCCTTCCAGTCAAGTGGATTGGCCACAGAGCTGCATGCACTGCACTTAGAGTATCATTCACAGTTACCGTGTTCCCAATTTTTTTGAATGTCTCTTGTGCCACTCATGCACTACGAAGTAGAAAGCTACATTGGAATCGATCGACCTATCTTTATGGACCGCTTCTGTCATTCTTTCAATCGAATGTTAGCATCTTGCACAATTATGAACACTTGAATTATGTAGGTTGACTTGTCGTCCACAATCAAGTCGTGTAGTGAGATGATGGAGTGACTTTGCTCTATCTGGTTAGTGATTGTGACTACGAAAAATATACGCACATGACTACCATAGTCTTGATACGGTAATGCATCACAGGTAGATTCGATGTTTAGTAGGCTAGTAAGGTACTACCATAGTCTTGATACGGTAATGCATCACAGGTAGATTCGATGTTTAGTAGGCTAGTAAGGTGATGATGTTATGGGTAGTTGGGAAAGCGTATGCCAACTATACGTGGTGTATTTTCGGGAGAGTACTGAAAAATTTGGTGCCAGCAGGACTTCGCTGGAGTTTGGCCAATATTTGATGCTGCACAATCTCGTGATTTTCGAAAGGTATGTGGGTGCGTCAGTCCATTCCAGTATGCTTCTGGCTACTACTGTTCTTTAGCAGCTGTGAAACAAGTGTCTAGGTGCAGAAAACTTGATTTTCATGTATTTCATGAATTTTCGGAATCCCTTCAACGTACGTGTAGATTGATACGTTCTTGTGCTGCAGATTGTTCAGAACTTAATCAACGAACTGGAAGCTCAAGGAGCTTTGCCGCATAGCAATTCAAGAGTTTCATCATTGGCCACTTGTTGCGGACAGAGGTTTGCACACTTACCTTCAATTTGTTTCAGTACTTAAGCTTCAATTTCAGGAAATTATATCTTCTTCGAAAATTGCTCAATGTCTTCTGTTGTTTGATGTATACTACTTCCGTCTCAACTCCATATCGGTGCACTACTAATTAGTAGAAAATGATAATCATACGAAGTGCCATACACGTGTACTATGCATCGTTGAAAAATAGATCATCGTGGAAAAGAGCTTAATCTTGATTTTAGGCTGATGAAGATGACGGTATGATGCAGATTTGTGGAGTTGTTGTGGCATCTCTCTGCGCATGCCCTTCGAGAGGTGCATCGACGTACTTTCCCAGCTGATGTTGCCTCAAATCCCCTTCCAGCGCCACTAGCAGAAATCGTCTCAAATAACATGCATGCGGCTTCTCTTCTTAGTGTTACTAAGGTACGAGCCTACTCAAGGAGGTCAACGTGTTTGGATTTGAAGCCATCGTTGTTGTCATTTTTATTGCTAAGTTCGGATGAAGATGCCAAAAGTTTAACAGGTCCATATAGTAGCATGACCATGTCTAGAACAGAGTCTGATTTTTCTGCCCGCGACTTTGAAAGGAAATCAAGCGGATTACTTCGTTGAGGGGATGGTCCTCTGCTGACAGGATACATGAAGCTCTCGTCTTTCACTTGCTTGATGCTCTTTTAGGTGGTGGTCTTGATCCTTCATTGCAACTAAATTCACTCAAGGAGAGAAATATATCAGCAAGTTAGAAGTTAATGTAAGGGTAACTCTAGATGTTGGCATTGACCTCGATACTCGTAGTAGCATTTGTGCTCTTTTCTCTTATTATTCTTATCCATATGCACCAGGCTCGGATTGCATTGGAAAGGAGGAGGTTCTTGGAAGATGCTGCAACAGCAGTGCGAAGGCAGGGAATGTGGTCAAATATAGCACATGAAATTACTGCAGAGTATCGGTCGCTGTGTGCTGAAGAGGTGTGAGTCGCCCTGCACCAATTTTACTGGACATTTCCTGGTCTTTAGTTTGGAAGGTCAGACTTTCTATGAGGGTGTACGCCTGATAAGATCAGGATGTGCATTTGAATATTGTCGCGAAGGGTTCACATTTCAGGATTGAACGAGAAGTAAACACTGCTTCAGATTCATATTTTCGTGTCTGTTACATCATGGCGGAGTGGGGGATTTAGCTTGATTTCTAATTGAGTAATCCACGCCTAAACCATGAGTCTAGTAGCATATAAAATCATTTAGGATAGAGGCACGAGTTGGAGTGAGAGTGACGATACAACATACACTGGTTTGAGTGCAGACTAAGGTATATTGAGTATCTGTAATGCCTTGCAAATGCACTAACTGACATGTAGATGTAGGCATTTTTGAATCAAGAGCTGAGCAAAGTGCAAGAGTCTGGAGTAGATTTGTTTGAGGCAAAGGGAGGAACATCAAGTAACACAGGCAAGGCAGCGGCTGCAGGTGTAAAGCCCATCACATTGGATCGAGCTTCGCAGATTTGGAGAACCCTCCTAGATCACACAGGTCTGCTAAATCCAGCATTGCTTTAGTTAAACGTTATGGTATCATTTCATAATAAATAATATATTCCTCAATACCAACCGAATTTGTCATGGACTCAATGCCGCGATCTAGTCAAATCACCTATGTGCTCAATATTTATCTTTGGATTTTATGTTGCAGAACACAGTGCCAACGTGACATCTGGGCCTATTGAGGACTTGATTGCCCACAGAGAGCACAGGTACCGCTTGAAAGGGTAGCTTGTACTGTGAGATGGTTTCTTTGCAGCTTCTTATCTCCATGTTCATTAATCTCCTCCTTCTAGTTAAGGATTACTTCAGTTACTTTCAATCACTGTGACCCGCTTAAGACACCGCAGCTTCATTCGGAAAGCTTTTCTTTTTTGCAGGTTCAGGATAGATGGCACGATGTTGCGGGCTTCCATGGATCAGGATGGTGGGCGTCCTTGTATGGACTCATTATCTTATGATACTAGCTATAGTCGGCGACGTGAAGAAAACAGAGCTGATGTTACAACAGATGATGAAACGTCCGATGATTCATGCAGCATACCAGATGAAAGAAACGGAAGGGATGCTTCCACACTAGATGTATCTGAAGTGTTGCGGCGTTGGACAAATGCATTACAGCGCATCCACAAGCAAGCTCTTTGCTTGGTACTGATTTAAAACATCGCTATTTCCAAAGGAAGTACTTAGATAATATAATCTGATCCGTAACGCAGAATTTTACTTCTCTAAATGGTCTACTCGTCTTATCCAAACACTCTAGCCGCATAATTTAGGAGTGGACTTTGATCTTAGACTAACTCAAACACAAATAACCTCTTCTTCTTTCAGAGACGTTACTTACATGTGACATTTGCATTACTGGGGTCTAATGTTCGATTCCTCACTCTTGTTGGATGGTTCAGGCCCAGACAAACGATGGAGCTGGACCAGAGATACTAGAATCTGGGCCGGACATGGAAGAAAATGTACATGCGTGTGCAGTTCGTGCAACTCTTGTGGAGCACAAAGAGCATCTGGAAAACGTTGAGGTATGTTGACGTCGATTCGGGCTTTTAGACTAAATAGTGAAGTTCGTGCTGAGATAGGTGATGGTTGGTTAGATGATTGTTGACTCTTGAGCTTGGCTGCATGGTCGCAGACCCACTTTCATTTTTCTTCTTTACGAATGCATTTAATTAACACTCTGTTTTGTCATCCTGTTAATAATTCTCGTCGCGTTGTGTATTGGATACACCAATTTGTTTCAGGAGATTATGGCATAGTTTATCGCAGAAAGGAATATATTTTTACTCATTCGTGGGATGTTCTAAGTGTCTCGAAACGACTAGATGAGACTCAGTTCTGTTCATATTGCAGGCACTTATGAAACATGTGAAAAGCTCCATGCCAGGGATGAAGACGGCCATTGCAAGTCTGAGTGCAGAAGCAGATGCCATTGAGTCTGCCGCAAGTTCTGCTCAGTCTTTTTCTGACACTTTACCAACAAGCACGAGTAAGACGAGCACGAGTAAGATGACACACTATATCAATAGATTGATATATGGCTTCTTAATTCCTTAAGAAAAACTTCCTCTTTTTCTCTCAGAACTAGCTTTCTTGACTTCAACATAATTCTGAATGGGATTTTTTGACGATCCGGGTTTGTATTCCGTAACGTATGGGACTATATCCAAGGTTTGGAATATGATCACATGCGCCTCGCAAATTAAATGGAATCCATGTTCGCGTATAAGAATGATTGGTTCCCATTATCACAACTTTTGAAGGTTCTAAGAGGAGCTTGTTCTGTTTTCAGGCCATGTGAGATCGGATCGGTGCCTTGTTTCGAGCCGGTCCATTGCTGCACAAATCAAGCAAGACAACATAGGTGTTGACCTTGCCAATGTTCCGGAGCTGAGACCAGGTATGAAAATAGTCACTAACTCACTTCTTCTATATAACACCAGCAGCTACACCTTTCTCTCAATATCTTCGGTGTGATGAAGACTTGCTCCTTGGTGGTTAGGTCTAGCAAGAATAGTAGTCTTGAGTAATTTTTTTCGATGGAGTCTTACTGAGTAGTATCGAGATTTGTGCTTACTATTGCTTATTTTACTTGATTTCCAGATCAGGGTACAGAAGGCAACGGAACCTTGCGGAACTGATCACTCGAACAGTGCAAGTACCTCGATTTATCGAAAGAGCTGCTCTTCAGTGAGACAAGATCGGATTGTCTTCAACGCCTGCAGTTCCTTCAGATTTAAAAGCTCAGGGTGAGCAACTCTGGTTACTCTTTTGAGAACTCCACGTTACATTTTTCACTGTAACCAGTGTTGCAACATAGGATCTGCCTATTTCCATGCATGTGCTAGCATGAGGCAGGCAGCCTAGTACAAATTGTTACGTGGTTTTGACGTTTGAGGCTTCTCACGTCATCTGGAATAGGATCGGTTTTTAACTGCAACACGTATCATGAGTCCAGGACACATCCACTTGTCTTCATATCAGAAACTTTGACCCCTATGGAGGATTTGCACGGCAATGAATCCATCGTCAAATAGTCAACTCAAATGTTCGAATGGTTTTCCTGTCCTAATATGTGCGATTACCCTCCTGGTAATCAATTTTGATGTAGTTACTGATTGTCCAAGATGTCGCATGCCATCTCGGGATAATACGAGTTATATCATATTAGACACCATAACATGCAGAGAGCTCAGTTTGTGGAATAAAGCAATGCGCAGGAAATTCTGAACATTTCGCAGATGTTTCCGAGTGTCCATACTTATATTAAGAGATTCTCACTGATTATGAAGCGGAAGAACGTACAAACTCACGTACAAACAAAAGACTGACCGACCTATCCAACCAGGAGATTGGAGGAAAACAATAGACTTTTACGATCCAATATTCTGTACACTCTGTCTTAATCTTTTAAGTTCACTATCCAACTGGTGCAGTTGCTCCTGCAAAGCCTCCACTCGCTTCTGCTTCTCTTCCGCAGCCCTGAGGTAAGGTGCAGTCAAAACCTCCACTTCCGCTCTCACCACCTCAATAGACCTCTGCAAATCCTCTTTCATGGCTTCTTCCATTTGCCTGGCTAATGAGTCGGCCGCACGGGTCACCTTTTTCTTCACACCCTCCCTCCTCGATGGCAAGTTCCACACACCAACCAATCTGCTCAAGAAAGTCCCAATCAATATGACTTCTACGCTCCTATCAAGAGAACCAGAAATTGACATGTTCAAGAGCTTACCCTCCAGCTGAACACAACCCGAGAGCTATGAGATCCTCCAATGTGTTGGGCAAGATGCTTGTAAGCACGGATGCTGAGATTCCTGCCGCTCCAACTCCACTGAAAACACTGACGACCTGCCACAAAACCTGGTTTCATTCTCGTCTCATTTTTTTTCTCACTACCAGAATAGGAACCTTTGGTGTTTTTGGAGCTTGATGCTTAACATGTGTGAGGAAGAATGGATATATGAAGGCGCTTACCACTTCTCTGAATTCTTGCTCTAAGAGTAGTAAGGCAGCGTTGGTGTCGAAGCCCTCCAGCACACCAAAGCTGTCGTAACGTTGCCGAACAGCGTCCGTGCTTCCATTTTGTAACTCGACGATCGCTTTAGACTCTTCGTGTACTTGCGGCCATCTGCTGATTACCATGGAGCGGTAACTGCTCAGTTGACGAATGCTGTTGGATTCTATCCAATCCTTGTGCTCCTCCAGTGATTTCTGTTCAGTAACTCAACCATAAGATGGATGCTATTGAAAACTCAGCACACAATATCAATAGTTCCAACCCCTGTAAAGCTACAAAAGCCAAGCTTCTTCATAAAGTTGCAGCAAACTAAGGTATTACCTGAGCATCCGTAATCGCGAACCCAATCACTTTGTTATTGAAGCCATTTGACACAGATGTCGACGGGGCTGATCCAAGCAGGTACTTCCCAATCGCTTCAACATTCGATAATCGTAAGATGGAGTCTACGAACTTGTTAGCACGCCCCTTCGCTGCCTCAATCTGCAAACTCTACCAAATATGATTACGAGATACAAGTGACGATATTCAACACCTAGATCTACGAACGTAGGCTGAAGAATGTTAAGTGTTTTAAAAGTACTGTATGGAGAAGCTAATATATAAGAATGCTGTAACAGGAACGTAATATTGCTTGGACAATAACAAGAACGTGTGCAAAAAAGCACTGACCACTGCCAAGGTACGTTGTCTTTGCAGAATGGAACCATTCAGCATAGCCTCCTCGAATCGTTGCAGCTGCTTCTGCACATCCTCCAATGCTTTTAAGTCGCTCTCAGCTTTAACGGCCTCTGCAGTTAGTTGTGATTCACAAGCAGTTAAAAGCGCAAGGCCGACGCCTAAAGGAGTCTCCAGCTTCAATCGTAGTCGCTCTGCACCCTTGTCAGTAGACGCCCCCATAAATCCAAAGATGAAATCCTCCAGCTCCTTGAAGCCACTGGTAGTCCAGAGCGGGTCTTCGGCCAAGCGGGCTGTGTCTACTGTGCCATCCTCAGAGGAGGCCGCAAGCTTTGCTTGTAAAGCTTGGCGAGCTGAAACAGGATAGACTGGCAAATCCTCCACAGTAAGAAGCCGTTGTGCATTCTCTTGTACAAACTTGCTTACTTCCTCTACCTGCCAATAGCCCTCTTCTCGTCAGTAAAATAATCTCAACAGAACACCTGCTTCGTAAGTTCGTACAGGATTATACCTCATTGTATGTTGATAGAACATCGGACTTGTTTAATATGAACACTACTTTCTTTCCCCATTGTCGAATGTAACGCAAAAACGTCACCTGCCCAACCACCCCACCAATCAATCAATAAGCTGAAGTATGGCTTTGTCACGCAGAATATGGAAATGGCCAGACGCGTAAAAAAGACAAACTAGAGATGAACGACGAGACAATGGTAAGGATATACCTCGCTCTCAGTAAGGGCCCTGTCAGCTGACAAGACAAAAAGAACTAAGTCTGCTCTAGGTACAAACTCTTCAGTGAGTCGTTGCTGCCGTTGAAGAATGACGTTTGTTCCTGGAGTGTCCACCAGATTCATCTGCACTGTCCACCTCGCGATTTCAGTCCACAGCATTCCTAAGTATATTGCGTTCGTCAGTCTCTTGCTAGCTCAAAACTACAACGTATCAATAAGGCCGTTGTCTGTGTAAAATCGGTGAACCTAAGAGCCATAAAGACAGGTGATGGACCAACTAGTATGATACTGACCTGTTTAAGAAGTTTAGCTGGCAAGAATCGTAGAAAATGGCCATCAGGATGCCGTTCTTCTCGCTCTTCTGTGTCCCCTCCATCACTAGCATGCCGCAGCAACGTAATTTCGTTCGTTGTCGGTAGAACTCCTTCCTTTAAGAATCGCTTTCCCAGGAGTGCGTTTATAATGGACGATTTGCCTGAGTTGAACTCACCCTGAAAGATGATGACACGAGCTAATACGAATGAGCTCCAAAGTCATGTAGAAAGCTTCGACACAACTTCTTAAAAAATGTCAAGTCAAGAGGAATCAGAAGGTGGTGGTACTTACCACTACCACCGATAAGAATAATTCATCTAGCTGCTTCAAAGTGTCGATTAGAAGCGAAACTTCCTCCATCTGCAAACATGGCATAAAAAGTCAGCGAAAAATGACCTAACAAAATTTATTGACCACCAGTTTCATGTCATATATTGTTGAGGAATTCTTACATCGGGTGACGCCTCCTTCACAAAATCCACCATCGCTGTTAGAAGCACACGTTCTTCACCGACGATCAGCTTCACTTGCTTGCTCACGGTATGCTCTTTCATATCCACGTTCACAGCTTCGACATCTTCAGGAAGTCCAAGAAGAGCCCCACCATCCTCCACATCCAAGCTTCGATGGTCATCGTCTGGTGCATGAGTCGATTCCATTCTTTTTTCGATGATCTTAGCAATAGATGCCAGTAAAGAGGATATTCCAGCTTTCTTAACATCATCGGTACTTAATACCAATCCGTTTGCTCCGTTCTGAAGGAGGTCCAAGCCAATTTCGGCTCCATACCCTGACATGTCTAAGAACACGGGAACACTCGTTCGATCACACACTTCTTTGACGAAATCTCCAGGATTCTTGCCGTTTTCGCTACCGTCAAGTATTAGCAAGTCAGCGCCCTCACCAGCTGATGCTGTTTGAGCTGATTCAAGTGTGGAAACACAGCGAGCTACTAAAGGCAATACTGGTGTCTCTAACCCAGAATTCTGCATCATTCTCCTTGCTACCACCGCTGACAGTCCTGCGTGCACCAATTGCCATCTAATTGTAAGAATGGTGCACATTTTGAAAAGAAAAGTGCATGTGATTGTGTGTGTGTGTACCTTCATCTGACAAGAGCACGCCATCTGCTCCAGAGGCGGCAGCAATGTCCACTCTCTCGGCGATCAAAAGCTCTGCTCTACCGCGAAGCAGGGTTTTGAGCATACGCCCTGCATCGTAAAGTTTAGCACTTGCTGAGCCACCAGCTTCTAAGATGATCATCGTCACCCCTCCTGTCACTGCAGCGTTGATTTCCTCCGTTAATGAGTTCTTCTCTTCGCTTAGAAGCTCCTCTAACCTGACTCGCAGAACGAACCCTGGTAGGCGCACCTCCGCCCTCCTAAAGCCACCAGGAAATACCCCTTTCGTCGACTGCGGCACCTCCGATTCCGGTCTTGCCTCGGAGCTCAAATCCATTTCGAATCCATCCACCAACGAACTCCTTGTCACACTCTTGTGTCCCTTGTTTGAATTCGGCAAAGGACCTGCCTAGAAAGGATACCAACAACACATGTTCAGCATATGAACAATATCTATTACTCACAAGGGTTTAAAAAATTTGCATTTAGTGCCAAAACCCTACACTTCTCAAACTGACACAGTCAAAAGTCTGTACCTTAACGTACGAGTTCCTGAAGCTACATTTCAACCTAAACTGAAGCCCCACGGCTCCGAGCATTCCTCCTCTAGACCTGAGGAGATTGCTCCGTAATCTGCATTGATGAGAGAATCCGTATCTCGGTGCCTGGGAAACCTGATACCAACATGTATCCATTGGTGAGTCATTACCATTCATGAAGGCTGCTGTTCTAGCTCTATCTATTCATCTAAAAACGCCTACAAGGCGATAAACAAAATCTCATTTCTGCAAAACCCTGTTACCAATCATTTCTAAACGGCTCTGCTGACGTATTAAGGGCAACTGGTGGCTAATAATCACGCAGCTCTGAAAAAAATGGGGGTGCTCATAATTGTTCACAATTTCCAGCTCAAGAATTCCGTGAGATTCGTAATCTGATAAAAACATAATCTTAATTTGGCTCCAATATCCTTACTACACCCTCTATTGTGTAGCACTGTGCGGCAGGGTGAGAAAATGAGCAGAGAAGGACGGTTCGTTACCGTCTTTGAAGAATTCCGGGACGCCACATCAGAACAGGATTGATAGACTCCATAGAAATTTCTCGGTGCCAGCATCGATGAGGACGGAGGGCGAGTGCGCGAAAAGCAGGTCGCCTCAGGATGTGTGGGGAGCAATCCCGGGGTGCTGACAAGCCCAGCCATAGCTACTGAGCTTCACCAGCATGCAGACGAAGAAATCTCATCAAAAGAACACTAGAGTCATTCTCCACAGTTGACAAAAAGCGAACCGGAACACCGACATAGCGTCAAAAACATCAAATCTTAGCAATCTTCACAGCCCCCTAACCAATTTTCACAATTCTGCTGGAAAGGAGACGGAGAAGATGTAATTTGCACCAAAGAGCCCTTATCTTGTTGGCTGATTTATCATTCAACATGCACCCTCATTGGACAAGACGCGCGTTGCACATGAGACTTGTGGATGAAAGTAGCGGGAAATTATAAAAGAGTTTTTTGATGGATGAGAAACAGAGTAGTTGCGGTTAAACAAATCCCATGTCATTTTAGGGTGTGGGCTGGAATCTTCCGGGCTGATGAAGCTCGTGATCACTTGGGGCTCAAGCTCTGGGGTTTAAGATCACATGATTGAAGCTTTTCGATCGTCTGCAGGGTTTTAGGATCTTCGAGCTTCGGGCTTTGAAGGGCATCATTAGGGTTAGGGTTTTGCGTGAATTGGTACGTTTGAGAGAATTATTGATTGTTTCGGAGACGAAGAAGCGTAGGTTTGTGGAGGGCTGTGGACATGGCCTCCTCGCGCGTTGTAGCGCGCAGCGTGATGGGGGGTCGTCACATTTCGAGTATCCGCGTGTTGCCTCAATTAAGTGAGTCGTCGACATTCGCTTCTCATTGGTCTCAGCCGTCCTCTCATTTTTCCGCTCGAGCGAATGGTAGCTCTGAGGAATCGAATAATGAAACTCCATCGTCTTCGTCGTCGTCATCGTCGGCTTCATCTTCAACGACGCCGCAGTTTTTGTATAAGAAAGTGAGCGACACATTTCGAAATGCGGCCTCCACGGCTGGAAGCGCACTGCACAAAGTGAGAGAGGCAAAGCTAGTGGATTCCGTCAGGACAGGGTACGCGTTTTTGAAAGACGAGATGAGCAATACTTCGCCACGAAGAAAACCTAAACCTTCTTCTGATCCCGAACCTCAAGCTCCCCCTGAAAATACCACTGTGAACGCCATCGTCCCCGTTGTGAAGAAGACCACCGGGTGGGAAAAGCGATGGGAGACTTTGAAAGACAAGGTGGACATCACATTGACACTGCATTTTCTGTTTCGTTTCTCATTGTTCGAAATTCTAATCTGTAGTGCTTTCACAGGCCAAAGCGCACCCTGCTTTCAAACGAATCAAGACCATGACTGGCCATCCAGTCGTCACCAAAGGCCAAGAGGTATTCATACAGCTGCCTGTTGATGAAGAGTTAGCGTTGCAATTTTCTCACTGCATTTGTCTACAGAAGTGTGTCGTATTGAAGCTTTTTGTTATTATTTCTCCTGCAGCTCGCAGAGGACTTGCGAGAAAGATGGGAAACTAGCGACAGCCCTGTAGTGCATAAAATCCAAGAGTATGTGCAATTATTGACCTTTCCTTGTACACTGTCCGAGTGGGGCTTTAGATTGAAGGTTTCATTCTGGAGTTTTATGACATAGTGTCGAATTCTTCGAGTGTTCAATATGCAGGAGAGAATTTCTTGAGATTTCTTAATCTGATCCTCCCTGTCTGCAGCTTGAACGAGTCTCTTTTCGGCGAAACCGCAACTGCTGTTGCCATGCGAGAGATTCGTCGTCATGATCCGTAAGTTACAAAATAGCAATAAGTCTGAAGCACTGAACAGTCTTGATCTAATTATTCGCCTGTGAATTCTATCATGACTAAAGCATGAGTTTCTTTCGCTGTGTCACTAATTCGAAGTTTGAAACAGATCGTTCACATTTTCAGAGTTTCTTGCTGAGGTTCAGAAAGAGTTGCGACCCACGCTTCGAGCTTATCTGAAGGTGAACAACATCATCAACATTGGAGGACTTCTATACTCGAATTATTTTCCATTATGTACTCACTTTTTTCTTTCTGAACTGATCAGGGTGATGTAGCCGCTTTGAAAAAGACGTGTAGTAGGGAGGTAATTGAACGATGTCAAGCTGAGAGAAGGGCATTGGAGAGCCAGGGCATCTTCTTGGATAATCAGGTGCGCAACATACTTCCATCGACGAGAACCCAGTTACTTATCTTTGAAAGTGTCAATCAAGTAGGTTGAATTGTGTCTCTTTATTACATCGACGCTGAACACCACGCCTGCCTCTACAGATACTACACATTTCTGATATAGAGATTAAAGAGACGAAGCTGTTGGGAAACTCGCCTATCATCATAATCACTGTGAGTCTTTTTTTTGTGATGCATATGGATTCTGTAAGGGTGGGATTCCCATTTTTTAAATGTAGTTAATTACCCGTCATAGCAATCTCATTCATTGCATCATTTGTTATGACAGTTTCAAACTCAGCAAATCCATTGTGCTCGAGACAAAGCTGGCAATATTATCGAAGGAGCGAGGGTATGTTCAAACTCTCCATTGATCTGCAATCCAATGATTAACATTTTGGGGTGGATGTTTTACTGATGTAATTATGCTACTTCGCAGGATGATATCCACACGATATTCTATGCATGGGCCATGCAACTCGAGAGTCCGGAGGAGAGAACTGGTGGAGAGCTGCAAAGTCGGTGGAAGCTGAGAGAAATGCAGCAAGCGGGCATGCAGGCCCTCATCTAAATTCTATTTTTGAGCCATATTCTTAAAGTAGTTTTTAAAAAGAAGGTTCGCAGATTGGGTTGTTCTTGAGAACGAATTCGTTCACTTCACTATAGATCGACACCCAGTGAGTGTCAAAGTGTGCTTCTGTGCACACGAATAAGTGGTTGGAGATCTTTACCACTTTGGGATTATTGATGAGACAGTCTGAAGTTTCTCAGCAGCAAGTTATTTTCACCTGATGTGAGCTTTCACCTGAGAATGACAAATTTTTTTCTTATGTGCCGTGATAAAATCAAACTTTTCGAAGAGAGCACAAGTGGCTATTAGTGATTTTTTATGTACAGTACCCACTAACAGTTTACGTTCAGAGCAAGAAGAGATAGCTTACCTTCAACTTTCAAATGACCACCATGTTTGTAAAATATATCCAAATTGCAAGTTTGTAAAATCTATCCAAATTGTAAATTATGAAGTATGAAAGGAAGGTAGTGCATTTTTCTTTACCAATACATGAGAAATCTCCGGGAAAAATGTAAATTCACTTGATAACTTTAGTATCTTTATAACTTTCTTTTTAGTATATACCTCTAGCTGTTATGAAGACCATTACATGGGGAGGTTTGTTGAGAAAGAGTGTTTATAAACCTCTTTTGATGTCCTCTATATGTATGTGGCTTACCTTCACGAATATTGTTGAGTTGGTGTTAGAGACCTTGATGTTGTCTCATATTGAAAAAGTTACATACACATTTTAAAGTGCAATGATTGCTCATGGACTTTTCTTACACATGAGGCTTGGATCAGTATAAAACAGAGACAGTTTTGATAACACTTGCTACATTTTGAGCACTTTGGTGGTAATTTCATGGAATTTGGGTATTTGAGGTGGTAGTTATGATCATTTGAAGTTGCTCTTGTTTATCGTGACATTTATGTAGAGTGCGAAAGCTCAAAGTTGGGCTTCTTTGGGGTACAATTCAATTGTGTCATGCCTCAATAAAAGTAGCTCATAATAAGAGCTAAGGGTAAATGATAGATCATATGTTAAAATGTCGTATATTAACCCCTAAACGTCCCTAGTGTCGAAAAACGACATTTTGGATGAAGGGCAGAAACTTTGAAGAGCCATAACTTCTTCATCCAAACTCCGTTTTTGACGAAATCACTTGGGGTTAGGTCACAAATCAAGTCTAGTTTATGTGGTAAAAATTTCAGACTCAATAAATAAAGTATGCATGAATGACATGGATTTTAGTGAAGGCAGCTTTTGTTTTTGGGTTTTCAAACATTTGGCATGTTTTACCATTGCAAGCCAATTATGTGAAATTAAAATAGTATTTCATGAATTTTTTTTCATAGGTTTGATATTTAGATGCATCCTAACAACTTTGTAGTTGGAAGTTTTTTGATCTTGATAACTTTGGTATTGGCTTTGCAATGATGTTTCTACGATGAAAAAAGTGAAAAAATGGATGATTTTTGAAGAGCTAGATCTCCTTCATCCACCGTTAGATTTTGACTTTATTTTTTGGGATGGATTCCAATTATAGTCTATCTTTAGTGGTAGAAACCTTGACCCAATCGAGGATATATTGAAGAAAAGGCATGGATTTGAGTGCAAGGGGTCTAGTTTTGGACTATCTTTCCTTTGTAAAATTTTTGGCAGTTTTCACAACTACAAGGCTACTATTTGAGCCAAGGTTTTTTTTTGATGAATTTTTTTGGTACAAGAGTCTCTTTGAGATGAAGATGAACAACTTTCTAGTTGCTGATTTTTGGATTGCAAATTTCATGTTGGTAGTATTTTCACTTCAAAGTGGAAATGATGGTATTTTGTAGCTTGTTTTGCGCACTAATATGTTACGATCTCGCAATCTATGGGGTCCCATGAGTCAAATTTTGGTCCACATGATCTACTACAAGTCTATTACAAGTTTGTACGGTTGAGATCTGAATAGCTTATCTTTGTTTTCAACTATATCACTTTTTTTGAAAATGAATTTTTGGCTGAAAATACCCCAAGGACGTTTAGGGGTTGAAACATGATTTTTTAGTTTTATTTGAATTTCTTCTAATGTTGGTATAAAATACTACATTAACCCTCCAATATACAATTTATAGTTGGTAATTTGGATAATTGTTGTGAACAAGCCAATTGCTTGAAGATTGTTGCATGTTCTCTTGTTTCAGTTCTGAAACGTAAACTTGTTGGTGGGTACTGTACAAGAAGTTTGATGCTTTTGACTTTGGCCTTCAGAGTTTGTTTTTCAACAATCAAAAATTGGAGCAATATGATTTGAAACAAGAGATGTGTGGTTGGTGAAACTAAGGTAGACGATGCTAAATCCGCGCAGTTAAGGACTACACTATAATCGGAAACTTGGAATATGTGAGTCAATATTTTTCAATTATAAATATGAAGAAATGAAGTAGTTTCCACTCTCCTAGGTGATCAGAGCATGCCCACCCGCACTGTGGGCCGGAGAGTGGAGCCAAATTTGGAGTGTGAGGAACCCAACCTAAACACTATCCCTGTAACCTAGTAAAGAGGGTTGAGGTCTCCTAAATTCTAAAACACCATAACTCCAAGTTATCCCGTGCCTTCATTCACATTTTAGCATCCTCATTAACCAATGCAAGAGTGCCCCATGGCAAAGAGTCTATTGGCAAAGAATAATTTCTATTATAAACTCGTCAAAGTATCTGTTGTACAATCGTGTTATGGAAGAAGAGAAATTCCAATCTAGACTGTATGACGTGAATACAGTGTTTGTTCGACCTATCCCTAGATGAATGCCTAGAGGTCACCACACCAATGACAGTACTACTAACCCCTCTTGGGGTGAACACCAAGCGAGTTCCTACCTCGCCACTAGTGCCTTAGAAATACCAGACATGGAAGAGAAACTCCAACCTACTTAGAGGCTAGCGTGCATAGAGCATTCGTTCGACCTATACTTGGATGTATTGCCCGATGTCATCACACCAGAGGTGGGGCTATTAACCCTTAAAGGTCCTTGAAAGCCCGAGGGGCTATTTTCCAAGAGAATATGCCTTGTAGCTCTCATTGTACTCAACTTTTCACTTATATTTTGATGTCAAACTAGTCACCTTCTTGTGATGCATTCAAATAGTGATATTTTACAAATCAAGGCATAATTTGTATGAGTGGTTTTGTGCTTTGAAAGGATTGTGGTAAGTAGGTTGGGTTGTACATAAACTTGTAGAAGGTTGCAAGCTCATCATTGATTGGTCCATTCATGATGCCCAAGTTTTAAAAGTGCACTATTCATGATGCCCAAGTCCAAAAGATGTTGTAACCCAATTTTGGGTTGCCCGTTTCAAACCCCAAGGACCTTTAAGGGTTAACTTCTTTCAGGGTGAACACTATGCTAGTTCCTACCTAGCCACTACAGTAGTACCTCAAAGTGTGAAGCGAGAGTGGAGAATTGGACTGGATGAAACATGCTTCGAAGTACAAGACAAGAAAACCTAAAAAGCATGTTCGAGTGAAAAGATGACACTGGGCAATGGCCCGGATACCGAAGTGTTGCGGGGAAAGCCGAAGCGCACTGACCTGGGTCCGAAGGCCCACGTACCTCACGTGTCCTCCCCGGCCCAGCACGCCGGCTGCGTGCCCTTCTACCACTTTCCTTCATAATCATTAGGACAATGGGATAGAAAGGTAGGGTAGTTGGGTTATCAACGTCGCAAAGTCAAATTCTTGTCGAATTGCTTCTTACAAAGTCATCATGAGGCTGTCATGAGAGCATCAGTTTCTATCTGTGCACGGTAAATGCTCAATTTTCCAAGTTCCTTTTATCTCAACCGTTCACTATCTCAATCGTTCTTTCGAGAATAATCAGAGTATCGTCGTGAAAGAGAGTTGGATACCATTTGCAAGTCGTGATGGGTTAAAGTTTGTTGTACGTATGTGCTCTTATTGCAGCTGCACATTTAGATAATTATAAGGTTGGTAATATCTTCCGCAGTAATATGAGACACCTCTGGTTCCAATCTAGAAGATGAGATTTAATAACAAAAGTGGGGGTGAATTGCGGTACATTTCCCAAATTGCAGTTGCATGCAATTTGAAGTCTGTCAAAGTCCACCAAGCACTGAATTTTAAGATCCTTGAATGAAAGATTCTCTTAATCCAAGTGAAAATATCTTGTGAACATGTATATCTGGTTACAAATGATATGATTTACGCCAAAAAGTTTCACTGGATTAAAATAGTGTCACGCTACTTCAAAACTCGTAGTTTTGCTATAGTTCATACATCAGGCAAATACTTACAGGTTACTCAAATGTCTACACCCACTCGTTCTTTTTCGTTATCCTTAATTTCATATACGTTTAGATAAGAAATGTTACTAAGAGTGGTTGAGAATCAGTACACTGTTTTGTCACTACAGTGTAGACTACGGTAGGTTCTTGTGAATGACCCATGTTCTGATGATTCGAATTTTACTTGAAATCAGAATGTCCAAGTTCAAAAAAGCGCATCTACAGTAACGGATAACAGACAAAACTGTAAAGAGCGTCGCCTCCGTTTCAGGAAGGTTGGCGAGTGCAAATATCTCACTGTTCGTCGTTGCTGGGAGTGTCTAAATATCCTCTACGAGCGTGGCTTGGATGCCAGGCTCGGGTGGGGGTGGGGAGGGTGGGGTAAAATCTGCCCCTATTTTTTAATTTGTTTAGGCCCCATTTGAACACAAAGGGGGATTCCAAGGGTAATTTGGGGCCCCAGGCCCCAAATTTTGCAAAAAAAAATTCAAAAAATGGTCCCAAATGGGGGAAACGGGAAGAGCCAGAAAATTGATCCCCACCGAGCCTGGCATCCGAGCCACGCTCGTAGGGGAGAAATAAAGAGACCCGTCGTTGCTGAAACGGTGTTGGTTGCGATATGCAAACGAATCACAAGCGCGCGGCGTGAAATTCGCAGGCAGTAATTCGCCTCAATACCACGTTCTTCTCGCATTGCCCGAATTCTACTTGAGTATATAGTCTGCATCCACATCCCGTATCCCACAGATTCATATATTTGGTCAGGCAACGGACCCCACCCGAGCCTGCGCAGTGCTAGAATTCGAAACGCTGATCAATCCCTGTTGGTGGCTGAAGAGTCTCAGGATTGGTGGGAGTGATTTGTGATTGATCGACTGGGGTGTGGGTTCAGACTTCGGAATGGCAACAATGGCGGCGAGTGGTGTGCGGTGCGCGCAGGCCAGCTTCTGCGCGCCGTCTTCTTGCACAGCATCGAAGGGGGTGACGCAGCGCGAGTTCGCAATGCGGCAGGAGCTGCGGGGGCAAGCGCTCAAGGTTGCAGGGAGCTCGTCACGAGCTCAGGTCCAGCAGCCAGGGAAGGTCGTGTGTCAGAGCTTGGGGGAGAAGGAGAGGGACGCACCATCGAACGTGATTCAGCAGGAGACGCTCATCTCCTCGACACTGGCGTCGCGGTGGCGGGAGATTCAGGGGGCGAATGATTGGGAAGGACTACTCGACCCACTGGACATGGATTTGCGAATGGAGCTCATCCGCTACGGGGAATTCGCGCAGTCGTGCTACGACGCGTTCGACACCGCCCCCCATTCGAGGTACATGGGATCCTGTCTGTACAACAAGGAGAAGATGTTCGAGAAAGTGGGATTGCCGGACACGGGCTACGAGATTACGGACTTCTTGTTCGCCACCTCGAGTGTAGAGAGCTTCATCCTCCGTAACGAAGTTAAGAACGCCTGGAGCCGAAGCTCCAACTGGATGGGCTTTATCGCGGTGTGCACGGACGAGGAAAAGATCCGAAAGATGGGGCGGCGCGACATTGTGCTCGCGTTTCGTGGCACAGCCACCAAGCTGGAGTGGGCGGCCAACCTGGCCCGGAAACTTGTCCCCTGCAGCCTGGACGAGCGCACGCAGAACGGCAAGGCGTGGAATATGAAGGTGATGATGGAGGAGGGGTTCTTGAACCTCTACACTACCGAAAACCCGAAGACGCGGTACAATAAGGAGAGCGTGCGCGGCCAGGTTTTGCAGGAGCTTCGACGCTTGATCAAAAAGTATGACAACGAACGGCTGAGCATCACCATCACGGGGCACAGTTTGGGAGGCGCCCTGTCTGTGTTGGCGGCCTACGACATTGCGATATCTGGTGTGAACCGCCACGGCGACGATGTGGAGATCAAGGACTTCCAAGATCCGAACGTCAAGTCCACCCCCAACTCCAATCCTGGCGACACCAAAGGCACCCGCATCATCCCCGTCACGGCCTTCACCTTCGCCGGTCCCCGCGTCGGCAACAATCCCTTCGCTGGTAAGCCGAATCACATCTCGCCCATGATCATAATTGACAAAATTCATTCTGTCAAGACTATGTACAATCGCAGCACTTCGAACCAAATTGCATTGGGGTCACTAGTAAGTGACTGATCTAATTTTACGCGGTATGTGGGTGGCAGATGTGGTGCGGGAGCTGGGCGTGAAAGTTCTGCGGGTGACGAACAAGCAAGACATGGTGCCGAGGGTACCGAGTCTAGTGTTCAATGAGGAGTTCACGGTGTTCAACAACATACTGGACAAGTTTCCGTACACGTACTCGCATGTCGGGACGGAGCTCAAGATGGACCACGACCTGTCGCCGTATCTGATGAAGCGAGGCAATCTGGTGAACGCCCACAACATGGAAGCGTACTTGCACCTGCTGACGGGGTACCAGGGGTCCAACAAGGGGTGGAAAGTGGTGGTGGACCGCGACCTGGCGCTCATCAACAAGGCCTCGGACTTCGTGTGCTCCAAGCTCACTGGCATTCCCGGCAACTGGTGGCAACCCCAGAACAAAGGGCTCGTGCGCAACAGCGAAGGCAAATGGCGGGAAGTGGACCGCGACTTCGAGGACATCCCCGACCTCATCCTCGAGGAAAGGAAGAAAAGGCAGCAAGCTCAAAACGGAATCAATTAAGAGCATACTAGCACTTGATCCAATTTAGAGCGTACTTGTATTTGTGAATACGGGTTCCAGATATGATTCTTTGTGGCTCTTTTTTTCTCTGTACCAACCAAAGGATGGTATGCTTGCCACACAAAGAATCATGATTGAATAGGCGGTTTTTGTACATCATTTTCGCATGCGTGACTCTTGTCACATGTATGTCGGGCAAATTGTCCATATATAATACAAATTTGCAACCGTTTGTTTAAGTGGACTTCTCAGTGAAGATTGTAGCGCACATGTGAATGTTGTGATCTACTCCCTGTGCTGCTATAACAGAAGTTTTCTCTTCTTTCTATCGTTCAAAGTGTTCAAATGTTTTAATGTAAGGATGATGTTTGCTCGTGAACGTATGTGGAGAGTATGTTAAAACTGCAAGATGAGTACCTACAAGGCTGCAAGGATGCGAGACGGAGATTTTATTTGAGAGAGTGCACCTTTGCTAGGGTGAAGTGAAACTGGAAACTTTTGTCATCGAGCTTAAACAACGTTATCGATACGTAAGCAGTGTAACTGAGTACATACTGGAATCAATGTCATTACATGGTATCTCTGCACATGACTATCATTAATCAGCAAGCATACATCTCTGTAGGCTTGTTTTATTATGAAAACTTGAGGCTTTGGGAGTTACTCTCATCAAATACTATGCATGCAATCCTGTAAGCATGTCGACGATCTTATCTTTACTGTTACGTCCAGTGCATCTTCGTAACCTTACACCTCATACAGTTCTGGCAGGGACTGGTACAATCCTGTTCTCGAAGGGTGGCAGATTATCAAAACGTCTTGATTTGTGGAGAGATGCTTATTGCGGATTTTGCTCAATCATCTGTCTGCTTTTCCCTGTTAGGACTACGCCGAGGCTAACGTTGGAGGCACGGCAGATCGAGCTCCTCATGTGTTTAGTATCATTGATGTGGTTCACGATCACACAATACATTCAGTGATCGAGAGGTGTAATCAAACACATTGTGTTGAAATGTGTTATTCGTTGAAACCTCTAATCCATGAGAGTTAGAGCCCCTGTTATGCTGCTAGGTGACGACTCCGGATACTTTTATGATCCCCTCCCTGATCCTCATCGCTCTATGATTCCGACTCGATGCCTTCATTCAAGAGCCGCACTACAACCCTGAAGCACATTACGAAGCAAGCAACAACACAACTCAAAGACATTGAAGCTCAATTGCAGCTGGTTTGTACAGAAACATCATAGAGAAAGTTAAACATGCATGTAAAGCTGATCGATCAATGGCACCATTGTGAACGGCCACCAAGTTGCTGGAGCAGACGAATGCATCGAAGATGATTGATATTCTTGTAGCCAGACGGGGTGGCTTTCGACTTTTATTCGATCCGTTTCTAAATGAATTTATGTGATCAAAAATCAGCGTTGTCAAATCACGTGCGCCGGAAGTAACGCCCGGCTGTTGAGGACCATGTCGGTAGTCCAGTCCTCGTCGGTGGTGTCTGTTCAGACTGTGTTTCTAGTCCTCTGTCGATCGCTTGGGTCGCGTGCTTGGGTACGCGTGCTTGGGTCGCGTGCTTGGGTACGCGTGCTTGGGTCGGGTGCTTGGGTCGGGTGCTTGGGTTGGGTGTTTGAATAGGGTGCATGGGTCAAGTGCTCGGATCGGATGGTTCGGTTCGGGGCTTGAGTCTTTGTTGCTTGAGTCTTGTGCTTGGGTCTCAGGTCTTGTGCTTGGGTCTCAAGTCTTGTGCTTGGGTCTCAGGTCTTGTGCTTGGGTCTCAGGTCTTGTGCTTGGGTCTCAGGTCTTGTGCTTGGGTCTCAAGTCTTGTGCTTGGGTCTCAGGTCTTGTGCTTGGGTCTCAGGTCTTGTGCTTGGGTCTCAGGTCTTGTGCTTGGGTCTCAAGTCTTGTGCTTGGGTCTCAGGTCTTGTGCTTGGGTCTCAAGTCTTGTGCTTGGGTCTCAGGTCTTGTGCTTGGGTCTCAGGTCTTGTGCTTGGGTCTCAAGTCTTGTGCTTGGGTCTGGAACTTGGGTCGATTTAGTCATTGTTTGGGGTGCTTTTATCAATTAGGTTGTTGGTTGGGGTGCTTCGATCAATAAAGTTGTTGGTGGGGTGCTATAGGTGGTCAATCATTAGTGGGGATGCTTGATGTGACGGCCACACACTCCAGCAAACTTCTGGTCCTTTTGCAATGGAGGTAACATCTATATTTGGTGCTTCTAGGAACAAGATACGGTAGAGGAACTTTAGATAAGGTTTAGTCACAATTTTAGTATTGTGCTCCAGCCCAAATTCTAAATTCCAACTAGTGTTCAAGGAAATGGCAAAACCGCGAGTTGAAAAAAGAGAAAAACTGTTGAGGTAATTTTACTTTTCTATTTAACCTTGGTCCGCCTCGGTCCGTCAATTTGTTTGTTTGTTTGTGCAATGTGGATAGCGCATGAGTCTCATGCTTATGTTTGGTTGAGGTGCATGAGTCTCGTGCTTAGGTTTGGTTGAGGTGCATGAGTCTCGTGCTTAGGTTTGGTTTATGTTTTATTGAGGTGCATGAGTCTCGTGCTTAGGTTTGGTTTATGTTTTATTGAGGTGCATGAGTCTCGTGCTTATGTTTGGTTGAGATGCATGAGTCTCGTGCTTAGGTTTGGTTGAGGTGCTTGAGTCCCGTGCTTCTATCGGTAGGTCGGGGTGCTTGGGTCGTGTACTTGCATTTCAAGACTCATGTGCTTCCGTCTCATGCTCTTGTATAATTTCTAGTGGTTGAGTTAAGAAAATATATTCTAGAACCCCAAGAAACCTTTATCATGTTCACTTGAGCAATTGAGTTGAAACTGCTGCAAAATTGTTAAGAATTATAAGTTAATCAAAAAATTCTCTACTTGAATTGTTTCCATATAAGGTGAAAACGCCAATAGCCTATCATGGATGCCAACCATATATATTTGATACAAGCAAAGACTTAAAACCAAAAATTACCCAACCAAACCTATTACAGTACAATCAGAAACCACCTAGAAAGTTGTTGAACTTTATTCTGAAATAATGGTGTGTAGAAAATCATCATTAAAATAAATAAAAAAAGAAAGAAAAATGAATTCAAGACATATCGAACCCAACAAATTTTGTCAAAAACAGGTGTTACATGAAATGATATGGCTTGTCATACTTCCAGTCCTTCCTCCTCAAAGTTCAGAGGGTGAGGTGTATCACATGGAGTTCAAATGTTCAGCTTGGGTTGGATAAATTTATATCAGACTCGACTTATTTTAAACCAATCCCAGTAGTCTTTTGTTTTGATTGCTAGCTTATGAAAGTTGACGGTGGAAATGGCTTTATAGCAGTACACTTCCAACTCCAAAACACCACAATTTCTATACGAAGCGCACCAACAAAAGTGTTCGTCCATTGTATTCAGAAGGTAATCAATCACATACTTAGTAATAGGAGGGCTTTCACAGAGTAGTATATCATCTACCACCGGTATGCATATTGCTTGCGAATCTCTTGCGATAAAGAATCTCTTACGATACAAACCACGATTCACACCCTCAGCGAATAAGGATTTTTTGGTGAGGAATATGTTGCAAGATATTATCCCACCACCAGATAAAAAACAGTGGATTTTCTGAAGAAACGAAGTTTCATGATATGTGGAAATCTGAAGAGGCACCACGTTTCCTGAAAGTCCAGGAAATCTTTGACACAATTTGCACTTGTCATTCAATAACTCTTCTCAAAATTTTGTCAACTCGGCTCAATATTAATTTGGATACAAATCTTTACTGCAGAGTTTGGAGAAGTATCACCGACATAAATGGACCTCACTAATCTACAGGAGGGGGAAAAAAAATGGTTAGTGATCTAGAAGTCATCGAGGGCGGCCACACCGGGAAGTACCTTGCCTTCCAACAACTCAAGACTGGCACCACCTCCAGTGGAGACATGGCTCATCTGGTCAGCTAGGCCGGCCTGCTCCACAGCGGCAACGGAGTCACCTCCTCCGATGATGGTGATGGCTCCCTCACCCGTCAACCCTGCCAATGCCTTGGCCACTGATGTCGTGCCGTTTGCGAACGCTGGGAACTCGAACACTCCCATGGGCCCGTTCCACAACACCGTCTTGGCTCCCTTCAACGCCTCCTCGTATTGCTTGATCGCATCCGGACCGATATCAAGTCCCATCCATCCTGCGAGCCAGCCAGCCAATCATCCAACAGCTCAGCTAAAAGCAAAATGATCCAAACGCTCAGCCACAGAAGTGCGTATGTGAGCAGAACTTGGTTACGTATGAGCTTCTGTGACCAGGACTCAGTTACAAATAAGCATGTGAGAGCGGAGCTCAGTTACAAAATGGGCACATGTGAGCAGAGCTCAGATACGAATAAGCACATGTGAGCAGAGCTCAGATACGAATAAGCACATGTGAGCAGATTTATTGGAGGGATGAGAGTAAGAACCTTCGGGGATTTCTGAGGAGCTGCAGATCTTTGTTTGGGCATCAGGGGCGAACTTGTCGGCGGCAACGACATCGACGGGAAGAATGAGCTCAATGCCTTTCTTTTTTGCTGAAGCCACCAATTCCTTGGCCAGTTCGATCTTGTCGTCCTCCACCAGGGAGGCTCCCACGTTCTTTCCATCGGCCTTGAAGAAGGTGAAGATCATGCCTCCTCCGAGGATGACCTTGTCGCACACGTTCATCAGGGACTCGATCACGGTAATCTTCGATGACACCTTGCTGCCTCCGACCTGAGACATTGAGGGGAAAAGTGTTAGCAACCGTACATTTGCTAACATGTATGTGCATGTGTGTGCGTTGCGTTACGAGTGGTGGGGGACTTACGATGGCAACGAAAGGCTTCGCGGGGGTCTTGACAGCACCAGCCAGGTATGTCAACTCCTTCTCAAGGAGGAGTCCAGCCACCTTCTTTGGCACGAAGCTCGCGATTCCGGCTGTGGATGAGTGAGCTCGGTGAGCGGTACCGAAGGCGTCGTTGACGAAGAAGTCGATGTTCTTGGCAAGCTTCTTGGAAAACTCGGTGTCGTTCTTCTCCTCTTCCTTGTAGAACCGGACATTCTCCAGAAGCAACACTTGCCCTCCCTGCCCAGGTAAACATACACTAGCAATGTCAACCAACCGCCACATTCCTAACCCACAATCAAGCTTCTCCGAGCAATAAATGAGCAGATTGCGTTTTAAAGCAACAGAGTTGATCATTCACACACAGGGATGTAAGGCGTACATTCAACGCGGCGATCTTGGCCTCGACTTCCTCTCCAATGCAGTCAGGTGCCAATTCCACGGTCTGGCCGAGAAGCTCAGACAACCTCGCTGCATTGTCACAATGAGAATCCCACGAATCAATCGAAAAAGTTCGAAGGTTCAAGTGCACATTCAACGAGGACTACAATGCAAGGGGCAAGCTACATACCAGCGACAGGCTTCAAACTGAACTTGGCTTCGGGGCCGGACTTAGGGCGACCCAAGTGACTGGCGAGCACAACCTTGGCTCCGGCCTTGACAAGAACGTCAATGGTGGGGACGGAAGCGCGGATACGCGTGTCGTCGGTGATGTTAAGTTCCTTGTCAAGAGGGACGTTCAAATCAGCGCGCACGAACACGGTCTTACCCTCGAATTCACTCGCGGGGATGTCCTTGATATTGGCCTTGCGGGCCGCGGCCTTGGGAACGGTCGCAGTGGTTTGTCCCGCATCAGCGCGGACCGATCGCAGCGCAGGCGCAACAGAGGTCGTCGCCAGAGAGGTCTTCAAGCGCAGGCTCTTGCCAACGAAAGCCGAGGACACGACACTGGTCCGGCTCTGCACCGGCTTGGTCGTGGCCGTGGTCAGGCCTGTCGCGACCACCGCGGATCTCATCGCCAGGGTCTCCATCTCTGTACCCAAAATCCCCAATTAGCAAACCATCACATTGTATGCCATGAGCCTCGGACAGCGATCCTCTATCAGGATCCATAGCAATGCAAAAAAAAGGCGGAAAAAAGAATGCGATTACCCTACCTTGGGAAAGGGAAAGAGTCAGGTATGCGACGGGCGGCACAGGTGTCGAATGGAGACGATGAGAAGCAAGGATGCGATATATGATTTCAGGATGAGAGGATGAATTGGTTGGATTGTGAGGAACAACAGCCGCTTGTTCCTGATCGTCGTCCCGATCGTTTCGTTTCCGATCGTCGGGAGTTGGTTTGGAGCTTTGGCGGGCCCAGCGAGGAAGGCTCCCGTGTGGACAGGAGCTATTTTTAAATTGTGAACTTTTCGTTTTCTGAGAGGATGAGCGATGGCGTTTGGAGAGAGAGATTGGCGGCTCCCCAGCCAGACATATTGTGGCTAGCTGCATTATTTCCGTGGGGCGAGTGGTCGCCGTTCAACGGTTTCCTCTATCGACGGATGGCTCTGCTCGCAGCGACCCGCTGGGCATATTCTCAGAACGGCCAATGCACTGCACCTTTCCTGTCTCCTTGCATAGCACCTTTCCTGTCTCTTTTCAGAGTCACCTTCAGCAACTAAATTTACACATTCCACATTCTTAAAAACAGACATCCTTTCCATCTTTTCACCATTCTCACTGCATGCACAAGTCTAGTTTAAAAATCCCTCTGAGCACGCTCGAATGAATAGTACAATCAGATCGATGCCGAAAAAACAAACTGAAGTATGAGTTTTCAAACTGGTGGTTATGCCAGCAATCAAGACTTGAATTGGCCTTCAATCTCAGTTTCAAAATTTGTACGTCTTCAGCATAATTCGACCATTTATGAGCCTCAAGAGACTGTTCGATTAAAACCGATGCCAGTCACCAGGTGAAAGCAATTTCAACCTCAAGCTTTACCCTTTTCTGGGCTCAAGAGAGATTTTGACAAATCAGGATACGCACGTAAGATTGAAGAAACACAGATGTAGAGAATTGGACAAGAGTAACGAGATGTCAGAATTTTACACAGATGTGTCTCCAGAAACGTTGTTGCCTTTCTCAGAACCTGAGGGGAGCATCTACAAAGATTTCCATCTGTATCAATACACGCAGGGGAAGGCAGCACCACAATCTGCGGTGTGCTCCATTGCCGTTATTATCTAGCCAGAGGGTGGACACAATTTTCTACCCCCAGAGCAACTGTATCATCGTGGGCTTGTTTGTATCAGAATCTACCACTGTGTAAAACACTTGTTTGTCATCATTACCATGATGTACTGGCTGTATGCAGCCATTGAAATCCCCAGTCTAAGTCAAATGTCCGCAGAAAGACTTCAAGGTAGCGTCACGGAAACTTCCCTGCGATCGGATCCGTAAGCCTGTTTCAAACAACCGTAGAAATCAGCAACTTTACTAACAGAGACCCACTGTCGCAATGTAAAAGACTATAAAAATGCTTCACAGAGTTTCTTTAGCATGGCAAACAAAATGCGAGATGCGCAGCTACCTTAGCTCCATAACTCTTCACGTAAATATTAGAGAAGAGCTCCTCATTGTCCGGCGACGGACTCTCCTGCAGAAACACATCCGAATGCAGACTCAGACCGAGTTCAAACATTCACGCGACCCTACCAGATTGTCTCGAACCTTAAGAGTAAAACTTGAAGAATATTCACAACACCCCAAAAAGGGTAAGGTTACAGACCTTAGCCTTAGCAAGAGCATCTTCTACTTCTTTCTTGGCCTCTTTCTCCACAGTCTGCACAGCACTTCAAATTCAGTAAAGAATGCCATTTGCAATAGAGAACCAAATGCAGAGCTCGGCCATTAATGCTTGAAAATGAAATCAGAGTTTTCACCTTGAGCTCCGCAACTGAAGCGATCTCGTGAGACAACAAAAGCTTCCTAATTCTTTCAATAGGATCTCGCTCCTGCCAAATCGGTTCCATGAGTGTCAGCCATAGTCACACAACCTCTCAACTGCATATCAATCACTTGAAAACCGCCCATTATACCTGGCGGACACCAGAGATCTCGTCACGAGTTCGGTACGTGCTGCCTGGGTCAGACATCGAATGACCGTGGTACCTGTAGGTATCCATCTCCAACACCTGCATGCAACAAACATTCTTCAGAAAAGAAAACGAATCCAAGCAGACTCCTGGCGAATATTGTCATTTGAAGTGTAGATCTTTTATGTTGAAAAGTGAGATGTGAGGAAACTTACCATGGGACCCTTTTTCAACGCATATTCCTTCGCGAACTTCACAGCCTGCTTAACAGCCAAGCAGTCCATGCCATCGACCTTGCCAAAGAAAAAAAGAAAAAAAGAAAAAGAAAAAAGAATACAATCAGTATCAATGCACATGATGGCACTTGTCATTGCATGTGGAATTGCTGATTCCTCTTACTATCTGACCGTCCGAAAGAACGAAACCGAGAACGCAATATTTGAAAAAGAAAAGCGGAACTTCGATTCAGACGAAATGGTTCGAGTTTTACGGCTAAGAGAGGCAAATCTAACCTTCAAACCGGGAACGTAGTCACCACGTTTGTAATACTCGGGACTCTTGGCTGATCGCCACTCTGCAGTACCCATTCCGTCTGACACAAGCAAATCCGATAAATCATCAGCTTCAGTTATGTTTACTCACAAAGGTGAATAACGACGAGTTCGAAAGAGATAGAGGAACTCGAAATTCAGGTCGCAAAAAAGATAGGACAATCCGTTCGTAGACGACATTCTGACGATCTCATCACGACCTAGGTGATTCACGGGCTAGGCACATTGATGCTATCGCCTACTGACATGAATGATAAGAGCCAGAAAATGATTGTTATTTAAAGGACTACATACACAACCGTCACGAATAGAGCAAATTGGGTTTGATTAGGCAAAGAAGAAAACGAATGGGATCAATAGGATATTATTCACCGGACAAGTATCGCAATCTACACTCCAACCTAGCGAGTCAATTGATTGTAATCCTCGGTCCCGATCGGGACGTTCAGTGCATACAATCTAAAACCCTGACGTGATGAGTCCATCGCAGTACTGATTACAGTAACCATAACCACCTCGTTTCGATTCAATTCCTCTGTTTATTAATCGATCAAAGGTATGGCAGCTATTAAATCAGTTGAATGTTGAAAACAGAGAAAGAGGAGATAAAGAATTCGTGTGCTTACAATGGTTGTTCTCGCAAACGTAGATGACGGGCAGATCCCAGAGCGCAGAGATGTTCATGGCCTCGAAAAGCTGGCCCTGGTTGGCAGCGCCATCACCATAAAGCGCCAAAGTGACACCGTCAACCTTCAAATACTTTTGCGCGAACGCAAGACCCGCGCCGAGGGGCGTCTGTGCACCGACGATCCCATTGCCACCATAAAAGCCGCCCTTCTTGTTGTACATGTGCATGGATCCTCCCTTGCCCAAGGAGCAGCCATCCTTGCGACCCATGAGCTCCGCAAAGACCTCCAAGACGGACCCGCCACGGCCGAGATGCGTGCAATGGTCGCGATAAGCGGTGATAATGCAATCCCTTTCGTTGAGCGCGGCCTCCATCCCAACGCACACCGCCTCTTGCCCATCGTAGAGATGGCAAAATCCGCGAATGAACTTGGATTTGTAAAGGCTGTCAGCGGCGATCTCCATGCGGCGCATCACGAACATGGTCTTGAAGAAGCCCATAAGCTCCTGCGCTGAGGTTTCCACCGTAAGAGGGGGCGCTTCCACATTGTGCGCCTTGAAGGGCACAGGAATGTCGAGCGTGATGGGATCCGCGCTCGTGCTCAGAGCACGCGCAGCCTGGCCATTAAGCACCCTGCTTGTACGACGCAACGCTTGCTGCAGCGCCATTGCTGCCAGTCTACAATCACCCGAAATGCCCCCAAACCCTAGCTCGATGCTCACCACAACGCTGGTCGAAATGCACCGCCTCGAAGCATTGAGCAGATCGGGCCTGGCAGGTGAAGCGGGGAGCAGGATCTTTTGCACCTTCCTCCCTGGACGGAGACTGGACGGCAGTTGAGTCCGTCGGGTCCTCGCGACAGTGGATGCGGACGAATACTGGACGATAATCCAGTTCGTCGGTCCCCTTTCTGCAGGTGACATGGACGAATAGTGGACGACTGGTCAGTTTGTCAGCCCCCTCGCCGCCGGCGTTCGTTGATTGTGACCCCTCCTTTCGTGGCCCCAATGTCCATTCTGGTCTAAAAGCAAGCCTCCTTGGGTTGACCCCTCCCTGCCCTTTCCAGTCCCTCCCAATTCCTCAAGGCCGTCGTCCCCTTTCGCTGCATCCAAGCAGTTGACTTTGCCAAACTCTCAACCTTCTTCTCACCTATGGCTTGTGGTCATAGTATATAGAATTAGAGGCAAATAAGGCACTACCTTTACGGTGATCCTAGGTCTTTGCACAATTTCTGACAAAAAAATCTTCGTAAATAATAAGTTAGTTTACTCTTAGACGTTATTGGTGTTAACTTTTGACAATATTGGATGAAAGGTATAGACTCTGAAGAGCCATAGCCCCTCACCTAGAGTTTTCTTTTTTGATAAAATTTGTTGGGTCAAATTTTAGATCAAGTTTTCATTATGTGGTAAAATTTTCATTTCCATCCAATATGGTATGAATTCATGGCATGCAGATTGGTGAAAGGCACCTTCTGTTTTTGGTAACACGTGAAGCATGTTTTACCAATGGAAGAAAATTATATGCAATCAAGCTTAGTATTTTATGATATAGTTCCGCATAAGTCCAATCTCAACTCTTGATTGCTTCAAATATAGAAATTTCTATAATTCTACAAGCTAAAACTTTGAAGAGCTACAACTTTTTCATTTGTAGTTTGTCATTTGACAATTTATTGAGTTGGATCCAAAATCAAGTCTGGTTTTATTAGTAAAAATAGGTTTACGTAAGCATTGCATTCTATATTTTAATGTGGATATGTTGATCTTGATTTAGAGAAGTAATCATGCATTATGCTCATTGAGACACAATCAAGTGACAAAGTCAGTAACGCGCTATGCAAATTTTGTGAAAGCACTTGATGAAGATCATTCATTATCTGCGTGACCAAGTCACCAGTGATACCATCATCAAGAGGTCGCAGCTGTAGAATAATTTTGCTTTCTAAAGGAATTCTTGGATTGAAGGTAATCATTAATGTTTTGATGTACGAGTGTGATCAACGTTGATAGAAGATCTAATTAACCTCCTGCAGGTTTTTGAGGCCGATGTTTACGAAGCTGATCGAGGTGTTTTATGATGACTTCAGATGATTTTGTTTGTGTGAAATTAGAGTAATTGGCATCTTACCATTTGACTCTCATTTGTAACTTGCTGCGGTTGTCCGTTTTGTGGTTGTCTGAAATTTTTTGGATGTTAACAAAGATTCACCTTCAAATTCCGCAAGCACATCCGCCCTTTCAGCTTCGGTATCTTTTGATCAACTATAGAGCTCTATCTCTCAAACGCATTTTCGATGCTACAGAAAGACATGATGCAATTTTAAGCTACTTAGACAAAGTTATATCACAAAATAGATGTTACAAATATGTATACAACATAATGATTAATGCACAACATATGTTTCTTGACATTGGATTTTTTAGTGTTGGAGTGTGCCGACAAAGTGAAAGAGGTAAATGCGCGTTTATGTTGAACGTATTGGATTATGTTTACAATGGCAAGAATTTCTTCAAAAGCTTGCACCGCATAGTGAAAAGTATGAAACTTCTAAACGTATGAAAGACCTTTATCTTGTCCTAAAAAGAATTATGAATTGAGATCAATTAATCGTTGGTTCTTTTTTGCATATCAATCAAAGTAAAAAGCGCTTTCGAATAGATGATTGTGTAACTTTGATAAAAATCTCAACAAAGATATTGTGGTAGTTAAACTTGAACCACTTTACTTTTTACAGTATTTCTATTTAAAGTAATTCAAAGAAAAAGTGAAAATTGGTTTTGACAAATAATTACACCTTTGTATGTTAAGTGCAAAAGTAAGTTAGAAAGGATTGATTACGAAAAGTAAGATTATATTTAAATCCCTAAGTATTGAGAATCCTCAGCCAGTGTCTAGGGATTGACGGCTCATATTGGCACAAGTACACTGTATATGCCGTTTAGAAGAGTAGCGTGAAAAAATCAACGCAATTGAACACATGCTTATTGATGCAATACGTCGCTCCCAAGAAGTTGCCCAAAATTTGCCTCAAGCCCGTCAAGAATATAATGGTATCTTTTAAAATCTTCGGCAATTATTACCTCGCATGAATAAGCGGCTTTCAAAATATAATGCTTTAAATTGGCCAGACGAGAGAACACATGAGACGCCACAAATTACCCTAAATACACCATGTGTTGTTGTAATAGAAAAGTGGGATTGCCCAAAGTTCAACCACCACTATAGTCACTGCAGACATTGCTGATGGAGCAAACTCTACAATCAAAAAGATTTCGTAAAAATATTTGATTCTATAACAGTGCATTGACACTTACATCTATTAGAGCTCAAATCAACTCATGCTTGGCCCAAGGAGGAAGTTATACGTGTTGCTTGCAAGGCCAATTGTATCATCGAACAACAAGTTTACTGGAAGTTTACTATTGGTGGCTGGACACGCTCCAAATAACGACCAATCGTCAAAACTACTGCTAGCTCTTTGTTAAAGAATATCTACCTTACATCCCTATTACATGTCGTTGCAATATGTACTTTTCTTTTCTAATGGCCGTAAAACGTGGAGTATTGACATACCTCTACAAGGATTTGTCTGGGATAGACATGGTTTTAAAGTAGATTATGTGGAAGAGATTGGAGGGAGAAACAACTTGATGCAGGTAACCTAACTTCAATATTATGCAAATCTGTTGCATATTTGCAATATCCTATGGACCATATTTTCTATGCAGGTCATATGCTCCATCAATTTATGGTAGATGCTTGTGCATGCGTGAAACAAAATCGTTTAGATTAAATTCAGACACATTGAAGAGCCTTGCGTAGTGATTTGTATTTTGGACTTTAAGATGCATTAGACAAAGGCGATTACAATACAAGTGTTGCTGGTAGACGGCTTATTTTGCCATCGTCATTTTTAGAAGGTCCAAGATCTATGGTAGAATTATATGAGGATGCAATGGCATTGGTCCAAAATCTTGGTTGCCTACATTTACTCATCACTTTTATGTGCAATTCCATGTGGCCCGAAATAACTAGAAAGCTATTAGCGGAACAACAACCAAATTATATACCAGAGTTGGTCTCTGCGTATTTTACTTCAAATGAAATGAATTTAAGAAGGATATTAACAGTAGAGATCTAGGCTTAGTCGTTGGTAAATTATGAGTGATAGGATTTCAAAAACTAGAGGTTGCCATACCCACATTTTATATTTTTTTAGCGAAGATTTGAAGATGATGAATGGTGCATAAATATGACCGTATGATTCCTGCTAAAGTTCTTGGTTAAAGTCTTTACCATGAAGCATTTGAGATGGTTATAACTTATATGCTTTATGGTCTATGCGGACTGGAGGATCCAAGAGCCTTGTGCATGGAAAAAGCAAAGTGTATGAATCATTACTCACTTACCTTTTGCAATGCAACAACTATTGATGAAGATGAGTACCCTATTTATCGTAAACAAAATGATGGTCGCATACACATTAACAAAAACGAGCGGTAAATTGACAACCGAGGATTGTTCCGCATAGTTTGTGGTTGGTTTCAAAATACAACGCGCACATATCAATGTAAAAGTAAATTCCATACTAGATCATTTTGGTTCCTCTTTTCTTTTCTTACTTCTGGCGCGTTTACGGATATTTTAGGTGCTTTCTTTGTTTTAGTTTTATAGAATTGTTCATCGATTTTGGTGGTGAAGTACCTATTTGAATATCTCTACAAAGGACACGATTGTGCAATGGCTATATTGAAAAACATGGTGCGACGGTTGTGTTAGATTATAATGATGAGATTGCACAATACATTGATGCAAGGTATGATTCTGCATCATAGGCTGCCTAAAGGCTCTTTGCATTTAAAATGCATGACTAGTCTCTTGTGGTTATGCAACTTTAAGTTCACTTACCAGGACAACAACATGTTGACTTTAATTTAACTGCAAACATCGAACATTAGTTTAAATTAGACGCTCTTTGCAATACCACCATAATTGTGTACTATGCCAGAAGCTAGAGGGGTTGACTATAGTAAGTTCTATCACACTTCACATGGGACCCAAAAGATTGTAGTAACAACATGGAGTTTCTCTAGGCATACTATATTCTTTTCAATCCATTAGCTGGGGAACGCTACTTTTTACGGACACTTTTGGTAAACAAAATTGGTGCAGTCTCCTTTGAACACATTTGAACGGTGAATGAGAATTTGTATGGCACATTTTTGGACGCATTTATAGCATTAAGTCTATATGAAATAGATGCATGATGACGGTAATGCCTTACAAAGGCTAGCATAATGCAAAAAAGGATCTCAGATGCGCAAATTGTTTGTAATTATACTAATCAACGGTCCGCTTGCCAATCTAAGGTAGTGTTAAGACAATCATTGTGGAAATCTGACTCATGATTCTGCACACAGACTCATGCGCAAAGGGCATGTAAATCTAAGCGAGAAACAAATACCTTGCTTAGCATTGAGTTTGATAAGTAATTAATGGTTTAAGTTCAAGAAATTGTTTGAAAATTTCTCATTGCCAAATCTAGCAATTTTTGTGGATGACATTCGAGTAAATCAATTGTTCAGAGAACAACTTAATTTTAACATTGTGCAACTACAAGAAGAAAAACCGCGACAAATGACAATGCTCAACAATGAGCAATCCCAGACATATAACATGAAACTGGACTCAGTTTCAAACCCGAATTGAGATTCACCAAATATTTTTTTCATTGACGATTCGGCGGGTACAGAAATCTCTAGAATTTATTACCGAAATCTATTTGCGCCGATAGAAATGTCGCTCTTGCAAATGCATCTTTAGAGATAGCTACGTTATTGTTATAGAAAGGCAGAACGGCTCATTCTCAATTCAAAATTTCAATAGATGTAGCTTCGACTTTTGTATGCAATATCAAACGCCAAACACACGTGGCCAAATACTAGAGGAATGTAAGCTAATATTGTGGAATAAAGTGCAGATGATGCATAATTTAATGTCAAAGTTGTTGACAAAATGTTACGAGACATTAAGAAAAATATTTTCTGTTCTGCGGAATTAAGTTTGTTATGTCCGGAGATTTTTGTTAACGTCTCCCAGTTATCCCAAAAAGAACTCGGGTAGAGATTGTTCCTTTATCTGCAAAAGAATCCCGGCTTTGACGCCATGTTACTATGTGCCCCTTGATTAGAAATATGCAAGCGATGATAGCTACTACGCCAATTCTAGTACTTGAAAACAAGACATTTCTAGGGTGGCTTCTTGCAGTTGGAAATAACACACTTCCAGTTGTAGACGTTGAATATATCACATGTCCTAGGAATATGCATGCACGAAGACAAAATCTCTTTGGTCTCATTGATAAGATATGTCCTGACATTGGAAATATAAGACTGGATGGCACGACATTTGCGTTGAAAAAATTTATAAATCCATATTAGATTAAATGTCTGGTGAGGCTAAAAAATTTCTTAGTGGTGATAGAGTTGATGACCAAGATAGAGCCAACTTTGTGAAACAAGAGTATTAAATACCTTGGAGGTTTGTGGGTAGTGGTTTCATAAATTGATCCTAAAAATAAATTACCCATTCGTGTTGCTCACTAACTTCAATCCATCAAATGGACTATCCAATGGAAGAATTTTTGTAGTAAGAAGGTTTTCACCGAGAGTGATTGAAGCAAAGATCTTGACCGGTAATCATGCAAGTAAGTAATCCCTCCGCATTCACCTTATTGTTATTTAAATTCATACTTTAAATATTTTATTTATTCATGTTGTTTGCATTTCAGAAGACAACATGCTTTTATTCTAAAGATCACTGTAGCCTTATAGAAGGCGGGTTTGACTTTCACTATGTTTCAAAAACAGTTTCTCTTACGTGTGGCTTATACAATGACTATTAACAAGGCAGAAGGACAAACATTTACAAAAGTTGGCATATTTTGAAAAAGAATGTATTTAGCCGGAGTCAACTTAATGTTGCATTTTCACGAGCCACAACATCTGTAACATTTTGGTACTTTTCTAATCCCATGGATGCCAAGAACTAGGAATAATGCAAAATGTTGTTTATAGAAGGCTTTAGATTAGTAATTACCATATCCTATTTTTGTATTACTTTTTTCTCCATTGTTTCTTTGGTTTAATAATATTTAAAAAATGAGTTTCAATTTCACTTTTTTTTGGCAAGTGTCGGGAAGACACAAGTCCTACAAACTAGTATTTCATAAAATAAAGTCTACAAAAAATCAGATATAAAAAATACATAAACTTATATCCTACATATTTACCACTTGTAAAACTTCAGTTTGAAAAGAAACTATTAAGTTAAAGTCTAGAATAAATATTGTTTATATTTATGTTCATATTCATGATAAAACGTAAGTTTTATAGTTTTTATTGTTTCTTATTCATATAAATTTAAAATCAAATTAGATATTTATTGGTTCCATCATATATTCCTCAATGTAAAATTTTTGTAAATTTTTTGAATATGATCCTAATTGTATTATATAATCCCAAAATTATATGTTTATTACCCTTATTCTATTTTAAATCTTAACATACAAACATACTATCTTATTTTGAATGTTTTGATATATATTTCTTTATACTTCATGGTTTTATTGTTTAATTTTAGAGAACTATATCGTAGAGCATGAAGCAATTTAATAAAATCCAAAGTTTCTTGCATTTATGGTTATAATATAGCTTTGAGTACAACTTTAATATTTGCATATTAAATACATATTATTGTCTATTTATTTATTATATTTTAAAGTATTTTTTCTTTAAATCGTTTTGATTAAATATTATATTTTGGTATAGTTTTTTTTCAAATAATGTACAAGAAAAAATTAAAGTTAAAAAAAAAATTAAAAAATTACAAATACATATGTAAGTAGAATAAAAAAAGACATATAAAAAAAGTTAGTTTGTAGACTTAGCAATAAAGTTATAATACAACAAAATAATATATGACAATGAAAGAGACAAAAGATGTACAAATCATTATCTTTAAGAACAATGATAACCCGTAATAATGCTATGCAAATGAAATTAAGGATATTTTTATCATCATATATATTTGATTGAATGTTTAATCAAATGTTTCCAAAGAACAACAACATTACGTTGATCATCGTCAAAAACTATGTAAGATTGTTTGGATCTCCATGATATATTATGACTTTTTATTATCTTATGAGAATACCAACACAACAAGAGTAAAATTGAGCTTCATTTAAGAATATAAATAAATAAAAATATCTTGTTATAATACATAATTTAAGATAAAAATGTCATAATCTTCAAAAGATTACAATAATAATGAAAAATAGATGAAAACTATGCATTACCTTTTCAAGATCTACCTAATGACCAAAAAATAGCATAATGTTTTCATAAAAGATTATATAATTTAAATTCATAATGGACATTCTATGGTATTTAATGAATTTAACACTAATGGATTTTAGAGAAACTCAAATTTAAATAATTTATTTTAATATTTAAAAAGATAAGTGCAATAATGATATCAAAATTAAACATCAATTGAATTACTAATTTATTTTTAGATAGTCTATAATCAAAATCCTATACCACAACAAGCACATTAATTTTTTTAGCCAAAGGGCTTTTGAACATGGTACAACAAAATCAAAAGGTATTGTAGTAATATATATCTCTAAACAACTTTTTAAATTTTATTAAAAAATGTCATACACATAGTATTGGTTCTTCAATTTTACAAAAAATTTAAAAGCTTCAAGGATAAGGTATAAATATTTATTTATCACTTTTGGAATACAAGGACATTTGACTAAGGTACATAAAAACTATTTTGTAAAAACCACATGAAGATAGATATAATATGTGTTATTTTGGGTGGGCATTTATGACAAGGATTTTCAAATGAGGAGATTTTGTGTATTTCAATAGTGTATTAAATATTACGTGAATAAAAAGACAAGAATATTCTTATAAAGAGAATGTTATAGTTAAAGAACATTGTGGTTGAAAAAGACTTTAACATTAAATATTAAAATATGATTGCAAAAAAATAGACACTTAGTACAAAAACAAAAATTCAATTACAAGAGAGAACAACAATAATTCAACAAGTAATAAGTTCAATATAATATTGAAATACACACATATTTTTTGTATTTTCAATTTACTATTTTCCTTTTATCTGGTTAATTAAGTTTTTTGATACAATGGTAAAATTAATCGTTAAAATAGAGAATAAATCTACTTTTAGCAAATCTTTGAGAATCAAATATATATGGAAGTATCACTTTGATCTTTTGTGGTTGTTCAATGCAGGTTTTTGCAAAAAGAATAAATGAATTTAATTTGGACTTTAGAGAGCTGAGTAGTATAAAAAAAATAGAAAGGGGTGAGAGTTAAGTGAGTTTTATTTCTTCTTTGTGTACTTTGGTTTAAACGCATAAATCAAAAGAAAAACATATCACTTCAATATTTGTGAAAACTGGTATAGATAATTTTAACTATATTTTCTTTCACTTGACTCACGAAATTCATGTTTGTTGGTTAAATTAGAAACATATGGTATGGTGAAAGCTCCTATTGTTGTGCATTTGAACATACTTTATACGTGGAGTAATAAAGTGAGTGAGTTGATATTCTTCAGAGATTCCCAAAAGGAAAAAAACAAAGTTTCTCTATATTTGTGGTATTTTTAAGCATTTATATTGATCAAATACAAATCTTAGAAGCAGAAAACCTATAAGCGCACATTCTATTTTATGAGGTACATGAGGTACATGAAAACATAGTGAAGATTTTTGAAAAATAAAAAATGTTGCATGTCCAACTTTAGGGTGGTGCTTGGTATTAGGTTTTTCCACCATAGTGTGATAATTGCCATGCACCACCATAAACTCAAAACAAGGTAGTGGATGAAATTTTTGATTTCGAAACTTCACTTTCGTTCATCCAAAGGACATCTAAGAATGTTGCCCAAGTCTGATTTTGGCAGTTGGGTGACTTGGAGTGCAAGGCAGTCTTGAGAACTGACACAACAAGTCAGTCAAATCAACGATTCCTAGATCTTGAGAATCTCACTAATCATTTCACTAATCACAGTAATTAGGCTAATCACATTCCCTTAAAGCACCTGCTTCGGCCGCTGGAGAATATGAGAGCGCGGACCTGCTAGCCTCACGTCAGTTGCTGTTGCTCCTGAAGATTCATTGCTGCTTGTGGCAAACAATTGCTGCATTGCCCGCCATGACAACTCTGGCGCCTCAATCCGCTTTCTTATCATCGCTGGTACCTCTTCAAACGCGCTTCAATTTTCTCTCTAGGGCGAATGTTATGATGCAGGATTGATACAATTGTCAAGGTGGTTGGTCCCGTGCGGTGATTTTAATTGTGGATATGAATTTGCGGTGCTTGAATGATGTTCCGGTGTGCGGAGAGGAGAATGTAGGACGGTCAGGAAGAATGTGGGATTATTAGTGTTTGGAGAGGAGAATGGGAATGTATATTGATTGCTGCCGCTTCTTGCAGAGTGATGGAAGCTCCTTGGCGTCAGGCTCAGGGTTTTACGGTCGCCGCGTCTCTGCGGCTTCTAAAACCTCTGTGGTGCCAATGCATCGGAATGTGCGGGTGCAAGCGGTGATGGCGCCACCGGAGCCTCAGCAGCGGTCTCCTGCTTCCACTGGAGCTGTGAGTCTCTCGATTTCGAGTTTAAAAGAATTTGACATTCGCAAATTTTGTCAGCCACAGAAATTTGCAAAATTCACTTCATTCCAAATTAGTGTTTGAGCTGGGACTCAGAACTTTTAGTATCCGCTACCAGGGATTTTCGATGGTGTTCCTTTAGTAGTTTGCAGTATTGATCTGCTATATCATTAGTCATCTTCAATATATCGAGGATATCATTTTTATTAGAGGACGACGAACAATTTTTTGCAAGATTCGATAGTGTCCTCATTTTTGTTGTTGACGAGGGACATTACAGTGCTTCGGAAGCTCACATTCAATTTTACAGAGTTTTGGCGTTCAACACTGTAGTCCTCTTCCGATCACTGAAAGATTGGTTATGATCGTCCATAGAGGCATGTACGGGTTAAGAAGCCGCATGAAGGCGGTTGCTCATTCTCATCTGTTGTTGCTACAGGTGAAGCATGCCATGACAGCTACAGAGAAGATTCTGGCTAATGCGTCGGAAAAGACCAAGCTTACGCCTGGAGAGAATGTGTGGGTAAAGGCAGATGTTCTCATGACACATGATGTGTGCGGCCCTGGAACTATCGGCATTTTTAAGAAGGAATTCGGTCAAAATGCCAAGGTACGTAGCATAATTGTAACGGTAGATGAACCATTCCTGGCTCCTCCGAAGGCTTGGATTATTTACTACCCCCAACGAAGATATTGTTTTTGGACTAGAGGGTTACTTGTGGACCTTCATGAGGATAGAGTACAATCTTTGACCTGGATGATATTGTTTCAGTAGATATTTGTTTTTTTCTGAAGTGTTTGTGATTCTTCCGTGATACTTGCAGGTGTGGGATCGTGAAAAGATTGTGCTCATCCCCGACCATTACATTTTCACCACAGACGAACGAGCCAACAGAAACGTGGACATTCTGCGTGACTTTGCTCACGAGCAAGATATTAAGTATTTTTATGATATCACTGACAGAAGCAACTTCCGGGTATGTGTTGGTTCATATTTGTTTCTTGATACCGTTACTCGGCGAAGCATTTTGGTCTCGTATGTTAAGCTCTTTTGTACTCATGCTGTCCCTACAGGATCGTGCATTTTAAATTGATATTCGATCAAACTGAATTTGATACGTCCAATGCAGGCCAACCCAGACTACAAGGGAGTTTGCCATGTGGCGCTTGCACAAGAGGGCCACTGCCGTCCAGGAGAGGTATCTATGATGCTGTGTAGGGGGTTCGTGGATTCAAGCTGTTTTTGATGAAGGGGAATGAATTGTCAGTGATACTTCTATATTCTCTGTGCATTAAAAATAAGTGGTTAACTTTTTATACAGTAGCACTTATATAGGATTTCTATTAAGTCTGAGTATCGCATATATGATGACTGCAGGTTCTCTTCGGCACAGACTCTCACACATGCAATGCTGGAGCATTTGGTCAGTTTGCAACTGGTATTGGTAATACTGATGCAGGCTTCATCATGGGCACCGGCAAGCTTCTGCTCAAGGTGTGTATCATTATTCAAATTGTGTAGTAGTGCAGGATGATGCTATTTGGCATCTATTGAAGGGGTAGTTGTAAAGCGTTGACGAAGAAGCGGCAATATCGTCGCACATGGCGTTTCAAGGGCATGTAAGTGTTGGCATTCGTATTAATTAGCGTTCCATCACTGCAGGTCCCTCCGACTTTGAGATTTGTTCTGGATGGGGAAATGCCAAAACACCTGTTAGCCAAGGACCTCATACTGCAGGTAAGGTTGAAATTTCTGAGGTTCACATGTTAGACCTTCGTTTTTTATTGAGAAACTTGTAGTGGACTTTTTTTATCCTCGCAAACTGAGTGATCCCATGCTTGCAGATTATTGGTGAAATTTCAGTCGCTGGAGCGACTTACAGAGCGATGGAGTTCGTTGGCACGGCTGTTGATGCGATGACGGTGAGTAGTATTGACTTGTTGGATATCGAAGTTCGTATACCTTGCAATAAAGCAGCTGATTGACAGTTATTAGAGAGTCAAGAAGGCTCTACTTCCCAGTTCCTTGCGTTCTTTCACAACACTTAAAGCGTTCCGGTGGTTGTGGTACATGTAGATGGAGGATAGAATGACCCTATGCAACATGGTCGTAGAGGCTGGTGGCAAGAACGGTGTTGTTCCAGCAGATGCCACTACATCGAAGTACTTAGAAGGGAAAACCACAAAATCGTATCAAGTTTTTACTAGTGATGGAAACGCCAGGTGAACACAAACTACGATCTATTTGTGTCCTCTTACCAATCTTTCTGTACACCTTCCACCTACTATGTGTCCTTCCCGTACCTATATGACACCTCGTCTTTCTGAGAAGTATGGAGCCTACTGTTAGAGCCAAATCTACCTTTTGAGCAATTTGCTTTGTTGTTTGCAGTTTCATGCAGGAATACAGATTTGATGTTTCAAAACTGGAGCCTCTTGTTGCTAAGGTTTGTCAAAAACAATCATAAGTGCTTTTTCTTATGTAATTTACTTCATGTGTCATCATCACTGGGAGGTAAGCAGATGAAAATCGTCAGCTGTATTTGTATGTGTGCAGCCACATTCTCCGGACAACAGGGGCTTGGCTCGAGAGTGCAAGGACGTGAAGATTGACCGTGTCTACATTGGCTCATGCACTGGTGGAAAGACAGAAGATTTCATCGCTGCTGCAGAGCTCTTAGCAATATCAGTGAGTTATCAAAATCCATTAGCAACGTTATGGCTTCTTTTCTGTAGAGCATTCACCATCTGACACGCACTTTGACAGGGCCAAAAAGTGAAGGTTCCTACTTTCCTTGTCCCTGCGACACAAAAGGTGTGGATGGACTTGTATTCCCTGCCAGTACCTGGAACCGATGGGAAGACTTGCGCGGAAGTGTTTGAGCAAGCAGGCTGTGATACCCCTGCTTCTCCCTCGTGTGCTGCTTGCCTTGGTGGTCCTCGTGACACCTACGCTCGCATGAATGATCCCCAGGTATTTGTTCTCTGCTTACTGGTATAAAGCTTTGGGATGTAACTTTTTTAATAGAAGGTGAACTTTCGTACTTGTAAGTGAAAGTACCTTCGTACCTTTTTAAGCATTCGTGAAAGCTAGACTTAAGCATTGTTTAATCGATCAGTGGAGGTTTGGACGGCAATGGCGAGAACCGCTGGGAACGAATAGTCTTAAGCGTTACTGTGCTCTTTAAATCTATCACGGTTTTCTAGGATATGATGTATGATTTTAAAGTGCCCTCTTCTTTCTTTCTGTACAGGTTTGTGTTTCAACCACCAATCGCAACTTTCCGGGGCGAATGGGACACAAGGAGGGGCAAATATACCTTGCATCACCTTACACTGCTGCGGCTTCTGCACTCACCGGCTTTGTGACGGATCCTCGTGAATTTCTGTAGAAGGCTATCACAGAAGCTGAATTTGTTTCCTTCGGCTTAGAGCTTGCAACTGGTCTATTTGTAACACATAGTTGCAACATGCACAGGTTTCGTTTTTCAAAGCTGTCGTAGTCCACTATTGGCATTATTAGTACTCAAAGAAGTTGCATGATCTATACTTCCAACGAAGTAGATCTAATGTCGTTTAGCAGCAGCAGCAGATATATTGAGTTTCATTATTCACTTCTATATCGAATTGCATGGCCTCGTCTACGTAGATTCTCTTTGACCTCTTATGTTGGCTCTCAAGAACCAGGAGTCGCCAATTGTCAAGTTCTAGCTTGCGAGCAACTAAGAAGCTTGAGAGCTCCTCTACTTCTTCATGAATACAATCTCGATTCATAGCTAGCGCCAATTGAGAGAGTGTGGCGGTCAAAAACGCTCACTGACGAGACGCGAATGACTTAGCAAATGCTCGAGAAAGGTGAACTTTGTAGGTATATTTAAGATTCCAGCGCAAGCACAAGAGAGATGGTAGTATACGGTACATTATATTGGTTGCATTAAAGTCCAATAGTCTATTGGAATGATAAACATAGCATAGGTTCCAAATTTATGTATACGAGAGATGCTGAGGATTAAGCAGGGCAGGAGCCGACAACGCGGGAGAGCGAGTAGGGGGGCTCGTCCTTGGCCAACCACTCAAACACATTGAAGACATGCGTCTGGTAAAGCACGGAGACGGTGACGGTGTTGACGAACCAGCCGGGGCTGGGGCCAGCGTCGTCATGCGACAGACGCATCTTGCAGATGCTCTGCACGCAGTCGCCCACCACCGTGAACGTGTCTGTGGCGCCCTGGTTGAAATTCCGACTCTGGCTCCGCAGGTTCACGAACAGCACCGAGCTCCCGTGCTTGTCGAAGAACTCCACGTTTACGTCCGCCTGCGTGCCGCCTCCCTCGATGTTCCCCGTGCTCGTTATGATCGTGTACGTGCATTGGTTGTACTGCCAACCCAACCCCGATCAGCACCATCGTGATAGACCATTCCATTTCCAGGAAATGAAACGATGAGCAAGGCAATACAAAACCAGCAACATTCAGTTCCAAGCAACGTAAGAAGTCAACAAGATGATGCAAGGGCAACGAGAGTATAGTAGCGTGAATCTCGCACCAAGTGCAATCTGCACACTGAAGAACATGCGAAATAGGACCCAAAAACAAGTGATCTGCATGTAATTCCTGACTTTAAAAGGCCCATTTTGAGAATTATAAACTCTTGATGTTCTTCACCATTCAAGCGTGTAGAATTTCCAAGTAGTCTATAGGACGTTTCTACTTGGTGTTATAAAGACTATCAACTGTGAATCTAGTTCATCAGTCTGTCTTAATACATCTGATAGTACTTCTACCAAGTGGGATGTACCTTAAGCTCATCTCGATTGCTTAAAGAGTTACTGCAATTCTAACACACTGAAGGCTGCAGAATTGTGCTGTTTGAAGTAACTTGGTTCATGTTCATACAGCGACGAAAATAGTGACTAGTTACAGACACATTCGAGTTCGCGAGGTAGCTTTCCTACACACTTTGTTAAGAAGGTTGTACTGAAGTCTTACGAACTGACGTCGTTATTAACATAGAATTCTGATGGGAATCGATGTTATAGGAGTGTAATGGGTCGTTAGACGTGAAGCATAGGTGGTTCAAACAATGTCAACTTATTCGTCAACAAACAAGAAAAACAGACCGTGCGCTAGGCCTACCTTCATGGCACTCACCATGGTGGTATGCGCCAGGGTTTTGTTGTTGTCTCCAGAATAAGGAGCGGGTGTAGGAGTGCTCGCCAAATCACTAAGCGGCGCACCCACAGGAACAAGAGCTCCACCAGGTGACAAGCTATGAGTACATTTCTCGCCCTGCACTGACAACTGATTCGAGGTTCCTGAGACTGATTCGTCCGGAGGCGGTGGGGGTGGTGGCTGGTGCACCCTCGATGCGCGTGGAGGCGGAGGTGATGGGAACGGCGGAGTGGAGTCGTCGTCCGTGGGTGGAGGTGGCGGTGGTGATGGTGGATGGCGCACGAAATGGTGCAGTGGCGGTGGCGGTGGATGCTTCCACCATGGCCCTGGTGGTGCCGGCGATTCCTCACTCAGCTTCATGCTCCTGCACGTAAAAGCATATCACCAACCAAAGCATTGCTGAAATGGTAACCAACAATCGTATCTGGAAACAACGACAAGTTGATATTGGTATAGTTACTGAATCAGCAAGCTTCGGATAGCTGATTCAATGGTGTAATGTTAGGAGTATGCTGGAAAAGAGCGCTTACAATCTATTCATTTCTGATGTACTCGAAGGTATCAGATTGTTTTGACCGCTACTGTATTCCTATTTGTAGAGATGAAAAACCAGTCAAGGATTCAGAGTTGGTTAGGTTCATAATTTTCCTAGCAACAATGAGATGCCAGTTTTGGGTTACCTGGAGGCTCCAACGGAGCCACACATGAGAGCTAGCACGAGCGCTGCCGCCACCAATTTTTTGAGTTCATTACGTAAGCAGGTAGCCATATTTGCGAACGGAAAGTGTAAGTTTTAAAGCAGATTGAAGGAGTTGAGCACTGGTATGGAGCAAGACAGAGCGAGAAATGGAGATGCGAGGAAAACATACCACCTGAGTCGCTTTAAATGAAAGAGCGACTGTACTGGAACGCGTCAATCTCATTCTCGAATACCTGAACAAAACTTGGTACATCTTACCCCTCTTGCAGGACCATAATTTGCAAACGATGCAAGACTCCAAAATAGAAATTTTCACATGGGGTCAAATTTTAACTTCGCAGAAAGAACGACACTTCTAAGAACGTGATACTTCTTGAGACGTGACGATGCTGAAAGTGATGGTAAGAAATTTCTAGACGAGCATGCATGACAATGAGGAGCTTCACTTGCAGACTGAGTACCTCGTACTACGGCAAATTAACGCTTGTATGGAATTGATTCTGACCTAACCTGTCCGCTGTCGTTACGCATATCTGGAACTTCGCCACACGCAGCTAGAGATTGTAGACACGCATTCCAATCATTCACAGTTGAGGGCACTTCGAAGTACCTCGTCCGAAAGATCTGAAACGAGACCGTCGACTGTTGCAAATCAGTTACCTCCCTCATTTGTAAACAACATCATGTAGTGAATTCTCGTAGCAGTGAAAAAAAAAACGAGAAACTATTCGGCGATGCCCATGCGTTGAACCTCTCAATCTTCATCTCTTTAGTTGTCAGTACAGGAGCATATTTGCAGTGATAAACAGTTTCTGATCACTATACGTTCATCAACAAACTGAAAATAACGCTTATGCATTCATTCACAAAAGTGACAAGTCAAGAACTGGAGGCAACAGGTGGTACAAAATCTTCGAATAGGATAATCGTCTTCCTCTTTGCATTCTACTGTTTAGCAAGAACAATGTAGTGCAGATGTTGTCCATTAAAACACCAAGTCCAGAGTCGTAGTCCGTAAAGGAATTTCTGAGTCAACAGTAACTAAATTATATCAAAGCTTTCAACAAATTGCTTGCACCCAGTTAGGGTACTCAAATCCTCACCTACCTACTCGAAGCTAGCTTAATCTGATCGAGATCGTGGCCAGCGATGTACGCACATGCGCACAATTGATCTATAATGAAGAACATCGTCAAATGCATCCACAACCCATCCAACTACACACACAAGCACCTGCAGAAACGCAAACGTTTCACGGCGTATGAATCTCCGCATCGCCACGAACACATTGGCAGGATGCCCGTCCCGAAACTCCAGATAGATGGGCGCCACCCTACTACTCATTCCGTTCTATCTATCCTAGAAGCCCTAAATCCTACTTCGGCAGGAACAGGAGTGTACCCTACTCCGATGCCTGGGAGGCCACGGTTGCATGCGGATGCGAGGCTTGCGATGGCGCCCGTGAAGATGGAGATGGCGATGCAGAGCAAGCTGTTTTGAACGCCGCAATGTGTTCCTTGCACTTTTCCCCGTCGCCCTTGTGCTCCTCCAAGCATTTTTTCAATGCTGCAACATCGCATGGCGTCATCGCAATAACCCTTCAAATTTGCAAAACCCTACCACGTTTCGGGTCGACCCAGAACATGAGGCTTCGAGAATTACTGAGCTCCGAGTAACTGCAACATGGGAATGTTCGGAAGCAGTAGGTAGGAAGTCGTGCTTTGAGAAAAAGCACACGAAGAACGAATGAAGTGCTGGAGACTAGGGTAGGCCACGGAATTGGAAACGGCAGCCGCTTCGATCTCCAGACATGCCTCATGTGCCGTTTTGGGAAAGAAGAGACCTACCACTCCCGGTAACTACACCGGCAGGTCGCGGGTGCTTCATGCAGATATTGAGTTGCTAAATATAGGGTACAAAAGGCTCCTATAGTGGACCAGATAGCAAAGGGCCCACAATTCGCTTAACTTATGTAATTATGGCAGGTGGAGCATTGCCACAGTGACGGCCATGTGTTGCGACGAGCTTCGGCCAACTGCCTGCCACTTGGCCCTTCTTCGCGGTTCATGCCGTCCATCGCCGAGACTGTTTCGTAGCCCTTGTGCATATGAGCAGAGTTTATTATGTCTGTTAAGATAGAAGTGGCTCGCTTAATTTCGGCGTCGATTCGAATCCAGAGTGTTGATTGAGAGATTGCGATTCCATCATGGGTATGATCTGCTGATTCCTTTTTGTTGCTGTGATTATGCTATGAAGGTCCGCAACGGACCTGTGTTTAGGTTTCGGATGATTTGATCGACGTTTTTGTGATTGGCCATTGGTGATGATCGTTTGCATTGTGCATCATGGGTCGGAATGTGGCCACTTCAGATCACGCGCAGGGCGAGAGCGGAGGCGGGAAGTCGTTAACGTCTAAGTTGAAGGCTAAAGTGCCGCATCCGCGCGTCAAGGGCAAAGTGAAAAACTTAAAGAACTTTCTGCCTGGCATGAAGAAGCATAACGGTGATGAGGAGCCACACGAAGACAGCTCCGAGTATGACGAGAATTCTCCCAGGGTTAGCACAATCCCAACATGGAATCCAACTCTTGTCATTCTTGAAGAGAGAGAGAGAGAGATGGAAGATGAATCACTCGCTTTCATGTCTTGCGATTTAGTGAAATTGGGTTCACGATCGTAGAATTGGACCAGGATTGACAATGCGTATTGGGTGATGGCATGGCAGGGTACGGGAACGGAGTCAGGGTACAACGTCGGCGACTCGACGCCCTTCACCACCACGAAAACCACGCCGGATTCGATTTCTCCTAGAGAGGCGCACAACTCAGACTACGACGCGAGGCCGACGAAATACGATGCGCAATACATGTCGTCGCCACCGACGCGTCCTGCTCCGTTAGCGACCGACTCGCCGCGCTCCAACTTGGCGCCCACATTGGAAGAGAAGTTCCAGTACCTTGATACTAGAGACAAGACCAGATCTCCACAAACTGTTGTTGATTCCTCCCTAATCGATCGCGGTCACCGACCTGAGCAGTATCAGAACTACTCTAGCTCTCCTTACACGCCAAGTGATCGCAGCTACCAGCCGTCCTCTGATCTCTCCTCCACACCAGTCGATCGCAGTTATGAGCCAAAACCGCAGCAGCCGTCCTCTTACCCTACCTCCACACCCATTGATCGCAGCTACGAGCCAAAGCCGCAGGAACCCTCCTATTACAACTCTTCCACAGCAAGCGATCGCAGCTATGAGCCGAAGCCGCAACAACCTCCCTCTTACTCTTCCTCCACCCCATCCGACCGCAGCTATGAGTCAAGACCGGAACAACCTTCCTCTTACTCTCCCACCACTCCAATCGACCCAGAGCCGCAGCAACCTTCCTCTTACTTCTCCTCCACACCAACCGATCGCAGCTATGAGCCAAAGCCGTCCTCTTACTCTCCTACAGCCGAGGTATTAAATCCCATCAAGCTGCTCTCCTTTGCTCTCTGATGGGTGTTGATTTGTTGATACTTACGTATGCAATTGTTGGTGTCAAAAGAGTGTGCAGAAGGGGTACAGTGATGTTCCGAGGAACTCGTACAGGGCAACGTCGATGCCTAATCCAGCCAACAAGGGCATGTTGGACAAGGTGAAGGAGACAGTGGCTGGCGCGACAGCGGTGCTCGGAGACAAGATGGGATACTACAACGACCACGCTCCTGCTGATCCAAACGCGCCATCGATAGTGGACAAGGCAAAGTCGACACTGGGAATGGACAAGCCCAGGGACCCCAACGCGCCCTCGATTCTGGACAAGGCAAAGTCGACCTTGGGAATGGACAAGCCCAGGGACCCCTACGCGCCCTCGGTAGTGGACAAGGCGAAGTCGACCCTGGGATTGGACAAGCCAAGGGATCCCAACGCGCCGTCGATAGTGGAGCAGGCAAAGTCGACGCTGGGAATGGACAAGCCCAGGGACCCCTACGCGCCCTCGGTAGTGGACAAGGCGAAGTCGACCTTGGGATTGGACAAGCCAAGGGACCCCAACGCGCCATCGATAGTGGAGAAGGCGAAGTCGACGCTGGGAATGGACAAGCCCAGGGACCCAAACGCGCCGCCGTTGACTGAAAGGGCAAAATCCTACATGGCCGTGGCGAGCCAGAAGACGCGAGAGTACAGCGCCACAGCTGCCGATCGTGCAGCGTGGACGAAAGATCGCGTGGCTGCGCAGACCACGCCCACGCATCACGACAAAGCGCTTTCCGAGCAAGTGACGCAGAGTTTGAGTGCCTTGCCGGCCGTGCTCAAGGAGAGGGTGTTCGGTACTGCTTCCGGTCCCTCTGCAAACTCGTCCTCCAGTCCCAGCATTGTGAACCGCGTTTCTGGTGCTGTGAGCTCGCTGTTCTCCTCACCGCCCAAGGACACGCAGCACACTTTCCCTGCTCACTCTGACTACCATGCTGCTCCTGCAGGTTAGTGACTCGGATGGAGCTCATTCAAACCTTCGCATTCCTGGTTTGAATCTTTGATACAGTTCTCAAACATGTTCTGCTCTTTTAGAATTCGATTGTTCTCAAATGGGGATTTCGTTTTGCTTACTGAGTGTGCGCTTTTGCTCTTGTGCAGATCGTAGCAGTGTCCCGGAGAGGATGCCGGCGACATCTGCGTATTCAACGGTGAACAACTAGATTAACTGCTAGGACATACGTAAATTTTGTATAGAAATTAATATAGAAATCCTGTATAGAAGGTATACAGTAGTGGAGTGCGGAAATACCCACCTGCAAGCGTCGTCACAGCAAAGCAGGATAATAATTTCAAGTGACAGAAAAGGCGTGGTATTTGATACAGTACCATACATTACAATGGTTTAGTCTGCTCATCTAATCAGTTTAGCTAGAAATTTGATCGCAACTTTCGTGTGGCTGGATACAGATGTTCGCCATGGATGGTCCCTCTTGTTGTGATGGTGATTGGTAGCAGATTTGGAAAACCTGCTCTTTTATACATTTGTGAGGTTGATGTTTTAAAATGTGGAAAGTTTGTAAGCGGTACAGATACTCACCACTAGGATGTGTTGAAATCATATCGATTGTAACGAGCATACGGAACTTTTGATTCTAGCATACTGCATAACAAGAGCTGTATAAGTATTTAAACAGAATTCAAATCACTTCTGATGAACACAATAAATTCAGAGCAGAAGCATCTGCTTTTGGTCTATATCTGAGTCATCATGAATGTTGACAGTATACACTTAGTATTTGCATGAACTTAATTGCTAAGTTGCAGCAAATTGTACAAGCAGAGCTATTTGACGATGAAGACATCTTACGATGAATCACATCAACTGTTCTATATGTCCTGAAGGAATTTGCTTGACTACTCAACAAGCAAAGGAAGCTACCGAACCTGCTACGGTATACTGACCACTGCACGGGGACGCAGTAGCACGTTAGTGACAACCGGAGCTTCGCAGTGCAAGTACAATAAGCTCGACTGCATCTTCGTTGCGGATGAACGTTGGAATTCAACGCTCCAGTAATGCTGAGAAACGTGGGAGAGGTGTAACATATACACATTTAGAGATATGTACTACAGGTTTGCGACTGATTCTGCCTCAGCGTCGGCAGGAGCAGAGGGGCCAACACAAGGGAACCAGTAGCGGCGCTTGCCATCGGGATCACCATCGTCTACCATGGCCAAACCTTCTCTGAGGAGGATTTCCAGGGCGTCTATAGCACGTCCACTTCGCCAGGAAAGCTCTCTCTCGACCTCCTCTACGGTCACGTGACCGCGAGGTTGCGCAATTTCTAGAATCAGGTTGTGGTCCCTGTTCAGTTCCATGGGAACGGAGCGTACTAACTTCCTACGTCCCACGCTGAACACTTCGTACCCCCCACCTAGCTTCTTCAACTTTCCTATTGCACGCATGCAATCGTCCTCGGTGATTGATACTCCCCGCCGTCTTTTTGCAAGCAAGCCTCGTAGCTCCTCCAGGTCGATCAGACCACCGTTCCGAGGCCTGGAAGACAGTAAACCGACCACAATCAATCCCTGATAAGTAGAACAATAAGGTAGAGGATGACCCTGAATTAGCTACCAACATATTCATTCCCCACTGCAGAAAAAGGGTGGATCCTTCTAAGCATACTCAATGAGCTGAAACACAAGAGCAGCATCAATCAACTGAACAATCTGTGAAACCAGTCGCTTGACCAAATAGTAACAATGTCTCTGCAACTTGTGTACTGACCACTCATATATCGTCTGATTCAACCCGAGGGCACAAAGGAGTGACAATGCAAGCACCTGGTAGCAAGACAGATATCAACAATCTGAACCCCAAGCTCGTAGTAAAAGTCGCCGATTCCTAGAAGCTCAGCCCAGAATCCTTTGTTGGAAGCAAGCGGATCGACACCACACTTGGCGCACATGGTGTGGAATTGTGCCCGAAAGGCCGGGTTCTTCGTGATGTCATTCTTGTGCTTGGACGCGAACTCCTCAAGCTGGTGTCGGAACGTCTCCAGCTGCTCCTTCATGAGATCTTGTCGCACCTTGGCAACATTGTCTCCCAACGATCGGTACTGATCGCGCGCTGCTGCTGCCCCTTGTAACCCCGAAATTCCGGGTCTCCTCCTCATGCTTCTCTGCTTGAAATTCTCAAACCCTACACGTTAATCCACAACTCAAGGTTAACTTCTGCCCTAGAGGCTGTCGTGCCTTCGAACATATCCACCGAAGTCTGAAAGTAATGCACAACACAAGATTGCGGCGCTCACCAAATTTCTCTTGCTTGAAATCGACAAACACACGTCCCCTATATAAAAAAAATGCATTTGTATGCACCAGAGCACTTGACCTAGAGACTTTGGAAAGAAAGAGCGGTATCAGCCGCTTGATCATCCCGTAGGTGTAAACTTTCTTACAAGCTAAAAAAACCATTCGCACAAGCGTGAAGCAATTACTGATACCATGAATCAAAGAGACGACGCAATTCTAGCACACGGCATCCAAAGCCTAACTACTGATCGGCCTGAAATCTGGTCCAAAGTCATCCAGCATAGTTAACTAATCATGGAATGCGAAACAACGCTAAATGATTGTTAAAGCATCCAGGTGCTTCGAGTACTTCCACAAACTAAATTTTTATTTTCAGCTGAATCCTCTCATCAATCAAATGGCCCTCGAATAGATCACTTTCAGATTGGCGAAGCACGCAGTACAACTTAGTCTGGCACACGAGATCTGAAATGCAGGATTGACCAAAGCAGCAGGAATTTGACCGACACAATCTGGTGAGAATCGAAGGTGCACCTGAAGCGTCGGCAGAGGAGGGCAGAAGCAGAAAAGCGCAAAATCACTCAGCACGACAAGCGTCAGCAAGTCGATGAGACCATGGGCCGATGAAGGTTTTGGCTACGGCGGGAGTGTGAAGTTCAAAGAGTGTAGGGGTCAGGGAAGCTCTGCATCGACTTCACAAAGCAGTGAAAGGAGCCAAACCCTAATTCCTTGGCAAAACACCATCTTCTCCAAACATGATCGACAGCATCAATGCATGTGGCATAGGCACACCTTGAAATTCTACTAGAAAGAAGTCAAGCGTCAGAGGGTAATCGCCCTCTTGGTATTTCAAAATTACAAGATTGCCTCATAATTTTCTCCTCGTTTGTAGCGAATAAATGCTCCAATTTTTTACAAACAACTCTACCCAGATAGATAGATAGAAACTTCGGTCCCTTTCTAAGGGGCCGGCGTGAATGAAGTGTCCGTTCGTAATGCTAATATCCCGATGGCCACCCATGTCGCGTGTACAAAATTCTATATTTCACTTGGGGCTGGAACCCTATATGCCCATACATTCAAAATTTGAACAATCAATAAGTTCTTAGGTCATTGCACATTATCATAATGATTTTCATTCACAAGGATTTAGTGTATGCAACTAGTTTACTAACTTACATATAAATTAAAACCCTAGATTTAACCCCTAAACGCCCCAGCCTATTTTTAGCAGAAAAGCACCATTTTCATAGAAATCGTCATAGATGAAAATGAAGAGAAGCTATTAAGATCTCAACCGTACAAACTTGTACTAACTTATCAAAGATCATGTGGACCAAAATATGAGCCATGAGGTCTTATAGATCGGGAGATCATAACATATTAATACTAAAAACAAACTGCAAAATTTCATCATTTTCACTTTGAGGTGGAAAAGCTACCAATATATCTATTGCAATGAAAAAATCACCAACTAGAAAGATGTTCACCTTTATCTTAATAAGTCCTTTACCCAACAAAAATTCATCAAAAAAATTTCTTGGCTCAAATAAAAGCCATGCAATGGTAAAAACTACCGAACATTTTACGAAGGAAAAATAGTCCAAACCTAGAACCTTTGCATTCAATTTCATGCCTTATCTTCAAAACATCTTCGATCTTGTTAAGGTTTCTACCACTTAGACTAGACTCTAATTGGAGGCCATCCCAAAAAATTAAGTTGAAATCCAACGGTGGATGAGGGAGATATAGCTCCTCAAATATCATCCATTTTCTCACTTTTTCTGTTGACAAAACATCATTGCAAATCCAATAGCAAAATCATTTGGATCCAAAAACTTCTCACTACAAAGTTATTAAGAATCACCTTAAGATCAGGAAACACAAAAACAAGAGCTGTCTTCACTAAAGTGCATTCCATTAATTCATACTTTATTGTATGGGCTTGAAAATTTTACAGCACAAACTAGACTTGATTTGGAACTTAACCCAAGTGATTTCATCCAAAATGGACCTTGGATGAAGAAAATATGGCTATTCAAAGTTGTTGCCTTCCATCCAAAATGTCGTTTTTCAACATTCTGCGAGTTTTTGGGTTAAGGTAGGGATTTAAAAATTTAAGTACAAGTGTTTTTTGGGCATTCTTTAGCGCTTTTGTTTCTGGTAAAAATGGTTACTTCTTCTCATTTGTACGATTTGAATATTTCATTAATTCGTGACATTATAATTTGTAATTGGAAATGCATTCATTTTCCTCCAAAAATCAATTTTTATCATTTAGTATTTGCCACAAAACATTTGAGCACCTGAAAGCACTTGATCAATTCCTTTAGTCATAAAACTTCCTCTCTACATGTCAAGCCATATTCAACTATATGTGGACTCATCTAAAATATTGAGAAGTGGAAATAGTTTCGCAAATATTAACCCTTAAATGCCCAAGGTGACCCGAGGGGTCACCTTCCAACAGAATCTTCTCTGTGGCTCTTATCGTACTCAACTTTTCACTTATATTTTGATGTCAAACTTGTCACCTTCGTGTGATGCATTCAAAGAGTGAAATTTTACAATTCAAATCACAATTTGTATGAGTGATTTTGAGCTTTGAAAGGATTGTAGTAGTGAGGTTGGGGTTGTACATAACCTTGTAGGAGGTTGCAAGCTCATCATTGATTGGTGCATTCATGATGCCCTTGTTCAAAAAGTGCACTATTCATGATGCCCAAGTCCAAAAGATGCTGTGATCCAATTTCGGGCTGCCCGTTTTAGACCCCATGGGCGTTTAAAGGTTAAACATTTTATAATATTATGTGAAAATGAACACGGGATTTTGAGACCAATGACATTTGGACATTAAGGAGTTGTATCTTCTTGATTCACTATTAAGTTTCAAATTTGATTTTTGGGTTGGATTTCCAACTTTTGTATGGTTCTTGTATATTGCTCATCCAAGATGTGATGTGGATGTCGCAATTGTTTTAGGGCCTCTTCACACATTCCCGTTCAAGGAGAACTTTCAAGCAGGACTCCGCATAAGGAAGGCATTGCATGCCCTTTTTATAATAGATTATGTACTTCTTCTCCCAAGTTTTTCAAGTTGAGTGTTTTCTCTTCTTCCAAGCTTGTGAAGTTGAGTTTTTTTTCTTTGTGTCGAGTGTGCTCCGTTCCCTAGTGCGCTCCTTTGTAGTGCATACTGAATATTTAGCCCTTCAGAGCAACTTTTCAAAGCTTCTGCATGCAATTATGTTGTTTACTCTCTCACTTAGAAAATACTCTATGAAAGAGAGAAAGAAATTTGCATTTTTTAAGCGTAAAGATGTGACATTGGTGATTCAAGAAAATTGCAAAGCAACATGCACACCAATGAGCATCATCAAAAGACTCGAAGTATTTGAGAATTGAACTTTCAAAACTATGCTTTGAGAGGGCAAGTGAGAATCCCGGCATATTGTTTTTAAAGAGAGCTTCATGGCTCTTCGGCAAAGGGAGAGAAGGAAGCCAAAACAACAGCATTATGCGTACTAAAATTAAGATACATACTAACATTATCCATTTTTGAGAGACCTTCCAAGGAGAAGAGCGTGGTAATGCGCAAGTGCCACGGGCAGTCTAATTTTGCAAAAAATTGACTGGAGAATGGAGCCAATAAGAGGCAGCCCCTCGAACGCGTGAGGTGTGGAAGCCTATGTGCAAAAGCCACCAATCGCACTTGCTCTACTACTTAGGCTTCACTGCTCCCGACGGCGTGTGAAGATGCCCTTAGTATAATGAATCAAAATTTTGTTTGTCTTTTCTTTGAAGATTTTGATGCAATTTTTACCATTGCAAGGTTGTCATTTACCTTTTCTTCTTTTTTAAGAATAAAATAAAAGAAAATGATACAAAGTGTTTTTGGAATAAAGATTCACAACTATTTAGTTTGCGATTCTCAAATGGCAATAGGTCTTGTTGGTAGCAATGACACTTTATAGCAAAAACTATGAAATTTTGCTTATTTTCACATCTGTCAGAAATCAATAGGTAAGATTTTGCATACATGACTGTACATGCATGAGCTAGGTCTTTCTTCTTGTTGGATACTTCAAAATACATCAAAAATAAAAACATTATGCCTTGCATCAAAAAGAGCAATTTTTATTTTGGGAGAGGACAGTCTTTAAGCCATTCTCCTTTGAAGTCAAAATATGAGGATTTTAAAAGTATATATGGTCCTTTTAAAAATATTGATTAAACTCTAAGATTCGCAACAGTTAGAACCACATAAAGTGGAATTTGAGTATATGAGAGCTTGACCAAATCCACAATGACCCAACTTGGGATTTTTTGACTCTCGCGGTTTGGTGGTACAGACATCTTAAAGAATAGTTAAAAGCCCTTGTGGGGGTACTTTGAAGTTTCCATCCCACATGGTCTAATCTTCCAATTTTATCCCCACCCCAATTTGATGCTAACTGGGACGCGGAGGAGGGGTGGACGAGGGGTGGACGAGGGACGGAGCAGGGGTGGACGAGGGACGGAGCAGGGGTGGACGAGGGACGGAGCAGGGGTGGACGAGGGACGGAGCAGGGGTGGACGAGGGGTGGACGAGGGGTGGACGAGGGACGGAGCAGGGGTGGACGAGGGGTGGAGCAGGGGTGGACGAGGGGTGGAGCAGGGGTGGACGAGGGGTGGAGCAGGGGTGGACGAGGGGGGACTGATCACCCCCACGTCTGCCTCTGGAATCCTTTCAAACCCCTTTCTCCCCCTCGGCTTCACCTTAAATGGCCTTTGAGCCAACATCGCAAGAGCAGTTCTAGGTACTTCAAGGTACGTTACTGGCCTCTTAGGACTCAGAGAGCTTGGTTCTTCGGGCCCAAGTAATACGTCCCTCCTGTGGATGCACTCAAGTTCCTCCGTCGTGTGTGTTGGCTTCGATCTGAATCTAGTGTTTGCCTGTGTCGTCCTTTTGCATGCAGTTAAGTTCCTTTTGCACCTCTGGTGTCTTTTGATCTGATTCTAGGGTTTTCTTGTGTGTGATGCAGGCAGAGTGGTCGAGCGGGAGCCATGTGACCTCGTAGCGACCGGACGATCTTGTCCGGTGGCTAATTGGTCGCGGACGCTCATCGATGGAGGCTTTAGCCTCTTGCGATACCCACAGTTCGAGGAGGTTCAATTGTAGAAACTTTTGTTGGTTACGAAAATCAATCAATTAGTACTGGTTGGTACTCGTTATATTTGTGGATTCTTGTCCTTTGTTCGCAGTCTACACGTAGTGTAGATTGCGAACTCATCGACTCCTGCTCTATTCATCGTTCAATACGACTTTTAGGCAGGATCATCTTGTTCACTGTAGAGATAAAGTCTTTTCTGTTTATCCAAGTGATGTTACATCCTCTGAAACTAAGAAACGACCAGGAGTGTCAGACTATCAAACCAAAGATGGTGTAAAGAAGTATACATCCAGACTTAAACTGTCTGGAGGTAAATATATATATCTCGGCTCGTTCGAAACTGAAGCCGAGGCTGGGACAACTCGGGACATAGCGAACTTCCTACGTAGAAGCAACAAAGATGGTTACCTGGATCTCCACGATGATTGCTACTATGATGGGGTACCTCCGATAGACGACGAGCAACGCTACTTTGTCATTCCACCACTTGGTGAGACAGCGGAGGGCGAGAAGAAAGAAGCAGTGAAGAAGCGATCGAAGCAGATCTACAAAGAATACAAACAGAGAAAGGTATGGTGGCTGTCTCTGCATTGATCATCAACTTACTATTGGGTTTGTCCAGTGGAAAAGGCCTCTTTATTTTACATTTTGATTTATTCAATTATGTACGAGTGTCTGGTTGCAATCAAAATTATAAAACAAATCTTTCTGATGCCTCGATTTTGAGAAGTAGATGTTATCTGTTTGAGCAAACAAGGTGTTGATCATTTTACAGCTGTAAAAACTTCCATATCCACAGTGTGTATTTATCTCATATCCAAGTTTCGTTCGCTGTCTGTTTACTGCGGCAGGACGACCGATCGTTTTGGCTTGAGTTGGAGCAAAGTTACATGGTCGATGCTGAGGGACATGAAGATGGCCTTTCTGAATTTGTCAATGACCAGGTTCCCGACGCAGCGACATTTGGAATGCCAGATAATAATGTGGGTGCGGCAAATCAGCTCTGTGTAGCTGATCCGACGAACCCTGCGGCCACCATGCACCTTCATGAAGCGGTGGGGACTCTAATGAATGGTTCACAAGTTTCTTGGAGGATAGACGACGCTCCTCAGAGCCAAGTCCCCAGCTCTGAAGAAGCATCACCAATCCCTCCACCTGCTCCACTCTCAAACAGCACCGCACCCGAAGTCGACAGGGAGTCCTCGCTTCTACGGCTAGCTTGCTCATATCAGCAGGATAATCTAGAGCTGAAGCGACGATATTCGGAATTGGAAGCTCGATTTTCGGAACTGCGTCGTGAATTTTTGGAGCATTTGTCGTGTTGCTCCGAGGAGAATCGACCCTCTAAGAAGAGGTGAAGTATTTTACACTTGGATGTTTGAAACAGCAGTCAAACGGTCCTAGCAAGAACGTTCTGTTCCTGATAGAACCCTCTGATTTGGACTCCGAAGTGACGGAAAACGAGATCCAGTGTCCCGGTACTACTTCGTTTCAGGTTATCTTGCACTTGTATCGTCCGTTCCAGTGGAACAGTCAGAGTTTCTGTAATCGAACTCGAAAATGCAATAAAGCCATCGTTTTACCTTCATGTTTAACATTGTTGATCTGTTGTTGACAAACCAGTCAGTCGTGTAGAGGTTGACGCTTCTGCAGAATTCATAATGTGATCACATTTTACGCCCATTTGATAATCACTGCGTTCCTAAGCCTTAAGTTGCCATTCTGTACACCGGTGCTGAATGTCTATGTACATGTACAGAGAATGATCGGAATGTGGTACGCTATGATGTCGAGGGCCAAAGGGCATCAAATTTGTATTGTTGGTGTCTCCAACGTATTCAGCTTTGAGAATTCGCCATTGACAATGAAAGAGTTCCGTCAAGCTTACCAGAGTGCTGTACTCTTGACAAATTTTGTCTTACCAAGAGCATTGAATTCAATACTAATAAAAGATCCCCATCTTTATCAACATAGTAAATATATATTTCACCAATGAAAAGTTCTAACATGTTGATGTAAATTAGTGCATGTAACACTAACTAAGGTAGGCAGTCCTAAAAGCGCTCTGTACCCAAAAGCGATCTGTACCTCATTTGTAGATTGTGAAAATACAGATATACCTCATTTGTATATAACGCAATTTGGTCAAATCTTACTTAGCACTTTGGAATTTTGTATAAAATTCACAAATGCGAATTACATGTTGCAAATTTTTGCAATCCTCACGAAAACCTATTTCGAATGTGGTCATAATTTTATTTTGAATTCAGTAGTGCTAAAATAGGTGAGATCTCTTAAGGTGGCGATTTTGGGACAGTCTACCGTAAGGTAGGAGTCGTGAAAACCGTCCAACCCCAAAAACCGCACAGTAGGTTCGTGGGTAGGGGCTGTAGAACCGTCCGTTCATGGTAAACTGAAAGGTTTTGGGAACCATCCACTGTTTTTAGCTCAAACCATGCATGCTGAACGGTTTTAAACAACTCCTATGTCAGTTCTTGAACCTATTTGAATTCATTTTGGGACATTCAATCCACAGTTTTCGGAATACAACCTTGCAAAAAAGCCAGCACTCTATGTTCGGGTAGTGGGACTCCTAAGACTCGAGATTCAAAAATTCATAGGAAATTACAAGATTACTCAAAAAATGTTTTTTTTTCTTTGGGATGGATTTGCACTAGCTTTGCAGACCATCGAAAAATAATTAAAATTTTACACCACTATTCCAAGTATGCAAAGCTGAAATTCAACGGTTTTCACCACTCCTACCTTAATCAACTACTCTTGTGTAGTCATGAAACCTAAATTCAAACCACCAATGGGTGAAGTACACTATTTGAGAATGATGCTACTATGTTGGAATCCACCACTTTCTAATGTACTAGTAGTGGAAATAGGAAACTACAAATATGTTTTTAATTCAATTCTTTGCCTCCAAAAACTAGAACAAACGTGTGCAAGTTATGCAACCGTTTTCATTGAACACAACAATATTCTCGACGGAGACCATTTGTCCTCGATAGAATGTCAGCTTGCGAGTAACATACATCTCAATCTTGAGTTGAAGCACAGTCATGTAAGGTAGACCATGCTAAATCGTGCATTTAAGGACTACACTACAATTGGAAAGTTGGAATATGTGAATCAATATTTTTCAATTATAAATACGAAAAAATGAAGAAGTTTCCATATCTTTTGATATTTTTTAAGCACTTATAAAAATAAAAATAAAAAATCAGAAGTGACATGTACCACATTACCTAAAACCGTTCACATGCTCCATGTGCACTCAAGGCACATTCTTCTACATGAAATCTAGAAAGTAGGCAAGAATCTAGAGTGGGTGGTTTAAGGAGATGCACGGATTTAGCATTGTCTACCTTACTGGAGATAGAATTGAATTAGTGCAGTCTTTATCTTGAGGTTTAGACTTCAACTTATCTGATAGAGTGAATTCTATTTCTTCAAGATAGGCAGACAAAAGTTTTACCAAGCCTTTGAAATAGAGCGTAACTTAAAAGTAATCAAAGCGCAAATGTTATCAAGTATGAAATAGGTGATTGTGAAGAAAAGAAGATTAAAGTACTAATTGTACAAGTTGTTAATCAACTTTGTTATATTATCACATGTTTGATGACTAAATAGAAATTTGTGTTTATAAGCAGACCAATAGTCATCTCATGTAATAAACTTCATTGTTGTCATTAATATATTTCTTATTCATATTACCATTGAAAATCTTGGTTACACTACAACTAATCTCAACTTTTATTTGTAATGATATTATCACTACTTAAACAATATGAACACTTTAAGCAAATTGTCAACTTGTGCGTGAAAAGTACACAAATTCCTTTTACTTTGTGCAGCTTACAAAAACATTCAAGACTAACACTAGGTGAAACAAAACCTCTATTGAGGCCCATTAACTCAATACTTGCACGAGTAGGAGAAACAATCACAGCAGTTGAAAATTTGGATCAGTTTTTCCAAGTAGGATAAGGTACAAGATCTTATGGTTGGAAGTCTTGGAGAAGTACTCTCTTTGTCCCATTACAATTGTCCAGTAGGTTTCCCTAAAATATACGTCTTAAGGTAGATATGAGAGAGCCTATTAGACAATTATAATGGCATTAAAAAAATCTGGTTCATATTGGCGGGAGTGCATAGTGGTTAAAGTCGGAATTTCAAGTCTCAAGCTCCTCAAAATATTTGTATTTGGGGATCCTCTAAGGAGTTTTATGAATTTGTTACAAGTTTTTGAAACTAAGTTGCTTCATGACGTTTGGACTTTCTATGCATGAGTTATGAATTATTGCATGTAAATGTTTGTAAGTGATACATTTGTTCTTGTACTCAATCTATAATCCATCAACTATGAATAACATTGAACACCCAATATTCAAGTCAAGTAGTTGGATTTACCCATATTTTGACAAAAATTCTACATATGAGTGCATCCGACTTTTGCAAATTGTATTCATCTTGAACACAAGGCTATTTCATGGGATGTGAGAAGGTGAGCAACGCTTCAAGCACTTTAATAGCCGTATCGGAAGCGTGAGAATGGGAACCCAAAGTTGAGGACCTAAGGAGAGGTGGGCATGCCTTTTTGTAGGATTTTAGTCTTGAATAGTCATTTGTAAATATATGAGTGTAACATAAGAAGGGATGGAAGATGACTACTATTGTGAAAAGACATGATCATTGTTGTGTTTTGAGTGATTTCAAGGCGTAAGTATGAAAAAGATGACCATGTTGTTTTAAGTGACTTCAAGGCACACACTACCTTTCACTTAGTGTATCTCAAAAACCTTTGACTATTGAAGATCTGTAAGCAGCTACCATCTTTTTAGATACTCTATTTGGTTGTTCCAAGCCTAATCATCATAAGTAAAATACCAAATCTGCTCGGTCCGGAATTCTTCACCATACGTTAACTCCTTGACTGGAATATTAGTTCTTAGTAATACAAGTAGTAGACCTTGTTGTAGTAAAAAAAAAAAAAAAAAAAAAAAAAAAAAAAAAAAGGTTATAACATGTAAAGTGGTGAGATATAAGAAGGTCATTTCTTGTAACCAAATAATATAAATTTCAATACTACTCTACTTCCACTCCAGGAATCAAAATGAACAAACGCACATAATTATTTTTATTTATTCCATCTACCTCATAAAGAGTCTTAATCTGACCCTTAACCCTTAAACGCCCAAGCAAGCCCGAGGGGCATGATTCCAACGGAATCTTCCCTGTAGCTCTCACTGTACTCAACATTTCACTTATATTTTGATGTCAAACTGGTCACCTTCTTCTGATGCATTCAAAAAGTGAAATTTCACAATTCAATTCACATTTTGTATGAATGATTTTGTGCTTTGAAAGGATTGTGGTAGGTAGGTTGGGGTTGTACATAACCTTGTAGGAGGTTGCAAGCTCATCGTTTATTGGTCTATTCATGATGCCCAAGTTCAAAAAGTGCACTATTCATGATGCCCAAGTTCAAAAGATGTTGAGATCCAATTTTGGGCTGCCCGTTTAAGACTCCATGGGCGTTTAAGGGTTAAGACTCATCAATTCACTCATCAATTCAAACATTATAGTGAATACTTTCAAGCTTCACCAAGGAATCCTTGTATGGGAACATCTGTGAGGTTACTTGTTCTCATGAATTACTCAAGGTTATTATAATAAAATGGTAAACATTCTGACCACAATAAAGAAATAATCCCGTTTGGTGTAAACAATATTCCTCCGTATTCAGGGAAAAATAATCAAGATTTGGTTCAAACACTTGTCTCATAAAGAATCAAAATTTGATATTAACCCCTAAACGTCCTAGACTATTTTTAGCCAAAAATCACATTTTCAAAAAAAGTGTCATAGATGAAAATGAATATAAGCTATTTAGATATTAACCATACAAACTTGTAATAGACTTGTTGTAGGTCATGTGGACCAAAATTTGAGTCATGAAGCCTTATAGATTGTAAGATCATAACATATTAGTGCGCAAAACAAGCTACAAAATTTCATCATTTTCACTTTAGAGTGGAAAGTCTACCAACAAAGCTACCCCAATGAAAAAATAGCCAACTAGAAAGTTGTTCATCTTCATCTCAATAGTACCCGTCTGTAAGAAAAATCATCAAAATAATTACTTGGCTCAAAAAATACCCGCTTGCAATGGTGAAAACTACCAATAAATTTACAAAGGGAAAATAGTCCAGAACTAGTCCCTAAGCACTCAAATCTACACCTTATCTACGAAACATCTTTGATTTGGTCAAGATTTGTAATACTGAGAGTAGACTCTAATTAGAGTCCATTCAAAAAAATAAAGTTGAAATCTAAGGGTGGATAAAAAAGGTATAGTTGTTCAAAAATCGTCCATTTTTCAACTTTTTTCATTGTGGAAACATCATTGAAAATGTAATACCAAAAGTATTTGAATCAAAAATCTTCTAAGTAGAAAATTGTTAGATTTCATCTAAGGACCATGTTCATGTAAAACAAATTCATCAAAAAATATTTAAGTTTCACATAATAGGCTTGTAATGATAAAACATGCCTAATATCTGAAAACCCAAAACCAAAAGCTGCCTTCACTAAAATGCATGCCATTAATTCATAGTTGATTGTATGGCTCTAAAAGTTTTACCATACACACTAGACTTGATTTGGAACCCAACCCAAGTGATTTCATCCAAAACGGAGTTTGGATGAAGGCGTTATGGCTCTTCAAAGTTTCTACCCTTCATCCAAAATGTAGAAAAACGACATTGGGGACGTTTAGGGGTTAATAAGTAATCCAGACCATCGAGATTATTGAGGGAAATCTCAGCAAGTAATCAAGACCATTAAAATAAACCCAACCATATTTGCTAAAATCATGGACTTTTCCAGAGACGAAGGAGTGTCTTTTATTTGATATGTAAGGGAAAGTGCTCAATAATGGCTCAAATTTTGAAAATTTTGAGAATTTCTAATATGTGGTGAAGTAAACTGTAGAAGCAATTTTTGTGCATGAGAAAGGATAGTCAAAGCGGATTCATCATTTTTGAACCCTTCTACAATCTGCTATGAATTTTAAAGGTAGTCTCATAGGTGTTTCTAAAATGGTGCACTAATTCTCCACCTTTAAATAATGTTTAGTGTAAGTACATGCTCCTATTGAGTGAAGAAGCCTAGTGCTCTATTCTTGGTGGCACCCCAGTTTTGAGCACTCTTCCTTACCATTGCAACAAGTGCAAAGGATGTAAACCAATTTATGAATATATAATAAAATACTATACGACTATCCTTCCTACCCACCAACATACCAACATACCAACTTACAAACTCACCAACCTACCTACCTACCTTCTTTTATGTTTTTTGGATTCTGTTGAAAAAAAAAAACAAAATGCAAACACATATAAAAAGAATAAACAAAATATGAGGAAATAGTAGACATGGGATAAGTCTATAAAAGTACCATACAAAGAGCTTTCCGGACTGGTACATTGCTAGTTTATTAATAAATCTCACACTTTCAACGTCCCTTCATCGAGGGCTTTAGGGGTTACTGGAGCAATGAGGGCATGGGAAAGGGGGGTACTGGGAGCTAATGAGGGTGCTGGGGCATGGGTGGGACGGGTCACCCCCTCGCACCCCCCTTCATAGCCCCCTTTCTACCCCCCTCGCACCCCCTTCACACAGTACCCCCCTTTCTACCCCCCTCTTCCTATTCTTCTACCATTTATAAGCTTTCGAGCTCTCGCACCGTCAGTGTGGGACGTGACTGGCCTCTTAGGATCCGTGCAGGGTCTGCTTCTCAGCCCTACAGAGTTTGTTCTTGAGTTTCTTTCTTCAAGTGTCTTGGTTTTTATCTTAATTCAGTATTTGCTTGTGTGGGAAGTAGAAATTGATAGAAAGAGAGATCAAGTGGGAGCAGCCATGTGACTCCATGATACCTTGTTGCAGATTAGCGACCGGACTATGATGTCCGGTCGCTAATCAGTAGTTGACGTTCATCGTTAGAGGCCTTAGCTCTACTGCCATATCCACAGTATGAGTGTCGTAACCTTTGAAACTTTTGTCGGCAAGGGGCCAAGGGGGATCGTAACATTTTAGGTTTGAGGGTTTGCCCGTAGAACAGGTGTTGATTGTGGCTTCAATCAATATCCTGCAAACAGCTATATCAGCTAAAAAGTGGAGTAAAGGCGTTACTTTAAAAGTAACCAAAGATGGAGGCAAGAAGTACTTATCGAGACTGAAAGTGCCTGGAGGTAAAGAGATTCATCTCGGCATTTTCAAGACTAAGGCAGAGGCTGTGACTACTCGGGACATAGCGGCCTTCTTATGGAGAAACAACAGAGACGGTTACCTGGACACCCGCGATGATCGCTTCTACAGTCGGCTACCTCCGGAAGACGACGAGCAGCGATATTTTGTCATCCCACCCCTTGCTGAGACAGCGGAGGGCGTTAAGAAGAACGAAGCGGTGCGGGATCAATCGAAGAAGATTTACAAGGATTACAAGGATTTCAAAAAGAAGCAGGTATGGTAGCTGTCTCTGCAGTATTCATCAACTCAATATTGCCTTTCGTTGAATAGAAAAGGCTTACATATGTATGGCTGATCGGAAAAAAGAATCACACACCGAACTCTTTTTGATGCTTCATGTATAGGAAGAACTTAGTTTTTGTCTGCAAAAAGGGTATCGCTCATTTCACCTATATACGTAATGTATATCTATCTGATATCCAAGTCTCGTTCGCTGAGTAGTTTCTATTGACTGCGGCAGGATGACTTGTTGTCCCTTTTGTTGGAAGAGTTCATTACAGAAGCTGATGGTGCTGAGGGTCTTGGCCGTGGCGAGGCTGGGCCTTCTGACATGATGAATGTCCAGGCTCCCAACTCGGCCCCAGTTGCGAGTACGATTGTGATGCCGGATGATGTGGGTACGGCTAATCAGCTTTGTCTGGTCGATCCGAACCTTTCGCCTGTCATGCAGCTTCATGAAGCAGCAGGGACTCCAATGAATGGTTCACAAGATTCTTGGAGGACTGATGGTCCACAGAGCTTAGTCCCCAGCTCTGAGGAAGCATCACCGAGCTCTGCACCTGCGCCACTCTTGAACAGCATCTCATCCACAGCGGACAGGGAAGCCTCGTTCCTTCAGCTAGTTTTCTCATATCAGCAGGAGAATCAAAAGCTGAGAGCGCCACTCTTGAACAGCATCTCATCCACAGCCGACAGGGAAGCCTCGTTCCTTCAGCTACTTTTCTCATATCAGCAGGAGAATCAAAAGCTGAGAGAAGTTGTATTCTCACACCAGCAGGAGAACCAAGAGCTCAGAGGGGCTGTATTCTCACATCCGCAGGAGAGTCAAGAGCTGATGCGACGGAATATGGAGTTGGAAGCTCAATTAACGGAACTGCGTCGTGAATTTTCGGAGCATTTGTCGTGCTGCTCCGAGGTGGATCGACCAACTAAAAAGAGGTGAAGAAATAGTATGCATATATATGTATGGATGTCTTGAACATCAGTCAAACGCTCCTAGCAGGAACATTCTGTTTTCATTCCCCCGTTTCGGTTCACGGGCAATAAGTTCCAGTGTCTAGGTACTTCATTACAGATTACGTTCGTTACTTTTCTTGCAGTCAGTTGTAGCTTTTGTAATAAGGTAGCCATTGTAGCCGCGAGGCGCAGCTTCTGTAACCGCTCCTGAAGCATTCGTAATCCAATGAAGCTATCACCTTCTAACAATCTAATGTTCTGTTATTGACATTTCTACTGCCATATAGAGGTTGACACTTCTGCAGGCATTATACCGCACAATACTTGAACACATTTTATGAAGCAATGTACTCCTCGTCCCAATGGGAAAGCTCTTTATATGGTACTTTTATAGAATTATCCCGTGTGTACCATTTCCTCCTCCTTCTTTTCTTTATTTCTTTTATTTTATTTTAATGTAATCCAAAAAAAAAGAGAAAAAGGTAGTAAGGTAGGTAGGTCTGTCGGTTGGTATGTTGGTGGGAAGGAAGGATCGCCGTATAGTATTTTATTATATAAGTAGATTGTTGAGCCAACATGCTCCTCTGTTACATACTCCCTCTGTCCCATCATAGTTGTCCAAAAGGTTCTTTCTAATCTACCTCCCAAGGTAGATTTGAGACAACCTTCTGGACAATTACAGAGGGTCAGAGGGAGTATCAAAGTATTTGTACATGCACAAAATTCTATAGACAAAATTCTATACACAAAATTCTATATTTCACCGGGACGTGAACCCTATATGCCCATGAGTTCAGAATTTGAACAAATAACAATTTCTAAGGTCATCCCACATCATCATTATGATTTTAAAAGGACCCACGGTCACCAATCTGGCTTTTGCAATTTCCAGAAGCTTGGTGTTGCCTAAGAATTTTACTTTGTGCTCCTTATATTGCAAAGTGTATGTGGTAAAATTTGCAAAGTCAAATTTCAATTTTAACCTTTGAACGCGGCCAAGGCGGGTCTAAAGCCTAGAAACATCATTTTCTGAAGATAAGCTATCTAGATCTCAAGCGTACAATGTTGTAATATACTTGTTGTAGGTCATGTGGATGAAATTTGGAGTCATGAGGCTTCATAGATTGCGAGATTATAACAAGTTAGTACTCAAAAAATATCACCGAATTACAACATTCTCAATGTGAAGTGAAAATGCTATTAACCCCTAAACGACCAAGGTGTTTTGGGAGCTCCAAACTCCAAAATTGCAATTTCATACCACGTAGTAATCTTTGGATTATGTGAATGTTTTTTAAACTTTTTTGAAACTTTCAACCGTATGATCTTGAAGAGAACTACCACTAGAGATATTGGCTGAAATTTCAACCGTTGGATCTTTGCCATTTGTAAGATCATAACATTCAAAGTTGATGCAATCTTTTTTCAGCAAACATAGTCCACTTTGTGCAAAGGAAAACGTGATGCTTATTACCTTAAACATCTAGCTCATATTTTTTTCCATGTATATAACTAAGTTGAGCATGCCCATGCAGAATTTTAGACATTCATTTTGCTTTTTGAACCTTCATGCAATTTATTTACTAGAAGAAGGTAGAAATCAAGAATTTGGTAAAACATGCACCACTTTCATTGTATATCTTTTAGTGGAAAAATGAATGGCGAGTATATACCTTCTTGAGTTTTTGATTTTCAAGAAAAAAGACATTCAAAAAATTCCAAGATCTCAAATTTTGGCAAATTTCGAAAGAAAAAATTGTAATAACATAGAAAGTTTTGAAACTAGCTCTTGTAATTTTTGAAGGGTGCCCTTGTAGAATTGGTAAAAGTTTCAACTTGGGTCACTTGGAAAATAAGTACAAAATCAATCAAGAAAAGATTTCAAAAAAAAAAATCTTAAAAAAAAGGTAAAAATAAAGAGTTTTTTTCTGCCCGCCCAAAGGCTAGAAACTAAAATTTGCGATTTAAAACTCCAAAGGTGGAGTTTGACTTTGCAAATTTTCCCACATACACCTTGTAGTGTAGGGAATATCCAGTAAAAATCTTAGGCAAAAATATTACTTTTAACATCTTTACTTAGGCTGCCCAAATCACAAACCTCCTAATCGAAGGCCTTGGTAGTTTAGGGGTTAACAATCACATTGCAATGAAAAACCCACCAACTACAAAGTTGCCTAGCCTCATGTCAACAACACTCTTGTAGAGAAAGGATTCATCAAAAAAGAATCGTGGCTCAAATAATAGCCTTGCAAGGGTGAAAACTACCAAAATATTCACAAAGGAGAAAGGGTCCAAATCTACACCCCTTACACTCAATTTCATGCCTTATCTTCAAAACACCTTCGATTGGGTCAAGGTTTTTACCACTTAAACTCTACTCTATTTAGAACCTATCCCAAAAAACGAAGTTGAAATCCAACGGTGGATGAAGGAGATATAGCTCCTTAAAAATTATCCACATTTTTACTTTTTCCATTGTCGAGACATCATTGGAAATACAATACCAAAAGTGTTTGGATCAAAAAACTTTCAACTAAAAAATAAGTTATTTTTATCTTAAGCTCTTGATTATGTAAAAATAAATCATAAAAAATATTTTTTATTTCCCATATTTGTCTCACAACGGTAAAACATGTTCCATGTTTGAAAACACAAGAGTTGTTTTCACTAAAATGCACGTCAAATATTCATACTTCATTGTATGGGTTTGCAATTCTCATCACACGAACTAGACTTCATTTGGGACCCAACTCAAGTGAATTTGTCCACAATGGGGTCCGGATGAAGAGTTATGGCTCTTCAAAGGTTAAGCCTTTCATCGAGAATGTCGATTTTCGACATCTTGGGCGTTTAAGGGTTAAAACCTTCATCTAAAAAGTTTAGGTTTCAAGTCGAAAAATGGCATCTAAAAAATGTAATTCTTTTGATTTTATTGTTTTTGAAGTATATGTTCAATACTAAATCTTTAATCAAATTCCAAAATGACTTAAGTCAAGAAGTTTTTCAATTTTACAAGTGCAGTCTCCAAAAAATTTAATAACAATCTTCACAATGCCAAAAATAACTTGTGAGACAAACTTTGTATGTCACCATTCCTCAAATGGTAAACATCTAATGGTCAAGTTTTGAAAAGGTGACTAATACTAGTCTTGGGTACAAGATCTTATGGTTGGAAGTTCAAAAAAATAAAAAACTTAAAAAATAAAAATCTAAAATGATCCGAACCGCTAGAGTGCATAGAGGAAGGACATTGCAATTTTGACGTTTCAAATTTTCAAAAAATACCATGGTTCTTTAGGGTATAATTTACCAAAATTAGAATTCAAGGTAGGAAGCTCGTTACATCTAATGTCAACTTACATATAGAATCAAAGCCTACTTTTATGACTGGGAATTTGATATTTAATCATAAGTGTTTTTTGGGCATTGCTCAGAGTTTTTGTTTGTAGTATACAATGGTATTTTTCAGAAAAATTGTTTGATCTTTATAATTATCTGATTTGTGACTTGTAGTATCTAGAGATGCATTCATTCTCAATTTCTATCATTCATTAGTTTATACAAACAAGATGAGCACCCCAACTTCTTAACCCCTAAGAGCCCAATCAAACATTTTATGGTCGATCCCGAATTTTGAGGAGCTGTACCTCGGTAGAAAAGGATTTTTTTGGAAATTTTTTTAACATTCCAGAAGTTTGGTAAGTTGGGAACCACATCCAATTTACAGAACCCTATTTGGATTCATAGATTGTTCAGAATAAGCCTTCAAACACAAACAAGGCAAAGTTTTCTTAGTGTAAGAAAACTTACTATTTTGGGAAACGAATAAGGTTCCTCATAGGTTACTTGTGGCCTCTCTCCATTTTATCATATAATATGGGATTTTAGCCAATCATAACAATTTCCAATTACTAATAATAGAAATTACATTTTATATTGATTTTCAAAGTTTTACTCTCTTTAATTAATTTTAAAACAAATCTTACTTATTTTAGGAAATTTAACCTTATAGATGTAATTTAGGGTTTAAGGTCTTTATACTATCTTTGGAGCGCTACTTCATAAGGGTTACCAAATCCATATTTTAGAACACATCTAAGTTTTTCTTCAAACCCCTCGGGCCTTTAGGGGTTAATTGATTCTTCGAAGACATGAAACTTTCTTCAATTGTCATGTCATATTCAACTAAATTTGGACTCATTCAAGATTTTCAAAAGTGGTAAAAGATTTGCAATGTCTAGTTTTGTGATATTATTACTATTTTAATATAAAAATTACTACCTGAATATGATGAATACCAGGGAATTCTGACACCAGGGACGTGTGAGGATTTAGGAGCCATACCTCCTTCATCTACAATCGGGTTTCGAACTTCATTCTTGGGTTGGATTCCAATTTGAATAAGGTTCTTCTGTTTAACTCATCCAAGATGCCGTGGAGATGTCACAATCATTTTAGTACAAGGGATTAAAATTTCTTACCTTTTTCCTTTGAAGGAAAAACTTGGCTTATCTTCACAATTGGCGATGAATCTTTATCTAAGATTTGGCATATATGTATGAGTTAGGTCTTTCTTCTTAGTGTTGGATACTTCAAAATACGTCACAAATGAAAATGTTGTGTCTTGCATCGAAAGAAGGCATTTTTGGGAGCGTTGGGTTCGAGGGTCTTGAGGTCATTCTCCTATAGTATGAGGAGTTTTGAAGCATGTATGTTCTTTTGTGAAATTATACTTTTACAAAAGTTACAACTTCATGGGGTAAAATATGACTATATTCGAGCTTGAGTAATTTCAGAATGACCCAACTGGGGATCTTTTTTACTCTACCGGTTACGTACACCTTGTCAAGTGCCAAAGCATAGTGTCATTGTTGTTATGTCCCGTGGGCATATCATCAAGGGTAAGTCAAACGGGCATTTTGGCATATCATCAAGGGTAGGTCAAACGGGCATTTTATTCACGCCAGACCCTACAAGGTTTTGGTGTTCTTATTTATTTATTTATTTATTTCAAAAGCACAGTTGAAGCCCTTACGGGGGTACTTTGAATAATCCATTGGACATGGTCTCACCCTCCAATTTTATACTCAATTACCCACCCTACTGTACATTGCTGACAGGGGAGTGCGGGGACGCGGAAATGAGGGCATGGGGGACGGCAGGTGTGGGCGAGGGGGGACGGTTTACCCCCCCAGGCCTCCACACACCCTTGGAATCTCCTCAAATCCCCTCAAAATCCCCCTTCCCCTTTCCTTCCCCTCAACACCTTCCCCTTTCCTTCCCCTCAAAACCCCCCTTCCCCTTTCCTTGTGACAGTATATAAAGCTTCTGAGCTCTTGCATCGTTGCTACATCAAGGTACGTGACTGGCCTCTAAGCATCTGTCCAGGACTTAGAGGGTTTGCTTTCTCGGCCCAGATAGTATGTCCTTCCTGTGGATGCTCTTGAATTCCCTCCTTCGTGTGTGGTTGCTTTAATTGATCTAAATTAAGTGTTTGCTTGTGTGTCCAGTTGAGTTCCGTCCTTGATCTGATTTCAAGGTTATCTTGTGTGGGATGCAGGAACGTACAGGGTGAGAGATCGAGCGGGAGCCATGTGATTTCGTAGCGATGATCGACCGGACAATCTTGTCCGGTCGCTAATTTGTCCGGACGCTCATCGTTCTAGGCCGTAGCCAATGCGATACCCACAGTTTTAGGAGGTTCTAGCATAGAAACTTTTGTTGGTTACGAACTTCAAGATCAATACATATTCAGGTCTAAGGGTTTTCCTGTAGTGTTCTGTTTTACATAAGCGGCAAGATTTCAGATTTATTTTCCTTTTAGTACCGGTTTGTACTCTTTACATTTGTAGATTTTCGTCCTCTGTTCGCAGTCTACACGTAGTGTAGATTGCGAACTCATCCATCTCCTGCTCTACTCCTCATTCACCACGTCTTCTAGACCTCTGGAGTTGACCACACTTTCGGTAATCCATCATCAGGATTATGAGAGTTATGGAAACGGTCGTGTTTGGCATGATGTAAAGAAACGACCAGGAGTGTCGGCATATGAAACAAAAAGCGGTGAGAAGAAGTATAGATTCAGACTTAAATTGTTTGGAGGTAAAGAGATTCATCTCGGCTCGTTCGAAACTGAAGCCGAGGCTGGGACAACTCGGGACATAGCGAACTTCCTATGTAGAAACAACAAAGATGGTTACCTGAATCTCGACAATGATTGCTACTATGATGGGGTACCTCCGATAGACGACGAGCAGCGCTACTTTGTCATTCCACCTCTTGGTGAGACGACGGAGGGCGAGAAGAAACACGCAGTGAAGAAGATATCGAAGCAGATCTACAAAGAATTCAAACAGAGAAAGGAACAGAGAAAGGTATGGTGGCTGCCTCTGCACTAATCAACAACTTATTATTGCGTTTTCTTCAGTGGAAAAGGCTACATACATATTGCTGACTGCAATTGAAATCATACAACTTGTTTTCACTCTTCCTCTAGATGATGTAGATGTCACATGTGTGAGCAAACACTGTGCTGATCATTTTCCACCTGTAAGAAGTTCTGTAATCTTAATAATATTAATCTGGTATCCAAGTTTCGTTGGCTGAGTAGTTTCTGTTGACTGCGGCAGGAGCGCTCGTCATTGTTTTGGTACGAAAACATTCTAATGTCAGATGATGATGATGCCGGGAGACATGTCAATGGTCATTCTGAGGCTGGGCCTTCTGAATTGGTGAATGATCAGTTTCCAGACTCTGCCGTGGGTGTGGTGCCGTATGATGTGGGTGCGGCTAATCAGCTCTGTCCTCCGCCTTTCATGCAATTCAATGAAGCGGCGGAGACTTCAGTAAGAGATTTACAGGATTGTGGGAGGTCAGAGGCTCCAGATAGCCAAGCCCCCAGTTTTGAATTGGCGGCACCAATTTCTCAACCTGCTGTACTCTCGAATCCACGCTTCTAAACTTATATTACCTACAACAGCAGGAGTTTCAAAGTCTGAAGCGGCAGTTTGAGAATCGAGAGATGGAGCGAGAGCATGATATGCGAGAGCTGAAGCGGCAGTCGGAGAATCGAGAGATGGGGCAAGATCATGAGATTCGAGAGCTGAAGCGGCGATGTCTGCAGTTGGAAACTAGATTAACAGAGCATTTGTCATGTTGCTCCGAGGAGAGTCGACCTAGTGGTTTGCAGTTGGATGTTTGAAACATCACCCAAACTCGCCCAGTAAGAACGTTCATCTCTTTCGAGCCTGTTGTTATCCGTTGAAGTGCAATCAGTCGTAGTTTTTGTAACCACAGTTGTAACAGCATTCGAATTTGCTATAAAACCATCGTTTTACCGTACACATTTGACATTGTTGATGTGCTCTTGAAAACTTTGTTGTTTCATAGAGGCTGACGCTTCTGCAGGACAATCTGATCACCCTCTAGACCCATTCTTTGAGTCAATATGCTCTTGTATAACTCCGTCCTGTAGCCATTGTGTATACTTGTAATGAATGCTACGTGCTGTACATAGAAGATCGGAATGTGGTACGTTATGATGTCAAGGACTAAAGACAATCTAATGTTCTGTTATTGACATTTCAATTGCCATATAGAGGTTGAGACTTCTGCAGGCATTAAACCGCACGATACCTGAACACATTCTATGAATAATTTTTGAGTCAACATGCTCCTGTGTTACCGAGTATGAGGTTGCCGCTCTACATTGACAAGGCAGAGCTCGTTCACATACAGTGTGTGGCAAAACCGAGTCAAACTCTTGAAATTCGTAATTTGATTAGCAATGTGGAAAACTTGGCAATAGATTTTTAGAATGTGTAAATTGTGCAATATAGCAATTTGAATGGGCTACAATTTGATGGAGAAGAAGTTCCTTCTTACATTGAAATGTACAAGAAAATTACATTTAAAGGAAACTATGTTCCTTGACTCACTTTTGCATCCACTATCAAAAAGCAACTCAATATTTTGTCCACTTGCCTTTAGCGGCTAAAACTGCTTGGATCCGCCTTGGCATGCTTTCATACAACCTCCTACACTCCTCTATTGCTAAAGAAGCCCAACACTCCTCAATACGCTCCCACAATTCTAAAATTCCCGTTGGAGCCCTTTCATACTTGGTTAAGACGACGTTTGATCCGGGCAAAGATGCTCAATTGGATTCAAGTCGGGAGATTGTGCAGCCACTTAAGAACATCAAAATTTTGTGATCTCAACCATTGCCGAACACTTTTTCTTTGTATGTTTGGGATCATTGTCATCTTTGAAAAATCAAATTTGAAGGATCAAGATCATATGCACAGATGGTATACAATAAATCTCTTTGCAAGATTTCTTTATATTGATGTTGATCCATTCTTCCTTCGATTCTACATAACATACCAGGGCCATGGAATGTCATGCAACCCCATACCATCACCGAACCACCGCCAAACTTCACGATCTCTTGCACTTGTCTTGAATCACAAGATTGTTCATTGCGAATCCAACACCAACTACGACCATCCGAAGCAAAATCGATTTACCTTGGTCTCATCGAAAAAGATGACATGCTTCCAATCCAACGGTCCAATGTTGATGGCGCCTAGCAAATTCAAGTCGATCCTTAATGTGTTTCTGGTTCAATTTTGGTTTCTTCTGCTTCACTTTTGATCTCAAGCCTGCTGCACGTAAAGTCCTTCGCACTGTATCAACACTCACAGTAACATGGCATTCCTTGCGTACATGTTGGGCAACTTGTGTAGCATTTTCAAAACCTCCCCGATGTGACAAAGACGAACACATGCTCTCTTCTCATGCATCACTTAGCACTTGTGGTCTACCACCACTACTAGGACAAATCACATAATCTCTTCTTTCTAAGTCTTGCAACATGGCTCTGAGACACCTGCAACTCATGTGCTACATCTCTTGTAGTTCTACCAGCTTGCAACATCACCAAAATGGAGTTATCAAGGTCTTTTCGAGCACTACTACAAAGCTCATCTAAGTGCACCATGGTCTGTCCTCACACTCTGCTTACAATGTGCACTAAGTTGACATGGAGTATGTCAAGATAGACACTCCTTGTGCCCATGTCAATCTGGTCATAAAAGTCTTCCATCCATTTTTTACCACTTCATTGCATTTATTATGGCATGCCATGCAAAACTGAGTCAAGCCAAGTGTATGTGTTGGAAGACATGTATCTCCTTATAACTTTTTTATATGTCACCATGGATGCTATGTCAACTAATACACTCCATATTATATGTCCTCCATGTTAAAAATGGTCATTTCATTTATTGAGTTGTTAGGAATTGACGGCCAAATAATCTCTTTCAACAAGGTTGACTCAGTTTTGCCACACACTGTATGTAAACCTGTGATGAATGTCTAAGTTATGATGGAAATGTGGTACGCCACTATGTCAAGAGCTGAACAACATTGTTTCATATATTTGGTGTCCCCAACAGAATCAGCTCTGAGGATCCAGGAATACCAAACCATCTTCAAAACTCGCAATGCATCGATATTCTTTTTTACACTAGCCTTGACACCGACATACATCATTGATGTGTACAGCACTGTCTGTGAAACAATACTACTGTATCAAAACTTACCACTGTCTAGAATCTTGAATCCACCATTGCACAAAGAAGTGGAAACAGGAAACTGCAAACATGCTTTCGGTCCGATTCTCTGTCTTAAAAGGGAGAAGAACAGACCTGCGCGGGGACTGCAGCTGTCTTCATCCGAGGATATGAGGATTAATTCTACTTCTCATCATATTTTGCAATTTTCTTATATATTATCAGTGCTCAAGCATTGCAAATAGATACTTACAAACTTTACTTGTATCTTTAGATCCATTGTACCCATTATAAGGAAGATTCATTGTACCCATTAGGACGGGATAATTGGGAGAAGTCGGTTGCTTTTACACACAACTGCCTATCAATTAACTCTATAAATTAGTGTGAGGATTCAGTATAATCATAATGAACATAGTTGGTGTTGGAGTATTTGTTTAGTAGGTATTATACGACACTAAATAGGTAGATTAGTGTTGGAAACAGTAATAGCCTACGGAAATGCTAAATGTCAATTGTCTCCATAGTGTTAAACATTAAATTTCAACTCTAACAATATCTTGTTCTCTTTAGTAACTTTGAGTATCTATACAAACACAATAGATGTGAGATGACAGTTTTGAAAATGTTTGGATGAAAGTAAAGATCATCAAAACAGACAACACAACAGCAACAGCAAGAACAGCAAGAAAACGGCAGAGCAGAAACACAAAGTCGGAAGCTCGGAAGGTCGACCAGGAAATCACATCAAGAAGTTTAAGGAAATTTAGGCAAATAACGTCACAAGCTTTTCTGTACTTTGATTGTTTACCATTCAGTCAGTCGTTGCGATAGATAGCAAGCTCTGAGCTCGAAAATTTTCTTCCATGTCTCGTGCATCAGAGCATCTCATGTTTGTCAATCGTAACTAGATATTCCGTTAGGCGAGGTTTTCAAGTCATTTTTAATCGATTCTGACTTATTCCTAGCTCGTATTTTCAATTTTTCTTGTTGATTGGTAGCTTACAAATGTTGAAGTTTGGAAGCGTGTGTATTTGCATTTCTTCCAAGATCTGACCTATGCATAAGTTGTAAACATGGGTTGCTATAACCCCAATTTTGCAGATAAGGCTGCCGAAAGCTGAGTGACCAAACTTACACTTACGATTAGTAATGACAAGCAACGCACACTTACATTAGCACACTTACATTAGCAGGTAACGCACAAGAGCACGCACCAAGCAAGAGGTGGCGCTAACTTTGCTGAAAAATCCTATTTAACATTATTTGTAATTCTACTTGACATTTAGTATTATCAGTAATACTTGATTCTAACATTAATCTTCATTTAACACTTATCTACCTATTTGGTGTAGCAAGAGAGAAAGATGTACGGTACCCTCCAACATGTCTTTCAACCCTCTTTGTGAATTCTTGAAACTCTTTGATTCATTCTCATTGTGGGAGAATTCTATCAAATGCATCCTATTAAATCTTTTGTGTTACAGACCCTCGGGGTGAATGTAAAATATTATTGTCGAAAAAAAGAAAACTCTATTTTTGGTTAATTATTATCAACTACAAAAAAAATTGTGATGATTTTTTTAAATTTGATTGCACGAGTATATAGGATTTATCATTGTTCACATCCTTGGTATTACAATGATGCACACTATGTAGGTAAAATTTTTCTCTTTTTGGCTTTCACACTTTTCACTCATTCATATTAAAGACTATAGAAATCAAACTCATAATTATATCGAATCAATATGATCAAACAAAGGTATCATTACAAAAGTATGGTGATATAAATCCCCATTTGATATGAAATCTATGTCATGTCTTTCTCACTAACAACTATACTCTAATAAAGTAGGGGACCTACTACCACCAAGTTCTACGGCCTGGAGTAGTTATTAGAGCCTCTATTTCGTAAGGCATTGTAGAAAAGAATTTCCTAATACTTTCTTGAGGTATATCCTTTTTTTTCTAAGTTAGCTAATGTTTACATTTTTTTATTAATAAAAGAAATAGACCATTTTTTTCTATCTTTGATTAATTTGCTTCCTCACGTTCTCTATGGGATTAATGCCAAGAGAATTTTGTAGCCATTAAAGAATGTTTTGTACACCATTTGGTCTACAACTTCAGCCTTTTTAATCTGCACAAGGTGGTCAAAAATTATAGTTTTTGAGTTTGGAGGTCCAAAACACAACTTGGGCCTTGAGGAGTTAAACTTTTCCTGGGAACGGGAAAGGTTGCTCCCGAGTTTCAAGTTCCAAGTAAGTATGCTCCATTGATGAAACGGAACCTTTTTCTTTTTCAATCCAAATTGACTTTAACTTGTATCATAATGATAATTCTAGGATTCAAGAAGAAAAAGAATAAACATGGATTCCTCAAAAACTATTAGGAGCCAAATACGGATTGCTCTTAACAACTCCTACTAGCTATTATCAAGGAGGGGTAATAGTTGTCCCCTAATATTTGATGTATTGGTCTTTCCGGAGAAAGTGCTTCTCGAGTGATATAAGCCAGCAGCTTTCATATTTGTATTCAGATTCATCATAAATGGTCTTGAAGGGTTCCAAGTTGAAAATAAAATTTTAAGAAATAAATAAATAAATAAATGATAAATAAATAAATAACTCCCGGAAAGGCTAGGAGGGGCAAAATAAGGTACATCAATAGCACAAATTTCCAACTGAAGAACTTGTGATGTTGTAAAAAAATGCGAGGATTATTTGTGAATTTGGAAAGTAAGTGAAAGACTAGATCAACTAGAATCATCAATTTCGACTTTCCTACTTTAGTTTATGAATTTTCGACGTTGAACTTAGAAGCTTCCTAAAATGGTGCTCCAAAATGACACCCTAAAACCTTCACTACTTACACATGGAGAATCAAACTTCAACACTATAATGTACCTCTCACTTAAATGCACTAGGGGAGCCATTTCTTGTACCGCAATGGTTTTCAGCACTGAGAGCGAAAGTTTGGCCTCTAGGCCTTCACACTAGAGCCCAAAATCTAATGGTAAAAGATGCCCAAAGTGCCTACATGGTAGGGCTTTTAGATAGTTCATGTGCCAAGACTTTTACCTCCCAACCAATAGCTTGGGCTCAATGAAAATGGAAGCCCAAACTTTGGTTGAGAGTCCAAACTTTTTTTTCAATAAAAATTTCAAAAATCCATCAATAATCATTTTCAATAAAAAATTTCAAACATCCATCAATAATAATTTTCAATGGACTTCTCTCTACCTCTAGCCTCAGAATGAGAGGATTCTGGATGATGACCTCTCGACTTCGGCTGTGGTGTGAACAGGCTCAGGCACCACAAGCCTTGGCTTGGTGGTTAGGGCTTAGGCCCCCAATGAGGAGGTCGTGGGTTCTATTCCCCATGTCGGCGTGGTGCTCACCACTATAGTCCACCCAACTATTGTGGGGGGTCTTTGGACCTTGTTGTATGGGTACCTCAAAGCCCTTTGGGGGGATACTATGTCAAGTATCTTCAAGGCACTAGTAATTAGGCTAGAAACTAGCGTAGTTATAGTGTCCACCCTCGAGAGGGGGAAGTAGTATTGTTCCAATTTCCCCTTGTCCGGTGGCCATCGGGATATTAGCACTACGAACGGACACTTCATTCACGCCGGCCCCTTAGAAAGGGACCGGAGTTTCTATCTATCTATCTATCTGAACAGGCTCTAACAGTGATCCCATAAGGAGGAGGACTGGGTCACTGGGTGAAATTATTACGTGCGCTTGCGGATGGGGGACACGGTTTACCCCCACGTACCCAGCAACCCCCTTCGCACCCCTTTGGCGTACCCCGACGTACCCAGCAACCCCCTCGTCTACCATATATAAACTTTCACCAGAAGCGCTCTATGAGCTCATCAGGGTACGTGACTGACCTCTCAGGGTTTGCTTCTGAGACCTTTGTGTCTATTCTTGATTTCCTTTTATCCACTCTGTTAGCCTTGATCTAAATTCAGCGTTTTCTTGTGTGGGATGCAGGCACTGACAGAAGAGAGATCAAGCGAAAGCCATGTGAACCCTTGGCGACCGGACAATTTGTCCGGTCGCTAATCTGGTGCGGGCGTTCATCGGTTTAGGCCTTAGCTCTGCTGCCATCCCCACAGTGCTAGGAGATTTAAGTGTCGTAACCTCTGAAACTTTTGTCTGCAATGGGGGTCATTTCGTTTTAGGTTTAAGGATTTGCTCCTAGTGTTTCTGTAATTCACAAGCAACGGTTACTGAGATTGAATTTTGTGAGTACTGTTCTCACTGAATGCATTACAACTGTATAGTCTTGCCCTTGTAAGGACGAAGTGTAGATCGTGGACTCAATTGGAAGTCCTGGTCGACTCTTGATTCACCACGTCGTCTCTTGGCAGACAGATTTTTGGCACTCCGAATCGGTGCTCAAGTTCGCCTTCGAGCGACTCGCTATTCTGGGACAATACTATTGTTTCTAATAGTAGAAACTGTTCACACAAGCGTTCAGGGGTGTCGACTAAAATTGTGCCGACTAAAGTCGGTGAGAGGTTTATTTCGAGACTAAAATTTAGAGGTGATGATTATCACGTCGGCACATTTCAAAGTTTAGAGGAAGCTGTGGTTATTCGGGAGATAGCGAAATTCTCGCTGAAAAATAACAATGTCGGATTTCTGAACCTCGACAATGGTGCCTACGTCGATAGTATACCTTCAGGGGACGACGAAGAGCGCTACTTCCCCATTCCACCTCTTACTGAGCCTACGGAAGGCGATAAGAAGGAAGCGGTGCGGAATCGATCGAAGCAGATCTACACGGATTTCAAAAAGAAGCAGGTATGGTAACTGCCTCTCCAACATTGAAGAAGTTGCCGCTGCGTTCTATTCAACAGGTTAGGCTTGCAAGATTTGATAATGTATATGTAAATCGTAGGATGTCAACGAAGGATATTGTGTATAGCAAACTTCTGCTGTGATGCTTCATGTGGAAGAAGTATATGTATTCTGTATGAGGAAACACGGTGTTGATCACTTATGTAAGCAGTTCTATATCCTTAATACTATTCATTTTATATCTAAAGATTCGTTCGCTGAGTTTTGTTGACTGGCAGGACCAGCGCTCGTTGTACCTTTCGTTGGAGCGAACTTTAAGGGGAGATGGTGATGCTCAGGAGCATGTCGGAGGTCATTCTGAGGCTGAGCCTTCTGAATTTTTCAATGACCAGGTTCTCGACTCAGCTGCGGGTTTGGATACACTTGTGATGCTGGATACTGTGGGTACGTCGAACCAGCTCTTTGTGGATGTTCCGACAAACCTTACGCCATCCACGCATCTCACTGAAGCGGCAGAATCTCCACTGAATGGATTACAGGATTCTTGGAGGGCAGTTGGTTCACAGAGCCAAGTCTCCAGGTCTGGAGAAGCATCGCCGATCTCTCCGCCTGCGTCATTCTCGAACGGCACCGCACCCACGATCGGGAGGGAAGCCTCGTTTGCACAGCTACCTTTCCCTGAGGCTGGGCCTTCTGACCAGGCTCCCAACCTCGCTCCGATTGCGAGTGCGGTTGTGGTGTTGAATAATCAACTCGTCGATCCGACGAACCCTTCAGCTGCCATGCACCTCAGTGGGGCACCAATGAATGGTTTGCAGGATTTTTCGGGGACGCAGGCTCCACAGAGGGAACTCCGCAGTTGTGGAGAGGCAGCGCTGATCTCTCCGCCTGCCCCGTTCTCAAACACCACCGCTCCCGCAGTCAACAGAGAAGCCTTGCTTGCACAACTAGTTGTCTCATATCTACAGGAGATTGATAAGCTGAAGCAAGAGATTCAAGAGCTGAAGCGGCAATTGGCGGAGCGTTCGTTTTGCTCCGAGGAGAATCGACCTACTAAGAAGAGGTGAAGTAGAACGCACTTTCATGTCTGAAACTCCAGTCAGACTCCTAGCAAGAGCGTTCTGTTCCTGTGTTCCTGATAGGACTCTCTGTTCTAGGCTCCCAAGGTATCGGGGATCCATTTAGTATCCCGGTGTTACTTCACTTCAGGTTAGATTCGTCGCTTATCATGCTGTGAGAAACAAGCACTTGCGTCATCTGTTTTAGTGAGATAAGTCACAGTTTCAGTAGCCGCCATTGTTCCAGTATTCGAAATCACAATTTTTAATCAAAGCCGTCATTTTACCGACTGTTCAGTTGTCCCATAGTGGTTGATGCTTTCGCAGGATTCGTAATCTGATCACATCCGTCGCCGGTTTGTTGATTCATATGCTCCTGAGGTTGCCATTGTGTCACTTACTCGATAAAGCTCTTTAGCACATGAGTCGTCGGCAGATGAGATGTATGCATTAGCAATGAATACTAATGGACATAGAAGATCGGAATGTGGTACATTATGATGTCAACGACCAAACAACACTCTTTTATCTTCTTGATGTCTCCAACGAGCGTCCCAAAGCAGTGCGACCCCATCTTTTGTATTCTCAATTCAACCAAAGAAACCTACACTAGCATTGAACCCCAGTTATGAGTAATTAATATGAATACACTATGCGTGAACGAAGCTACTATATTGGAATCTACAGCTGGGTACAAACAAGTGGTGATTGGAGAAATAGTTCAGATCCAATTCTCTGCCTAACAAAAGAAAAAGAGGAGACCTGCGCAGGTATTGCAACTGTCTACATTGTACACAACGGAATCCTTGGCCAAGACATTCCCTATTTGATAGGACATCAGCTCACTCGTAAAAGACAATCCAATCTTGAGTGTAAGCACAGGCGTAAACTGTACCTCGAAATAGCAAGTCAATCTTTAAACAGCAATCGTCTCGTCTTCCACAAGACAGATTGGATACTAGGAACAAAGTCAAAAATGCTCTTAAGAGATCTCCTGCAAAGGATCTCTAACTGAACTGACGAAGTGCATACTACTACGTTTTAGTAACGAAAGAAAAAACTACCTAATCTGCTAAACCGCCACCCTCCACATCAATGTCACCCATGCCATTATCCTCTTCCTCACTATCGGCATCTCCATCCACTTCCAAGTTAGCGCCCTCAAGCTTCGCGATCGTCTCAGCCAAGAAGCGCTCTTCCCTCTCACTCGTCTGACAAACAACCAAGTAGTGCTGGTTCTCTCAGATCACATGCTTCCAATTCGATAATGCACTAACGTGACATAAAATTCGATTATGGACTGACGCAACATGAACGAGGGGTTGTGTAGCAAAAGAAGAGGACATACCGCTCGTGGCGCTTCCTTGACGAGAAGCTTTCCTTTGTGCTTTTCGATCTCTTTCGCACAAGCTTTAATAGCTGTTTCCAATAGAGCAATACCAAGATCCTGCCGAACATAAACAACGAGCCTAGCATATGAGGCACCGATAGTGTAACCGGATATACATCATCAACGATGGTGAACTTCTGATGACAATTACCTTCATAGAGTGATTCTTACCAACCTGTAGCAACATCTCATATTCTTCCAAAATGGTGTTCACAAAAATAAGAGTAACCAGCTGAGATTGGTTGCAACAAGAAAATAGTGTACATCTTCAAAAGCCCTGATTCACAAGGTGTAGAATGTTCGAACCTTGTCGAGAGTCTGAGTAGTAATAACATAAAGTGGGGGAGCCACAAGCTTAATTTTCACAGGGCACTCTTCAGTTCCGGCGGCCTCAGCTTTCCTCATCGCGTCCTGAAAGAAACGTAGAGGAAGAAAATTGACTTAGTATTCCAAATGCCCTACATCAACGGTAGAGTTGGCTGATAGGAGATGCACTTATCTTCCCCAACTGGAGGCTAACCAGCTACCAGCGCAAATGGATAGTAACAGCAAGTTAAAATCAGAAGTCTTGATGAAACTACAGCAAGTATATCACCTTGATGTGCACGACTCCATCGAACTGAAAGCACTTCAACTCAATATCAGCCCGGATCTTCAGTGGCTGGGGAGTCATTCGCCTTCTAATGTTCTTAATGAGGGCATCCTTCACGGCTTCAGTCATTGCTGGGACTGTTTTCGTTACCTGCATTATAGCACCATTAACAAACCGCTATTTTAGCAGAGAAGAGAAAAGTATCCACAAAGAGATAATATTCTCAACGCATCAATCATAAACAATGAGACACTAGTATATGAACTCACCTCTTCATCACCTTCCATTTCTTTCACTTCCTTCGTGAGCCCATTAAGCACAGAATCGGGATCAGTAACAATATTCTTGAAGGCCTGAACTCAATAACAATCACAGTGAGTCAGTCCCACATGATAGTGCAGACCTGAAAAGCGAGATAAGTACAATGAAACATAAATTCGAAGCACAGAGAGATGGAACGAGTATCCATTTTGGGGACCATACACAGGCTAGCGATAACCAGAATACTTGCAAAGCCAATTTGACGTAAATTCCCAAGAGAAACCCAATCATATTGCGCTTTCTTCAAGAATCTTTGCTCACCTCAAAGGCATGTCCATACTTCCTATACAGTGGCCACGCGACATGAGTGTAAAGGTCCTGCAGATAAAAGAGCGGAGTACGACAAATCAGTAATCTATTCTCAGAACAGCTAGGTCAGAAACATGAAAAATAAATGGCAAACACACTGTAAGTAAGTACCTCCAAATCAGCGTCCATGGTGTCAGCAACATGTCGCATGATGGAATGCACCAATTTACTCTTATTGTAACGCTCCTCGCAGCCCGCAATGTCTTCCTCAGACACCCTGCGCTTGCTAAGATCGATGTAACCCTTCTCCTTGTCCACTCTCAGAACCATGACAGGCTCTTGGCGTCCAACCTTGATCAAGCTACTGATACTTCGAATGCGCCGACGCGAAAGCTCCGAGAGCAGAATCATACCCTCGATGTTATTATACTCGAGGAGAGCCACGTACGCTCCCATCTCGGCAATATTTTTCACCTGCCAATTCCCATATGCTAATTAGGGTTTGGGGAAACAAAGGAGCGCATCTTCGAATTTCGTGCTCGCCACTCACTGATTAGGGTTTTGAGGAATCGAATGGAGACTGATCTTGGGGAGCAAGAATTCGGCATTGGATGGATTAAGGTAGTGGCGGTAGCGAGCTACTTACCGAGACCATGACGACGTCGTCCACCTCCGGGTACCGAGCCTCGTACATCCGACAATCGGTGACCGTCATGGTGGCAAGCTTGTTCGTTTCTGCGAGTTGCAATGAAGACGGACTTTGAGAGATCTGGTGCGTGACCTAAAAAGATGAGCAACAACGGCGTCCTCGGCCGTGATGAAGAAGAAAACCCTGGGGGAGTGATGGCCAAGCTCCGAGTGATGGTCGGCAGGAAGAAGATGAGTTTCTGAGACCCGGTGAATGTTTATACCCGCCTCCTGCTGATACCCTGCAGATTAATTTTGATAGAAAGTTCAGAACACCCAAGCCCGTTCGAGTGACTTAGAGAACATTGAATTAAAAATTCAACAAGATTTGTGACAGAATTTAAGATTTCAAACTTTTGATCATAAGATCTTGAAATTAGTTGACTTATTTAGGTAAACAAAGTTTCAACTTTGAGAGAATCAACAAATCTAGAAAGATCATGAGCTTAGAAACTCCAGATATGAACATTGCCATGTGCAAGTCAAGAACTGCAAGGTCCAAATGAGCATTTTGGATTCTTAATAGCCAAACAATAATTTTTGGTTTGATATTAAGCTTTAAAACCTTATCATACCTAAAGTATGAACAACTTTGAAAAAATATGTATAGAGAGAGCAGATTCTTGTTGAGTTGGCTAACCATCATTCCATAAGCTCCTTTGTGTTTTAAAAATCATGAAAGGACTTCTTAGCTCGATTTGCAATTGCCTTGAAAACCACCCCAAATAGTTATCGTGACTTGGTGTTTGCACAAAAATGCATGCCTACCCTATCAAGCACTGGGATTCATTTGACTTAAGCTTTCTATCACAAAACTAAACTTGAATTTGAAACTAATCTCACAAGTAAAATAAATTGTGAATACAAAGGAAATTTAGCTTCTCAAGAACATGTCTTTCCACTTACTTATTGTAAGAACAACATCTCAAATCTTGTTATAGTGTAAGTTCAGTCAAATACCTCAAAAAAAAAATTATTGAATCTAATTTCAGTTCAAACCAATGTCTTGCAATGGTAAAAAAGCCCCGTGTTTCAAATCACCAAAACCAAAATTTGTTGGTATAAGGATGCATGACATAAATTTATGCCATCTTAGATGCATTTTAATTTCTACAAAACATCTAAACTAGATTTGGGATTCAAGTCAACAAATTATGTCAAAAAAACTTTTGATGAAAAAGTTACGGTTCTTCAAAGTTTAAGCTTGTCATTTGATAGATAACTACGTAAGTAGAAAGAGTTAGAATGAGAACAAAAATGGAAATAATTAAATGATTAAGAACACTTGTGGGGTTGGTGTGAATAGAATGTTTACTCAACCTACCCTTGACAATACGACCACGTGGCATAGCAACAGAAATTCAAACAATAAGAACTTCAAAAAGTAGCTAAAAATAACAAACAAGCACTCAAATAACTAACAAAAACCAATACATTCGAAAATGGGTTGCTAAGATATATGAAGAAACCACCTAATTGAAGCTAATATAGAAAACACATCACTTAAGATGATGAATCTCAAGTCAAATAAATCATTTTCATGCTAGAACATCACCATGAGTATTTTCCACTTACTAATAATTTGCTTCCTACAAATGTGCCGAGAGCACATGCATTGATGTTGTCAATCATGTTTGGAGAAGATGGTGTGGGCCATGGAATTAGGGTTTGGCGCCTTTCACTGCTTTGTGAAGTCGATGCAGAGCTGCTCTAAGCCCTATACTCTGTTACCTTAACACTCCCGCCATAGCCAAAACCTTCATCCGCCATGGCCTCATTGACTTGCTGACGCTTACCGTGCTTATTGATTTTTTTGCGCTTGTCGGCTCCTGCACTCCTTCGCCTACGCTTCAGGTGCCCCTTTAGATCGTGTCAGTCAATTTCCTGCTGCTCTGTTCAGTCCAGCATTCCAGAACATCGCCGATCTCGTGTGGAGCACCGGAATAATTTGAATCAATCACGTGCTTTGCCTAATCTGAAAGCGATCCGTACAATGACGATTCGGCTGATTATAGAAATATTATTTGCGGAAGTAACGATCGTGAGTAGATTACAATGCTGGATGACTGTGCACGAGGTTCTATGCCTATCAGCGTGTGAGAATTGTGATTCTTCTTGATTCATGACAAAACTGTTCGCTTTGGAACTGCAAGGAAGATTTTCTATAATCTTTAATAATAGTTCATACGTGCGGGATGATCAGGCGATTGGTCCGAAGTCTCTAGGTCAAGTGCTCTGTTTCGACAATCTGATAGCAGCATTTTGTTATTGGTTTAACCTTGAGATTGTTGGCTGATGGTGATTGATTGACGCTCAAGAGTCGCTCAGGACATCGATCGTTTTTCTATGGGCGTGCAGGGTCCTGGGGCATGAGCACATTTAGTTCGAACTTATTCTTCGCCCAGGCAAGATATGATGGCGAATGGAGCTGCTGCTGTCGATGGAGGTCAATTGTGGCTGGTCAACTGCTTGACTGCCACACTTGATGCGAATCCGCAAATCCGTACTGCAGCTGAAGAGGCCTTGAAGCAGGCTTCAATTCATGCAGGTTCGCCGTTGTATCCCTGAGCGCAATCGCATTGATAGGTCGTAGTCTCAGCTCAGGGAAGCCTCAAGAGCGAATGGGGGGAGTATGCATTGCAATTTTGTAGAATTTAAATCGGTAGCCAGCAACCTCGAAGATTGAGTTCAGTAATTGTAGCTGTTTGGAGAACAAACTTGTCTGAAAGTGAGTGAGTTGATGAAATTGGTCGTGCTTAAGGGTTCTTTTGATACCGAAACGTTACGGCTATAAGCCGACGAGACATTTCCTGATCTGAATCTTAATTTCTCATCACTCATGCACCGGCAGTTTCATGGAACGCGAGCGTATTTGACAATGTTTTTGATGATGCATTCCAGGCTACGGAGTTGCCTTGGCCAAGGCCACTGTAAATAAGGAACTGCACTTTGGTCTGCGGCAAATATCCTTTTGATTTGTACTGCATATTTAGATGCTCATATTCAAGGGTAGATAGTCACGTAGCTTTTGATGGTCACTTCCTGGGCTGAATTCTAAGTTAGTTAAGATATTCATAATCACAATTACATTCCTCGATTGAATGTAAACTCAAACTTACAAATCGAAGTTAGGAGCACACTACGGTATAAAGCGTTACCTTTTACAATTGTTCAAACACATGGTGAATGTTTTTACCGACTTTGTCCACAACGGTACCCGTTACTTCAGAGTGTGGATGTTTTTGTTGGTAAGAATGCTCACCTTGTTCAAAAAGGTAGCTCTCTTCAGGAGTTAGTACGGGTCACAATCGATATTGTAGTTTCATAGTTGGTGTATCATAATAGTTAGTGTAGTGTTAGTCTTCAATGTGCATGGAAGGTGAATGAGAACGTTTGTGATGCTCCTCTGCTGATCATAGCTAGGTTGCTGGAATTGTTTGATAGATATCCTTGACTAAATTCCACCTAGCAGCCGTATTGCTGAAGCAGTATGTGAAACAGCACTGGCAGAAGGGTGAGAAGAATTTTGTGGAACCAGAAGTGTCAGCTGATGACAAGGTTTGTTCTCACTTTCGCTCTGATACTGGAGCTTTCAGCGAACACCCGCTTTTGGTGAATTCTTCTAGAATGTTGCGTTAGTGACAATCTTGGTCGTCTAACTACCATATTTAGCCACTCGACCCTCTTACCACAAAGTCATTTTCTGTCGTCGTATGATCTGTGGGTTTCCATGATTCACTAGAGTTCGTTCATATTCTATTATTTGTCCACCTTTCACTTTTCAACTTTCTTGATTTTGTGTTTTTGTGTTTGCAAATTATGTGGGCTTTCCTTTGGTGCAGGCAGCCATCAAAGAACTACTTCCTGCAGCTTTGGAGGATCCTCATGGCAAGATCAGGACTGCGGTCGGTATGGCGATCGCATCTATTGCGAACTGGGATTGGCCTGAAGAATGGCCTGGGTTGATGGGCTATCTCCTCAGTCTGATTAATGACAGGACGGATGTTAACAAAGGTAGTGATCATAGCTTTAAGTTAGAGGCCAGTTCAAGTTAATCAAAAAGTACTTTGTTTGTGTGGTATTGGTCAGTAGGTTCGTTAATTCTTAAGTCAATTCAAGCTGCTCTTCTTCATTCTTCATTTGTTTCATTTGTATTCAACGCATTCTGCACCATTGATCCAGAATTTGCTTTGTGCCCGTTCAACTACACAGAATTTATCCCATCTGATCTTAAACTTTGACGCAGTGCATGGAGCTCTACGGTGCTTAGCTCTCTTTGCTGGTGACTTGGACGATGTGCAATTGCCACCTTTAGTGCCAGTTCTTTTTCCTGCTCTCTATGGAATCGTCACTTCTGTGGATGTAAGCTTTTAACACCCCTTTTCTACTTTCATCAAGTATCAAATTGTAATGGAGATGTGTACTTAGTGCTTTTTGTCGCAATCTTATTTCTCATCGCGACTACGTTGTGCCATGACATAGTTATTCTGTCATCAGTCTTTGATATATCAGTTGATTTTAGCAGGGTTGCAGGTAGCGTCTGGCTCATCTTTGTCGCAGACATGATTCATGCAAGTGCCTATGTCATGTACAGGCTTATGACAGTTCATTACGTCGCCGAGCTCTTATCATTTTGCATAGTTGTATTTCAACTCTGGGAGTTATGAGTGGTGTATATCAACAACAAACAAAGGAGCTGATAACGCCTATGCTAAAGTCATGGATGGAGCAGTTTGCTCTTATCTTGACACCTCCTGTGCCATCTGAAAATGCCGATGATTGGGGTCTTCGAATGGAGGTAGCGAAAATCGTGCAGATGGATGTACATTTTCTTTTTTAAGGTTGCCTGGGATGTTGAATTTCATGGATAGCAATATTCACTTAGAGGCAAATCGGTTAGAACTCTCTGCTGTGATTTTTTTATGTCATTTGAAAATCTCGATTCATCCCCTTTGTTGCAGACTTTCAAAGTTTTGATGAGAATAGTTGAAAACTTCCCGAAATTGGCTGCAGCAGAATTTCCAGGTATTGCAATCTTCACCAAGTAATGGGGTTGTATTTAAGTCAATGTGCCAAAACCGTGGTCAATTTGTCGGTTGTTCTCAAACCTTAGATGTAAAGATCTTCGGTTCACCTTGGGTCTCTGTGAAGCGCTTTGTCGAAATTGTGTCTGGCATCTTCTTAATTCTTGTTTTGAGGCACGGTTTGAGATTTGATCTTAAAGCTTATCTCAATAGTAAACATCTCTCTTTTGCACTGATTCTTGATAGCCTAATTTAGATTTGATGGGATATTTGTATATGCATCTTTACCGTGTTGAAGCATCTATTTGACTTGCATAATCTTATGGTTTCTCGTCAATTGGTTATGCTTTACTACAGGAGTTCTTGTTCCTTTATGGCAAACGTTTGTTTCGGGCTTGAAGGTTTACGAACGAGCCTGTGTGCAAGGGGTTGAAGAATCGTTTTCAAATATGGCAGATTCTGATGGCACAGATCAAAGCCTAGAATCTTTTGCGATTCAGGTATTAAAGAAGAGTTTGACACATATATGCTTCGAACTCACTTCTTGATCTTTTGGGTTGTGATTGCTTTCTAGTTTGCTGTATCGAGGTGGCAATTTTCTATGCGATCGCGTTCTTCGAAGTAATATGTTTTGCATCCTAATCACGTCTCCTTACCTGCAGGTTTTTGAGTTCTTGCTGACAGTTGTCTCGAGTCCTCGCTTCAGTAAGGTAGGTATTCTGGACATTTGCTGCTTCTATACAATTGAGGATACGTCACTAAGAAGGATCATCGTTTCTGCTCTAGCCCAGGCGATCAATGCTTGGTAGTATATTTGGGTTCCTCAATATGAGAGCTGAACGCGCTTTTTGATCACTAAGATCTCATAGCCGATCTGACTCCAGCTCATGTTGGCGTTGCTTTTACTCACAGATAGTGTGGAAAACTGTTGGTGAACTGGTCTACTATACTGTGGGCTACATGCAGATGACTGAAGAACAGGTGATTGTCACTGTACACAATCAGAATCAGTTCTTTTTTGCATCTTCTGAAATGTCCAATATAATAACTCTATAAAGTTGTTCTTGTTATCTGTTTAAACTTTGCCAGGTGCAAACCTGGTCCTCTGATCCAAACCAATATGTTGCCGACGAAGATGATGTTACTTATAGTTGTCGCGTATCAGGTTGGAACTTTATTCTTATTTTGGTTTTTCTTCAGTCCCATAAGCGTCTTTTTATCTTCTTTGCATATTTCTATAATTGTGCTGATTCAGCTCCTACCTTCTTGACGTCCAGTCAAACTGAGTCACTATAATGTAACAAGACCTTTTGTTTTAATGAAAATTGATTCTATCAATATCATACTCTGTCTAGAGATTGACCATGTTTACTTTCATCAACTGCTTATTCATAGGCCAGCAAGGTTTCTGCCATCATCTGTGTGGTCTTATCTAGATTTCAGAGAGCATAGTGAATGGTGTATAAGAATTTCCAGAGTGTCTGCTATAGGTTGTGCATCCCCTTCAGCAGTGGAGTAGGACGAGGACTAGCATAGGCATACCTTGTTACTTTCCTGACGGAATATTGACACTGCTTTGTGCCCTCCTCTATGGACAGGTATCCTGCTTCTAGAAGAGCTGGTAGCTGTCTTTGAAATGGACGGTCTTCGCTTGATAGTTGAGGCTGTGCAACAACGACTTATTGAAGCTAGCCAAGCCAAAGCACAAGGCCGTCCTGACTGGTGGAAGGTATCTACACAATGGTTTCTATTATTCGCTTATGCTCATATATAGCAGGACTGTGTTGTTAGTGTCTCCTTTCTTGCTTCATTCACATCCCATTTGTGTTTCGAATCGACAGCTTCGGGAGGCTGCCATTCTAGCGATCGGGACAGTAGCTAATTCTCTTCACGAAGTGGCCAACACAGTACATGAAGCGAAGGTATACCTTAAAGTCTCACTAGGAAGCCAAGTAATTGTTAGGCAAAGTTACACGCATCATCGTATTAGTAAATTTTTTTGCATTCTCTGCATTTCCTTACTGGATCTTTACTATTAAGAGTCACTGAATTTAGCTGCTGTCCACCTGCAGGCTGGTTCACTCACGTTCAACTTTGAACCCTTCCTCGACAGTATTTTAGCTGAGGATCTTGGATCAGCAGGTAAATATTCTTTTTTGATATTGTTTTCAGTAGACTGTCGGTTGGGATAATCGAGGACTATAACATGCATGCCGGATTTCCGTTACAGAATTGTGTGGATTTGCAAAATGTGGAGGCCGTTTTAGTGTGTACGGCTTACTCAAAGTATTGACTTCGGCTCGTACAGCTTGTTATTGTGGTTTAGATTAGGTCTTAAAGTCTGCAGCTGATTATCAGAATTTGCTGGTTCGTGTTTCGCAGGTGTTCTAGAGTGTCCTTTTCTCCACGGCCGTGCATTGTGGGCTGCTGCAAAGTTCTCTACTGCCGTAAGTATTAAGCTGATTAAAAGTGTCAGATATTTTTTTGCTGATCTCTTCATATTATATAATAAGAAGAGTCAATATGATGACAACCATGTGCTGTGGAGGCTGGATCTTCGAGTATTAACCAGTATTTGTCAAGACGGTACTAAGTATTTAGCTTCATCTTTGAAACAAGATTGGGAATTGAACTACAGCAGTCTTACATTGGATTTGTTCAGATAAACGTCCTCTAATCAACGCCAATGAAAATATGCTGTGCAACGTTGTGATCTGTGTTACGGTATGCCTATTTCTTAGTAAATTAATGGATTCGAGCATCCTAATAGAATCTAAATTAAATACATATAAGCCGAACTGTCTGCATGGTCATGTACTTACTACCCGTACGTGTATACCCAAGTGCAATGTCATATATACCTAACTTGTTTGACTCTCCTGTGCTGTACTCATGTGTCATGTCCTCGTTGTCTTTTTTGTCAGATCGATAAACCAAGATCAGAAAAGTTCTTCTATGCAGCCATTATTGGTCTTGGCGATGAGATGTGAGTCTCTGCACAGGCTCCTTTGTAACTTGCTGCAGATCTTTCTTCTGGATGCTCTTCCTGCGTTGTGTAGGCAATTTTGTTGTATAATGCCTTCATTCAGTGCTCTTCTTCAGTATTGTTTTAAACTTCTTGAGACGCATGGTGGCCTTATACATTCTTACTCTGGGTGTCTTCCTTATTTCAGTCATTCTGGTGTTCTTCTTTTCTTCGCATGAAGTGGAGTTTATGGAATGTGTTGTATAGCCACCATGAAAGGTCTATTTGTAGTGCGATGAGTCGAACTTTCATAAGATTCATAGCTTTTAGTTGGGAGCTTTGCATGGGTGGTAATTCTGGGAACACATTTTGGTGGTCGTAGGCCTGCACCTATCAAAGTTGGTGCTTGTCGCGCACTTGCCCAGTTATTCGAGCAAATTGATGTGTCAGGGTTGAGGCCTCACCTTGGGGCAGTATTTGCCGCCCTTGCGAAGCTACTTCAGGAGGTGGGTTAAGTTCTTTCAGACGAGAGCTCACATTTAAGCTGCTGTTATTATAATTATTGGTTGTTTGTAATTTGTAACTTAAAAGGAGCTCATGCGATTCAAGTCTAGTTTCTGTTGTCTTTCAAAGAAGATCCTAGTATAATATCACCTCAAAGAAGATGAAGTGATTTTGATTAAAGAATCAATGGATCCAGACCTATAGATCGGGAAATATCATCGCTCGTAGGTGTGGGTTCATGTGTGCCAGCTTCTACAAGTGGAAGTATGATATGCAGTGACAGATCGTGCTCTTGTACTGAGAGTATCCAATTTTATTTTGCAGGCGTCTGATGAGACATTACACCTTGTTTTAGAGACCTTGCAGGCTGCCATTAAAGCAGGTAAGGTGTATTCTGAATCGCCGTACGTTATTGTGGATTGGCCGGCTTAATCTCTGATTGTTTTGTAAGTTTGTTAATAATGACGTGTAGACAGATGACCTAATTGATTCTGCTCTTTCTCCGTCAGTCATGCACCTACAAGCTATTCTGATGTTTGTGTTTGCCTACGTCAGCATCACACATAATCATTTCCACACATCTGGCTCTGAGGATCGCCTTTTAGTGTGATGGCTGATGTAGTGATACTGACTGCCATCTCTGCATTTTTCTCTATGATTATTACATAAGTGCAAAAAGGTTTAATTGTTGTATATTCTGCTCTATCTTTAATGAGCAAGAACCAGCAGTCTGAGGTTCCCGTCTCGAGTGGACCTTGGTTTGGCAGGCCATCTGTATAAAAGTGTCATATTACCAATCCTCAAATCTGTTGTTTGTTACAGATGATCAAGCGGCGTTAGCAGCAGAGCCCATAATATCTCCTCTCTTACTAAATACATGGGCTCTCAATGTCTCTGATCCATTTATCAGTATCGATTCACTTGACACTTTAGAGGTGAGGTTAAAACTCTTACCCTTTTGCGCCTTCCTTGTTATTTGTCACAAGTCTTTATTGTCTTGAGCTGGCTTCTAGAGGAAGACTGTCTCCTGATATTTGAATGGTTCTACATTGTCTATTGTATATTTGAGCGGTTGTTGTGGGAATCAAATACATCCGAGTAGATATAATTAGAGTATATTGTAGGGAGCTAATTTCTCCGTCTGCATTCTTCCCCTGTCGAAGTGGATAAGAAAAGAATACTGACATCAATATGAAGAACCTAGTTGGCATGACTCAATGTGGAATATTATATGGTTTCTACTTGCAGTCCCTGAAGAAAGTGCCAGGATGTGCTCAGCCACTTGCACTGCGTGCCTTACCTGTGTTAGCATCCATTGTAGCCACCGTAAGTTTCCTATCCTTGGTCTGTGTATCGGTTTTTCATGATTTATAGTAATGGTGAGTTGTACGGTGACTGGAAATCATGAATCTTCAGCCAGTCACAAGTTAACCCTATCATTACGGCAATCCTGAAGATACCAATCGTTTATGGCTTCTAATGCATCTTTTGCGCCATTGCGTATTGTGTTAGTATTGAGCATTGTATGATTGAAAATTCTGTGTTGTTTCTGTATTTCTTTCAGCCTCAGCATCAGCCACCCGGCCTCGTAAATGGAGCTCTTGACCTATTAGCCATGTTGCTCAAGGCAAGTACTTCCAGTCACTGCCTTAAATGTGCTCGCACGATTTTGATGGAGTATGTAACATCTGGTTATTTGTTTTGTCGATACGTTTTGATGTTTGGCGACTTTGTCGATAGGGTTTTATGTGACGAGATTGTCTTGCACTTGCTATGTTTCCCTTGCAAGCAACTGACTCTACATTTGCATCCATGCAGAAAGCACCTTTAGAAGTTGTGAAAGCAGCATATGATGCATCATTCAAATCTGTGGTTGCAATAATTATTCAGAGCACCGACACAAGTGAACTTCAGGTATGTGTCCTATACCAAAATATAGACTAGTCATTGAGCACAGATACTTATTCACTTCGACCATTTTCTCGTTGACCTCATGCAAACTCTTCACAATATTCTTCATGTCACCTATTTCAGATGTGAGTTTCTGTGTTGAATTACTTTTGTATCTGGACCTCTATACTTTGTCTGACGATGTTTAACTTCACAATGAGTTACACTGACCTTCTCTGACCTTTTTTGTGTGTTGCTGACCCTCAGAACGCAACAGAGTGCCTAGCAGCTTTTGTTAGAGAAGGGAGTAAGGCTTTGCTAGAGTGGGGTGGGGATGCAGACCAAACCATGCGCATGCTTTTGGATTCAGTCGCGAGGTATGTTCTTAGGAACGGAGGATCGCAAATTTCGTGAACATAGAATCATATTTCTAACAGTTTCTGACCTTGTTCTTGAGGAAGACGTTTACTTCTGAACGACTCCTGGTTCCTTTGCTTCTTCTTTGACCGTTCTTATGGTTATGTTTATGCTTGTTCCATGTGTAGGTTGCTGAACCCTGAACAGGACAGCTCGTCTGCTTTGTTCGTTGGGAACCTTGTGACACAACTCATCATGCAGCTTTCTGTGCGCATGGCACCGCACATCCGGGACCTGATTGCTGCTCTTGTCATTCGCATGCAATCAACGGATGTTGCTGTTTTCAAAACAACACTCATAATCGTGTTTGCAAGACTGGTACACACCAAAAATTACGGCATCTTTAGAAGCTCCGCTTGTCACAAGTTTCATCATTTTCATCGAGAAGTGATTCTTCATGATTTCTTCTATTTCAGCAGCAGAAATATTTTCTAGCTTCTAACCTGCTGATCATCTTGCGTTCAGGTGCACATGGCAGCTCCAAATGTTGGGCAGCTGATTGATCTTTTGGCAAGCATCCCTGCTAAAGAACATGAGAATGCTCTTGCTTATGTGATGTCAGTGTGGGTGATGCATCAGGGTGAGTCTTTTAAGAGTACCTGACTGACTGTACCTGAATTAAATGTTCAGTCTATCATGAGTGTACAATCAAGTCGCTGATCCTACAGAGCATGTTATCCTGATAATCATCTTACTGCGTTCATATAATCGTGTTCTTTCTCACTGTATACTCGAATTTCTGAAGGCACCGGCACATTTGATAAACTGGCCCTGATTGACAGTAATGTTATGAGTTCACTTATTCATGGCTAGATGTGACAGGCGGGTCAGAACTGAGAAAATGAGGCCTATCTTGTTTGTCTTTTAGGTGAAATCCAGGGGTCTTATCAAATTAAGGTGAGCACCACTGCTCTGGCGTTGCTGCTGGCTTGTGGTCATCCTCAGCTGTCACAAATCTATGTGCAAGGACATATCATCAAGGTACGTTGATTAATGAAAAGGTGACAATCTTTTTAATTTCCTCATTTTATGTACTCTGAATTTGCATTTGTAAATCAACCTCCAAGCTATAACTTCTGTAGTTGAGATTCAACGATATCTGACTTTTTCTTGGTTTATCTAGTCAAACGCCAGTGGTATCGTGACTCGCTCTCGGGCCAAGGACATTCCTGAGGCATGGACTCGTGTTCCTCTTCAAGCTAAGGTATTTTACTGCAGCGCTATAAATATGCAAGTATGGGATGACGAACTGGTATGAAGATCATATGGTTGCTGTAGGAAGAAGTCATATATTTGTTTGATTATTGAAGGACCGCGTTTCAACTTTGCCGAAGGCCAGATGATCTGCTTCACTAATACAATGAGCGCTGCATAAAGATCATATTGTTTCTTTGCTATTGAGGCACACTGTTATTAGTATGGAGTAAGTAACGAACAAGTGATCTAAGCACACCGGTATTGACTTCGTGCATATGCAGCTTTTGGCGGTGCTTGCTGATTCCCTAGTGGAAGCTCAAGAACAAAGGACAGCAACGTCTGCACTGGACAATGTAAGTTGTATAGGACGGTTGGTTACATGTCGCTGCATTTAACAGGTTACGTCTAGTTTAGTATTATGGCCGTTACCGTAAGCTAAGTGTGGATTACGATGAGTACATAACATGGCTCTCAACTAATTTACTTCCCCTAATCCCAGGATGAGGAATGGGAAGATGCTGATGACGATGAGGACGAGGACGAGGACGAGGATGATGACGAGGAAGAGGATGCAGGTGCCATGGATGTTAAGTTGAACAAGCCTTCATCTGTATTTAAGGAGCTTTCAGGACTTGAACACTTATTGACAGAAGAGGTAACCACTTCTCTTTTTCAGTTTGAAGAACATAATCCTAACTCGTTCTCAACGTATGATATGGCACCAACGTAGCTATTCGAATGCCAATATTAACTTACAACACTGTGTCTCCGTTCATTTCTGAAGCTCGAGGATGGCGACTACCAAGAGGATCCCTGTGCTGCTACTGACCCCCTCAATAAGGTGTGCTTCAGTCAAAGTTCTAATAACATCCCAAATGCTAAAGTACTTCCCACATTTTGTTTTCCTCTCCGTTAATGCTGTTCTGCCATTTCGAAATATGTTGTGTCTTGGTCCTCCAGTGCCGTCCTGACGATGTGATGCTCTTTGATTTGCAGATAAATCTTACAGTCTATGTATCTGGTTTCATCAAGCAACTTTGGGAACGAGATGGAGTATCTTTTGAGCAATTGTGTCAGGTAGATTTCCTGTTTTTTACAGAGTACACTCTACATCTTTTTTTCGGGCGCGAATAGGTAACTCATATCCCTGTATCATTGTCATCTTCGTTGGCTCATGCTTCTCTGTTTTTGTGGTTTCGCAGACTCTCACAGATTCAGAGAAAGGTGCGATTCAATCTGCCTTGACCAGATGATGAAGTGCGACTGACTGTAGACACCTAACATCCTTGACGGGGCATGCGCTTATTAATCAAACGAGCACTTAAGGTAGACCCGTCAGTGGTGTCCGGAATCCACACCTCTATTGTGTTAAAAAGGATGTCGCTCATCAGTACTTGAAGGTTCTCATTGTGGTTATTGTTTTGAGGTAATCTATCTGTCTCAAGTTTTGCACAGTCTGGTGACTAACTCTTCGTCCCCGTCCCTAACTGTGTTGATTCCAATTTTGGAGATTTGAGTTTGACCAGTGTTCGAAATCTATGTCTGAAGATCAGAAGTGCTGATGATTTCTAAATGAGTCGTTACTGAGAATTATGGTTCTTCGCTGCTCTCGCGTGATCATAAAGCGATGTGGTGCTAAACAACTAAGTATCATTCCTCCCGTTTTCTAATTACACACTGGCTCTAGAATGTTCAGGCACGTAAAAGGACTGTTGATTGATGAAACATTTCTGGCCTGGCAGCGGATATGCACGTTACAGGACTACCGCACAGAACTTGTTGTGAGTAATATTTGTTATATACAGAAAGCACACCTACAGTTTGTACTGATACGGTTCTACCGAAGGTGGATTCCTCATTTCTAAACAGGGCTTCAATCTGAACAAGTTGCCTGTGTACATACAAGGTAGCAGCTTGGAGTAGATTGTACTTTTTCAGTGTGAGGGGTTCTACCGAATGCATTTAAATGCTGGCTATGACGAGATAAGGAAGTCTTGAGCACAGATTATTCCTTGTGATGTGTAAACTAAATAGGGCCACTTTGTATCACATATCATAAATGAGGAGCCCAATGAACATCTCCGAACATCCATAGAGTCCAGATACTGTGTCTTATCGTTCATTAGGATGGATTTGTAACTATTGGAGTCGAAGAGAATCTCACTGAATGTGATGTTGTACAACGTGACCTAGTTGTTCAATAGCCCCACTTTGTAGGAAGGCTTGTTTGGATACATGGTGCCATTCTTCTTTTGATTCTTGTAATGTCATTTTATACATAATTTACTTCATGAATTACCATTAGTTTAAAAATGTCAAAAGTTGACATAGCTATCACCCAAGACTAACAACATCGAATTCCAACTACCAATGTATCACCCATCAAATATGTTAATTATCATATCAATAAAGTCCATGATTCTATAGAGTTTGGTAACAAAATTCTCATATGAGGATTTTGTCATTGAAAGTAAATTCAATAAGACGCACACAGATAGAGAATCTTGACCACCTAGTACACTTGAATAAAAAACTTCTTTCCAAGCACCCGAAACAATAAATTTTGTATACGCTGAGGTTCTCATATTTTATGTGAAGATTGGAGATTAGGATGATGAGTTTCTTTTTGAAGTATAAATTCTTTGTTGTAATTTCCTATACAAGCTATTCTAAGAAAACCTTTGAACTTTTACAAATACTGTGCCAAAGTGACTGAAATTCATATGTCTAATTGAAGGTGAGTTATTTAGCTCTTAGCCATACAATTATGTAATAGACCTAATGTAGAATATTTCAGTAAAATTTGGAGCCCTGGTGATAACTGTGAAGTATTAGTGCTCCAAAGAGAATCAAATTTGGAGCCATGGTGATAATTGTGAAGTATTAGTACTCCAAAAAGAATCAAATTTGGAGCCATGGTGATATTTGTGAAGTATTAGTACCTCAAAAAGAATCAGGTTTAATTTGGTATCCAATTTTATTGATTCTTTTTAATGCAAACTTTAAATGCAGCCAAAAGTTATGGGTCTTCAACTTTCGGCTTGTCATGAGGATATTTAAAGCATGCGGGCCACATCACTAAAAGTAGGAAAATTTCAAGGGTAGTGTGTAGGAGGGTTGTAGAGGGTAGGCATGGCAACTCTCTTGGGACATGCTAATACATATGATATGACAAAGCACTTGAATATTTTATGGGTTTTTATCCAAATGTTTGCACAAAATGATTATCTTCTTCAGTGACAGATTATTATCTCCTCAGATTAAGCTAAGATTTAATTGTTTTATATTTGATTAAATATAAACTTTGTTAGATTTCTTGAATCAAACCTCGTTGAGGTGTTTTTCCTACTTTCTTGAACTTAATTCTTGATGAAATTGTGCTTTTTTTGATCTTCTTGATATCTTTTATTTACTGTAAATCTGGAAGACAATCAATCCTATCAAATTGAATAATACCTCAACCATGGCAACAAAGTCCACGATGGTTGTGCTTGTTGGCCTAGATAACATCATGATATTACCATTGATTAAAATGAAAAAAAATCTCCTTTCAATCAAACTCTCTTTTGTATTCCGAAATGATGATCCATGATGTTGACTGGCATATTTGTCTTGCACAACCACCAACTCAACAATGAAAACTTGGTTAAACAGATATTGGAAAGAAACATAAACATTAACACAATGTGCGAAAGTGGACATATTTATGAAGTAGCTCAACATAACCTTAAACCCTACAACTTCGAACCATAATCAAACAAAATCCTCTCGCTACAGGCCTTGTCTACATCCACGCGATTTAGAGCTATCTAAACACATGTTAAGTTAAAAGAGATAGGTTTCAATTTTAGAACTATTATCCAAAATCGATAGAGGATATGTAAATTTTATACGATATCATAAATGACATGTTCTCATAGGAAATACATTATAATATATGTACAATATTAGCAATATCATCATAAAGGTAACTCACTCATGAAGCAAAGTCATACTTCAACTTCCACCCACTTTCATTAAATTTGGCCAAACTCGACGGGATGCTCTTTCTCCATTTGGTCAATCATTATTCACATGAATAATTTTATTGTATAAATTAAAAACTTACATAAAATTGATTATTGCTATCTACATTGAGCGTTATACTTTAAACATGTGAAACAAGAGTTTAGAAAAGGTATATAATTTGAACTTGGAGCTAATTTTCACAAGCTTTCATTAAATCAAGCCAACTAAAATCCTATGTAAGTAGGAAAATTGGCTAAGTTTTAGAAGGTCAGAGATTGCTTTGAATGATCAACAAAATATTTTGTTGATCAATTCAATCATTGTGTTATATGGAGAAGTTACATAAAGATAAGTACATGGCATAAACTTGACACCCTAGGTAAAATTGAGGGGACACCCTATGCCATAATTTCCCTATCAAAATGACACCCAAATCCAACTTCTTGGGTGTCCGCATATAATTGCACTTAAACTATAGTATTCTCATAAGAGTCACAAATTTGAGTGATACATGCTATAGTTCTTAGATTCACATTTATGAATCATTTTATTTTTTAAATTTTTAGTTTGAAATTTAGATTACACATGTCATGAAGTAGCAACCTCTTACTAGAAGAAATATTGTCCGACTTGTCCGTAGTGCCCCAATCGTGATGGACAGTTATTGTTAAGAGGTAAGGGTTTGAAACCATTAACAAGCACTTGATTATAAAAGTGTTGAGGCGTTGAGAAACTAATGGGTCTACATAATTTAGTTACATTGAGGAGCTTTTATTTAATTTAGAGATCGCACCCCCATTGAGTATCTCAGCTTAACGGCATGACATGTGCGTTATACCAAATACAATCGAATGACACAATATTAGATGATGTAATTTATGTGAATGCACCATTCTTGTAGACGTCTATGCATGCACCATTAACATGCACCATTCCATGTTGGTTATTTCCTCTTGTTGTGCAATTTCATTTAATTTTCTCACGTAAACTTTTAAAAAATATTCAGGTACAAGTGACACCCTACTTTTTTTTTGGCTCTCAAAAGGGCACCTTGTAAAAATTTTGAGTATCTTGAGGACACCCTCTTTGAAATATGGGTGTCATAGGACACTCTTGGAGGCAAAATACACCCCTAGGATGTCTATGCCTAGGATATTATAGACTTCACATAGAATAACTCTAGCAGACCCTCAGTTACAATAATGAATCGATGAAGCCTAAAACCTTCACTCCATCATAGACTCCTAAGATTTAGGATGAGATATTTGGATCCCAAGTTGAAGGAGACAACTCTATCTTAGTGCAATTTATAACCAATTAATCCATAGACTTAGCACAAATGTGTGTGGACGGTCAACACACCTTTCATTAAAATTAGACTAGCATGACTTATAAATTGTTGGCTGAATAAATCAACGCACATCATCACTGGCCAACAAAAAGTCGGTTATACTCAGTCAAACCCTCAAAAGCATTCAGCAGGATTCGAACTCTCGTTCCCCAGCAATCACCCCCTTCGCAACCTCCGACTTCAAAAGTGTTTCACGAGTACCCGAGTCTACCCATGACTGGAACTATCTCCGTAAATTATATATATGATAGCCATTAGACATTGGATCCCATAATAGTTAGTCTGGTAGCTATCAAAAGAAGGGCTGTATTATTGAGAAAAGAAACCTGTCGCATTAGGCAGAGGCATCATCTTATTGCCTGCGATAATGAAGTAAGAATACTGTACTAGTGGGAACAGGCCGGTGGATATTTTTGACAGAGCAACTTTGATGAAATCAGAGGCATGTCCTTGGAGAGAGAGAGAGAGGGGGTTGGTGCAACATCTGCCTCTCAATGGTTGTCAGAGCTACAACAACTGCACTATGAATCAACACACAATTTATTAGTACTGTACCTCTCCTCTGTAATACCACCCCCTCTTTGCTCTCTTACAGAACTAAACAATGGCCTTGCATTCACAGTTTTAACGTGTGTAACAAATCTCAACCCCAGAGGGACTCGTTTGTAACTGGGGATAGCATCAGATGGTAAAATCTTGGGTGAAAGTCTTCTAAACGTAGACTTGAGTACTTTAATCCTAGATGATGAATTGTCAAAGAAGTCATCATCGGCAGTTTGGTAAGTAGAGTCACTGGCTCTGATAAGAATGATGATATCAAAGAGCTCACGATGTACAATTAGGGACGCCTTGGAGTGTCCCATGCGACGGTGAGTGGATCAGAGTGGTGAGCATAAACTAATGAAGGCATTATTGATTGGATCGGATCTGTTTGGAGGCTGACCACCGCCCGGCAGTTGCATTGAAACATTCGTCGCGGCCCCACAGATATTCCACTGGGGCAGTTTTTTGCTTTGTGTATGGAATCAATCTCGCAATTGCAGGTTTCCAGGGGGGAGGGGGGCATGTTTGGAGCGGGTAAAGCGGGGAAGTCTTCTTCAACTCCGGGCTCCCCACCACAAATACTCATGATCATCCTTGGAGCTTCGCAATCGTGTTGATGAGCTTCATGAGTTTCTGAGTCTTGCAGGGTGGGTGGGTGCCTGCTTGGGACTGCAATACTTACCTGTAGCTAGCTTCGATAGCAGCTATGGCGGCCGGCTTCATGCAGGACGAACCCAAGGGCCGCGTCGGCAAGCGCATCACGATCCTCAGTGTGGATGGCGGTGGCGTGCGCGGTCTCATCCCCGCCACCATCCTCGCCGAGCTCGAAGGCAAGCTCCAGGTGAGTGTGCTCGATCTGATCGACTCTGTCTCTGTAGAGCAGCACTTGTGACTCAGAAGCTGGCAAGGCATTATTAGAGCCTTACAAGAATCTCATCGTTCTGGCCAGCACGCTCGTTTCTTTCTGCATTGGTTCTCGCCGTAATTTGCTTGCTAGCCGAGTGGAGCTCGATCAGTGTGTTGCAGATTGCTGGGGTGCAATGCCGGAGTAGAGGGATTCAATTGCCGTCCTAGATAAGGTGTAAGACTCAGTTGGGATTGTCTCACAAGCTTTTGCGGTGTCGTCGGGCGGCAGAGGTTGGATGGGCCCGAGGTGCGGCTGGTGGATTACTTTGACATCATCGCAGGAACAAGCAGCGGGGGTCTCATGACCTCCATGCTAGCGTCGCCCAAAAGTGAAGGCTCGGATCGGCCGTTGTTCTCGGCACGCGAGGTTGTGCAATTCTACCAGAAGCACGCCAACAAGGTCTTCCCGCAAACCAGGTACGCACACAAAGATCTTGAAGAGTGTTCATTGCTCGTTGGTCGGGGTCGAAGCTCAACGAAGCGAGTGCTTGCAGAGGTCCGAAGACATGGCGGACTGTGAGGGCTTTGAACGGGCCCAAGTACAAGCCGCGAGGGTTGCACAAATTGCTTGACGAGTGCTTGGAGAGTGACCCGCTTCTGGACAAAGCGCTCACCTCCGTCATCATCCCTGCTTTCGATATCAAGACCCAGCAGCCCGTTTTCTTCTCCTCTTGGCAGGCGCGGCGTGACCCTCTTGAGAATCCCCCCATCAAAGCAGTTTGCCGAGCTACTTCGGCTGCCGCGACGTACTTCCCTCCCGTCCATTTCACATTGACCGATACGTCACGAGAGCCCAACGAGACGCGGGAATTCAACTTGATCGATGGTGGTGTTGTTGTCAACAATCCGGTAATGGCTCAGTTCTAACGCTTGCAACGCACTTCACAGATTTGGGTGAATGCGAGGTCGCTGTAATCGTTTGGTGGGTGCTGATGTTTTCGATGTGCAGACATATGTGGCGATGACGCAGGCGATTAGGGAGGCGCAATCCGGAGGCGCTCTAGCTGACAGAGTAGATTACTCGGTAAGAGTTCGGGCTCGTGAGGATTTTGTCGACGTGTGTGTGTGTGGTTGTGAGCCGTAGATTGAATTTGTCATCGTGGTGATTGTTTAGAGCTACAACGATTTTTTGGTGCTGTCGCTCGGCACGGGCCTGCACACGCCGGTCGGCCACGACGCTCGCGACGTAGCCAAGTGGGGGATTATTGACTGGCTGGCCAGCAATGGCGAGGCGCCGCTGGTGAATATGGTGTTTAATGCCAGCGCCGACATGGTGGACTACAATGTCTCCGCTTTCTTTCAGTCTCAGCAATGCGCCCCCAATTACCTCCGAATTCAGGTACGCCCTGATCTTCAACCGCAAGTGGATTATTAACCAACACACACATTTCTTTCATTGATCTTGCGGAATCGAAATTGTGGCAGAGCGACAGCTCGAACGGGCCGTTGACGTCCCTCGACGACTCTTCGAAATCCAGCCTGTCGAAGCTCATATCCACAGCCAAGCATCTGCTGGATGAGCCTGTGATGCAACGCAATTTCCAAACCGGGAAGCTCGTGGGCATTGCCTGTGGTGGAACAAACCGGGAGGCACTCTACAGGTAACGCCCCTTCCCACTAGGCTCACAAACACTACATTACTCTGTTAACAAAGGTAAGGATCCAAGCAAATTGTGCTGTGATGGTTCCAGATTCGCAGAGTGGCTGTCTGAGGAGCGCAAGACGCGACTCGCAACCGAGCCACCACCAGCGCCAGTGGATCTGGCGCCACCGCCCATCGTAATGGAAACGCCTTCGCCACCACCAGAAGCAGCCGATCCAGCACCAGCAGAGGAAAGTAAGCCTGTCGAGGAAGCACCAGCAGCAGCGGTCGCGGAAACTCCAGCTCCAGCTCCAGCAGTTATCGAGGAAGCTTCAGCTCCAGCAGTTGTTGCGGAAGCTCCGCCACAAGCAGCAGCTGTGGATGAAGCGAAACCTACCGAGGAACTAGGTGAGGACGCGCCGACGAAGAAGGAAGAGAAGGCGTATGTCACATTCCCTTACGTGCCACGAGCGAAGTACTTCGAAGACCCACCGAACCAGCGCAGAGTGGACACCACCTACGTCCCTTACAGCGACCCAGCGTACCGCTTCCCGTACTCCCCGCCCCCGAACCACAACTCAAACTCAAACTGGGGGTATAGCTCGAATCCACTGCCCTCGTACATGCCATCGCCATTCGAGGACACAGCGTACCGAACCAGGAGTCCCTATGAGCCCTCTCCGTTTCCTAGCTATCATGAGCCCCCCTATCCCTCGTCCCGGCAGGAAGAATACTCGTCGCGGCAGGAAGAATACTCGTCGCGGCAGGAAGAATACTCATCGTTCAGGTCGTATTCGCCGGATCCCAGATATTCGCCGGATCCCAGTTACTCGCCGGATCCCGGTTACTCGCCCCCGGATCTCAGGTTCGATCAGTCCTCGTATGTGACTGCCGCTGCTTACGAGAGACCCAGCTTTGAGTCCCAGTCCACTTCATATGCCGCCACGCCCGAGCCCACACAGTACGCGTCGTATGGCGATCATGGCTTCTCCGCACCGTCTTCCTCGTATTCACATCGGGAATTGGACAGATCTACTACTGGCTACCGTGACCTGTTTGGCTTCTTCTCTTGAAGCTGTTTTGATATGATCATGTGAAAGCTTGTTTTGATGATTATGTATTCATGATATGAATCACATAAATATATCTGGGACTTGTGATTACATGGCTTTCGCATGTCATGCATTCCTTACCCACCAGAATGAGGCTTTATGGTTACTGAGTTGTGCTTACAGTGTCGTCGTATGAAAGGGGGCAGTAAGGATACAAAATGTGACTACAGGGATCGAACTGCTCGTAATATCATATAGTGTTGAGCAGAGAATGGCAGCTAACCAAGCTCTCTACTAAATAGAAAGGGCTTCCAGAAATTGTATTAAATACTTTTTTTCCAACTTGCGTTTGAGGCTTGGAGTGGCACATCCTTGAATGTAGTCGATCGGTTTGGGTGTAGTGTACTCAACGCTTACTCAAAATTTAAATAATATCATTTTCTTGCCGAGCACAAATCTCCTTCGGTCCTAAACGTCAATCATAATATTTCACTTTATACTCGTAAGTTGAACCGTTACCTATTGTTCCCATGAAGTCGCAGGAGGCCGCCGCTCTTCGAATGGCAGCGTTGCTCATTTCGACCCTCCTTTGGGACAGCATGTTTCTCTGGGCCTGCGCCTCCGCTTGCACATTCTGCATTCCCTGGCTGTACTCGGTGAGCGCCTGCATGCGCGCCATGTCCGCTGGGGTGAACTCCTTCATCAACTGCTGCATCGCCGGGAGAGTCAACTGCGATCGTCGTATGGCCTCCATCTTGGCCAGGTCCTCGGGGCTGATGAACTCGTCCTCCAGGCGGCGCACGTCCTCGAAGTCCAGTTTTACCACCAGCCGAAACCAGTCCAGTGGCCCGATGTTGAACCGGTTGGCGGCGATCTCCACCAGCTCCGCTTCCGGACGCCGACCCTGATCGGACCGGAAACTGGGCACGTACGATGCCTTCGGTGCCGCCGCCGGCCGCTTCTTCGCTTCTTCATACTTCTGTACTGCCTGGAGACGAGCCAAGTCGCCTGGGCTCTGAGTAGCGAACTCCATCAATAGCTTCTGAAGATTTAGAGGCGGAATCTTGCGCGTCTCCTCCTCCACTTTCTTCTGGTCCTCGGGGCTTATCAGCTCTTCCAGTCGTATCGAGTCTGCTAGCTCCAGTTTCGCATACAACTTCACCCAATCTAGCCCTGGAATCTCCGTAGCGTGTGCGGCGATCTCTCGCAGCTCGGCTTCTGATCGCCGACCCTGGTTGGATCTAAAACTTGGAGTGAATGCTCGTTGACTAGGATGGGCTTGCTGAGCTCCATAGCTGCTTTGCGAAGGACCCTGCATAGCAATTGACAGAGGTAAGATTATATTCACAGCGTGTTAGCTTTTGGAATTGTGAATCTTGAGCAATGCGAGCACGAGCATGAGCATGGGACCTGCTGGAAAGAGTGGGGCGTGTGCGTTAGAGTGAGAGTGAGGTTGCCACTGTGCCGTCCAGACGAGCGAGATGTGATAGGGAAGGAACTGGAGGGCCGCCTGGTGATACCGTTTCCTTGAAACAGATTTGCCAACGGAATCCTGACCCACTCGACCCCAAGCACCAGTTATTCAACAAGCTTGGTTTCTCCAAATTTCGATTTATGATTCATCTCAAGTAACTCCAAACAATCTCGAATAACCCGATGTTAGGTTGGGGTGCCAACACCAATTTGAGAGTTGCTTCAACCCAATAAAAGATTCATACCTGATCCATCCTAGCTCATCGGGCTCCTTGAATGTTCGTAACTTGTTGTACATCCAAATGAGAAGCTCCGGGGTTGTTTCATCTACACGAAATTTGTGAGTTTCATTGAACACCGGTTGAGAGCCTTGGCCTGTAATTGAATACCACGTGTAGATTAGATATGTGAGAATGAACTGCAGGCCTTCTTTCAAAGGTTAAATCAAACTAAGTTACACATCTTCTAACAACAATATTGAGTATCTACAACTGCAGGAGTATGGTCACTGACCTTCGGCAGTCCTACTGGTGACTTGTTGGCTTTGTCAACACGAACAGCACTACGTAGGGGGCAATGGTAAGCTTGGGGTATCACTTTTTGGACACACTAATTAGGTTATTTTTATTGAAAGCCTCCAAAGTTTGTCTAATTTAGTCATTTTAATCAAGTAAAAAGACCCTAAAATAGAAAATAAAATATCATGCACCTCACTGAAATCAAAGTATATATGCCTATAGATTTTCTTTTAGATTTTTTATTTTTTTTGGATCCATTCATAGATGAGGGAAAAAGTGCTGAATTTGGGGATTTGCAGGCATTATAGTGCACAATGAATTAATTTTTTTATTATTAAATAAATTATTTTGTATTCTATACAAGAAGATGTAGGTCATATTCAAAAATCATATTAAAATAAAATTGGTTGATATTCCATTTGCTTGATTCTATGGATTTTAGGTTATTGGGACATGACTTACTTTTTCAACTAAAAATCAAATAAAATTACTTCAAAATATATATATATATATATATATATATATATTTTTTTTTTTCTTGATACATTATAAGTATAGACAACTAAAACCACATCTAATGAAGTCTTATTCTATTAGAGTTTAAAAATGGATATGTTTGTCACACCAGCATAGAGTGCAATTGTTCATGGGACAACCTTTTTGAGTACCCCAACCAGACCATCACCCATTTGCTTGATTCTATGGATTTTAGGTTATTGGGACATGACTTACTTTTTCAACTAAAAAATCAAATAAAATTACTTCAAAATTTTTTTTTTAATTTTTTTTTTTTTTTTTTTTCTTGATACATTATAAGTATAGACAACTAAAACCACATCTAATGAAGTCTTATTCTATTAGAGTTTAAAAATGGATATGTTTGTCACACCAGCATAGAGTGCAATTGTTCATGGGACAACCTTTTTGAGTACCCCAACCAGACCATCACCCTAGGGGCTTCCAATGCCTGCACACACGCACACAACCAACTCAAACATCATCGATAATTGCCAGTTCTCATCAGATCTAGAGTGATCCTCATACTTCAAGCACTTTCTTAAAACTAGCACAGTAGAAGAGTGCTCTAGTCTCGTCAACTTGCAAAGTGGCATACATACATGCAAATACTTCAAATGCAACATCGTAAGCGGGAAGATGGATGGTCTGCGAACAAGAACTAAAATAATAACTAAAGCCTCGAACAAAGAGAGTGAAGTGCGGACGGAAAGTGCCGATTTGAAGGTCTGATGCACGCTCCAAATGCACCTCCAATATGCCTGCGCAAATGGCCATTGATTCGATCCCGCCAGCAATGGATGGACCGTACAGTCTAGGTCGATCGATGTGAGTGCGAAGGGCTTGAGTAGCAAAAAGATGAGAGATGATCTAGCGTTACAAGCTCTCGGCATTCAAATAAGAGTTGATTGCTTTGTGATCTAACCGACAATCGACCGTGAACAATTTTTAGCGGTAGAAATGTTCGGAGGTCGAATGTTAATAGTAGGTCTATATCGGATCGCGGATTCTAATTCCAGGTGAGGACTATATTTTGGGTTGATGGACCCCGATCTGTGGGTGCACATGGCCGTATGGTAGACTGTACTGTACAGTAACGATGGTGGCTCACGAGTTTCCAGCGCGTGCCACCGAGCTGCAGCGTTCCATCCCGACTAATGGCAGCCCTTGTTACCTCCGACTTGTGTACACCCCCGACTGGCCCTGAGATTTGGGACCCAGCCAAACTTCAGAAGGAGGCGGCCTTTATGTGGTGTGTGACGGTGAAAGTGTGGAGAAGAGAAGTGTTCGTTCACTTCGTTGCTTGAAGTGAAGTGCCCAAGCTGTGAAGACCGTGAAGACCCACCATTGGAGACTGTACAGTACCCGACAAGAGAGATATGGACAACTTGCAGAATGTCAAAAACAGGGTGGACTTTAGGTGAATGCCAAAAATCATGTTCCTCATAAAATTGCACGGGGCTCTAGGAGCAGCTCCATACATGTGTTGTTATGAAGTAGGAGAGGTTAAACTAATTTAATTACATTGCCTTAATGATCAATCAAGGATAAATTGAACATGTGTTGTTTTGATGTTAATTTGCAACTGTGATTGATCTTATCTAAGACACACATGTCAACATACATGCTCACATTTCAACTTAGACATGCACAACCCTCATGTATGTATGCACCATGACATATCTCCAAGACAAATCAGTAAAGAGAGAAGGTGACACAGGAAGATTAGTTGAGTGTCCTCTTTCAAGTAGAATTGTGACATTTCACAGACAGTTTGTAGCTAGTTGTTTGTTTGCAATGAAGTTGAGGACTCTCACAATAGAAGAGAGGGGTCGGATTGTTGGTTTGCATGAAGCAGGAATTATGGTGCTCAAATCGGACGTCAATTAGGCATAGCACATCAAACTGTTTCTGCTCTTTTAAAGCGGTTTCAGCTTCGTGGTACTGTTGTTTCTCCAAAGCCTACAGGTGCAAGATGTAAGCTTGGTGTGCGTGACAAGCGACAACTACAATATCTCGTACTTCGTGATCGTTGTGCACCTATTGCTGCAATTCAAGCTCAAATGACAACAAAGGTTTGCAGTCGTACGTTGAGGCGGCATATTCGGGCTCTTGGCTTCAACAATCGTGTTGCAGTCAAAAAGCCTTTTCTTAGTAAAGCATGCAAGGCACAAAGACTTGCTTTTGTTCAAGCTCATGCACATTGGAGTGAAGAGAATTGGAAGAATGTCATATGGACAGATGAATCTTCCTTTGATGCTGGCAAGCATTCACGGTTGGTACGAGTTTGGTGTCGGGTTCACGAGAGATACGCACGGGATTGCTTATGCCCAAGTTTTAAGTCGGGTCGTGTTTCTACTATGATTTGGGGCGCTTTTAGTGGCTATCATACGTCTCCTATAGTCATAATTTCTACAGGTAGAAGAATTGCTGCTGACTTTGTAAACATTGTGCATGAGGGAGCATTACTTTCCTTTTATTCCCTCCATGATCGTTCAAATGACATGATTCTCATGGAGGATGGTGCTCCGGTCCATCGTAGTTCTCAATCTAATAGGTGGAGAGAAACTCAAAACATGGCAAAATTAAACTGGCCACCTAACTCCCCTGATCTGAACCCCATAGAAAATCTATGGAAGATTGTTAAAGACCAAGTTCAAAACAAGCATCGGCCACGAGATCGGGATCAGATGGCCTCTACCGTTTAATGGAAAGGCGTCCCTAGAGATGTGCTTGATACACTTATATCCACAATGCCTTATAGGATGAGGGCTGTTATTGATGCTCAAGGTGGTAGTAGTAGATGGTAGACAACAGGCCATAGATTATCCAAATTGTTGTATATTTTGTACTTTTCAACATGATATAGTGGACATTTTGAAAGAAGTCTCTCTAAGCTTTCTATTGCATTTTTACAGTTCTCACTTTCATATATTTTTGAATGAGTAACAACATTTCAAATTTTGGAGTCATCAGAGGGTTCTTGTTCGAAAATGCCTGTATCCATATCTCTCTTGTCGGGCACTGTACATCATCGATTCTTTGAGTGCCCCTCAGCCGTTGCAATCTGGAGGCTTGCATAGACTATTTTACACAAATTGAGGGAGATTTCCTACAGTGAGGATGCTTAGGATATGTTGTTATGATTTCCTGCGGTGAGGATGCTTAGGATATGTTGTTATGGGAGCAATGTCTCTTAGGCTTCAAGCTCCCCAGGAAGTCATGACGTCTTGTTTTGTGACCGTTTGATTTGGGTGGAGCATAATGTTATTTGGTTTTTTGAGGAGAAACACTAGTAGAAAATGGTATTGTAGGTGACATTTACAAAGACTTGTCTCTAGTGACTAGTCTGGATAGCAACTGTCTCTAAGACTAATGAAGAGGTATGATTGAGGGGATTCCTCCAAGAATGACCAAAATAGAAAAAGAAATAAGGGAATTCCTTATAAGACTCAAAATATCATCTGAAATGATAGGAGGAAGAATTAGTATTGAACCCCATATTCGTTAAATTGGCCCAATCCCCATTATATTTGGCCGCACACTATTCAAATAAATATATTAAAATGAAACACAGAGGGGGTCTTGAATACTATGGGTATGGAAAATAGTAATAGTCTTGATTGCTAAATGTGATGGTTGTGTGACGTGGCGATCAAATTTTCAAAATACATATACAATGCGTGATATAATATGGAGAAGATAAAGATTCCTCTAATTAAAAAAAGAGGTAAAGAAATACGGGAAAGGCATAAGAAATGTCTGTATTTGTAAAAGAAATACATAGGAAAGAAAAGAAACAAAAGTAAAAGATAAAGAAGCCGATAGATAAAGATAAAGAAAAATAGAAAAGAAAAAGAAATATTGATAAAGAAAAAGAAGCACATAACATGAAAAAGAAATGGAATGAAAAATCCAATGAAAAGAGATATTTCAAATTGCTGAATGAAAGTGAACATATTAAAATAGATATCATACTTGCAACAATCGGGCCTTCAAGGACACATCCTTGAAGAACTTAAAGAGAGCTCAAGTGCATGTGTTGTTAGAAGTGTATCTCCTACTCTCTAGGTTTTCTCAAACTCTATGATACGACGTAGATTGTCAAGAGCAAATTGGATCTGCGATGCCGGGGCAAATTGTATCCTGCCTTTCAGAGGCCTCCACGAAGCAACAACGCTATCTGTAGATATCGTATCTTCCGTTTTAGCTAGACGATCTAACTTGTATGGAAATTCATGAACTGTATCCCATCCTCGATACAACTCTGCAATAGTGTTGCCATTATTATCTGGCAGCCACCAACGTACCTTGAATGTCTTGAAATTTGGTTGCCTCGGGTCCATTTGTGGTTGGTTCATAATCTTCCCAAGCCATATTGGTTCTTCACAACCTTCCGCTGGTCTTACAAAAACCAGAAATCCCTTCAGAATATCTCGTACAGAAGTAAAAGACGGCGGAGGTCTGTCCTCTAGTGTTCCAATATAATGGTGTTCTTCTTCCTCTACATCGTCCTCTCCAAATACAACTTCCGGCTCATATCGTTGGCTACTTCCGTTTACTGATTGTACATCGTCCGTGTGAAGTCGGCTTGTGGGCCAAAATCCACATTTCAACGGGACATCACCTTCAATTCCTGCAACATCCGTCATTGATCTAATTGCATCTCTTACCCCTGTCCAGTACTCCACGTAATGAGAATGCTCTCCTCTGAATGCGGGAGTAACGTCCGCATTCAGCAGTACATTGTAATGTGCAATGTATCCATCAATGCCCTTCAGTATCTCATCTGCATGCTTCAATCCTTTTGATTTCACAGCAAATGGTTCAGCATCCTCCGGAGGTAATATAGGTCTACCTGTTTCGTCTGCCTTCCACAATTTGATCCCAGCTGAATGTGTTGGTTTCCATTTCTCCTCCGTACATGCTAATTTGTATTGCATTAAAGGCCATCCGTCCTCATGGATAAAGAATCTGAATTGACTTCCCCTGCTATGGCCCCCCAGCCTCGTCCTTCGAGCCTTCGCCATGTATGGAGCAATAAACTTCTTGAAATCCGGAACTTCTTCAATAAGATGCGGAATCATAGGACCATCCTTGTCTAGATCCATGTAAGATTTCATGAGCATCGGAAGTGTTGGAAAATTCTTCTCCTTCAAAACCGCACTCCACCTCCCAAATGAAGCATCAATGTCTTCATGAGTATGTCCCACCATCATAAATGACACTACCACCTCTCTCACGATCCTCTTAGCCACCATTAATGACCAGAAACAAAAAGAGTACCTATTTTTATTCTCCCTCCAACAATTATCCAATTGGATATGCAATACCGGTGCAAGCGGTCGTGCTACTTTTGAACTACCAGTTGGTTCCGAGAGAGATGCTAAACACATTTCTTTCCCGTGTAGAATGGCTCTATACAATGCGGTGCTTTCACTTTGAGAAAATAATGCTCTCGACGATGTTGCCGGCGTGTCTTCTATATCACGTAACAATTTGGCAACAGAACCAATTGTGAAGTTACTATCATTAGGAAACACATCCACTGTATAGTGAGCGTACCTTGAATCACCATGTCCACGAAGATACATGCATCATCATCGATATGGGTAGCTTCATCAACGCATCCAAATCTTTTGTCCGAGATCTAAGACATGGAAGTGCAGTTTTCGAGTGGTCCATCTTATCGTGCAAAATGCTCACAAATTCTAGAGGTTTCTTCTTCGAATGAGTTCGATCCGACCAATACGCCACCCGGGCTGCCGTTTGAGCATTTGTATGCTTGGTGTATTTCAATGCATATTCTTGGTGTTCTTTTGATCCAGGTACAGCTGATTGTTTCAATGTATTGTACGTATCACACTTGGAACATCTTGAGAATGAGTCTCCCCTTCTCTTGATCCGGTACTCCGCAAATTTTGATCTCCGTATTTGACTTAGAAGGCTTGTTGAAATGGGCCTTAATCCAAGTTGAAGATTCACCTAAAGAGAATTTTTTGTTACTTGAGTCAATAAAAAGAAATGCCAGATTTTCAGAGTGCAAGAGTAAGGTAGGCATTTGCAACATCCAAAGTAATGCATAGTATTACCTGGTTCACTTGAGGAAGAAATTGATTCCATCGAATTCCAGTTGGAAGAATCTTTTGAGGAACACGTTCACCAGACGGTAAGGTGCATGGATAAGGCATTTGGTCAGCAAGGTTTTCAATCATACTCTCCAAAATAAAAGCGGCATGTGCCGTAGATGCCCTCGGTTTTGATTTCCCCGTATTGCCATGTGGTCGATCCTTGGCCCCTTCTTTAGCCTGTTTCTCATACCGCCTGAATGTCCTATTCGATACTCCATGGATGAGCTTCCAGCCTTTCACACACAGTTCTTTGAATTGAAACATCACAAGATCCTCATTGCCATCAACTGAACGAAACTTTGTACGATGAATATTGAGGTTCTTTGACCGTCTCTCTTGTGTATCTCTTAAGAACATTTCTTGACGTGCTGCTCGAATTACGCTGGGAGGGAACATTCTAATGCAATGACGGTCGCAGCACTCCCCCATGTACACCTTTGCAATTTCGTCTTCGGAAATCCTCCAATCTTGTGTTTTCTTTGTCTTGTAAACCCTATTAGAGGTGTCATACCGGCGCTTTCCTTTACGGTCCACCTTCCTCATTTCATCCTCGTGTACTATAAGAGCATACTTTCTAAAATGGTCATAAACACTCACAGTATTGAGAAATAGCGATCGAATAGGCCAACTGATACACATGTTGCGCAGTGCTAAATCCCCATCAACTATCGCACACACCACAACGCCAAAGTTGGTGTTACCTAATTCATTCTCACCATCAACAGACAAGATGGGATTTGTAGCACAGATAAGGACATCGGCAAATTTTCGTCCATTCTCATGCATAGCCTCCACCATTAGTCCCTTCCACTCATCCCTAGAAATACCATTACACTCTGGGATGGGAGAATTATCAATAACATCCTCTGCGTTTCTGTCATCTTCTCCCACATCTGCGGTTGATGCAGTTCCCTACACATATAGAATAAAGTAATTGTCTCAGTGAGCATATCATTCCATCACGAGCAAAATATAGATCACTTAAGGTACCGAAGAGCATCAATACAACCCTCCCCCTAACCATATTGTCACACATAGGGAACTCATGCGTGACAAAATTGGTTTTATCTCATATATGCTATGCGTTCTAAACTTTCTTTTAGTTGAAAAGCATATATATAGCGATGGCGGTAGAAAAGAACACTATAAAACAGTATTTATAACAGAATTGTCCACATTCCAGAATAAACCTGGAGTTCTTGTCGTACTTTATGCCGACTCTCTAGTAAATAAAACTAAATGAGATACAATGTCCCTTGTAGAACATCCATATACATCAAGAGTTTACGTTGGGTTAACTTCTCAGCAGTTGAAATTATATACATTCTTATACTGGCTATTAATGAAAACACTTCTGGTTTACCAAGTCCCTTCATAGAGTTTTCTGAAGTATATATGCTAGTTGTGAAGATATTGTTATTCCTATCCATTGCTTTTACCCTAGTAGTTTCTACACAATTCCTGGTACGCAGTGGAATCTAATGAGAACGATAATTTCTACATAGAAAGGAATTGATGTCATCAACATACCCATTCGCTCACATCATCTGCATTCTGAGGCCCCGATCCACTGAGCTCATCATCCTGGCTTTTTGAAATGGATTCCATACCTTGAGCACCAAAATATACGCAACACTGAACAAACCTTGTATACACTCCGTTGTCGTTAAAGTCCTGTGGCACCAAAAGAAGATTGATCGTGTTAATTTTAGTACACCATACAACTTAGAGCTCCATTTGATTACGAACTTACTTTCGTATCCGAAACTTCCTGGAGTATGTCAGGTTTGTGGTTTACAAACATGGGTTACTATGGCCATCAGAAAGAAAGACTCAATCCTCATTATGCGGTTGACCACGATCCAACCATCCATCGCCTAACACACCTTTATGTCAATAACAGATAGATAGAATGTGTGATTTTGTAATGGTCGATTCTGGCGTTCCAAGTGTATAGAACGTAACAATTTCCTCGCCTTTGATCACCGAGAAGGCTACAACATAGAGGTCCTAATATTCTGGTCCATTACATCCCCATTGCCAGTACTTTGATACCATCTGAACTAAAGCTTGTAACTATAGGATCATTACTTTCTTGTTCAAATACTATGAACTCTATCAAACTACAATATACATGCATTTGGGTGATGAATAAATTACATAAATTTTATTTCTGATTTACCATCTTGCGAGTAAGAATACTAAGTTACTAACTTGTCAACTATGTATCAACTCGCTTTGATCTCAGACGGCTGTCAAGGAATTTGAATATTAGGAATGTCAGGATCTCCTTAACTTCTAATTGACATGTTTCGCTGCTAGCATGGACCTCGTCTTTGCGCATATGGTCTATCACTTATAGATCAGCCACCCGCAATCTGCATGATAGTGGGCAAACCCACAATGCTGAATTCCCTTCTTTCGCGTAGGAATCACGTCGACAAGAGTAGCTACTTCTTGTAATTCTCCTTTACATTGAGACCATATTTTCGGAGCCAACGAACAAATACTTCTGAATTCAATTTGTTCCGTTAATGTCTTCTAATCAGGAATAAATGAATCCTACGTAACGATGTATCAGGAAGAACCTAACAGGCGAATAACCTCAACATCATGTATATTGAACATTCAATCCAAATATCGGAATGGATGTATCACGATACCAAATATTCTTCAAACAAGCAGTGATGTACATGTACGACGCGTCACACTTGCCACTGAACAATAGCTACACGAATTCCCGATTGGAGTCCATGACATTCACATAAGAAACGATCCTACTTCTGCTAGTACTCTACTTTGTTACGAACTTAAGTTCGTAACCGGAGAACAACAATTTCTTGTTCACATACTACTGAAGGTTGTACTAAAAAAAAACATGCAAAAGGAGAAAAAATATAGAACACCCCAACGACATGTGCCATGGATGATATGAGAATGGTGGCGTACCTATGTCCTCATCGCGATGTTCTCAATCAACAGTTAAAGGTTTGCAGAAAATGAATGAAATCGCACGTATATTCTACAACCACCGCACAAAGCCCACACCCTCCGTCCGTGTAGCGACGTAAGAATACTGCTTGAACGGATGAGGTTGTCTTTTCCGCACTCCACATCCCGTCGGCAACACTCTGTGTGGACATACAAACAGGAAACCATATCAGAGTATGGACGAGCCTAAATGTTTTACCACTTAGGATTACAGTCTCAGCTTTATAATGACACCCTCAGTGATTACTCCCACTAAACTCGATGCAAGTTCTCAACTGAAGGAACTAAACAGAATATACTCAATTAGTCAGCAAGGGGTAAATATAAACTCGACGTCATTCACCATGTTCCCTAAACTAATCGATGATATTCATGTACTAATATTACCTACACGAAGATGACTGTTATAACATACCACAATCACATTATTTTCTTAAGGTCGTACTCATTCAGATCAAAGAATGAAGACGACCGTCACTCGGACAACATTACGACGATTTATCCCTAGCATTGTAAGAAAAGACTGTCAATCCGCACTGTTAAGTTAGCAAGCACCTAATAACTCATGTCTCGTAAAGTTACGTAACACACTGTACGGATTTGGGCCACTTCATTTAAACGAAGCTCCCCTCCCGGAATGCATTACGACATAACGCCCTCTCGGAACCCGGGCAGTGTGTTACACAACAGAGCTGCAGAGGCCCCCGACGGTCGGGTATTCTGCCAGGGAAAAACCTTCTACATCGGGCTACCGCCCTCCGCGTCACGTATCTACTCCGGCGAGATACCCTCCCATCGGTGGCTCCTGCAATAGAAACCGGGTCGGGTTTAACTTAAGTTCAGAGCGGCGCGTCCGATTCGAACTTGAGTTCGTCATCGACCGCCGCTTTTAACTCAAATTCGAATCGACCGCCGCTACGAACTCAAGTTCGCAACCAGGATCGCCGCTACGAACTCAAGTTCAGAATTGGACCGCCTTTAACTCAAGTTCGTAACCGACCATATTCAAGATTGACGTCGCTCTGACACTAAGCCTGACACATTCTCGACACAATGGATGATTGTCGCACACGCATTTGTCGGCTCGACACTTGGGTGACATCATCATCCGGATCGCGAGAGAGATGATGCGATCTTAGCGGATGACAATCGGCGACGGATCGCAGTGGACCCGGAGAGCAGAGCCAAGGCCTCGACGATGGCCAAAAAGGGCGAAAATGAAGGAGGACTGGCCTATATATACTCGGAGGGTCCTGCCCAGGTGATTATCTTCCCATCTGCCCGAGGAGTAATGGAGGCTTCAAAACTATATGGCGGCCATGCGGCCATTTAAGGCCGTCGGTATGGCGGCCATGCATCCATTTAAGGCCGTCCGGTATGGTCGCCAAAAATCTTAATTCAAAATGTTTTAATATTATGATTTTTGTTGTACACTTCTTCTACTTTTGTGCCGTACTATTTCCATCTTACGCCCATTCTTCTCTTTACTTTTCTTTTTCAATGTGAATTAGAATAGAACTAAACTCAAAAGGAGATCTTAGAGAACGAGTAGATAATGAAAAGACATAAGTAAAATGAAATTGTATAAATAATGAGTTGGAAGTACAAGTAGGAAAATGGAGCTCATCCTTCCTTGAACAAATCAAAAATATGTATATCCATGGACTATAATCTTTTGTCTCTAATTCATTGTGCTATCTTGTTGTTTTAAGAACAATTAGAATTATATCTAAATATACTTTGAAGTAAATTGAATGATAATAAATTACAAATTGGAAGCTATAACACGTAATACTTGAAGTGTAAATCGTGAAGAATAATCATAAGGAATTGTGTGGACAATGGGATTGTGTGCGACTTTAGACTATTAATACCATGAGTGGAATTGGTATAAGATAATTGTATTATGCCTTGGTGTTGCTCAATCAAAGACGATAGTCAAAAGATATTTGTATGGTTGGAATAGACTATTCACAATTGTCTAAAACCATAGGTGTAAAACCGATAAAAGAAATTGCAATTGAGCAAAGAAGGCATAAAAATTCTCAATTGATACTCTTGGATATGCGTACTTCTAGTTGTGACCGTAATTGCGTAACTACGATCGATTTATACTCTCCCAATTTAAGAACCCCCACTTACTTTTTGTCGTTTTCTTTAAAACCTCATCAATTACTATTACAAAACAAACTCAGTGTCAATTTTGTTCAAATTGCAAGGGTATGAAATATCCCAATGAACCTGCACACATTTTCACAGAGTGTTTAAACGGTTTGTACAATATTCAAACGCAACTCAAACACCCCTCTCACCACAATAATCACCCAGATAAAACTTTACTACAAGATATTGTAACACTTTTGCAACAAAGAACTCAACCCACATCATTGTACAAAGTACGAGCTCACGCAAATATATATAGATGGCAATGAAAAAGCTGACAAACTAGCCAAACAAGGTAGAAACAAAGATCACCACAATGCAGTTTTACCACATGAATTTGCACATTCTACACCATACTACTTTCAGAGAGATTGGTGGCATTCTATGGACGAAACCCCAGATAAAGGCCCTATCAGATTCCTTGAAAAACATATAATTAAATATAACAACGAAAATAACTTAACAGATATTGCAACAAATTTTCCTAATATAAATAAGTGGATAAATAACAATGATCTATAGATGACAAACTATCTAATGAATTTTGGACCAATAAACAAATAACAGACTCCCAAAAACATGCCTTTTGAAATTAAGACATGGTCAATATATGAGCAATGCTAGAAAACAACTATTTTTTGGCCGAGAACTATATCCATCAAACACATGCTCAATATGTGACTCCAGACATATGGTTACATGTACTTAGAACAAAAAGTCAAGATCCAAACACATGGTTATATGTACTATTAAAATGCAAGCAACCCCATATACATGCACTTAGAACAAAAAGACACAATAAAGCAGTCTGGGAAATTAAAAAACTATTAGTCTCATCAAAAAAGTCAAGATGTTATACCCTCATGAATGCGGCACATGTAATGACAAACTACCAGAGAATACAGTCCCACCATGGCTATTAGTCTATTACCATGTATATGCACACAACAAAGATGTCAATGTAATGCACCACTAAAACCAGACCTACTATGCATAAAAGGACTACCTTACCAAATAAACCCTCTTACATCTCCCAACATTGATTTAAAAGTACAATTTATAGAATTTACATATTGTAATGATAGATTCTCACCAAATACCATTGAGAGAAAGATAGAGAAGTACCAACCTCTCATCAACAATATTATCAACAAAGGTTGGACTGTTGAACCACTAATAGTAATCACATCAAAGCCGGAGCATCTACATACATCCCTTCCATAAAGATCCTAAAAACCAAATTCAAAATACCAAAAAAACTTATAAAAATACATTTAGAGAAATAAATACAATTGCTATACACCACGCCATGTCTATAATACTACACAAAAGAAAAATCGAAAGTGGAGAACCACTACCACCAGACGTACAACCACCATAAATCCAAGTACTCAAAGTTTAATATCAATTTAATTTAAATTACATATATAAAATAAAACGCAAAAAAAAAAAAAAAAAAAAAAAAAAAAAAAGAAAAAAGAGAAGAAGTTAAAAATGCCTTTATTTATAATAGTAACCTTGTAACAACATAGGGGCCCAGGTTGCTGGAATTTCCTACCCCACTAGCTCGATAGCGCCAGATTGTAACGATACTCAAACGAGATCAATGGAAATCAAACCCGGACCACCACTACAATACAACCATGTCTCTTCCAAACAACTTTGTTATGTCAACAATGTGACGACCAACGACACTAACCTTCCGCTTTTATACAACAAGAATTAACCCCAAACAACCACTTTATAGTTTTTTTTTTTTTTTTTTTTTTTTTTTTTTTTTTACTTATACAATGTCCATCCCGAGAGGAGTTAGTAGTCCCGTACCCACGATGGTATGTCCTCGTGGGCATATCACCAAGGGTAGGTCGAACGGACACTATATTCACGCCAACCCATAGAGTCCTGGTGATTTCTTCTTTCTTCCTCGGCGTCGAGTCAAGCATCAAATGGCCCCACTTCGCCATCTAGCGGTCTATATTTGCATGCACCTACGTACTTCCCCACCTCAAAACGGGCACTTCATCAAACCATTATTTGAAATAAACCTCATTTTTCCATATTAATGAATCTTTGCATGCAAGTTCAATCTGCAAAGACCGAATGTCAGGCTTCATGCACTACAATTCCTTCACCCGTTAGCTTGTGATATATGTAGAATGATGTGACAATCCAAAAACTATTCTAAATGTGTTTTTTTTTTTTTTTTTTTAATCATAACTTTATTATGATAATTCAAGGATGCTTTACATGGGGAGTCAAGCCAAGCATGGGATGGAAGTAGGGCAAAATTTCTCTTAATGTCATTTGTTCATTACTTGTAGTTCAAAAAATGAACCAATCACGTTGATAAGGATTTTGCTCTCCATCGGCCCCATGTAGGGCTTGACTCCCCATGTAAAGCATCCCTAAAATTCTCATGTAAACAAATTTGACCTTTTCAAACCTTTCCACTTTAGCAAAACTTTAACCCCTAAATGTGTGAGCGTGCCGTGGCGACCAGTAGAATACGGTGTATTTTGGTTGTATTTGGAGTGAATGCACACCTTTAATGGGTTTGAGTTCAAAGAAGAAGTTGACATTTGAATTAATGCGGTTCTAGTGAGCTATTACAATTCGAGTTTAGAGTTTCTTGTTGGTAGGAAATCCTAATTATACGACAAAGATACATACTATCCCCAAGGGACTTTTAAGGGTTAAGGAAAAAAAGGATCTAAGGTGAGTTACGAGTGGTGAATAATAAGAATTTGATATGATCTTGAATTACCACACCGGTGATGAGAAACCCAAAGGAATTTAACCCCTCGATGAGTTTCTTTCTTGCCCAAACCAAACCTGTTCTACTAAGCTCATTACGCTCATATAGAAAATCAAAAAGGAAAAAAACGAATTTAGACTCATGATCGCCGCCAGGCAATTATTTTCATAACCCTTTCTCCAACAATAAATATATTGTCTAATTCCAAAAAGTAAAAATTCAAAATCATGAGATTCACTTTCTATAAAGGTTCATCTTTACTTTGCTTGGGCACTTTACTCATAGTGGTAGCAACCATGAAAATACCTCTACCGAACGAATCTCTGTGAAAGATCTCTCCAATCTGCGCCAATGGTGGCGGACACCAAAAAAAGTTCTTGTGACATCAAATGCACAAGAATGGGCAACACGAGTAAGCTCGCCACAAAGATTCAATGACTTCTACGGCGACCCCAGAATAGAAACTAGTCGCTGCAAAAGAAAATGTTCGCAACATGTGGTTGTAACATGTCTCGATTTGGACCCATGCTCCACAATTCATCCACGGCCAGGACTAGTACGCTAATGCACCAACTTCGATGATTTTCCTTTGATGATTTTCTATCCATCTGTTGTCTTTACAATCTGCTCCTCGAAACCCTAGACCGTCTCACCGTGGCCTCCCTCTTTCGATGAGCGTGCAAGGGTTTTGCTCGCCTTCTCACCATTGTCGTCGTCGGTCTTTGCAAAGGGAAGACTGGAGTAAGTTGAGTGTGACACTCTTGTCGGTAGACTAGGTCAGGAGCTTCAGAGCTTTCGGTCCTTGCGGGGATCTCCAGTGGCTGGCGTGGTGGAAGTCAGCTTGCATGCAATCGACTGAGAGAGGTGAGAACCAACCTTTCACTGACACGATCTAACCCTACGCATGGGCATCTTTCGTGACCTTGCAGTTCCTTCTGAGAGGGATCAAGAAGTCTCAGAACCTACCTCACAATTCTGTCTTTCGTGAAATGCTGGAAAATCCCTTCAAAATAGAGAAGTTAGACGATGTGCAAGGTGTGTGAGAGTACTACCGTAACATGATGCCGTTAACATGCGAAGCTCACAAGTGCCACCTTGAGTCTGTACGAGTATCTAGCAGGTTTGTTAGCTTCTATCAGTCCCAATTAGTGCGCTGATAGCTTCGATCTAATCGATCACACATCATTTAGTTAATAGCTAGCTTCGATCTTCGATCAACCTCCGACCGCCGCATTCTCTTACTGCTGGCATTCTCTAGTCTCTTGCCGCAAATATTATCTTCTTGATAAGGTTCATAATTTCTTTGATAAGGTTCGTTGACCATCTTCCTTCTTTCATGTCTTTGTCGATTGCAACTTGTGTTGGATGATGACGATGATGCTTCTTCTAGAGGCTCACCTCACGTACATGCCCATGCGGGTTCGATCGATCGATGGGAAATCGGGTGGCCGAGAAGAATCGCTTGAGTTACATGCACCCTCAAGTTTGGGTTGCGGCTAGCTAGCTCGCTCCTTGTCCGAACGCGTTTCTTCCGCGATCGGTCCTTAGTCATTCCTATTCGAAAGACTACTCGAGAGTGATGATAGAGTACTTTTGTCGTGGGAGAAAGAGCATGTTGCGGGTTCTTTGGCTCTCAATGTGACTGAACTGATTTGTTATTCGAAAGACTGCAGAATGATTGTTTTTTCCTTGAACAATTACGTTCACGCTTGTTCTTTGGCTAATCTGAAACCGCCTTCGATTGTCGATCGACTGCTCACTTGTAGTTTCACTGACATGTGATTGGAATGATAGTAAAGTGATTTGTTGTGGAGGAATGAAACTGTTGCCGGCACTTCGACTTCACCATTCCTCGTCACACTGGCACTTTCCTATTCGAAAGACTGACTCACTGATGATTTCACAGTAAATCGATGGCGGGGTTGTGGCCACAACCCCTTTCATCGCCTTTTGGAGGAGTGCAAGCATTGGTATGCAGAAGGCTCACACGGTTGCACAAGTTCAGTTACAGTTCGTACAGACATTGAGTAGGAACACCATTCACGATAAACCGGGAAATATGAGAATCCCATTTGCATATATATAAGCATTATGAGCGTCCTGTTTCTCCTCTCTTGCACATGGAAGTTTGCAGAACCTGTTACGTTCACCTAATTATGCTACATGTAGATTGAGTGTATGGATTTTGCATCTATGCCTAATCTGCATGGAATACAGTGAAAATGCGGTGCTTAGGGTCAGATGCTACAGACAATCTTCGATCCCTCCCCACCATGGCCATGATTGGCCTCTCTAACGTGGTTGTTTGTGGTGACAGCCCAAATTGTGAGCTTGAGGAACAAACCGGTTGGAAGTACAAGGCGGTTGGGGGATTGGAGACATCTGTGGGCACTGAGGAGAGTCTCTTGAAATAGGTATGTTAATTTGTGACTTCTATGTGACCCTCGTCAATTACATTTTCTAAATTTCTGCAGTTTGAGTATGATCAAAAGTGAAGCAAATGAACGAGGAAGTAGAGGTAGACTATGCATTGGGAGGTTATACTAATAGTCCAATCACGAATTTCCACGTGCATATTTTTTGGAATTTATTAATTCTATAAATTGCAGGTTACGAACTTAAGTTCGTAAACAATAGGCCGTGAGTTCATGGTTACGAACTTGAGTTCGTAACCTGTAGGATATGCAAGCCGTGAGTTCATGGTTTCAAAATTAATGTCCGAGTAGGACTAGGCAAGGGTTTCCATTGAAGTAATTTTCTTCTTTGCAAATGAGAGTCGTCACTTTTTGGATTGATATTGGAGATGGAACCGTAAGCTTAACACTCTTTTGTGTTTGAATGCGGTCAGTGTCTTCAAGCTTTGTGAAGAATAGCTACGGAGAACTCGTGTTGGTGGATTGGTGCTTGTGTACTCGTTGCCTCGCTGGTGCTGATCATAGGAAGGTATCACTTCAACCATGTTTTTGGTGATGACTTCCCATCGCATGGTACTGGTAGTTTCGATTGATAGTATCGATTGAGAGTTTCGGGTTGGAGTTGCAGCACTGACGCGGTTGTTTGTGGTGACAGCCCAAATTGTGAGTTTGAGGAACAAACTGGTTGGAAGTACAAAGCGGTTGGGGGATTGGAGATATCTGTGGGCTCCCAGGAGAATCTCTTGAAATAGGTATGTTAATTTGTGACTTTTACGTGACTCTCGTCAGTAACATTTTTTGAATTTCTGTAGTTTGAGTATGATTAAAAGTGAAGCAAATGAACTAGGAAGTAGAGGTAGACTCTGCATTGGGAGGTTATACTAATAGTCCTGTCTCTGCATATTTGTTTGTAATTTCTTGATTCTGTAAATTGCAGGTTACGAACTTAAGTTCGTAACCTATAGAATATGCAAGCCGTGAGTTCATGGTTACGAACTTGAGTTCGTAACCTGAAGGATATGCAAGCCGTGAGTTCATGGTTTCAAAGTTAATGTCCGAGTAGGACTAGGCAAGGGTTTCCATTGCAGTAATTTTCTTCTTTGCAATTGAGAGTCGTCACTTTTTGGATTGATATTGGAGATGGAACCGTAAGCTTAACACTCTTTTGTGTTTGAATGCGGTCAGTGTCTTCAAGCTTTGTGAAGAATAGCTACGGAGAACTCGTGTTGGTGGATTGGTGCTTGTGTACTCGTTGCCTCGCTGGTGGCTGATCATAGGAAGGTATCACTTCAACCATGTTTTTGGTGATGACTTCCCATCGCATGGTACTGATAGTTTCGATTAACAGTTTCGGGTTGAAGTTGTAGTACTGACGACACCCTTTGATCGTATTGCCATAGGTTTGCCGAAGTATTATCGCGTGGCTAAGACAAACAATTTTAGTTGATTTGTGAAGAATTATGGGTCGTCAAAGGAAGGAGAGAGATCCTTCAATCCCAAATCCGGCAGAGGAGAGGCGCTCAAGGCAGAGCCCACAGAGTGCTGTACCTAGTTCAGGTACAACAAGTCAACAGGGCGGCATGGCTATTGGGAGCGACGTGGGAAGGATTAATGTATTGCAAACCCCGCAAGCCACAATAGGGGGTGTAGGCGTGGCTATGACGGCAAAGAAGACAAAGGCATCCACGTCGAGGTCTGAGCGACCGGCCGTTATTCCTCCATCTACAGAGTTGTTGAGTCAGCCCGGGTTGGAGGAAGACGAAGAAGAAAGTGGGATGATAAACCTTTTGGGACAGCCAGCGGACGTGGAAATCCCCACTATAACGCAGGTGGACCATCAAGACATAGCAAGCGAAAACCCTTCATCATCGACCGCTGTCATGTCAGGAGTACTAACGGCGAGAGAAGATGATGTGCTAAACATCATCAGGAAACCAGTTGCGCCCAAAGCGAAGGTTGTTCTATTGTCCGAGAAAGAGTGGTCCGCAAACCCAAAATCCCTCGACCTGGATCCAAATATCCAGATCCCTGAGGATTTGGAAACGGATGTGGGCCTACAAATTGCCACAAAGAAGCAAGAGGATCGGAAAGCGGAGCTGAGAAGGAGGTCAGAAATGAATGCGAAGTTTAACACTCAATCCGAGTACATGTACATCTTTGGTCGGGAACAGTTATTTGAACTTTTGGCTGACACACATGGAGCCAAGCGACCATCGGTCTGGGAGGATTTACAGGGACTTTGAGAAGAAGGGATCGGAGGACATTCAGAGAGAATTGATCCTCCATAACTACTCAAAGCCTGTTCTAACCGTAATGCCCAACCTTGAAACGCGTCCTGTGGATTGGCTGCAGTGCGTAAATGCAGGGAAATTCAAGATTATAAACGGGCAACACACGTGGCATGCGGCAAAGGAACTGCTGAACGATCCAATTCTCAGGGAGGGAAACTCACGGCTACAAGACATGAAGGTGTGGGACGTCCAAGTTGTGTGGACTGACAAGATTACTCATCTGCACGTACTTTCGTACAAGTGCAACGAGGGCCACAACGAGTCGAAGCACCTGACGTCGCTACCGAAGGCAATCGTTCATTGCCGCGTACTCTGGGAGCAGGCAGGAAAACCACCGCTCTTCAGGAAAAACGCCTCAACTCGAAGGAAGAAGGAGACTGAAGCCGAGGACGACACGATTGACCTGCAGCTTAAAGCAAAGTATGAGGTAAGTTCTCTCCCACACGGGTTACGAACTTGAGTTCGTAAGTACCAACAGAGTTTTCGTTTGTACATGATACTCTGAACTACTGTTGGTGCGTTATAGCATCTGATCTGCATGGCCATGTATCAGGCATTTCGAGTCCGTGCATGCCAGTCCCTTAGTGCGACGGTGAAGCAAGAGCAGCCTGACAAACCTATTCGTATCGACTGGGACAAGCGAGGAGAACGACAAATTATCATGGCCACAGACGAAGTATGGGAGAAGTGGGAGGAGGTGTTCAAGAAGTACGAGGGCGGACAGCTGATTGATTTAGACACGAAGGACGTGATCAGCGAGTCAACCAATGCCAAGGAAATGACCAATCTGGCAAACATAACGCCGACAGTTCTGCGCGGTTTGAACAGCTTGAGCATGGACCATATAGGGAAGGCTGCAGACCATATTCTGAGCAACCCTCCCCGGATTGTCATGGGAAAAGCACCCAGGAATTGGCACCAGACATTGTCTTTGGAGAAGTGGTGCGATCGTCGCAAGTGGAAAGATGTTCTAGTCCGGGCGATTGGTGATAGAATTGCGTACTTCAATAGCAAGCAGAAGAATATTTTCTTTGATGATCTGAATCGGATGAAGGGAGCGTCGTGGCGAATCTGGAAACAGAAAAAACTCTTCTCCTCGTCCATAATGCAGGCAATATTATTCAGCAATGGCACGAAGGCCTTTGTCAGCGACAGCATGTCCGCGAATAAAAAGACGCCTGAGTACCCACCCCCCGACTGTCTTGTGACGATCGACCAGGCTCTTGTGAATGAGGAACGGGCTGATGCGGTGGCCAAGAACAACTGGTGTGTTTTTGTACAATGGAAGGGAACGTCGGCAAGATTCTCGAAACAGACTATGGGCTTTGGGTTTAACGGCAAACTCGAAAATGAGGGGCCCAAAAAATACACGCGGAGGAAGCTCACAGCCGGCATTATTGATTTGAGGCACTTCCCCCTCATCTCCGAGGAAGCTGAACAAACTACAAGTTGGAGCGAGGGAATTGAGCAGATGGAGGTGCGTGCTGAGACGATAGGTTTCAAATACATCAAAGCTTGGATGATTATTGCTCCTCGACAACGGCGAGAATGTGGTGGAGCTTCTTCGGCGACAATTCTTTCCGAGCATCGCTGCAAGCGCGTGACGTACACTTACCACGGCGGTGAACCTTTAGGAAAGTCTAAAACCGCAGATGTGGACGAGGTCACGTACCTTGAAAAACCTACCACGCTTAACAATGGGCGGTTGAAATATTTCTCGGAATCGTGGCATACGAGCGAATATTTTCGAAGCAGTTCGAGAAGCACGAGTTTTACAAGACAGAACACAAGGGCGTCGTGTGGAAAGATGAGCTTCGGATGGAGACGTACCTGCGCTTCCTAGCCCGACACACGTACGCTGACGACAACGTTCTTCTCGCCTTCGCAGGCTCCAAAGCTGTTCGGGCTTGCCGTGTAAGTGCCATCTTTCCAACAAGATAGCTCAGGTTGTTTTCTTATGTTGCTTATTTGTTTGGTTACGAACTTAAGTTCGTATCTGGTAATAGTTCCATTTCATTGTACGCGTATTTTAGTTAATCAAAGTACATCTATGAACGTCAGTCTTGTTACGAACTAAACTTCATAAACACTATGCTAATAAGTTGCAGACGTAAAAGCAGGGGATTTTTCCGAAATTGTCCACAGGATACGAACTTCAGTTCGTAAATGTAGATTCAACAGTACTATGTCTTTGTTTACTAATGGATATGAACTTAAGTTCAAAAAGACAGACTCCCTACTAGAGTTGAGTCTTCTACTACTATGCCATTATGTATTAAAGGATACGAACTTAAGTTTGTAAACGCAAAGTGCACACTAATAATATGTCTTCTACTGTTTCAGATGATGAAGCGAAATTCCATTTATTTTGACCTGATGCGGAGAGCAACAGAGAGGTTGCTCTATGCAGCCGTAAAAGAAGGCCCCTCGATGTGGAGAACGTACTATCTGCCGAAGCCAGCCCAGATGCAAGGGGAGAAAGTGGAATTGTTCAACCCTGTTGATGTTCTACCGCTTGTGAATTATCGCATTTGTATGGATGTGGAAATTGGAGGCTTTTACCCATCCAAGTCACACGACGATGAAACCCCTTCGCAGTCTTATATGGCAGGAGAGCCTTCTATCCAGGACATAGAAGGGGAGCCAGATGAGACAGCAAAAAGCTGCTGGGATGATACGGCAATGACTTCTGGTCCTAACAACATCGACATCGGGCATGATGACGACGTACTCAGTATGGGGAGTGCGTCCGTGCCTAATGATGAGGCAGACTCCGACGAAACGCAAACGGATGCAGCTGCATCGGAGGGAGTTGCACACTCGTCTCACGAAACGGAGGGTCAATCTCCGGTTGCCATGTCGGGCCACAGCAATAGTCCGGCGTTCGAGGATTGGCACAACTCTGTGCGGAAGGATGGGTCAAGGAGGAAAATGACTACCCGCTTCCAGGAGCGTAGGAGGCAACAAGAGGATGTGGACCGGGTAGACGACGTGGAGCGTGTGCAAGACGTTTGTGCGGCTGCTCTTCAAAAGCTTGTACGTAAGCAGAACAAGCGCGATGTTCTTCGGAAGAAGGATGGACTGAAGGGCAAGGATGTGGGGACAAGCGGTGACAACACGCAAGAGCGGGAGAACGTCGAAACCCAATCCCCGGAAGGAGTTGAGGGAAAAATGCAGACCGTTGTTTCATTGGAACCAAATGAGGAAAACATGGTGGTGGTCATTGGAGGAACGGGAGTAGAGGATGTCCTGATGGGAGATGAGAATGTTGAGACCCCAGCAGAGACTGATGTGACGTCTGTAGGCCCAGAGGCAATGGCTGCAGACCTTGCAAACCCAATGGGTGATACTGATGCGACCTTGGCAGATGCTGCTGCGACCGAGGCAGACCCTGAAACGACAAGGCCAGACTTTGAAACGACTAGGGCAGACCCAGTTGTAGTCTTGGCAGACCGTGCAGATCCCAAGTCGATGCCTCTGTACCCAGAGGCAACAGACATCGACATGACCCAAGCAGATGTGTCTACTTTTTCGTCCCGTGACTTATTGTCAGAATTGAACGCTCTCGTAACGGGGGAGACAACACCAGACAAGGTGTACAAAGAGGGGCATCTGTCAACGCAAGTTGATAATGTAAGTCATCCGGAAACTGAAGTTATTCCGGAGACTCAGATGTCTCCGTCAATAGTACAACCCTCTAGCGTGGCTCCGGCATTCAGGGTTGAGAAGAGAGCGGCAACTGTGACTTCGGAGGATGAGCCGCGGTCTACAGAACTTAACCTTGTCAGGCAGGCAGAGGAGGCGTGGCAATTGAAGTCGGCAGAACGCGCCTCTCGCAAAAGAAAGGCGCATCTCGAGCTGGAGAGAGACACTGCCGAGTTCAATGCAAGGTTCTCGAAAGCGCCCGAGCGAGTTATCCTCCTGAGTGACGGCGACTCAGATGACGAAGAAGATGAGCTGCGACGCTCCAGGCTTCTTTCAAAGTATCGCTGTGTCATTGCCAGCAAGGGAGCACATGCAGTGGACTTGTACGGGCAACTTGGACGCCCACAATCGTGAAAACGGTAGTCAAAGAGGAGGTGGCTGGACCAAGTGCAACAGGTGCCGTACGCGACGAGTCGCAGTTGAACTCTGAGGCAGGGACCGATTCAACTTGTACACGCACGCGTAACCCGTTTGTGGAAGTCTTAACAGCGGACGTGAAGGATGAGCTTCTCCAAGGTCAGTACCATCTTAGGAGGAAGAAAAACTTGGATGCTGCGATTGAAGAGAAGTTGAACTCCCGCTTCGATGAGATACTGGACTCCCACTTCAACAAGAGGATGGTGGACTTGAGAAACTCTTTCTTCAAGGAGTTCCAAGAAGAGGTTAGGGAGGGTCGGTTGGCTATCGTCCCCAATGCTTCAACCCCTCGAGTCGTGTCAGGGATTCAATCTGGGGTGTCGGAGGCTGGATCGCCGCAACTCAGGTGAGTCTCATCCCCAATCAAGATAATGACATTTCTCGTTGTACCTCGGATTCTTTGGAGCTAAGTCAGTATGATCCTACTTGGAAGAAGACATAGCTGCAGACATTCATTCTTTGTGAGCTTGTTCTTTGTCTGATTTATTCAAAACAGTACTTCCCGGGATAGTTGTTCTTTGAAAACTCCGATCTGTGTGGCATCTTTTGAAGAGGATACGTTGTAGCGCTCTCGTCGAGTGTAGTGAAGTGAGGTTGGAGGATAGATTGGGGAATGCTGACATTGTTGAACATTTTAGAGATCACGAGCTTTTTTTCACATCTCACCGATTTTTTCTGCTACTTGTGGGGGTTGAATGTAGAAATTTTTGTTTAAATATGGTGCTGCGGCTCAAGGGTGAGGATATATAGTACACTATACAAATTACGGCAGTATAGCATTCGTTTACAAAGATTCGAACTGCTCAATGTCAGATTTTGTAACTTTAGAACATTCACTTTACGGAGGTTTTTAAAGTTCATTCACCTGTAATGAAAGGTATGACAACTTTTCCGAACCCTTGCACTTATTCCTGATACTGTTCCATTGTTTCCCATCCAGGTTGGAAATATTTCGAACATTGTGAACACAGCACGACACTTGCATAGCACACAGATATGTCTAGTGAAACTCAGTACACCAGAAAATGTCTATGCGAACCGTGCTGTGGAAGAGGATGAAGGTCGTCGCCAAAAAAAAGCTCCTGTGACCTTGCCTCAAAGGCGGATTGTGGGAAAGGTAAGAGGAGGCAATAATCGAGAACTATGGTACCTAACTAAAGATAAACAAACAAACAAATGCGTCATGAATTATGTGATTGTGATCTTCATTCTGCTTCATCATGTCTTTCTTTATCTTTCTTGAGTGATCACAAACGTGAGGCTTAAATATTACTAATGTTGGACCGGCTTAACTGTCGGAATTGGAATTTTCCATTATAAGTGTATGCTAGTAATTGTGAGGAGTTCTTCCAAGAAATGAAATCCCGTCGTTGGGATGTAGGTAAAATGGAAAATGAGGCTAGCTCTAGAAATATAGTGAGATAGCACCTTGATTGAATTGGTAAACTATAAACATCCTCCCTTATTCTAAATTTTAGATGGATATATCAAATAAGCTCGGAGAATTGTTTTAGAAATAAACTGATTGTTTTACTCATTGTTTTTGTCTTAAACGGAGTCGTCAAAACGAGACATTTTAAGTATATCCTATGGCAATAATTTTTCTTTGAAAGTATAGGTCTTTCTTTGTACATTCGCTTGAAATTGGGTTAATTGCAGAAACTAATCTTCGGTTGATTGAAACATACATCTTTGTATGTCATTACCTTCTTCCGTTTCTACTAGCAATGTTGTAAAAAACATGCACGTTGTAACATCCTAGTCCTTCAGTCTAGTCCTTAGTTCCTTGCCAAATATACTCCCAGACTTCCAGTATCACAAGAGACTTAGTCTCAATCTTTGCAACTATGGTCGAGGCGACAACTCACTTATATGAAAGAGTTTTTACGGTTAAACAATGTGTCAGTGCTCTCTAACTCTAGTAATGTTTCCGTGGATTCATTTTCTGCGGAATTTTCAGAATGATTTCCCAGAAGACCCTCCGATCACCCTCTCACAGTCAGATTCCTCCGACACACATCATGAATACATGGACATGGACTATGCAAAGTCTCGTGGGATTGGTAAGGTAAAGAACTCGTTTAATTTCTACTAAGCATGAGATGTTTCAATTGACAACTTATAGAACTTGTAAGCACTAATACTAATCATGTTTGAATTGTTTTCAGGCGCTGCTTTGAGGTCGAGCCTGTAAACAGTCCCCAATGTCTCATACTATTCTCTCCCATATTCACATGTGCGTGTGGATCTTGGGGAGTTGTCATCGTTCTTTCTTCCAACCTCCTTCTCGTTTTTCTCTTTCTGTCGTGGTACTTTCATTATGTTTATTTGTAGCATGTTACTATTTAATAAGGATTGATTACCATTGTTGGTTCATGCAATTACTTAGTCATGGTATATTTCTTTACGTCCTCATTAGTAACTGTTTTTAGTTCTATATTTTTGGAGTAGCTTTAGGCTTTTGTCCCGAAGCAATCCAATAAATAACTTCATGGATGAATATGTTATTATGACGGAGTTGAAGTAGTCATACTTTTACATGGGACATGGACAACGTATGCAAGCTGAGGTTTTAGATCTTTTGCTACAAGAGACAGTCTATCCATGTTTATCATTGGTGGATCATGTAGTTGTAGGGGCATATTGGTTTCTGTAGGTTGGAATTCGTTCTAGTATTTGGGAAAATTCTAGTCGGGAATTACTCTTCAGTCATTGTAGATAGGGAGTTGCCTTACCTTGGATTGACACTGCTTCTCGTCATACTCTTCAGTCAGGGAGTTGCCTTACCTTGGATTGACAATGCTTCTCGTCATACTCTTCAGTCATTGTAGATAGGGAGTTGCCTTACCTTGGATTGACACTGCTTCTCGTCATACATTTGCTCGTAAGTATTGGCAAGTACCTAATTTCTACTCATCCGTTAACTTTATACTTGTAGCCTACGTACAGTAGAGGCACATCAGGTTAGTGCACACTCATTGATTTAGACATATTTAGACAAGAGAAGGTGTTGTTAATGATTATTTAATAATTTTGCATAATTATGTTGTTTATTTGCTCATATAACCTTTTCACCACAGAGTTCCTATCATGTCTCAAAGTAGTAATCTTCTTGTAAGAATTTCAATACCCTAGTGGGCAGACTCTAACATAACTACTAGGGCTTCATACATTGCCAGATTGTGTTCCTTGAAATGAAGTATTGAGTAATGGTGGGCGATCAAAGATTGGATTCACATTTCATGCTAAACCAATTTCGTCTTAATTTTGACATTTTTGCAAGTCATAACTCTATGTAGTAAGAGAATCATTTGCACACATGAGCAGTTCGTTTATTTACATTTTGACGGATGTGCCCCACTAGTCTAAACAAGCATTGGTAGAACAACTCTTCGACTTTGTTGTAAATAAGCAACGTTTTAGAACATGGTTTTTGCAACGTAGTCGGGTTCTCTATTTAGCATGAACAACTTTATACTTTAAAATTTCCGTCGTAGGAATTTATTGTAGATAGTTTAGAATATAGTACCTATATAATATACTATGTAGTATACAAAGAGAATACATGGAGTAGTCATCCAATCTTTGTAGTACGGTGTCGAAGAATTCCTCAACCTCACCCACCCTATGACAAACTTTATGGGATAATTAGCTTGGCAGGAGGACATCTTCAGAAGGTCATTGAGAACACAAAACATTGCATTCACTTCCAAAGAAACAAACGTTATCATCAAACGATCCTCGGATCACCTTGGAACCCCACGAAGTCCCTACTAGCTTTAACATGGCTTCTCAGATTGGAAAGAGAAAGATATTCAAACCTTGGTAAAGTAAGTTTTGACAACATTCTCGGAGCACTCACTACAAACGCCCAACTCTCCGTACAACTACGTGTTCAATAATTTTTTATTCTAAAAACATCTTATTTTTACAAACAATGGAGACCAATTCTGATGGTAAAACACGAGCAAGAACATCGTTGCATGTCTTGACCTCCTTGAGACTATGAAATGCATAAACGGATAAACCACCTCATTGAATTCTCCATTGCATCAGAGACTAACTCTAAATTTCTACAGGTATGACTGTTTCTTTCGATAAACAAATAAAACACAAGGCGGGGTTGAGTCCCCATTTAAAGAACACCACTAATTTGATTTGAGCAATGGTGCTAGAAGAAGAATTGAGGATAGCACGGAATGATGAGTTGAGGTGCATAATTTTATCAAAGAATGACAAAGTCTGATAAATTGGAGACTTGAAGTGTCATCATTCAATATATTGGTGGAAATGAAGGTTTTTGACTTGTTCTTGATGTTTTTACGGCATTACACACATGATTAAAGCCACCATGGTAATTTATAAATATACTTGCAAGATTGCAATCTTGTAGCATAATGGTAATTGATGAGAGATTTTTCAAATTGGATTTTTACTTTCGGATGTATGTTCTAGGTGTAGTTAACCCTTAAACGCGCCGAATGTTGAATTTGAACATTTTGGATGACAACCCAGAAATTTGACGAGCCATATCTTCTTCATCCAAACTCCGTTTTGCATGAAATCACTTGGGTTGGGTCCCAAATCAAGTCTAGTTTGTGTGGTACAAATTGCAGACCCATACAATAAAGTATGAATTAATGGCATACATTTTAGTAGCGGTTTTGTTTGTTTTTCGGTTTTCAAACATGGGGCATGTTTTACCATTGCAAGCCAATTAAGTGAAATCCAAAAAAGTTTTTCATGAATTCTTTTTACATATTCATGATCTTAAGATGCATCCCAACAACTTTCTTGTTGGAAGATTTTTGATCCAAATACTTTTGGTATTAGATTTGCAATGATGTTTCTTTAATGAAAAAAGTGAAAAAATGGATGATTCTTGAGGAGCTATATCTCCTTCATCCACCGTTGGATTTTGACTTTATTTTTTGGGATGGATTCCAATTAGAGTCTAGTTTTAGTAGTAGAAACCTTGACTAAATCAAAGATGTTTTGAAGATAAGGCATAGATTTAAGTGCAAAGGGTCTAGTTTTGCATTTTTTTCCTTTGTAGATTTTTTGGGAGTTTTTACCATTGCAAGGCTATTATTTGAGCCAAGAAATCTTTTTGATGAATTTTTTTGGTTCAAGAGTGTTTTTGAGATGAATGTGAACAACTTTGTAGTTGGAGAATTTTTCATTGTAGTAGCTTTGTTGATAAAATTTCCACTCTAAAAAGAATATGATGAAATTTTGTAGTCTGTTTTGAGTACTAATACATTATGATCTCGAAATCTATGAGGCTTCATGATCCAAATTTCGGTCTACATGACGTACAATAAGTCTACTACAAGATTGTACGGTTGAGATCTAAATACCTTACATTCATTTCCATCCATGATGCTTTTTTTGAAAACGTGTTTTTTGGCTGAAAATAGTCAGGGTCGTTTAAGGGTTAAAATCGATTCCTCGAGAATTGGTTGCCGTGTGGTGCCCTTTTGCCGTTTCAACTCTCGTAAATGCTCCTTAGTAGAAGCTCTCATCTTTTTCTTGCTAGATATGAAAAATTCTAGACTTATTTTTAGAGCTTTGTCTGCATAACTTGGTGTCATTCCTCGTCCGCCCCTTTCCCTTCTCCCCTCCCCATTTTCCAACATGAGCACACAAAAATTAGCTTTTCGCTAACTATAAAATTTTATTTGGTGTACTGAGATAGGCGAGTGTCGCAAGTCAGATTGGATTCGACATGAGCACACAAAACTTAGCTTCTCGCTCATGTCAAAATTTTATTTGGTGTTTGATTGTACATTATCATAAACTGGATTGGGTTGGAACTAGCAAGAAGAAGATAGAATCCTTACAACCCCCCCCCCTCCCACCTTCTCCTAACTCGTAGTAGTGTTTCATTTCTTTCTCATGTATTTTTAGTTTCTATATCTTTGCTTATCTATCAATAAATTATCCGAGCTCGCATTGAAGGTTTAATGGGTTATCTTGTAGTCTAGCCTTTTCTCGAAATGATCTCAAGTTTTTTTATTTCTTCTCAAATGTTGCTATAGTCTAGCAATGTTTTGGAACTTTCTTAAGCAATGTTTTCAAGAAAATAAGGAAGGTTACCAAATCATCAAGCAATGTTGACTATAATTTGATTTGATTGGAGGTTTAAAAACTTACTCGAGCAAGTACAAAAACATTGCTAGACTTTAACAACATTTACACAAAAACAATGATCCTAACATTGCGAGCCGCACTCTCTTATAGCAATGAAGATACGTTAAAAGAATACTAAATTGCCTTTTTAGAATACTAAAATATGAGAATCGAATAACAAAATACATGAAAATAATTATGAAATACATATAACGGATAAAGAAATACATAAAAGAGAATATAAATACGCGTAAAGAAATATAAACGTACGTGTAAAGATACATACAAATATGCGTAAAGAAATACACCAATACACGTAAAGATATATACCAATATGCGTAAAGAAGTATACTTGTACTTGTAAAGACATAGAAGCATACGTGCAAAGAAATATAAGCATACGTGTAAAGAAATATACCACTACGCATAAGAAATATACAAATACGTGTAAAGAAATATACACATACATGTAAAGAAATATACGATTATGCGCACAAAGATATATACCATTACATATCCTCGAATTTACAAAACGTGTATAGAAGTTAGAAATACTTGTAAAGAAATATACTCAACATGTACAGAAAATTAAAAAAAGCTAAAAGAAATTTTTAACTTTTAAAACTAATTTGTTCTTTCTTATTTATTTTCAAATTGCATTTTAAATATTCTCACACTACCTACGTGGCATTTCTTACATTTTGCTTGGTCACACTATTAGTCATGGCCAATATAAAAGGGATTGGCCAATATAACCAATATGGTGTTATTGATAGATAGAAAAATATGTACAACTAGTGTTGAAAGAAGTGAAGACTAAAGAACAATGATGTTCAATTCTCTATATATACCAGTTATGAACTTTCCGGAGTAAACACCATATTTGATATTTTGGGAGATTTCCAACCTCTCACTTTGATGACAGTTTAGCTCAAGTCGAACTAAACTGTACCCACAAATTGGGTACTTCACTGAAATTCAACAAAACTACCAATCATTGACAATTTCAAATGGTCATAACTTACTCAAATTTTGTCCTGATTGGGCATGTGAGGTGTTTTTAACATTTACTTTTTACATTGTGTAGATATTACAAAACACCTCGCATACCCACTTTGGACAAAATTTGAGTAATGATTGGTAGTTTGTCGAGTTTCAATGAAGTACCCAATCTCTGTGTACAAATTAGCTCGACTGGAGCTAGAAGGTATTTTTCCAAAATCATGCAATTTTTCCATTATAATGAACATGGTGTTGGTAAGGTTCTGGAAGCAATCACAAAACCTTTTGAAAGCTTAAGTGGCTTCCAAAATCTAAGAAAAGGAAGTGGAAGTTTTAGGGTCTTGGAAGCCGTTATGGGAGCTTCCGAAAGCTAAGGAGGCTTCCGGAAATTAGGAAGGTGAGAGGGAACCTACTTGAATCTAGGAAGGTGAAGTGAAAATTTCCAGAAACTAAACAATCTATGGGGAAGCTTCCAGAAACTAGTAGAAACATCTATAAACTAGTAAAAACGTCTAGAACTAGTAGGAACGTTAAAAACTAGTAGAAAGTTTTAGAGACTAGTGAACTTTGTTATATTAGGCTATAGTATACTAATTACGACCAAAAGAAAAAGAAGGAAAAGTAACAAATATAATTTAATTATTTTATGTCAATAGAAAGCACAATATATAAATAAATTCAGATACTTTGTGTCGCTAGGGACAAATCACTATATACGTTACCTAGGATGTGATTTTCTTCTAGTGGAGGATTGGAGGTGGACCTCCCACCTTCAAGGAAAGAAAGTCTAAAATGTTTGTTTTAAAGACTATCAAAACGAGGTGGCTACATACCACATTACCACTATACTCATCCATAAATATTCTGGACATAAGGATAGGTTTTTAGGGAGGATTAATAATCATTGGCTCCCTACTATCGTGTTCTCCAAGAGCTCATAGCTCTTGCTAGAGTGGGATAACCTCCGACCCCCCTTGGGCAATTTTGCCTAAAGTCTACCTCTTCTTTTGCCTCACCTTCTCCTTTTAATTACTACTCACGAAGTTACTTCACTCCAAGCACATTGGCTTCTATGGTACAGATGTATTTTGGAATCCGAAATATATTAATTGGTAATAGAAGTTAAAGATTAAATTAACAGATTTGTACTTGGATTCCACATGTATTCACAATTTGTGATGATTATTTGATATGGTGTCAATTTAGGGCACCATTTTTGAACCATTTCACTGTATTTTCAAAAACTAGTAGCTAATTGTAAAGGAGTCCAAACTCCAAAATTGATGATTTACTTGGTTTAGTCTTCCACTTATTTATTCCATTAAGGCCATATATGCTATATTGAGACAATATGCACACTTTGAGACTTTGAGGATAAATAAGGTCCACTAGTTTTATCCCCGGGTCAGGGATAAAACTTGAATGCAACCTCTGGGTTAGTAATAAAAAAATTCATGTATACTAATATGTGAAAGCCTAGAATCATCAAAAGATTCACTATTGAACATGTTGAACGTTGTCCTAAGTTGGGCAAAGGATAAAATATGACATTCCAAATTGTCTCATTCATAAAAATTGATTTCACTATTATCTTCCATACAAATTTCTGTACCAAAATTTGTTTTTTTTATTGAACATGTATATTGTACACTGAGAAGTTGTACAGTGAGAATTTGAGAAAAAGTGTATCACATTAGCCCCCTGAAAATCCAAGCGTTTACGGACCTCCAAAACCAAAATGTGCAATTTTCTTTCAACTTGTTGAAATTGAGGTATGGTCAATATTTAGATTATAATTCCTTTGTAATTTCAACCATAACATCTCAAACCTTCATACAAATCATTATGTCATCTAACATTTCAAGCGTTAAATCTTCACCATTTTGGGGATCTAACATTCAAAGTTGATGTAAAAAGAAATTGAGCAATCTTTGAGAGCCATAGTCTACTTTGTGGGAAGGGGGACTTGATGATTGTTACGAGTTCCAAAAAATTTGCTCATAGTTTTCTCCACGTAGACAATGAAGTTCAAAACCCTCATGAAACATTTGCCTTTTGAACCTACATACAATTGGATTTCCAGAAGCACGTGAAAAATGATGAAATGTTTGAGTCTCGTTTGAACACTAAAACGTTATGATTTTGATCCCCAATTTATGAGGCTCAATGACTCAGAATTCGACTCAAACGACCTTCAATAAGTCTACTACAAGATAGTAAGTACAATTGAAATTGAATTTTACTATTATAAACTAGCCAATCGTGATTTGTGAAAAAAAAGTGTATGATGAAAATGAGATTTTTGTGCAATAGTTCAAAAGGCACCACAAGCCTTGGCTTGGTGATTAGGGCTCATGGCCTCCAATGAGGAGGTCATGGGTTCTATTCCCCATGCCGGCGTGGTGCTCACCATCATGATCCACCCAACTATGGTGGGGGGTTCTTGAACCTCATTGTATGGGTACCTCAAAAGCCCTTTGAGGGGATACTCTGTCGAGTATCTCTAAGGCACTAGTAGCTACGTAGGAACTAGCAGAGTATTCACCCTTGTGACACTATAGATACTTTCCCCTAGGTAAAATTTTATGAAACTAAAAGCTCAGTATGGTACAATTTTTCACCACTGTATCCAACAAAGTGAGTCGAATATTGTCCCTGCTAGCAGATTTGTTCACCGCTCTACATCAATCTTGAATAAAAAATAGTATTACCCTCAATTTATTGTTTTTCTTAGAATGTTTTAGACCATTTTAATAATGAAAAAATTAGGCTCACATAAAGAACTAAAAAAAACAACCGCAAGTAGAGTGTTCTTGTCAGGCAGTTTACGTGATGGTCAATTGAAATGTTGACCATCCAATCTAAATTGTATGAGTCTCATAAACTTGGGCTATCCACTCACTATGGTAAGGTGTCCTATAATGGCGCAATTTTCAGTACAGAAAATCTACAGGAATGTTGCCAGTGCAAGCAATTTTTGTGCATGTGGAAAATTAGTAGAAAACTAGAGCAAGTGGAATCATCATTTTTGGACTCTTCTACATTAAGTAATGAATTTTCAAAAATGGAAATATAGGTGTTCCTAAAATGGTGCCCTAAAGTGACGCCCTATAATCTTTGCAGTGTGTACATGGTTTTGTTGTATGGAGAAGCTATTATGTACGTGACAGTGAAGATTACTAGGGCTCCATTTTCGGCACTGCGCCATTTTTGGCTGCTCTACCATAAATTGTAAACCAGGAATCTAGATTAGAAAGAGCATTGCTGCGAACTGACGAACAACCAGCGAACGGCCCACAAATGGCACTTGCAGGGAGCACCTCATTATTCTCGCCTAAACGCAATCGCGGAGACTCACATCATTTTCCTGTCTCATGCCAACTAGCTTCCGGTCTCGTTAAATTTAACTCACTTGCCATGAGTTCTAGCTCTCCTTGTATCAGCAAAATGGGTTTGTCGTGTTGCGCTACTTGCGCATGCTATTCGTCTTGTTTTTTGACAACTTTCTCACTACACTAAATAGGTAGATTAGTGTTAGATTTTTATAAGATTTGAAATTGCTACAAGTTTTTACTTTTGGTAAAAACATTTACTAAGAGTATTGATTCCAATACTATGAAAGGATCCCCATCTTGACCAATGTAGAGGGTAGAAATATTTACTAACAATAAAAACTTATAACATGTTTATATAAATTAGTGTATTTAACACTAATCTACCTATTTAGAGTAGTCGAATTGAAGTTTGAGAAGCCGTCCCTTACATAGAGCCGTTTGTCACCCGTGTTGAGGAGAATTCTCGTACACTACTCATGGCACCTTGAGGCTCACGGTAAAGTAACAGTTCTCGTACACCAGTCATGGCACCTCGAGGCTCGGGCAATGGTTCGTGGCAGCTACCAAGGAGGCACCCTAGAATCCGTGGGGACCTCCCAAAACTGTTTTTGATAATTTTGAATTCAAATTTGAGGTCTGCGACCCCAAGTTACCCTTGGAAGCCTACTCCTTGGCATTGAATGTCTATACATCAAAAAATTAGGGGGCTCACTACCCCTCCTCCATCCTCCTTGGTAGCTGCTACGAACGCTTACCCTCGAGGCTCAAGGGAAAGCTCACGACAACTATGCTTGTATGCTGAGTTGGTATGCGCTCGCATGAAAATCATGTAACCTCTCTTCGTCTCATAGTCGAAACTCATAGTCAAAAAATGCGTGGCCTTCATATCTCAAAGCAATCTCCATATCGCCATTTCCATTCTTTTGGGTCAAACTCCAGATCGCGTATGATGCCATGCTCAAACGGCCAGAGGCTGTCCGACTTGTAGGTTTGCGTAGAATTGATGCTGGTCACTCTCTCCGATGATGCCTTCCATACAATCCTGGCTTCGACCATGCAATCTGCCGGCACTAGTAACGGTGCTTCTTCTACAGGGGTTGATTCTCCCGCACTGGTCGAGTAGACTGGTTTTGACTCTGTAAATGTTAAGAATTGCTTACTCCCGAGGGATAATTTATAAATAGCGGGTTGACTGTATAAAAGCACGACGGTAAATGGGGCTAATGATAGCTATCAGCAGACTGAAAGTCGGGTACTATACCAGGCTGGTAAGGCAATTGTCCCGCAGGGATTAAGCACAGCAAAGAAAGTCAGCACGCCAAAGTGGATTAGAACCGCGTTAGATCGTCCGCTCTCTGCGGCAGACATTTCGATTTCGATGACATCAGTGCATTGACAACGTCCGGATCGAGCACACCGTGTAGCCATCACGCGGATCCATGATTCCATGGACATGGTCTCCTGATAGCGTCTGCATTGTCGGTACAGAACTTGATAACCTCAATATAACAGGCTCTTCACACCAGATATCTGAAACTTGCTGGTATCTGATACTTGCTGCAAGCTTTTAATCGTTCAGTACCCTTGTTAGGGTGACTACTTCTCGATCACTCAGCAACTTAGCCGTTGACCCACTGAGGTGTAATCGGCGTTCTATTGGACTTCCACCACCTTCAGAGTTCGTGATCTGACCTACTTTTCCTTTCATGTTCCTCCTGTTCGCCTCACTGGGTGCCAATTGCAACTATTGCAATCTCAGAGAGATTACCAATCAATGCAAGTTTGCATGGTTCGTGTCAATGATCTTTGCCCAGTGCGCGTGAGGGTGCTTGCAAAGACTCTTCTGATTGCTCACGAGTGAGCAGCTTAATACTGATGCTGTAGAGATAATACTGCTGATTTCAGGAGTGGCATAGTTAGCAGAGTGCGAGGAAAAATCCGTATCTGTGTCTTCCACACACATCCGTCTTTCTTCACACTTATAATGTTTCTGAAATAGTCTGATTGCGGGTATTTGGGAGTACATGTAACTACTTAGCTTCAAGTACGTATAGTTTCAGGCAAGTATAGTTTCAGGCATAAATGGAGATTTGAAATCGTAGAAAATTCTGGTAACTACTCCGATAACTACGAATTGAGGTTGATGAACGTTAGTGCAGCCTACTGCGGTAACCACGGATTGCTCAGGTCAATGAACGTTAATGCAGCTTGATGTCACTATGGTCCACGGATTTGTGTTACTAGAAATTTGGAGTTGAGGTGTGCGATAGACGAGTACATATTACGAGCGGTTAGTAGTGAGAAGGCTATAACTCTGGTGCATATTTCTGACGATGATGATTGTGTTGGGGTGCATGCAGATCGCGTAACTGTTCATAGAGGCACTTGATATCGTTTTGACCTTGAGTTCCTGAACATATTCAACAGGTCGAGTGCCATAGATTAGACTTAACGATCTTGAAATTAGTTTTGAGAACTTGCACTACCGACACCAACTGCCGACACCAACTGCCGACACTGCCGACACCAACTGCCGACACTGCCGACACCAACTGCCGACATAGACTGCCGACAGCGCGGCTCTTTGGACGAACCTCCCCTGTGTTCAGAATACTTATACCCGCTCATAAAACTCACCGAAGTCATGGACGCCGGGACGAGTGCCGATCAGCCTGGTCATTATGGTGTCAATCTGCCAATCTCAAAATCAAGGAGAGTGTATCTGATTACCAGATTGAGAGTTGCCACGTTAGCCATTTGCGCTTGCAAGAAATTCGAAAACGGCGCTCGTATTCAGCCAGTCGACCCCATTCCCCACGGCTTTGGGATCGCCCCTGCCGCCTTAACGCGATTGCTGCAAGACCGGCAACCAGAAGACCTCGATGCATTGGGTGGAATCGACCAACTGTGTCTCAAAGTCAACACAAATAAAGAGTATGGACTTGACGAAACGGAGGAGCAAATGCGGAAGAGACGTGACGCTTTTGGCTCCAACACGTACCCGAAGAAGGTCAGTAAACGCTTTTGGTCATTCGTGTGGGATGCATGCAAGGACACCACCCTCAATATTCTCATGGTATGCGCCATAGTCTCGCTCGGGACGGGGATCTGGACGGAGGGCATCAAAAAGGGGTGGTACGAGGGCACCAGCATTGGAGTCGCGGTGCTGCTTGTCATCGTCGTTACCGCTACAAGCGACTACAAGCAGGGGCTCAACTTCCGCAACCTCAATGATGAGAAAGAGAATATTCAGCTGGAAGTTTTGCGGGCCGGGAAGAGACAGATGGTATCCATTTTCGACCTCGTGGTAGGCGACATTGTGCCGCTGTCCATCGGGGGCCAAGTCCCCGCCGACGGAGTGTTGGTGGAGGGTCACTCGCTGTCCATTGACGAGTCCACCATGACGGGCGAGAGCTTTCCTGTGAAGAAGGACAAGACGCGGCCGTTTTTGCTGTCCGGTTGCAAAGTGCAGGACGGGCAAGGGACGATGCTAGTGACGGGCGTGGGGCTAAACACGGAATGGGGGCAGGTCATGGCGTCCATCAGCCAGGACAATGGCGAGCAGACGCCGCTTCAGGTGAGGCTGAACGGCGCGGCCACTTTGATAGGCAAGGTGGGTCTTGCAGTGGCGTCCGTGGTGCTCGTCATCTTGATCATTCGATACTTCGCAATCACGTTCAAGAATGCGACGGCGCGGAACCGGAGGCCAATGCAAGTAATCAAGGACATGGTGAACATTTTCTCCATCGCGGTCACCATTGTGGTGGTTGCTGTGCCGGAGGGTTTGCCATTGGCAGTGACGCTCACATTGGCGTACTCGATGCGGAAGATGATGGCTGACAAGTCGTTGGTCCGTCAGCTGGCCGCCTGCGAGACCATGGGATCGGCCACCACGATTTGCAGCGACAAGACGGGGACTCTGACCACGAACAAGATGACCGTCACGAGAGTGTGTTTGGCGGCGCAGACGAAAGATGTGGACGAATCATTGTCTGACGTCGAACGTCTTCCTAAGGACTCGCAAACGTCGCTGGTGAATTCCGTGTGCCTGAACAGCAATGGGAATGTCTCTCCACCCAAGGAAGGCGAGGAGCCAGCTGTGACAGGCAGCCCCACCGAAGCTGCGATCCTCACATGGGGACTGAAGCTGGAGATGAACTTCCATGCGATCCGGCACGAGAACGAGGTGCTGCATGTGGAGACATTCAACTCGGAGAAGAAGCGCGCGGGGGTTGTATACAAAAACAGGAACGGCATGGTGGAGTTGCATTGGAAGGGTGCAGCTGAAATCATCCTCGACCTCTGCGATACCTGGATGGACGCCTCTGGAGCATGCCAGCCCATGACTGACGAGAAGCGACACGAATTCAATGGCGTGATCGAGGGCATGGCGGCACAAGCACTGCGCTGCATCGCATTTGCGTACAGACCATTCGACGAGACCGAAATCCCCGACAGCGAAGATGCACGCTCGGACTGGAAGGCCCCCGACGACGGCCTCGTACTCATGGCCGTCGTGGGCATCAAGGACCCTTGCAGACCTGGAGTGCGCGAGGCCGTGGCTCAGTGCCAACGAGCTGGCGTGAAGGTACGAATGGTGACGGGCGACAACATCTTCACAGCCAAGGCCATCGCAGCGGAGTGCGGGATCCTGACACAACCCGGGCAGCTGGTGGTCGAAGGCAAGGATTTCCGCACCTGGGACGACGCCAGACTGAACAGCAGCGATCTGGACAATCTGGTGGTCATGGCCAGATCATCTCCTTTGGACAAGCTGAAGCTGGTGAAAGCCCTGAAGGAGCGACGCGGCGATGTGGTGGCTGTAACAGGCGACGGGACGAATGACGCACCAGCGCTCAAGGAAGCAAACATCGGCCTGTCCATGGGGATCGCCGGCACAGAGGTGGCGAAGGAAAACTCCGACATCATCATCCTGGACGACAACTTCACGTCGGTCGTGAAAGTAGTGCGGTGGGGCCGATCCGTGTACGCCAACATCCAGAAGTTCATCCAATTCCAGCTGACCGTGAACGTGGTGGCGCTCTCCATCAATTTCGTGGCGGCCGTGAGCTCGGGCGAGGTGCCGTTGACGGCCGTGCAGCTCCTGTGGGTGAACCTGATCATGGACACCATGGGCGCATTGGCTCTGGCCACAGAAGCACCGACGGACGAGCTCATGGACAGGAAGCCGATCGGAAACACGGCGCCGCTCATCACCAACATCATGTGGCGCAACATCTTCGGGCAGGCGATCTACCAAATTGTGGTGCTGCTCTTCCTGACATACCGCGGGATCAAGGTACTGGGGCTGAAGGGTACGCACGAGGAGCAAGTGCTGGAGCGGAACACCATCATCTTCAACGCGTTCGTGTTCTGCCAAGTCTTCAACGAGATCAACGCGCGGCGCCCGGAGTCTTTCAACGTGTTCCAAGGAATTCACAAGAACTACCTCTTCTTGTCCATCATCGGCATCACGGTGTTCTTCCAAGTGATCATCGTGACGTTTCTGAACAGGTTCGCGGAGACAACGGATCTTGCGATCAAGTGGTGGGGACTGTGCGTGGGAATTGGGGCGGTAGCGTTGCCACTAGCGGTGTTGATCAAGTGCGTGCCGGTGCCAAAGAAGCCGTTGCTGGAAATCTCCTGTTTCCCCAGCAAGGCGTGCCTGCGTCTGAAGCGCCGGCAGCGACCCAACCACTTGGGCACCACGAGTGACGACGAGTTCTCGGATTCTTCCAGAATTAGCAGCAGTCGTCTGCGACAGAAAACCGCCGCCAACAGCCGTCGAATTGAGGACGGCCCTCAGATCACGTCTTCCAGAGGCTTCAGCAGCAATGTTATCACCATCCACACTTAAATGCTGGTCCCCAGAACTGAGCAGCCACGGGATACCCGAGGAGAGCAAGGTTATGGGGAGACTATTCTGGTTCTGTCAGGAATGACCACTCTTTCCTTGATAAATTCAATGGTTAGGATCCGGAGTAACCAGGTCATTGGAAATAAATCTAATTTTTGATGTGTCTTATGTCGAGCTGTACAAGCTTGTATGGAAGATAGATATATTCAGTCCCCACTCAGTCATTTGTGTTAGAGAGTTATTATCATCCTTTGTAGATAATTTTTTTCATACTTTGTAGATAATTTTCATCATTCTTTGTAGATAATTTTTATCATCCTTCGAAAATATCAATCACTTCCACTTCGGGATTTAATATTTTTTTGTGTTCAAGAGATGAATGTTCTCGAATGATGTCACTTTACCCACTGGGACTAGTCACAGGTAGGTTAACACCAAAAACAAGAATTTCATGTACTAATCAAGGACCGTTACCGCACAACAGAGCATTCGAGGAGAGAGCATTATTTAGTCGGTCGAATTTTGACGAAGAGTATAAGCTTTGCTCGAGATCAAAAGTGAAGGAAGGTCAGAAAAGTCATGAATGCTCATGCTTGAAGTCGGAAAGAATTTATGGGAGGCCCGCGGCTGGATCACACATTTCCTTCCTAATGTCGATATCGTCGTCGTCGTAGTAGCTAGCTAGTCTCTGTTCACTTCTTCATGTGAGTATTCGAAGCAGTGGAGGGTGCAATCGTGGAATGGCGGTGCGAGCGATGGGGTTGTTGTGCTCATTAGACCTCGAGTGGATTTCCGAAATGCTCCAGCTCTGAATGCACAACACCAGCGTAACACTATAACCGTGGTAATGGCCTGAGTAAAAGTAACATGAGGAATGAAGATGTTCAACCACTGTTTCAAGAATAGAATTTTTACATATTGTCGTGTTAAATTTTAGATTCAAGTAATGAATAGTCATTCTCAACTGGGGATCAAAAGTTCACTTCTTCATGATTTCAAGTCTCAAATGTTCAATTTACACTCAAGTGAGACTGATATAATTCCACTTTTGATCGAGCAACAGGAGAAAATCGAAGGGCTTGTTGAAGGGAAGGAATATTTCAGAAAAGTGAATGAAGGGAATTTGGTTAATTCAGTTGAAGTCACGTTGCTTCACCTAATCTGACACAGCCTTAACAAGATACATATCAAATTCAACAACAAGATTTATCACATAGGAACATGATTTGAAGAGCCTCGTTTTAGATTTACTTCTGAGATTGGTTCCTTAGGTTCCAGAAAAATTTCACTTCTTTTATGCAACCAGGGGGAAAAAATAATTTTCAACTTTGTACATTATGATCACAAATGGTGAGAATTTGAACCTAAGATTTTTACATACTTCAGAACTTTTGTACTAATCATAGACTGGTACATCATGCATAAAAAGAGGGCACTTTTCAAAGCACTTCCCTTTGTGGGTTAAAGTATTGTGTGGTTCAAAATTCAGAAGTAGTGCAATGTGCTTGGAGACTTCGAAGTCTCCCTGGAGGGATTTGTGACCTCCAAACATTTGATAGTTTTCTTTTTATTTTTTGTAACATTACTGTAAGTCCTTCAAATAGACCACAAGCACATTGAATGGGTCAAAAGTATTTTCAAATTTTTTCTGTTTGAGAAAACAAATAACAAATAGACCACAAGTGATGTGAGTGGTGGCTCTGAAGCGCAATTGTGAGTGGCCAGGAAGAAAGGACCGAGATCCAGTCAGCAGGCAAATGAGAGGAGGTGGCATCATGATCGGAGCCAATGGGAGGCTTTCGACTCGGATCACAGCACCGGAAAGCGCTCGAAGGCACTTTCGTCCACACACCGGTCGCATTCTTTCCGAACGTGGTGAACTCCTCCTCCACAACTGCAATCCGAACCCACAAAGCTCACTCGCAACCCACCGCACAATTTTCGTTTTGCGCTTTTTCGCTTCAATGCCCCGCCCTTTCCCAATCGCATCGCCACCCACAAGCTCAATTGTCCCTCCAACTGTCCCTGTCAAGCCCATTCGAGCTAACTTACAATCACTGAGCTCAATCTCTCGAGCCCGTTTCCCGCACTGAAATGGTTGTCAGATTTAGCGTATGATTGGCGATCACGGCATTTTTTTTAGTGAGTGCGATAGAAAGGAGTATCGGGTTGATTGGGATTGGGAATTGAGAGGGGGGAATGTTTTGAGGTGAAAGAAGAGGTGGGGAGGATGTGTTGGGTGCGGGGGCGGTGGCCCGCTACAACATCATGTCACACATTTGGAAGCTCCAAAAGTTCATCTCATCGGCTTTCTCGAGCTCCATTTCATCTGGCACTTAACAGGTTTGTTACTCAATGGGATCTGTATGTATTAGGGTTGATGGCCATGGAGCTATCAATTTTTGCTCCGATTCTAGGCAACCAATCGCTTAACATAGAATAATCGATTTTTTTATAAGAATTTTGATGGCACTGTAATATTGGCTCAAAACTGACACAAGATCGCACGTAAAATTTCGAAACCAAGATCAGTGTATGCAAGATTTATGGGTGTCTCTTCAGGATCTATGGTTGAATCGAGATGAGGTGTTAGTTGATTCGGTGGCGATCTGTTAATGACTGCGGTTCTTGTATAGGTGTGCAAGTCAATTGACGACGACGTCATCCTCAGCATTCTCGGGGACACAGTTTAGCGTCAATTCATCATCTGCAATTCTTCGGGGGTCATCGTTCTTTGAGGGAACTGGCGCGATCAAAGTGAGCAAGTCATGTTGGAGATTGAGTAAGCGATGCAGAGTGGTGGTGTCGAGCGTCTCCACTAACATACAGCGACGAGCAGGTGATAACAGTGAAAGCCAGGGAGATGAAACTCCACAGTTGGAGTTGAGAAAACCTGGGCCTGTCTTCAAAGAAGTCGAGGTGCCCACTCTCCGGTTGAATGTGCGGCCAAAGGTGCAGGTTAGAGACAATCAGTTTTCATGTTTAGTGGGCTTTTAACATCGCTGGACACATGACTGTAAGACCATTTTTGTATCTTAGTAGTATCTACTTCGATTGAAGACTAAATCTTAAGTTCATCAAGCCACTTTTGATTGCAATGATTGCAATCAGCCATTGAAAATACTGCAATCAACAACTGCTTTTGATTGCCATATTTGCCAGTGGTGTTGGTCTCCGAGACCTGAAGTGATGTTGCGGAGATTATGTTCCAGTTCATTGAGGTAGTATGCTGACTTTGCAGGTGAGGCCCAAGAGAATTTCGGGGCACAGCACAAACTCGAGAGCGAAGGTTCCGAGATTACTAACTGCGCACAAGGAGGCACGTCCTAGATTTTCAACCGCAGTTGCTTGTAGTCCAGAGATTCAATCACTGGTGGCTTCTTTACGGACGTCATGGAGACAGAGTCACAGCATAGACGATGTGTTGAGGAATCACCCTCGAGCCTTGTCACCGTTCGACATCACTTGTGTGCTCACTGAGCTTCAAAGACAGCATGATTGGCAATGCACTTTAGAGGTCATTTGCTCTTCCCATCTCTACCTTGGTCAACGATTAGCATCTCTCAAACTGCTTGCTGACATTCTGGTGTAAGTTCGATCCGCAGCTATTTTCGTGGTCGAAGAAGCAGCGATGGTATCGACCAAACTCGCGGTTGTACACTCGCCTCATTGGCTTTTTAGGGAGGGAGGGTCAAGTGCAACGCGCCACATTACTATTCCAGGAGATGTTACTGGAAAAGTGTCAAGTAGATCAGTACACATACACGGCGATGGTGAACGCGTATGGAAAAGCGAGGATGTTTGAGGAAGCGGTGGCAGTGTTCAATCATATGAAAGAATGCCCTGAACCGAATTGTCAACCCAACGTAGTGACGTGCAACGCGCTCATTGACGCGATGGTGAAAGGGGGTCTCTACGATCAAGCCATCGAGACGTTCATGGACATGCGAGATGGGGTGAATGGACTCGAGCACGGATGCAAACCAAACGTGATCACGTACAACATTCTTATTGACGCGCTTTGCAAAGAAGGCATGGTTGATATTGGCATACGAGTGCTCCAATCCATGCGGGAAGGGGAGCCTGACCAGCGAGTGCCACCAAACTCAGCAACCTACAACACCGTGATCGATGCGTGTGGTAAAGGAGGGCTCTACGAGAAAACAGAGCACCTCGTGGAGGATATGGTTCAGCACGGCATCCAGCCTGATCACATCACCTACACTGCGCTCATTCATTCTTACGGGAAGGCGGGTCTCTGGGAAAATGCCGAGAATACGTTTAAAGGCATGAAAGGAGCGGACGTGCCCATTGACGTTATGGCGTACACAGCTATGATCGATGCCTATGCTAAAGAAGGGCTGTTCAAGAAAGCCAAAGAGCTGTTTGAAGCCATGCAGCAGTCGGGTATAAGACCAAACCAGGTCACGTACCTCTCCCTGATCGATGCGTATGGAAAAGCTGGCTTGCCAGAGGAGGCGAAGAGCGCCTTCAACCAAATGCAGGCGGCAGGTTACGACGCCAATGTTTTGATCTACAGCTCCCTTGTTGCTGCTTACGGAAAAGTTGAGAATTTCGTGGATGCTGCTGAAATTGTCAACGTGATGAGACGGAGGGGTTGTAAGCCCAATCTCATTTCGTATGCTGCCATTTTGTCCTCGTGTTGCAGAGCGAAATCCTGGGACGAAGCCCACGTACTACTTCAGACCTTGCAGGTAATATCACCGTCATAGTTCCATTTTCTCCATCTTTGATGCCTTGTTACAATACTTTGAGATTGATGATTGAGACTTTTTCGCAGCTGTCGAGCTCTGAAATGGAGAACACGGTTTACAAGCTAGTAGCAGGAAGTTCGATCAGTGACAGTCTTTGGGAAGACGTGTCGAGAATGATTGACGGTATAACGAAGCAGCCGAAGGCCAACCAAATGTCGTTCTGCAACTCGCTTTTGGATATATTGTGGACCTGGGGCCTTGGTGAACGCGCTTCTCGTGTTCTCCACCTCACCAAAGAGAAAGGAGTGTATGACGACTCGTTCTCCGTGTTTACAAAATCGGAATGGTGCCTTGACCTTCATAGGTGAGCACCTATTGCCCATATCACCACTCGTTTTTGAACTTTAGGAAGCCAGCAAATGTTACCCACACTTGTTAACAGTACAGCAATTTGGTGAAGTGGTACTAAAGGGTGGAGCGGTGGCGTGCAGATTGTCGGTAGGAGCAGCCCTCACCATGTTACGAGTGTGGCTGGAACAGCTTCGCCTTGCATGGGTGTGGGGGGAAGATGCACCGGAGTCGGTGATCATCGTCACTGGCAAGGGTATGCACTCCAGATCAAAAAGCTCAGCGTTGAAGGCTCCTGTTGACTCGGAACTCGCACAGCTTTGTGCACCGTTCACAGACGTGGTCGGCAACTGTGGCCGCGTCACCGCCTCGGGAGATTCCGTGCAAGAATGGCTCCTGTCACCGGGCATTGCACAGCGCCTGGGATTCGTCGACTCTACATCCTTTCTACAACAATGTTGATGTACACTAGTTGTAACTAAAACTCGCGAACAATCACTCTTGACAACCAGAGCAGGTACGCATATTTGAGACCCATCCTCGCTTTTTACCAACAGTTTACAACGAAAAGATGATAATTGTTAATATGGTTCTTCGTTAACGATTCAAGTGGCTTTAGATTTCTACCACACTGCATTGGCTTCTTCTTGACTCTTTCATGTTATCTTTCATGCAGGGCCTGGAGTAGTATGATACGAAGGAACAGGCATGGAATGGATCGGGAAAACGTAGGTATAGTGAAAAAAAGTACGATCGATGGCCTTGCTCCGAATGAGTTCAATAATTCTAGATTTAGGGGTTCTCATACTATGTACACTAAGAATTTGTACATTACCCAATTCTTCTGTAATATACATTAATGAAAGTGGAACCGTGCAAATTGCATGCATCGTTACAATCTGTACTTTACCGAAAATTGACATTGCCGATTCTTATGAGCTTGAGTGAGTCTGCGCTCCTGGCTACCGATCATAGAGAACGGTGAAGTGTCTATAGCGTCTTGAATGCGAATCAATAGATGTCTCGAACCTCCATGATTTTGATAACAGAGGCAGATCCTATACGATGCAGAGCTACTATAGCTTGCCCAGGTTTGCAAAGGTTTCTGCTGATGGCGTATTCGAGAGCAGCGTTGAGGGTGTTATCTGTTGAGTCCGAGTCTGTGGCCTTCACTGAGCCTTCAGCCAAGAGTGGCACCAGTCCCCTGCACATAAAAAGTTCTCATCACATGCTTCCGCAAGTAGCATGTATTTGAACGAGTGGTGATGGTGAAAGGGTCGAGGACCGACCTGCAGATCAAGCTGTGGTGGGCGGGCGACTCTTCGCTGATCTGCCATTCGATGCTGTCAGTGGTCATAACGGGGACGGCGACGGACAGAATCGGGACCGAGGGGCGGTACTTGGCGACCAATCTGGCGGTGCTACCGCCGCGAGTGAGCACCACGATCAACGCGGCACGGATTTTGTTCGCCGTGCGCACCGCGGAAGATGCCAAGCTCTCCTGGGGGCTCATGGGCATGGGGACGTTGCGGACCAAGTCTCGGAACAAAGTGGCGTAATCGATGGCTTGCTCAGCCTCTCGACAGATGCTGGCCATGATACTCACAGCGACCTCGGGGTTGATTCCGTTCGCCGTCTCTCCACTCAGCATGACCGCATCGGTGCCGTCCAGAACCGCGTTCGCGACATCAGTAGCCTCTGCTCGCGTCGGCCGCGGGGACTTGATCATCGACTCCAGCATTTGCGTTGCGGTTACCACCGGTTTCCCCTTCGAGTTGCACTTGTATATCATCATCTTCTGGGCTAAAAAGATTTTCTCCGTCGGTATCTCCATCCCCAAGTCTCCTCTCGCCACCATGATCGCATCTGTCTCCCGCAGTATGTCATCGAAATTCTGCAGCCCCTCTTGATTCTCCACCTGCAACCCATCCACACCCACCCTTATGATCTGCGAAACAAAGGTTGTGGAACCAAAGCGGGGAGAGAGAGCGCGGTGGATGATGGATGACCTTGGAGATGATGTGGACGGAGCTTGATGCTTTGCCCAGTAACTCCTTGACTTTGACAACATCGGACCCTTTGCGCACAAAGGAAGCAGCAATGAAGTCAATCCGGTTCGGGATGCCCCAAATGGTGATATCCTCCACATCTCGTGGTGTGAAAGTGGGAAGATCGACAATGATACCGGGAAGATTCACATTCTTGCGCTCTCCTAAGCTCGCGGTGTTCTCACACCGGCATTTCACTTTGCCAGCAGCTGTGTCGCACTCCAGCACCATGAGACTGATCGTCCCGTCCGAGCACAAGATCATGTTTCCTGGCTTCACATCTTGCGCAAGCTTAGGGTAGCTCATGGCGATCATGGACAGATCGCCTTCGTGATTATAATCCGTTGTGATCATGATCTCCTGGCCTCGCATGAGTTTGATTCCTTGTCCTCCCTTCAGCGTCCCCGTTCGAATCTCTGGACCCTAAACCCAATTTCCAGTCATTGTGATGACTTCTGCGACCTGTGCGATCGATTGATGGGTTTGTGAATACCTTGGTGTCGAGCAGGACACCGCACATGATTTGCGTGTTGTACATGGCTTGCTTCAGAGCGTCGAGCGTCCCCGAATGATACTCGTAGGTTCCGTGGGAGAAGTTGAAGCGCGCGACGTTCATCCCGGCGCGAAGCAGCTTTTCCAGCATCGGCACGTCCCTCGATTTCGGCCCCAGTGTGCATATGATCTTGGTTTTGGAAATTCCATTGACGCGTGAATCTCCTTTCCCCAAAATCCCCTTGATGTCGAACTTGTCATTCATGGTGCACGCGCTCCTCAAATTATGTCGGGGACGTCAAAGTCCTCCGCGATCGGAGGTTCTCGTCGTCATCCTTCTTATGGATGTCCCAGTGACCGTAATGTAGGCATGATTCTTCACGCCCCGTTCAATGATGTGATTACATGGGTAGGGTTTGAATGCTCAGCCGCAACAATTTCGTGAAGAATTTGATGCAAAAACCATCTCTCAACCGCATGGAAGGGGTATGAAGAGATGCCAGGTGTGGCAAGGGTTTAAAGGTCAAGAGACACCACCAACAACCCTCAACAAGATACGGAGAAAACACCTTCTCATTGCTGACATTCATTCCTTGTGCGCTCCAGCCCTAAAATTTCCATCAACATGATGCCTGAGCATTTCAACTCGAAGAACGTAAAGCGTGATGTACCTTACTCTTGAAGTTGCAATTGATGAAATAAATTCATGTCCAGAGACAAAGCATCGCAACAAAGAGTTGCAGCATAATGTCCATTCCAGTTTTTTGAACCTGGAAAATGGTAAACCTTCATCTAAACGTTGCAATTGATAGACAAAATTCAGGTCCAGAGAGAAAGAATCAGTAGCATGCTCCGAGCGAGACGAGGCCCTAACACAATGGGGCTCCGCGCTGCGAGCGCAACGATCACGTAAGGACCACCACGGACCTGCCTGTTCGAGAGTTTCTTGATGTGAATCACTAAATGGCAGACTCACTCACTAAAATACAGGAACCTTAACCCTCACAGAGGCCTTGAACTGCACAATCGATGCCGTTCACCCAGAATTGATGGGTCCCTTAGTATGGGTTAATCAAATTGCTAGGTCTAATCGATATGCTAATGTGAGTACCGACACGTAAAGATTCATCATGAGTCGGATGCACTTCGGGGTAAGTAGAGCGAGGCTGCGGGTCGCAAGCTCACTTGAAGAAACGTCGGATGTTCAGGACGGATGTTGAGGCCATGCTCGCCTTCGTTGTCCGTGAGCTTCACGCCGGGCGGGGCAGACCACTCCAAGGCGTGAACGAAAGTGGCGACAGCCGCGGGCAATGTTCGGAGCGCCAATGCTCGTCCCGGGCAAATCCTGCATCACAGAACGCGAGCTCAGAAACGCTCCAACAAGAGATTCCGGTCAAGGATAAGTTATCGCATATGCTATACCTTCTTCCAGCTCCGAATGGCAGATATTGATAGTTCGTCCCATTCATACTCAACTCGGAGCCCAGAAACCTGTCGGGATTAAACGCCATTACGTCGTCTCCGAAGTGTTCAGGATCGCGATGAAGAGCCCATAAGTTGGTGAATACACACGTCCCCGCCGGGACTTGGTACTCTCCCAGAGTGGCATCTTCCATGTTAGCGTGCGGAATGCCCATCGCCGTCGGCGCGTGTAAACGGAGAGCTTCTTTCAGCACACACTGCAACAATCGAAAGACTCAGCTCTGAATGTAGAGATCTGAATTTGTGGGGAGAATTGCACCATCTGTTACCTGAAGATAGGGCAATTGAGATGCTTCATCTTCTTCTACTGGCCCACGCATACCAAATTTCTCATCAACCTCCGCTTGTAACTTTTTCATGCAATTCGGGTGGAGCACAAGCTCCAGAAACATCCATTCCAACATCGAAGCTATGGTATCTGATCCGGCGGTCAACAACTCCTGCAATGGCAACAGCAACATTGTGAGAAGCTCGAAATTCTGAATCTGGCTACACGATCGAGCTCCGAAGCGTACCAGGATGAGTGACCTAGCAATTGTCGATGTGTACTTCCCGGCTTCGATGTGACGCACCAAAGTCTCCACGAAGTCGACTTCCCCATTTTCATCTGGGACAGTTCCACGTTGACGATACCAGTCCAAGACGAGCTCCGCGCAAGCGACTTTGCGCTCAGTGACATCCTTCCATTTCGCATCGATCTCATCTTTACCAAAGGGAGCGAGAACGACACGAAGCAAAGGGATCATGTCTTGAAGGTTGTGAGTAGCCAAGAGCTTGATATTCTCTTCTTCCAACTGCCTGTACCCTTGGGGATCCAACGCTCCATCCTTACCGGAGCCGCAAGGGACGCAATTCGAATGCACAAATGCCTTGTTGAAGGAAGTTCGGCAATTGATCCGAAGGGCCAGAGTGCTAAACAAGTCCCGGGTATCCAGGGGCTCATTCGTCCTCGCAGCCATAGCCGCCACAAAGCGCCGAATCTCATACATTCGCACACCCCTCCTCATCTCCAACTTAGTCGGCGTGAAGAGCTCGTTGTTGATCAAAGAACGGAGCTCACGAACTCGGGGACCATACACGCTCGCCACAATGGAGACATCTTTCTCACCGTAGTTCATGTACTTGAAGGTGGTCCGCATCACGTCGTGAATGGGGCGAGATGCGAATTTGGAGTCGCCGGTTGAGAGAAGCTCCTTGCACATCTTGGCGTCGGAGACGATGAGCACGCGCGCGCTTCCGAAGTAAAGTGTCATTGTCTTGCCATATCGCTTCGCCAGCTCCATGAATGTTTGGTGTGGGTGCGAGCCGCCTTGAAACAGGTTCCCGATCACTGGCCATGGAAATGGACCTGGCGGCAAATGCTTGCTGCGCTTCCTCGTACTGCTAGCGACGAGCACGAGCGCGAGAACTAGCAATCCGACCCAGATCGCCGTCACAAGCTCGTTGCCCGCCATTGCAAGCAAATCTAGAAGCTAGCTCGCACCACTACATGGAATGCATTAGAGAGTGATCATGCTGATGCGATGGGCGTCGTAGACCGATCAATCGCCAGCAACATCTGGATGAATCAAACTCTTCCCACTAGTAGCTCGTGGGCATCTCCTCCCTAATTGCCCACCACGAGGCGCTTGTATTTACAGGCTGTGCCACAGTTACTATTCTGAGATCGTTGCCGAATTCTTTTCAAAGATTCCACTAATTTTCAGATCAGTGGTCAAAGTTGCAGTTTTAAAGAAGTCAACGGCCTGTGATCCAATGTTCACAACTATGGGGCTTGATATTTTGGGTATAAATCTGGTGGAGGTATGAGTTGTTTCCGATTGAACTTCGTGAATGTTGCATCGAAGTAACATTTACTTGAGATTGTTACATTGAAGAGACTTCTACTTAAGTGATTGACAACGTTCTTCCGCAATCAAGTTACTACAATAGGTTGTAGTTTGAGCAAGGTAAACTACATATTCAGTGTTGTCTGCACTATTTGATATATATAATTGCTATAAACTTTTGATTTGGATCAAAGGATTTACTTTATGTGTTCACAAATTTGCCTTCCTTCAAGTTTTATTGGTAAGTGTTTGCTCAGTAAAAAAACTCATCAAAAGGAAATAGTTTCAACAAGCCCTAATCATATAGTGTGGCTACACTAAATATATGTTTTAGTGTAGTGGGATTTGTTGAAAATTCAAGGAATGTCTTTTGGGTGGCTTTTCAAAAGATATGCTAAGAACAATACTATGGAAATGTCACTATAGGGAGACATGTCAATTTCATAATTACATGAGAATTTGACAGGTTTAGTCAACTCAAACCAATTGCATGATAATACATAGCCTATTTTCCTTTTATACATAGACCACGGTGGGGTTGTTTAGAAAAGATGTACTAGAAGAGTAATGCTCAAAACATTTTATTTTTATTTTTCTTGCACATACAAAGGGAACCCTTTAATTACTGCAAAGATAAAAGACAAGAGCTTCCTCCGCCATGTGTAACAAAGCCAGACCAACATCCAACTACAACCTAACAAAGTATAGAGAACCCAGAAAGGGACTAAGAATCCTAACCTTTTGTATCCAAATTCCGGTTTTCAAAAAGACTTCCACCCCATTAACACACCATCCCTCTCAAAGCTCTTCTATAAGTTCTTCACTCTTCTTGAGATATTTAGCGCATGCTTTTTGGACTTTACACCATGCCCAACTTGCCATAGTCAATAATTCCCATTGAAAGAAAAGTTTCGAGCTTCTTTATTTGAATAGAGCATTTCCTTGAAACGAAACTCAATAGGCGGCTTCCAGAAAAAGCATACAGATTTTAATCATGTACAATGTATCCATGGAAATTGTTCATGTTGACAGGACAGCGCCTAAGTCCTGTCGTCTTGGGGTCCATTTCTCTGTACTTGTGCTGAGAATTCTGAAGTTTTGACCTTCTGTCCGATTAATGGCATGCGCTTTTTCGTCCTTTTCAAGGCAGGGACATCCAAAAAGACAATGGGACATCCAAAAAGACAATGGGACATCCAAAAAGACAATGGGACATCCAAAAAGACAATGGGACATCCAAAAAGACGATGCAGAGGAATTCTCTCAAACTCTCTCATGTTCAAATTCACATGTAAGGGACCTTTTACACTATGTACTAAGAGCCGTGATCATGATCAATCAAAATTGGATTTTTCAGTGTCTTGGTCACTTTTGTAGAGTAAAGTGGATTTGGAACGGGACAAGTTTAACCCTTAAACGCCTAGCTATACGGATTTGGGCAGCCCAGTATTGGATCAGAGCATCTTTTGCACTTGGGCATCATGAATAATGCACTTTTTGAACTTGGGCATCATGAATAGTGCACTTTTTGAACTTGGGCATCATGAATGATCCAATCAATGATGAGCTTGCAACCTCCTACAAGTATTGTACAACCCCAACCTACCTACCACAATCCTTTCAAAGCACAAAATCACTCATACAAATTGTGATTTGAATTCTAAAATTTCACTTTTTGAATGCATCAGAAGAAGGTGACCAGTTTGACATTAAAATATAAGTGAAAAGTTGAGTACATTGAGAGGTAGAGAGGAGATTCTGTTGGAACATGACCCCTCGGGTCACCTTCGGCGTTTAAGGGTTAACCTCATTCTCTAACATAAATCCTCATCATTCTCTCTTTTACCCTTACCTTTTTCCTTCTTTGGGCACAAGCCAATCAATGAATTTTGAGCCTCATGGTCTCCTTGATTGTAGATGAGGCGAGGCAATCGCCTCGCTTCGACTCAACTACAATTGAGGAGACCATGAAAACATTATCCACTATGGAAAAGTGAGTGTACTTTGGGGACCTTAAAGTTAGTGGTCGTTCCTCTTTATTCAAGGTAGCGTAAAGCCAAATGAGACCAAGAGTTGCAACATACTCACCAATCACAAAATTTATCATAGAAGGCCATGATAAATCTTCATTGTACATAGTGTAAAATGACCCTCAAGTGTGATTTGAGAAACAAACTTACGCTTGATCAACATGTTTCGTGTAAACAAAAGGGATAGTCTTGTATAAAAAATATATTCCTTTGGTGGTTGCCTTTCAAGGGACTCATCTTAGAATCATGTGAAAATGAAATCTTTAAAAGTATTCATGTTGTGTATACATGACCGAATGATGATGACCATGACCATGCATGTATGGATCGCCAAGGACAACAGACGGACAAATTGTATTCTTTTATACATATATAAATATATTTTTTTATTTAATTTTTTAGTTTTTTTTAAAATTTTATATATATACTTTTTAGCCGTTGTTGTGATAGTTGGAGAGCCTGGAATCTGTCATGCCTGAAGGAAGAGTTTAGTAAAAGACATAACTTAGATCAAATGAATGATGCACAAATTCAAGTGTATCAGATTCGAGTTTGCACTGGGCCAGGGCCAACACTGAGCATGCTATGAGGGGAAAAAGTAAATGGTCACTTTTACGTAACTACTCCCTGTAAATTAAACTTTGATGTCTGGGAGGCTCTCCCTTCGTGGAACGACCTTGAGCATTGTAGCTTCATATAGGCTCACAGGGAATTCCCTGTGAGAAAATCTCACAGGGAATTCCCTGTGAGCCTATAGAAAACTTTTCACATTTCATTTAATAATAATATGATTTTAAAATTTTGGAAGTGTACGTCAGCCGAAGTGCCGATTCTGCACGCCCTGCCCCAACCTGCCCAGGGTTTCATTTACAGGGAGTAGTTACGCCGGGGGAGGTCCCCATCGTTGGGACTCCTCGCCGGTTCGTGACCCTCCCTCGTCGGGCTCCCGCCCTCCTCGGGTCGGGTCCCTCACAAGGCGGGAGTCCCTCCGATGGGGGCCTCCCCCTTTACTTTCAGTTTCTGAAAAGTGTCACGGACAGAGTGAGTGTAGTCTTTTCTGCAACCATGAAAGATAAAAGGTTCCATATCAGAGGCGATTTGGTTGAAGGATGTATGTATTGCATGGGAATGTCTTCAAGCATACTGCCAAATTTGATTTTGAAGTCTATGTCTACAAGCAGGGTCCTTTACATCCTGATTATTAGCTACGAGGTCTCTGGTATAGGAAAGCTGGAACAGTGTGCTCTGAAGTGAGATATCTTTTCTGCTACATGCTGGGGAGTAGGGGACTTGGGTTTCAGGGGTAGGGGACTTGGGTTTCAGGGGTAGGGGACTTGGGTTTCAGGGGTAGGGAACTTGGGTTTCAGGCATGTAGGGAACTTGGGTTTCAGGGGTAGGGGACTTGGGTTTCAGGGGTAGGGGACTTGGGTTTCAGGGGTAGGGGACTTGGGTTTCAGGCATGTAGGGGACTTGGGTTTCAGGCATGTAGGGGACTTGGGTTTCAGGCATGTAGGGGACTTGGGTTTCAGGCATGTAGGGGACTTGGGTTTCAGGCATGTAGGGGACTTGGGGGGTAGGTGACATGGGATTTAGGGGTAGGAGACATGGGATTTAGGGGTAGGGGACATGGGATTTAGGGGTAGGGGACATGGGATTTAGGGGTAGGGGACTTGGGATTTAGGGGTAAAGGACTTAGGATTTAGGGGTAGGGACTTGGGTTGCAGGGGTCGGGGTATTTTGTTTTAGGGGAGGGGTCGGGGTATTTTGTTTTAGGGGAGGGGTCGGGGTATTGGATTTTAGGGGCAGGGGTCGGGGTCGGGGTCGGGGTTGGGCTTCGGAATGCCAAAAGGCCATGAAATGATGTTTCTTGATACCCCGGGTAAGATGCTCCACACCCTGGTTGAGATACACCTCCGAGTAAGGTACCCTGGAGAAGATGCTTAAGATGCTCTATAAACTAGGTTAAATTTTCCATACCCTGGGAAATGATGCTTCAGATCTTGGGGAAGATTCTCTGTACGGTGGGAGATTCAATGTACCTTGGGTTCTACCCAACAAGCGGGTATCAGGCGGTTAGTATACTTAATTTTGTATTCGTATGCGTACTTTTTGGAGCGTATTTTTGTTGAAATTCATCCCATCTGCGCGATGATCCATCTAAACCGTCCGTCTGAGTTTATCGTCTCCGTCCATCTGTTGTGTATGAGGGCACCTCAAACCCAAAGCTTTGGCACTCTCTTGCGGCGCTCCTTACTCTCTGACTTGTAGCGTGATCGTTGTTGTCCGTTTTCAGAGATCGGAGCGGGCGAGTTTACAGCTGGTAATCTGGCGGGCGAGTTTACAGCAACATGAGACATGAGCAAGGGTTTGATGAGACCAAGGTTTACTGAACTAGTAATTGCAGCAAGAACTTGGAAAGCTTGTTTTTCGAGGATCTGCACCTCTGCACTGCATGTTCTCGCTCTAAATCTGCTACCTCAAACACACAAATTAGGTCATCATTAATCCACTCAAAATTTGAATACTCACTTCCGAAGCTCAATAGATGGCTTTCATTGATCTGCGGACCTATTTTAGAAACCCTCGCTTCACTGCAGTAAATGGAAGTGTTCAAGACATATGATTTTTGTGAGTAGTGATCACATTGGAGTACTGGAAGCATTTCTTAGAATCATTGGGGAATGATTCATGCTGTGAGCAATCCGCTTGGCTTCGACCCTTTCTGGTGCTCACGTTTTCAAATTTATGAGAGAGTAGGGGAAGCGATCACTCAAATGTCCTCGAACCACGAAAGCAAAGGTGCGAAGTACTTTGATCGGCATACTGATCTTGCAAGTTAGAGGCAAATTTGTCTTATTATAGCATCGAGGCTCTACCTTCCTGTGAGCCAAAAAACCACTAAGAAGGTGGCAATTGGTTATAAGGCGATTAAGAAACAAGATTACATGAAGAAAAGACGAATAAACAAGAGAAAACAAAAAGAGAACAAGAAGAAAACCGCCGGGGAGGAAAACCCTTTCAATACCCCCGACTTTGGGAGGTCATTTCTCCCTCCCTATGTATTGGAATTGAGCATGCCATATATCATTGGAAAGCTCTACTGACGCTCTATTCACCCTAGAAATCTCAGAATCATACACCCAAAACTCTGTAACTGATTGCCGAATTACTGCGGCTGACTTGTTTACCACCGGGGGGGAACTCTTCCAATACCCCCGATTTTGAGAGGCGATATCTTACTCCTCATAACTCCAATTTGAACGTGCTTACCACCATTGGAAAGCTCTACTAGAGATCTACAATCATGTTTAATCTCATTGAACTTGGACTAAAATCGAGTGACTGATGGGCATTTGACCGAACGGCCTTGAATGGAGATTGACCAAAAACACTTGAATACAATGCAACTTCTAACCTAATAAAAAGGAGGTCAAGATGAGTGAGAAGGAGGCCAATACCTTCCTTCTTCTATTTATCAAACATTACAAGAGGAAGAGCGGGAGAAACAAGAATTAAGAAGGAGGCGCAAGGCCTTCCTTCTTCTAAAATCTAGACATCACAAAAGAAGAATGAGAAGAGGGAGAAGGAGGCCCATGGCTTTCCTTCTCCTACTAACTAATTATTACAAAAAAAGAGATAGATAAACACAAAGAGAGGCTTGCAATTAGCTTGAAAACAAGCTCTTAAGTACAAAATATGGAGCCGCTAAAGTGGCGGCTCACCCTAACCCCAACTAAGGCTCAAAGCCCTACTTAAGGTCTTCTTGGATGAATGTCGTCACTACTTTACGCGCTCCATCCTTCAAGCATCCAATCTATCACCGCCTCCATTAATTCAAGTAGCTCACACATACCACCCAAAGTTAAGTGAATAAAATCAAAACAATTAATCATAAATACTAACATGGACATCAAAGGCTAGAGGTGAAAGGCCGACGGTAAAATGTCCGACTCTAATTTAACCCTTAATTGTCACCAGTGACCAAACTGGTCACCAAGGTCATTGTTTTTGCTTTTGGGGTCCGACACAGTGGTAGGGTGCAAATCTTGTCCAAAGGCACCCCTATTCTTTTGTTTTTCCGAATCCAATGCTCCTTCCCGATTGCCTTCTTGAGGTTTGTGTTATCCGCGCAAAATTGTAGGGGCCACATGATCCCATGGTCAATGCTCTTTGACTTGGCCTCTCTTTTTATTTTTTTGAGGATTTTTTTTCAAAATAATAAAAAAATCCTGATCTTTATCCCTAAACCATGCTCTATAATGCCAATTTTCAGAAAAAAGGACCTAAGGGAGGAAAAACCAAAAAAGCAATGTGATATTTCTCACTCATGATCAGCAACCAAAACATTTTTTTCTCAACGGTGCCATTTTTTGAGATTTTACCCGATGTGGTCGATCTTTTTTGCATTGGTCACATCACCAAGTTACCTTGATAACCACCGTTTCCGATTCTCAAAATTGTTTTACCTTCAGTGCAGAAATAAGGCCAGAAGACAATGAGGTTGCATTTCTCTCCAATTTGTGGAAAACAAGGATGTCAATTAAGGGTTAAGCAACTAGCTTATTTCTACTTTTTGGGTTCACTAGGGGGATCTTCCCTCCTCTAGTCCTTCTCCATCATTCATGGGATTCACTAGGGGGGATCTTCTCTCCTCTAGTCCTTCTCCACTAATTCTAAAGATTAATTTCGTGCCCAACAATCTACCGAAGGCCTTCCAACAACTTAGTTTTAACATACATATTACGTTCATAATTAAATTATCTTAATTGCATCAATTTACTTCCAAATGACATGGTTTACTAACTTTTCATTAATAAAAACCACATTAAATAATATTTTAAACAAGAGGGCGTTTTCACGCTCTCACACTTCCTTTGGCTGTTGAGGCGCTTTCTTCTGGGAAAGAGTTGCTAGCAATAAGATACTCAGCAGGTCGAATAGTATACAAAAGTGGGACCATACGTGGAGAGATGCGGTCTATGGCTTTGCAGGCTCAACCTCATGGAGTGACCTGAGGCTTACTCTCAACATGCCTACCCATGATTTGTGGCTTAAGACTCTCGCTGCTCACATTCTTTTTGTGGTCACATGGCTACCACGATCATCACCACTCCAGTTATGACAATAGTTTTCATCTGATTATAGCAATGGTTCTCTAAATGGTGGGGACTATACTAATTGTGGACTTGGACAAGGGTAAGCGACTCTCGACAAAGAGCACCTTGACAACGGATTTGTTTTGGAAGCTCCTAAGAGCGCCCTTGTTGCGTTTCGAAACATCTTCGGACCAGAGATGGGAGAATACAAGTGTCCGTGTGGATACGAGTATTACGTAGGCGAATGTAAGAAGCCCATGCAATCGACTACTTGCCCCGGCTATGGTAAACTCATTGGAGGCACATCTCATGTCCCAATTGCTGGAAATGTTCTCCTCCAACCCCAACAGGTCCAGAGTGGTGAGTTGCCTATCCTTGCACCTTTGAACAATCATAACCATTGGAAAAAGAAAATAGTAACACTGATTATTACATGTTACGATTGTTAACTTTTGGCCACTTTTGGCCATGGCGGCCATGCTGCATTTGATGTTGGGGACTAAAAGCTGTGTTTTATGTCCTCAGGTTATATTATTGGCAACGTTTCACGATTCGACACATACTATCGCGTTCGCAACCTTGACCGCAAGTGCTATCAAACTCTTCGAGTTATTTGCACTTTTGTTTAGTCATTGGGCTTCAGCGGGCAACGATTACGGATGATTTGCAAAGGTGGCTTGCGTTAAACTTCCAACAAAATGGCCTTCTGAACGAGCTACGGAACATGATTGAGGAAGACTTAGCGAAACTGGACTCACTCCTGGCCTGTAACCAAGAGACCACCGTAAAGTACGTGCACTGCGTCGTATCCTTTCTAAGCAAAATGAAGAGCAACAAGAGCCTTGATACTCCACTTCTGCGAGCAGCTTGGGAAGCTAAGTTTCAAAAACTCTTTACCGATGAACCCTTTATTTACGGTGCTCATGGAGCATCAACGTACTATTTGGAGAGGCGAAAGGAAAACAACAGGTACGCAGAGCTCGTGGAAGAGAGAGGAAGAGAGAGCTCGTGGTAGAAATGGAATCCTGCAAAGGGTGACTTCTTGTCATTAATACAGTCTTGTCACCATAGATTCACGGAACTACTAACTATTTATCGATCTTAGCTATTTAGCTATTTATAACTGTAATGTCTGATAATACAGAACTCTACGGGGGTCCATAGCTAGTGTCTATAGTTGAGATGTTGATTTTTTGCGTCATATTTTGCAGGGACTTGTACGGTGGCACAAGCAAGGTGGTGAAGCAAGTGTTGGCTTGTATACAAGGTTTGTGCTGGCTTGTATACAAGGTTTGTCCTCTCTAGGCAGTAAGATGATTGTGGTGTTTGCAATGCTGAAGTATAATTTCCCTGTAAAAAGAACAGCCTGTCTTGTCCTCTCCATGTTAGTCATGTTATGAACAGCTATTTCAAACCATACTTGTTGTTGATGTTCCACAGATTCTCTAAAGTGAACAGCCTTCATGAAATCTGCAGCATCTACACAGCAGGCCCTCGAAAATATTATCTATAAACATTCAAGGTTGAGTGAGCTAAGTCAACTCAAAATTTAGCTTTCTCCTCATCTGAAATTGGAGCTGTCTCCAAGCTAATAAAGAATCCTTCTCTTAATGTTGCGCCCACTAACTCTCTGTCTTTGAACAAATGTGTCCAAATGATAGTGTCGATCTTCCCTTTAACCTGGAAGTTCTAGTTGCCCTCATCAAGCACAAAGTTTCGAAACGTCCAGGCTAGACTGTCGTCAATCTCATCATCACAAAGGTGAGTAGCGAGTTCCGATGCCTCTTCATACGACTTCCTCAGTTGTTTAAGGATATTCCATTTTGTGGGAAAGCATAGTCGGAAGTCCCTCTTCAAAGACCATCGTAATTGTTGGTCAATACTTAATAGATCCTTAGAAACCATGTCACACATCATGAGCAATGTTGAAAATGTAAACGGACGATTAACCTCCAAATTGTTAAAAGTGATGCTCAAGATTAGGTGCCCCAACATACGCGCCTGTTTTGGTATGAAATTCAGTATGTATATTTTGCAATGAAGTTTGAATTCCAAAACATTTCAATTTAATACAAGTAAATGCGTACCACATCCAATTGTCTCTTAGGTGCGATGATATCTCTATCTTTTAACGGGTGTAAATTTGTTCCTTCCCGATTGCTTCGATATTCAAAAATCTTGCTATAATTCTGTCCGAATCACATTTTGCACGTAGTATTAGGCAAAAAAATGGTTTTGGATCATGGAACATACATGAACGCTAGGAAATATTCCCTAGACCCTAGGAAATATTCCCTGGACCTTAGGAAATATCCCCTGGACCCCAGGAAATATTCTCTGCATCTTCAAGATTTCAACTGCTATGTAAATTTTTGAAGAAATATACTTTGTTCACTTTTGCAATATATGTTGATTCACAGGTTCAAATGGTTTCTAGAGACTTACAAACTGATATGATGTGAATTGCTTCCAGCATGAGGTAAGCCAAGCGTTTCTCAAGCCTTTAAAATCAATCGTCTCTTTTTCTTTAATCCTGCTCTTGTGGACAAACTTGATCTTTACATTGTTACATGCTTTGTTTTCGAGTGCCACTTCATTCCATTTCTTGCAGAATGCCTCGTATTCCTTTCCTTGATGCACGTGAATTCAACTACACAAAATTTCTTTAGCATATCATTGTTGTTAATTGTTTGCATTAATTATCACAAGTGATTCACATTGTACCTTTATGGTTTCTTCAGGTACCAAGGGTGAAGATTTGCAAAAGAACTTGAAGGGGAGGAAGACCCTCTTCTTAATATAATATCTTTGGAATGTGAGGAGTGTTGCCTCCACCGCTTCCCTCTTTTGAATGAGATCTTCCTCAGTATGGTCTTGGCCTATTTCTGCCTCGTTTGATTCGCACATTAACTTAAGCAATTGTCTTCTGATTCTCATATTAGAAGGGTGGTTAAATATTTCATCTAACCTGCTAATGTGCTCTTTGCCTTCTTTACCATAAGTTTAAAAATTTAGTTGGGCGTGCTCCTTGCACATAGCATCATTTGAAAGTGAGTGAACTAATCTTCTATATTCTTCCCATTCTCTCCAAAACGGTCTTGCATTCAACTCAAACTCTCTCCAGATGTTTGCTGTTGTGTACATTGCAATCTCCCGCACCGTCTCTTCTTCTGTGAATTTCACTAGATTACTTTCTGAACTTGTTAGTCTCATGCGACTATTTCTGCAATTAATGAGTTGTCGTGTTGTAACCTCAATCTCTGCTTGTTGTTTTTCAGCTCCCTGAAACACTGTCGTTTCCAGTTCTTGAATCGCTTTCCAAAACAATCGATTATGTGGATTGTTGTCAACAACTTGGTGAGTACCGGAATTTCTTCTCTCAAAAGCTTTACAGTATGCTCTTTCTGCTTTTACCGATAATTCAAATAAATAGTCTAAATGACTCTCGCTGTTGATTTCCACTTGTCCACTCAAGTCAATGAATGTTGCCGACTTGCCGTGGGTCTTGGTGTGGGAGTTGTAGGTGCGGGAGCAGCCCATGACGTTGATGAACTTGTGATGATTTCAGCAACACTATTTCAATCATAAAGGTTAGTTAATTTCTAAGACATACAAATTAACTAAATTTTTTATAGAAGCACCTTGTGGAACCCAAACCTTCTCCTTGAGTTGCTTCTGAAACTTCAATTAGTGTCAAAGGTGGAAGAAACAAATTGGATGCAATTGTATCTGCATCTGAATTGGAGCTGCAAGCAATGTTATTCGTAAAGTCAATATCATTCATTTATTTTTTAATTTGTTAAACTTCTTAAATTTATATGAGTATATTCTGAATCTATAAACAAAAAATTTGTTGAATTTAGCTGACGTTCATGATAAATCATTCAAACTGAAATGATTTTGAGGACCTGAGGAATGATTCCAAAGACCTTGATAAAGATTCCAAGTACCGTTGGAAAGATTCAAAGAACTTTGAAATTTAGACCTTGTGTCAAAATAAGAAGTTTGAAATGTATTACCTTGTTTGTCCCTTAGGTGGTAGATCATAAACTGATAGGAATAATGGTACTGTGGTTGGTGGAGGGGAAGCAGCTCCAACTCTTCTGTGGTAAGAATCCACCGCAACTTGTGGAAGAATAGTGGGATCTAGACAATAGACTAGATTAGTTTGTGGTGGAATTGATCCAAAGGGAGCTCCTTCTGGTCTCGAATAAGGCTCCAAGAAAAACCTAGAATCATCTCTACATTTTTTTCGTTTATTGGTCCTCTTGTAGAAAAGGCCTTTGTAGTTTGATGTAGTTGATGAAAGGGCTCTTGCAAATGCCTAAGCAAGGCCGTATTCCATTGAATGTGCTGAGAATGGACGTACTAATCCTCTCCACCTTGTTGTATTTGGCAGAGTTACAAGCACACTTGGAGAATTAGTTTCCCAAGACTGTAGAAATGGAATCACCTCTCTTGCCTTGTCAATCTACAAGGTATTTTCGGTGAAAAGTAGATTATAGTCTTTGTGAGTGAGTGAGTGGGTTCACTTGTTATGTTTTCATTTGGTGCTCCTTGTCTTGATGTCTCTCCTGTCCCTCCTCGTCTGGCTACCTATAACGCGCAATTAAGCAATTATGCACCCGGCTATTTAAAAGTGCACTTGGGTACTACGATGGCCATTTCTTGCAAAAATGGAATTTTTTATTTTTAAACTTGATTTTTTCTGGAAAAAAAGGTGTTTTGCAAAGAATGTTGCGTATTGTCAGAAGTGGTAATATAAAAAGACTTCTAATGGCATTGTGAACATATTTTTGGTATAAATCCATGTGAATAATACAAATATTTCTGTCCAGGGATATTTGAAATGCTTAGTATATGCTACAAATTGTCTAGATTATAGTTAATATATTTTTGGTGAGCAAAATGACGCGAGCACCAAACTATTAATAAAAGTAGGCACCAAATTGTTCCAATGGACATTTAATAAAAATATACTCCATGTTGTACTTTGTATATATGTGGTAGAGAAGTATCTAAATACACAGATTCTAAATGTATACCAAGTTATGTATATAATTCATAATACAACTAAATTCAACCCATATGTCCATCGCAACAACACGTCTGAAAATAATCCTTGCGATCTTGTACTATCTAGTACGTATATACACTTAGAAACACCATGTGTACACAAAACACATGGACTACGTACTAATATCTAATGCGGCTTGCAACCGGTCATTGTCGATAGCTTGGGTTTGCATTGCGATATATTCTAATATGTGGGCCTTCGCAGATTGGATAATGCAAATGTTGCTTGGAACCTGCACTCCAAAGACATTGCGGTTTCTCCCCCGACTATGACCAGACATGATTCTTTCTGGTTCGTCCGCCCATGAAAAAATACATGCCTCTTTCTCTATCCAATCGTGATTCTCCCTAGATGGCTCCCACAATGAATCCAAACAGTTTGCATACCGTTGTAAAGAGGAACTCGGTCCGTCAACAACTCCCCCTCGAATGATTGGCCAATACCAACAAACTTTCATCTTGATTTTATTCTGGCCTTTTCCGTCTTCAATCACCTTCCCTAAATAAAATGGAACACCCTTGTCTACTTCTGCACGATCAACACTGAGGGCTACAAATTGTCCGGAACGGATATCAGATTGAGGATCAAATTGGGGAAAAGGATCGTCAGTACCTTCTCATACCGCTCTTTCTTCGGTTCCATCAAAGATGTGACTGCGAGCCATTCTTTGTGCCCTACGCACTGCTTGGTTAGGTGGCCTCTCTCTTCAATGACCAAAGTATCCTCTAGGCTCACACCACATGTCCATTCTTAGACATGCTCTTCAATAGATGTAAAATATATAGACCTGGAAACATACAACAAATAAACCGGAATTTAGCAATGCAAACACTTGTGCGTTAGAGATTATTCAACTAGTAACTTACATTTTGAGTCATCTTGGAATTTGAAAGAAAAAATAAATAAATAAATTTCATTTTCAGTCAATTTTAAGAATTAAAAAAATGATTCACAACACACAACAAAATTTCAAGAATTTAGTGAAACAATAACTTGTAGATTACATTAGCCTTCTACTAAAATCATTCAATTGTTTTCATAATTAATTATAGAGATTTTTTTTTTAAAACTTAACACACAACAAAATTGCTATAATACAGCAATAAAAATACCTTTGATTAGACATCCATCAACTAAAAAATGACATAATTTAAAAAAAAAAAAAAAAAAAAAAAAAACCAAAAACAAAAGAGGAGGTGGTAGAGGTGTTCGCCCGGACACCCCCGCCCCCGCCTTCTTTGTCGGGGGGGACTGCGCCCAAGGTGGCGGGGGGTGTCCGGGCGAACACCTCTACCACCTCCTCTTTTGTTTTTCATCTGACCTCCCCGCTTCTGATCTTCTGGCACACTTGCCTTTTCTTCCTCCTCCGCTCTTGCTCGTGTTTTTGAAGGTCGTTGTTGCCATTTCTTCCTCCTCCGCTCTTGCTCGTGTTTCTGCAGGTTGCTATTGCCTTTTCTTCCTCCTCCGCTCTTGCTCGTGTTTCTGAAGGACGCTGCTAGGACGATCCAGAGAGCTAGGAGAGTTTCGTGACTTGTTGCAACCAAAAATCTTTTTGCCGATTCTCCTTGCCGCTTCTTCATGTCAATCAATCGTTGCTTGCTCTAGTACCGAATCGGCTTCTTTGTTGTTGTACCGGATCGCCTTTTTGTTGCTACCGAATCGATGCTTGCTACTTGCGATCTTGTTGCTATTCCTCATTGCTATCATTGGTGTTGTTGCTCTCATTTGCGGCGTGCATTTTGGGTTCTTGTTCGCTCTTGAACAGTGCGCTACTATTCAAGTCATCCCACTTTGTACTCGATATGTTAAAATCTTCGTCTTCCTCCCTTCATCCTCTTTGTGGTCTTTGTTGCGACCATGCACCACCACCAAAGCCACCAAAATCCCAATATTAAAACCTTAAACCCTAAAAAATTTAAGAATCTTTAAAAAATAGAAATAATAAAAAATTATCGAGATTGCAAGGGTGTGCGCGCAAGACACCCTTGAACAATCAACCAAGTGAATTCCAATAAACATCCCATTTACTATATTAAAGCCATTTCAAACGTCTGATACCCGCCCATGAGGGATACCCGACTATATTGATACCCGTCATACATTATAGTTACTTGCTTAAGAACAAGAAAAATGAAAACATTTAGCAACACATGATAGTAAAAATATTAATGTAGATATTGTAGAACTAACATCTTTCACATACAGTCGTTTGAGACTAAAGAATATTACCTTCTTTTACGATTCCAAATTTCTAAAATTGTCTTCACTGTAAAAAGAGCATTTAACCCCAGTCAAACATGTTCGCACATTTTGGTCAAGGGAGAGAAAAAAAACACTATTTTCTACATAAAACCTATAGATATTCATTTTATTTTTTTTTTTTCCTAGCGAAAAATTTATGTGATAAATAAATTCTTATCAATCATTTTGGATTTTCATTCTAAAGCATGTTGAGTTCACAAAAGAATAAAATGTGGCATAAAAGTTTGTCAAATAATTTCAATCTCGATCCTTTGCATATTTGTTTTGAATATGCTACACACCTTTTCCATGTCTAGAAATTGGTTTTAAGGTAACCAACATGATCATGCCAATCATGATTTAAAGAAGTTAGACCTTGTATAGTGAATTTTTTTTAAGCCAAGTGAAATTAAAGTGTGCTAGACCACTCAATACAATTAAGCAAATGAATTATTCTTATGATTTCAAATGCTATAATATTTTAATCCTTCATGGAGGTTTCCATGGATCGGAGATCATTGTCATAGACGATAGCCTAGAAAGGCTAAACTTCTTGTATACAAAGTTGTTTGTCAACTTCCAAGGACAATTTCAGATCCCTGAGATGACAGGTGCAACAAGGAGCACTAGCGTTGGCATTTCCGAGGGCGAAGATCCGATAAACATAGGTTCAGAGGAAGGCGGTAGTGACGAGGACGAGCTTGGAGATGAAGCGGATACTTCTATTCCAGCACCATACACATTGGCAAATGTACGATAGCCGCGTGAGTATGACACAGATGTACTCTCGCCTGATCATAACTCATGTGACGACGGTGTCGTGATGATATCAGTTACATGTTGTAAAAAACTAATATAAGTTGATAACCTCATGGTTTTCCATATACCTGGTACGTGGTAAATATATGAGTGTATTAATAGATTAAAAATATGTTTTGTGGTGAGAACCACAGTATAGGCTTAGAAGAATGTATAATAAATTCTTCGTGACAGGCCTGTATCTTGGAGGCACTGCATCTTGTCACAGTCTGGAGGTAGGAGCGCCGGTTGGTGGCATTATTTCCTGCTGTTTGGTCTCGCTAGCAGAGCCAAGTCGCGAGCCGATAATGTCGCTCAACGAGTTCAGCGGGATTCGAACCCGGACCGACAGAATGCGGCATCGACTTATCAAGCCAACCAACCAAGTCCGCGACTTGGCGATTATATTTGAAGCCGCGACAGATTTATTACGCCATCGGGATACCTTTAAGTCTTAAATGACTTGATGGAGTGAGTTTTTATTAGATGGAGTTATTTGATGTTGGTTTTAATAGAATGTTAGTGTTTATTATTACTCTCAGTCAAAATCCAATCTTTGGATTGATAACTGGGAAGGTAGAATGTAAAAACAAGTGATAGAATAGTTATATAAGAGTAATAGAAGTTGATAAGGGAGTAGATGAGGCTGATGATGCAAGCCCAATGGTATAGGAGATGCTATATGGGCATGGCATGGGACCTAGGTGGTCCCCTTCTTCTTCTTCCTCCCCTTAGTGTAGTGTGCGGATTTTGAGAGAGTGGTGGACATTGTGTTTTTGGAATTTCGAGATGAGCTTTGAGTATGCTGTAGATGTTGACATGAGCTTTGTAAAAACCTATCAAGCGTGGTGAGATGAGTTGTAGTGAGGGAGCAACACCTTTTTGAGTACAAAAAGGTCTGCTGCCATGTATTTTTGATTACCGTGACTTCGAGGAGTCACTACGTTTTGTAAAAACCGTTTCTAAGTGTGATATTTGGAGGGTTTGTGCATCTTGAGGTTGTGTTTGTAAAAAGCTATCAAGTGTGTGATTTGAAGATAGTATGAGGCCGTGGTGCCGATTTGAAGTAGAGAGGGTTTCTTCCTCTCTTAACATGGGAGCGGTTTGAGATGACCGTTTTTGATTTGACCTCATAACTTTTGTGTGATCTTTCTGAGATTGAGATTCAGAGGGTTTGTAATATAACTTGTTAGCTTTCTATAGAGCTATCACGCACTAACTTTGGAGCTTTTGAGTGTAGTTGGCACTCTTTTTAGTGAAGAAAGGTCTGCTGCCTTGAAAATTTGATCGCCTAACTTCTACTGTCCATAGATTTTTGTGTGATAACCTTCAAGACTTGAGATTAGGTATGCTTGTAGTATGTTTTAGTGGCTTTCTATCAACATATTGCTTGCTTGATTCTAATTTCGTATGAAGGTGTAGTGATTAACCAAAGTAAGAGGAAAACCACGGTTAGAGTTTACTTAAACTAACAAAGGGTATACCAAGGGTATATCTAGGATAAGGGTCTTATAGAAGAGGGTATAAAAGGGGCAGGGTATCTAAGGGTAAGGACCTTAAAGGGTTAAGGGTAATTAGAAATAATTACCTTAATCATGTTTGTTAACACTAATCACAATTAATTAACATTAACTTTGTTTTATTAATCTAATCACAGTTAGAGACTAATCAAGGTTAGAAGTTTTAATTAATCCTATTTAGTCAACTAATCTTTTATCTAATCACTTATGATTAATTAAGCTAATCTAATCTCAATTAAGGTTTACTTAACACATTAATACTAATCTTTTAACATATCCTTAATACTGTCTGAGTTATTTACAATGACTTTCTTATATAGTTTGATAATTTCTCCTGCTTCTCCTACTTCTCATCTGACTTAGGTGCAGCCAGAAACCCAGAGTTTTCCTAGGGCTAATTCTCTCTACCCGACAACGGACTTCATTCGTCTGTGGAACCTAATGGCTTTGAGAAAGGATCAGAGATACCGGAGGTGGTTCTAGATACTCCAATTCAAACGAGACCAATGGTACCATCCATTCCACAATCTACGGAATCAGGGGACACCATAGCTTTCAACGAGGCCTTTGCACCAATGATGACATTTAGAGACGGCTTCTACTATAACACCGATGGCATAAGGTACACTCGCCACGGTGAGTCGGGCAGTTACACGTACGAGGAGTCTGCGTCCATCAGTCTTCAAGATTCTATTGATCCCCCAGTGTCGTTGGCGGCAGTGGATCGTATGGTACATGAGGCCTATGAAGGCAGTACCGGTAGGACAATGGAGGAGGATGATTACAGCATCAAAGATTTATAAGTAGCAAGTCAATATGATGTTTAGGTGGCATGTTAGGTTTTATTGATATGTTTGAGTAAAGTATGAGATGTTTGGTTATAGTATTATGCATGTTATATTATAGTATTTACTATCAGTTTCTAAAGTACGTTTATGAATTTTACGTATGGATTTTCATATAATATAGAGCGAGATGCTACATATTTTCTCGTTGAATAACACATGTTGGCCTTTTATCTCTTATAAAGTATGTTTATTGTATAAATGCCAAAAATAGTATATAAATGTCATATAGCAATGTACAACGTAGAAGTTCATAATCAAAATTGCATTGAATCTAGAAAGAAACACTATAGGAAGTTCAAGGACAAAATTGAATCTTTGAAATTCTTTAAATTTCAATTTTTGCACTCCAAGACGTGACGTTGTCCTTCATATTGATCCATTGGGATTTGTATTCCAAAAATTTATATGGTACACAAAATAATAAAATAGATGTTGGCAATATTTGAATATAATTATTTGGTAGTATTTACAAAGCAATATACATGATTTAGCAACAAATTTGTTATTAGAAAAATACTATTTCTCATTAGTTTAAGTTTAGTGCCTCCACATTTAAATTTTTTTTTTGTGTGGAATTTTTGTTGTTTTTTTTCATTTTGGAGGAAAATGTTGTTGTTTTGACATGCCATTGAGTGCACTTGGCAAAGTGCATAATTGCTTAATTGCGTGTTCTATGTTGTTCTTCTTGGTCTGGTTGCTCATGGTGTCCCTCCTCGTTCGGCTGCCCATGTTGTCCCTCCTCGTCGTATTGCCCCTCCTGATGTTGATGCCCCTCATGGTCTTATTGCCCTTTCTTGTCTTGCTATCCCACGTCCTCTAGCATGTGTTGCCCTTCCTTGTGGTGTTGATCGTCCTCATCTTGGTGCTCCAAATTGGGGATTGTATGCAAAATCTTGTACCCTAATTACTAAAGGCATGGGGAAAACGGTACTTCTGATGCTTGGTTGGATGTTTGTTTCTTGTGTGTTAGTTGTCTCTGGTGGAATCTCATCTTCGTCCATTTTGTCCGGTACAACATTTAAACCCTAAACCCTGAGAGGAGGTGAGCAGCACGTTAAGAATGAAAGATTTCCCACTAAAAATCATTGTCAACGAAAGAAAATTAGTAATCAATCAAACAATTGAACACCAACTTTGAATCCTGAGGGCACGGTAACGCCAGAAATGACAGTGGTGATTCCCAAAAGGTACTAAGACAATGCGAAACCTCAAAGAGCTCTCAGCTTCTCTCTCATCTCTCAGCATCTCTCTCATCTCTCAGCACTAGGTTCTGATCCCTCCCTGTTGGCTATGTGCAGATATCACTCCAAAACTCGGAGTACCTGGTGACTTCTACGCCGGGCAAGGAGACATTGTGAAGATTATTGTGTACCACTCTCAGAGCCAAATTAACGGAAGTCAGACAACCTACAAAAAAGGTGGAGCTAAATTTGATACACTTCTCATTCACTTTGTACATGCGAGATTCACATCATTTTGTGCAAGACTGGCATTTTGCATTTTTGTTGGCTTTGGCTTCGGATGCACATATCCCAAACGAGTATCTGTCCCAAGTGAAAGGAACGACTTCGAAGGGAGGCTTCTTGGGCTCAAACAGTTTCATCACCTCCTTGGCATTCATCACTAACAAGTAGAGATACGGTCCCTACGGACTTCACAAGGGAGCTGAGTTCACGAGCTACTCACATAGGTTGGTGACTGGATTTACAGCAAAGGGGATAATACTCTTCACCAATTTGGAGTGTTCGCCACCCGGGGTATCAAGAAACGTCATTTCATGGCCTTTTTAGCATTCCGTATTGGGCTCCGGGTATCGAGATTCAGAGGCAGGGGTCTAGCTTCGGGGTATTGGGTTTTAGGGTAGGAGCAGGGGTCTTAGTTGCAGGGGCAAGAGTATTGGGTTTTCAAGGGCAGGGGTCTTGGGTCTCAGGGGCAGGGGTCTTGGGTCTCAGGGGTAGGAATCTTGGGTCTCAATGGCAGAGGTCTTGGGTCTCAATGGCAGGGGTCTTGAGTCTCAGGGGCAGGGGTGGGTCTTGGGTCTGAGGGGCAGGAGTCTTCAGTCGCAGGGGCAACGGTGTTGGGTCTTAGAGGGTAGATAGGGGAGTTGGGTTTTACTGGCAAACTTCTGCAAATGAATTATGGTAAACTCATTTTGATCATCGTAGTGATTTATTTGTGTGATTATGTCATTTCATTTTAAAATATGGGAAATATTTCTGTTGATCTCCACGATTTGAACCTGTTGGCAGGACCCCGGGGTCCATAGAAATATTCCATTTTGGAAATACCAGTCATCCATCTCTATCTGAAGGGTTTTGAAAAAGAAAATTGCTTTTGAGAATTTCCTTGTTGAGATGCGCTCAATAACACAGTTAGTTTTTTCCATAGGGTTTATAAAGATGTGCAATATAATTGAGAAGTTGCTCTTGGGAATCTTTAAGACCCTACCGCCCCCCCCCCAAGTGCTTTATATATTAACCATAATGTATCATTTGAGTATTGTAAGATACTCATTGTGGAGACCTGACTTTGAAAACTCTCGTTGTCTTGGCTTTATTGTCCATGCATGAATTTAGGGCATTCCAAATACACTGGCGAAAGAAACAAGACTACACTAAAAACTATATTTAGTGTTGGCAACCCTAAACACAAACAACAACACCAATTGTTGTCAACGAGGGTAGAATTCTAGCAACTCTTATTGTCAATCTCAACACCAATTGTGAACAATAGTAAGAACTGAAGAATTGAAAAATAAAGAAGTTGACATTATAGGATTAGATTTAGATTTAGTGTTAGCCTTAATTATCCAACTTTCAACTTTGGCAGTTAAAAGGGAGGCTGCCATAAAGAAATAGTGGCCCCCCAATATACTAATTGTCGACAAGTTGACTAATAGTGTTGGAGCATGATGGTGATAACTACGCCAATCGTCATTCAACAATAAATATATTTTTTAGTATAGCTGATGTACTTAGGAAAATGTCATTTTTCTTTCCAACGGGCTTGGCTATACAACCCGGCACCTTTGACGGTTCGCCAAGAGACGCCAAAGGTAGCGGCACACCACAACCTTACACTCCATCTACTTGCATCCAAATGAGTTGTTTACTTCAAGTTAACTTGACTTTTGGGAGATTTCATTCCCCATTTTGGAAAAACCTCAAAACTTATGAATTTTTGGACATCAAGTACTTTTGATTTTTTTGCATGGTGTAGAGGAAGGAAAAAAATAACAAGATCATTTAGCCAATCCATTAGAAAAGGGCGTGAATTCAACAAGGTGCTACATTTAGCAACCCCGTCTCACTAGCTACACTTGGTTGGTAATGCCCTTATTATAATTATATATTCAACAATAATCTTAGGGTTGTATCATGCATGGATGTTCAGAAGCAATAAACACAAGAGTTGAGGATTTGATTGGATCTTTTTATGAGTTGCATAAAATTTTCGTACTTTAGCTATTGGGTACTTGAATAAATCGCCATGTCATCCAACACTCACACAAAAAGTAGCACCCAAGTTTGAGTAGTAGCATGCAAGTTTGGAACTAAGGTAGAGGCACCTATAACCGACCACTTAAGGATTTTAGCATATGATATTAAGGTATATATTTTTTTAGAATTTTTCATGTGTGCAAACATAAGGTTCTTGTTGAATGCAAAAAGTTTTGTGATCTTATTTGCATTATTCAAATAGTTATAATTGTTTAAAGTGAAAAGTTGCTTGGAACCTAAAGTCGATCACATGCTCAAATATACAAATGAGGTACTTATGTTCTTTCAAAATCTAGGAATTGGGCTTGATCGGTTATGGGTCCCTAGTCGGAAATGGGTCCCTTTACCTTACCTTCCAATGTAATCCCAAACTTGTTCAGAGATCAAATTTCTTCACAACAATTGCCTACTTAAAGATTTCAACTGGCTGAAACCTCAAACCCTAAATTTTCAGTCATATTCTTCACGTGTACTTCACGGTACTGTGCATGCAAATTTTAGAATGACATGCAAGAAGTCAAAATATAACAAATCGATAGTTTATGTACATGTTACAAGATTACATTTTTATAATCGGTAACCTAGAACTCAAATACAATAACTGCATGTCTGGAGCCCATCTGATATCATGAGTACGTAGAAGGGGCAGGTGTTTGCCATGTCTCGTAATGCTTGTGGTTGTTAGGCATGTATGAAAGCCAAGGATGATGCAGAAGTGATTCATAATCCCCTTGCTTGCCTACCATATGCATTCTCCTTCATAGAGCCTGGGGCAACCAACAAGCTAAGCTAAGCTAAGCTACCATTAGAAGGGGCGAGGATGTCACTTTCATCATGACCGCCTCTTTTTCCGTCTTTCATCATCGCACAGGAAAGTTTTCTCATTTGCTTCTCCCTGGACAATATCAACCTCTTAAGGAAGTTCATATGGTACAGCTGATGTTGGATGTTGGGTTCTTCGGCTGAAAAATCGACCATTTAGCGTGATCCAGAGTAATTGCGAACATGTGGCTGTCAACACTACATATTCATTAATTTAAAAATAGTGTTAGAAAGGTAGTAGGAGTAAGCACACTATTCATCACCTCACACTAAATATACTATTTTGTATAATGGAAAGGTGCTCTCAGTAAAGCCATAGTAGCACAATATGATTTTAAAGTGCCACTTGTGGCTTTACTCTAACCACCTTTCCACCAATGTAGATGCCCACACATCACCTTCTACACACACAACATCGCCATCTTGTAATTCAGAAAATTTTCTCCAAGTTCATATCTCCTCTTGCGTGTAGGATGGGTAAGCGTTCGTAGTAGCTACCAAGGAGGATGGAGGAGGGGTAATGAGCCCCTGGCTCAATTTTTTGATGTATAGACATTAAATGCCAAGGAGTAGGCTTCCAAGGGTAGCTTGGGGTCGCAGACCTCAAATTTGAATTCAAAATTATCAAAACCAGCCTTGGGAGGTCCCCACGAATTCTAGGGTGCCTTGGTGGCTGCCACGAACCATTGCCCGTGTCGGATAGTTGGTCTATTTTTGTTTAATCTTATTTTGAAAATTTTATCTACTTCTCTAGATTCTTAAGAATTTGTAGTCTGAGTTTTTTGTATCAACTTTTGTGAGTTTGGTAGAAATACCACACTTTTTCACTACACTAAATAGGTAGATTAGTGTTAGATTTTTATAAGATTTAAAAGTGCTACAAGTTTTTACTTTTGGTAAAAAAAATTACCAAGGGTATTGATTCCAATACTATGGAAGGATCCCCATCTTGTCGAATGTAGAGGGTAAAATTATTTACTAGTAGTAAAAACTTATAACATGTTTATATAAATTAGTGTATCTAACACTAAAGGCCCCTTCCCACCTGGCCTTTGATAAGAGCATACATTAAAACTTAAGACCTCCACAATTTTGGGGAAATTCCTTATTCTTAGGGAAGGCCTCATCAATGAGGCTTGGAAAAGTGTCTTGAAAAGTAGCCTCAATTACATAATGGCTCCTCAAAGGCCCCATTAACTAAGACCACTCTTAAGTCTTCAAAACTTGAGAATATTTCTAATTGTGGTGCTTTCTTAACACTTGCCTACTAATGCTCAACTATCTTTTGTCCTCCCAAATACTAGCTAATATTTTTTTTGTCCTCCAAGTTTTAGAGTGTGCCATGTGGGCATCCATGTAGGATTGGTAATTACTAAAGAATGTAGGTGTGGACACACACTCTTTTAAAGAGATAAGACCACCTTCTAACACCACCTCTAAGGCCAAGTGGGAACGTACCTTAATCTACCTATTTAGTGTAGCGTTCGGTGCTGTCATACTGTTAAGATGAACCCCTGGGTAGGCGGGCGGTTATAGGGTACCCTACCTGAGTGAGTCAGGTCTGCATCCAGAAACGCCGGCGATGCCAAGAATCATCTCCAGCGATGGGGACACGTTGCCACTCACCCTCATGCCATTTCGTGCGCCAGGGTCCCTTCAATAATTGGCACCAATCCACCACAAAGCCCCACTTCATGTGCAAAAGAACCATGCCCCTATAACCGTCCACTAACTTTTTTAGTTGGAGATATTTCGATTGTCAGTGACAATTCCACTCTAAATTGGAAATCATGAAATTTTATAACCTCTTTTTAATAATAATATATCAGAAGGCTGACATCTATGAGGTCAAATGACTCACAATTTGATATGCATAAACTTGTCACACAAAAGGGAACGGGAGAAAGTCTACCCCACAAATTATTCCCAAATCCCCAAGCGCATGGAATCTTCAAGCTCTGTCTTGTCTATGGAACGCTCACACACACGCTTGACGCGAAAGTGGCAGTAAAGCACCACTCATCAATTGAAGCTACTGAAATCGATCATGGGTTCGAAGCCTCGCGACATTCACCTCCGTCAGTTACACCTTCGTGTGTCACTGTAATTATGATTGCAACAACGCTAGCTAGCTCGAGCGATACCGGTAACGACGAATCTGTTGCAATCGCACTCCAAGATCAAAGCTTGCGTCGATGAGTGCTCCGATTTTTTTGTGAGATGGACTTGGTCGCAGAGATGATCCTTCTTGGAGCTGGAAGGGAATCGTCGTCTTTGTACAGCTGTAGAGAATTTTCATGACTCTTGTCCCCGGTATTTCCTTGCGACTCGCTGGATGATTCTCACAATACAAGCTGAGAATTTCGCTGTTGGAGGGCAATTCAGCTTCCCTTGATTGAGTATGTCGTGATTCAACGATGGTTGCTGTGAGTCATGGACAATGGTTGGGGATAGAAGGGGCAAGAAAAGGCTGTCATGGCGCAGAATAGATTGCGGGTTTTGGTGGACTGTTGGAGAGGAAGGCAATCGAAGCAAAGCGAAAGCAGAAACTCATCGGCGCACGGTCGATGTGCTCATCTGTTGACAGTGCAATCCACGGTTCTTGTGGTGGTTGTGCTTGTTGCTGCTGTTCTGTTGCTGGACTCGTATAAATGGCGCCGCTTCTCCTTCCCTTGGTCCTCTGAAGGTCCTTACGAGCTTCTGCAGCACTCATCTGGTATCAATCCCAGTACTCTTTCCGTCATGTTACGCAGATTTTGCTTGAACTTGCAAATAATTAGGGTTCAGTGATCCTCTCAGAGGAGGCTTTCCCATTGCTCGATACGCACATGTAAGTTGGAGAGGTAAAAATCAAAGATCATAGCCTAAATAATTGTTTTCTGAGAAGCCCTGTTTCGAGAATTGGTGTTTTCCAGATGCAGGAAGCTCGACGAATCTGAGCGTCTCCGCAGGCGATGGCCAGTCATCTCAGTTGTCGTCTCCGCCTCCGGAATTGGAAAGCCCTACAGATGCACCAGAGGCTCCGTTGGACACAGTTCCATATCCACCTCCACCACAACTCCCCAAGGTCGCCACTACTTCCCCTGTTGCATCAATGTATTCGTTCATCAATCCCTGCTTTTGTTTAACATTGATACCGTGCAACAGAAGAAGGCACCGGTTCTATTGACAGCTCTGGACAAGCTGGAGTATGGCTTAGCGCAGGCACGATACGCAATTCGAAGTGCATATCAGGCAACGAAGAACGGCAGCACGCTCGTCGAAACCGATGAATTCGAGCCTCGTGGAGACGTGTACAAGAACGCCGCAGCTTTTCGTCAGTAAGAGCCCACTCTCGACTCCTCCTGGTTTATCGAATGGATGATTGATCGCAATGCTTGGTTATTGCAGGAGCTACAGGGAGATGGAGAAGCGGTTCAAGATCTATGTGTACGCAGAAGGGGAGGAGCCCCTTGTGCACAACGGACCATGCAAGGAGATCTACGCGATCGAGGGCCGCTTCATTCAAGAGCTTCAAGGAGACAACCCGTTTCTGACGACCGATCCGGACAAAGCCCACGTCTACTTCCTGCCGTTTAGTGTCGCCATGATGGTGGCCTACTTGTATGAGAAAGAGTCGGGTAACATGGACCCGTTGCGGCTCTTTGTCGGCGACTATGTCGACGTTCTTATGCACAAGTACCCGTTCTGGAACCGGAGCGGCGGTGCCGACCACTTCATGCTCTCGTGCCACGACTGGGTACTCACCCGCTCCTTCCAAACTCCGAAACTTTCAGTACAATTGTAACAATTTATCGATGTGCAGGGGCCAGCGATAACGAGATCGAATATGGGATTAGGCGAGAAGGCGATACGCGTGTTGTGCAACGCGAATACCTCGGAAGGTTACGTGCCGTGGAAAGACGCGAGCTTGCCGGAGATTCATTTGGTAGGAGGCCACATTCCTACTCAACTGGGTGGTCCTCCGACGAAAGACAGGCCGCATCTGGCATTCTTCGCAGGCCGCGATCACGGCCCCGTTCGACCGCAATTGTTCAAGCATTGGGAGGGCAAAGACGACGACATCATCGTGTATCAATGGCTTCCCGAGCACCTCAACTACCACGAGCTCATGAAATCAAGCAGGTAGCTCCCGAATCCACATCACCTCGTATTCACACTCTTCGATCGAATGTGACAATCGATCCGTGTGCAGGTTTTGCATATGTCCTGGAGGATATGAGGTGAACAGTCCGCGGATTGTGGAAGCGATCTACAACGAATGTGTGCCGGTGATAATTGCCGACGAGTTCGTGCTGCCATTCAGCGACATCCTCAACTGGGAATCGTTTTCGTTGCATGTGCGAGAGTCCGACATTCCCAACTTGAAAACTATCTTGCAGAATGTCACGATGGAGAGGCACGCAGCCATGCAGGTCATCTTCTTCACCTTGACTTGATAAGAATCATTCTTTCACTAATTTGTGGAGGTCATTTCATGATGATTTTGGGAGTTTTGGATGCAGGAGAGGGTGTCGAGGGTGCAGAGGCATTTCTTGTTGCATCAACCTCCGGAGAAATACGACGTTTTTCACATGATTCTTCATTCTGTGTGGTTGAGGCGGCTCAATATCCAAGTTGGGTCGTCATAGATTTATGTTTGAATTTAGGTTATAATCATCTTTCAATAAGATCAACTTCAGTTGCTGGAGTTGTGCATAGGCGATTCTTTTGAAAAGTGGAGAATCGAACTGGTTCATTGCCCATTCATATTGATTACTCATTGTTCATTGGAAATGTTAAATTGTGAATTGAATAGATGACTATGTGGTTTATGAATTCATTTAGAGATATGCATATAATTTTCCGGATAGATTGGGCTCCTATGATTCCGAAATTGTGTAGCACAAAAGAATGAGCCTTCATTTTGTTGCTTTAAATCAACCCCTTAAGGTAGGACACCCATATGGGAGCACCCCCAAAGCTATGTCTCATGAATACACCCATTTATGTACAAAGCTTCATTATTCATGTGCAAACATAAATGCTGTAATTCAAAAATAAACTCAACAAAAGGCAACCAATGACTATCACAAATCACAAAATAAAAACATAGAATAATGTATAATTTTAGGAGGGGGCTATGATTACTAATAGTGTTTAGACTTTCTAAACCTTGAAAAACACAATAGTCATATTCATATCATATGAAAAATATTCTCATTTCCCTTTTTCAATCGTAAAGCAATTAATTATAAGTTCTTAACATATATTAGAAATAGTATGAGAAATATCTGTATAATGGATGGTGTTCAAAAGTTCCAAAAGAGAAACCTCGCCATTAATTAAAAGCACAAAAGCGTTTAAACAGAAACAAACTACGTTTAAAATGCCGACGGACCCGGATTTCCGTCAGTCCATCAACGGAACTCCACCACGTGGACGCCAACGTGGCACGGTTGTAGGTGAGACCGTAAGTCCCCAGTCGCTTCCGGCGCGGCAATAGGACCCAGTCACAGTAACAGCGTAATGGCACTTTCGCAGGGGTAAGTGAAAGTGAGGCAGCTTCACCATCGTCGACTTTGCTTCAGCGCGGCGCCTGCACCGCGTCTGCACTACCGCGTCTTCAACAATCATCGTCACCGCCCATCCTCCATTTTCCAGGTAAAGGATCCTCGCTTTCTCGCTAGAATTAGGGAATATCTCTCGCTTCTTCTTTCGTGAGAACAGGCTTGAATTCAGAGGTGGAGGCGTTGCTGGGAGAGAGAGAGAGAGAGAACAGTGTGACGAGACGATCTTGTTTCGGCGCATGCGTGTTTGTCGAACGATTCGGGGTGATACTTGTTTCTTGTCGTGCGTGTGTTCTTACTGAAGAAGTTTCTTGCTTTTCGGAAGCCGGATTTCAAGGTATGGTGCTTGAGTGTATGTTTGGGGTTCTTAAGATGCTGGGGGAGTGCGCTGAAAATAAGGAGATGGGTTGTCTTTGTGTTTGATGCAAATTGGGTTTCTTTTTTTTGTGAGTGTGACGGCATTGCTAGACTATAGATGCTGGACCGTAGGTGATCAGAAATATTATTAGCGTGTTTATCACATTGATAGGTGTGAGACTTAGTCTTTGTGCCTGAAAGGGCTCGTACGGTAGCTTGCGATTTTCATTGTATGTATCTTTTGTCGCGCCCCTTGCTTCGTCAATTATTTGGACGGGGGGAGACGTCGCACACCATGATTGTTCATGTTGCATAGAACACACCTTAGAACAAGTCCTAAAGTGCCCCTGGTGGATGTCTTTATTCGCATCCAGCGGGACTTGCACAGCGAAATGAAGGGTTCGAATTGACTAGTGCGTTAGGTCAATGTTTCGATTGGTGGCCACGATCAGGAGTGTAACTTGTTAGTTGATATCGACTCATCGTGTCAAGAAGAGATTGTGTAATGACTTCTAGTTTGTGGGTTGCAAATTCGAAGTTAGATTATAGAGTTACTCTCGCTGCCCGGTTTGGATCAGCATGCACGCCAATGACACCGATGCTTGACTGCTGTCCAGGGGAAAGGGTTCGGGTTGAGTAGCTTTTGTTCGAGTCGAGTAGCTTTTGTCCGAGTCGAGCTCCAGTGTGTAACCACTATTGAATTGGTGGATGCAGAGAGATTGAGTTAAAGGACCGCCGCGATGGCAGGGCGAGGGTTTAAAGGGCACATTGCCGTGTGCTCGACGACGCTACTCCTCATCTTGAACCTTCTGGTTCTGGCCGGAGGAATCGCCACAGTGGTGCTTGTGTTCGTCATCGAGCATCAGCCGAGCCGGACAGCGTGGTTGATCATTATTGCCGGTGCTTTCACCGTCGCGTCGGGGTTGATAGGTCTGTGTTCCAGCACGAGACGAGGGTGCTTCACGCTTCAGCTGATTCTGCTCGCGTTCTCCGTGATCGGGCTGCTGGCGACTGCATTTGCAATCTTTGCTAAGCCCACGTCAGTGCGGAACGCGTTGGACAAGCCGTACTACACCCAGGATACTACCATCACGCTTCTCAAGGTCTTGAGCGCCGTGGCATTCGTCACCGGATGTGTCCAGGTGGGTTGGGAAGTAGGCTGAGAAGATAACTGGAGACATGATCAGGATATCTATTCCTTGTCTAGTGGAATGTAGAAGTGGATTATGGTACCGATATGAAGGGAGCATAGCTTGACAAGACGAGTTGTGGTTGTGATTGCAGGCTGCTGTGCTGACACTCGGAATCTGCGTGAACTGCTGCGACTTGAACGATTACTACGAAGATATTGAGATGACACGCTCAATGAACGCCAAGGAGGCTAAGGAGGCAGAGAAGCGTGCTGCTCGGAGAGAGGAATCCAAGTCAGCTCAGCTGGCAGAGCAGATGAAGGAGAAGTATGGAAAGTGGACAGACAAGGCTCCAGGCGGTGCGAAGTGAAGTGGCCAAAGGATGATGAGCTGAATTGGGATGCAGTGCCCGCAATGGTGTGATGGTTCGTGGCATCACAGGTCCCGAATGGCATAAAGTGACGAAGAAGATGGATTAAATAGGTAGGTAGCTTGCACGAACCAAGAAGCACCTGGTTGTGGTGGCGTATTCTGGAACGGAGTCGATGGTTGAGGCAGGGGGCTGTATCACTTGTACAGGAAGATTGAATGGACAGTAGGGTAGCTTGTTTTTATGATGTGGGGGTTCGGAACGGTAGAAGGAGCTTGAAATTGCAGCCATGGCAGGGATTCACTGACATGGATTCAAGGTAGGCTGAGATTGTAACATGATAGATCCTTGTTAAGGATCATTGGAATCGTAATTGAATAACGCCGGGTTCAATGCGCTAATGCAATGTACTCTATTCCCTCTCACTATCGCAGTGTTCCCTCAAATCTTTGCATTTAGATATTTTTGTGTTACAGGAATTTTGGGGGTTTCTTATTGGGTGGTAATGAAGAGGGGTGGACCACCCTGACGCGACAGAGTACGAATCCAATTGAAAGGGAGGAGCATGGATCATCATGGAATTATTGCGGGATCCAGGGGGTCAGTGAGTTTGGTAGTTGACTTCGTAGAGTAGGCCTGATGATATGAGTAGCGAAAGCTATCAACTACCCCGGAAAGGGACTCAAATGGTATGAATGCACTTTGACGATACCGTATGTCATATTCCATTTTTACAGTCGAATAATCAATTCTTTTTGAATTTTTCAATTTGATTGTTCATTGTATGTGCCAATACCACTACTGTCTTCTTTTTTTTTTAAATATGAAATTGTGGGGGTTTTGGAAATTTTGATTTTGAGTTAATTTCTGTCGTACTGGCCTATGACATGTGGTAAGAGAATTGCTTCTACCTCTGCATTAGAGTTGCTGGACTTCAAAAAAGGAAAGTGAAAGCATACATGGGTGTACGTGTTGCAAACCAGAAATGGTGGCCAGTTGTGTGGTAGCCTAACCTACGCATCCGCTATAACACCTAAAGTCGAAATCAATCAATCACCTTGTGGTCGATTTGACTTTGGTCAGGGTCTCAGTTACTAAATTTAGATCGTATGGAGTTGTCACTTTGGCACATTGTAGAGTTTTCTCATACCTTTCCGAAAAGTCATTTTATGCTTCGATATTCCTTGTACTTTAGGAGATATTTGCAGTCAAAGTTCAAAATATTGTTTGAATGAAAGAACTCAAATATCAATTGGTGAAAGGCAAATCGAAACTCAGCTCGTCCTAGGATCACTTGGAAAAAAGAATTGCTCTGTTCCATAAAACACTTGAGGTGTTCGAAAAATCACCAGTGGCTACAATTATTGGTGGACAATTTCAAGATTCTACAAAGGGACTTTGTAGTACCTTGGTTGAGTACATTTTGAATTTTGTGATCCACCATTCGATCAAATCATGAGGTGTTCGGTCAACATTTGAAAAATATGAACACTCTTACCTAAATCCAAGCGCCCAACTAAGCCCATTGGGCTTGTTTTTCACATAATTTTTTATGTGGTTTTTTTATTTATTTTTAATTTTTATAAGTTTTTTGTTTTCAAATTTTAAAATTGTTTTTCCTACTCAATGTTCACTCGGTTGTAGATGTGTCTTAGCAAGAAATACATATGTAATATATTTGGTGATGAGTTCTTGGACCTCGATGTAAAGGTACTTCAAAACTTCAATAACATAACAATCAATAGTCACTACACAAGTGTTGTTAATTAGTGTTATGTGGAGATTAGTGTAACATGTAACCTTTGGTAAAGAACATTATTTCTCAACTCTCTTAAGATTATTGTTCACTTTTGGCTGCCATTCCAATAAAAGTCCCTTGTGTTTTCTTCAAGTCACCAACTGCACCACTTTCAATAAATTCTCACTTGCAAGAAAGTCTGCATGCTCTCACAATAAGTGTTATGGTTTGATGATTAGTGTTGTAACACTATGGTGACGTGTGACATTTAGTGATACAGTTCACAATTAACATTTGTAACACTGATTAACAACTCTTGTGTACTGATAAGGTAAGAATTAGCATAGGGTTTACTCCGAGAGGAGTCAGTAAACCCAGAATTGATGTTAAGACCACCGGTCATACCCAAAGACACATCAAACGGGAACTACATTCACACTAGCCTTAAGAAATTCTGAATTATTGTTTACATTTTCTCAGTCAACAACGCTTTTATATAATGTTAGACATTGCTTATGTGATATAAAGAACAAGCTATATCAGAACAGAATTAACACTCTATTCTTTGGTAGACAATCATGATCATTTATAGAAAGGAAACAGAATCTAGCATCAATATCGAATGATGATTTCAAACTTCTTCCAATTGAGCATTCTAAGATGCGCAAGATAAAGAAAGGGGCAAATGATTGCCTTCACATTATACATTATAGAATGGACAACAGGAGTAGGTACCTACACGAAAGTGCCGGCCGTGCTTGCATGCTGTTGCCAGCAATGCTGCCGGAGCTGGTAGTACCGACCCCAGCCCAGCAGATCCGTGCTGAGGCTTTTTCAGCCCGGCTCCGTCAACTCTGCAATTCAAATGTCAACTGCAGGCCATTGCCGACCTGTTTGAGCTCGACACATAACCAACCACCATGGACATTGAGCTGCTTACTTTTCCAGACAGGAAGCAGCTTAGACATATCCATCATAAAAGAAAGATATCACATCACCATGAACATTGAGCTGCTTACTTTTCCGAAAAGGAAACCCGGCTCCAAAAGGCTTGCTCCATGGCTTGGGTAGAAAGGAGAAACTGTTCAAGCATTGACTCATACGATATTTTTTTCCCGCCGCATTCTGACAAGCTGTAATCACATGGACAGAAAAACCTCGAGATGGAGGAATGATGGGAAATGCACTGGACCTGTTGACTCCAGTGATCCTTCCGTTATTCTGGAAGAGCGCAGAGAGACTGCTCAACAGATGCTTGCACCGTCGTCACTCTCAACCGCAGTTGAATCGTCTAGACCTATCTCAGTCTCCAATAAACAATCTATATAACATCGTCGATATCTCCCCGTGTGCGGGTCCACAGGCTTTGGCAGTCCACAGGTAAAGGTATCGGAGTAAATTCACCCAGCAGAAAAAGATTCAGAGTCGAGCACTTCGGGGGTGTGGATTTGGTCGACGTCAGGGCTCCAGCTTCAAGTGAAAGATTTACAAGGACGCTCCGAGCTCTGCAATGTTTCCACTTGCCAGGGAGATATGAATCGGCAAAGTTCAGCTAGTTTCTACAACGTGCACTGCAAAAGGGGGTCCAGTGTAGCTCAGCGTTTCGTGTGTAGGCTGAGAATCAATAACAGCTGATCCCAGTAATGTGTACTGGCCGGGAACTAAGAAACAGAGCGCAAATCGGTGCACAACCTCCCCAAGTGCTCCAACCTCCACGTGCACTCCTTCCAGTGTTCCTGTCAACGCAAAAGACATCAGCATTTGAGTTGCTCATCACCGAAAGCTTGTCACACGCGATTTGAGTGACGAAAATGTCACAATAAGATGCTGAAAGCGAGCAAGAGACTCACCGGCCCACAGTACTGTTCCTTTGCTACCGGCAGCACCCAAGCAACTAGTACCGGTGACGTCCCGACAGGTGACACTAAGTGTCATCTTGACAGCCTCGTTGGTGTTGTTCCGAACCAACATCTCGATAGGTGCCAGTTCCCGAACACCGATCCCGCCCTTGCTGTCAGGTGATAAGCCTCCATCGTCTGCCTCCACTTTCTGCAGGCCGACTCTAGGGGAACCAGGGAGATTGTCAACGTCGCCACTGTCTCTGGCGCTTCTCAACGTTGGAGGAGACATGGAGGTTTTCGCAAGTCGGAAACCGAACGTTAAAGGATCCGTTAACAGAATCTTTAGTACAGATGCCTGTAAAGCTTCTCGCAGGGCGTCCTTTATCGGCAACTCCCCTGCACTGTTACGACCTGAAGTCCACCTCACACATATCTTTGAACTCAGCTCTTCGATGATTGCGTTCAGCTCGGCTTTGGCTTGCCGTCCTGTTCCGTCCTTAGACTTCGCATCGTGCTTTAGTATGGCCTCTTTTCGTATGGAGGCTCGTGCAAGGCTCGCTTTCTCCAAGCCAGCGAGCTTGAAACGCTCCAGTGGAATCAGAACACGAGCAGCGTAATCTCTGTCTATTCTTGTGGGAGGGTAAAGACACTCTGGATCCTCCACTAGTCTTCCTTCCTCGTCTGCCTCCTTCCTGGTGACGACGATCTCAAACAGGACATCCGTCGCGTTCCAAAGCTCCAGCTCGAGAAGTCGCATGCCCCAGCTACCCCTGTAAGGATCCATTTTGACTAGACTTTCTTCTGCGACTGGGTCGGAGAGGGAGCTGTTGATGTTGGCGGCCACTTCCATGGAGAGTAGCTTGGCTTGCACCAGACACAGGCCCTTCAGGACGTGCAGTTGCAATGGGAGTGCCACTCGCCGGCCAGGCGGTGCCTCAGCCCCTTCCTCAAGCGACGGCCCTGCGTAGTGGATGACTAACATAGGAGTTGCGGCGTCTTTCTGCGCTCTGACCAGGTTTCGCAGATCGACATCGGCAGTTGGCGAGCCCGCTTTCAGAGTCACCGGCACCACCACTGTGGCGCCCGGGGGCAGCGGCAGCGCGTCTTCCAACACGCTGTGTCCGATGGACATCACGTGCTGCTGTTGCTTGCCTGTCAATGTCATGTGAGCCTCTACTACTGGGACCACGCCTGCGTTCGACAAACTGATTTGCATCTCACGAATCTCGCCCTCGTACAGAACAGCGGCTCCCTCGCCACCCACAGCGCGTGCCACGAGAAGTGGCAACGGCGGGACGACTTCCACGCGCTCGTACTGAGCCGGCGAACGCACCTTGTGACCACTTCGAAACGGATCCACGAGCGCCGTGCCTTTCACTGCGCCGTCACTGACTTCTTCGAATAAGTGCTCCGTTACAACTCCGTAACACTTCACGATACAGCCTCGCACTGTGAGCGTCCCAACTTTGAGAGGCAACCCCGAGAGCGACACGACCTGACCAGAGCTAGCGGGCAGCGTGACTGAAACAGGAAAAGCTTCGAACTGATCATGTTCCACTGACAGGGAGATGCTTTCGACCGTGACCTCGAATACGCAAGGATTGGCGAGCTCCACTAAGACTTCCACGGGCTCCCCAACGACCCAGGTGACGGGAATTCGGGTGTTCACATCGCCCTTCGCAGTGAAAGGAGTGTAGATGAAGGGGCCCGTCGAAGTGCGACCCTGCCACCATTCGTTTATAGTGGCGCTTCGCTTGACAATCTCCCGATCTGCTGGCATTGCAGTGTAGGAATGCAATCTTACGAACGGAATGGCGGGCTCAGACGACCTCGTTCCAGGGGCGAGACGCTCAGCAGACATGGAAAGCGCGTTTGCCAGGGTTAATTGCGAACCAGGTGGAATGAGAGGATAGTGATTCCTCAGCAACCGAGCGGCCGCATTCCACGCCGTCAATGCATCACCTGCACGAACTGCAGCCGAGAGCATGTCATACAACACGTCCACTTGCAATGTGCTCCACTCACCGACTGGTTTCTCCCTACCCTCCGCTTTGCCTAAACACTTGTAGGACTCTGCAGTGAGCGACATCACCTGCAGGGCGCTGACGGCAGCCCAATGACTATGCTGCTGTTGATACAACAGCGCCACTTGCCGTCCGTAAAACGCAGCTTTGCGATCATACCCGATCGCAGCAAAAATGCGAGATGCTTCGACATTGACCACCAAGCGATCACTAGCATCCATCAAGCTCTTGGACCATTCTACAGCTCCCATTACATAATCCACTACTTCTTTCGCATTCTCCTTCCTACAAAGAAACCTCGCTAGCTTCAGCGTCGCCTCCAATTCAAACGACAATGCCGTTGCCCTGCGATAGAGCTGGATCACTTCTAAATAACGATATTGCACCTCCTGTTCTAACAGGTAATCCTTATGCCCAGCGTTCATAACAGTAGCACACGCATAACCCTCGATAGCGCCGGCTTGCCACAAACTATCGCCCGTAAGCCGAGCTAACTCAATCGCAGTGTAGTAGTGCAGATTGGCATCCGATGGTGATCCAGCCAGCAAGCAATAGTCTCCGATCGTTTTCTGTACCCGACCTAACTTCCGCTTCTTACTAACCTCGTCCGAGATAAGCGACACCTGCGAATCCAAGGGGGTCGTAAGCCCCACGGGTTTGAGATGCAATACGGAGCTCTCGAATGCCATGAGGAGCGACGCCGCGAAGTCCTGCATTAGCGTCTCCATGTGATTTTGCAAACCCTGCCGATCTGTGGATGGGAACATCACCAAAAACTCCTTTTTCTTCTCATCGTCCAATTCGATTTGCGCGTCGGTCGGATGAAATGCAAAGCATCGCGTTACATGTGCGGAGGGGTACCCCTTGCAGATCGTGAGAAATTGATCATAAGCTGTGCTAATTTCCGGCGTGAGAGGACAATGGCATAACCCTATTACACCGAGAATCTTCCGATGCGCCTGAAAATCCTCCCAAGGACCCCGCACTGCCCCGCCTACCATAAACTTGAGCATTAAGCTTCCAGTCTCCCACGGCTGCTGCGAGAACGGGCTCTTCTGATGTTCGGTGTAGTACGGGCTGACGCTCGAGAGCGGAATTCGCGTGTGCTGCACCAGCATCGCCACATAGTCTCGGAAATGCGCAGCCGGCATCTCCCCGATTGCCACCACTGCCACTCGGATCATGCTGCCCCCCTCCACTCGCACCTCCGGCTCCATCTTCGCTCGCTCCCCCTTGCGAACTCCCCTGCCCCTACCACGATCCAATCCTTGCTTTCCCCTCACTCATACCTGAAGCTCCTGCACGACCTTGCTAAGGGCTGGAAATGCAGCACCCGTGCTGCGATGCAAAAGCTCCCTCGCGAGCTGGCGCCTTCTGGTGCCTTCGCCATAGCCATCCCCGCCACGAGCTCGACAGCAAGAGCTTCGCCCTGTTTCGCAATGGCTTTTTAGGGTTCCAATAAACAACTCAATGACCAACTTAGAGCATTGCCACATCAATCAATGTATGACTAATTTGGAGTTCCTAAGTTATTCCCTTCAAACACTAAAGTTTTGTGTCAAGAAAAAAAATTAATGTTAATGATAGAAATATTTTAAGTAATTTTGTAAGTATAGGATTTACGAGTCTTAATCCACTAATTACTTGATAGATTCAGCAGGAGGATCTTAAAGTTAAGTTGACTTACTAATCATGTTTTGAAATTTGTGAAATTATAATATTCAAAGGGGTGAATTTAGGCTCTTTGAAACCCTCAAATAATGATTCCGATAGTACATAACTTTAGGGACTAAGCAGTGAAGTAATCCCTACTCTCTTGTGTAATATTGGGGGACACATTGCGTAGGATTAGGGGCAAATTGATGGTTTAATGAGGGAAAAAATTTCAAGGAACAAAAACAATTACATGGGACTACTATTCAACTATGTCGGTATTTGATTTCACTAATATTCTATCATTTTAAAAATTCAATATCATATCCTACAACTATCTTTTCTCAAAGAACACAAAAATTGACAAATTGGAAGTTAAAATAAATAAATAAAATAAAATAATTTACTTTAACGATTCTAGCATATTTCAATTACAAGTCAAAATATTGTTGTTTTATCATTGAGATAGAGACTAAACAATTCATGTAAAAATTAAAGTTTTACATTAACAAGCTTAGAAATCTATTGCATAGTTTAGATGAGAAACAAGGCAACTCCGCTAAATTTAACTACTTCTAAAGTTGCACATTCGAGGCTTCCTTCATGGCTTTTGTGAGTTTAGATATGAACTTGGTAAGAATTATAATATGGGATTCCTCACAATGCACAAATAAACCTATTGGCAGGACCTTAGGTTCCCATAAGAATTGTGAGATTTAGTAGATTTAGTAAATGTTGAGTTTATGAATAGGTGCAATATCATTTTAAAGTTGATGTTGGGTTTAATGAAAACCCATGGCTCTACCATAAGATTCAAATACTCAAATTTTGCATGATATGCTAATTTTCAATCAACCTAGTAACCAATCCGTAAATTTGAATTTCCTATACTTGTATTAGTTTCTATTTCTTAAAATTGTCTAGGTTTAGTTACATATGGCATACACACTAAGTCAAAATTAATAAATACTTAGAGGTTGAACATGTTGCAAAGTCATTATTGCCCTAATGACCAATACCATCTTGAGATATGTAAAATGATAACTTGTTTTAGTTATGTTACTCATATATTCATTATTTCGAACATGGATACATTTTGCAATATTTTTGTTTATAAAATGATCTTAGAACCAAAGTATCTAGAGAGTAGAAATATGCAACTATTTCAACCTAATCAATCTCTTAAAACTAATTAGCTACAATAAAATATGAAATCAAATGTATACACCTTAAATATTAGTTCTATTATATTGTGCTTGTTTTTAAGACACAAATAAAAATGAAGAGGAAGAAATAATACCATCTTATATATTCAAATGGGAGAAAAAAAATGCTACTATTAGAATCTAAAAACAGTTGCATAAACCACTTGCCAAAATTTTCTGATCAGATGTATGATTATAGCACTTACAAGCTCAAAAGATTTAATGAGTATAAGAACAAGTTCTTTCACAAAGGGCCTACAAAACTTGGAAACATAACTAATCAAGTATTCGCAAATAGCTGCAAGCATCAAAATGAGGATTCAAATTCAAGATCTTCATTGCTTTATGGAGATCTAGAAGCAAACAAATCAAATTGCGCTACACAAAGTGAAGATAGAATGAAGTTTGAAAATGACAACAAACATTGTGATGAATATCATGACAAGCAAATTTTTGCAAATAGTTTTCTGTTAAGAAGAAAGGATACCACTGACAAAGTCAATAACATTGAAACAATTGGAAATATGTTGGATAACAAAGGTAGCTCAAAATACCATCAATTTGAATTGCAAAATTTAACAGAATTTGACCCAATACTTAGAGAAAACATTCATAAGCTTGTAAAGAAAGATCAACAACTCAAACCTAAAATTGAAAGCAAAACCCTAAACAAAATTTTGAAGGAAATAAGAAATGAACAAAAACAAGAAAATAATGGGTAGAATACAAAACTCAAAGATATTTGAATATCAAAACCTATTCATGGTACATGACTTTCTCTTTGTATCAAACTTTATCAATATACCTTCATAGATGAGAATTTTCTTATTTGTAATTTTTATCCTGAAAATAAAATTCTCTATACACAAGTAGACCATGGTTAGTACTATAATCAATTATATATAATTTGTATAATATTTTGAATAAGATAAAAATAGGTTGAATTTGGACTTGATTACTAAGTGAATCTTACCATTGCAATTTTTTATGAGTTTTAGCAGCTGTGAAACATCAACAAGTGTCATAGTTGGAAAACAGGACGTTGATGATGGACATTATCTAGAACAAAAAGGTAAGTGATTGTTCAATGACACCTGATTATTGAACGAATGATTTTTGAAAGCTCTATATTTTAGTTGTGAATCAAATTGCTTGTTAAAGTTGTTGTTTGTATTTTATTTGAATATAGAAAGATAATTCAAACTTATTAGTGATTAAATTCTAGAAACTCTAATAATATTCTTTAATTTACAAACTAGGAGCTACAATGGCACAAAGGATATGTATGCAACAACCGAATTGTAAAAAACATTATATTCCTTCGGAAAATTGTGTTCTTTATGTGGATTGTGATTGTTTAAAGAAGAACCAATCATGGGAGACAAAAGTTCTTAGTGCATATATAAAATCCCTATATGCAAAAGAAAGAAATAGGATTGTAAAAATTGATAAAATAGATTGCAAATATCTAAAAGAAATCAATTCAAACCCTTCATATATACTAAACTTATTGATTATGTGTAAAGATTTTCAACAAATACAAAAATTAAAAAGTAATATTTTAATGAGTTCTAAAATTCTCAATGAGGATACAACTAGAATATTAAAACATAGTGGTGAAGTTTACAATAATTTGGAAAATAAATTAACAACTGAAACTTTGACATGTAATACATGTAACACCCCAAATTCAGCCATTCTTTCCAATCATCCATGTTTGATGTTCTATCTGTTATTAAAGTGTTATGAACCACTACAAATTGAACTTATTAATCAAGTTTTAATCAAAACAACTAAAGTCATTCACCTAGAGATAAAAGTCAATGATAAACCAAAAAATGTTCATGAATCCTTCAATAAGCATTGCAATAGTCCCGTGAGTATGGATACTAGATTTGATGGGCTACACAAAGATAGAAGGTGTCCAAAGTCAATAGAGGAAAACAAATTGGATATGTACAAAAGACCATCAATTAATAATTCATTCATAAATCCAAATAGTAGCAAACATAAATATAATTCCAATGATATGTGTTTTGAAACTTCTTCCAAATGCAATATTTCTAGTGAAAGTAATTATATACATAGTTCTAGAGACAAAAATTCAGCTACATTTCCATCAAATGGGTCTTACCTTGACATTGAATTATGTACAAAAAATCACAAATTTCAGAAAAAGAAATCAAATATCACAAAAGATCTGGAACCCTCAATTTTAAAGCTACATTCTAGAACTTTAGATCTTAATGATAGTAGAAGATCTTTGAATGATATAGAATGTAGTAATGTTGCAACAAATGATTTGGAAGATTGCAAAATTTCAAATTTTTCATCTAATATCAAGGAAACCAATTTTGAATACCGTAACTCAAAACTTTCACGATTAGATAATCAAGAAAATGAATGTAAAGAAAGTTATCTATCTCGTCAACATACATTGGGCGCAAACAAGAACGATGCAAAAAAGAATCTAATTGGATTAAGTATTGTTTTTTCAAATTCTTATGAAAACTTGGATGAAAGTAAGGTCATAGACATTTATGATAGTAAGCTAGATTCAACTCCAAACAATTTTTCTATTGAATCACCTGACAACTTGAGAGAAATAGTCATTGAGAAATGTAGCAGTGATTGCTTCAACAATGTTGTTGAACAAACTCCAATGAATGAAAATAACTTAGCATCAAGAGTACACAATACTCGTAGTAGAAGTCAAATTATTGGAGATTATTCTAGTCTACAACTGATAAATGGAAATTGTCAACGAGTTGTACCAAGTTCCAACTACTCAGAAAACAATCAATCAAATGGAAGGCCAATATATTATTTAAATGATCAATTGGACGTTGAAAATTCTAAAGAAAATGGTAACATAAAAGTGATAAAGAGGTCTTGTGATATTAGCAATTGTATGTGCGATGGAACTGCAAATGCTACTTCCAATGAACTTGAAAACAAAATGCATGTTACAGATAAAGTGTCTTCATTTATCAATGAAGACAATAATATTGCTCAAATCAAAACCAAAAGAAAGTATTCATTGGATTCTAACCATGACAAAGAACCAAAAGAATTACTTGGTCTAAATCAAAAAGAATCTAGTCAAGAAGCTTTGACAAATTATTCCAAATTACATCAAAATAAACTAGTATGTTCATCACATATTTCAAATGAATTACAAGGTTCTAGTTGTGAGAAAATTTATTCTTCAGAATTTAATTCTTATGTTAATCCATGTTTATCCAATGTTGAAGAGTTCAAGGAATTTCCTCGCATCAAGAATATAAAATTTTATGATAATTTTAGTAATCTATCACAATATAATGATCCAATAGAAATTATAACTCAACCACCACCTATAAAATACTCAAATGAAAACCTTGAGGACAATACAAACAATAAAAATTTTGCTTTCCAAAATAATATATCTTCACATGGAAAGTTTTTGGACAATTATTGTTCAAAAACTATCCATCAGGCAAATAAATGTCAAAACTTGAACGAATTTGAAAGTAGGAGTTTTGATTGGAAAACTTATGAATGTGAAAACTATAGAAGTCCTCAACTTTTGGAGATAGTTGTTGAGCATCCAAGCATTGAAGAGCCTTGCAATCAAAAATGTTCATTCCAAAATGATAGAGACTCAAATCATGGAACATCTGAACCCAAAATTTTAAAGAGAAAATGTAAGGCAAATAAACTTAAGAGGAAAAAAGTATGTAAGGAAATACAAACAGAACTTAGTAGTCCTCCTGGAGATGAAAGCATATTTTTCAAGCTTAATGGGCAATTGTGTTTTCGAGACTAATTATTCAATATTAAACATTTTGGTAAGTTTAGAGTGAAGGTTTACATATTTGTATGTACCTTTTCTTGAAGTGAAGTCATATCAATACCATGATGGTGTAGCCATTTGAGGATTTACTTTTCTACTTGAAGTTGATCAACAAATCACAAACTCTCTAAAACACTATTCACAAACCTTAAATAGTTTCAACCTCTGTAATTAAACACTACATAAAATGGGACACTATGGTAGGCAGTCCTAAAAGCGCCACAGGGACCCAAAAGCGATCTGTCCTCATTTGTAGATTGTGAAGATACAAATGTACCTCATTTGTATATAACGCATTTGGGTCAAATCTTACTTAGCACTTTGGAATTTTGTATAAAATTCACAAATGCGAATTACATGTTGCAAATTTTTGCAATCCTCCCGAAAACCTATTTCGAATGTGGTCATAATTTTATTTTGAATTTACTAGTGCTAAAAATAGGTCAGATCTCTTAAGGTGGCGCTTTTAGGACACTCTACCTTATATGAACTCAACAATGCATTGACTATATAGACACGAATCCATTCCTCACCGTCATCATGGATGAGGGTTTCATAGTCACACATCATCAGCACTATACAAGAGTGCACAAACATAAAGGGCAAGTGCCTCTTGATCACAACTCTACACAGGACACAAGAGTTGTTTAGTAGTGTTACAAACGTTAATTGGGAACCATACTACTAAATTTACACATTACCATAGTCTTACAACACTAATCTCAAAAAGATAACACCAAATGTGAGAGAATGAATGCAAGCAGAAGAATTTATAGGAATTGGTGTGATTGGTATCTTGAAGAAAAGACAAGAAGCATTGATTGCAGAGGCGACTCAAAGTGAATACTTATCTCAAAAGAGTTGAGAAATAGTGTAATTGGTAACTTTCTGAAAAATTCCCTAATCTTGATCAACAACTCTTGTGTAGTGCAAATGTGGTCTGAGTATATCCCAAATGGCACGTTGTGATACTATTTGAAAAGTTCACAATATACAAAATCCAAAATCCACCCTTAGACTTTTGCAAGTGCATCAAAAATATTCCCTCTGATCACTTCAAGCTCCAAGTTGCTTGTTTCCTTAATTGGTCAGAAATGAGCATGGAATCCAGTGGTTGCTAATGCACCTTTTAAGAACAGGCCTGAGTGGTCCCAGGTACTTTGCCACAGATGCAAGTTAAGTTACAGCCAGTGTACCTTTTGCCACAGATCATAATCCATTGCTTGTCATGTACCTTGACGCAGTTCATCATTTAGTGCTTACAGCCATGTCCTTGTTCAAACTCCTTCAAAGGTGGGTGATCGACAGTGACCACTTACTTACAGTTGAGGTACTAGAACTGCAGATTTCTGCACAATGTAACATTGTCAAAGAGAAAACCAGATGGCTTCAACTAGAGTACGAATGAAAGGAAGTTTATAAATGGCTTCAACTAGAGTATGAATGAAAGGAAGTTTAAGTAGCTCTTAATCTATCAAGCATGTTTGTCTCTCGAATATAATTTCGTTGCACAAAGTGATAGTGATTTTGAGACTATACGAGCCATTTTTTGCGCACTCATCGATTGAAGCATATGTGTCTACAAATCACAACTCAAATGTTGTTAGTATTGAGAAATGCTCATAACACCACTCCAACCTTGCAGTCGGCAGTTCAGTAGAGAGCCATGAGAATTTCCACCTATCCAATATATGAACCTGTTTCAATAAAGAATCAGGGAGAAACAATATTCTTGCTCAAGAATCAATATTGCAACAAATCAGTGATGAAACAGTGCAACATTTCTTTATAAAGATTGTCACAATGCAAGGCAATACAAGCATTGCTGTAATCCAAACCAAAATCCTTCAAATCCATAAAGAACTAGAACCTCTCTCTCTCTCACTCTCTCTTGGTTCGAGAGTAAAACACCTCCGATCGCCAGAGAATCAATCGAACTCTTCGCAATCACGAAGGCAATCGACCTCTTCGGAATCACAAAAGCTCTGTGAGCCAAAAAGTAACAATGTATGGAAAATCAACAAGTATGTTCATTTCGCTTCTCCATCTTCCAATCCTGCACAAGAAATGTGCTCATCCCGCGGAAGCTTCCATTCCAGCACAAGAAACGTGCTCAGCCCGCCAAGGCGATTGCTGATGAGCCAAACCGATGTCACGCAAAGTCGTTTTGATATTTTCGTTCTTTCTTCATCTCGGCCTCTATACAGAAAGCTCCCGTTCTTGCTCCATTCTCGGAGCCGAAAGTTGCCGGGCATTGTAAAACCCTAAAGGGAGTAGAAACTGGTCAATTGTTCGCCAAGAGCCGCCTCACTCATCGTATTTGTGAGAAAAGAGCAGCATAGTGACGCAGCGACGCACGATGTAAAGCTTCCCGCGCTGCTGCTTGAGGTACGCGAGCGTGTTCTTGGTGCCATTCAACAGACAATTGTTGCGGAGCGAGTAAAATCCCCGCGAGCTCGATCGCCCCTCATCACTCTCATCGCTCGTCATCCCCATCGCTATTGCAGAAACTCTTTCTCTCGCAATACTCTGTCCTGTTACAATCTTAGGCACTAGTGTAATCTTATATGAAAAAGAAAGGGCAGACAAAGGAGCAGTACAGCGAATCGGAAGCTATGACGGTGGCCGACAATTAACAAGTGGAGCGAGTACCCGGAAATGGAGCGGGAGGCAGAGGTCTTATGCAGCAACTGTGGCTATGGTGGTGGCGAGCTCTCTTGCGCCCCAACCAAGGGGGAAGCATCGATACTGCGGCGGCACCGGCGGGTATGGAATCGGAACAGGGTCCGGGTATCTATTGGACGCGGCGGTCGAGGGAGATAGGAGATTGGATCTCGGTACATGTGCCTCCAAAAGGCAAATTTAATCACCCAATTTAATTCTGTGGGGAATAGCAACTCCCTTTTTATGACCAAAAGCTGATCATGATTCAATTCCCTTTGGAAATTTTTTTCTCTTTTTGATTATTTAACCAATCTCTTTGAGGTTTTTTGGGTAGCCACTGAAATGCGGCCAGGCGTTAATGGCGTGTCAATTGGTAGAACCTATGCCTTTAATGTTTTTATTATTTGGTTCACAAATTGGTATTTTTTTTTGTTCATACCAATAATAAGTTCATCATTTAAATCACTATTTTACAAAAGTCCAATTGAATATAATCAGTTCGAGATTTTTAATGAACGTTAAAATAATGTATTGAACGTTAGAGAAACAAGGTAATCGAGATAATTGCCTTGCGAAGATTAGCGCTATATCAATGTGTGTAGTGTTGTAAGAGCATCCCCAATGGTACATGAAGCAAAGGTCCCTCCAAACGCCAAATGCCAAGCCCCCTGTCTAGTGGCGAGTCGTTTTGGGGAGGCTATCTTCCAACGGAGACGCCATCGACTCCACGCCATTAAGGATAATAGTTGAGGTGGCCTGTGACCTCCGCCACCGTGGCCAGGAGGTGGGCCAGCATGGCAAAGCACTCTCTCCTCATCTGCAGAAAAGTTCCTCCCCTTCTTCCCTCTTCCTGCCTCTGCAAGTGCCATCATGGCGTTGACTGGGTGATAGCGTGAAGAAAATGTCTCCCTCTACAGGAAGGAAATTTGGCGAGAGCGGGGCAAGAGTGGCGAGGTACGACAGAATAGAGGGTGGGTTGGCACAACCATTAGGGCGGGAGTTTGGCCGCGGGCCCGCCAAGAGCGGTTGGAGGGGCCTTGATGGCGGGCCATTGGGGATGCTCTAAGCTCCTATACATTCAAGCAAGCATCTTGCTAATCACTAAAGACTTGCCTATTTTACATTCTCTATCTTGATCATGTTCATTTATCTTTAAGTTTGGCTTTTATAATCAATTGTTTTGGATAAAGGTTGGATATTTATTTAAGTCTTGTGAAACAAGCAAAGTGTTATTCAGTGGAGAAGAAATGATTATGAGGATAGGTAGTTTACTACTGAGCAGTGAGTTGAAAACTCTTTTAAATATATCATAATTGTGTGTATATCAAGGTTAGTATACTTTTCTTGTATTTTTAATTATCCTAACGCTGCGTTTGGAAACCAAGAAGAAGAAGAACACCAAACCCGTTAGGGTTGGCGTGCGGAAAGTGTCCGTTTGACCTACACTTGATGATATGCCCACATGACATAACAACAGTGGTATAGGACTAAGTTTGGCAACCACTCAAATATCACAATAGCTTGAATTTCACAATATTCACCAGCGATGGCATGTTTGGCAAGCAACCAATATTATCATATCGAATATCTCAATATTGGATTATTATGATATTTAAGTTTTAAGGTGTAGGGTGCCCTTCAAAATTCGACCGGTCACGCTAAATAGGATCCTTTTAGAGGGAGCTACATCCAACCGTATAGCAACAACGAGACAAAGACAAATTGTTATACATTGGGTGGCCCGTAGAAGTGGCTCCCAATAACCATGCATGTCACTCTTGTCGACTCTCGTTAGCTCTCGCCTTTGCATAACTCAAGTCACCAATGGGTGGATTATTCATTCATCTCTTCTCGTAAAGAAAGAAAGAAAGAAGAACAATAGACCCGTAAGGGTTGGTGTGAATAAAGTGTCCGTTCGACCTACCCTTGATGATATGCCCACAGGACCTAACAATTAATCTCTTCTCGTATCTTATGGTGAAGCAAAAAGCACTCCATCCTTATCATACACCGTTTGGAGGGCAAGTTGCGGGGACCGATAGGCGATGCTCTAAGAGCATGGCCAATGGCCACGACAACGTCTCCCGCTAACGGCTCATGGAGGGCCTGGCCGAAATTATGAACCCCAATGGGCTCCGCACTGCTCCCTTCATCCTGCCGCGACCCTCCATTCTGCATATTTCGCAGCTTTGCAGGGAGACAAGTTTGCTCCCGTCAAGCACAGTCAACGGCACGATATCAGGGTTAGAGGTTGGAAAGGGAAGGAAAAGGCAAAAGAGCGTGAAGCTCGCCGGCCGCATTTACTGCAGTGCAGGCTGCAGCTGCCACGCTGGAGGGCTAGACAACCACGCTGGAGGTGGACCGGGCGCATACAGTGAGGCTCAAGGCGCGTTTGACGGGCGTGGGTTGGATCTGGAGCCCGTCAATTTTGAAATGCACCGCATGTTCCGTCAGCGTGAGTCCCGTTACAGCACGTTTGGAGGGCGCTTTACAGGGAGCTGATTGGGCATGCTCTAAGTCCTTAAATTTCTAAGGAGATGCCTCTAGGATAAAATAGGGGCGTAGACCCCATAAAATTATTAATATTAAAAAAAAATAAAAAAAAATAAAAATTAAAAAAAAAATTAAAAAAAATTAAAAAAAAATAAAAAAAACTTCCAGGGATCAACAGTGAAAAAACAAAAAATTGGGGCCCAGCCCCTTTGAGAAGCAGGATTGAAAGTAGTGAGCGATCACTAGAAAGCATGCATGCAGTCAGTTGGAACAGAATGAAGGTCATGATCCCAAAGATATGCCCACATATCAGATACACTTTGCTTTCAAGTTTAGCCCCTACCCTAGATTCATTTTAGATTATGTAGCCCTTCTTAATGCAAATCTTTCAAAAAGAAGCATTTGGCCTTGCTTTTGAGCATAACATGATATTGCTCTGGTCTTATATAAATATATTTACCTCCAACAAACAAATCAATTAAATAAAAAATAAATTTAATTACCAAAAGTGGATACACTTACGAATGTCCTTACCTTCCCAACCATTTTTTGATCTTTTTATCATCTGGTATTGTGAGGCATTTAGAAAGTCACATTGTAATTCGCAATTTAAGTGTAAAATCTTTCTATTTGACCCCAACAACCACCAAAACCTTTGAAACTGTCCTCTTTTGATGCAAGGTGCAAAATTTCTATTCTTAACGTAGTGTGAGGTATGTTACTGGAGGATATCGTACCTAATTTCTATGTGTACATGTACATGAATTTTCAAATTTAATTCCTCAATATTTGTGAGATTATAATGTTCGAAGTTAGAATTAAGGTTTTTTTTACTTGTTGCAAAGAGGGATGGAAGTGTTTTGTCAGCAACCAAACCATTTTTGATAGTAATTTTGACATGAGGCTCTTCAAATTATTGTTCTTAAATGAGTTAGCTTCATGTTCACATTATTTTCAGGCTGGACAAGAAATCACTCTTCCGGAGAAGCCCTTGTCATTTAATTTTTAATTTTTTTTAAAAATTTCTCCAAAAACAGATCTCGACTGTTAATTTCAAATCTAATTTTCTAAAATTCAAGGCATTGGCAACGAGAATGGAATCATGTATCTCAAGCCAACCAATGAAGACCATTTGGGCTAGCCATCCATCCTCGCTTCCTCCTTGAATCCCAATTCACTTGGGATCGCATATATACACTTCCTACTCTAGCTCCACATGCTATAGTAAATTTTATGAAGCCAATTTGAAAGCTTATTTTTTCGGCATTTTATCATCTTCTCCTGCACATGTGTAAGCATGATAATAATTTTGATATTGATTAGGTGTTGATATATGGGTTCGAATTCAAGCACGAGCGATAGTGGTAATTCCTGGATTTTCACACACGGCTGATGCATGTCGACAGAAATTTGAGATGGTTTTCAAGGAATCCAAGGAGGACAAAATTGCTTTTTCTTTGATTAACCCCTAAATGGTTTGACTCATTTGTAGTAAAATGAACACATCCTCAAAAGCATTGTCATAGGTGGAGGTAAAAGTGTGTTATCCAAATCTCAACCGTACAATCTTGTCGTAGACATATTGAACATCATGTGGGTCAAATTTTGAGTCATGAGGCTTCATAGATTGCGAGATCATAATGTATTAATACTCAAAAATGATCACATAATTTCATCATTTTCACTTTAAAGTGAAAATGCTACCATTAGACTTATTGCAATGAAAAAGTCACCAATTAGAATGTTGTTCACCTTCATCTCAGTAGCATCCTTGAACAAAAAAAAACCATGAGAAAAATTTCTTTGTGCAAATAATGGCCCTGCAATGGTGAAAACTGCCCTAAATTTTACAAAGGAAAAAATGTCTAAAACTAGGCTGCTGTCACTGAAATGCATGCCATTAATTCATACTTCATTGTATGGGTCTGAGATTTTTATGACATGAACTAGACTTGATTTGGGACCCAACCCAAGTGATTTCGTCCAAAACGGAGTCCGGATGAAGAAGTTATGGCTCTCCAAAGTTTCTGTCATCCAAAATGTCGTTTTTCGACATTCGGCCCGCTTAAGGGTTAAGGTAAAATGAACCATAATAAATTATTAGTCTACGCCACAAGCTCATAATAAAATTGATTTGGAGTTTACTCAAATTGCCATACATATGCCTATATCTTCCTATGAAAAGAAAATTTTGTCGATGTATTTTCATACAATGTGAATGTAGAGGATTATGATATTTTTATCACAAAAAATCTTCACCATTAGGTAAACTTCTCTTCACCGGTGGACTTATCCGGTGGACATTACCGCTAAACTTCTCCTATAGGAATTTAGACTACAAAGGATCAAAACTTCTTAAGAAATTATTTTATTGCCTTTAATTCTTCTCCGGCACATTCACCATTTCTCTCAGATAACCATGTTTAGGCCAAACATTCCTGATTGACAGGAGGCCTTCTTCACCGTAGTCTGAATTGGCCTTTAGTGGCTCAATACATGCTCAAACCTCCTACTCACAAGCTTATTGAGGAGTAGACACTGGAATCTAATTTTGGAACAAGTGCAAAGTATGTAAAAATTTAGATCAATTGGAATGACTAGTCATAAATTTCTTCATCATTAGTTATGAGATTTAATAGTGACACCCACTCTAAAATATAAGGTAGACCATGCTAAATCCGTGCATTTAAGGACTACACTACAATTGGAAAGTTGGAATATGTGAATCAATATTTTTCAATTATAAATACGAAAAAATGAAGAAGTTTCCATATTTTTTGATATTTTTTAAGCACTTATAAAAATAAATAAAGAATTCAGAAGTGACATGTACCACATTACCTACAACCGTTCACATGCTCCATGTGCACGCAAGGCACATTCTTCTACATGAAATTTAGAAAGTAGGCAAGAATCTAGAGTGGGTGGTTTAAGGAGATGCACGGATTTAGCATTGTCTACCTTACACCATGAGTACATTCCTACAACCCAAATCATGCCTAGATCCTCCGTGTGAGCAATTTGTGGTGCCATGTGTATTCCGAACCACTTATCATAATGCTTCATTGATATATAAGGAGTAGATTCTATGGTCATAAAGGTATGAATCCTCACTATATTTAAGGTATGAACACCTATTTTCGTGCATTTAAGCAATTCACTATACTTGGGAGTGGAAGCTTCCTATTTAAGAGTGATGAGCAAATAGAAAAACGAAGTTTTCCTATTTTTACAATATTTTATAAGCACTCACTGTGATGACTACAAAGTTTAGAAGTAACCAATGTAGATTAACCTATCATCGGACACTTTTCTGTATGTACGCATGAGGTACATTATGAGTGATTGTAGGGTGCTCAAATCTTCATCAAAGTAAGAATCTGACATGCACAATAAGAGGAGTAGGCGGCTCGGAAGGAGCACTGAAAACACATGTGATGGAATTGCAGAGCTGTCTATCCCAGTTGTGCCACTTGGAAGATCTGCACTGTTTGCCTGGGGTGGGGGCAGAATTGCAGGGCCCCTCCTCCATCCATTCATTTTGCAGTAAAATTGGGAGTTCTGGTTGCCTTCTGTACGGTCGAAGTACCCATAACCACCAACATAAGAAAATTCGCCCATTTGTAGCTGGTCTATTTACAGTGGGTAATTTTTTGGGGGTGACAAGATAGTTTTTAGGAAGGTTTGTAAATTTTTAATATTTTTTCGTAAAACACATGAATTAATACAAATTTTCAAACAGTAAAGTACTGCAGGACCCCTTATCAACCTATAGGGTATGCAAAAACCACCTTAGTTGGTACAAATTTCCATTCATGATTCGACCCAAAACCACCAGCTTTTTGATTGTTTTGATTGGTCAGTTTGAATTGAGTGTTCTGACAATGCTAGTTCAAGCTAGGTGCGGTTATGGGGAGACCTATAGGTTGATACTAGGGGCGCTGGTGGTTTTAGGTACTTCTACCTTATCATACAATGCTCATCTGCACCGCAATTTTGGAATCTTTTTGAACTCATACAATGGTTAGAGCATCCGCACCCATACTCGCTAAGGGTCTGACAGACGCAATAAGTGGATGAGATATGCTAAGGGTCCTTCAAAAATGCCTCTTGGCTCTATTTTGGGGCGTCAAGAAATGACCCTCCAAATTTAAGTTTAGTTAATGCATTGACAATTTCATATGCACTTCTGGTGCTTGAGGGGCCTTTAAGGGTGAGGGAGTGTGATTTCAAGGGCTCTTCAAATATAGAGGAACATTTTTTTGCGAGTCACCTTTAGCACGTATGGGTGGAGATGCTCTTATCCTCTTTGTGATAGAATCTTTTGGTGATATAATACTGATACTTGGAAGATATTTATGTGGTACTTGGGTAATATTTAGGATTTGAACATGGATAATATGCTCTAGACATAAGTTGGTAATTTTGACAATTTCATTCAGTTGGTAAATTGATAGGCTGCAAGATTTCCTTGATAGTTGAAGGAATTCATATGTTGCCTACATGCACAAGTGGAGTTTTTAACCTCTAAAGTTGCACAAAGCAAGATTTTGGTTGTTTTAACTCTAGTGAAGCTCGTACCAACTCAAACTTAACTTTACACTATGGAGTTGAAACTTATTCTTTAGAATTGCGAAGCTAATCACTTCCAAGTGTGAAAGTGCAAGTCGTGAAAGTGCAAGTTACCGTAGACTAAAAGTTGTCTAATTGTACGATATATTCCAAAATTTTCTCATATTTGCGTAAAGACGACCAAACTACATAAAATTTTTCAACAAAGAAACAATTTTTGAAACTATTGTTCTCTCCAACATTATACAAAGTAACATATTGGATCATACGGTTCTAGTCCTCAAATTACATCTGAAAATACAAATTTTCAGCTTAAATTGGAAGATGGCAGTTTTAGGGCAAGGCAGAGAAACGAGGCCTTGCAATCTTAGGATTTCAGGAATGGATCCTCATAATGCAACGGGGCAGACGACTTGCAATGGCGATGCTCGAAGTTGCGTTGTACAGACCAATTGAAGTGCAGGAGAGTCACGGAAGGTCAGAGCATGCGGAGAGCCCGGCTTCATTCGCGATGATGCAACGTCTGTTTTCTTTGTGATCCCCTGTCTCGCAATGGAGTCTGTAATGGATCGATTGATTTCAAGCTCACTCTGAAGGAATTCGAAGTCCTTCTATCTCGGACAAGGATTAAGTAGCTAATGCTTTATATCAGACAATTCTGTTGTGATTTTGTGTTCAGATAAATTTTTGATCACTTCTATTGAACATAATAAAATTCAAGAATTGTTCCAAGAAGCTCCTCAAAAAGAAACCGATGAAACGCTGTAATTTGTATATAAATGGTTATTTAAGACTTCAATCCTTCCTGTTAAGGTTTGTCAAGTCGTATTGTTTCTTGAGTCTCGAAACTAAAACAAGGATACCAAAAGTCTCATCGTAATTGATGCAGTGGTCGAACATCTTCATCCCCGTATCTACCGTTTATTCAGACTATTTTGATAGTTTGTGTTTTACGCTGGTTTGTGCATTCAGAGTTGAAGCATCTCTGCAGAGCAAAGACGCTCCAAACAAGCCCTTCAACGGAATTGCGGAGGTATCCACTCAGTGAGTACCGTAAATCTGGAAAAAACCTGAGACTCTGTGTTCGCACCGCCAATCCTCGATCATCGACCGCTTCAGATGCTCTATACTGAATGAGAAAGATGCTATGAACTCCAGCCATATTATGCACTTTGCTGCGTTCACGTGTTCGATCGGGGATTAGTGGCTCAGTGCAGCAGGAGTGGAGATCAATGACCCGACCAGGGACCATCCAACGATGATTCCGACATGAGGAAGGGGATTTGTGATCTGGACAACCGCCTCCTATGAATCCCTTTCGACCTCGAGGATGCTCAGCAATCATGAATCATCTGAGCTTCCCTTCAGTTTCGATATCGTGCAAAGTTTGTGTTTCTCGTCAAAAATCGACCGACTACTGTTTTCTACTCGAATGCTCTAGTTTTCCGGTCACAGTCCTTGTTCACTACATGAGATTGATTCGTGTACTTCAATTTTTATAACGTTCGTATCTGTAACCACTCCCAAGAAGTAAGTGACATTCATCACTAGCTTGAAGACAAATAATAATTCTCCGCAATAGGAGTGACATTATCAAAGAATGATATGTACAAGAAGAATGAATTCCTGTAGATATGAACAAATGGGGTAGACAGACAGATATATCTCCCCTACAAGCTTGTGAAGTTCAACACAAGATATCCCATAATAGAATCAGTTCCAATGAACTTGAATATTGAATGAACCCAACCAAGGAATTTATCAAGAAAAGAATGGCTCTCCTCTAAGAGAACTAGGATAGGCTCCCCATAACCTTGCTCTCCTCGGGTATCCCATATGTGCTCAGTCATGGGGACCAGCATTAGTGGTGGATGGTGATAACATTGCTGTGGGCCCTGGAAGACGTGATCTGAGGGCCGTTCTTAATGCGACGGCTGTTGGCGGCGGATTTCTGTCCCACACGACTGCTGCTAATTCTGGAGGAATCCGAGAACTCGTCGTCACTCGTGGTGCCCAAGTGGTTGGGTCGCTGCCGGCGCTTCAGTCGCAGGCACGCCTTGCTGGGGAAACAGGAGATTTCCAGCAACGGCTTCTTTGGCACCGGCACGCACTTGATCAACACTGCCAGAGGCAACGCTACCGCCCCAATTCCCACGCACAGTCCCCACCACTTGATCGCAAGATCCGTTGTCTCCGCGAACTTGTTCAGGAACGTCACGATGATCACTTGGAAGAACACCGTGATGCCGATGATGGACAAGAAGAGGTAGTTCTTGTGGATTCCTTGGAACACGTTGAAAGACTCCGGGCGCCGCGCGTTGATCTCGTTGAAGACCTGGCAGAACACGAACGCGTTGAAGATGATGGTGTTCCGCTCCAGCACTTGCTCCTCGTGCGTACCCTTCAGCCCCAGTAGCTTGATCCCGCGGTATGTCAGGAAGAGCAGCACCACAATTTGGTAGATCGCCTGCCCGAAGATGTTGCGCCACATGATGTTGGTGATGAGCGGCGCCGTGTTTCCGATCGGCTTCCTGTCCATGAGCTCGTCCGTCGGTGCTTCTGTGGCCAGAGCCAATGCGCCCATGGTGTCCATGATCAGGTTCACCCACAGGAGCTGCACGGCCGTCAGCGGGACCTCGCCCGAACTCACGGCCGCCACGAAATTGATGGAGAGCGCCACCACGTTCACGGTCAGCTGGAATTGGATGAACTTCTGGATGTTGGCGTACACGGATCGGCCCCACCGCACTACTTTCACGACCGACGTGAAGTTGTCGTCCAGGATGATGATGTCGGAGTTTTCCTTCGCCACCTCTGTGCCGGCGATCCCCATGGACAGGCCGATGTTTGCTTCCTTGAGCGCTGGTGCGTCGTTCGTCCCGTCGCCTGTTACAGCCACCACATCGCCGCGACGCTCCTTAAGGGCTTTCACCAGCTTCAACTTGTCCAAAGGTGACGATCTGGCCATGACCACCAGATTGTCCAGATCGCTGCTGTTCAGTCTGGCGTCGTCCCACATGCGGAAATCCTTGCCTTCGACCACCAGCTGGCCGGGTTGTGTCAGGATCCCGCATTCCGCCGCGATGGCCTTGGCTGTGAAGATGTTGTCGCCCGTCACCATTCGCACCTTCACGCCTGCTCGTTGGCACTGCGCCACCGCCTCGCGCACTCCAGGTCTGCAAGGGTCCTTGATGCCCACGACGGCCATGAGTACGAGGCCGTCGTCGGGGGCCTTCCAGTCCGAGCGTGCAGCTTCGCTTTCGGGGATTTCGGTTTCGTCGAAGGGTCTGTACGCAAATGCAATGCAGCGCAGTGCTTGTGCCGCCATGCCCTCGATGACGCCATTGAATTCGTGTCGCTTCTCGTCAGTCATGGGCCGGCATACTCCAGAGGCGTCCATCCAGGTATCGCAGAGGTCGAGGATGATTTCAGCTGCACCCTTCCAATGCAACTCCACCATGCCATTCCTGCTTTTGTACACAACCCCCGCGCGCTTCTTCTCCGAGTTGAATGTCTCCACATGCAGCACCTCGTTCTCGTGTCGGATCGCATGGAAGTTCATCCCCAGCTTCAGTCCCCATGTAAGGATTGCGGCTTCGGTCGGGCTGCCTGTCACAGCTGGCTCCTCGCCTTCCTTGGGTGGAGAGACGTTCCCATTGCTGTTCAGGCACACGGAATTCACCAGCGATGTTTGCGAGTCCTTGGGAAGACGGTCGACGTCAGCCAATGAGTCATCCACATCCTTCGTCTGCGCCGCCAAACACACTCTCGTGACGGTCATCTTGTTCGTGGTCAGAGTCCCCGTCTTGTCGCTGCAAATCGTGGTGGCCGATCCCATAGTTTCGCACGCGGCCAGCTGACGGACCAACGACTTGTCAGCCATCATCTTCCGCATCGAGTACGCCAATGTGAGCGTCACTGCCAATGGCAAACCCTCCGGCACAGCAACCACCACAATGGTGACGGCGATGGAGAAAATGTTCACCATGTCCTTGATTACTTGCATTGGCCTCCGGTTCCGCGCCGTCGCATTCTTGAACGTGATTGCGAAGTATCGAATGATCAAGATGACGAGCACCACGGACGCCACTGCAAGACCCACCTTGCCTATCAAAGTGGCCGCGCCGTTCAGCCTCACCTGAAGCGGCGTCTGCTCACCATTGTCCTGGCTGATGGACGCCATGACCTGCCCCCATTCCGTGTTCAGCCCCACGCCCGTCACTAGCATCGTCCCTTGCCCGTCCTGCACTTTGCAACCGGACAGCAAAAACGGCCGCGTCTTGTCCTTCTTCACAGGAAAGCTCTCGCCCGTCATGGTGGACTCGTCAATGGACAGCGAGTGACCCTCCACCAACACTCCGTCGGCGGGGACTTGGCCCCCGATGGACAGCGGCACAATGTCGCCTACCACGAGGTCGAAAATGGATACCATCTGTCTCTTCCCGGCCCGCAAAACTTCCAGCTGAATATTCTCTTTCTCATCATTGAGGTTGCGGAAGTTGAGCCCCTGCTTGTAGTCGCTTGTAGCGGTGACGACAATGACGAGCAGCACCGCGACTCCAATGCTGGTGCCCTCGTACCACCCCTTTTTGATGCCCTCCGTCCAGATCCCCGTCCCGAGCGAGACTATGGCGCACACCATGAGGATGTTGAGGGTGGTGTCCTTGCATGCATCCCACACGAATGACCAGAAGCGTTTACTAACCTTCTTCGGGTACGTGTTGGAGCCAAAAGCGTCACGTCTCTTCCGCATTTGCTCCTCCGTTTCGTCAAGTCCATACTCTTTATTTGTGTTGACTTTAAAACACAGTTGGTCGATTCCACCCAATGCATCGAGGTCTTCTGGTTGCCGGTCTTGCAGCAATCGCGTCAAGGCGGCAGGGGCGATCCCAAAGCCGTGGGGAATGGGGTCGACTGGCTGAATACGAGCCCCTTTTTTGAATTGCTTGCAAGCGCAAATGGCTAACGTGGCAACTCTCAACCTGTTATTCAGATACACTCTCCTTGATTTGGAGAGTGACAGGTTGACACCACAATGACTAGGCTGATCGGCACTCGTACCTGCGTCCATGACTTTGGCGAAATTTATGAACGGGTACAAGTACTGAACACACGGGAGATTTTCTCAAATCGGGAATCTCTCTGTAATTCGCCTCAAAGAGCCGAACGCTGTTGTGGTTGGTTTCGGTAGTTAGTGTCGGTAGTTGGTGTCGGCAGTTAGTGTCGGTAGTTGGTGTCGGCAGTTAGTGTCGGTAGGTCAAGTTCTCAAAAATTAAATTGTAGATCGGAAAGTCTAATCTATGGCACTCGACCTCTTCAATATGGTCAGGAACTCAAGGTCAAAACGATATCAAGTGCCTCTATGAACAGTTACGCGATCTGCATGCACCCCAACAGAATCATCATCGTCAGAAATATGCACCAGATACATAGCCTTCTCAGTACTAACCGCTCGTAATTTGTACTCGTCTATGGCACACCTGAACTCCAAATTTCTAGTATCACAAGTCCATGCAGCATGTCCATGCAGTATACGATGATAGACCAGAATGACATCAAGCTGGAGTAATGTTAATTAACCTCAATTCATTGATACCGGAGTACGAGAAGTTTCCACGATTTCAGATCTCCAATCATGCCTAAAACTCTACCTAAAACTGTAATAGCCCGAGACTACACCTGATACTATACGTACTTGACGATAAATAAATTGTTGTATTCAGAAATACCCGCAATCAGAACATTTCAGAAACATTACAAGCGTGAAGAAAAGCGTATGTATGTGGACGACACAGCTACGGAAGTTTCCTCGCACTCTGCTAACTACACCACTCCTGAAATCGGCAGTATTTGTCTCTACAGCTTCAGTATTGAACTGCTCACTCGAAAGCAATCAGAAGAGTATTTGTAAGCAGCCTCACTTGCACTAGGCAAAGATCACTGACACGAACCATGCAAACTTGCATTGATTGGTAATCTCTCTTAGGTCCCAATAGTTGCAATTGGCACCTGAAGCGAAGAGGAGGAACACGAAAGGAAAAGTAAGTCAGATGACGAACCCTGAAGGTGGTGGAAGTCGAATACAACGCTGATTTCTCCTCGGTAGGTCAACGCGTCTGCTGAGTGATCGATGAAGGAGACACCGTGACGAGAGCACTGAACGTCCTAAACCTTGCAGTTGCAAGTTGTGATTCAGATATCTGGTATCGACCATCCGTCACCCTTGTTATAGAGCTGAAGTTCATTCCGTCCACTACGCGTACCGACAGTCTCACCATCTGACCATGTCCTAGTTATCATCTGACCATCTGCAAGTGATTCGCCACGTACCCGCTCGAAAGTGGGGCAAAGCCCGAAACCCCACTAGCCACGGAGCTGAAGTTCTGTCGGCATGATCTTTAGCGGCGGATGTGACTTACAGCAACCGAGTGAACTATGGGGCGTCCCACCGACACACTGGGCTTTCCCCGCCACTTGGAGTCATTTTAGGCATTTGCAGACATAGCAGACATTTTGCAGACCCTGGTACAGTGCACCGATGGGGTAGGTTCCGGGTACACTCGGGGTAACATCCGGGTATGTTCGGGGTAGGTTCCCGGTGCACACTGAGTAGGATCCGGGTAACATGCTCGTGTTGGGCCTCAAGCGGTGTGTTCAAGGATATCAGGAGTGAATATTGTAAAATTTGATATGAAGGGGGTTTGATATGGTTTCAAGCTTGTAGATTTTTTTGATATCTTTAGGCATTATTTGCAAACTCTTAACTCTTCGTTCAAACCCTTAACCCTCAAGAATAGATTATCCATATTATGTGACTAGAATGTAGTATTGAAAATTGGTATGACGGATTTTGTATTAAGGCCAAACTAATGAAATGTAGCCCTTTAGATTTATCATCAAATTATTTTGAAATTTTGATTCATTCTTTATTTTTTGAAATAAGTAAGTTATTGGTGTTTCAAGTTGCGTGTATAATCTTGTCTACTATATGGTTGTTGTGAAGGTTGATTCATGATGATTACAAAGCTTACAGGAATTATCAAGTATTGTAGTAGTTTTATTTTTCTTTAGTAAGAGCTAACCAACATTATTCTACTTTTTTATATGTGTTTTAAGTTGTAGCAGTTCTTTGAAAAAACCGAACGTTTAAAGCTTTTGTGGCTAAGAAAATATAATTTAAATATAATTTATTACTGTAGTGAATATAAAATACATAGTCCTTGGATACGGAATTTGTAAAGATGATATTTTAATAACTTCATAAGTATGAAATTTATCATCAAATTTTTGTATAAAAACTCTATGGCTCTTTTGGAAGTTGAAAGTCTACCAACTCGTTTTAGATTTATTGCTTTCAGGTTGCCCATAAGGAATCCATTTATACATAGTTCTTGATTATTAAATTTTCAAGTTTTCTTCTTAGTTTAGAGAAAATAAAAACTAGTGAGGGCACAAAGAGCTCTTTGGCAACACCCCATGCATTTGTTTTCAATATTATAAAAATGAGAGTTAACACCAACTCTACGATTTTTTGCCTCAACTATAATTAAAAATTGCATCATATTTAATTTGGGCCAAATATGATGTGGCCCTCAATTTTTTGAGGACTCTCTGGCACTAATGTCTTAACTTTCAAAATTTATTTAGTCAGATGGCTACATGGGATACTTGTGAGCAAATTTTGTTAAGGGAATTTTTTAAGACAAGTAGTCAAATTTTGTACAATATTTGTGAAGAAATTGTCAGGAGCTCTTATATAATTACCAAATATAGTAAGTTCTTATAGATTCAAAAATCAATCTAGAATATTATATCAATAATGGCTACCAATATATCAACTATACAACAATTTCATTGATTTGAAAAACTTGAAATTAACATCTTGATGGGCACCCTAGCTTGTGCACGTTGTCCATATTGCGGCGCTTCAAAATGCAAGTTTTGGTGTGTGACACCTGCATGTTGCTGTTACTCTATCAAATTCTCTCTGGATCTGTTGAATCATTATGCCATCTGGAAATTATGTGATACAAAGTGTTGAAGGCTTCAATCCCTATCTCCTAGCATGTAAGGTGTTGAGAGTGAACCTCAAGGAGTTTCAAATGAAGTGATTACGCAAAATGATATGGTCATCGTTAGTCGATGATTTGATGGAACATGAGGTCATGATCAGGTTCCTTATCACGGTACTCGTGAAATTAAGCGTAAGGCAGCTTAACAAGCAGCAACAACAACGAAAACTCCACAGGTGGCACCAGGTTGTATTATACTTTCAACTAGAGCAACAAGAATGATACAGCTGTGTAAAACAAGCCTTATTGATAAGTTGGCGACAAAGTGAGGTGGGTTGTATTAAATGGAATCAATGTGTGAATTGCTTTGTGATACTAGGAAAGCTTTGTTGTAATTAGAGAGTTTGAATTGCCGCAGGCCTCATCTATGGCTTTTCATTGAGTTTCCAAAAACACCAGTCTGATTCTTATAAAAGGTTGATAATACTCATATCAAAATGTGAGCGTGCTTTCAAAATGAGTGCATACGTGAGTATCAACACAATGTGCAATTTAATTCTAATATCAAAATGTGAGCATGCAATCATCGAATAGGGCATTCTTTTTGGTGCTGAAATTATTGAAATATTTAATCAAACTTGCATTGAGGTTGGTACACTTAAGAAAGTCATATTCTCAAATATGCCACCCACCGAATTTTTGGTATACTTGATTCAATGCTCTTGGTGAGAACTATCCATCCAATAAAGCCCTAACTTTCCTTGAAGCGTGAAACGAGTTTTTGCACTTTTGGGCAGCCTAGATGAAGTGGTTAAGAGTAATATTTTTGCCTAAGATTTTTACTCGGTGCTCTTTATATATACTGCAAAGTGTATGTGGTAAAATTTGCAAAGTCTGATTCCAATTCTGAAACCTTCATCTAGAAATTTTAGGTTTCACGTCAAAAAAGGGCAGCTTGAAAAAGTATTTTTTTGTTCTTTTTTTGGAAATATGTTTCTTACTAAATCACTACTCAAATTTCAAAATCATCTAAGTCAAAAAAGCTTACCAATTTTAGAAGGGCAGCCTCCAAATTTTTCAAAACCAATCTTTGTAATGCCCAAAAAAACGTGGGAGACAAACTTTGGATGTTATGATCTCTCAAATGGTAAACATCCAACGGTCAAATTTTGGATATAAACTAAAAATAGTCTTAGGTACAAGATCTTACAGTTGGAAGTTCTAAAAAAGAAAAAAAAAAAATCATTCACACCTCTGGGAGTGCATCGAAGTAAATAATTGTAGTTTTGAGGTTTCAAGCTCCCAAAAGACACCAAGGAAAAGTTAGGGGTTAAAGTAGCAAACTCAATTATCAAATTTGACCTTCATCACAAAAATGATATGCTCACCCAAAATGTGGTATCGTGGATGCACAAAAATAATTCTATGCACAAAAAGAATTCTATGCACAAAAAGAATTCTATGCACAAAAAAAATTCTATGCACAAAAAGAATTCTATGCACAAAAAAAATTCTATGCACAAAAAGAATTCTATGCAAGTTCCACAATATTTGTTCAACGTCTCCTTAGTTCAACCAATCCTTGATGGTCAACTTGTGGGTCCTAACCATAATAAGAAAACATCTCCTAATTGGACTTGTCTACTACAATGAAAAGCATTGACTATTCTTTACGGATCATTGACAACACTTTCTATTCATGGTAAACAAGTTGTAAAAATTATAAAACTCCGATTCTTTTACTTAACATCAATTGTGGTAGTATGAGCTCCTCACAATTTGAAACATCAAGTACTCCCAAACGAGCCTAAACCCTAAATGATTGGTATTCGTCGCAACTGTTGTACCGACAGATCGTCTGTTTAGAGAAATAGCTTCGCAGTTCGTTAATTGTTTCCGCCAAATGTATCGAGATGGCGGCACTCGATCGCCGCGTATTCGAGAATCTGCACCCCGGTCGGAGAATTGTCTTCAATTTGCCGGTTTCCGATCAGGAATTGGTGCGCTTCGCAGTTCTGGACTCAGCTATGGAGATTGAGGACGAGGTGACCTGTGCCGCCATGCTGGTGCCTACAGGGGTAGAAGACGACTGGATCTACAGCTCCGAGGGGGGGCAATGGCAACTTCTAACAACTGCTAGCGTCTCCCGACTGATTGTAGTGGATAGAATCGGTAAAACTAGGGTTCAAGAAAAGTCGGCATGTCTGCAATGCGATGACCAGGCCCTGGCGACCAGGTTAGGTCCCATCGTTATCGCACTTGCGCCACGAAGCTGCTTCAAATATGGCGTACCTATTGTTCCGTTCGTAGATTATACTCACAACATTATTCATCGCGTAGTGGTCGAGGAATCGTACTCGTCTTTGACAGGTTCTATGGTGGTAGAGGATGTCACCTTGGACACGGCGAGCTTCGACTCCAATCACGCAGACGTTTCAGTAGAAACTGGATGTGTTCACAGACAAGTTCGGAAAGCGGACAAAGTGGTTTACCGACGTTGGTTGCGGTTTAAGCGTATGCCGAATTTAGTGCAGACAGAAGTGTCGCTCGTCAACTCGAGTACGTGTGACAGGGACGCGGTCTTGAGCGATTCCCAAATTGATCATAGTTTATTAGTTCACAAGTATCTTCCACCAATTGTGGCGGGGTTAGTTCTTGCTGCATCAAGCATTGAGCCTTTCATGGAGCGCGGGGAGAAAGTCAATGTTTTGGCTCTCGGAGTTGGTGGAGGCGCTCTTCCAATTTTTCTTCAGAAGCATTTAGGGTTTCATGTTCAGGTATAAACCATTGATTTTCTTTGCTGGAACCACGAGTTTATGAAAATTGCGGACTTAGAGGTTGAATGTGTGCAGGCTGTGGATATAGACAGAGTTGTACTCGATCTCGCCCATCGACATTTCGGTCTGCAGAATGGCGTTGACATGGAGGTCGAAGTGGGAGATGCACTTCAGATCATTAGCAAGCTAGCCGTGAAGGTCACTGACGAATTGGCAGATAAGAAAAGTAACGATCATCGAGTACATGTAATAGTTCTTGACGTGGATGAAGGAGATGCCCGGTGTGGATTGAGCTCTCCTCCATCAAGTTTCCTGGAACGTAGCTTCCTCTCAGATGCGAGGACTGTGCTTCACGACGGCGGTATACTTGCTATCAACGTGGTTCCTAATGGAGCAAAATCGTACTCTGGGGTAATCAGATCGCTACTGTCTGTCTTTGATCATGTGTACGAGACTGTTGTAGAAGATGACGTGAATCGAGTAGTTTTTGCATTGCCATCCAAGCGTACAAGCGTGAGTTTAGAAGGCCCTTTGGCTCGTCTTGTGACGAAGTTCTTAGATGTAAGGTTAATCACTGCGATACAAAAAGCTCATACCGAATGATGCGATTTTTACAAAACTTTATACAGAATAATATACACCTCGCTTCATTTCTATACTACTCTAATTGTATGAATTTACATTAACCCTCTCAAGGAAGTTCTTGATTGTTGCGTCTCTTTCTTCTACGCTGCTGTAATGTCGTCTGCGTCCATGGCCTGAAAACGGAAACACTCATCAGGTACACTAATTTTCCATGTGTTGCTTAGCTTGTGAAACTACTTGCAGCATCCTCAGGAACAGGTTCGCAACGATTGACATACCTGGTAAAAGCCATGTGAACTCCAAAGGAAGCAATTTCTTCACACTCTCGAGTTGGAGGTTCACTGCAATCAATCCATCAGCGAGGGCAATTGTAAGTCCATTTATATTTATCCACTTTGACACTTTGCTCATAATAATTGCTTACAAAACTTAATTCATAACTCAAAAAGCACCTGCTGGATCCTTTTTCTCTCTTCAGATAGCAACGTACCAGAATACCAGTTGTAGTTCATGTTGGCAGAGAGCTCTAGACTCGAAGATTCCTCCCCGCCTAAATGGTCACCGGAAAACAGAACACCCGGTCCTTTCTTATAATGTAGACAGACGTGTCCCTGTGATATCAAGATTGTTGCATCAGCAATGTGGTCAGTTCAACTTTTTGTGATTCCAGTGGCTATTAACACCTCTTACAAGGAAAAGATGCAGTTGCCAACATGCTCCAAGAAAAATTGAGGATATTTCTACCTCTCAGGATGACAGGAATGGAGATTTACGTACCCTTGTATGACCTGGAGTAAAAACGAGGTCGATGTCAGAGCCCAAGAAGGTCCACGGACCTTCACCCTCCAATTTGATTTCTACATCTTCAGTTTGAGGCTGCACCTGAAGATCACCATTCACAACAGAACGGTCAAATCAGATGCCAAGTGCTAAATTCTTCAGATTCAAAATGAGCAGATTCGTAACTCTTAGTACCTCTAATTGATGAAGGATGCGCTCACAATTGAAACGAGCTTGCCACTTTTTGTGATCTGCAATGTCATCCCTGCACAGCCCATGATTCAGTATCGAAATAACGATATGGACATCGAGTTCAACTGTCAAACGTCGTGAGAGGGATCAATTTTTCTACTGTAATCGACTTACTTGTGAGTCAGGAACATGTAACGCACCCCGCCCAAGGCCTCCAACTGCTTCGCCAGAACCTCCGAATAGCGAGGACTGCAAAGCCAAATTAACACTATCAGCCTCAATCGCCTTACAATGAGCTCAACGAACTCCAAACGACTGAGTAATTGACGCTCACCTGTCGACGAGGATGTTGCCGTCGGGCCGGGTGATGAAATACGAAGTTGCAGCAAATGATAGCTCTGAGTGATATCCACAATGATAAACTCCCTGCCAAGCAAAGAAAAAGCTCATTACTATCAAAGCCTATGGCTCCGCGGTACAGATTAGGGCTCTGACAACAAAGTGACACTTACCGGAATCTCCTCGGCGTCGACTGGTATGGGAAACGATTTATGAGCCTCCTTGATGTCTTTGGGAGGGCGTTCCGTGTGGATAGAAGAAGTGGGGCATGCCAGGAGGGCTTGCAAGGCTCGTAGTCTCTCTTCCGCCGACTCCGGCTGATGAATCACCGCGGTTTGCGAGTTCACGTGCTTGAAAACCGAGGGCGCCATCCACCGACATGTATCACAGTCGATGCAAGTCCGGTCTGAGCACCCACACCCCAATCAATTACAAACTCCGTTCATTGATTATCAACAACAACGAAGAGACTGGAATAGTTTCGTACCGACGTAAAATTCCCCGTCCACATTCTCGGCTCGCCGCTCACGCTTCGAGCCTGCAGTTTGAACAGCACGAATTGCCCCAATGCTAGTTCGGACTGGTGCTTGCAATCTCGTAAGACCGAACAGCGACGGGGTCGACCGCGCTAAACACGACAACTCCATCTCAACACAGAATTTGGAACCAATGTACAAGTCTGCAATTTAACGAACTTTCGGTTTCTCCTTGGAGCCGAAGTCGATGAAGCACAGATATATATGGCAGGAAGTGAGGGGTGGAGGTCCTCGTTGCTATACCTGTTTCCCAGAAGAGGACCGTACCTATAACTGTCAACTGAGCTACCTGTACTAGAAGAGAATGGAATGTATCTTTGCCATGCAGTAGTTGGGGGATCTAGAAGTGCGATTGCGAAACGGAGCGCGAAGGTTCCGGATACAAATCCAAAGATTGTGCTTCGCAATTGGCTGTCGTGCACTGACCAATCGGAAGATTCAAGTGCAGGTGCGGACGGTGGCGTGAGCCTCACTCGAGAAAGTCTCGATTTATCGATGAAATGCACATCATTCTCTGTCTCTTTACTTTGAAATATCATTGTCAGAATTGAACTTATCACATTCAGAACTTCACAATACTGAGGGGCACTCTCAAGCGACCACTCAAATGAATGCATGTAGCACATATTGGTGGTCCCTTTTTGGAAGTTTCCAAGATGATGAGCACCACCATAAACTCAAATTGGAACACCTGCTGATACCTTTGGTGATATACGAATTTTCAATGGTCAATGGTCACTTATCATTGGAACTTTGAATTTCCATAATTTTGCATATCCAGATCACACATTCTTGGTTTATGTTCAGTTTTATTTATTTGTTTGATGATTTATTATTTACTTGATTTTCCAAAATTCTACACAACAATTAAAGCAGGCATATAAAGACGTGATCTGTTTCAGATGAGTTGGTATTCGTAGCTTTGCCATGTGTAGCTTTCCATTGCCAATGTCGTGAATAGCTGAGCAGCAACATGTGGTCGTGCATGAAGTGCATGCAGATTTGAGAGCATCCGCACCCATACTCGCCAAGTGTCTGACACACCTAATAAGTGGATGAGGAATGTTAAGGGCTTTGCAAAAATGCCTTTTGGCTCTCCACTTTGGCGAGTCAAGAAGTGGCCCTCCAAATCTAAGTTTAGTTGACTAGATGCGACATTCTACTTGGGATTGGTGCATTGACTATTTTACATGCCTTGAGGGGTCTTTAAGGGTGGGGGAGTGTGATTTCAAGGGCTCTTCAAATATATATGAACATTTTTAGCGAGTCTCCTTTAGAGAGTATGGGTGGAGATGCTCTACAACCTATCGGCATCTCCTATGATGTTCATAAATTGGTTCCTCGAAACAAAATAGAAGATGGCGTCAGCCTCAAGGTGCCGAGAGTGGTTTACTTGAATTCTCGTCAACGCTGCCCGTGGACAACAACATAACCGATGTGCAAACAATGGCTTTGTGAACTTCAATTCAATCAGGAAGGGAGCTATCAAAGAAAGCAACGATTTTCACTTGTAATAGGACAAAGAAGGGCTTGTCATCTTGCTACTGTAGGGAGAGCGAGAACTCACTACAAGTGAGGTATATTGAACGTGACCACGAGTTGGTTGGAGTGAGACGGGAAAATAACGTGAGTTTTGGCGGTCGCGTTGGGGCAAGAATATTGAGATTCTTCTTGCAAGTGCCGTTTGCGGGCCTCTTGGCGAGTCTTTATGATTTTGTGGATTTTGAGAAAAAAATATTTGGAAATAATCCGAAATCTAGAATTGTGACAAATTTTGTAAGAAATAAATGAGAAATTACCAGAAGTTATCAGGATTGTTTTTGTTATCTTTGGAGGTTGTTCTTGTGAAATTGACAAACATTTTGACTTAGGTCAATTTAGAGCTTGAATAATGATTTTGTTATGAAAATATTTCTTAATTTTTTTTTTCAAATTAGGTATAAATCAAAACTGTCCTATTTGGACTTGAAACCTAAAATTTCTAGATGAAGGTTTTAAAACTCGAATTTGGCTTTGCAAAATTTACTACACACACTTTGCACAATAGGGAGCACCGAATAAAAATCTTAGGCAATAGTACTCTTAACCACTTCATCAAGGCTGCTCGAAATCGCAAAAAGCATAATCCGCTTTCATGAACTTCCGGGGTTAAGCATTCAGCCTCATTTGAATCCAATATCCAAATCTACCACAAACTAACTCAAAGGAAAGGCACTACAAAAATATGAACATACCCTTGAAAGCTAAGTTTCCAAAGTATGGATGAAACTTGACCAAGGATAAACTTTGCACCAATGTCAACATTGGATTCCTAGTCGAAATGCTTGATTGGCATTTGGCAAGGGCAAATTAAATCTACAATAGGAACATAGGTTAATGTGTGGCTCCCAGTTGAATGTCAAAATTGCTGACGTGGGATTCAAAGAGGTGCAACTGTAGGATTCTGCTGACGTGGGAGTCAACGACGTGGCCAAAGTGGATGCGGCTATACTTTATAGGCTCTGACAGATGTGAAAACTTGTGTGGAGCCATATTAAAGTAGGCTGAGTCAGCCGTTTCCTGATTGGGCCATCGGGTGGGCACTAAATTTTGTACTCCATCTGTCCTATAATGGCGCAATTTTCAGCACAGAAAATCTGCAGGAATGTTGCTAGTGCAAGCAATTTTTGTGCATGGGGAAAATTAGTAGAAAACTAGAGCAAGTAGAATCATCATTTTTCGACTATTCTACAGTAAGTAATGAATTTTTAAAGACGGAAATATAGGTGTTCTTAAGATGGTGCCCTAAAGTGACGTCCTATAATCTTTGCAGTGTGTACATGGTACTGTTGTATGGAGAAGCTATTATGTACGTGACAGTGAAGATTACTAGGGCTCCATTTTCGGCACTGCGCCATTTTTGGCTGCTTTACCATATACACATGCTGGGGTTGGCTGGAGAGCGGGCTGGATTCAATGGCTAGCACTCGGGCCCAAGTTGGGAAGTTCGGGTCGGGGTAAACCTTGTCCCAGTTGCATCACTTGGGCCCGAACATTTTGGCGCCAAAACAGTGCCACATAGGATGCCACATAGGATAAATTGAAGTTTTGGTCGGGCCCTAGTATAAAGCCCTTGGGCCCGATTTGAAAGAATCGAGCCATCCTATTTGTTGAAATTTGAAGTATTCAGGCGGGCCCTCAATTTGGCCCCAAGTATAAAGTGGCCCTAATTGTACAGTAGGTTCTTTCAAATCTATATCGAGAAATAGAGTTGAGAAAACCTACTGAACACTTATAATGGGACAAAGGGAGTAATAAGGTAAGAGGTCTAGAAACCACACAACATCAGAAATCGCTCACTTGGGGTATTCAAGGTAGAGGTACATTATAGCTTTCAACTATAATATTTCACCACTAAAAATTCTTGTAACTCAAAATGAGTTTTTGGAATTTTGATCAAATTAAATAGGTTCTATTTTAAATAGGCTAGGCAAAATTTAATGTCACCTTCTATACTTTTTTATAAAATCTCAGATGGGAGGCAGTATTGTTGGAGGAAGAGAGGAGAGCATCTTTTAGATTAACATGTGCAACGTACTTTCAAATTTGGAGGTGGTAATATTATGGTTTGTGAATGCATGACGTGGGAGTGAGTTGGCAACCTTCGTCTTACAGAAGAAACATACACAAGTTTGTGTATCGTGAAATTTTAGAGATGGAAGTCATGAATACCATACACATGCATGATTCAGGAGAGGAGAGTGTTATTTTTCAATACGACAACGATCCCAAACATACTTCTAAGTATGTTACAGATTGGTTGTTAGTAAAGAAGATTCAACTAATGTGGCATCCGCCTAAACCTTTTGACCTAAATTTTGTAGAACACCTATGGGGTGAAGTAGGTCATTGTATGAGAATGTTAAAGTAGAAACCCACTAACAACCAAAACATGGTGCGAAGCCCATGTTTTGACAGAGTGTTGGAACATGTTTTGACGCTATAGCATGTGAACGCCCAAAGAGTGTTTAAAAGGGGTGGTTCAAACCGAAAAAAGGTTGTGAACAAACAGAGTGTTTGAGATGTATCAATCTTGTCAACAACAAGAGATCATTTCCTTACCTGATTACCGAGCGCCTCCGAAGCCGCACATGCTGATCCCGCCACAAAGACCTACACAATGCAATGAAGCAACAACAATCAGAAACGACTTGAACTAGCCACAGGTAGTCGACATTCAAATTAAACACTGAATCAAGAACTCGTGGCTACAATCTATCATCACTACAATTCGTCACGAATGTAATCGAAACGAAAGAGGACAGCTAGAATTTGACGATGCCACTCACCAGTCAAGCCGGGGGTGAGAGCGAGCTGTTTCGCAGACTGAGGTAGCCGTCCCTCGGAGTTCTAATTTTCTAGAGACGAGTATGAGCACTTGCAATGGAGATCGAACACCAGTGAGGTACGTAGTCCACTGCCCAGTCGGGATCAAGAGTAGTAGCGCAAGATTGACCCCACAGAGACGATCTCCCTACGTGACATATCTTTGGAATGAATGAGCTACGGCAGCACGATCTGTCGCCTCGTCCCATCCTAGTCATGATGCGGGATTCCTGGAGTGTCGAGACGAGGTGGTGGATGCCCAGCAGTCATGGCACAAATAAAGCTCCCCAGCGAGGAGTTCGAAGTACTGTATTGGATTTGAGAGTATATTTTTTAGTACTCTATTGCATTTTTGTCTTGTTATCAGACTAAATTCCTATTCATTTGTCAAACACAATTTACATGATATGTGCATTTGATACATTGAAAACGTCTTAGATGTACATAAATTGTGTTTAACAAATGAATAAGAATTTTGTCTGTTTCTTTGTTTTTTGTGTAGAATGAGGGAGAGAATAAATCGTTGAGTATCTGTCACATACCGCTAGTTTTATAAACTCCAAGTTCTAATTAAAAAAATCACAGAGGATGATACTTTCGCCTTAGTATTTCATGTTTCAACTACTTGAAACAAAATTTCTTGATTGCTCCTTGTCGTCACATGTTATTGTTCTCTCTGTCTCTTTAAAAAAATCCATGATTCGTCAAAAATGGTTGGAAATCAAATATGGGTTTTTTCCAGACAGGGAGAGTATTTGAATATTTTTTAGAACTTGAGTAGCTATTTTGACTTGGTTCATACATTTTTATTAGCTATAAAAATGTCCCAATGTGATTGTTTGATATGATATCCTCCCCTTGGACGATATCCTCCCCTTGGACGATATCCTCCCCTCGGTTGATATCCTCCCATTGGTTGATATCCCTACTTGATTGATATCCTCCCTGGTCGCGGCAGGGTATACTGGGCTACGTCAAGGTGACGAAAGGTGCAATGTGAGCTCGAGGCGAACCTCGTGAGCGATCGGCCACGCCGTCACTGCCCATCAAATCTCAATATTCCTCGGAATCGAATCTGTCTCCTGGCTGCGGCACTGCGACCAGCTTCAGTAATCTCCGCCTTGAAACGATTTCTGACAAGGACGGGACGAGGCCACCAATCGTCCTGCCGTAACTCATTCGTTACCAGAATTCTCTGCTCAGGACAAGCACCCCTGTCGTCAATGTTGCACTAGTCGTCTTGGTTCACAATCCAGGCTACACCCGTTGCCACGCCATATTCGTCATTTTCATAGCACAGTCCAGAAGTTTCTGAGGTCACCCTGTTAAAATCCTTTACTTCCGTGGGGTATTTTTCAAGAATTTTAATCGGCAGAAAGCCTGAACCTTGAAACTCCATTCGGGAATTTTCAAAATCAACTTGTGACCAAATGGCGGTACTCCCCGTTCATTGGTTCATAGGGATCTGTACTCTGCATGAGCATGAAAGACACAACATTCATTGAGGGACCCGCACCCATGATACTGAGACCCGATCACGGACGAGACCAGGTGATGCATGTGAGCACTAGCATCTATGCGGATCATCCTTGATCTCATGCGTAAAGGTCAGCAAGACTTGGTGGATTTAAACCGGCGACCTGGTGGCCGCTTTTCATTGCAAGTGTTGCTGAGAAAGTACTCGTACTCATCTCGAGAAACTGAGGACTTCAATCAACGATGGCTGCCTCTGCGAAACACCTCGCTATCACGCTCTGCCTGCTCGGTGCGTGGCATTCTCAAACTCCAGCTGCTTTTCTCTGTTCAAATTAGATCTATCCCAAAACTCTTTGGCGCAATTGATTATGTCCGAGGTGGTTTCAGTGGTTCTAGATTCCGTTGTCGATAACCAGTACTGGCAAGTCCATGCCTTAACTGTTGTTGCTGCATTGCATTGCCAGGTCTCATGGCGGGATCAGCATGTGCGGCACCGGAATCGCTCAACAATCAGGTATACAATCATCTCACATTTTTGAAATGATTGTTGCATTGTGGAGGAGGAGGAGCCTCTTGGGAATTGAGATTGCAACTAACCATGAGACTGATGCTAGCTGTAATGGGGTTTTACAGGTACCTAATCGACGACTGAAGCTCCCGCCCATGTATAAAATCTACCACCCCGCTCCAGCACCTCCGTCGGCAAATTACGCCGAACCAGCTTCACCAGTTCCCGAGGCACAGTACGACGCTCCACCAACGGCATCGCCACCCAGCGCCATGGAGAACGAATCCACGACAGCTCGAAAACCAGACCCAGGTATCTACACTTTCCCTTGCAAGTACATTGATACCAGAAGGAGAAATCAACTGACTGGGGGTATTGGCAACTCGGTTACTGATGGATTTCGTGTTCGTGTTGGTTGCTCAGATGCCCCTCCAACCGTGAACGACATGTGTGGCGAAAATCAATGTGTTGGCATGTATATAAACAGGGATACATACTTAGTAATTAAATTTGCATAGTGAGACAACCAAGCGCTGGTGCGGGAGCACTAACAATCCACATACACAATCAGTATACATGTGTCTGGCGTCCTTCTGAGAGAATAGTCAAGCAGGAAATGCCGTGCATCCTGAGCCTGAGAAGTGGAAGTGACTGGTGATGGCTTGGTCGAGAGGTGCTGATATGAATGTACAAGGGTTTGATGAAATGGAGGTCAATGTGGTCTCTGCTGAAAACCTCAAGTCTGATATCACAGAAATTCATCACACTGGAGATGTAAATATACGGTGATTCAAGACGATTACATTCGCAGTGATTTTGAATATGGTTATGTGTGGGAGGAATTGGGAATCATTTTGATGCTCTCTTAGTAGTTCATACTGGAATGTAGGTAGTGGCACACTGTGATTATCAAACAATGAAACATCAATATGTGTGAGCTAAAAAATCCTCCCACCGTCTTTCGAGGAATTAATAACAACACAACGAGTTGAAAAGATCGACGAAAATAATGTTGGAGGATGAAAACAAAAGACTGCTTTGGATGAAAACAAATCTTCTTTGGATGAAAAATATATTCTTTGGATCAAAACAACGCTCTTTGGATGAAAACAACGCTTCGGATGAAAACAACGCTTGTGGATGAAAACAATACTTCTTTGGATGAAAAAACAATTGGATGATCTGTTTTGAAAAAACAGACGTGGGAGCGAGTTTAGAAAAAAACTTCCTAACTAAAAACCTTCATAACTTCCTCATTTTAACCCTTAACGGCCGAGCGTGCCGTTGTGGCACGTATTAATGGAAATCGCATATTTGGGATCAAGACAACTCGATGGCTCTTGTGATCGAAGCAAAGAGATTCCTTGGGGCCGATCCGGTTGCAATGTGCCAAAGATCAACACGACGGACATCGTAGGAAGCAACCATTGCTTATTATACGAATTTGATGTACACCGTCGCGATACGAAGCTTCTCGTCGAGCTCCATTTTGAGAGCCTTTGTGAATTGGAGATTCTGCGAAAATGAAGCGTGAAAATTTGGGCGGATGGAGAACTAGGTGCTTGATGTGGACACCATTTGGATCTTCCTAAAACCGCTTACGTAATTTACGAGCTAAATTCAACCGCATAAAGACACACTAGCACACACACCGAATACGACGCAGCTTTCGCAGAGAATCCGGATCTCCTCCGCCGATGTAGCGATAATGCTTTGATTGAATTTCCACATGCCAATTTCAAAGACCACCTTTCCATCGCTCCCACACGATCTCTCAAATTCATCACGATTCTCACGAAAAATTCCCGCGATCCATCAGACAGCTTCCGACTACGCCGCTGTTTCTACGGTTCCCGTGGGTCGTTTAGGGGTTAACTCCGATTTTGATCATTTTTGTGTCTCACCTTACTATCCTACATCTACACAATGAACAAGTAAAAATTAAATTTCGCCTTCAAGACCAAATTTTCTACGAGCGCTTCCGGATCCTGGTCCATCAAGAACAACACCGGCGAGCTCGAGATGTCACGACTTCCTACACCTTGTCCGTCGTCACACCATCACTCTTCTGCAGGATCGTCTCACAAACCCCGTGCACTTCAACAACGACTTCTCTTCCGGCTTCAAATCCGACCGACCACATACACGCCAGCACCGTCACTGAACAACGTCGATCCACGAGTCTGTTGTACTGTCGCCGGCAATTGCACCTCCGGGAAGAAACTAATATCGTTGCAACAACCGGTAATTCTTCAACGCTTGACCACCGTAGATGAAGATTCACAAACCACGCCGAAAAAGAAAAAGAAACTAAAAACGAACTTCTACCGATCATCAAGAAAAACTAAGAATGATAAATTGTGTGTGTGGTCTCAATTGCAAAACTAGAAAACTACTTATAGCATCAAGTTGAAGACAATTTCAACTCACTAAGTGAGGGAGGGCGGCCGTGAGCTGAATTATTGGAGTTCATACTTATCAGATCATTTTTATGTAACTTAGTGTAGTCGCCGCACCATATAGTGTGGGCGGCACTTAATTAGTGTGGCACTGACTAATTAGTGTGGGCGGAGGTTAATTAGTGTGGCCAGAAATTAGTATGGGTTGAGGTTATGAGAAAATGGCTATTAACTAATTACTGCGTTAAGAAATTAGTATGGGCGGAACATGGAAAATGGCTATTAACTAATTACTGCGAGTAGAAATTAGTATGGGCGAATAAACGGAAATGGGCTATTAGACTAATTATATGGTTAGAAAATTAGTAGAGGCTATAAAAATGAAATGGTTATTTAACCGAATACTACGATCAAAAAAATTAGTATGAGAAATTAAATTAAAATGGCTTTTACCCAAATAATAAGATTAGAAAATTAGAATGGGAATTGAATTGAAATGGCTATATAACCAAATACTAAAATTAGAGAATTAGTATGGGGAATTAAATTAAAATGGAAACTAAGATTAGAATTTAGAGTCGCTTAAATAATCAAAGAACATAAGTAAAATGAATTAGAGTTTTTAGAAGTTTTTTATAAAACATTTACTCAAAATTTGCAAAGTTAAGCAAATCTTTGTTAATGAGTCATTTAGATGGCTCACACATGGCGCACCATCTGGGGTTACTTGTGAAACAAGTAAAACGAATCCAGAATCTCTTGCTACGACGCTCAACAAGATTAGAGGCACACGGTCTATACTAATAGTTAAGAAAGTTGATATTAGTACCGGAAAAAGGAGATAGAGGCTGAGTGGAAGAATTAGAAATCCCTACGCAAATGGATTTGGCTTGGAAAAAGAGTGTCTAGTTAGCAGTCTATAAGAAAGAAAATTTAAATGGAAAAGAAAAAGAAATAAAAGTAAGTAGATATAACCTCCCCGGAATACCGGTTTGGGATAGTTAATATATATATCCCGGGTCAATCGGTTAAATTCTGCCTAACCACTAGCTTTTCAATGTGAGAATAGCGCTACTAACTACCGGGTTGAACGCACGTCGTTCGACCGGCTATGTCAATTAACCAAGACCGCTACAGATGCTCTTTTTCTCCGCAAAATACCCTAGTATACTCGACATTTCCTACTTCCTACATTAGTTTGAAGCGACCAATAAAAAGATTAAAAATAAAATTATAGCATAGAAAGTTACTTGTCCGCCTCATGTAAAAATGACTTGGACCTATATTAGAGTTTAGAAGAGTAGATTACACCTCCCCCAATAGAGTGGGTTTGGACTAAGAGAAAGAAATTGTAAACCATGAAAGGCTTACGAGTCAAAATTAAAATTCAAGGTTTCCTCTTCGCTACTTGATTTGGAAACAAATTAAAAATTAGTAACTATGAGCTAACTCCAAATAATATAATTATCACTTTCTAAAAGAGAAGTTAATGAAACAAAATTCTCCCTCTAATGGTTTTGAATCAAACTACCAATAGAAAACATATTAGATAGAAGGCTAAGAAAGTCAAAATTGAAAATAGGAAATAATACTACTAAATACCTATTAGTAAGTAAGGTTATCATAGACACTTCCCCTTCTAATCACCTAACTTGTTCATCATAAGATGTCGCAATTGAAAAAAGGAACAAAGAATTAGGAGTTAAAGGAAGTTAAGTCTTTCGCCGCCTACGCCTTGAGCCTAAGACCTTCAATATCCCCCGACCAAAATTAATGTGGGAAAATGATATCCTAGACCTAGACGTAGACTAAAGAAAATTAGTGCTAAAAATTTATAAGACTTGCGATTTTAAAATCACACTTTGTACTCTTTGCACCGACTTCCCGGTTCGGGTAGGAAGTCTTCACCGTTCAAAGTTTGTAATTGAACGGTGTTGTTGTGAAACACCTCCTTCACAATATATGGTCCCATCCATAGAGCATCAAATTTACCCGGAAAGTCCAAGCGTCGCGCATCTTGTAATAAAACCAACATACCCGGTCGAAGGGTTCTAACTTTGTTCCTTTTGTCATATGTTAGTTTCCTTCGCCGTTGGATGACTTCCACATGTTGGGTGCTTGTACGCCTTGCTTCATTCAAACCTTCTAGAACTCCCAACCTATGACTCAAAGATGCGTTATCTGACAATCGCCCATCCATACTCAATTCAAACACATCCTCGTAACGCACATCATCTAGAAAGGTTACAAGGTTCGACCCTCTCGTGTCTTCCGGAACTAAGGTGAATTTTTCAATGAAGTTAATAGAAACACTAACGTCCGAATTAGAGTTGGGGTGGTTTGCCAACCATTGGGCAAAACCCCCTTCATCTTTCCAATCGTACAAAGCCGGGCCTAAACAACGAATTGGTGTAGTTTCGGGTTGAGGTATGACACTAGACTCCGGTTTTGCAAATTGAACTTGTTTGCCTTTATCCTTTCGTGAAATTGCTACCGGTAATTCATCATCACTTGAAGAGTCCCAATCGTCACAAAAAGCGTTCTCGGGTTTAATTCTCACCTTGGTGATGTTGTAAGGGGGTCCATACAACATATGTGGTTTGTTTCTCCCAATCGGTCTTAGCGGCCGCAAAGTCGTAACCATGGACGCCCTAACAATAAAGGATAACCATGCTTGTTGGTTTTCATTCTAACGACTTGGAAAGTAACGGAGTATTCCTCTCCTCCCGAGGTTACTTTACAATTTTTGATCTCTCCCAACGGCTTATCCTCACTTTGATCTGCCATGTTAATAATATAGGGAGATTTGCCGGTAATAGACAATCCTAGCTTCTCCATAGTGTTAAGAGGCATAATTTTGAGCCCACTACCACTATCGACAACCACATTGGGTATAACCTTATCTACTATGGACGCCTCAATCTCGATAGCTTTTACAGCAAAAGGTTTGATTTTAACCAAATTAGCACCGGTTCTTGCGATTGGCCTCCTCTGCCTTCGTCTTGTCGTTGATTGTTTTTTGAACCCTTTTAACAGCTTTGGGACAAGCTCTAGCAATTGAGCAATCGAAATGTCTGCCTTAAGGCGAGTGAGATCCGATATCAAATCGTACGATGTCACGATGGTTGGCTCCTCCAATAACGGAGGGGGAAACTTTTCCAACTTCGGTATTGTTGGTCCTTCCCAGAATTCACCTAGCCTTTCTTCCTCGTCCCTAGGCGATCGATCAAATGGAAGCAGAGTTGGCTGGAGTATAGAATTTTGGACACCTTCTTTTAAAGTGTCTTCTACCGCATTTTTCAATGTATGATTTAAATCTGATAAATGCGGTGAATCTTCCGAAGCACTTTCTTCATCAATTGATGTTAGAATTGGTTTCGTGTGTTGCGATCTAGTCATAACTGCTAACGTTGGTACATTGGCACCTTGTACCGGTTCTTCCATCGCGAGTTCGTGTAGAATTAGGTTCATTTGAGAAGGCACTTGTGAGGTAGAAGCAATAGATGGTCCGCCGTTAATGGTTGGTGGTATTAATGGCTCGGTCGAAAATCTAACATCTTGCGTACCATGGGCAAAATTTGCATTAGATTGAGATGGTCCTACCCCTTGATTTGTCCCCTGATTTAAAGGAATTGTACCACGGTTTGTTTGCAATGCCGACGGAGAATTATGATTTTGCCTATTTTGGGCATAATCATAAAACAAATTGGGCGGTCTTAGGTTGTTAGAACCCGAAGGTTGGCGAGATCCCCTCAAATTTTCTTGAGCTTGACGAGCATAATCGTAATTAGGCATATTCAGGGGAATTACCTTATCTGGCCGGTTGCACACATCGGTAGGGTGATTTCCACCACAATTACCGCAAATCACACCATTCTCTAACCAACAACTACCGGGTGGATGCCTTCTACCGCAAAATGGATGAATTTCGTGTCTAAAACGTCGTTGACCTCTAGGACCTTGATTTTGAGACTCATAACCACGATCTTGACGATTTGACTCACCATATGGTTGAATGCTATTAAACGGTTGTTTACCCTGTGACGGGCGCAAAGTTGGCGCAACTTGGCAGAATTGGTCACTGTGACCTGGTTGCCCACAGTTTGTGCACCACAAACCGGAAGCATGATGGCCGGATTCTATTGGAGGAGGAACGGAATTTGGTTGTTGGTTCCTAATTATCATAGACATTTGTTCAGTCATAGACTTAAGTTGTTGAGCAATTTGATCATGAAATCCCTTCTGAGAGGCTTGTAATTCGGCTTTAATCTCTTCCTTCCATCTATCATTGCTAACCGGATATGTCAATGCTAACGTATCCGTTGGAAATCTCGTGTTCAAAGGCACGGGTAGGATGGATTTACCACCGCTTGTGAGTGGTTGCACGCTGTACATTCTCGTGTAAGGGCCTAGCGTGAATTGGTATAAAACTTGGTATGTTTTGGTCCTCTCTTCTCCATAATCGTTCATGTTGTTTGTTAATTTGTTCAACCAACCTAGCGGCCTCTTTGGCATCGGCTAGATTCCTAGGTCGGGCATGCAATACTTCTTTAATCGTATTTTCTTTACAAAAACCTTGAATGAAGAAATGTTGGAGAGTGTCATCGGTTAACAAGTTACCGACAAATCGAGTGACCACTAACTCAAACCGGCGAATGTAAGACGAAATGTCTTCATCTTGACCTTGCCTAAGCGATGATAGAGCGGTTAATGCCGCACTTTGACCTACCTCGGTCCGAAGTGTTCCAAAATGCTCGTTGCGGATGTCCCATGTGATGAACGTATTTGCGGGATGATTGCGATACCATTCATAAGCCATATCTTTTAATGTGGTCGGAAACCACACCAAATAATACCTACCATCCGTGATCAAACACGTTGTGAGCATCTCGATAAATTGCTCAACATGAGCCGAGGGATCTTCATCTCTAGAACCTCTAAAAATGGGAAGATTTGGAGGCATAGGCGCGGCTTGAAGGCCCTCTGGCACAACTATAGGCAAACCCCTTGGTCGAACCAAGGGGTTAATTGGTGGAGGTTCGGGTGGTTCCATGATTTCAAACTCTAACGGCAAATCAAATTGGTTGAACACCGGAAATAGGTTTGATGGAGATCCAGTATCTGCAAGAACCTCTAAATTGTCTAAGTTAACTTCTATAAAATCGTCTATAGCTTGAACTTGTGAATTAACGTTTGTGTCTAAATTTCCAACAGATCTCAAACGCGAAGCAGTATTAGGTAGTGCTCTAAATCGTTGTAAAGGCCTTACTAAGATTGGTTTATGTGACCTAGTTGATCGTTGCATTTAACCATAACTTCAAAAAAAAATTTAGTTAGGATATTAAACTTACCAAGGTTTCCAAATGTAGAATGTAACCCGTATAATCCCAATAAGTAACATAGGTACTGCTCTAATCTATTCGATCACGTCCTAGTAACTATAGCTGCTTTAAGTCTAAACTCCTCAACTAAGTTCTAAATTCCCTACACACTTGGAAGCTTTTAAGTTTCACCTTAGTAAAAAAATTCTGGAGGTTAATTAAGTAGAGAATCTGCAACCCACTTAGATTTATAAAACTTTTCGGCAGGGAAAGGAAACGGCAAACAACACCTAGGCTGCTTGAACACCTAACTGCATGGTAATCCCAATGCAAGGCTGTCCAAGACCACCTAGATGCTATACAGACAACTAACGTGTGGGGCTGACCTTATACTACCAATTTGTGAAGAAAAAACTCTGCCACCGCGGCAGCAGGGAGCCTACCCACTTTCGCTTCCTCCACAATTGATAGGTCTGGATTTACCCACTACAATAGCAAACGACATAAAATTACGGTACAAAATCCATTCTTTGGTGAATTTTACACATAAAACACTTTGAAGAACATTTACCTGGATGTCGAAGAAGATCAAACATTAATCAATGCCTAGCGATCACGGTTCTAAGGTCTCTAACCCTTACACCTGTTGCCATATGCAGAAATTTTACTTACCCGGATATTGCAATCCAATCACGACCCCAAATCCCAGCTTTACTCCATGCTCCAATTTGTTGTAATCCCTTCAAGTACTTTCCTTCTTTTTTTTTTTTTTCTCTCTCTTTCTTTTTTTTTATTTTTTTATTTATTTTTTTTTTTTTACAAAGTCCCTTTGATCTAAAAACTTACTATCTACTCTACACTGTTACTAATCTATGTGCTAGAAGTGTTCTAAATCTAATCTAAGTCTACCAAGGCTATTTCTCAACATGCCTTGATTAAGTTGAATACTTGACTTAGACCTAATTTTGAGCTATTTCAAACCTAAATTGACTTGTATCTAACTAACTTAACTTTGAAAAACTTCTAACCTAAAAGAAAATTTTAGTTTATCTAACTAATGATCTCAACATACCTATTCAACACTATATTGCTCCTTCAACATGACTAAATTGCCTTCCAAGCAATGGTTTGATTCTCCCGGCAAACGCACCAAATGTGAGCTAAAAAATCCTCCCACCGTCTTTCGAGGAATTAATAACAACACAACGAGTTGAAAAGATCGACGAAAATAATGTTGGAGGATGAAAACAGCGCTGCTGGATGAAAACAGTGCTGCTGGATGAAAACAGCGCTGCTGGATCAAAACAACGCTGCTGGATGAAAACAACGCTTCTGGATGAAAACAACGCTTGTGGATGAAAACAGCGCTGCTGGATGAAAACAATTGGATGACTGTTTTGAGAAAAACAGACTGGGAGCATAGTTTAGAAAAAAAAACTTCCTAACTAAAAACCTTCATAACTTCCTCATTTTAACTCCGATTTTGATCATTTTTGTGTCTCACCTTACTATCCTACATCTACACAATGAACAAGTAAAAATTAAATTTCGCCTTCAAGCACCAGCCTTCTACGAGCGCTTCCGGATCTGGTCCATCAAGAACAACACCGGCGAGCTCGAGATGTCACGACTTCCTACACCTTGTCCGTCGTCACACCATCACTCTTCGGCAGGATCGTCTCACAAACCCCGTGCACTTCAACAACGACTTCTCTTCCGGCTTCAAATCCGACCGACCACATACACGCCAGCACCGTCACTGAACAACGTCGATCCACGAGTCTGTTGTACTGTCGCCGGCAATTGCACCTCCGGGAAGAAACTAATATCGTTGCAACAACCGGTAATTCTTCAACGCTTCAGCCACCAGAGATGAAGATTCACAAACCACGCTGAAAAAAGAGAAACGGAAAAAAACGAACTTCTACTGATCATCAAGAAAACTAGTAATGATAAATTGTGTGTGTGGTCTCAATTGCAAAACTAGAAAACTACTTATAGCATCAAGTTGAAGACAATTTCAACTCACTAAGTGAGGGAGGGCGGCCGTGGTGAATTAATTATTGGTTTCATACTTATCAGATCATTTTTATGTAACTTAGTGTAGTCGCCGCACCATATAGTGTGGGCGGCACTTAATTAGTGTGGCACTGACTAATTAGTGTGGGCGGAGGTTAATTAGTGTGGCCAGAAATTAGTATGGGTTGAGGTTATGAGAAAATGGCTATTAACTAATTACTGCGTTAAGAAATTAGTATGGGCGGAACATGGAAAATGGCTATTAACTAATTACTGCGAGTAGAAATTAGTATGGGCGAATAAACGGAAATGGGCTATTAGACTAATTATATGGTTAGAAAATTAGTAGAGGCTATAAAAATGAAATGGTTATTTAACCGAATACTACGATCAAAAAAATTAGTATGAGAAATTAAATTAAAATGGCTTTTACCCAAATAATAAGATTAGAAAATTAGAATGGGAATTGAATTGAAATGGCTATATAACCAAATACTAAAATTAGAGAATTAGTATGGGGAATTAAATTAAAATGGAAACTAAGATTAGAATTTAGAGTCGCTTAAATAATCAAAGAACATAAGTAAAATGAATTAGAGTTTTTAGAAGTTTTTTATAAAACATTTACTCAAAATTTGCAAAGTTAAGCAAATCTTTGTTAATGAGTCATTTAGATGGCTCACAATATGTACAGTACATTTCAATAAAGAGCAAGTTACCATCAATTGTATATATCTGATGAAGCGAGTTGTCGGAATGGCAATCGGAAACGTTGTAAGTTGGAGAAATGTGTGACAATTGTGGAATATTTACAATAACAACTCTTAACACCTTGAATCGGCGTAAAGTCAAAACAATACATAGAGGATTCTTGGTCCGAAGATATTTCGGTCGCTTAAGGCTCACTGTCTCACCAAGTGAACCACAGTTGCCATATGGTATGAAGAGCTTGTGTCCGGTCCGAGATTGAGAAGGGCCCTCTCTGTTGACATTTATCATCTACAGTTCTCATCCATAGCTTCTAATGAGACTAGGGTTAGGGCTGCTCCCTGTAGCCGACTGAGCAGGACACTTGTATAATTATCGTTCTGCAATACGATCAACCTCTCTTCTGCGCATTACACTCTGTGTCAATACTCTCAACTCTTAACAACCATCCATAAAGGCAAAAAAATACATAGAAGACTCTCGGTCTGAGAATGACAGTCTCACCAATGAGTACCAGTTGCCATTGGTATTGGCATGACTAGTTGGCGTCTGAGATTGAGAAGGGCATCTCAACTCTTAACACGAAAATCTAGAATTGCCGTAAAGGCAAAAGTAAAAACATAGAGGATCCTCGGTCCAAGGATGATTCTATCGCTTTAGGATGATTGTCCCACCAATGTGCACAAATGCCATTTGGTATTGGCATGACCATGTGGCATTCGGTCCGAGGTTGAGAAGCGCCTCTCAAGTCTTAACCCTTAATTGACATCCTTGTTTTCCACAAATTGGAGAGAAATGCAACCTCATTGTCTTCTGGCCTTATTTCTGCACTGAAGGTAAAACAATTTTGAGAATCGGAAACGGTGGTTATCAAGGTAACTTGGTGATGTGACCAATGCAAAAAAGATCGATCACATCGGGTAAGATCTCAAAAAATGGCACCGTTGAGAAAAAATTGTTTTGGTTGCTGATCATGAGTGAGAAATATCATATTGCTTTTTTGGTTTTTCTCCCCTTGGGTCATTTTTTCTGAAAATTGGCATCATAGAGCATGGTATAGGGATAAAGATCAAGATTTTTTATTATTTTGAAAAAAAATCGTCAAAAAAATAAAAAGAAAGGCCAAGTCAAAGAGCATTGACTATGGGATCACGTGGCCCCTAGTATTTCGTGCGGATCACACAAACCTCAAGAAGGCGATCGGGAAGGAGCATCGGATTCGGAAAAACAAAAGAATAGGGGTGCCTTTGGACAAGATTTGCACCATACCACTGTGTCGGACCCCAAAAGCAAAAACAATGACCTTGGTGACCAATTTGGTTACCGGTGACAATTAAGGGTTAACACATGGAATTGCTCTAAAGGCAAAAAAGTACGAAGAGGATTCGCCGTTGGAGGATGATTTGTTGGAGGATGACTGTTCCACCAATGAGCACGAGATGGCATCTCGCATATATAGGCATCTGGTTCAAGATTGAGAAGGGCCTCACAACCTCTTCACCACAAATTGTCGTGAAGTCAAAATAGTACATAGAGGATTCTCGGTACAAGAATGTCTCATTTTAACTAATTTATCCATTCATGGTCCAAAGTTAGAAGAACATTTGGAATATGTGTATTTGGAAGATTCATCATATAAGTAAAAAATATTCCTCGTACTATGGTAAAAATGCAATGGGTTATATATATATATATATATATATATATATATATATATATATATATATATATATATATATATATATATATATATATATATATATATATATATATATATATACTCTCCTAGTTTTATCCTCTTTTAGACAAGATATTTGTCATCAACCCTAAGAGTTCCTTGTTGCAAAATGGCCAAATTTTCCAAAACTTATTCCTATCTACATCAAGCCTTAAAAACATCACTATATTTATTTAGTTTATCTAAATTTTTTTATTTTAAATTTTCTTCAACTTCTCCAAAGTGTGTTAGATCTAACCATGAATCTTGAGTTACATTGACCACTTTGAACACACCTTTATGCTATTATCGTCAAAGTTTAAGCCAAGGCGACTCAAGGCAACTCAAGAGCCAATTGCTATTGAAGTCTCTAAAATTGTGTCATAAAGAGGGCCTTCATCCACATAAGATTTCAACTTTGTTTTTTGGAATGGATTCCTCATTGAGTTTAGTTTTAGTCGTAGAAAACTTGAGTGAATCATAAATGTTTTGAAAATAATGCATGGATTCGATTACAGAAGGTTTACATCAATATCATACTTGCTGAGCTTACTTGGGTATTTTATATCTTTTTCCCCCTTCACTTTAGGACAACTCTAATCTCTTTACAATAATGAGTGGTTTTTGTGTTTACTTTCGAGATTCTACAAGATATAATCAGTCTGTCCTATTATAAATGTTGAGTAGGTTTTCTCAAATCTACCTCTTATTACTCATACTACCAAGCATGCACCGGTCAGTTACTTCAAGGTCAACTCAGGAGGGTTCCCTAGGTACTAGACATCAAGGGAGAGTGGACAAGGGATTAATCCGAGAGCAGAGGCTTCCACAACCAATCATTTCAATGTCATGGGAGCAACAACTCAGGTGAATTCATATTGTATGTATATGATTATTCACATCTCGAGCGACATCTCGAGCGACTTCTTAAAGAGACCCATTTATTGAAGAAGGAAAACTATGGCTACGTCACGATAACGGAGGATGCGAAGCTCATTAGCCTCGAGCTTGCCGATGTTCCCCTCTCTCACATCCAAAGATTCCCCGAATCAAACCTCTCTCGTGGCACCTGCGATTCCACAACCATCCTCCGACACTCCAAATCCCATCCTGGAACCGGGTTTCTGAAGATGACGGGACGAGGCTCCCTATGATCGTGCTGCCGTAGCTCATTCGCTTCCGAGATATCTCGTCAAAATTGCGCTAGTGGTCTTGGTTCACAAGGCCGGTTCACAATGGCACTGAGCCATGGCCACGCCAGCGCCGTCGCATATTCGTCGTACAGTGATTCGAACTCAGGTAGATCTTGATAGCGAGATGTTTCGCAAACGCAGCTATCCTTGGAGTTTCCAGTTTCTCGACATGAGGATAAGCACTTCGCCAGCAGTACTTGCAATGAATATCAAATACCATGTCGATGCTTTATGACCACTGAGTCTTGCTCACCTCCATACACGAGATTAAGGAAATCGCTCAGAGCAACCGGCCGATCACGTCCGTGATCGGATCTCAGAATGATGGGTGCGGGTCCCTCACCGCAGTTTTGTCTTTCATGCTCATGCAAGTACAGATCCCGAAGGAAAGGACGAATCTGCGACGGCGATGGCGTGGCCATGGCTTAGTGCCAATGAGAATGGGTGTCGCCAGGATTAAGAACCAAGACTACTAGCGCAGCATTGACGACAGATATGATCCCCTTGAAGCGAATGAGCTACGGGAGCACGATCGTAGGCAGCCTCGACCCGTCCTGGTCAGAAACTCCTTCGAGAACGGGAATCCTGGGGTGTCGGGGGATGCTGGTGGAATCGCAGTTGCCACGAGAGAGATATGATTCGGGGAATCTCTTCTTAAATGCTTAACATGAAGCTCTTTTAGACTTTTGGAGTTGACGTAAAGTGGAGAGTCGTAATTCTTATATGCTTGCAATTCAGGATAAAGATTCTTCATCAGAGCATAGTTGCCTCAAAGTTTAACATTTTCAATGCTTTTCAAGCATCTGAGTCCAATATAGCTGAATGGTTGTTAGCAAGGATGAAGTCAAGACTTAAAAATTCATTGTATCGACAATTCCATTTCTCTGCAATACAATACCAACTTTCTGTATGCTGATAATATCTCAAGATTCTTAAACCTGACAGAAAGAATCTTGAGATAACAGCAAACACGACAGGGTACCGTGATTGGTTTCAATCAATTTACTCAATTACTTGTTGCATTTGACATCAACAAATGAGACGGTGAATTTGGAAATTGGATTTGGAGAATGACATAAGAAACTTTTTCATGCTATTTACATGGCCTTGTTTCAATAATCTCATCACATGTGTCAAAATGACTGTTTATCATTGTAATAGTACTGGGCAAGGCCGTAGAGGGAACGAATAGAAGGGAACGCACCCGTGGTTGCCGCAAGGGAAACTGGGCTGCGTCAAGGAAACTGCGCATGCGAATCTCATTCAAGCAGACAAACCTCGTCAGCCATCGACTGTGCCGTCTTTCTCACATTCCATGATTCTCCGGATCAAATTTCTCTCGTGGCAGCTGCGATACTCACCAGCATCCTTCGTCACCCCCAGAAACTCTGTCTGTGAATTGGAGCGGGTCCCTGACGAGGACGAGAGTGACGAGGTTGCAAATCGTACTGCCGTAACTCATTCGTTACCAAGATTTTCACCGCAGGACGATCATCCTTGTAGTCTTGGTTCACAATGCGGGACACGCGCGCCCTCATGTTCATCGGGGTTGATCTGTACTCTAAGGAACATGAGAAGAATACGCATTACGTAGAATCAGATTGGATAACGCAGCCATGATACTGAGATCCGATTGCCAGGGACGTGATGGATCATCTGGGAGATGTGAACAGTGGTGTGAGATCCTTGATCTCATGGATTATAAAGGTAAGCAAGACTCAGTGGATTTGAAGCAGCGACTCAGTGGATTTGAGTTCCATTGCAGGTGCTCAGCCTCATCGATCTCGAGAAACTTGACAACTCCAGCAACTGAGAGCTCCAAAGATGGCTGCCTCTGCGAAACACCTCGCTATCACGCTCTGCTTGATCGGTGAGTGGCATCGTCACCTTCTAGCTGCATTCTTCTGTACGCACGTCAGCGATTATTGAATATGATCTGGGCGGTTACATAGGTTCGTGGCTGGTCCAACTCTTTCTGCCAATAATAAAAATCGGTTTGTGCATTGGAATTTCTAGGAGTCATGGTCGGATCAGCGTGTGCGACACTGGAGACGCTAAACAGTGAGGTACATCATTATCTCACATCCCAGACATAAATTTAAGAAGGTACAGAGAAAGATTCAGAGAAGCTGTAAAATTCTTGAGCTGCAACTAATCGTCGGATTGATACTATGATGTGTTTGACAGGAGCAAGAGTTTGTTCGTGGAAGTAATCGAAAACTACTACTCCCCCGCTTGTATAACATCTACTACCCCGCTCCACCACCTTCACCGGCACCAGCCCATTACGCTCCATCACCTGCAGCGGCGCCAGCCCCGTACGCCCCAGCACCTCCGACGGCTGAACCAGCTTCACGAGCTCCAGAGGAATCGAACATCGCTCCATCAAGCTCTGAAATGGAGTACGATACCACCCCATTTGAAGAGCCCCATCTAGGTATCAATATCCACACGTACTACTGATTGCAATTGAATGTACCACAATCACATGCTTGCAGTATTGACAATTGAATGGGATAATAGCAACTCGGTTACTGATGAAACTTGTGGTTATATATGGCAAATGATTGAATTACCAAATGGCAACTCGGTTACTCAATCATCGTGTTCTTGTCGATTGATCAGATGCTTCCGCGACCGTCAATTGCGGCGACCGGCTATGGATAGGTTCGAAAAGAATAATGGTGATTATGTATGAATAGGTAGTGCATACTGGATCATAGGTAGTGGCAGACAATTTTGTACATTTCAATAAAGAGTCATCACCAATTGTATACAAACTCTTGAACGAGAGAGCAAGTTATTGAAATGGCACGAGTCATTGAAATGGCACTCTGTGAATTTTTTTGTACATTCTAATATATGACAATGAGTGTTTTTTGTGATTACTATTGAGATTGGAGAGGGTAGAACATGTCTATTTACGATATACTTTCAAATGCATGTAAAAACTACATGGATCGCGCACAAGACTTCCCATGTATAGAAAACCCTTATTCAAATTTATTATGAAACATGAATGCATCTCATTTACTTTGTAATCGAGATCATATTTCAATCAACTTCCTTGCTACCACATTTGGTATAAGTACTAAAATAGACTAGTACATTGTCTCAAAATTATTATGATTACATACAAATCATACCGGAACTCTAGTGACTAAGCTTCAACAACCACTACAGTACTCTATTTGAGTAAAATCGTACGGAACGTGGTCACTCAAAAAGTTTTCGTTATTGAGTTGACACACTTCAAAGAAATGACTACGGAAGTTTAAATAGTACTCCAATATTTGCAAAGTACATATTGTTAATAGTGAATTTGACACATGTGACGTTATTATAACATGGCGGCAATAACATGAAAATCTCCTGAAAATCCACTTTACAATCTCATCATAATCCAACAAGTAAATTGTTACAAACCAATCAGAGTATCCTATCATAATTATGCTAATAAGCTCGGTTATAATTCTTTCCACCATGTTAAAGAATGAACTCCATCCTAATTTCCAAATTTTCAAGAACAGTTTTTTGAAAACCACAACATTTACGATGAACCAAATATTACTTTTTCATTGTTTATCACAACTTGTACTAATTTTTCTTAACATGAAATGAAATGTTAACACAAATTCAAAAACTCCTTGTAGCTTATTGTTATCTAATTTACTCACATTCTGAGCAAGTCTCAAAAGCGCCCGTGGTTGCTGCAAGGGAAACTGGGCTGCGTCAAGATGCGGAAGCTGATTGCAGCAGATGAGCCTCGTGAGCGATCGAGCTTCGCCGATGTTGCCCGCCTCTCTCACATTCAAAGATTCCCCGAATCAGATCTCTCTCGTGGCACCTGCGATTCCACCACCATCCCTCGACACCCCAGAATCCCGCTCTTAAAGCATTTCCTGACGAGGACGGCACGAGGCTGCCAATCGTGCTGCCGTACCTCAATTGTTACAGCAATTTTGCTCGCAGGTGATCATTTCTGTCGTCAATGCTGCGCTAGTAGTCTTGGTTCACAATCCGGGTGACACCCATTCTCATTGGCACTAAGCCATGGCCGTCGCATATTCGTCATATTCATCAGGATCTGTACTTGCATGAGCATGAAAGACTAAACTGTGAGGGACGCAACCATGATACTGAGATCTGATCGGGGACTGTTGCGAATTCCTTGACACAGTACTCAAGGTGAGCAAGACTCAGGGAATTCAGAGCAGCGACCTGCGGTTTGATTTTCATTGCAAGTGTAGATAGTATTGCTTGCGAAGTGCTCATACTCATCTCGAGAAACTCCAAGGATGGGTGCCACTGCAAAACAACTCGCTGTCACGCTCTGCTTGATCGGTGAGTGGCACCGTCAAATACCTTGATTGAATATCTATCACCTGGTCTAACTCCTAACTGTTGTTGCTGCATTACAATGTTCCAGGTCTCATGGCCGGATCAGCGACTGCAACATCGGAGTCGCTCGATACAGAGGTACATCATCATCTCACATTGTTGACATGATCTGAGTTACCAACTCTTGCGTTGCTTGAGGAGCCTGGCTTGGCATTGCGATCGAACACCCAAGCTGCAACTAACCGTGATAATGATTCACTGATGTGGTTGACAGGAACAGGACTTTGGTCATGCAAGTAATCGAAGACTACTGCTCCCGCGCCTGTATAATATCGACCACCCCGCTCCATCGCCTGCACCAGCACCAGTCGCGTACGCTCCAGCACCTCCGACGGCAAATTACGCCGAACCAGCTTCACCAGCTCCTTCACCAGCTCCTCCACCCGCTCCTTCACCAGCTCCTGAGGATTCGAACGTCGCTCCACCGGCTCCACCTAGTTCAATAAAGTTCGATACCTTCCCGTTTGAAGAACCCAATCGAGGTACCCACACTTCCTATCATCACAGTTCACGTTCATCGGTAGGGGTATTGGATTCATGGCAATCCAGTCACTCATCGTATACCTGTTGATAGATCAGATGCTTCTGTGGTCATCAATTGTGGCGACCGACTGTGTACTGGTGATAAAGTATGAATAGGAACACAATCAAGAGCAGGTTTTAGATCACCAACAATCGACATATGTGAATAATGTATAGTTGAGCGGACTGTAAGACTGGTGTCTATCAAGCAGTGTATCGAAAATTGAAGTTGTACTGGTGTCCATCAAGCAGGAGTTGGCGTGCATCTTGAGCCTGAGAAGTGAACGTGGGTTTCATCAGCATGGACCAGAGCTGCTGGTATCAATAAAGAGAGATTCAGACCACTTTTTGCAGATAACTCAGTTAGCTAATAAGATGATATTAAGCTTACTTATACTTATTTTGACCTTTCAAACTGAGATTGATCAAATTAGGCAGTGGAGTAATCCCCAATTCCGTTAGCGGCATAGTGCCATTTTAACGGAATTGAGGTTAGTTGTGAAAAGCAGCAAACTTGAGTTTCCAATCCCTATATCGAGTGTGAAAGGTAATATAAGTATATGTGGGTTTAATTGCATCTCATTATCAAGCTGAGTAGTTTGCAAAAGGTGGTTGCATGATACAGAGGGTTACCGTTTACGACTAACTCTATTATATAAAATCTTAGCACCACACAATATTTCATGTGAGCTCGGCAGCCCTACCTCTGACGACTTAGAGAGTGTCTTTCTCTCAACACTCTATCTTACTCCACATATTATAGTTCATATATTGAAACTAGTTCTGATCACTACCTCACGAAACATACATTACAAATTTCTGTACCATTTTGTGTTCATGAATCCTGCATGGTATCGAATGGCTGTAGAGGTGTTAAAATATCATACCTTCTTCGTTAGAATACAGGTTCTTCAGTAAACGTGAGTGATAATTACATGAGAGACCGTAACACAGAATTGAAGTAAAAGATTGACAACGTGAGAAAAAGCGTACTGGAACGGCTGAGAGGAGTCAACAAGATTCTTAATTCAATCGGTACTACAAAATTGCGAAGTCTGCTCCAATCGGCAGATGGTCACTTGGGTGACTGTAGTTAGGCAGGAAGCCCTCAAGATCAGGAGAGCCCGGCGCCGGAAGTGCCAGCAAGTTGATGAATCGCAAAGAATCGGAAGGCCGGAAGAAAATGTAGTCTAATGTGCCAGTGAATCCTGGAGTCACATTCGTGTTGGGGTGCGCTCCCAGCGCTTCGCTGTAAAGACTCTGTAACCGCAGCGGTGCCCGTTCCGGCGATGGTGCCTCTCTATCCAAGTCCAGGCCAGTAAAGCTTGCTTCCATGCTTCCATTAGAATCCTGTGAACCTGAGGTAATATATTGATAAACCTGCCACCAAGTAGAGCTCGGATCAGATACAGCTCCGATAAGAAACATAAAACTGATCACAGATTTACGTTAGAAACTGGCATTGACAGAATCGATATCTAACAACTAGTGTGCATGCTTACCGGATCTCCTGGGGTTGAGTTGTAATCGCCACAAACGAGCACCAAAGGATTACAATCCAGCTTCGCCTTCACGCTCTGTTGGAATGTCACGATTTGAGAAAGTAGGTACCGAGCTTGAGCCAGCTTCACATCAGCCCATTCTGGGTCCCTGCAACGCCAACAGTATTAGTAATCAACTCGGAAAATAAGCTTCTCACTGCAAGAGACTAGGAACATACCAGTAGAGGTGAGCGTTCCCAAGAATTAAAATTTTGTTCGGTGAATCTCGCATGCGAAAGGCAGCCACTATCGCCACACAATCTCGCTTGAGGCGCACTCTTGGGTCATTCGGATCCCCTCGGTATTCTGGACCTGCTGCAATCGAAGATTCATAGGTCCCATTTCAAACAAGCTTCACACAAGGACCTCGTACTACAAGGAAACTGAGAATAGGTAGCAAAATCATATGTTACCCTTCGCAGGCGAGGATGATCGAGACCGACTTCTTGACTTATCAGGACTTGAATCCCTCACAGTCTCACTGTCGGTCTGCAAGGGTGACTCCAGAGTATCCACCTCCGTGGGAGCGGGAACAAGATCGTTGAAATCAACTACTTGCTCCTCCACGATTTCCATTCTGATCAATTTTTAAAACATTCAGTTCATATAGGACAGAGATTTATCAACCTAAATTGATACTTAAAAGTAATGAGAAAGGGGAAGTCTAACTTGGCATTAACCTGTCGCGTCTAAAGAAGATACCACACCCATCGCGTTTCCTGCCAGTGCGTTGGATGTAAACACTGCTATAGCCTTCTCTGGTCAATCTGCTCCTGTAATAGGTCTCGTACTCATCTAGTTCCTGCACGGCGTACAGATATTTTCTTTAATGAAGAAGGGCCTTAAACGAAAGAAAATAGCAGTAAGTAGGTAAGGATCAGATTGACCTTACCAGGCCATCACTTGTTCGAACCTTATGAAATCTACGAAAGGAAAGGAAAGATGATAACCTGCAGACATAGGACGTCCGCATCGAATGATAACAGTCGCTCCAAAACAGCCTTTGACCGATTCTTCCATCTGCAATATGAAGGTTCACTTTAGAAGTCAAAACAATAAGTGATCTTTCACTTTTATTGTTACAGTGAGACTCCTTTTATTTGTTTTGTTGTTCGCACTAATCCAAGAAACAAGAATAGCACGAAGAAGTAGCAATTATGTGGTTCTTATGTGACGTGCTAGGATATCTTTAAGATAAGAAACTTATGCACACTTCTAGTTAAAATCCTACAAATGGATTAATTGAACTTGCACATGATTTTGGTAGCCCAAATGATGTTTGAAATTGTAACTCTAAATCTCCTTGGAGATGGCTCATGCAATTAACTAGTTCTAGAGCCGCGACTTGGGCAAATAACTAGTTCTAGAGCGGCTAGTTGTAAAGTTGAAAATGTAGGAAGAATCACAAATCTAGAAAAATCGGTGAGCAATTTTCTATGACAATTTTCTGGATTAAGGGTTTTGGAGTATCAAAGGATCTAAAATCTTATCTTGCACATTAGGTACTCACCTCAAGCAAGGCGATGGAGAATGTGGAAATGCAACACTCTTCACATAAGACTGCGCGAGGATATTGTAGGAAACTACTCGGACGAGCGCTGCAAATTCAACCAAAAAAATTCTCAAAACCCTAAACCCTCTGATCTCGATTGCTATCAGAAACACTCACAATGTCGCAAACGTGGGCTTACGAGTGGAAGGCGAGGCTTCAGGTTCTTGCGGAGACTGGATGGGGACGAACGTGGGCGACCACTTCGGAACAGCGGCGGTCATTTTACCATACGACTTCTGCTGCACCTGGTGATGTCCAATTCAGCTGAGAATGGGAGAAAAAAATTCAAATTTCATTGCAATGCGAATCTTCAGGAGCGTATACGCATTGCAATTCGGAGCAGGAACATTCAATGCAGGACCTCTCTGAGGATGCTTCAATGCTTGCAGGTACGCTGTGACAGAAACTAAGAAAGGAAAGACAAAAAGCTGAGGGCTAATGTAATGAGGAAGAAAGTATGAAATGTGTTACAATGCTATCAGCGGCAGCAGAGCGAATCGTGAAAAGAAAACGGCGCTGAAGCATTCTCTCACTGAATGAGCACGATGGGCTCGAAAACGACGATCTCCAGCTTGTTCGAAGGAGGGAATGCGAAGTCCATAGAACTACATTCTATTTGATTCCACACTATTCTTCATCTGTTCCAACAGTGTTCTCCATCGGTTCCCACATCCCACACTTACAACAAGGTGCTCAATAATGGCTCAATTTTCAGCACGGGGAATCTCTTGGGAATTTCCCACTGCAAGTAATTTTTGTGCACAAGGAAAATTAGTATAACGATGGAGCAAGTGAAATCATCATTTTTGGACTCTTCTACAATGAGTTATGAATTTTTGAAGTTGGATATACATGTGTTTCTGAAAGTGACACCTTATAATGCTTGCATTTAGAACATGGTATTGTTGTGTGGGGAAGCAATTATGTATCTATTAGTGAAGATTACTAGAGCTCCATTATGGGACCTGCTCCGTTTTAGATCACTCTACTACACTCCATTGTTCCTACTGTTTAAGGTAGGACGCTCAGTAATTGCATAATTCCAAATTGGCAAGCTGTATGTTGGAGTAAAGGGAATTGAAGGGAATTGATTTTGGAAAGTGGCCAAAGTATGTGGAAGACGGCATCAAGTGGAATCATAATTGAAGCCTTGACCATTAATGGTTTACGATTTTGTAGCATTTTTAAGTTTTGGAAGTGAAACCCATAGGTGTACCTAAAACCAATTTGTCTAAAATTTACACCATAAGTACAGCAAGACTTTGTGTTGTACACATAATTCAGTGATATACCCCCCAATTAGATGCCCTTAACCTCTGAACGTCCTTGCCTATTTTTAGCCAAAAAACACATTTTCAAACAAGATGTTGATATTGAAAATAAAGGTAAGTTATTCAGATCTCAAGAGTACAAACTTATAGTAGACTTATCAAAGATCATGTTGACTAGATTTTAAGTCATGGATCCTCAAAGATTGGGAAATCATACCGTATTAGTACTAAAAACAATCTGCAAAATTTCATCATTTTCACTCTAGTGGGAAAATTCTACCAACAAATAAATTGCAATGAAAATGTCACCAACAAGAAAATTGTTCGCCTCATCTAAATAACACACTTGTACCAAAAAGATTCATCAATAAAATTCATTTGCTCCTATGGTGGCCTTGCAATGGTGAAAATGCAAAACAATTACAAAGGAAAAGTAGTCCGAATCTACACCTTTTGCACTCAAACCTATGCCTTATCCTTCGACCACCTTTCATCAAGTCAAGATTTCTACCACTAAAACTAAACTCTAATTGGATTTCATTCCAGAAAATAAAGCGAAAATCTAACAATGGATGAAGGAGACATAGCTCCTCAAACTTCATCCATTTTCATAACTTTTTTTTATTGTAGAAACATCAGGGAAATTCCAATACTAAACTTATATGGATCAAAAAGCTTCCAACTAGGAAGTTGTTGAGATCAATCTTAAGATCATACTTATGTAAAAAAACTTTTTAAAAACTATTTTCAATTTCACAAAATTAGATCATAATTAGATTTCAAAATTATAGAGTTTATAAAACACAAAGCTTAAAAAAATGATAAAATTTAATGAAATTTTCAGAAATTTAGTTTTCATTGGTTTAAAATTTGAAAAATTTTCATTTTTCTGAGATAATGGATTAAAAATGCCGGAAATCTGGTTGAAGAGGCTATGGTATACTTTCACCAGGAATTATTTTTGGAAAGCACTCAGTAGCCTCATAGTCGCATTATACACTAGGAATGAAATGGAGTAAGGTAGGTGGCTTGAAATTACACAACATCAAAAACCACTTCTCTAACTCCTAAACGTCTTTGCAATTGTTTTCATTGATACATTTTGGATGAAGGGTAGAAACTTTGAACAACCATAACTTCTTTCTCTGAAATCTGTTTTTGACAAAAAATCACTTTGGTTGTGTCCCAAATCAAGCCTAATATGTGTAGTTTTATCATTAGATTTTATCATTTTTTAAAGCTTTGTAGTTTATTAACTCTATAATTTTGAAAGTTTTATGTATAAAAACCGAAAAAAAACTAAACCCTAATATAATGGTGATGAAATTTATATGTGAAAAGTAAATGTATATGAAATTTATATGTGAAAAGTAAATGTATATGAAATTTATATGTGAAAGGTAAATGTATGTAGTTATATTTCATTTTATTGAATTTATGAAAGAAATGTGATCTTTTATTAGGGCTTCCAAGTTCCAACCCGAATTGGATATAAAGAGTTCGTCTTTTGGACGCTTTGCGGCTTTGTCAGGAACGAGGACTGGGTCCACTTATCAGGGTATCTCCGAAGGAACCGTCGAAGCCGATTGATGAACAGGGGCACGGCCATAGGATCATCTTGTTCTTGAGCAAAGACCAAGTGGAACCTGCAGTGTTCATCTGCCGTCCCTCGTTCCCTCTAGCCTATTGATTGATTCTGGCTTGCGCTGCATTGAGGGCGAGGTCGTCATGGCCAATTTTGGTGCCATCACAACGACGCAACCGCACAATCCCAACAAATCTTTTGAGGTTTGCTTACGACTCTCCAATTTGTACCACTAACTTAGTTTGATCAAGATCGTGTTCTTTCTCTCGACTCTGGGGCGTTTTAATTCTGCCTGGCAGCTATCGATGCCAGCTTTTCTGCAATTTGCAGAAAGGGGCCGCATTCAAGAGGAGAGTAGAATTTGTGATCATTGACTGAGCGAGCAAGTTTTAGGGTTACGCAATTGGAGCGACGAATTGGTGTGCTATGAAGAATTAGGGTGAATGCGGGGTAGAGGATTTCGTGGAAGAGAGCGCATTGCTAAGTAGTGCACGAGGTTGAGGGTTCCTGAATTTAGGGTTTCTATGATTTGAGGAAGGGGGATGTCCTATCAATTTTGACTCAGTCGTGATGATTTCTATAGAATCGATGAGCAGTAGCGTTTAAATTCGATTTCGGATTCGTCATAATCTCAATACTGCATGTTAAGCTTACTGGTAGCAACTAATTTTTTTTTTTGGTATGCTATTCCTAAGTTCTTGTTGTTGAGAGGGTTAGAATCCGCAATTGATGGAGATTGGTTTCTCTTGTAGCTATGAATTTGAGAGCTCGATATTTTGTTTAGTATAACTTTCGGGTTCCAGAGTATCGCGTGTGAATTCCTTAGTTTTAGGAATTTATCCAGCTGTGTTGGCTACTTTAAGTACTCTATGTAATCTGTAGACTTTGAGGCATTTCAAGTAATTGAAGTTAGGCAGGCCATTCGGATCCCTCTCTAGCATTGTAATGCTTGACAATATTTAGACATTTTTTGTGTGGAACAGGTCAATTCTCCTCCAACTGATGGTATCTCAAGTCTCTCTTTTAGCCCCAAGGCTAATTACCTTGTTGCGACCTCTTGGGACAATCAGGTGAAGCATCTTGCACCCGTGAACTGGTTGTTGATTAATTATATGTGGCTTTGTATGATGCCCCCTTTGTTTCTGTATTATTGTCTTCAAATTCTTCGTTCCTTCTCATTGCGTGTTGTTGTCATCTCTCCCTGGCTGCTAGTCTCTGGACCCGCATTACATTGGAGCACGATGTTTCTTGAATAGCGATGGAAGTAAACATCTTCTAGAGCGTAACTTTTCAGTGTAATCTGACTGCCACCATTGACTTTTGTGGTATGGTATTAGGTGAGGTGCTGGGAGATCCAGTCCAACGGTAGCAGTGTTCCTAAAGCAGCGATTTCTCACGATCAACCTGTAAGTTGCATTCAACGATGTCCATTGTTATGTTGTCGAGTCTTCGAGGCTTTCTTGGCCTCAGTACCTCGTGCCTCGGACACTTCTAGGAGTTTTTTTCATGGGGAACTTCGCATATGGTTTTTGTCCTAGTGTTATCCTGAAGAATTGGGTTAGCTATGTTATTGTTCGGTAGGTCATTCAGTGTCTGGCTATATAATGAGCTGACACGAATTAACTATGAAGCTTGATGAATACGCATGTGTTGCAGGTCTTATGTTCCGCCTGGAAGGAGGATGGAAGTACAGTGTTTTCAGCAGGGTGTGACAAGCAAGCAAAGATGTGGCCCATCTTATCCGGCGGTCAGCCAACAACCGTGGCCGCGCACGACGCACCTATTAAGAACATTTCATGGATTCCGGAAATGAATCTCCTCGTCACCGGCAGCTGGGACAAAACCTTGAAGTATGTACCTTACTCCCGTAATTAAGTAGCTAGCACCGAACTGATGATAGCTATAAGCTCCTTGGTCTTTCAAAAGTGTCGCTGGGTTCGCATGCTTCAGATTGAGTAAACAATCTTGCATCTTCTTTGCAGGTATTGGGATTTACGGCAACAGACTCCAGCACACACTCAACAACTTCCTGAGCGCTGTTACGCCATGAGTGTTCGGCATCCGCTCATGGTTGTTGCAACTGCAGATAGGAATATCGTTATCTACAATCTCCAAAGTCCACAAGTAAGCACATAACTAGTATTTTTTATTCAGCTGTCATTCTAGTATTTTGGTATTCGGCTGGCATTCTTGTATCTGACCTAGTGTGTTTGTTGTGCTGATACAGACAGAGTTTAAGCGGATTCCATCTCCATTGAAGTATCAAACTCGATGTGTTGCAACCTTTCCAGGAAAGGAAGGCTATCTTGTAAGTTCGCGTATACCTGTGCTGTCAATGTGAAAGTGGAATATTTCTCGCGCATTTGATTGCTGATATATTGGTATTGGTTTTGCAGATTGGATCAATTGAAGGAAGAGTAGCGGTTAATCACATCGATGAAGCTCAGCAATCCAAGAACTTTACGTTCAAGTGCCATAGAGATAACAATGATATATACGCTGTCAACTCCATTGACTTTCATCCTGTGAGTTCTCGCTGTTTGTCGGACGAAGATGGCCCTCCATTCATGCATTTTCTCGAATCCTTTCATTTCTCCATTCAGTTGTCTTGAAAAGTTTTTGCTATTTTGCTAGGTCCACGGAACGTTTGCCACTTCTGGATCTGATGGAGCATACAACTTTTGGGATAAGGACAGTAAACAGAGATTGAAGGTAATTATAGTCATTTTGGCTATTTGATTTTGTTGGTGTATGCTGCTGATATGCGGACCCGCTGGCTCATATCGCTGGACTGATGATTTGTATCAACCTGACAGGCCATGCAGCGGAGCAATCAGCCGATTCCTTGCAGTACATTTAATCATGATGGAACCATCTTTGCTTATGCGGTACGATGTTCTTGCTTATGGGTCGGATCGCAATGTACTTTCCATTCTTTCATTTGCAGGTTAGAGTTAACATTCATAGATTCGATACCTCTCTTACGTTTCAACCTTGGCATTCGAGCAGGTGAGTTATGACTGGAGTAAAGGTGCTGAGAATCACAATCCTTCACAAGCCCGCAACTACATCCTTCTTCATCCCACTCAGGTATTTACATGTGAATGAAGTAGCAAACTTCTCAGGCCACAACCAAGCTGTAATTTTAACGAGATCTCTTTGTTGACAGGACACTGACGTCAAAGCAAAAGCACGTGCTGCCACCAGTGGAAGGAAATAAGTACAAGCCATGGTGTTTCTTATTTTGCCGTGTCGAGCTGTGTACAGTGGCAGCAACTTTTTTATCACTTTCACAGGAGATGATATGCAACCACTTTTACCATAGAGGTCTGCATCACCGTACTATCAAAGTCTTTAAATGTAAAGAGGGTGTGTTACGCAGTCACATAGAACGAGGAAGATTCTGAGCTGGGAGAGCAAGGAGGATTTGACGATGGTTGCATCTTCCGGGCTATCATCTAACTACAAGCTCTAGCTCATTAGTCGGTAGTGGATGTTGTGAGTCGATTCGTGCTACAAACTTCTGTAATTTTCATGTGTAAATGTGCATAAAATGTAGCTGCTGCCAGCAATTCATGGGAAATAGATCGGACCAATCCTTTGGGAACGTGCTTCCTTTAGTTTATAGTAGCATCGGTGTTGCAGCTGGTTCTATTCAATCAATCACCTGTTCGATTGTCAATGACTTGAATTTTTTGCACAGTTGTGAATGCTCTTGAACTGGTTATTGTTCCGCCAATGCTACAGTGTAAGGGTGTTCAATTGAAAGCGATTGGTTGCATCACATTCTGTCTGCAGCTCCGGAGTTCGCTTTTCCGCTGGCACATTTGTGGAGAAGCTCGCTGGCTTCTTCAAGACGAGGCTTCTCTGAGAAATGAGCATGGTTCTTTGAATTAGAATAGCCAAGGTGAAAGTGGAGGTCCTTCTGTTAAGTTTCAAGAGATTTCATCGCAAGATCTTGATGTAGTTAGACGTTATCTTCAAGTATGATGAGGATTCGGATTCTCAAGTGAGAAAACAAAAGTCCGTTCATGTGGTGCAAGTGTGTGCAAGAAATTGTCACAGTAATGTAATCACCATGGGAAGTGAGACTATTAGCATTCCTGCAATCTCAAAGGTTTCTCTGCTGTGCAGGTCGTGATTGAATTTCATTAATCATTACAAATGAAGTTTTTCGAACCTACACTTCGTATCTACAAACTAGTCGTTCAAGATACGTGCAACTTCTTTTAAGGAGTCGTAATATTTAGATCAAGATGCACTTTGCACATACAACTCTCCATGGCATGAGTCACTCATTTGGTTAGATTCAAAAAGTATCATTTATTTGTATTACCGTAGTGTCAAGATGCACTTACAACTTTGCACATACAACTCTCCATGGCTGAGTAACTTAGCACATACAACTCTCCATGTGAGTAACTTTGCACATACAACTCTCCATGGCTGAGTAACTTTGCACATACAACTCTCCATGGCATGAGTCACTCATCTGGTTAAATTCAAAAAGTCCCACGTATTTACATTACTCTAGAGTCACTTTTCCTTTTGCGTACTTCTCAAATTGGAGTCACCGAATTTACTTATCGAAACTTTACATCCCCCTAACCTAAACCTAGGAAGAATAAAATTACCTTATCAACAAATTTTTTTTAATTGAAACCCTTCCTGAAGATTGAAAATAATAGTTTTTACTTCTCCATTCACATTACTTGCTATGAAACTAGAAGTCATAAATCTAAACCCTTCTTTGAACATGGTTATATAATGTACACGATAAATGAATGGTGACACCTAGTGATAACTGATAAGTTGGTCGCAATCTCTACCATTTTTTACCAAAATCTAGAGTTTTAAACATATAAGCATTTGAATTATGTTAGTCTAGAAGGTCAAGGATATTGAACAAAGTAACTCTCCATTCACTCTATTCGAGTGTGGACTCGTTGTGGATGCCGGCCTCAAGAGGATGAATGCTTCATGCGGATGAAAATTCCTTCGCTACAGTGGATGGATGAAACACGCCCATAGCAGCAATGGTTTCTAGGATGTGGACGACCTCGACCATGGTGGGTCGCAGCGATGGCGTCGACTCCGTGCATCGGATCGCGAGCGCTAGAAACGTCGAAATTTGCTGAGTGGCGCCGGACTCGAGCACGTTTTTGTCAAGCAATTCATCAGGTCGGCCTTGGGAGACCAGGATCTGTGTCTGCTCGACCAAGTTGGAGCCACAGCGGCCATTGAAATGTGGTCCCGTGGGGCGTTTCCCGCCCAGAAGCTCCAGAAGCACGACGCCGAAACTGTACACATCGCCCTTGGTGGTGGCGCGCCAGGTTTGAAAATATTCGGGTGGCACATACCCTGGCGTGCCCGCCACCATCGTGCTCACATGGGTCGCGCCGACGTCCATGATGCGCGCCATGCCGAAATCCGTGAGCACGGCTTTGAAATCCTCGTTCAGCAGGATGTTGCTCGTTTTCATGTCGCGGTGAATGATCATGTGCACACATTCGTGGTGTAGGAATTTTAGCCCCCGGGCCGTTTCCAGCGCGATCCGCAGCCGGAGTGGCCATTTCAGGCTTGCCGCTTTCTCATCACTCTCGTACAGCCAATCGTCCAGGCTCCCCTTCATGAAATACTCGTACACCAGCAGCATGTCGTCGTTGAAGCAGCAATAGCCGAGTAGAGAGACCAGATTCTCGTGCTGGATCGTCCCTAGCGTTTCCATCTCGGCCTGAAACTCCCGTGATCCCTGCGGACCGTTCGGAACAAGCTTCTTGATCGCGACTGTCGTGCCGTTCGCTAGCTTGGCCTTGTAGACTATGCCGAACCCGCCATCGCCGACGATGTTCGCCGGGCTGAAGTTGTTCGTTGCTTCGAGGAGACTGGCATAGGTGAGGGATTCTACGCATGGCATCCCGAACGACGCCACGGGGATTTGATTCCAGAGGTTGGTACCTCGGAAGCTGTCGCCCCAATATAAACCCAATTCCTTCTCACGTCTGATTCTCGCCTGCTCTGCGCGCTTGCGCCACTTCGATATCATGCAGTAGCATGAGCTTACGATGAGCAGCATTGCCAATGTCGACATGCAACCGAGGACCGTGATAATGGCCGCCTTCGTGACGCCACTCAGCCCGCCCGAATCGCTTCCCTGGTCGCCTGACGAGGTAGAGTACATCTCGCTGCAAAGCGCCGGCAACTCCGCCCAGGAGCGGCTCCGAGTTACATTCTCCACGAGGTTCTTTAAAAGTGGGTCGGTGTCGTTGAAGCAGAGATTCACATCTCCGATGTACGGCAACCAGCCTAACGTAGTCATCTGGCCCGCACTCGGTATGACCCCATTCAATTTCACATTGTGCGACACGTCTAATTTCGTTAAGGAGTTAAGGTTACCAAGCTCCAGAGGAAGAGTACCTTGGAGATCGTTGTTCGCCATGTCGAGCGTGACAAGTAGAGAGGCATTTCCTATCGTTTCCGGAATGGATCCGTTAAAGAGATTGTTGGAGAGGTTAAGATTGTAGAGAGGGAGGTTGCCAATCTCCCGAGGAATCGGCCCTTTGATTTTATTCTCCGACAGAATGAGGAATCCTAGAGAGGTGGCGTTCGCGAGGTTTGGTATAGTCCCGGAGAGGTTGTTCTTCCCCAGCTGCCAGTAACTCAGCACTTGGCTCTCACCCGTGAGCCTGTTACTGCGGAGCTTCAGGCCCCCGCGCATGAGGTAAGGAAGCCACGAGTGGCATTTCTGAGGGTCCGAGACGTCGAGCAAGTGCTGAAAGTATTGGGACTGCCCGGGCGACCATGTTGAGATGATGGAGCACTCCCCCACGCCATTCAGAATCCAAGGATTCTGCTGGTTCATGCGAAATACGCGCTCCGAGTCCCAGCCCGTGTTACCGAAGTTCGCAGGGATGTGTCCACTGAGCCCATTGTGAGCCAGGTTCACCCACAGTAAGCTGGAGCACTTGGCGAGCTCTTGCGGAATGATGCCTGTTAGCGTGTTGTTTCCCAACTGCAACCACAGAAGGTCCTGAAGGTTGCCGAAGCTCTTGGGGATGGAGCCGCTCAACCAGTTCGACGACAAGTCCAACCCCTGAAGACCTGTGAGGTTCCCAAGCTCTACGGGAATATTGCCCGTCAAATTGTTGCCCGAGAGACGTAACAGCCGCAAGCTCGCCACTCGGCCGAATTCCGGCGTCACACTCCCCTGCATGTAGTTCTCACTAATATCCAAGTAACGCAAACCGGAAAGCGTTGTGATCTCCACTGGAATCGTCCCCGAAAATCGGTTGAGTTGAAACGTCAGGTAGTGGAGATTCGGGAGCTCCCCTAACCACGCTGGAATTGGACCCGAGAGCTCGTTATTCCCAACATCCAGAAGCTCTAGTGACGTGCAATTGCGCAAAGCCTCGGGTATTGTCTCTGTCAGGTTGTTGTTTCCTAGCCCTAGCACTCGCAGTTTCTTGAGCTTGCCGAATTCGGTTGGAATTGAGCCTGTGAAATAGTTCCCTTGCATAATCAGCAACTCCAAGTTGGCGCAGTCGCCAAGCTTGGGCGGAAGTACTCCGGAGAGCTGATTCCAAGCAACGTCCAACTTCACAAGACTTCGACAGTTTGCGAGAAGGGTGTCGGGAATCGATCCTGAGAAACCGTTGTTGTCAGACATGACGAGCTCCTGCAGATAAGGCAGCTCACCCAACGGTAGTGGAATCTCCCCATCCAAAGAATTGTTGCCTACGTCCACGATGAGCAGGTTTGTGCAAGTTCCGAGCTCTAATGGAAGCCCCCCGGTGAGATTGTTGGAGGACACGTTGAAGTACGTGAGGCTGGCGCAGTTGGCGAATAACTCCGGGGGAATCGTCCCACTGAGCAAATTCCATGACAGATCCAATTGCTGCAGTCCAACGAGCCCTCCGAGATCGCCTGGGATGTCTCCTGCGAAACTGTTGCCGGAAAGATTCAGCTCCTGCACGAAAGCTATCAAAATCAGCCACAATCGGTGGTGAACGTGCTGAATCAGTGGGATACGAGTAGTACCTGGAGAGCTGAAAGGCCGGAAAGTCGAGGAGGTAGGGGACCAGTGAGGTTCAGAGAAGGAAGATTCACAGCAGTGACTCGATTCTCCCCTTGCCATTCCCCGCAGACGATTCCTGGCCAGCTACAAACGCCGTCTGAATCGCGCCTGTTCTGTTCAATCCAATTCGAACTGAGATATTCGCTGCAGTTCTTCCAAGAAAGGAGGATCATTTCGTCCTGGCTCAATCCACGAGGCAGCAATTCTGAGAGATGCGGGGTTCGTAAGTCGGTCAGATGTTGGAAACAGAAACATTCAAGAGCTAGACTCAAAGGACCGATCGATACGAGATAAGTGCTCACCTCGGCGTCTGAACCCTGAAGCTGGCCCAGTGGCGATGCGAGTTCTAGCAGCCGCGACTCCAGGATGCATCGTGCTCAGGAGTAAGCACAGGTTGAAAAACCAGCACATTCGCGTCATGCTTGCGCCCAAGCTGGTCAACCACTTCGTCTGACTCCGACATCTGACGACTCCGGACCAGGAGCTTCTTCGTCCCCAAAACTCCGAACCAACTCTAGTACTAGTGATGCACTCTGCACGGTCAAACCTGCGGGTGGTTCCATTCCGCTTGGTTACGCTCTCACTACTTCTGGAGCTCGGTGCCTGCAACTGGATAGCTCGGAGACAATTGGAAGTTGCTCCAAGTTCCATCACATGCACACGAGGATAATTCTATAGAAAAATGAAGTCAAAAAGACGGTCAAAAGTTTTCGCTGCCTAACTGGACATCAAGACACCTCAAATCTACGAATCTGCTCTTGAACCTGAACGATGACATCATCGTAGCTCCCCTTTGCAACAAGCCTGAAAGCTCCTCCAACAAGCCCTTCGATTCAATGCCGAAAACAGAACATTACTGTTCGACTAGTCGACGCAGTAACAACAGAAACTCCAACACTCCAAATCTGAACAATCCTAATCTGGACTAACAACTGCGTCGATCAGAAAGAACATTCCGCAGGATCCGACATCAGCAGCAAACTGGTCTACTCTGGGTTCTCTCGACATGACGACGACGATAACCGAAAGGGCCTCTGACCCTCCAGTGTACCACAACTATCTGACCGATCGCTCTCTATTAAAGTCCCTTTTCGGGAGACCGATCCTGCACTCTCTAAAAACTGCAGACAGTTCATACCAGTCACGAGATTGAAAAGCGGAGCCTCTCCGACACACGCACGTCAGTCTTTAGTTTAAAGCGTCGCACGGAAACTAGTTAACCAATTATTGGAACTGACCACCGTTTTGCAGATTCGCTAGGAATTGCTCGAGTACTGCAATCCATGCCAATTCTGTCAATGGTTGTGGTCCTCGTGCACGGATCACGGAAAGCTGGAACCAGTGCCGGTAAGATCTACAGCGGTTTCAAACCTCGATCGTACACTCGCATTCAATAGTGTCAAACATGGACTGCAGCCACATCGGGCCCCTGGACCTTGACTACGTCGCCGCACTTTACACCCACTTTTGCATGTTCGAGAGTCGATCGTGGATCGTTGTAACGCATACTGAATTTCAGGATCTAGATAGTTACAATGCATGCAAACGATCGATCACAGGCATGCAAAGAAGCAGCAGTTGCCGAATGGGGGTTTCTACTTCGATAATTTCACCCTCACTGGGATCGAAAAGGAAACTCTAATGCGATTGTTACATCGAGGGTCTTGCTGATCGATGACGACTGTGTCGTCTGCTATGAGTCTAGTTCTAGATGCAAGTTCTTCGAAGTAACGAAGTCAGATCTGTCAACTTCTATCTAGAAAATGTTCGAGGAACTTGCTTAATTTAGAAAAGCCGTGAATCGGTGAGCAGTAAAAGAGTTTGAAAATATGTGAGAAAGCAGTTTGGAAAGTTGGTTATTGGGAGGAGACTCGGGCAGGGGGACCTTGACCTTCATTGACTGTCTCGAGATGCTGGGACAATCAAAATATCAAACGAAACCATTTGCACTGTTTCTGGTCTTGGAAGCAATGTAATTGTAGTAAATTTTGAAGGAAATTGCCTCATAATGGCAAAATATGCCAAGATTTGACTTCTAGACGTTGAAAAATATTAATAGCTTCTAACTTAAGGGGAGATCTTGCAGTATGATTTTGTTGAAATATACTCAAACTAAGCTTAATTTGAGTTTGATATTTTTACACAAATGACGATTGACAGCCTCATTGAAGATGTCATTTAAAATTTTGTAGTCTTCCAAATTTGCATCTTCTTATTGCCACAAAGAATCATCAGAAGCTTTGTGAGAAAGGGTTGAAAGTAATAAGAAAATCCCAAGACGAAACCTCACCTACCTCTGCATAGTACTCCCCTCTGTCCCATTGTAATTGTCCAATAGGTTCTCTCAAATCTACCTCTGAAGATAGATTCGAAAAAACCTACTGGACATTTATAATGGGATAGAGGGAGTATGTATGTGTTAATGTGCTTCAAAACTAACTATGGTCTAAAATTTTAAACTTTCTTACTTGTACATATATATATATATATATATATATATATATATATATATATATATATATATATATATATATATATATATATATATATATATATATATATATATATAAAAAAAAAAGATAATATTGATTTTTTTGTTATACTCACAAGGTACACTCAATAAGTGTTTGCACTTTCAACTTTGATATTTTGTAACTTACTCAAACAACAACTAGATCCATCTTCAAATTTTCTCTCAACGAAAAGTGTTGTCAAAAGTCCAACCATCCAAATGGTCAAATCAATCCTCAAGTGATTACCGATACAAATAAGGCTAATCATGGACAAGGCCAATTCTTGAAGAAATATAGTAGAGTGGTCTAAATTGGAGCACGTCCCACAATGGAGCTCAGAGGTACATAATAACTTAGAACTCCATTCGACAACACCACGTACTAGTTGCTAATATTACAGGGTATGACTTTATAGCACTATTTCAGGAACACCTATATTTCCAACTTCAAAAATCCATAACTCACTGTAGAAGAGTCCAAATCTGATGATTCCACTTGCTCTAGTTTTCTACTAAATTTTCCCATGCACAAAAATTGCTTGCATTGGTAATATCCCTGTACTATAACAAAAGGAACCCAATTTAATTCACTGGTGGCATTTAGAGTGAGCAATGGATGGGCATAGAGTCACAGAGCTATGGTTGCCAATATTGACAAAAGTGACCCCAATGTTGAACCAGAGTGAAAGTATAATGTTGCTGTGCATGGTCCATTGGTTCATTAGTATGACCTGCTTTTGACTTCCGATTAAAGCTGGTCCTTGGCTATGACCCTGGATTTTGCACTGATTCCTATGCTTTAATTTGGGAGTGTGGAGCAGAAGGCATCCAGTATATAATTATAGTGGCATTGGAATTAGAATTATTGGCACAGTTCCAAGTATGGTACTTTGAGTGAGAGATAAGGCAAAACATAAAATTCGTTATGGTGGAGTGGTCTAAAATGGAGCAGGTCCCATAATGGAGCTTTAGTAATCTTCATTAATAGGTACATAATAGCTTCCACATATAAGAGTATTATGTACTCATTGCAAACATTATAGGGTGTCACTTGAGGGTATCAGTTTAGGAACACTATATATATATATATATATATATATATATATATATATAGCTTCAAAAAGATCATAACTCATTGTAGAAGAGTTAAAAAATGATGATTCCACTTGCTCTCATTTTTCCCATCATTTTTCCCATGCACAAAAATTGCTTGCGCTGATACCTTCCGTATAGATTTCTAGTGCTGAAATTGGAGTTATTATTGAGGTCCTCACTATAAGTACTTCAAGGGTATCTTATGTGAAGATAAGGCCAAAACTTGCGTGAACCAATGTAGGTAGAATCCCATGTATGTTTCATGGTTGTCATATTTAACAAATCACTGCTGATCTCATGTCCTATAGGATGGGTTACTATTTATCAAATGTACCTTTCAAGTACATGTGATGAATAGTAACTTGACCTATAGGACATGAAATCAATAGTGATTTGTCCAATGTGACAACCATGCTATTTTTGTGCAATGTAGCAACAAGCTTTTGGCAAGAAGAAGGGGGTTACTTCTCTATTATTTGAGAAAATATAAGATTGTCTAAATGACATGAGCCCTTGTAATTTATTAATTGATATCATTTTGTGGTATAGTGATATACTTCTTGTATCAGTTGTATGGTTATGGCTTGAAGGAATTTTTCAATAAGTACTATTGACTAGTGACCGTAGCCAAAGACATGTAAAAGCCTTTCGCACAACTACATATGTCCCTCAAAAACTAAGAAATGTCTTGAAGGATGGTTGGAGAAAAATCATGAATCAAGTGATTGACCTTCAAGATAAATAATCCAAATTGTTCAATATATTTTCAAATTAATTTACTCTTGATAGTATCTAGTGCCTTTGGGTGAATCCAATGGGCTTGAACGTTTCCAAGGGAAATAATCCCCAAAGGTGGAAGGGGTTTGGAGAAAAACTTAAATGTGTTATAAAATATGCATTCTATGACTCGTATGAAATTTTGCTCAAAAGATAATAGGAAGATCTCAATGCTTAAGTTAGATTGATACGATTAAAATTTAGAAATAGGCTTTATTTACTTCACAATGAATTAAAGAGGGTGGAACTTTGAAAATCAATAGAAAACATGATTTCTATTATTAGTAATTGTAAATTGGTAATTTGGCTAAAATCACATATCACATGAAAATGTAGAGAAAGGCTACTATTCAATTAAGAGAAACACCATCACTTTCCCAGAATAGCAACTTTTCTAACACTAACGAAACGTTGCCCTGTTTGTATTTGAAGACTATTTATGAACAATATTTAAATTCAAACAAAGTTCTCTAATCCGGATGTGGTTCCCAACTCACCAAACTTTTAAGGAAGAATGAATAGTTTCAAAAAAGAATCTTATTTTAGTCTGATACACATACTCAAAATTCGGAGTCGACCATAAAATGCTTGATTGGGCTCTTAAGGGTTAAGAGCTAGTATAAATACCCAAACGAATTTCAAACCATATAACCTCTGGTCAACTCATGTTTGTGCAAGAGTGAAAATACAAGTGTGAACACCCACGTAAATAGATCGCTGTACCTTATTTAAGGTGACAGGGACAATGATAAAAAGGAAACAAGAGCCAATGAATGAATTGTAGTACGTTTGTAGATGGAGATTCATGCGGGGTCCATTTCATGAAAGTGTGATGCTCCCTTCCATGAACTTTATTGCCATTTACATGAAATCACGTTCAACTGACAATGGAAAGAGGGGTTTGATGGTCCGGAATGACCTTGAACTACCGGAATCACGTTCAGCTGACATTGACGAACTTACGGGTGTTTGATGGTCCGGACTCCGGAATAATCTTGAACTACCGGTATCACGTTCAGGTGACATCGGAAACTAAAAAGGGGTGTTCGATGGCCCGAATGACCTTGAACTACCGAAATTATGTTCAGCTGACAATGAAAAAAATGGGTGGTTGATGGTCCGGACTAACTACAAGATGAGGGAGTGAGATGAAAATAATCCTTAAACGCCCTAGTAAGTCCGAGGGGCTTTTTGCCAACAGAATCTGTAGCTCTCATTGTACTCATTTCTCTTATATTTTGATGTCAAACTTGTCACTTTCGTATGATGCATTTCAAAAAGTGAAATTTTACAATTCAAGTCACAATCTGTATGAGTGATTTTGTGCTTTGAAAGGATTGTGGTAGGTATGTTGGGGTTGTACATAGCCTTGTAGGAGGTTGCAAGCTCATCATTGATTGGTTCATTCATGATGCCCAACTTCAAGAAGTGCTTTATTCAAAAGTCCTAGAGATGTTGTGATTCAATTTTGGGCTGCCCGTTTCAGGCCATGGCCGTTTAAGAGTTAACCATGCGGTTGAGGGTTCAAAATCTGCTGGCAGAAGGTGGCATTTCCTGCATAAAATGAGCCTCTCACCTGACGGGTTCATGCAGTGTGTAGTATGTAGAAATTGGCCTAAGGTGAGAGGCAGGGAAACTCCACACTTCCTTTTTATTTGTGTTTGGAACAAGGTATTCCGGCCACGAAAGTCTCGATGACTCCTACTGCAAACGCCGACCAATGCGAGGAATGGAGTCGACCACTTCGAGTTTCAACCTGGGCTCCTCAATTTTCAATCCCCTATAACGCCCTTGGATTGCAAGGATGTCGTCAGGTATACTCTGCAGAAGGGAAGCTTGGCATTGGACCAGTGCATTATCTTTTGCTTTGAAGCAATGGAAACATACTGAAGAGGTGAGCTCTTATTGTTTATTGATAACAACGAATTAGACTGATTTGGGGAGAAGCTTCTATAGTAAGAACTTGGTCAATAATGGTCAGCACAAGAAATTCATAGATGTTACCGGTGCAAGTAATTTTCGTGCATGTGGAAAATTAATAGAATGCAAGTGGAATCATCATCTTAAAACTCTTCTACAATAACATATAAATTTCTGAAGTTGAAAATATACAGTGGTTAGCAGAAGTGTTCGGACAGGACGCTTCCTCTTCCAATATGAGCTAGTTTTCTCACATAACTCACATTCAAGTTGTAAAAATTTAAACATACAATCACATAGTTACAACAAACATGTAACATAACATTCATAATAAAAAATGTCAATAAAAAAATCAATCAAAACTAAAACACATGATGTGGGTGTCCAATTCTTCATGCAAAAAGTGAAGTGGTTATCTATTTACATTGAAAACAAAGCCATGAGCTACAAAATCAAGCTAAAAACTAGAATGTAGAATCATAATGATTACATAAAAACTTGAATGTACAATCATAATGACTACCATCGTGTATATTAGCCACCTTTTGCTTGATAAACATCTGCAACTCTCTCAGGCATAGACATGATCAATTTCCTCACGGTATCGACCTCAATGCTATACCAATTTTCTTGCAATTTCTCCCACAAATCCTTCTTGTTAGTGGTTTTCTTCTCCAACATTCAAGAAGAGACCTTCTAGGAGCCATAGCTAATCAAAAGCAATCTTACTCAATCACAATGAATTTTGAAATGCAAGAGGTCTCCATAAATACATGTTAATTGTTAAGTTTTTTTAGATGCACAACTTGTATGCATAATGAATTGAACACCGATGATTGACACATCATGAACTGCTGCCCTTGCAAGTGGCTCAATGTCAATTTTAGTACTCTTTCTAATTTACAAATGGCTCTTTAGTTATAATTAGCTGAAAAAATCAGCTCCTACCCACCAAAGTTGACAAGTGTTACTACTAAATCAAGATTGTTACTCTTGTCCGAACACTTTTGCTGACCACTGTAGGTGTTCCTAAAATGGTGCCCTACGATGACACTCTATAATATTTGCATTGAGTATATGGTATTGCTGCATGAAGAAGCTATTGTGTACCTCTCAATCTAGATTACTATAGCTCCATTCTCGGCATTGTGCTATAATCGACTATTCTACTATAGTAGTTTACCATCGACTCCCCGAACTGACTTGGGTGGACTACATTTATGGAAGGTATAAGCAATTTCTTTTTCCAACCACACCCTGCAAGTGGAGCCAAAGTCTCATCAAAGATGGATATCTCTAGCTTGCGAATCACATAAGCTTTACATGTCCAAATGTAGAGGCGGTTTTCTCTTCAGCTTTCACATATTAGATGTGATTTCCAACAGTTCGTAACAAGAATTGCCATATAAGTGTTCAGAGTCATCGCTACTATACCATCCCATAAATCATTGCTCTTTTAGAAATGCCTAGCTTGCCCAAAAGCGGGGCTTTAGTGTTCAAATTCTGTAGTAAAACATGTAGCTTTGGTAGAGGGTGCGGTTGTGGGTTTAGGGTGCGCAGAGCTTGCAAGTGGCAGAGCTCACTTGCATTCACTTCAAAGCGCCCTGGAAATGCATGCAGCAGATAGGACATTGTCAGTGACTACGGCTGGCTGGCTGGCTATGGCAAGGTGGATGGCCAGGGTGCAAGGTATGCTATGATAGCTATGGAGATGGCGAAGTCTCAGCTGTAGTACCTCACGGGGAGCTCCATGGTGCGCGCTTTCTCGCCGTCGCTGGAGCTAAACTGGGCCTCAGCTCGGAGCTCAACGCTGCTGCGGCCGAAGTACATGGAGAATTCGAACACGGGCACGTCGTCCATGCTGTAGGTTTCGGGCAGGGAGACTGAGAATCCTCCTTCCTTGGTCACGGCCTCGCCCTCGGTGTACCGGGGCTCCTGCTCGTTGGAGCTGTACAAATCGAACAGGATTTGCGTTTGGCCGCGCGTATGGGGCACATACTCTTTCGTCACGAACTTGTTCACCTCAATGCGCGTGCCCTTCTTCACGAACGAATCGAACCGATTCCGGCACCACTCCACCCCATCGTCCCCCACTTTCAGGTACGCGCGAGGATCCACCCCCGGCTCGAACCGGAGCGTCACGCTCGTCCCATAAGTTTTCTTCAGGATGCGCGCCACCACCGCGTCTGGGTTGAGCGCGAGTGCCACCGCGCCCTGGATAATGGCGCTCCCAGGATTCGGCGGACTCACAATATGCCTCACCTCGCGCGCGAATCGAGCTCGGATGCGTTGCATCAGATACGGGGAGCCTGCGAATCCTCCCACCACAAACATCACCTTGATGTCTTCCACTTGCATCAGCTGCGCGGCGATTAGCTCAATGATCTCGTCCACGACTGGATCGAAGATCGACTTCAAATCTTGTTGTGTGAGCTCAATCTCCGCGTACGACTCCCGTGGCGGATTCCTCAGCTGCTTATCATACGCCTCCCACTTCGCTGCTAGCTTATTATGTAGCGTGATCTCCTTCGTATCCTTGTTCGACCCCATCTCGTGGCCGAATCCACACTTGATCTCCTCCCAATCTTTCAGCAACCGCGACCGGTAGGTCGGCACGCCATTCCGTAGAAACTCATCCAGACACCCGATTTTCTTCGACAGGAACCGCATGAAGCTGGCGTCAACGAACGTACCCCCGCACAATCCCCCTGAGCTTTCTGTCAGCTCCTGCACTTTGTAGTCGTTTCCGCTCCCAATAAGCTCCTGGACTACAATGTCGACCGTCCCACCTCCGACGTCTGCCACGAGAATTTTGTCCTTCACATGTAAACTCAAATCCTTGTGCTTCTGGCGGAGGAGATGGTGGCAGTGGAAGGAGGCCGCTTCCGGCTCTAGCACCACTTTCACAGACTCGATTCCACCAGCGTCACGGGAAACAAGCCCGGCGTTCACCATGCATGCCTTCATCTGCTGCTTGGCGGATTCGTCCCAGATCGAGGGCACCGTCACGCACCATTGCACCGCGTCGCGGTTGAATCGAACCTCACCTTCGTGGTTCTTGATCACCGTCAATGCAAGCTCACCGATAAGCTTCAAGTAATCGGTGATAATAGTGTTGACAGTGAGTGGGGGCGGAATGCTGGATGCGAGCACAGGATCATCCAAATCCTTTTTCAGCAAAAGCTTGAATCTCGAGAGGTAGAATCCACCCGGTAGTTTGGTTTGCATGGAATCGGAGCGCGCATGGTGACCCCACGACGAGCACTGGAGGAGCTGTTTTCCCGGCGCTGTAGTTTGCGTGTAGTAGATTCCTGTCAGTGTCTTGCAATACGGTTTCTCACTGTTTCGACTCGGCCAGTCGTAATACACATGGATGTGCTCGGGATCCGAGGCTTTGGCGTACGCGAATCCGGAGTACGTGGTTCCAAAATCTAATCCCACCACCCATTCTATGTGCGCCGGCGCTCTCCCCTTGTCGTAAATCGACGTTATGCTTCCAGGAGCTTCGCGCAATGCTTTAATACCGCACTCAGATACTACAGGAGAAGCTGCAGGTGATGGTGCCCGATCGTTGGCACATTCCACAACTTTTGCTGGCAGATCATCCGGCGATACTTCTCCCCCTTCGTCTACTTTCCGCGAGGAGCACCAACCGAAACAAGCCATCGAAAGCAACTTCAACGAATGTGCTCACGTCCCTTCAGTCCCACATGCCCTCGAGCCCGATTTCTCTTCATATATAATGAATTACTCTAATGCTCACTCCCACATTATCGTGAGCAGATCGAACATAAACTGCAAAACCTCCAAACAAAACAGAGCATCAGCTCAAACTACAATTGCTTACAGACACCATTCATTAGCAAATTCAACTCTTTCCTAAGCATTTTAAACCATATTTCATCGACTTAGCTGAAAGTGTAAGTGACGCTGAGAATCAACTGCAGACATTATCATGCACAAATCTTTCATTCTGCTGTTGGCATACCCACTAGAAGATAAACTTTCCATTGCGACCTGTCCGCAATGACTCGAATAGTTGTGAGCCGGTGGTGAAGGGAAAATTCACAACTGTCTTACAACTATTGGAGTCATTAAGCACAAGTTGTATTGGACAGTGTACCCGCTCAAATTCTTAGCCACAAATCAATCCATTCCGCGGTCGACATACCTGCTCGAAACCATAGCCAAAAATGGTGGCAGCAATCCTTGCAATCCACTCCACTGCACACTAAGCTCGCACTCTACAAGCCTTGCTCCACGATAAACAAGCACGGAGCGCAACAAGTCGATTGCCTGCCGCGGGAGCCTGTGAGTTCCAATTATATGATGAGTGGGACAGGGGCTTGATGCACGAGTATGTGCATAATGCGGCCCCCCAATCGACGTGGTCGATCATGATTGCAGAATAAGTGAAGAGCTACTGGCAGCTTTTGGTGGCCAGCTCTATTCTTCAACTACCAGGTGCATGATTGAATGCAGCTTTCAATCACCCTCTCCGAGATTCGGTGTACTAGCTTCATCAAATGCACGCCACTGTCGATTCTTCTTGCGGGCAATTATAGATCCATGCACGTGATCGACCGACCGAAGCATATTTCTATACTTGTCTTCAAGTTTTCATATAAACTTGACACCAGGTTGCTGTGACCAGCATCGATGTCATATGCGAAAAGCGCGTCACTCTGAAGGGAATATACCGTACCATATGAACGTCTCATCTTCATTTCTTTGCAATTATTGCCATGGCGTCGAACATTCTTTCTAAGCAACATGAGGTGTGCATCGAAACCTCTTCTAGGATGAGTAGGTGATCTTATCATCGTCGAGAATCGGCTACAAAATGGACTCTGGTTTCAAGTGCTTGCCTTGATTGCCTCAGAAAAGTAATGTTGCATTCGATTGCCCACATTGAAGAGGGTAGTAAGAATGGTCCAACTGCCGGTGTAACTGCAATGTTGATGCTCTCTCGGAGACAGACAATCTGGTAACATGGAGGTTGTCTGGTATCTTTGGAATCTGGTGTTGCCATTGAGATGACCAGTAATCAATGGAAGGGGCTCGTGGAATCATGCCTCCAGAGGAGCTAAGTACAATCTGTCATACCATTATTTGACATTCAAGGTTCTTTGCAATGTTGTGAAAACTATCGTCCGGATCGGAAGCTGTGCACATTCTTATTCCAATAATCCTAGTTGTGTTGTACTGTACAGTACAGCCCGGGTACCACCTATTAACAAATTCCTCTGTAGAGAGATTTTTTTTCAAAAGTTTGAAAATTCATTGTGAACTCAAAAATGATCAGAGTGTTCTGGAATGATATTGGAGTGCTCTTCAATATCATGGTGAATAATTGGTTCTTTTTTGTAATATTTTCAGAAAGTTACAAGTACTTCATACACCATTTACCATTGAGTACTCTTATTTTTTGCCTCGATTACGAAGTGCATTTTCAATTGCAAATTTGAAATGAGCTTCCAAAGTTGTTCTTAGGATCCTTACGCACATACTTGTTGAAGCATTGATATTTTTTTAATTTTTTAAAATTTTCTTTAACTTTTAATTAATTTATTTATTTACTTTGAGGAATTTTTTTATAAGACCCTATGACAACTAAACATTTCGTTGATCATGTGAAGGCCTTCCACATTACTACAAATGTCATGTAAGGACTTGTAGGATGGTCGGAGACTATCAAAGTGATAACTCTTATGACCCTATTGTCAAACTCAAATTCTTCTAGTATTCTTGCAAGGTTCAACCAAATATTTATTTCCTCCTTGGGTGTTGATTGGAAACCCATCAAGAAACCACTCCAAACCAATGAATTTAAAGAGGAAAATCTTTTAACTAAGCATTTAAGTATTCTAAAAAGAAATTTGGAAGATCATTTCAAATTTGCAATTAAAAATGCAAATTCTTGAGAGAGCTAGCTCAGACATTGATGGTAATAGAGCTTCAGGATGAACCCAACAATGGAGTTACATATCAATAAAGTGCATACTTCTGCACATGTCTTTGTGGAATACTTGATATTCATTTTTGAAGCAAAAAGTAAGATTACTTAGTCAATAGTAGATGGTGTATGAAGTACTTGTAACTTGTTGAATAATTTACAAAAAGCATATCATCTTTAAATTCACAATGAATTTTCAAACTCTTGAAAAAAATTCTCGCTAAAGAGGAATTCACTAAGAGGTGGAACCCAACTCTATAAGAGAGGACATTATAATTCTAATTCAAAATTTGTGTGTACAATGCCGTCATACAATTCAACAACTTTTTTATGAGTTATGTAACTATTTCATATGTGTAGCCAGAAATTGCTTATATTTTATAAATGTTATAGCTTGATTATTGTTCAATTTATTTATTTTTTGTAAATGTTAAAAAACATATACTCACTAGTAGAAAATCGCATACTTTAAAGATGTATCTAGTGACTTGTCCCTAGTGATTGAAGAGTGCCTATTTAGATTGTGCTTCCAGTGACAAATAAGCAAATGCCAAAGAATGTCAAAGTGTTTTTGTACCTTTTGCATTCGGAACCCTGGTGGTAATATTGCATATGACAAGCCCAGCACAAAAGATGTCCACATTTGCTCGGAAAAAGAGGTCGAATAGTTGTTGGCTTTGTCACAAAATATACTCCCTTCTTCTTCACTTAGAGTAAATCATTGTAGTTATTTATTTATTTATTTATTTATTTATTTTTGTGGTAATGAGTAATACCAAAACCTACTATATTAGTGGAAATTTAAGGAAAAAATATCAAATATTTCATTTTAATGTGATTTAGAAGCATAAATTAAATAGGTAGTCTGAAGTTATAAGGGACAAGTCACTACAGACGTCTCTTTTATGCAAATTTCTACTAATGACTCTTAAGAGATAACATTTATGAACGGTACACTGGATTTTTGAAATCCTAATCTAAATGAAGTTTAATGAGCGAGTAGGCACTAGGGAGGAAACAATTGGCAAAATTAGTATAGAGTAGTTTAACGCCCAAAATCAACTAAACAGAGTTGTTAAGGGGTTGGTCAGGCTCTTAGTTACTAAGTTTAAATTATGTGACATTGAATCTTTTTGCAAGTATTAGAGTTTTTATATTTTTCCAACAAATAATTCATGCTTCAAAGTTCCGCATACATTAGGAGATATTCACAATTAAAGTTGGAAAAGACTATTAGGGCATGCTGAAATTTGCATGGGATTGCCGTTTATGCTCATTCAATCTCAAAATCACCAGTAGAAAATTCCACAAAATGTGACGTCCATAGTGACACAAGAGAGTGTGTTCAATTGTGCTTCTAAAAACATGGCCTTCAACAAACCTTCTTAACCCTTAAACGTCTATGGAGCCCCGAGGGGGCCTTTTCCAACGGAATCTCCTCTGCAGCTCTCAATGTACTCAACTTCTCACTTATATTTTGATGTCAAATTGGTCACCTTCTTGTGATGCATTCAAAAAGTGAAATTTTAGAATTCAAATCACAAATTGTATGAGTGATTTTGTGCTTTGAAAGAATTGTGGTAGGTATGTTGGGGTTGTACATAACCTTGTAGGAGGTTGCAAGCTCATCATTGATTAGATCATTCATGATGCCCAAGTTCAAAAAGTGCACTATTCATGATGCCCAAGTCCGAAAGATGTTGTGATCCAATTTTGGGCTGCCCCAATCCATATAGCTAGACGTTTAAGGGTTAATCTAAGTCTTGCATATCACCCTTGGCAAGCTCGCCTTCGAGTCAAGGGTTAATCGCATGTTGTTTACATGAACGCCAACACCTCCGTAAGCATTTTGGAAAGCTCACCACTACATGGCCAAGTTTGCAATGCATTCGTGTTCCTCCAATTTTGGTGCTAATAGCTCCGAGTTTCGCACAACGTGTTTGCAACGCATCTGTGCTCCTCCAATTTTGTTGCTAACAACTCCGAGCTTTCCACAAGTCCGTTGTTCAACACCAAGAAATTATTGCATAAGAGTCTCTATGCGTCAAGCTCATGTCATAGAGCATAGACAAAAAAAATTCCCAGAAATATAAGAACAAATTTCAAAAATATCTATTTCTAGCAAACAAACCTTATTTTTCCATAAAATAAATAAATATACGTTTGTTGAGGACCAAACATGCTAGGGTGATACTGTAGATTGACAAAATCTAAGGGATAGTGACAATTATTACACTTTATGTTGATGTGGGTGGAAACAAAATTTAAACAGGCACTCCTTTGTCACTAAAGACAAGTCACTACAACGTCACTTTTTGCCATTTTCTACTAGTAAATTTGCCCAAAATTACTTGAATAGGAAAAATTGCACTCAAATTTAAGATTTCACTTTTTTTTTTTTTTTTTAATTTAAGCATTGTAAGAAGGAATTATGGCTTGATCTGATGTTCAAATTTCAAACTAATAACCTTTCAAACGTGTCTTTTACATTGTCAAAGCATGGCCTTTGAATTCCCTTTTTGACCATATCTCCATGTAAATTGTAAAAACATCTGTGTACCTTATCTTAGAACAAGAGTCTCAAGTCACGTTTACTTTTTAAGAAGGTTTTTTTCCCCTAAAACATTGCTTTCCCTTTCTACAGCAAGGAAAGAAAACCTATTTTCCAACTTTGAATATTATAATTTCTCAACAGTGAGAAGTTTGAGTTTAGGTTTAAATGCACAAGATCATCTATAAGTTAAATATTGGGGCCTAGAGTTACGTACTTCAAAACACGTCATGATATGAAAATTTGCACTTTGAATTGAAAAAGGGCAACTTTAGAGATTGAACCAAGTGTGGGGGTATATAAAGGAGGTGTTAGAAACTTTGCACCCAAACCTCGAGCCTTTAGATCCGAAGCTAAATTGGTTTTGTGGCATAGACAACTATTAGTAAGGTAGAGCAGTTGGACTACAAAAGTTGGGATTTCGAACTCTAGAATACCATCTAAATCACTTGTGATCTAGGAGACCCCTCATTCATGTAGCCTATTATGAATATTGTTCCGCATGCCAGGCAACAATTTCGTGCACACGCCAATAGTTGCATATCACCTTAACCATTTTATAGTCGATTCCAAATCTTAAGGAAACTAAAAAAATGTTTTTTGGATTTTATTTATTTTTGACTTTCCAAATATTTGATGAGTTAAGAACCACATCCAATTTTTAGAACCTAATTTGGATTCATAGATTGTTTACAATAAGCCTTCAAACACAACGAGGGCAAGCTTTCTTTGGTGTTGGAAAGTTTACTATTTTGGGAAACTAGTAGTCTTAACCCCTAACTCTCCTTGAAGCCCGAAATGGGTTTTTGCAATTCTGGGCAGCCTAGATGAAGGGGTTAGAAGTAATATTTTTGCCTAAGATTTTTATTGGGTCCTCCTTATACTGCAAAGTGTATGTGGTAAAAGTTGCAAAGTCAAATTTTTATTTTTGAGTTTTCTAGGACGATCCTTGGGTTGCGAGCCGAGATGGGGCAGCTTAAGAAAGTAACTTTTTTTAACTTTGTTTTTTGAAACATGTTCATCACTAAATCACTACTGGGATTTCAAAGTGACTCAAGTCAAAAAGTTTACCAATTTTACAAGGGCAGCCTCCAAAAATTTCAAAACCAATCTTCGCAATGCCAAAAAAACTTGGGAGACAACCTTTGGATGTTATGATCTCTCAAATGGTAAACATCCAACGGTCAATTTTTAAACAATAATCAAGCATATTCTTAGGTACAAGATCTTACGGTTGGAAGTTTTAAAAAGGAAAAGAAATTGGTTCACACACCCCACAAGTGCTTAGAGGTAGAGAATCGCAGTTTTGAGGTTTTAAGCTCCCAAAAAACATCAAGGAGATTTAGGGGCTAAGTTATTAGCAGCCATTCTCTATATCATATAATATGTTATTTTAGCCAATTATATCAATTTCCAACTACTAATAATAGAAAGTATATTTTCTAGTGATTTACTCTCTTTAATTTATTGTAGACTAACATCTACTATTTTAGGAAATTTAAACATATTTCATCTAATTTGAGCTTTATGACCTTATTTTGTCTTTTACACAAAACTTCACAAGAATTTAAAAATGCATATTTTATAACACCAAACCCCTTAGACCTTTAGGAGTTTAGTGATACTAGCCATCTTGTCTATACCACAAAAGAAAGGCTTTCCACGCAAAGAGTACTAAAGAAGATGAGTTGGGGTAGGGTAACTAGGTGGGGTTTTGCCAATATATACTATCATCCCCGTTTAAACTGATGCTCCAAAGAGCAATATTGTGGTCGATTTGACTTTAATTAGGCTCTCAACTACTGAATATAGATTGCATGAAGTTGGAACTTTTGCAAATTGGAGAGTTTTTTCATACCTTTCCAAAAGGTCAATTTATGCTTCGGAGTTCCTCACACTTTAGGGAATATTCACGGTCGAAGTTTGAATTATGCGCAAAACTGCCCAAATTGAGGTATATGCTCATCTATTCTCAAAATCTGTCCAAATGAGCTAGATTCTAGTAACTTCAAAATTCATTAGAGATTGGGATTTTTTTTTTCCCCAAGTACTTGTAAATTAGATTCTAAGGCATGATCCCACCGCTTGGATTTTCAATCCACTAATCCTTAACATGTTGATTTCATTGTCAAAGATTAGCCTTTTTATTCCAAATTTAGCATACCTCCATGCAAAAGAACAAGCATTCTATAGGTTTTATACGTCCCATAAGAGTAAAAATTGCATAGGTAAACCTGACTCACTTAGGAACAAGGATTCGAAGAGCCTCAAATCAAATCTACTCTTAATAAATGATTTTCTTTGCTTCCAGAACGCTTCAAATCCATTCAGCAACTAGTGAAATACTCCCTCTATCCCACTATAATTGTCCAATAGGTTCTCTCAAAACTCCCTCCCAAGGTAGATTTGAGAGAACCTACTGGACAATTATAGTGAGACGGAGGGAGTACCTTTCTTTTCAACTTTAGATATTACGATCTCACTAACAGTGAAGAATTTGAACCTAAGATTTGGAAAAGATATACATACACAAATCAGATACTAGATCCTAAGGATACATACTTGAAAGTAATTCAAATTTGCAATGAAAGAGGGTAGTTTTGAGGCCTTGGAGCATTAGGGGTCAATAAAAACGCCACTCCTAATGAGCACTGACACACCTACAGCGCCATCCGTAAGCCACTTTTATTTTCTTAACCCTTAAACGCCCGAGCAAGCCCGAGGGGCTTGATTCCAACAGAATCTTCCCTGTAGCTCTCATTGTACTCAACGTTTCACTTATATTTTGATGTCAAACTGGTCACCTTCTTCTGATGCATTCAAAAAGTGAATTTTCACAATTCAAATCACAATTTGTATGAATGATTTTGTGGTTTGAAAGGATTGTGGTAGGTAGGTTGGGGTGGTACATAACCTTGTAGGAGGTTGCAAGCTCATCATTGATTGGTCCATTCATGATGCCCAAGTTCAAAAAGTGCACTATTCATGATGCCCAAGTCCAAAAGATGCTGTGATCCAATTTTCGGCTGCCCGTTTTAGACCCCAAGGGCGTTTAAGGGTTAATAATTTTCTCGGTTCGCCGCAGTGTAACGAGTACGAGAGATGAGCTGATTGATTTGGCATCCCAAAATGTGATGTGTAATCGAAGTATTATATCAAACAAGTGACGCCTTTCTACTGACAGGCCCAATCACCAAGTCCATCCAATTGCTACAGTGCGGTCACGTGTGAATCTTCAAACTTATCAAACCAGCACAGCTTAACCCTTAAACGCCTAGCTATACGGATTTGGGCAGCCCAGTATTGGATCACAGCATTTTTGCACTTGGGCATCATGAATAGTGCACTTTTTGAACTTGGGCATCATGGATGATCCAATCAATGATGTGCTTGCAACCTCCTACAAGTATTGTACAACCCCAACCTACCTACCACAATCCTTTCAAAGCACAAAATCACTCATACAAATTGTGATTTGAATTCTAAAATTTCACTTTTTGAATGCATCGCAGGAAGGTGACCAATTCGACATAAAAATATTAGTGAAAAGTTGAGTACATTGAGAGCTACAGAGGAGATTCTGTTGGAACATGGCCCCTCGGGTCACCTTCGGCGTTTAAGGGTTAACCCTTAAACGTCAAGCTATACGGATTTGAGCAGCCCAGTATTGGATCACAGCATCTTTTGGACTCGGGCATCGTGAATAGTGCACTTTTTGAACTTGGGCATCATGAATGATCCAATCAATGATGAGCTTGCAACCTCCTACAAGTATTGTACAACCCCAACCTACCTACCACAATCCTTTCAAACCACCAAAATCACTCATACAAATTGTGATTTGAATTCTAAAATTTCAGTTTTTTGAATGCATTAGAAGAAGGTGACCAATTTGGCATGAAAATATGAGTGAAAAAATGAGTAAATTGAGAGCTAGAGAGGAGATTCTGTTGGAAACGGCCCCCTTGGGCCCGCTCAGACGTTTAAGGGTTAAACGCCCAAGGAAGCCCGAGGGGCTTTTTTCCAACAAATTGTGCTCTGTAGGTCTCACTATACTCAACTTTTCACTTATATTTTGATGTCAAACTAGTCACCTTCTCAACTTGCATTCAAAAAGTGAAATTTCACAATTCAAATTACAATTTGTATGAATGATTTTGTGCTTTGAAAGGATTGTGGTAGGTAGGTTGGAGTGATACATAACCTTGTAGGAGGTTGCAAACTCATCATTGATTGGTTCATTCATGATGCCCAAGTTCAAAAAGTGCACTATTCATGATGCCCAAGTCCAAAGGATGTTGCGATCCACTTTTGGGCTGCCCATTTCAGACCTCATGGGCGCTCAAGGGTTAAGGGCTGGTTTACACGAGGGGCCAAGCCATTGACTGGTTCAATTCTTGCAATTGACCTAAAGGGCTTTACATGGGGAGCCAAGGTCAATTTTTTGAAGTTATATTTTAATGAGTGGATGTCCAGAAACATGTTAGATGCTGCATTTGGAAAAAATTTGAGTAAGATATGACCATTTGAAAATGTCGATGATTGTAAATGTCCAAAAACAAGTCATATGCAGAATTTGGACAAAATTTAAGTTAGATATGGCCATTTGAAAGTGCTGATGATGATTGGTTGTTTTGTTTAGTTTCTGTAAAGTAACCAATCTAAAAGTACATTTAGCTGGGGTCGAGCTAAACTGTATTTTCCCAGAATCATTGAATATATATTTGAATATATACACAAAATACGTATTATATGGTTTGGAACTTTGGATGGCTTGAACCACAAACTCATTAATATTAAATCTTTGTTTGTTTATGGGACGAGGATTTATAGTAAATCATGGTTTTTTTTCAAAGATAGAGAGAGTAAACTAAAGGGTCAATTCATCAAACTTATGCTACCCTTCCTACCACCAACATAGCGGCCCCGCGGACACCAGTGACTAGTTTTGAATGTTTCTTTGGATTCTTGAAACATTTGACATTTCTTACTTCTTCACCTTTTTACTCCTAAGTGCCTGGAACATCAAAATTCAACATTTTGGATCACAAGCTAAACCTTGAAGAGCCATATTTTCTTCATCCAAAGTGTGTTTTGGACAAAATTACTTGGGATGATAACAAATCACCAATTTAGTCTAGTTTGTGTGGTAAAAAAATTATGACCTATCCCCTCGAGTATGAATTTGCAACATTCAATTTAGTGCAGGCAACTTTGGATTAGGGTTTTCAAATATGGAGCATGTTTTGCCGTTGGAAGCCAACTATATGGATGAAATTTAATCTTTCATGAATATTTGTTACGTAAGAGTGATCTTAGGATAAAGCTTGACAACTTTCTTATGTAGATGTGATCACAAGTTTGCCCCTCTTTAAATTCTATATGTAGTAGTTTGCCCAATAAAAGAATTCAATGCGAAGTAAAAAGTTATAGCAAACCCTAATCATATATTGTGACTACACTAAACATAATTTTAGTGTAGCAAAGAAACTTTCATGATACTCAAAAGGTTTTTGTTGCCAAAGGGATGTGTTATACGGGAAGTCCAAGTGTTCATGTGGCCAAGAAGAGGGAAAATTCTCTCTCCCTTGTTTGGTACATTTTTTTAATGTCTCGATTGGACCAATCACATGAGAGAGTTCTTTAACTCCATGAATGGTTGGACTTCCCGTGTAAAGCATTGCTAAATGTTGTGGATATGTTGATTTGATTTGTGGTATGTCCTACTACCGTACCACCATAGCAGGTTCGGTCCTCAACAAACTGTTTTTCTTTTTGAAAGGTTCGTCTACCAAGAAATACTTTTATTTTTTTTGAAATTCGTTCCTTTGTTTTTGATATAATTTCTCAACGTTTGGATACCCTTTCATCACAATAAAGCGGTTTTTGGAAATAAGATAATTCCCCGACTTTTCTTTCCTCCTCGCTTAAAATTTATAATTTTTTTTGTTTTTTAAAGATAGAATTATTTATGACCAAACCTGCTATGGTGGTACGGTAATTGATGCAAATTGTTGCCTAGTCTTTTGTGATCTTTCAAGGCATGTAAAGTATACACATGTTGTAAAGCTAACATGGTTGTATAAGTGCATATATATAACTTGCCATGTCATGTCAGGGTATAACTAAAAAAATTCAAGCCATAAGTGTTGGTTCAGAATACAATGGAGAAGGCCATTAGTTGGTCAAGAATCCTTAATCGAGACATTGTCATCCCAGGCACGGAATAATGTGTCCAAGACGATGTAAAATAGTTTTCAAACATCATTTGAGAGAGGCCAAACAAGAGACCTCACATAGGTAGCCATGCCAATTCATTTTGTATTTGCAAAGTTCACCACTAGTGTGTTCTTGGCCATTCTACCCACCGTTAAAGTTCACCACTGCTGTGTTCTTGGCCATTCACTTATGTCCGGTGGGCATATTATCAAGGGTAGGTCGAACGGACACTTTATTCACGCCAACTCTCGCGGGTCTGGTGTTGTTGTTGTTCTTCTTCTTGCCATTCTACCCACCATTCAAGGATTACACCTTCAATCACTGACGATTGAAAATCTCCCTACATTTCATAACCCATGGACTTCTCCACCATATGGTAGTGCAAACCGGCCCGAAGCATCTACGTACACGATCGCTTTTTGTACTGCCCCAAGCAGCCCGAAACCGGCCGGAAACGCGTGGAGCGACACAACCGGCCAGACGTGAGCATCAGGAAGGAACAAACCCGCACTTGTCGTTTTAAGGACCCGCGCCGTAACTACCGCCTCCAGAGAGCGCGTCACACTAGCTTACTCATGTTTCCGCAGCCCAAATTGTCGAACAAGCCAAAGCGCGTACCCTCACCCGCCAGTTACCTTTCGGATCCTTTACAAAACCGAGACGATCTCCTCTCCTCTTGCACGCATCCAACTCTCTCATATCTCTCACTGTCCTCATACCCCAGCCGATTCAATCTGCACTTTGCAATCTCTCGTTCTTGAGCTCTTGACGATGGACCCCAACCAGCCCTACCCCCCTCACAACAACCAGCCTTACCCTCCGCAAGATCCTAACGCTCCCTACCCGCCTGCCGGAGAGGTCCGCTCGATCACTTCACTTTCTATTGTTTATGGAGATTTGTATTCACTCGCCCTTGTCCGAGGGTTGATTAAATTGGTACAGAGGTTTGATTATGGCAGAATCAAGAATTGCGGGAGATTTGTGCTGATGGGATTAGTGTGATTGTGCAGAGCGGAGAGAAGGGTCTGGGCAATATTGGCTATGTGGTGCAAGGGTTAGCACACCAGTTTGGTGGACAGCATGGAGGACAGGGCGGCTATCCCCCACAACACGGATACCCTCAACAAGGCTATGGAGCGGCGCCTCAAGGCTACCCGCCTCAACAAGGCTATGGAGGTGGATACCCTCCCGCCGGTTACCCACCTGCTGGCTACCCTCCTGCCGCTGCTCACCATGGCAGCTCTCATAGCTCCGGCGGACTCGGCGTCGGTAAGGTCCCCGCAATGCTCATGTACATTGGTCCCAAATTGAACAAGCGATGTATCCTTGCAGATACTGGCATTACATCTCCTTTCACTTGCAATCTCAATTGTCAAATCTGGCAGCCTGTAAACTTCTTTTGCAGGAGAGTAAACTAGTTGGATTTGAGATCTAATGGTTCAGCGGTTGTTCATGCATATGGAGTTTGAATGGTGGGATGATTTTGCTGTGCAGGGGGTTTAGCGGCCGGAGCTGCAGCATTGGCAGGTGCTTATGGAGTGTACAAAGCCGGTTCTGGATCACACGGCGGCAAGCACGGATCCCACGGTGGGATGCCGAGCATTCCTGGTATGATGCACGGTGGACAGGGTCATGTCAAGTATGGCCATGGGAAGTTTAAGGGTGGCAAGAAACACAAGGGCGGTAAGAAGGGCAAGGGATTTATGGGCGGAAGGAAAGGCAAGGGATTCATGGGTGGAAAGCACAAATGGAAGTAAAATGTTCCGAAGTAAAACCTGTGCCCCGATCGATCGATGCATCATTTAGGTTTTAGTGGAAGACTCGTTTCAGCAGCTCGACGTGCTTTGTTGCATACTTAGTAGGATGATTCAATCATCCTTGTAGCTTTGAAAGCTCGCATCCGGTTCTTGGAGCCGTGATGTTTGTATAGGATCCTTGCAATGGGCGATGTCATGTTCTGGGAAGAATCGACTGAGGTTCCTGTTTTGAATGTATATGCATTTGGCTTTAACCCCTAGAGTGGCCTGTTTTGGGCTGATTCGGCTTTGGGTTAGCCTCTGACTTACTATTTTTAGATTGCACGTTCCTGCCTCACCTAGGAACAAGGCTTTGAAGAGTCTCAAACCAATTTTTTTTTTTATTGAAAATGATGTGCTTTAGGCCTTTTGGCCCCCAAAACAGTACTTTCCGAAACTTTGTTTTTTTAAACTTTGAATGTTATGATCTCAAAAGGTGAAGAATTTGAATCTAAGATTTAGTATACATGTACAACCAGCTGTTGAAAAAGAGAGTCTCACATATTGTTCTGAGATTTTTGCCGAAATGAGTTCTGCTTAACCCTTAAACGTCTAAGGTGACCCGAGGGGTCCTTTTCCAACAGAATCTTCTCTGTAGCTCTCAATGTACTCAACTTTTCACTTATATTTTGATGTCAAACTGGTCACCTTCTTCTGATGCATTCGAAAAGTGACATTTTAGAATTCAAATCACAATTTGTATGAGTGATTTTGTGCTTTGAAAGGATTGTGGTAGGTAGGTTGGGGTTGTACAATACTTGTAGGAGGTTGCAAGCTCATCATTGATTGGATCATTCATGATGCCCAAGTTCAAAAAGTGCACTATTTATGATGCCCGAGTCCAAAAGATGCTGTGATCCAATACTGGGCTGCCCAAATCCGTATAGCAAGACGTTTAAGGGTTAAGTTGGAAAACAGCAACGTCAATATGTAGTCATGAAGCAGTTCCGGAAGGACCAGGACACTGAAAATAGTGCTACATTATAAAAATGAAATTACCCTTGATAGAAAGGGAATGTAGTATGCAATACACAACTACATCAGTTTGTAGGATGTGCGGAGATACCTCAACTGATGAATCGTGCGTCCATTGCTCTTCTTCTATCTTTCTATGTGAAGCACACACGCATAATTTGTGCTCACTCTAGGCTCGTACAAGTGGTCAATCTACCTCAGAGAAGAAGAACCCTAAGCTAGTCACATGTAATGCTTAGACCGTAGCAAGACAATACGCCATTGCAATTCGCTAATAGTAAGGAAGAACAGTAGCGACTAGTGAGTACTTTCCATTGCTGTGCATTGAATGATGTTGCAGCGACTGAGTAACTCAGCTGAATCCCATACGCGTTTGCTACACGCACCTGCATTCTTCCTCTATAATTGCCAGGAAACGTTCTGCAATGTACACGTAGCCAGGTGCTCAGCACAGAGCGAACTATTCTTTCGCCTTTTACTAAAGAACACCGTGCGCTGGGTACACTCACCGGCATACCCCACTTTTTGGAATGCTCCTCACGGGGCCCTTCAATGGCAATAATCAAATAGGACTGGAACTTCTGTATCAGGATAAGCCCTGTTTGAGTCCATTCACAACGTCCGAAGCGTACCCATCGATTGAGATCTAGTCCCCTCCCAGTTACAATTTGATCGATTTTGAGATTCATCGTTTGTTGCTTGTGATCATCTCGTCGGTTGTGATCCCAGCGAATTATGGATAACAATTCAAGTTCAGTTTACAGTTACGGAACATGTACTGTTTACACGAGTGTGTTCCATGATATTGGTTACTCTATGCTACACTCTGCTGAATCTATCTTCGTTGTGAGAAGTCTGCAAAGTAACTATTATAGATAATCAATCTCCTCCGCCTCCACAACCACCACCGCCGCCATCGCCGCCGAATCCGTCACCGAAAGCCCAGCAAGGAGCATAATCGGCGTTATCCAAGCGCCGCTTCTTCTTCTTCTTCGTCCCAGCGCACAAAGTTGTCGAAGTCAAAACCGCGGCAGCTTCAAATGCCACCACTTCTAATGCGGTTGCCACAAGCGGCAGCACTGTGATCGATCGACCGCAAGAATCAGACGTCCTCTGCGACCACAATGTTCCAGCAAAGGACTCGTTGAGATATTAAACGATTGCAGATTGATCATTGATCGAACTTTAGTTAGTAGTGTAGTAAAAGTCAAGAAACTCTCAGTAAACAGTTACGGGAACTACGGTAAGACAGACAAGACGATGTCAGACACACACAAAATGAAGACGTGAAAAGAGCTCTTATGCACTTGAATTCACCATCAATGCTGAAAAGATAGCAAAATGTATTAAGGTCGGTTCTACTCCCACTGACACATGAGCTTCACTGGTTCTTGGAGCATATGCATGCTACACAACAGAAGCACAGAAGCAGTGGTACAAGAGAGGTAAACACTCATGAAGTTCAGGTACTAATCCTTGATGGAGGTGCCGTTTGGAGGGAACTGGCATCATGACTCCTACAGGAGAATTCAAAAAGGGGGAAGATGCTTCGTACTGCGCGTCCAGCTGTTGTGGTGACTAGCTGGTGCTTCAGTTAGTCTCTTCTCTTGTGTACTTTGCGCTGAAGTGGAATATTGCCACGTGGTAATGGATTGAGATGTAACATCACAACAAGTAGATATATATCAACAAGTTAGGCTTCGATTCGAAACAACTGATTGCAGCAAGACGCTGTATCAATTTAAGTTACTCACCAGTCGATGTTGGCAGTCTCATGAAACTAAAGATTTGAACCCGTCCTTGAATTTTACTAAAGCTAAAGTGCACTCGGAGTTATAAAAGATACCTCTGTTGCCCTAGGAACGTAACAAACACAATGTAGTGTTTATCTGTTGACTTGAGAAGAATGAAGAACCCATTTGCGTTCTCACAAATGAATCCACACAATACCGACACAAATGAGAATGTACTTCCACGTAGAAACGATTACAACTTTCAATGACCACCATGAGTAACTTCTCACTACCAAAACCAAAACATGTGGCATGTTGTTCAAGGATAGAATCCAGATGTTTCCAGGAGAAGGCTATCAATGGTTCAGCAACGATAATGACAGTGAGTTTGTGTGCATCTTTGGAAAGCAACCCAGTGATCGGTACGCGAGGTGAGAAATCGTCGGACTACTCCAGTGATTCACAAACGCAGGTTTACCGACTGGCTGCAGATTCCTTCGTGATTCAGTAGGGTCAACCTAACCGTGTGCTTGCAGTGTACGGTTGTACTAGGGTGCATGTTAATGTTTGGAAGGTGCAGGAAGTCGGGGATTTCAACCCCAAGCTCAGAATTCAACGCCATGGCTTAGTTCGACGAAGCTATCAATTTGCGGCCTCGCTGACCCTCTCACAGAATCGTGCAGCCTGCTCGTGCAATGAGGAGCTAGCTGCCTTTATATAAAAGTATGTGTGATTTGAACGACCTTGAAAAAATCTCCCGCACTTGTCTGAATTAGTCCGACTACACCAAATACTGTGGGTTAGATTAAATGGGAAGAAATAACAACGAAGGTAGAGAAGGACTGGTCACCGCCACAAAGCAAATAAATCCGGCTGCATATTATATTTGTGTGATTGATCGATGCATTGCAAATAGAGAGACTTGGAGGTCACGCAAACTGTTGAAGCTCTTGTAGATGCTCTCGAATTGTGCTAATTCGAAATATCGAAAGATGTCCCATGCCATTTGAAAGCTGGTTGCCTGACAGTGTCATACAAGTAGTTCGGAGTGCGACTGCTTCGGCACTTACCTGGGCGGGGTCGATCCACGATCAAGAAGGTGGATGGCTTGGAGTAGCCCGCCCCATTGCACTTCGGGCCGGGAGATTCCAGCATCTTCCTACGGGAGGTATGCACGTCATAATTTGTGGGAGCAGGGGCTCGCGTTCGCGCGGCCCTCACCAATCCCAAATCTGAAACCGGATCACATGTCTCTTTAAACTGCATGCACTTCCTGCTCGTTGCGAAGATGCAAAAGCACAGAGCAAGCTCAGCACCCATGGCCTATCTAGTCACAGAGTTGGTGCGTCACCTCCGATTTACAAACGCAGTACTGGCTTGTAGCATCTAACCTGAGACTTCACGATTGCACACTCGAAATGTCCGTAGCCAGGTGGAGTACTCTGGTGTTCGAGAGAACGACACCTCTTGATGTCACCGCTTCTCTTGGGATCAACCGATGTCCTTGCTCTTTCCACTCTTCTTAACGGAGATAATTCTAAGTTCACATGCTCTGCAATGCAGGGAGCCCTTGGCGAAGCTCGAACAGCACTTGATGAATGTTGGGAATTACTGAACCAGATTCACTTCTGGGGTTAAGAAATGTTGACACGTAGCCCTGCCGCTTCCTTAGAGCTTTAACCCTGAGAGCCCAATCAAACATTTTATGGTCGATTCTGTATCAGTGCAATTCGAGCACAGTTTCATTGAAGTACAAGAGCTTCACTGGTATTGCGGGACCCACAAGTCTCTCTATCTGTGAGCCATCGATCAATCACAGATATAATATGCGGTCGAATTTACTGCCATTGTGGCGGTGACCTGTCCTTGGACGGATCTTTCTGTACCTTTTGATGTCAGTGCTAAAGTTCTATGAATTCAGCGCATGTTGAATCTGTGTCGCATTCTTCAGTTGATGTACGCTACACAATGCTATACATCTGCTTGATCCTCAAACGAATTACAACTACAGACTCAACGTCAAGGGTAGAATCAAAGCAATCTCTTCGAATCAATGGATGAGTTTCCTCACATTCACCTCAACAGAGTCCAATTTCGTCTAGATTGATGGGCCCCGTTGGGGCAGTCCAAAAAAATGAGGTATGCCGGTGAGTGTACCCAGCGCACGGTATTCTTTAGTAAAAGGCGAAAGAATAGTTCGCTCTGTGTTGAGCACCAGGCTGCGTGATTGCTTCGAGTAAGAGTGCCGATCATTATAGGCATCAGTTGTAAGCAAGAGATGCATTACGTATGGGATATGAAAATCAGTACAAATCCACTCTGAAGCAATCATCGAGTTCTTTCAGCTTCGGCGTGATACCATCTCTTCAGCCGAAATCGAAGCCTACACATCTGATCTTCTGTCACGCAATGTTAACGTTCAATGTACACACGAGTTCTACAATTTCATGGTTGTGCCAGAAGGATTTGCATTTCACATGCCATACACTCAAAAAAACAAGAAAAACCTCGGCCTCCACCAAGCTTACTTCCCTTACATGGCTCTCACCATCACGTGACTGACGAACCAATTTCCAACCAATATCTACGGCTTGAAGGAAGCGGCAGGCTGGGGCGACGTTTTCTTAATGCTTAACCCCTGAAGTGAATCTGGAGGGCCCCCCGCAGTGCAGAGCATGTGATGGTCAGAAAAGTGATCCGTTACGGAGAGAAGAAAGAATAAGGACAACAGATCTGACTCAACTCTGTAGCTGGACAGGCCATGGGTGCAAAGCTCGCTCTGTGCTTTTGTGCTTGAAAAGTGCGAGGAAGCAAGTGCATGCGGGACTTTCAGGGATGTGCATTCCGGCTTAGTGAGTTGGAATTAGGTGAGGGCCGCGCGAACGCGAGCCCCCGCTGCCACAAATTATGACGTGCATACCTCCCATAGGAAGATGCTAGAGTCGCCCGGCCCGAAGTGCAATGGGGCAAGCTCCACTAGGCCATCCACCTTCTTGATCATGGATTGACCCCGCCCAGGTAAGTGACGAGGACATCGCACTCTGAACTACTTGTATGGCACGGTCAAGTCGCCAGCTATCAAGAGGTATGGGACATTTTTCGATGATTCGAATCAGCACGATTCGAGAGCAGATCCACCTGACAACAAGAGCTTTCACCAGTATTGCGTGAGCTTCAAGGCATCGATCAATCACACAAGTTGAACATGCAGTTGGATTTACGGTAACCGGTCCTCAGACGGATTCTACTGCACCTTCGCTGTTATCTCTTTCCTTGTTAAGCTAACCGGACCAATAATTGGTAAAATGTGACTGTTTCAGAAAACTAGGGGAGATTTTTTTCAAGGCCATTTCAAATCGCACATATACTCAATAATGGGAAGCACGCTAGCTCCTCATTTTGCACGAGCAGACTGTGAGTGGGTCAGCGCGGCTGTACATTGATAGCTTCGTCGAACAAGCCATGGCGTTGAATTCTTAGCATACGTTTGAAATTGCCGAATCTCTGCACCTTCACAACATGTTCATGTGCACAAACACACTCTATCATAACCGGACTGCAAGCATACGGTTAGCTTGACCCCGAAGGAACCTGCATCCACTCGGCAAACCTGCGTATATGAATCAGTAAGTACTAGAGCAATCCTTCATTGAAAAGAGGACTTCTCTCACGTCGCATACGGATCACTGAGTTGCTTTCGGAAAGGTGTGTACACACGAACCCACTCTGTCATTGTTGTTGCTGAACCATTTGAGAGCTCCTTCTGGAAACATCTGGATTCTCATTTAAAATAACAACGTAGGGGTTTTGATTCTGGTATGTTATTCATGGCGCTCCTTGAAAGTTGTATTCGTTTGTACGTGGGAGTACATTGTCATTTGTGTCGGTATTTGTGAGAACGAAAATGGGTTCTTCATTCTGATCATACTTACTAAGTCAACAGATAAACACTACACTCTTAGTTATGTTACTAGTGCAACAGAGGAATCAGTTTGTATCTGCAGGTGCACTTTAGCTAAGTAAATTTCACGGACGGGTTCAAGTCGTGAGTCTCATGAGACTGTCAACATCGACTGGTAAGTAACTCAAATTAATACCAGCGTCTTGTTGTTTCGTGTCGAAGTCTAAATTGTTGATATATGTAAAACTACTAACTAAAGTTCGATCACTGATAAATCCGTGCAATCGTTTAATATCTCAACGAGTCCTGTACTGGAACCTTGTGGTCGCAGAGGACGTCTGATTCTTGCGGTCGATCACCATGCTGCCGCTTTTGGCAGCGGCATTAGGAGTGGTGGCATTCCAAGCTGCCGCGGTTTTGACTTCGACAACTTTGTGCTCTCGGACGAAGAAGCAGAAGCGGCGCTCGGATAACGCCGATTATGCTCCTGGCTGGGGTTTCGGTGACTGCGATGGCGTCGGTGGTGGTTGTGGAGGAGATTGATTAGATTAGTCTCTTCTCAGTCTTCGAAAGTAGATTTAACAGAGGGTATCACTTTAGCAATCAGTATGGAACACACTTGTATATCTCTACTATCAAGACAAAATTTGCGTGGTACATCGCAGCTTTAAACTGAACTTGAATCGTTACCCGAAATTCATTGCATGTGCGCTGCGGTCAAGATGGACGAGATGATCACAAGCAGCAATCGATATATGGCTGGCCATCGATCAAAACATTTCATAACTGGACTCTAGTCAGTCTGTGCGCTCCAGAGGATTCCAACGAGCTTAGCCTGACACCGAGTTCAAGTTCTATTTCATTGTTTCCATTAATGGGCCCTCTGAGGGGCATATCAAAAATCGGAGTACGCAGTAAGAGTACCCAGCGCACGGTATTCTTTAGTAAAAGGCTAAAGAACAATTCGCTCTGTTCGGTCTGTGCTGTCCTCTGGCTTCATGATTCCACGAGCCCCTTCCTACGTTTATCAAAGTGTTCCAAACTTTTGCAAAACCCTCCGAGGGCGTTCTGACGGGTTTCCTTGACATCCTTCTCTTTTGCGGGATTGGGTGATCGATTATTTTAATGGGCGTCATGGCTGCCTTCCTGTGAATTCTGCCTAATAAGCCTTCAATTTCAAGGCAAAATCTCAAGAAAAACTCTATAAGAACTATCTCATTGCAATCAGATCAATGTTTCTGTGTCTCATTGCATGTATTTCTTGTCAAATCTCAACCATCCAGTTCCACGTATGCTACTCTTTTGCGCGATTGGGGCTTATGGTTGAAATTGAAGAAAGCATTACTCACGGCGAGCAAACAGTGAGTACATTGAGATTGAGATTCGATTGCGATTTGTTACGGAACGTGGCGTTAGAAAGCTGGAGGATTCCGGAGTAGACATAGAGCAGAGAAGGACAACTGTTGGTATATTACGGAGCTGATAGCAAAGGTGAGCAGCTGGGTGGTCCAGATTCGACACAAAGATATACGTACAGTATGACATATGAACATCAATCTGAATGCAATGATGCAATTCTTTGTAAACTTTTTTCTAAGAATTTGCCTTGACTTGGAAGGCTTGGAGATAGAATTCACAGGAACGCAGCCATGACGCCCAGTAAGAAAGAAGGAAGGCTCCGCATTTGAGAAATTCCAAAAGCAGGTGGAATAAAACTCTGCTCAGGGAACGACAGGAGAACATAGAACGACTGCATCACCAAAATGCAGTTCAGTCTTCGGGTTGACATAGACAAAGTGAAACACGGAAGCTACATAATACTTCAGATGAGTATGAATGCGAATTTGAGTAGGAAAATTGAGTGTAATTCCGAGTCTATGAGTTAGAGTTGGGTGAGGGCTGCGCGGACTGGCTGCAGGTTCCTTCGGGGTCAAGCTAACCGTATGCTTGCAGTCCGGTTATGATAGGGTGTGTTTGTGCACATGAACATGTTGTGAAGATGCAGAGAGTCGGCAATTTCAAACGTATGCTAAGAATTCAACGCCATGGCTTGTTCGACGAAGCTATCAATGTACAGCCGCGCTGACCCACTCACAGTCTGCTCGTGCAAAATGAGGAGCTAGCGTGCTTCCCATTATTGAGTATATGTGCGATTTGAAATGGCCTTGAAAAAAATCTCCCCTAGTTTTCTGAAACAGTCACATTTTACCAATTATTGGTCCGGTTAGCTTAACAAGGAAAGAGATAACAGCGAAGGTGCAGTAGAATCCGTCTGAGGACCGGTTACCGTAAATCCAACTGCATGTTCAACTTGTGTGATTGATCGATGCCTTGAAGCTCACGCAATACTGGTGAAAGCTCTTGTTGTCAGGTGGATCTGCTCTCGAATCGTGCTGATTCGAATCATCGAAAAATGTCCCATACCTCTTGATAGCTGGCGACTTGACCGTGCCATACAAGTAGTTCAGAGTGCGATGTCCTCGTCACTTACCTGGGCGGGGTCAATCCATGATCAAGAAGGTGGATGGCCTAGTGGAGCTTGCCCCATTGCACTTCGGGCCGGGCGACTCTAGCATCTTCCTATGGGAGGTATGCACGTCATAATTTGTGGCAGCGGGGGCTCGCGTTCGCGCGGCCCTCACCTAATTCCAACTCACTAAGCCGGAATGCACATCCCTGAAAGTCCCGCATGCACTTGCTTCCTCGCACTTTTCAAGCACAAAAGCACAGAGCGAGCTTTGCACCCATGGCCTGTCCAGCTACAGAGTTGAGTCAGATCTGTTGTCCTTATTCTTTCTTCTCTCCGTAACGGATCACTTTTCTGACCATCACATGCTCTGCACTGCGGGGGGCCCTCCAGATTCACTTCAGGGGTTAAGCATTAAGAAAACGTCGCCCCAGCCTGCCGCTTCCTTCAAGCCGTAGATATTGGTTGGAAATTGGTTCGTCAGTCACGTGATGGTGAGAGCCATGTAAGGGAAGTAAGCTTGGTGGAGGCCGAGGTTTTTCTTGTTTTTTTGAGTGTATGGCATGTGAAATGCAAATCCTTCTGGCACAACCATGAAATTGTAGAACTCGTGTGTACATTGAACGTTAACATTGCGTGACAGAAGATCAGATGTGTAGGCTTCGATTTCGGCTGAAGAGATGGTATCACGCCGAAGCTGAAAGAACTCGATGATTGCTTCAGAGTGGATTTGTACTGATTTTCATATCCCATACGTAATGCATCTCTTGCTTACAACTGATGCCTATAATGATCGGCACTCTTACTCGAAGCAATCACGCAGCCTGGTGCTCAACACAGAGCGAACTATTCTTTCGCCTTTTACTAAAGAATACCGTGCGCTGGGTACACTCACCGGCATACCTCATTTTTTTGGACTGCCCCAACGGGGCCCATCAATCTAGACGAAATTGGACTCTGTTGAGGCGAATGTGAGGAAACTCATCCATTGATTCGAAGAGATTGCTTTGATTCTACCCTTGACGTTGAGTTTGTAGTTGTAATTTGTTTGAGGATCAAGCAGATGTATAGCATTGTGTAGCGTACATCAACTGAAGAATGCGGCACAGATTCAACATGCGCTGAATTCATAGAACTTTAGCACTGGCATCAGAAGGTACAGAAGAATCTGTCCAAGGGCAGGTCACCGCCACAATGGCAGTAAATTCGACCGCATATTATATCTGTGATTGATCGATGGCTCACAGATAGAGAGACTTGTGGGTCCCGCAATACCAGTGAAGCACTTGTACTTCAATGAAACTGCGCTCGGATTGTGCTAATACGGATCACCGAGAAATGTCCCCTGATAGCTGGTGGCTTGACTGTGCCATACAAGAAGTTCAAAATTCGACCTCATCGTCACTTACCTGGACGGCGATCCATGGTCAAGAAGGTGGATGGCTTAGTGGAGCCTGCCCCATTGCACTTCGGGCCGGGCGACTCTAGCATCTTCCCACGGGAGGCATGCACGTCATAATTTGTGTTAGCGGGGCTCGCGTTCGCGCGGCCCTCATCCGATCACAACTCATCAAACCGGATTCACATCAAGATTCCATAAGCATTTGCATTGGCCTATACTGATGTGCAGCATTGAAATTTTCACATTATCTAGATCCCAGCCCTGTCTCAAAAAGTGCATTCATATTCTCCTGTCATTCCTTGAACAAAGTCCCAGTCACCCTGCTTTCCGAATTGCTCTGGAAATGCAGAGCCTTTCTTCATCCTTTTCGCGCTTCTGTGTACAACTCGCTTACCGATATTTTCAAGAAGTCAGTTTTCTAAGAGCTATATAGCAATTGTTGCTGGACGAACGAAATGCCGCATTTCGTGTTGGACATTTTGGTTGAATTGAACATACCATTTTATCACGTGGGCAATTTGTGGTATGATTGCGGTTAATTAAGGAAAGAGGCGTTAGAAAGCTGGAAGATTCCAGAGCAGAGAAGGGAAACTAAGTCTTTGTGATATGTTGCTTACTCAGTTGAATCCACAGCCAGAAAACCAATCGATCACCCAATCGAGCAAAAGGAACAAATGATCACCCAATCGAGCAAAAGGAACAAATGATCACCCAATCGAGCAAAATGTATAACATGAGAAAACTCGTCAGAATAGCCTCCGTCCATCACTGCCTTCCGGAAAGGCGAGACGGGACGTTCATCTAGCAGCAGGCAGCCGCGGCAATCGCGCTCAGGGCGGGGGACCGTACCGTGGCTCATTGCCCGGGTTGCGGTTCTTGTCTACATATGAAATACGCAGATCGAACGTACGCACTGTAAAACAGATCCTGTTCAAGCATAGTCGTGCTAGGAGGCCGCCCACCTACTCCGGTACGGTAATATCCACCCAACAACATCCTTTCGAACGAAATTGGGTAAGCCGGAAGCTGACCGTCGCATTTGATTGCCTTCATGTATTTGTTGCTCTCACACTGTATCCGCAATTGACAATTGCAGCACAGGTAATACGTGTAGAACAGTCAGCAATGTACTATTGCCGGAAGAGTAAACCCGGGCTTCGAGTCGAAGGATAAGTTGCAGCTTTGTCGGTAACTTACGTCAAGCTCACCATTCCTATACCGACAGGGACAGTGATTCTATGTCCGTTTTACACAATGCTTGTTTCCTTGAGGAATTGTATGAGGAGAGACTTGAAGATCGATCAATTCTAGATACCTAGTCTGACTGGTCGACAGCCGTTCTAGAAACCTGCTCTCGAATTGATCTTCCTGAGAGGTTTGTTGCTTGTTGATTAAGATGTCCTCAATCACGAGGACACCACTAACATAGCTAGATTTATGCTTGACCCGAGATGCTGGTGCGGTGGTCACCACCATAGTACACCCAATTACATTGTTTTGCAGAAGTATTTTGACAAGAATAACAATTTTGATTTAGTAATAACAGTAGTCAACTTTTATGAGTGAGTGTTGAAATTTTCAGCTACTTATACCTAAAGAACCATTTGTGAACTAGAAAGAGTACCAAAATTGACATTGAGCCACTTGCAAGGGCATCCGTTCATGATGTGTTAGTCATGGGTGTCCAATTCATTATGCATACGAGTTGTGCATCTAAAATATCTTAACAATCTACATGTATTTATGAAAACCTTGTTCATTTCAAAATTCATTGCGATTGAGTAAGATTGCTCTTAATTAGCTATGACTCCTAGAAGGTCTCTTGTTGAACGTAAGTTAATTTTTCAGATGCATGAGAGAGAGACTACATACTTTGAAATTTTGGTGGTTTTAGGCATCTTTCGAAGCACTTGTCAAGCAATTGTATAGAGGTTTACAATGAGAGGTTGTTTGAGAGATGCTCCTTTACAAGGGAGATGTCAAATTCTTGATGAACGTGGTAATCGTATGGTTGTAAGGTTGTTGAATGTACCAACTAATGGTACAGGTGCAGCAGTGGGTAGAGAATTGCAATCTCGAGGATTGGATTTGAGTGATGATACAACTAGAAAATGTCTTCGGAGGTTAGGATTGAAAGGACAAGTGAAAACTAAGAAGCTATTCTTGTTAAAGGAGCACAAAGCACATCTATGTATGGATAAAGAAGTGTAGGCATGCAAGTTAGATGGAATGGAGTTATGTGGTTTTTTCACATGAGTCAAAATCCAATTTGGTTGGCTCATATGGGAGGCAATATTGTTGGAGGAAGTGGGGAGAGAATCTTTTAAATCAACATGTGCAACCTATTATCATATATAGAGGAAGAAATATTATGGTTTGGGGGTTGTATGATGTGGAAGGGCGTTGGCAACCTTTGTCTTATAGTCTAAGGTAAGATGGATAAGTTTGTGTATCGTGAAATTTGGTAATGAATCTCATGAATACCATATACATGCATGATTTAGGAGAGGAGAATGTCATTTTTCAGCACAAGAACGATCCCAACATACTTCTAAGTATGTTACAGGTTGGTTGTTAGCAGAGAAGTTTCAACTAATTTTACATCCTCCTTAATCTCCTAATTTGAATCTTGTAGAACCTCTTTGAAATGAAGTAGATCAATGTAGAAGAATGTCGGAGAAGAACCCCATTGACAAGAAGGATTCGTGAGAGAAATTACGAAAAATTTGGTATAGCATTGAGGTTGATATTGATCATGTCTATGCCAGAGAGAGTTGTAGATGTTTATTAAGTAAAAAGGTAGCTATAACCCCAATTCCGTTAAAATGGCATTATTCCGGTAAAATGGCACACCTCAACTTTCTGAACTGTAGTTCAAAAACCATGTGATATAACAGAATTTCAAGGTGATATTAGGGAAAATGAGTGACAATGTGTATAAAGAAGTGATATTACCAAAAAAATTGTGATATTACAGAATATACCATTTTATATGAGCACAAATGTAAGATCTAGTGTGACAAAATGGCACATGGCATAATGCCATTTTAACGGAATTGGGGTTCTATACACTATTGTGGTCATTATGATTGTATATTTAAGTTCTTGAGTAGTCATTATGATTCTACATTTTAGTTTTTAGCTTGATTTTGTAGCTCATGGCTTTGTTTTCAATGTAAATAAATAACCACTTCACTTTTTGCATAAAGAATTGCACACCCACACCAAGTGTTTTATTTCTGATTGATTTTTTTATCTACAATTTTTATTATATATTTTATGTAACATGTTTGTTGTAAATATGTGACTTATGTAAGAAAACTAGCTCATACTGGAAAAGGAAGAGTTCAAAAAATGACCTCGCTCTAGTGAGAATTGTCCAAAGTTTACAAAGAAGATAGTGTCCAATTAGAAAATTCCTAGGAATCAATACTAGGAAGACGAGGAATTTTCAAATACTAATAGTAAACAGACCTAGGATTCAGAGAAAGAGTGTCGAAATGGAGTGCCGTCCGGCGATGTCCGAATTACGAAGCGCGGCCTCCATCTCCAATTTCGATCCGTCACGACGGCGTGAAGCAACTCACACACTGGTCGCCTCGAAAAGCCTACAAGCAAGCAAGCCAGAAAGCTGATCCACACTCATCCTCTCGCTTGATCCTTCCCCCCTTTTGTCCTTTATCCAGTTTGCGGATTCACCCCTCCACTTTACCCAATTCCACTTTAGCCCACTCTCACGCTTTAAACCCAAGCTCCCATCCCCTTCACAATCCTTTGCAACTTTCGATTCCTCCACCAGCTGCAAGAATGGAAGCGGTAGCGCTCTCTAGAGCTGTGGTGGGCGGTGTTGGATTCGCCAATGCGGCTACCTCCACTTCCTCGTCGTCTTCTTGTGTGCCGGCGCTCATTTCTTATTCAGGGTTGAAGAAGAGCTCCATTTTCAGATCCTCCTTGCAAGTTCGCGTACTCTCTAGAGCTGGCACCGTTGTGAAGGGCACCAAGGGCTTGCAAGTGGTCGCTGCCGATACTAATGGCGCCCCTCAGACATTTGATTACGACGTTGTCATCATTGGCGCCGGTGTTGGCGGCCATGGCGCTGCACTTCACGCTGTGGAGAAGGTAATAAAGCTAGCTCGATCTTCTGCCAATGCAGCATCCTCAAATCGAATTTGTCCTCTTCATGGATCAGGGTTTGTAGCTGGTACTGGCATTTTGATCCTCTGGAATTGGGTCCGCCTCAGGGTTTAAAGACTGCCATTGTCGAGGGAGACGTTGTTGGAGGCACATGTGTGAACAGAGGGTGTGTTCCGTCCAAAGCGCTGTTAGCAGTCAGCGGACGAATGCGGGAGCTGCGTGATGAGCATCATCTCAAGGCCCTTGGAATCCAGGTACTAAAATCTTTGTTCACGACCTTTCTTGTTGGGTAACCCACCAAGAATCTAAAGACGAATTCGATTGATCATACAATCAAGGCTGAGCCAAAGGCGAGGATCAGCACCTAAACGACCTCTTCTAAACTGTTAGAGGCTTAATCTGGGCTCAACATTATATTGGTCACTAATTTATGACCTCCTACTAGTTGGTGTATGCTTTCCATTGACCCTGAGCTTGCAATCAGTAAGAATGGAATTATTCTAAGGAGCTTAAAATGGGATGCAGGTAGCAGCCGCTGAATATGATAGGCAAGCAGTCGCCGATCACGCTAACAACCTGGCCACCAAGATTCGGGGTAATCTGACCAACTCAATGAAGGCCATTGGAGTCGACATTCTTACTGGCGTTGGTTCCGTCGTGGTACGAGCATGCTTCTTTTCCTTTCCTTTTCTCATTTGGAGATACTATGTGAAGCGCTCGCCTAGTGCACGCAGCAATGATGTCAAGAAGTAGTGCGATTGTAGGTCTATCTTAAAACTGCTCATCTACATGGCGATGGGGTTTTAGAGCAGGGTATGTGATGGATTGCATTAGAAATTGAAACCGGCGGAAAGAAACCCTGTCTGATGATCTACTTAAACTGCTAGAATGCATAGTTACTTATGCCTGACCATTGCATGATCTGTGCACAGGCTCCTCAAGTTGTGAAGTACGGGAGAATTGGATTTGCTGACAAAACCATCACCGCCAAGAATATCATAATTGCCACTGGGTCCGTCCCATTTGTGCCTCCAGGGATCGAAGTCGACGGTAAGTGTTCAAAGTCTCGATGTGCATGTGAAGTTTCTTGAAGTGTGCAAGCCGAAAATGAGTTATGCAACCGGATTGCATGGACCTAGCCGCATATTCTGGTACTTGACATTTTGTTGTAGGAATCGATAATTTCGCATACTAGGAGAGACTTGCACCATGTGATCTTCGAGATGATCATAGTACTCATTCTTCTTTGAAAATGGGTTATGCAGGGAAGACTGTCTTCACAAGTGATCATGCTTTGAAGCTGGAGTGGATTCCAGACTGGATTGCAATCGTAGGAAGTGGATACATTGGCCTCGAGTTTAGCGATGTGTACACAGCTCTAGGAAGCGAGGTTAGTATTGGGGAGTGATGACTGTCGTTCTCTTTTGGATTCTGCCGAGTTCTTACTTGTTCGCTTTTATTTTGGCTGCCAATAGGTGACATTCATCGAGGCGCTGGATGGCTTGATGCCCGGGTTTGATCCCGAGATCGGCAAGCTTGCGCAGAGGATTTTGATCAATCCCCGAAAAATTGACTATCATGTCGGTGTTTTGGCCAAGAAGGTGAGGGTGGGATCGTCGAGTAGCAGAACTGTATTTTGTCAGTAGTCACATCGCCTTCAGAACATTCTGCACCTGACTAAAACTAATGCAGTCCAGGATTTCGACAAGTAGTGCTGATTGGTGTTGTTGGGTTGTAGATCACACCAGCTAAAAATGGAAAGCCAGTACAGATTGAACTAGTCGACACGAAGACTAAGGAGGTGAAAGAGACCCTTGAGGTAAAACTCTTGTACACTTGTACCTACTGAATTTCACTTCGACTGATATAAAGGTCTCATACATGTACATGGCTCTAAGTTTTCCTGGCTTGTCTTACAGGTGGACGCAGCACTGATCGCTACAGGGCGCTCTCCTTTTACGAAAGGCTTGGGCCTTGAAAAGGTAACTTTCGAAGTCGTTTTTATTTCTGGACGTGTGTGTCTCCGGTAGCATTTCTGACTTTTGGCGGCTTTGGCAGTTGAACGTAGTGACACAGAGAGGTTTCGTACCTGTGGATGAGCGAATGCAAGTGCTGGATGCGGAAGGAAACAAGGTGAGTAGATTTTATCATATGTAATTAAGTCGATAATGTGTTCTATTACAGAATGGGTGATTTTCGAAAATGTTAACACTCATCGCTTTCCTGTTCAACACAGATTCCCAACCTGTATTGTATCGGTGATGCCAACGGCAAGATGATGTTGGCGCATGCAGCAAGTGCTCAAGGCATTTCGGGTAAGGCTGCATCCATCTCATCTGATTCCAAGTACTTGAGCTTGCGAATTTGACTTGTGATTTCATTGAATGCTTCTTCGCAGTTATTGAGCAGATCGCTGGACGAGACAATGTTTTGAACCACAACAGCGTTCCGGCAGCTTGTTTTACTCACCCAGAAATCAGCATGGTTGGGCTTACCGAGGTACCTTCTGTGAGATAACTCTGAGATTAGTATCTATACATTTATAACTATATAGGTAGAACTTAGATTCATTCCAGGTGCCTGATTCGTGAGTACATGATGGCAGCCACAAGCAAGGGCATTAGCCGAAAAGGAGGGCTTCAAAGTAAGCGTTGCTAAGACTAGCTTCAAAGCCAATACCAAAGCACTTGCAGAAAACGAAGGTGACGGGTTGGCCAAGGTACGACTACTCTAATATACTCTTCATAGTAACTCCCGGATTTAGCCATTTGCATTGTTTATTCATGTTGGTGTTCAGAAGCGCTTGAATGGCGAGTATGAAATTTAGCCATCATGCTCTGAAGCCCGGTTTTGGTAATAATGAAATATTGAGAGGCTCATGCATAGACTGATGTCTTGTGTTGTCCGGCAGATGATATACCGACCTGATACTGGAGAAATCTTAGGAGTGCATATCCTTGGTCTCCACGCTGCTGACCTCATTCATGAAGCTTCAAATGCTATAGCTATGGGTAATACCATCAAGGTCAGTACAAACTTTCTCTATTAAGCCCTATTTCATTTGATCATATCGTTCTTTCTTTTGCTTTTTTCTAAAATGGCATGGGCAGCAACACATTTTGTTCTGGCTCGTGTATGTTCTTACCCGTTCTTCATTGCCTTCTAATTTTGCAGGACATTAAATTTGCTGTGCACGCCCATCCCACCTTATCTGAAGTTTTGGATGAGTTGTTCAAGGCTGCCCATGTAAGTCTCTTCCTGAATCGAGCTAAGTCTGTGATGTGCTACTGTTAAATTTATCGCCCCCGACTTAATCATTTGTGCTTCTGACTTGTTGCAGCTGGAGGATCAATCCGTTGTGTCAGAGAAAGCAGCTGAACCAGTGGCCGTTTAAGCCTAATAAGACATTTTTTCGTCGTCAAAGTGCGATACTATCGCACTGTCTTCGGAGCGCTCCTTGTTTGATGGTGGTCACATACACCGTCCTGTCCCTGACACGGCTAGCAGAGTTGTATTGCACCTGCCGAGGTTACGAATTCTTGAACGTTGAGAGCCTAGTTAGTTACCTCACCCATTTTCATATTACGAAGGTGTTGATCTCATATGTAGCTTAGGGTGAAAGAATAGTTGCTCAAATGTAGAGATGGAAGAGGATGATGAAGTAGGAAGCGTGACGTTCTATTCAAATTGGAATTTGCTTCACGCGCTACCGACAAGGTTATTTTAAAATTACATGCCCAAGGTGGAGCTAATACCTCATGTTGTCGCATCATGGTCTCGTTGATTGTTTCTTCATTGTTTCTATTTGAATTCATCAGACTCTTTTGTGCAATGAGCATTCATCTCTTATACAAATTGTTCATAATGCCAATGGGATGAGATCCTGGAATCATTAAGTCCACGTTGGGAGATGTGAAATTCGATCAGATAGCAGAATGCACGGTGTTGTTAAGTTCAGATAGCCTTCGATTGAAACCGAGTTGTTGTGATGTTTTCATGTAAAAGTGTTGCATCGAATTCAACCTGCTGGGTAGGGACCGCGAACGATGAGGCCTGATACCCGACCCTTAGTATGTGTAGATGCAAGTCCCCGTTCGAATACCAGAGCAATATGGAGACGGATCTATCGCCGGTGTGAAGTCAGTCAGCTTATGCATAATCCGCCAATCACAAAGTCGCATCATTGGGACGGACCTCAACAAATTGAGATCATTATCTAGTTCGACATCCACCGACGATCAGTCCTGCGTGGGCGACCACATTGATAGGCCATGAGGGCGATCCAGTTTCGAATTAGTTGATGGGCCCCGTGAGGAGCAGTCCAAAAAATGAGGTATGCCGGTAAGTATACCCAGCGCACGGTATTCTTTAGTAAAAGGCGAAAGAATAGTTCGCGCTGTGCTGAGCACCCGGATGCATGACTTGCGATTGGAAGAGTGCCGACTATTATACGCATCAGTTGTAAGGAAGAGGTGCAATACGTATGGGATAAACATATCATTCAATACCACTTTGAGGCACTCGTCGAGTTCTTTCAGCTTTCGGCAATATACAATGTCTTCAGCCGATATCAAATCGTACAAATCTGATCTTCTGTCACGCAATGTTAACGTCTGTTTGATATATTCAAGAGTTATACAATCAATGGTTGTGCCATGAGGAGTTGGACGTCAAATGCCATACACTCAGAGTGACAAGAAACATCTCGGCCTCGACCAAGGAGGAGACCCAACTTAATTACTTCCTTTCAATTACTTCCCTTTCAATGGCTCTCACCATCACATGAATACATGATAGTAGGAAGATTAAGGACATTGGATGGTCCTATGTAACTTCTGAATGAACGAGATTGTGAAAGTAGTCGTGAAAGGAAGCGTTATCGCTCTAGTCGACACCAGAGTAATGATGTGTAAATACATTTCAGGCGACCGAGCTCAGCACCTGGACAGGACATGTGTATGGTCGAAGCGGAGATATTCCGAAGTGTGTGTAATAAGATTGTGAGGGCAAGCGGGAAAGGGATATGTTTCCGACTTCATGAGTTTAGGTTGGTGAGGGCCGAACGAACGCGAGCCCATTCTGTCACAAATTATGACATGTGTGCCTCCGTAGGAAGACACTAGAGTTGCCCTGCCCGAAGTGCAATGGGGCAGGCTTCTCTAGGCCATCCACCTTCCGGATCATGGATAGACCTCGCCCAAGTAAGTGAGGAGAGCGTCGCACTTTGCGAATCTTGTATGGTAGGGTTAGTCCTTACGACACCGAACGATACGGGACATTCGGTCTCAGGAATATGTATGCATTGACATCCGTCCGGTCACAAAACCCTTGTTTCCATCAAAACCGATACTCTTGCGTGCAAACCCATTTAGGGAATGCCTGTGCAAGTGAGAGCAAATATAGTGGCACCATGGCCTTCCACTAAAGCCTCTAGAGAGTTCTCAACTACCCCTAGATCATGTCCATTCCACACATCGAAGGCCTTGCAGATCAAGTCGTCAGTGCTATCAGCTAGAATGTCACGCCTCTTGGGACGAGACGTAGTCATCCAATGCATCACTTCTTTGGTCTTTGTAGTTGGCCGAAATGTATGTATCACTGTGTGGATGCCGACAGCTATGGTTGTCTCCTTGGAACCCAAGTTGAAGAAGGCCACGAAATACTTGTTCTCTGTAAAAGAACACAATCGCAATCAAAATCATGAACCACTAAACAGAGAACATCAGCTATCAAAGGTGAAATATCTCAGGTTACAAACCTGATGGAAGACTTGCCAACCAGATACGTTCTCCAACAGATTCCACGACTTTCGCACACAAACCTGTGTGCTCATTTTGAAGCCTACCCTCTGCTGTCAATTGCCACAGCTGATATCATGCATTCATACATACCAATCAGTCAGTAAATCCCCATAAGCACGTTGATCATGATGTCTTGAAGATGTCATACCTGAAAAGTCCAATGTGTGTGAGCTACACGTTTGAACAGGTTACAGATCTTTAGGACACCATACGTGAACTTCCATCCAAGTGAGCTTATGTGAACAAATTTCACAGCCAACAGTGCAAAATCATTGGGCAAAATTGTGATGCACCTGACTCGGTTTGTCACGACTGCAATCAGCATTATGTGTCCTTGATTGCTGCTTATAGGAGTTCGAAGCTCCAAGGACGTCAGGAGCCAAGCATCCATGTGATGAGATGAAGCCTGAGGTGGTAGAGGCATTGCTTTCCTGTGAAGTCCAGTTCAGGCATTTAAGGGGCAGATTCCCACCCTTCCGCCATGCCCTCTCAATGTTAGTCCAGCAGACTTGATCTCCATTCTGGGGATGGCGACGAGGCCTGAGTGACCATCGTCCCTGGGTATGTTTGCCCTCACTGCAATCACTTGCTTCAAACCTCATGGACGACTTTGAGCTGGCGTTGGAAGGAGATGTGCTCACCAGCTGCAAAACAGAACGCCCATTACTCAAACACACTCAGAAGGTATCATCGAGCTCGACGAATCCCTGCAACGAAACCTTGCATCCACGAACTCAAAATTATTACCTCGTGATTATTGATACTATGGGCATTAATGTCCAAAATATAAGGGTTCGTGATCAGAGACAGCGTGGAGTTGTCCATCGCCCGCAAGTCACCCCCATACATCAGCGGGCTTTTCGCCATCGCCCACAAAGACACCTGAAGTAAACCAAATGGGCACATCGCCCATTCGCATCGATGGGGTAAGTGTGGGAATAGGAAAATAGTTGCTGATTTCCACTAATATGACAAGTGTGCTCTGCTGCTTTCCTTTCCAAACATTCTACTGGAAGCATCGCCGGGCTAGGAGATTCACAAGAGGACTTACTTGCGTGCGTTGCTCCGCACGAGTGAGAGAAGACCAGCGATGCGGACCAACAAGAGCACCTGTGAACGTCCAAAAGTGGAGCAGATATGCACGAAAATAGAAGAATAGAAACACAAGCATACGATATAAGCTGAAAAGTTCTATACCAGGGTCAGTGAGCCATCCTAGTGGCAGCATGTCCAGGTCGGGCCAAGAACGACCTCTTCCATTCGATGCTCCTAAAAGACCAGCTGCTGCGAAGTTCCTGAGAGATTCCACTCTACACTCAAGAACAGTTCTAACATAAAAGTGGCATGTGGACATTGTTACAAGCAGACGCACCTTGCAACATCGAAATGCGATACTAAGTCCGACCATGTATCCCAATCATCTGCAGTTACACGATACATGTTGACCATGTTCGATACGCTTTTGCCCATGTCCGGGGTTGCATGAACACCTGGGGACAGCGAGTATACCATCGGCCTCCCCGTCTCTGCAATCGTCTGTTACAATATTCCACAGCTCAGAATCTCGAGCTTGCACACAATCACTTGCAAGAATTTGCTTAATCGAGAGCGGTTTACGAAGAGATGGACCTTTGAGACAAGCTCAATCTCACTGATGCGCAAGTCCGGTTCACCAAATATACAATCGTGCTTAACTGCAAATCACAGAGGTCGTCATTCAGTTGCAATCCTATTCTGCAATGCTTCGATATCCACCAGCAGTTTGGAGGTTAACGAAAACTTACTGTAGTCCACTCCCCATGATGCATACTGGTCGTAAAGTGATTTCACGAATGCACGGCCGCCCTCGGAGCTTGCATTGATGCCCATAAAGCAAGCCTTCATCCATTTGCACTCGGTTCCGCTGATGGCAATGTCCGCAGCCCGCCATGGCCGTCCACTCTCAGCATCCGGACTACCCTGATCACAATGTTCAGTACCTCAAGTGAGCGCAGTGTAACATCTTAAAACTATTCCCCATCGCAATCACAAAAGAGTCATTGTTGGTGAGTTCATGTTACTCTTGTAGGTCAAAATCAAGACATATATAATAAGCGAACAATATCTCAGGTTGTTGACGGTGACACAAGGATTAAGCAGCACCGTGAATATCAAGTTAGCAAGAGAGTCATAAAAATTTGATCGGGTCATACTTTGGCGATGTAATTTTGAGATGAAGGCGAAGAGAAGGTATTGATTTCAGCATGTTAGGTGATGAGGTGCACCTGAGCACCTAAGATTGGAGTGTTGGCCTGCACAGCAGCAGTGCTGATTCCTCGCATCACGTGGATGCCAAATTTCAACCCCATGGCATGCACTTGTTGTGCAACTCGAGCTAAGCCGCTGCCATCGCGAGAGGACGGCCATCGATCAGGATCCGGCACTGGGCGACCCCACTCGTCGATACGGTCAAAACCAGGTGAGCCCACGGAAGCACCCGGGGCCAGCTTCCGGTACCACAAGAAATCCACTACCACGTACTGCATACCATTTACTTCAATGTCAGACTTCGTTCAATCCCCATTTCTACCCCACACTTCTATCGGTTTGCACAAGCATTTTGCCTCTCCATTCCGAGAAAAGTAAATGAGAGAGGTCGCGGAATCTTCTGTTTCTCCAGTTAACAAAGATTGAGCCGAGACTGAAATGCCTACCTCATAACCGAACTTGAGAAGATGCTGGGAGACGAATTTGGCATTGTCAAGAAACTCTGCTTCGGTGACGATCCAAGAAAAAGAGTTGTACGAATTCCAACCCCGCGGCGGAGTAAGTGCCAATTGCAAACTCCCATTTGTAGAATGAGCTTCTCCTTCAGCCCTGAACAAACAAGATACCCAAATATACAAACTCAATGCTTAGGTTTTACAGCAGATATTCGTCTCTGAATCAATCTCCGAGCTTAATGTCTACGGATAATCGTCAAACCCTTACTTGCAGAGAATTGAGAAGATGAAGACGAAGGATGCTGCAATTCTGATCATTTTCGGTATCGCTACTTCACTCCGACACCACCTCTATCAAATAGTTCCGTGCCGTATCCGATGCCAATCTGCCATGAAACGCGCGAAAAACTGCGAGTTAACAAGGAGCGAAAATTCTCGCATCGGCCATAGCCACAATCCCCAATCAGCAACCATAGCCAAAACAGCACTCACTGTGTCCAATGCAGCTCGCTTCCGGAGCATTTTGAACCTGAAATTGCCATGACGAACTGAAAATACGCGATCATGACACCTGATTCGACCTGGCTGCATGTTGGAAGTATGTCAGAATAAATCCATATCACTGTAGCTTGGCCCAGACTACACTCTTCTGTCTGCTTTTAGTGTGGGGTTGCTTGTAATGTGGATTTAATGACAGGTTAACTCGATTCAGTGACCGTGGTAACATCCAAGCCATCGTTTACCCCATGCATATTGCTCTTACATTCTTCCAACTCCAAGAACCGGGACATAATCGAGGGCAGAAGTCGCAGCCAGGAGCTCATCATGTAGCGAACTATTCTTTCGCCTTTTGCTGGACTGCCCCCTCACGGGTGTAAAATCGGAAGGATTAAGGGTGATCCTGTTGAGCTGATCTTGGAGACCAGACTGACCTGTTGACGCAAACAATGGAAGTGAGTAGAGACTTCCGAGACTCAGCTCCCAACTTTTATTAGCGAATGCACGCGCTGCTATCGCCGACGCGTGCATTTATCTTATGGGCGATAATATACAGCAGTACTCAAGCCATCGCCGTCTTTCAACAGCAGCACAGAGAGATGATGTCCATCAAGCTCAAACACACCATATCCTGAGCATCCAAGGTTCGCATATAGGGTATCCTCTTCTGTGACAGAACTTCGGCTGATCAAGTCCAGGAACTGAGCTGAACAAGATATTCCCCATGGTCAATGAACCAGGTGCTTCACCGAGAAATTTATCCTCTACGGCAGCAAAGGATTCTCTTCGGAAGGTATGTTCTCAAGCATATCAGAGTGCAGATGATAATCGTACCGCTATCCATCGACAAACCGGGAGAACAATGTCAAACTCCAGTGATGCTCATTTCCTAATTCAAAATGTCCCGTACCGTTCGGTGTCTCACGGGTTGACCATGCCATACAAGTTGCTCGTAGTGTGCCATGATCATCACTTACCTGGGCGGGGTCGATCCATGATCATGAAGGTGGATGGCCTACAGATGCTTGCCCCATTGCACTTCGGGCCAGGTGACTGTAGTATCTTCCCATGGGAGGCATACACGTCATAATTTGTGGCAGCGGGGGCTCGCGTTCGCGCGGCCCTCACCCAATCCCAACTTAAAAAATGGATATCGTTCTTCTTTGCAGTACATGATCGCTTGAATCTTGTACAGTGGAAAAGAAAAAGAAGCTGGAGCGTTAGCGGAAAGAAGCACTTGGCGAAAGGCAGGGCCTGCCGGAAAGACGCCCAAAAACGGGCCTGACAAGGAGAACTTAGGATTGAACTTAGTGAGCGGCGGTAAAACGCAGCTACATCGATCGCCCTGCCGCTTCCATTTTGCTCTGAATGGAGTTCATTGTAAACGTTGGTTAATTGATCATTGATCATGTGATGATGAGAGCCATAAAACATAGGGAATTAATCTGTGTCTCCTCCTTATCTGTAAAGTTTGTTGAGGCCGAGATATTTATTGTCAATCGTAGTGTATGGCATGTAGAATTCAACTCCTCATGGCTGAATTTCCAGAAAGGTATTTTCTATCTCGAACTTCAGCATCGAACAGAGGATGATGAGATACCCCTGCCTTGATATCAACCACAGTCGATGCTTGCTTCAATTTTATTTTAGTTGCTTTTTTAGCACCATATGCATTGCAACTCTTGCTCACAATTGATGCGTATAACTTTCAGCACTCGCGCGTTCGTTTCCACTCAGCCGGGTGCTCAGCACAGAGCGAACTATTCTTTCGCCTTTTACTAAAGAATACCGTGCGCTGGGTATAATCACCGGCATATCCCACTTTTTGGAATGCTCCTTACCGGGGCCCATCAATTCACATTAAACTGGATACATTCGAGGCAAACTTCAGGACTTTTGAATCATCGACCCGAAGATACCGCGAGGGTCAAGCAGCTGCAACACAGAGAAGGAATTGTGACCCTAATACAGAAACAGGGCGTGTGGTAGTTGCAGAATCAATAGATGGACCACCGTGCACCTGATTGCGGAGTCTCCAGCTGTATGGAGATCGACAGAAATGTGTAGATATCAAAAAGAAGGCACAGAGGATTGAACACCGATGCTCTCAAATGATACCGATAGAGTTTTTATTGTGGGAATCTTGAGCTCATGTAGAAGTGAAGGCAAAGCTGAACCAGCACCGGTACGCAATGCCATGTCCAAGTCACAGCTGTGTTCGATCGGTGGCCAGGTTGAGTACCAGAAATCGACAATCTCGGGCACCAGAGGATGGCTACTATCACATAAATCTCGTTACACAACACCAAGGAATAATCCGATATCCATTACTTACCAATCTCTCTAATGGAACACATTCCTAAAGATCACATGCTCTGCACTTCCTTACCTTAATCCCGAGGCTCGAATATTCATATATATAAGGAATGACTAGACCAGATTCATTTCTGGGCTTAAGCATTGAAAAAACGTCGCCCTACTGCTTCGTTCAAAGCTGTGTATATGGACCGTTCCTTTACTAATCATGTGATAGCGAGAGCCTTGGAAGGGAAGTAAGCTGCTTTTATTTTCGAGAAATTTCTTGTGACTCTGAGTGTATGGCATATGAAATCTAACCCCTCATGGCACAACCATGGACTGTATATATTGAACGTACAGTAACATCGCGTGACAGAAGTTCAGATTTGTAAGCTTCGATATCGGCCTTCTCATGAGGCGTTGAAGAAATGGTATCACGGCGAAAGCTGAAAGAACTCAAGGAATGATTCAGAGTGGATTGCTTCGAATTGATTTGTATATCCCATGATGTATTGCATCTCTTACTTAAAACTGCTGCGTATAAGTTTCGGAACACTTGCCAGTGAAAAATTCGCAGCCGGGTGCTCGGCACAGAGCGAGCTATTCTTTCGCCTTTTACTAAAGAATAACGTGCGCTGGGTACACTTCACCGGCATACCCCACTTTTTATAATGCCTCTCACCGGGGCCCATCGATCAACTCAAGATGTCTAACAATCAGCTCTTGTTATCCGCATTTTGCCTTAATTTCAACAAACTGACCTTAAGTGACCAACTAACATGATGTCACTCCACATTCACATCGAATCTAAATCTCATGGTTGTTGTTCAAGAAAAAGCTTCAGATCGAGTGCAGTTTCATATGACTTCTTTCTAACCAACTGCAACCAAGGCGACCAAAAGAGCCTTGTGAAAAAGGGTGATGGAACGTAGATTGTAGCTTGAAACATTAGGATCTATCTATGGGTGGTCTTACGGAAACCATCGATGTAATCAGGATTAGAAGTACGAGAACCTACGCTTTTGTGATTCTTGCAACCTCTGTGTTGAATGCGCGAGTAATTTAGTCCGAGCTGAGCAAGAATTTGGAAGGTTCGCAGTTCCTGTGCACGGGCAGACATTCTGAAAGGGCTTGCTGATGTAAAAAGTTTGCAGAGTTGCTTCTAGACAGGATGGTTTGCACCATCGGTAGCAGTAATTGCAGGTGATGACGATGCTTTTTGTGAAAGAAAACCGAAGAGCGGTGTCTTAGGAAGTGTCACTAGCTCATTGCCAGATCACAGCATTTTGGAATGGCATTACGTACTGCATTCATAGTAGCGCTCTTGTGAATGCATCATGCTGGAGTATTGTCTGTTGCAGCGTACGTTGGCTTGTGGTTCCGGTGGATCTAAGAATGTGAAGAAATAATCGGTTCAGTTTAATCCATTTATAGATGCAGCTTAACATGTCTACAATCAGTTCAATGTGACCGTCACTTATGTATCTTCGGCAACGTAGCCCACTGGACTGCTTCTTGATGCGGCGACGACTTCCGGGAGGTAGTTCTGCATCAATTCAGCGAGGGCGGTATTCTGATACAGTTTATCCGATTTTGAGTAGGTTGATGGGCCCTGTGAGGGGCAATCCAAAAATTGAAGTATGCCGGTGAGTGTACCCAGCGCACGGTATTCTTTAGTAAAAGGCGAAAGAATAGTTCGCTCTGTGCTGAGCACCCGGCTCCGTAGGCAACCCTAGGAAAAGTGCCGAACCTTATACGGATCAGTTGTAAGTGAGAGTTGCAATACCTATGGGTTATAAAATCAGTTCAAATCCACTCTGAAGCAGTTATCGAGTTCTTTCATTTTTGGCGTGATTCCATCTGTTCATTTGCCATGAGGAGGTCGAAATCGAAGCCCACAAATCGGATCTGCTGTCAAACATTGTGAACGTACGTTTGGTATATACACGAGTTATACAATCCATGGTTGTGCCATAAGGGGTTGGATTTCACATGCCATACACTCAGAGTGACAAGAAATATCTCGGCCTCGATCAAGGAGGAGATCTCACATACTTTCATTCAACAGTTCTCGTCATCACATTACTGACGAAGCAACTTCCAATATGAACAGATTTTCACAGTTCGAAGGAAGCGGAAGAGCAAAGTGGACCTCAGAAGTGAATCTGGTTCAGTAATTTCTGATATTCATGAACATTTGAGCTTCGGAATTATGATAGGGAAGGACACCCCGCAGTGCAGAGAATGTGATCTTCAGAGATGTGTTCCGTTCGGAAGTGGGAAGAGTAAGGACAGATGATCCCATGGTGTTGTGTGAACTAGATTGTAATAGTAGGCAGCCGTGATAGCAAGCGTTGTCGTTTCGGCAAAGACCGGAGATAGGCACCTGGCTACCGGAAGACACTTCGGGCGTGAGATCGAAAAGTCTCAGGATCCTGTACTGCGTCTGTAAATCGGAGGTGACACACCAGATCTTTCTAACTCCGTAATTGGACAGGGGTTCAAAGCTTGCTCTGTGCTACTGTTGCCAAACGATGTACAAGTTCCGGTTCTGAGTTTTGGTATTGGATAGGGGCCGCGCGAACGCGAGCCCCGCTGCCACAAATTATGACGCGTATGCCTCCCTTAGGAAGATACTAGGGCTCCCGTGTCCGAAAGTGCAATGGAGACGGTTGCCCTAGGCCATCCACCTTCATGATCATGGATTGACCTCGCCCAGGTAAGTGACAAGCAAGTCGCACTGTGAGCTACTTGTATGGCAGTGTCAACCTCTGAAACACCGAACGACATGGGACATTTTGAATTAGGAAATGAGCACCGGATCCAACATTGTTTCTCCTATTGTCAATAAAGAGCTGAGTCTGGAAAGTCTCTACTCACCTCGAATGTTCGCGTCTTAATGGGTCAGCCTGGTCTTTACGATCAGCCCAACAGGATGACCCTGAAATCTTCCGATTTTACAGATGCCCATTTGTAGGACGAGCTTATCCTTCAGCCGTGGACAGTTTAATTACAGAAACTCAATGCTCAAGTTTTTAGTAGACAATAGTCTTCGAATCCACTTCCGAGCGTAAGGACTACGGATTATCGTCAGACCCTTACTTGCAGAGGATCGAGAAGAAGATGACGAAGGTTGCTGCAAATTTTATCATTTTTGGCATCTCTCTTTCACTCAGACACCACCGCTTTTACTCGAAAATGATTTCGTGCCGATCTGGCTCACGAAACGTCAAACGCGCGAAAAACTGGAGCTAGCAAATAGCGAAAAATCTCGCAATGACCATAGCCACAATCCCCGACCGACAACCATAGCCACAACAGCACACTGTGTCCAATGCAGCCCGATTCTTGAACATTTTGAACCTGAAATTGTCATGGCAAATTGGGAGTCTTGAAATACTCGGTGATGACACCTGATTCGACTTGGCTGCATGTTCGAAGCATGTCAGAATGATCTTGGCCCAGTTTTCACTCTTGTGTCGGCTTTCAGTGCGGTGTTGCTTATAATTTGGATTCGATGATAGGTTAACTTGCTTCAGTGATCGTGGTAACGTACGAGCCATCGTTGACCCCATGCACGTTGCTACTACATTCTTCCTATCCAAGAGCCGGGCCACGATCGAGGGCAGACGCCGCAGCTGTTAGATAATTAGTTTACACAGCTTCGTATCATATCATCAGAATGTAACACGTCTTTCCTTATAATGGGAATATTCAAATTTTCAATTTCATGACAGATAAGCTTGAATCGAGCTAAATGTACCCACAAATTGGGTACTTTACGAAACTGGACAAAACAACCAATCACCGATCTTTTTAAATGGTCATATCTTACTCAAATCTTGTCCATATTGGGCATATGAGGTGTTTTTTGACATCTACTCTTTCTGTAAATGTCCAAAAACACCTCATATGCTCAGATTTGAACAAAATTTGAGTAAGATATGGCCATTTAAAAAGATCAGTGAATGGTTGTTTTGTCCAGTTACTGTAAAGTACCCAATTTGTGGGTATATTTTGCTCGACTTGAGTTAAACTGTGTTTTCCCAAAATCATTGAATATTCCCATTGTAACAAAATACGTGTTCAGATGCACAGTTGTACCCGTTGATCATACAAACAGTCCCAACTATTCCCAAGTACATAAACTCTTGTATCTTTCGCTCACACACAATTGATATACAAAAACATGCTTCGATTTCATTATCTTGTTTTCCTCTAACATGGTATCAGAGCTTGAAAACCGAGAAGTATGTGTTTATCTTCGTCCCCTCGAATCGCCTTACAATACAACGAAGCTGTGTATAACTTGAACCTGAGCAGGAAGCCATCGAAGAAGCTATGCACGATGTTAATGGCGCCTTTGCTGAAATATTCTATCTAGTCTAAGCAAATGACGTTCACCCTAACGAGACATTTGCTTCCACCCTCAGCTCCGCACCTAGACCAACCTGCTCCATCCACAAGCAGATTATCTCTACTTCCGTTTCTCATCAAACAACCGCAAGCTTAGACTTCATGTTTGCACAAACATCATCATGGCTGCTCCAACCTCTAGCGCAACACCTCGCGCTTACTCTATCCCTGCACTCACTGTTGCAAATTATGCTACTTGGCGAATAAAACTTCTGATGCTCCTTATCCGCTCCGAACTTTGGTGTGTTGTGGATGGCATTGAAGTTGTTCCAACAAGCACAAATCTTGAAGGCTTATCAGCGTGGAATCTAAAGGATTCCAAAGCACGCTCGAATATTATGTTCCACTGCGGATAAAAGCAACTACTCTCTTTTTACCCGCTCGCCACATCTAAAGGTGTTTGGGATCGTTTCAAACAATTGTATGAAAAATCCAACAAAGGCAGTCAAGTAAACTTACAGAAAGAATTATGCTGCCTCCAAATCACCTCATCAAATTCCTGGAAACATGGCAATCCTTACTGTAGGAAGCTGCAACTACTGGATGCATCTTTTCTGATTCACAACAAGTGAACCTGCTCTTGGGCGCCCTTTCAAACTCCTGGAATGCATTTATGACCATCCAAGGCGGTATTATTTATTTAACCTTTTTGACATTAATCACAAAGCTATTAGATACGGCTGAGTTCCCTCCGACTTCCAAATGGACAAAGCTTACTTATTTATAACATCCTTTTTGTCTCACGACTCACCAGGAATTTGCTTTCTGTAACCCAACTTACAGATTTAAGAAATACGATCATCACATTTACCAAATCTACCTACATGATAAAGACAACGAATCCAACTACGCAACAAAGCTTGACAATTGATCTCTCCAAAAATAATGACATGTTCTTCTTGGAAATTGGTATCAACAATAATTTTGAAAGTACTGCTCTCACAAGTCACAACGAGTAGAACATTGAAGTGATACTATCGACTAGGTCACCTCAATATCCGCTCCCTGTGTGACTTGAACACCACAGCCCTTGTTATAGATTTACCATCCCTGAAGCCAACTCTTCTACTATGTGTTAATTGTGCTCTGGGAAAACACCACCGGGCACCTTCTCATAATGACCCTGCTACTCCCACCACAATATTGCTTGCACTGGTCCACACAGATCTCCGTGGACCTATGCAAACTACCTCCCTAGGAGGCTCCAAGTATTTTTTGATCTTTGTGGATGATTACTCTTGGTATACATTTATTTACTTTCTATACAAGAAATTTGACACCTTCCAATAGTTTCTGGAGTACAAATCCCTTGTTGAAAACCAAATGGGGCATAAAATTTTGATTCTACAATCTCACAACGTAGAAAGATTCACTTTAAACAAATTTACCAATTATTGTTCCGAACATGGAATTTAGCAACACCTTACCAATCCTTATACTCCTTCTCAGAATGGTGTTGCTGAACGGAAGAATCGCACCCTTGTCAATTCTGCGAGGAGTATGCTGCATGCGGCGAACTTACCCAACTCTTACTGGGCTGAAGCTATGCGTACATCATGCTATCTTCAAAATTTCTCCTCGACTTCCGCCTTCATGAACTCTACACCGCATGAACTGTAGATAGACACAGAACCGGACGTCACTCATCTAAGAATATTTAGGTGCGCTGCATCTTGTCATATCTCCGATGATCAGCTGTAATAGCAATCTATAGTGTTTTTTTGTTCAAATGCAGAACTATCTTGCAATTGTCGATGTTTTACAATTGAATTCTTGTACAATTATGTAAATAGTTATAGTTGTATGTCTTCAGCCGGTTTTACAGGATAATCAATAGATGAATGCAAATCTATAGATGAAAGGATGAAAATACAATAAATGAGCGGTTGGGCAGTTAGCAATGGAATCGAGGACTATAGATGGAAGGAGATCGAGAGGTTGACTAGTTTGGAGGGAAGCCAGAGCTCCCGCGGCAGAGAAGCCGGTAGTGGAGTGGAGCAATAGTTTTGTACTTTTGTTTGTTCAGTTAATGAGAGAAGTCAATTGTAATCAGTGTCTCAATTTCTCGTGTGATGTTTCCTGGGTATGTGCGATATAATTGTGGCTTTTATGATTGTGAAGTGGTTGTGGGTTGTGGACATGAAATGGACGGTGAGTCAATAGAGTAAATTGATTGTGTATGTAGGAGGGAGAAATTGATAGAGTAAGTTGGTGAAGAAATAACGATGGTGATTGCTGGTTCTGTGTGTCTAATTGTTTATCTATAGCTTTCTGTGTTTTATCAATCGTGATTGGGTGGACGTACTGAAGTTGGAGTGATTGAAGGAATGCAATTGCTGTTGTAGTAATTGACAGAGAGTCTGTTCAATTGAGGTTTTCCGTTACTCTTTGGGAATGATAAGTGAGGAAATTCCGTTATTGGGATTTCATATGAGAGCTTAAGTTTCTTGCAAATAAATCTATTAAGTGTGTAGTATAATCTGAATGAACTATGGTATGATGTAAAAATGTTGTATGTGGGATCCACCATGATAATGTGATGAGAATGAAAATGTCCATAGTTATGACCTGGAATTGGTAATAGATAGAGTCAGTACCATTGAGCGATAGTCTGTATACTCAATTGAAGTGAAGATCTATTGAGAATTCCAAAGGTTCAAGCAACCGTCATTTGGAAAAAAAGATCTATAAAGAATTTCATAAGTAATATATTCATGACTAACCTTCTCTATCGAAAAAAGAAGAAAACAATCGATGCCGATGTACTAGTGGAGTTAAACTGGAAGAAAACGGTGGATAAATGTACAAGGCAGTGCAATGGATGAGGCTGGGTATAGAGCCAGTGGATGTGTCTGATAGAGATGGAGAAGCGATAGTTGAAAAGATCAAATGCATAAAAATTGATAAGTACCTTCTCTATCGATTTAAGGATAATAAATTTATAAGTTATATAACAATGGTTTAAGTTTTAGGAGATTAATTCCATTTCAATTCCTCAATTGTGCACAAAAGTGGGATCAAATCCACTTTTTCATAGGGTTACCTAATCCATTGCCCCTCCCCGTGTTCAAACTCTAATTATAGGAAGTTTGCTATAGTTTAGCTATACAACTTTTCCTTACTACATCAACGCAGAAAGCTCAAATAAAAAACAACACCTTGTTTATTTGTTGGCTACGGCGCTCCTATGGGTGTCAAAGGCTATTGACTGTATGAACTCTCAACTAAACAACTTTTTACGAGCAGGGATGTGATCTTCGATGAAAACTCCTTCCTCACTGCCGCTAATGACCTTACGTCTGCAACAGAGTTTCTCTCAAATCCTACTTGTAAGAGTCTAGCTGTCAAAACAAGCAAAAACTACAAAAGAAATATATTGATCCAAGACTTAGGTTTACAATGAATAAGAGTCCCTTATATACTAACCTCTTGGCTCAACTACCGAGGCTATACTTTAGCTCTACTACCGAGGCTATACTTTAGCTCTACTGCCGAGGCTATACTTTAGCTCTACTGCCGATGCTATACTCTAGCTCTACTGCCAAAGTTCTATTTATAAAATTAATAGCGAGTGAACTTCCGAGCTTATCAACGAGGCCTTGGCCCATGACAAATGCCTCCTCCTCCTCCTCCTCCTGTGCTGATGAATTAACAAGTGTCATACAAGAGAATGTGCCCAAGGAATATCAAGATGCCGGCGCGCGCAACAAGCGCTCGTAATCGCTCTAAGGCCATGACATTTTGTAATCGCAAACAATGTTTCCAAGTAGGCTCCGGCCATCATGTCCACTTTACAAGTAGTTGCCAACCGCGCCCACGACGTCGATGTTGCAACACTCGTTCAACAACCTACTCGTCCTCGCTAGTGGATGCCTCGAAAGCGGGATTGCTCAAAACAACACCGGGCTCATTATCATGAGGTAGTTGGGAAGGCAACGGATCCTCAGCTGCCTTCTTCACTAAACTCACATGAAAAACAAGATGAATACCTGACGGTGTATTCAAACGAACCGCATGTGTACCTACGCACTCCAATACACGATAAGGAAGAGCAATCCAATCAAACTTCTTGATTGGCCGGGACGTGTTGATGTTCTTCAACTTCAACCACACACGATCACCCGGACGAAAATCCTCGCCACCGAAAGGTCGTGTATTTGACCGACGTTCTTGAGTCTCTTGCGCAATGGCCATTGCCGTTGTTGCCGCTTCACTTGAATTACGCCAAATCTTTCAACAAGCTTGCGTCCTTTTTCCGCCGGTGACGAAGAAGAACCGCTCCTCGGGTATAGTAATATTCATGACCGAATGATGATAACCGTGAGTCATAAAAATGCAGACATACCTATAGATCGCGACACACGATTATTCAACGCCATCATCGCGATCGGCAAATCGAAAAGTCCAATCTTCTTGCTCAAATGTCGTGAAAAAATACGAAGATATCTTTCAAGCTCTTGATTCGCCCTCTCTTCATTGCACCATCTGCTCCGGATGGAAAGTCATCGACAACCGACGCGTAATCTTCATCAATCTGCATACTTACGCCTAAAGCGGACTAACAAATTGACTACCACGATCCGACACAATTGCTGCAGGCAATCCGTGATGCTGAAAAACTTGCTCTAAAAGTTTGTGAGCTACATCAAGTGCACGAATTGTCTTTATAGGCACAACAATGATAGATTTGGACAAACGGTCCGTCACAACCATGATATTTGTAGATCGCTGCTTGGTGCCAATCCGTAATAAAATTAATGGAGAGCTCGGTCAAATCCGTGCGGAATTGGCAAAGGTTTTAGCAACCCTCGCTTCTCGCTTCCCGCCAAATCTTCGATTTTCCACACACGCTGCGCCCGCATAAATCTCCGAACATCTTGTGTCAACCTGCGCCACGATATTCACGCCAATCAAGTCACACGTACCCTCACGACCCTGATGTCCTCGCTAGTGGTGAATCATGAGTAGATTGGATCAAACGCGTCCGAAGAGGTTCGTGCGCGGAATCCATATTCGTCCCACGCCAACGCAATCGATGACCAATCTACGTAACACTCACTAATTGTGATAGGTAAGCCCCATTCTTTAGGTAGTCGGCGCCACCATCCATAACCGCCGTTCGCATCTTCCAATAACGATGATTTGTTTGCGCGGGCAACATCCCATAACGCAATCATCTCTCGTCAATAAATGGACATATGGGACGCGGGTCATTATCGACTCAGAAAGCAGAGCCTCTTTCTCTCGAATCGCATCACCATCTCGCGATCCATGCGGATTTAGCGACAACCTTCAAAGCGCCATCATCTCCGTCCAAAAGCTGATGATATTGATTCACGATTCGATCATCATCTGCGTGTTGGGGAAGATCCTATTCCCGACGAGAAAGTACATCCGATTGAACTTGATCATTGCCAGGCTTGTGCAAGATCTCAAAGTCAAAATCATTCAACTCGTAGGCCCAACGCATTTGCCTCTCGCTCAAATGTTGCTTCTTCTGAAAATAAGCCAAATTGAGATGATCTGAACTTACTTCAAAATGTTGGCCAACAAGTAATGTACGCCACTCGCGGATGCAATGCACAACTGCTAGCATTTCCTTGTCATGAATCGGATAATTGGACTCCGCTGGACTGTGTTTCTTCGAGAAATAAGCAACCGCATGCCAAAGTCCGTCCACCTTTTGCATTAATATGCCACCAACAAAGATAACCAGAGGAATCACATTCAATGGTTGTTTCCAAACCCTGAGTCCATTTAACGAAAGACCGGCGCATGAATTAATGCCTCCTTCAATCGATCAAAGGCATGTTGACATTTCGATGTCCAATGGAAAGGTTGATCATTCCGCGTTAGTCGAGTAAGAGGTTACAGAATGTTAGAATATCCATCTATGAATTGTCGATAATAATTGCGAGAACCTAAAAATCCACGAACTCCTTTCACTTTTGTTGGCGGCTCCCATTGACGAATTGCCTCAAGTTTTGCTTGGATCACCGCAAACCCCAACCGTCTTTCGCCAAATATCCAAGATACTTAATAGCGTGCGCTTCAAACTCGCTCTTATCAAAATCAAGTTGAAGCCTCGTTAAGCAAGCTTACGGATGATCCTCGAAATCGCATCACGATGTTCTTTTTGAATATCACTATAGATCACCACGTCATCAATATATGCGGAGCAAAGATATATCCAATTAAATCGCAAAGATCCAATTGATATATCATTGAAAAGTTGCAGTCGCGCCCGTCGGTCAAACGGTGTGACCAACCACTCATATAAGCCAAAGCGTGTTTTGAACGCCATCTTCCACTCGTCACCTTCTTTCACACGTATCCGATGAAACGCAGAGATTACATCAACCTTGGAGATATATTTGGTCACAAAGAATGGATCTTAACGCCTCATCAATGCGCGGAATCGGATAGCTGTCCTTCCGACTCATCTCGTTCAATCGCCGATAGTCAACACGTAATCGCAATCCTCCGCCAGGTTTCTTCACAAATATGACCGGAGCTGCTGCAGGTGAATTACTTACGCGAATAAATTCATTATCCAACAACTCCGTAAGGGTCTTGCGCAAAACTAATAATTGATCCTTGGACATCTGATACAGCGGCATGGCAGGGATGTCATCATTAGTCTTCCATTTAATAAGATTGATCTCGTGATCAACCCCTTTCCTATCTTAAGAACGACTTTGCATCTTGTCGATTAAAAGCGTCAATAATCGGCGTGAAGCAAGTCGGAGCATGTTGTGCGGGTATGTTAGATTAAAACATCAACATACATACCACCCGTCTAAAAGTTCGCCCCCCTGGATTCTTCAACTTTGACAACTCGCTCCACGCCTCCGATCGAGTCTTATGCGGAAGTCGCTCGTTTTCCGACTCTACATCGTAGTCACAACTCTCCATCTCTTTGACCTCCTATGTCTTGACATTGCTTGCTTTCTTTCTCATCACACGCGCACTATCGAAGTTTTGTCCGCGCTCTCTTTCTTCTTCTTCTTCGCATTGCCTTCACTCGCTTGGATGAACAAATCATTTGCACGCGGCCTCGCTTCAAACATAAAAACAACGTCCCTCTTGGCGACACCGTTGTTGTTCCTCCAAAGTCGAAGTCTCCGAAGCTTGCTTATTTGGACCGTAGGCATCCAATCCATCTCATCTCCATCTAACCATACGCGATTTGATGTCGCGATCGGAGCCGCGACGACCTTTCCGATATCAAAGCAATCAAGTTGAGAGCCGACCGCCAACAAAGCTTGGACAAACATACCATAATCGATGTACGTCACAGTCCAATCATCGCGTTGCATCTCGAGTTGAGAGCACCGCGAAGATATCCTATCTTCACCATATCCGGAACCATGGTAAGTTGACTCTCACCAAGCTCCTTCTCAAACTTGGGCAAGAATGTTGCGAATGACTCCCTACCCGCTTCATTGCTTGAAGCCGATTCAATGCCACACACAGATTTGCATTCGGGTCGATGTAAACGCTTTGTCAAGATGTTGAATAAAAGTCGCCGCATTGCAACCACGTTGATTTTGGTAGAAAGATACTACCATCATCTCGCGCCTTCGCGTCCATCCTCGAAAACAAGTATGCGGCTTGATCTTGAGGTGTACCAAATCATGACTCCATCAATTCGAAGCTTGTTATCCGCTTCGACCTTCCATATCGGGTAGCCCTTGCGACTCCGTCAAATTTTGAAATATCGGCAATCGCTTGCAATGCAATGCGGCGGCGCTTCCTCCATATTGTTGCTTGCATCGATTGCGGCATCATCTCGCGATGAAGACGGACCTCCTAAACTCGTGAATTGTCCAAATTACTGAACCACTGCGGCGATCGTTGTGCAACCAATCGCTGATAGCCAACTTCTCGACTTCAGAGAAGCTTGAAGTGTGTGCGCAACCTCACGATCTCCTGATAGTCTTCCGCCGTAATTTCTCCTTGCGCTGCTGCTTCTCTGCAAGATCTCATCATCAATCATCTCGGGCGTTCTCCATCTCAAAAAGCAACACCTCTCAATCAACTCTTCAGGCTTCGCAAAGCCTTCAAATGCGTCCCGGTTACGTGGCTATCTTCAATCACTACCACAAGGGTGGATAAGTTCCTCAATCTAATCAATGTCCTACTTTTGTCGTTTGAAAAAACAAGGGAGGATGAAGCCCTTGAAAAATCAAGAGAAGTCTTGGATTATGTAAGAGTCTAGTCAAAAACAAGCAAAAACTACAAAAGAAATATATTGATCCAAGACTTAGGTTTACAATGAATAAGAGTCCCTTATATACTAACCTCTTGGCTCAATCGCCGAGGCTATACTTTAGCTCTCTCGCCGAGGCTATACTTTAGCTCTCTCTCGCGAGGCTATACTTTAGCTCTACTGCCGAAGTTCTATTTATAAAATTAATAGCGAGTGAACATCCGAGCTTATCAACGAGGCCTTGGCCCATGACACTACTGCACCTTATGCAATTCTTGAATAACACTCCTTTTTGCTCAACAACCAACCCTGACACTATCTTCTCCTCCACTGGCTCCATCGGTTGGTTTAGTGACGCTTGTGACGGAAAAACCTATCGAACCAAATGTAACTTTGCAACACCACTTCACAATCCAACTCGGCCACCACATGAAGTTAGTTCACCTTCCGCTCATTGTCACACCAATCCAATCCGACGATTTACTCGCTCCACTAAAGGACAATGACAATCTGCACAATTTCACGATGAAAGCCTCTATGCCTTTGCGCTCTCAACTCAAGTGACTGAACCTAATTCTATTTCCACTGCTCTCTTCGGCCCTGAAGCTACTCAATGGCATGACGCCATGAAGGCTGAATATGACTCTCTAATAGCCAACATAACTTGGACGTAGGTTGAGTGTCCTCCCAATCGCTCTACGGTTAGCTCCAAGTGGTTATTCCGGCGTAAGTACGATGCCGACAGCACTCTTGCACGATACGAAGCCCGATTTGTGGCTCGCCGCTTCTCTCAACAAGCCGGTGTTGACTATGAGAAAACCTTTTCTCTGGTCATCAAACTCACCTCTCTACGCCTCTTGCTTTCTCTCACAATACTACATGGCGTACATGCTCACCACATGAACGTAAAAACAATGTTTTAAAATGGTGATTTGGAAGAAAAAATTTATGTTTCTCAACTTGAAGGCTTCATCAAAATTAGTTGTGACACCCAAATGTGCCGCTTGAACAAATTACTATACGGGTTGAAGCAAGCTCCCTACATCTGGTACAAATAGCTTGACGACTTTCTGCTTGGCCAAGCTTTCATAAGGTGCAACTCTGATACAAATGTGTATTATAAAGCTTCAAATCCATCGTTCATCATACTTGCCCTCTATGTCGACGACCTTCTCCTCGTCTCCGACTACCTCCACTATCTGTCCACAAACAAGGCAATATCTTCTCATCGGTTTGCCATGCTTGATAATTGATAATCAGGAAGTCGGATATCTCTTGGGGATTCAGGTCTGACAAAATTCCACAAGTCGGACCCTTACCTTATTCGAAGACAAGTACATTGGTGAGCTACTTCTCAAGTTCAAAATGGCTGACAGCAAGCCGGTTACTACCTCGCTTGAAGCCAAAAACCTCACCCCTAAAACAGAAACTTTGATGGCTTCTACATCGTATGCTCAGGCAATTGGTTGCCTCCAATGGCTTGTTACCTACTACCGCTTTGATCTGGCCTTTTCCGTAAGTCACCTAGCCTAGTTCATGGCAAATCTCGGACCTCGCCATTGAAATGCCGTCAAACGCATTTTCTGATATCTCAAGCACACTTGTGCTTGGAGCTTAGTCTATTACTCCACTTCTTCTAAAACTACAGGGCACACAATTCTTGGTTGGAGTGATGCGGATTGGGCAGGTGATGTTGATTACCGTAAGTCCACCTCTAGGTACCTATTTCAGCTCAACAACAATTTACTCTCTTGGCAGACATCTATTTTCTTCTTTTTTTGTTTCCAAGCAGACTAGAGTGCGAGTTTGGACCTCAGGACAAGACTGGAAAAGTTTTAGATGTCACTGAAGAGATGATGACGCAACCTCAGAAATACACCAAGAAAGGAAAAAACGTCCCAAATAGGCATGGTCGGAGCAAACCAAGACTTTCAGCAGCTATGAAGGGGGGGGGCTCGGAAACGAAGCTGCAAATGTGCAATTTATGTGAAGCAGTTGTATTACCTCCGAGATGTTGCACAAATTGTCTTTCACCATCCGCGTCACACGAATGTCGAAGGATTAGTTGTTCACGGTATTGTAAAGGAAGGCGAGAGGTCTTGTTTCACATTCCAATTGTCTCGTGGAGCATGGTCATAGGAGTGCGATTTTGTTGATGCTACATTCAAAACAAATGAAAAGAAGGTATGTATTCCATTGCACTTTTATAATTCATTTCTAAATCCTGTATTCACAGGATATTGAGCCACATATAAGTAATGTTATGGATTGTAAGAGGTATTTCTTCAAGCATCTACTTTTTGCACTTATTGGAAAACTAATTTATTCATATTTGATGGTTTGCAGTTTCCCCTTGACACTATGATGATCTTTGACAAATGGCAGAATGGATGTCCCAGAGCTTACGTATTGACCTCGTGTAGTAAGCAATTGGACCTAACTCCTTGGATGTTAGCGTTGAAGACTAAAATGATTGCAAGTCTTCCTGAGTGGCGTCCAAATGCCTTTATTGTTGATGATGCCCAAGCCGAGATCGACGCACTCCATAATTTTCTATCTTTTCTATGTGGTTTCTCGGCTTAGCAATTGCATGTACAATGTATTCATAATCTCATTCACATGCTTTTTAAAATGCAGGGAGATCTGGCCGAATTGTCCTGTCTTCCTTTGCCTATGGCATGTGCGAAGGGCATGGCAGAAGAACGCATATTCAAAGATCAAAGGCATTAGTACGCGTGGATGGGCACTTCGAGAGTTGGGGGACCTCATGTATCTCTCGGAATCCCCGATGAGCGATCTTACATTGTTAGAATGGGCAAGACAGAGATTCACCACGATCAAAACCACGGTCACAGGTGCCACTGCATTTTGGGACTCTGTGGACAATACATGGGTGAAGAAACTTGATATGTGGGTGACATGCAATTAAAACATCCCACATGCAGGCCAAGACACTAATGCAGCTATTGAGTCCTACCACATTAATATAAAGGCTGTCCTCAAAGCGTCACGTGGAAGGCTTGTAGGAAGACGGGTGGACTGGCTCATTCACGAGCTAACAAATGATGTCATAAATTGATACGAGTTCAACCAATACATGGAGGAGAATGACTTTGAAGGCAATCAGAAGAAAGAAAGAGTAGTCATCAACTCTCTTCTACACGCACGCAAGATTCATGATTTTTGTGTGACACTTCAATCTAAGGTTGGAGAACCTGCCTATGTGACATCTAACAAGCGCCCCCATCTCCATTACGCTGTTTATAATCCCGAGACAGAATAGGGTGTTGTGAATGCCCTCACTCAATGAAGGAGAATCAATACAAATATTATCTCAAAGTGTTGAGGATGATACGCCCGGACCTCATAGAAGGTGGCATCGTCAAGGTGTGCGGAACTCTATGTGGGACATCTTGCAACTTGTGCAGTTTCCAAAGCTCCCCGAAATAGAGCCCAAATTAACATGCGAGAGCGACCTAGATAGAGCTCCAAGTACTTTTCTGCCCAAACAGAAGAAGAGGCTCCACCATCACTTGAGACTTTGGACAATGACAAGCGCTTTACTGAGAGCATTGACCGTCTTACGGCTTCCATCTACGATAGGGTATCAAAGCACCAACTCATCAAGAGACACTTGGAGGCAGAACACCATGCTATGGATGCAAGACAAGCTGCTTTGCAATTTCTTTTAATATTCCGAGTTTCTTGCAATTTTTCTAGTTGTTGGATGGGAGCGAAACTTGAAAGCAAAATTTTAATTAAACAACATCGAGTCTCTCAGTAGTGTTAACACTGATTGGGTGGGGCGTAGAGGGTCTTCCTTTTTGATATTTCAAAGTTTAATAGTATGAAGCAATCGATTGAAGAGTCACATTAAAATTCTTACAAAATTGAAGAGGACTACCGAGACTTCAAATTTTCAGTTTGTGAGAGAGTAGAATTTGTTTGGATCTGAAGTTGCAAGTTGAGAATGAGAAGAGGAGTGAGGGCAAACCATCCACAATCATGTGCCCATTTTTATAGGATCAAGAATCTTCAGCAAGACGATCAACTCTCATGTAGTACACAAGTGAAATCGGTTGCATTGACACCATTTCTTATTACTTGTTGTCGGCCTCAATTATGGGTCATATAAGAAAGTAAACCTCAAAGATGAAAAGTCAGTAATCTTCTAAGATGAAGAGGAGGGATTGAATATGAATTTAAGGAGTCACATTACAATCTTACGGCATTGAAGTAGCTACATTACTTACTACCAAGACTTGAAGTAGCTTCTTTTGAGTGACCACTTGCTCTTTTGGATTCTACTACTTCCTGAAGTAGTAAAGAGATTGAGTTAGGTTTGGGTCTCTTTCTTTTCGAGTGTAGGGTTTGGAGTGTGTATTGGCTGTATTTGTGTTTCGTGGGGCAAGAAGGGATTCAACCCAAAAGCGGCCATAAAAGAATTCAAGGGCTCGAAAGGAAAAGAAGAGTGGGTGCGGTGTAGGACCAGACAAGCAAAGGCTCCATTAACACCGTGCATAGCTTCTTCGATGGCTTCCTGCTCAGGTTCAAGTTATACACAGCTTCGTTGTATTGTAAGGCGATTCGAGGGGACGAAGATAAACACATACTTCTCGGTTTTCAAGCTCTGATACCATGTTAGAGGAAAACAAGATAATGAAATCGAAGCATGTTTTTGTATATCAATTGTGTGTGAGCGAAAGATACAAGAGTTTATGTACTTGGGAATAGTTGGGACTGTTTGTATGATCAACGGGTACAACTGTGCATCTGAACACGTATTTTGTTACAATGGGAATATTCAATGATTTTGGGAAAACACAGTTTAACTCAAGTCGAGCAAAATATACCCACAAATTGGGTACTTTACAGAAACTGGACAAAACAACCATTCACTGATCTTTTTAAATGGCCATATCTTACTCAAATTTTGTTCAAATCTGAGCATATGAGGTGTTTTTGGACATTTACAGAAAGAGTAGATGTCAAAAAACACCTCATATGCCCAATATGGACAAGATTTGAGTAAGATATGACCATTTAAAAAGATCAGTGATTGGTTGTTTTGTCCAGTTTCTGTAAAGTACCCAATTTGTGGGTACATTTAGCTCGATTCAAGCTTATCTGTCATGAAATTGAAAATTTGAATATTCCCATTATAAGGAAAGACGTGTTACATTCTGATGATATGATACGAAGCTGTGTAAACTAATTATCTAACAGCTGCGGCGTCTGCCCTCGATCGTGGCCCGGCTCTTGGATAGGAAGAATGTAGTAGCAACGTGCATGGGGTCAACGATGGCTCGTACGTTACCACGATCACTGAAGCAAGTTAACCTATCATCGAATCCAAATTATAAGCAACACCGCACTGAAAGCCGACACAAGAGTGAAAACTGGGCCAAGATCATTCTGACATGCTTCGAACATGCAGCCAAGTCGAATCAGGTGTCATCACCGAGTATTTCAAGACTCCCAATTTGCCATGACAATTTCAGGTTCAAAATGTTCAAGAATCGGGCTGCATTGGACACAGTGTGCTGTTGTGGCTATGGTTGTCGGTCGGGGATTGTGGCTATGGTCATTGCGAGATTTTTCGCTATTTGCTAGCTCCAGTTTTTCGCGCGTTTGACGTTTCGTGAGCCAGATCGGCACGAAATCATTTTCGAGTAAAAGCGGTGGTGTCTGAGTGAAAGAGAGATGCCAAAAATGATAAAATTTGCAGCAACCTTCGTCATCTTCTTCTCGATCCTCTGCAAGTAAGGGTCTGACGATAATCCGTAGTCCTTACGCTCGGAAGTGGATTCGAAGACTATTGTCTACTAAAAACTTGAGCATTGAGTTTCTGTAATTAAACTGTCCACGGCTGAAGGATAAGCTCGTCCTACAAATGGGCATCTGTAAAATCGGAAGATTTCAGGGTCATCCTGTTGGGCTGATCGTAAAGACCAGGCTGACCCATTAAGACGCGAACATTCGAGGTGAGTAGAGACTTTCCAGACTCAGCTCTTTATTGACAATAGGAGAAACAATGTTGGATCCGGTGCTCATTTCCTAATTCAAAATGTCCCATGTCGTTCGGTGTTTCAGAGGTTGACACTGCCATACAAGTAGCTCACAGTGCGACTTGCTTGTCACTTACCTGGGCGAGGTCAATCCATGATCATGAAGGTGGATGGCCTAGGGCAACCGTCTCCATTGCACTTTCGGACACGGGAGCCCTAGTATCTTCCTAAGGGAGGCATACGCGTCATAATTTGTGGCAGCGGGGGCTCGCGTTCGCGCGGCCCCTATCCAATACCAAAACTCAGAACCGGAACTTGTACATCGTTTGGCAACAGTAGCACAGAGCAAGCTTTGAACCCCTGTCCAATTACGGAGTTAGAAAGATCTGGTGTGTCACCTCCGATTTACAGACGCAGTACAGGATCCTGAGACTTTTCGATCTCACGCCCGAAGTGTCTTCCGGTAGCCAGGTGCCTATCTCCGGTCTTTGCCGAAACGACAACGCTTGCTATCACGGCTGCCTACTATTACAATCTAGTTCACACAACACCATGGGATCATCTGTCCTTACTCTTCCCACTTCCGAACGGAACACATCTCTGAAGATCACATTCTCTGCACTGCGGGGTGTCCTTCCCTATCATAATTCCGAAGCTCAAATGTTCATGAATATCAGAAATTACTGAACCAGATTCACTTCTGAGGTCCACTTTGCTCTTCCGCTTCCTTCGAACTGTGAAAATCTGTTCATATTGGAAGTTGCTTCGTCAGTAATGTGATGACGAGAACTGTTGAATGAAAGTATGTGAGATCTCCTCCTTGATCGAGGCCGAGATATTTCTTGTCACTCTGAGTGTATGGCATGTGAAATCCAACCCCTTATGGCACAACCATGGATTGTATAACTCGTGTATATACCAAACGTACGTTCACAATGTTTGACAGCAGATCCGATTTGTGGGCTTCGATTTCGACCTCCTCATGGCAAATGAACAGATGGAATCACGCCAAAAATGAAAGAACTCGATAACTGCTTCAGAGTGGATTTGAACTGATTTTATAACCCATAGGTATTGCAACTCTCACTTACAACTGATCCGTATAAGGTTCGGCACTTTTCCTAGGGTTGCCTACGGAGCCGGGTGCTCAGCACAGAGCGAACTATTCTTTCGCCTTTTACTAAAGAATACCGTGCGCTGGGTACACTCACCGGCATACTTCAATTTTTGGATTGCCCCTCACAGGGCCCATCAACCTACTCAAAATCGGATAAACTGTATCAGAATACCGCCCTCGCTGAATTGATGCAGAACTACCTCCCGGAAGTCGTCGCCGCATCAAGAAGCAGTCCAGTGGGCTACGTTGCCGAAGATACATAAGTGACGGTCACATTGAACTGATTGTAGACATGTTAAGCTGCATCTATAAATGGATTAAACTGAACCGATTATTTCTTCACATTCTTAGATCCACCGGAACCACAAGCCAACGTACGCTGCAACAGACAATACTCCAGCATGATGCATTCACAAGAGCGCTACTATGAATGCAGTACGTAATGCCATTCCAAAATGCTGTGATCTGGCAATGAGCTAGTGACACTTCCTAAGACACCGCTCTTCGGTTTTCTTTCACAAAAAGCATCGTCATCACCTGCAATTACTGCTACCGATGGTGCAAACCATCCTGTCTAGAAGCAACTCTGCAAACTTTTTACATCAGCAAGCCCTTTCAGAATGTCTGCCCGTGCACAGGAACTGCGAACCTTCCAAATTCTTGCTCAGCTCGGACTAAATTACTCGCGCATTCAACACAGAGGTTGCAAGAATCACAAAAGCGTAGGTTCTCGTACTTCTAATCCTGATTACATCGATGGTTTCCGTAAGACCACCCATAGATAGATCCTAATGTTTCAAGCTACAATCTACGTTCCATCACCCTTTTTCACAAGGCTCTTTTGGTCGCCTTGGTTGCAGTTGGTTAGAAAGAAGTCATATGAAACTGCACTCGATCTGAAGCTTTTTCTTGAACAACAACCATGAGATTTAGATTCGATGTGAATGTGAAGTGACATCATGTTAGTTGGTCAGTAAGCTCCTAAACCTCCACTATGCCTTTTCGATTTCAATGAGGGGCCAAGTGCATTGGATAAATGTATGCCATCTGGTTGGACAGTTTACGAAAAGGCACTGCGTGCACATGGTGGGGTATGACTCAAATCCAACAAAATGCCTCGAGTTTCCCTCCAGCATGGAATGGTTTTAGTTTTAGTGGCAAAACTTAAGGACCACTCATTTTCATAATAGGGCCCACATTTTCATAATACGGTCAACATTAGGAACTTGGATTTTATAAACTCTTGAATTTTGCATGCTGCCGTGAATGTCAACATGCTTCTCTAATCCGTAATTGTCATATTGGACAAATCACTATTCATTTCATGTCCTATATGAGGAGTTCCTAACTTCCTATTCATTACATGTACTTGAAGGGTACATTTGATGAATAGTAAGTTGTCCTATGTGATATGAAATGAATAATGATTTGTTTAATATGACAACCATGCTCTAATCCTAGAATCATTATTTTTTAAGACGAATGTGACAAAACAAAAAAACTAGTCTTGCAATCAAGTTTGTAAGATGAAAGGGACACTTGTGAATCAATATTGAAATCATTATTTTCAAAGACAAAAGATTCAAGAAGAAAAAGCTCTCAAAAGCTTTCAAGCATTCTGTCGTATTTATGGTAGTTCGAAGGTTTTGGATACAATATTGAAGTTGATAGATAAGACAAATATTCGAATTAGGAAGACGTACTTGAGTATGTGACTATGTGTCAAATTTTGTGTTTGTAGGACTCTTGAATGCTTCTATATTACGTACAAGATTTGACTTAAAACTAATTTTTTGCATGCAAGTATTTTTTTTAGTTATGATTGTCTTATTAGAACAACAAATTACTGACCAGAAAGGAGGAACCATTCTCTATGGGTTCATTGCAAATTTTTGACAAGTTATTGACAAACAGTATAATAGCTACAAGTTTGAGGTTTGAGGGTTGGGATTTGGATAATATCTAAGTAAATTATATTATTCACGGCTAGCCTGATTAGAGTTCAAGTTTGACCTAATTATCTAGAATAACTATGGTAGTGGGTCAGAAGACCAATGGTAAAAATCAATGTATTCATCAATTCAGAACAGTACAATTTGAACCTCTGTCATCTGAAAAGTCTGTTTGGCAAATTATGACGTGGATTCATTTGATCAATAATCACTCTCTGCCAAATGTAGCACAAAAAACCACGGCTTTGTGGTTTAAGCAGAGGGAGCACGACCTCAGTGGTTTCACTACAGGGAGCATCCTCCCTCGGGTGACTCTGAACCTGCTAAAACAACCCACAGATGATACGACGATATTTTTAACCTTGCAAAATTAAAAATCCGTCACTATATGATCAATAGCGAAACACTATCTTGTGAGAATTACTATTCTTTTTTATGCAAAATCCACGCAGACATTGCTATAAACGTACTGATTGGCTCATCAAAACTGAAAACTTTGTAAAATAGCCCTCAGACTCTCACCGAGTCAAAAATGCATACATGTAAAAAACATATAACAGGACCACAGTCACAGAAAGTGCCATGAAGAGGTGAGATTAAATTATCACATATCCTTTCTAAGCTTCCTGCACGAGCAAATTCCCATCTGCTCTACTCTATCAGTTGTAAGAGCCTCAAGGGACGAAAATTCTCAATCACAGTAGCATCGATTTTGACATTCCTGAAGAAAGCTATCAGTACTGTAATAGCATAAAGTCTTCATTGAAACATGCAATCCAATTGTGAGCATAAAGAACCCTAAACCGGAGCATCAGCTGCAGATACGAAGTGCCACGCGAGTTTGAAGATTCGAAAGGCAAAGTAGGGTGAAAACAATTTTGCAATAGCAAGAGATTCAGTACATATTATGAACATGATATATTGTTCATGATGAGTGCACTATAGCAGGGCGTAGTCTAAACCCTGAACAATTAGCGCCCGTACTTCTGAAATTCCCACTCGCTGTTATCCAGAGGACAAACTTGCCGCGTCTTCAACCATCTGCTGATGCAATGGAAATGAAAAGCGTGGTTGCATACACCTGATTGAGAGACCGAGCATCAGAAATCATAGAAGTTGGAAAGGCAATGGAAGGTCATAGATGCTGGAAAAGCAAAATCAGCAATTAAAAATCGAGAAGCAGTTGGCAATCACGAACCCCATGCCACCGTGCACTCCTCGCTCGTTGCACTCGCTTGATTCGCCTGGCACTCAATGCACAAGTCCATGATGTGGTTGCGGCAAATCGCACAATTATCTACCACGATATCTGCACACCGCAAGTCCATTGTAAATCGAGCGATCAAGCGGAGTCTCACCAGCAAGTCCCTCCCCCGTGCATGCGATCACATGTAAAACCCTAGAATTAATAATTCTCCAAAAGCGTTGAAGAAAATTCACCGGGAGCAATTTAAACGCAAAATCTTACCCCAGGCCCAGAGAGCCACAGCATTCCACTTCTTGATTTCGAATCGCTTCGGGCGCTTAGAGACGGAACTCGAGCTCGCTCCTGCGTTAGAACCCTCGCCGACAACCATCTCAGTATCCACACCGGCCATAATTATTTCTTGGTGTATTCTGCTCACAGCAAAGCCGTCTTCACATCTTTCGTACGCAAAAACGGCAAGACTGTCGAGGTGTCACAACCTCGGAAGTCAATCGGAAGGTCCTGGATTGGGGACTGCAAACCCTAGCACTCGGACACAGAGCAGACAATTGAATCTGCAGACAAATTGCGGTTGCGTAGTCGACGTCCCAGGTCCTCATTCGAGGTCTCATAATGTGTACAGACATTCATCGACGGCAAATCGAGGTCTAATCCATCACAGAAAAAAGTATATAATCTCCAATTGATGCTCTCAGATCACCAAGCGCAAGTTTGGTCTTCTAGCCTGCAGCCCCCGTAGCTCAGCTGGTTAGAGCATCGGTCTTATGAGCCGAAGGTCGTGGGTTCGAGCCCCCCCGGGAGCATGATCCCTTCTTTTTATGTACCGTGTCGCTCGCAATTTTTCTTACAAAAATTTTTGTAAGAAAAATGAATCTTAAAAAAATGAATAATTTCTGAGAGTTCCCCTCGTCCTTATGTAAAAATTATCACTTATACGATTACCTCGTTTATCGTCTCCTTGTTTTTTAAGATTTATAGCATGTCATCCGTTCCCGGTTTCCCTATCTTCTGTTCTTGGTTCTTCATTCTTCGTTTCCTTCTTCATGGTTGCTCATCTCCAAACTCATGTTCTTGGTTCCCAATTTTTGTTCTTGGTTCCCCTCCTATGTTCATGATTTATGATCCCCCAACTCCCCGTCTTGGTTTCCATCATTTGTTTATGGTTCCCATCTTCGGTACCTAGATCTTATCCCTCGGTCGAAGTTCATGGTTTCTAGTTCTATGTTATCAAGTTTCTTCATTCTATGTTCCATTGTTTCCCGTTCTTCCGAAGTTCTCTAATTGTCCTCATTTTCGGTTACAGATCCTCCGTTTCCTTGTTTTTGGTTCCCCTTTCCAATTCCAGTACTTTATTCCCTTATTCTTGATTCCCTATGCCTTGTTCACTCATTCTACATTTCTAGTCTTGTGTTCATCATACCCTGTCATTGTCTCTTTGTTATATCATTAAAATCTAACCAACTCTTAATAACAATCAAATTAAAACCCTTTAGAACCCTTCATGCCGTAAAGACATGACCAACTGATGAAGACCATATCCATGTATGTATGGATCGCCAAGGACAGACACATTGTGCTCTTTTATATATAGAGATATCCACACATATTCATATGGAACCATAATGTAAATAAACTCTTGTTATTTATACAGGTGGAGTGTATGTTTGTAATGAAAATTGCACGATATTCCCTACACAAAGGGTCTTTGTGACATTACTACTCTCTACTTTCGAAGATACTGTAGGCACTATAGTGATTAAACTTTCATCCTATATAAAACCGCTATCTACTTCTATAACATCATATTGTTTGGTGATCTTTCCTACCCATCAATGTACGAACCTACCAACCTACCAACCTAGGAACGTACCTACCTACCTTTTATGTTTAAGGAAATGGTAGACACGGGTACTTTTTTTAAATACCATGTAAAGACCTTTCCCGTCGGGAGGACGGGAATCATAGTAGTCTATATCTAATAAAATATATATAAATGTTTGTATATTGGAGAATTACAATCAGTTTGGTCTTGTATTTGGGAGCATGTAGCGTTAAGTAGAAGGTATGTTTGTGGTTTCAAGGTGGGCCAAGAAGAATTGGTAGTGTCTGGTTATTTTCAAATTCTCTTTTGTGTATTATAATAATAGTTGCATGTTGTATTGCAATATTGTTAATTTTTTTGAAGGTTTGTTTACTAGAGGTTCCTAGTAGAAGTAGTTTAGTCTAGAGTGCATTCATGGATAGAGTGTGTGTTGTTTCGCTGGCACCATCAGTAATGACTATAAGGGGATCAATTTTCCATTCTAGGTTTGCAATGTTGTTGATAAAATGTTGGTATTTTTGGGTTTTGTTACAGATTGTGTCTTGTGAGAACTTGTCGTTACAGTAGGTGAATTCTATGAGATTTATGGTGAGGGTGTCTGTAGCGTGTGTTGGGGGGTTACTTTGGTATGGGAGGCCTTTGATACAAAGTAAATATGGTTTTAATCATGCATTGCATTGGCATCTATGTGATTTGCATGTACATAGGAGGAACCATGACAGGATTGTATTTTCTTGTATATTATTCTTGAAGGTACCGGCATTCATGAGGATATAGCATCTGGATTTTTGTATTGAGAGTATTAATATGTGGATTTGTCATAGTGCTTCGTATATCTTTTGACTCTTAAAGCATGGATGTGGGGGTTAGTACATTTGAGGAGGAAGTGGAGCCATGTGTCAGCGTCTAATGAGTTGCAAATTGGGTAGCTTATTGAGGGAAATATATTTATTCCAAAAAATAGATGTTTTCTAACATTTCCCATATATTGGCCATACGGAATTTTAATATATTGGTTATTTGTGCGTCACTTATTTGGGGATTAGACCGAAAGTTGTTTGGTAGTTTGGTGCTCATATATGTAGTGGTCCATTTATTGATATTGAAAAAATGGTGAGCTAGTTCTTCTAGGTTGTTCTTTTTGTCGTATTTTTGAGAATTTTGTTTTAGGCATCTTAGTGGGCCTTTATCTGTGTGTCAGGCCAAGCCATTTGTCCTTTTGGTAATAGTATGGTGTAGTATGTGCAGATTCATGTGGTTTTTTGGCAAATTTGTTTACTACTGTTGTTCCATTTTTTGCAAGTTTGTCGGCGTGTTCATTTCCTATGATTTGGGTATGGGCTTTGACTTTGCCAATTGTGGTCGGTTGTCTTCTATTTTGTAACATGTGGTTTATTGAGTTCAAAATGGTTTACCAGCATGGTTGTTGTAGAGGGTTTGATATTTAATATGTGTATTGATCAAATATATGTAGTTAAGGCAATCTGTAGAAATGTGTGTTGGTTCGTCTAGATATTTGGTGGTGAGTATTTAGAGTGTTTTGTGAATTGCCGTTAGTTCCGTTCTAGAGCAAGTTTGTAGGCCTTGGAGACGTTTTGAGATTCGTACTTCTATTTTTATAGGGTCATATACCAAAGCCTGCTTTTTCACGAACCCAATGCCCATCTTAATGTCGTTTGGGTCATACATATGGACTCAAATGTAGAAAGTATACAAAATCCATGAATTTATGGCATTGATAATAAGAACAAACAACTCAAATCAAATAATTTCTGCAATAATGGTAAATTTGTAAGTAGATAGAGAGCTTCGCTACTATGCATATTGATTTAAAGATGAGTTTAAGTAGTTGCATTGATGGATTATGAGATAGATTGGAATATTTACTTTACAAGTAAACTTGGAAATATGGTTTTATTAAAGAAATTATTTAATGAGCCAACTAGCGGCCACGTTGTTTGGAGGAAGGGTAGCCTAAATTAACCTTTGAAAGTCCTCAACATCAAAAAACAACATTTTGGATGAAAAGGCATAAACTTTCAAGAGCCATAACTTCTTCATCCAAGGTACTTTCTAGAAAATATCAAGGCTTGGGTTAGGTTTTAAATCAAATCTAGTCTGTGTCGTACAAATTGAAGACTTGCAAAATGAAGTATGAGTAAAAGGCATGCATTTTAGTGAAGGCAACTTGAGTTTTTGGGTGTTCAAACATGGGGCATGTTTTACCATTGCATGGAATTCTTTTTGCAAATTTATGATGTTCAAATGGATATCAAAGAGTTTCTAGTTGGAAGATTATTAATCCAACTGATTTCAATATTGGATTTTGCAATAATATTCCTACAATAAAAAAGTGACGAATAGATAATTTTTGAGGAGCAATATCTCTCTCATCTATTGTTGGATTTCATCTTTGTATTTTGGCATAGGTTCCAAATTAAAGTCTAGTTTGAGTTGTAGAAACCTTGACCCAATTAAAGGTGTATTGAAGTGAAGGCAAGAATTTGAGTGCAATGGATATAGATTTAGAGTACTTTTTCTTTCTTGAATTTTTGGCAATTTCACCATTGCAAGGCTATTACTTGAGCAGACTAATTTTTTTGATGGAATTTTTTGTACAAGAGTGTTATTGAAATGAATTTGAATAACTTACTAGTTGGTGAATTTTTCAGTACAATATGTTAGTTAGTAGCATATTCACTTCAAAGTGAAAATGATGAAATTTTGTAGTTTGATTTGTCGAGTACTAACATGTTATGACCTCACGATCTATTGGGCCTAATGACTCCCAATCTAATTCACATGATCTAAAACAAGTCTATTACGAGATTGTATGGTTGAAATGAGGAATTTGAAGCATGAAATGACTTTTTGGAAAGGTATGGAAAAATTATACAACCTTTAAAAGGTTTCGATTTCATACAAGCAAAATCTCTATATATAAAGAACACCCTTTGTCTTGTCTTGGTAATCCACACATGCATGGTCATGGTCATGGCCATCATCATTTGGTCATGTATACAATACATGAAGAGTTTTAAAGATTTTGAAGAGATTTTGTAAGTGATATTTGTTTGTTATTAAGAGTTTATTAGATCTCTTTAATATAAGAAGGAGTCAAAGGGACAAGGAATGTGGAACGTAAAAATGGGAGCAAAGAAGGAGTGAACGGGTGATCAAGGGAACATCGGAGGAGAACTAGGAACCGGAAACAAAGAATAGGAAGTAGAAACAGAGAATGGGAACGAGAAACAAATAATGAGTAGTAGGAACGAATGATGGAAACTAAGAGCAAATGATGAGAACCGAGAACGAATGATTAAAATAAAGTCGTGTGATGGGGAACCAGGAACAAAGAATTGGAACTGGGAACGAGAGTTTGGATGTAGAGAACAAGTAAGAAGAAAAAAAAAAAAAAAAAAAAAAAAAAAAAAAAAAAGGAGCAAGAACGAAAGAGTGAGAACTGGGAACATTGGAACAATAGACATGCTATAAGTCTCAAAAAACATGTGGAACCGAGAAGAAGCAAACAGAGGACATGCTGTAAATCTTAAACAACAAGGAGACTATCAACGAGGGAACCAATAATAGAGGGTAGTTTTTGAAGAGCACCAAATACAGAACTCACCCATGGGGACGAGGGGGACCTTACTAACAAATAAATCAAATACTCTCTTCTTCTTTTTCCGTCCAGAGGACACATGTATATACTAGTATAGTAAACAAAGGGCTGACCAGACCCAAACGGGACGTTTCGGGCTCTTTTCGACGTTAGGGGTTAATACGTTGATTGCTAAAAAATAAACAAAGATAAGCTCCAACAAACAAAGGGCTAGGAAATTCCAATTAAATTAAGTTACAAATGGGGCATCCGGTAGGCTGAGAGCAAGACGTGAGGCAGCAGATGACGGACAAGGAGAGTCATGCCGGCATGCCCCTGAAGTCACCCCTGGATCATTACATTATCATAGAGCCTGTACGACTGCACATCAGTACAGTACACTATTCCAGTAATTAATTAATATTATAACTGGATCTTTCACTATTTAACCATTCTTATCAGTATTCTATTCTATTACAAGTGTGTTGTCTGAGGGTCGCTTTACACGAGGAGTCAAGCCATTGATAGGGCCAATACGTGGTCGAATCCTCTCTTGTGATTGGTACAGTTCTTGAAAGTGGCCTAGGGGGCTTTACATGGGGAGTTAAGGTCAATTATCTGAAAAGTATATTATAATGGGTGGGGACAAGTTATGACTCACTTCGTTCTCCAAAAGTTGGGAGATACAAGAACGGAAGGCCAAATCATGGTTTAAGGTAGGTTGTCCTATAACCAACACACTTAAGCAATCTGACCTATATTTGGCAGTGGTAAATCCAAAGAAAAATTATGACTACGTTCGAAATAGGATTTCATGGGGATTGCAACAAATTGCAACATATAAATTGCATTTCTCAATTTTATACAAAATCCCAAAGTGCAAAGTAACCTATCACCCATACTTGATATACTATTCTCCTATGATCAATCTGTGTTGGTCCCACTTTCTACTCATGATCAAACCCAAAACCGCCCACTACAGGATGCATGAACTGAAAAAACACTGTGGGTTTTAATCAATCATGTTGTGACAAGTCAACCCATGTTTTAAAGACCCTAAATTTGCTGGAATCGCACAATTCTCGGCATTCAGATCTCACTATGGCGGAATTAGGACAAGTCAACCTAATGGTTTTGGGGTAGTGGTTGGTAATAGGACAACCTACCGTAAAGGCTGTTGCTTGATTTCAATAAAAGATCATTATTTCACTGAAAGATTTTAATGTAAACAAATCACAAGCAGGGAATGTAGCTAATAATACAAATTAGGCCCATAGGCTTGTTTTTCCTTCTACAAGTCGGCCCCAAGGGCTTTACTCATGCGGGAATTGGCTCGCTCTTTGTTAACCCTTAAACGCTCAAGGAAGTCAAAGTGGCTTGTTTCCAACAGAATATGCTCTCACTGTACTCAACTTTTCACTCATATTTTGATGTCAAGCTCGTCACTTTCGTACGATGCATTCAAAAAGTGAATCTTTACAATTCAAACCACAATTTGTATGAGTAATTTTATGCTTTGGTAGGTTAGGTTGGGGTTGTACATATCCTTGTAGGAGGTTGCAAGTTGTTCATTGATTGGTTCATTCATGCTTCTCAAGTTCAAAAAGTACACTATTCATGATGCCCAAGTCCAAAAGATATTGTGATCCAAGTTTGGGTTGCCCGTTTCAGACCCCATGGGCGTTCAAGGGTCAATTATCTTAACCCCTAAAGGCCCACGGCCGCCGATTCGGCTTTTACGGTCAAGGCCAAAAAATATTTACAGTCAACTTCAAATGTTATGATCTCACATCCAGTGATGATCCAACGGTTGAAAATTTTCACACTACTACCTATGGTAGTCTACTTCAAGATCCTACGGTTGAAGTTATCAAAAATTTCCAAAAATATTGGACGTACCCGCATTAGTACATAGTGGTCAGTGTTGGGATTTCAAGCTCCCAAAACATCATGGGCCTTTAGGGGTTAACCCTTAAACGCCCATGGTCAAATTTTCGGGCAGCCCGAAGCATATTTTTGAGAATATAACCCCATTGGGCAGCAGCAGACGGTGAAGGAACAGCGCAAGAGACTGCGCGAGAGACTGCGCTGGAATGGGGAGCGGATCAGGTACAGCATCGGGACCGGGATTTGCAAGAACGGCAGTTAGGGGAACAGCCATGTGATCAGTGGCTCTCACAAATGGGAACTCTGGGAACGTTGGCTCTATGCTGCGGGACAGTCGGAGTTTCAGAATCGCCCAGGGAGTTTACTGGGAGCTCAAGCACCCTGAATTGATTGGGAGCTTGTGCAAGGGGGGTCCAGGGTTTATGCACACAGATAGATAGATAGAAACTCCGGTCCCTTTCTAAGGGGGCCGGCGTGAATGAAGTGTCCGTTCGTAATGCTAATATCCCAATGGCCACCGGACAAGGGGAAATTGGAATCACATATGACACAATGGCCTTGGACATGAAATTACACATTCCAATATTTTTATTCAATTTTGTGTATCCACATTCACAAATTCACAAAGATTCACAAAGATTCACATTTTGTGTATACCACATTCATAATGTATACTTTATTGATTAGAATCTATGGAAAATACAAAAGACATGGTTAAAATAAAGTACATGGTGTAAAACATTTTATACTAAACTTTGGTGGGTTAGGAAAATCAAATCACATTATCAATGTATCATGGTTTGCTATGGTGAATCACAAAGCATTCTCCCATGCAAACCGAAACGTTACATGTGGGGCAATACCATTGTTGAATTTTCCTACATACCACGCATTTTTGCCGATGACGCTTCCCATGACCACTCCAAGCCATTGTGTAATGCAATTTTCCGGGATTTGGAACCGTGGCCTTGGGCATACATGTCGGCTTCTCTACGGGCATCTCAGTCAACACGTTAGCACATTCAACATAGAATTTTAAATGTGACATGGGGGTAGAGCCTCTTCTTACCATGGCCATTTTATACAATATATATGCATTCAAAAACGATTGGTCTAAAATATGGAAGAAGATTTTATGCCACCATTTGTGATCCCTTCTTTGCAAAGAATAGTAACCCCGCAATTGATCGTGGACATCTACACCTCTCATGTGTTTTTGATAATGCAACAAAACCGGGGACGCCGGGATTTGAATATAACCCCCTAGATGCCACCGAGTTATAAACAAAGATTTAGAAGTGTCAATTGGGCTACATGCGGTTGAAAGCAACGACACGGGTTTATTATCGTACCATGTAACGGCGCACATCCGCCCGCTTGCGTGAACCCGATACCAAAGTTGACCCCGGGATCCCGCCGGTGAGTTCGTGAGCGCTTGAGGCCACCCAATTCGGTTCGTCCTACAAGTTCCCGTGGCAAATATGCCACGCTCCAACAAAGACCAAAACAAAGCCGGTGAGGTGAAAAAGTTGTCACAAGTGACAATGTGCCCCTTACCTTCCAAACCGGCCATGAGACTTAGCACTACTCTTCCGCCAACGTTGCCCTCCTCTACCGAATCGCTTGCCCCGCAATATATTTCTATCTTTTGCACATACTTAGACACACAGTTGGCCAAACACCACATTTTTAAACCATATTGCGTGGGTTTTGCTTTCATATATTGGCGAATGGGAGCATACTTACCGGTATACTTGATCATCATTTCGTCTACACATACATTTTGCTCGGGGTGATAATACAAAGAACATAAGTTATTATGTTCATTCACTAACCATTCCGTTTTTGCTAACTTGTTGTAATTAGGGCTAGTTTTATCGGTTGTAACATTTTTATTATCAACTAAATGCAAACATCTCAAAATGTCCTCAAATCTATTTCTACTCATGCACTTAGAAATTGACTTGGTTAGAAATAACTCATCGAAAGACATTGACCAATGTAATCTAACATTTGGTAATTTTTTGGTGGCCATTAGCATAAGTATTCCAAAGAAAGTTAGAAGCTCTTTTACCGTCAACGGGATCCACCGAAGTCCTCCACGGGCCTTGCCTTCCTCATTGCTTGATGTGGCATATAAGTTAGACATTCTAACAATTCTCACCAATATAGAATTAGGCCAAAACAACATAAAAAATCTAGTGGATTTTGACATAGAGTCAATGGGTCAACCAAACCTTCCTTACCCCCTACCCAATGCACGGGAGGAATTTCATTGCTAGGTGATTCCACATCCCGGGAGCAAAACGTTCATGGACCGGTAAAGAGGAAAACTCGATGAAACTCAAATCACATCCTAAGCCTAATTCGTGAGATGCATTAGAATTGTTTATGAACCATTTCTTGGAATTTGGGGTTAGGGTCAAACTCTCTAATTTGTCCATGTCATGTGACATAGGAGATTCCGATTGTCCAGGTAGTATGTGCAATCGGAGGAGTCGTCGTTGGAAGGACTTGGAGTTCTAAGTCTTGAACCCCAAAGTTGAATCTCACTTACCTTACCATATTCGCCGTTATCATCTACAAATTTTACCACGGCTTCGGGCACACAAAAAGTCCCCCATGGACCAAACAATAACACTTTGAGCATATCAATGGCAAGCATAGGATCATAAATTTCTTCTACAACCGTGCCCCAAAACACATCAAGGTATTGAGCCTCACTATCTAATGGAATTTGTAAATCCATCAATTCACACTTAGGGACAAGCACACATCTTCCACGGCATCCAAGGTCATACAATGGCACATGCAAAGGGGTGGATTTGTCACTTCGTAGAGTAATATTTCTAGTAGGCAATGAAGAATTGGCCCATAACAACTCAAAGTCATTTTGAGTTTGAGCATCTAGATTAGAAATATCTATGTCTTCTAAAGCCTCCAACAACAAATCCACGGGTTCTTCATTGTCTTGCTCAACCTGCAAAAATCCACCCAAACCGGCATTAGGATTCTCCAGGAGAGAATCCACTGCGGGTGCACTTACAATTTGACCAAGGGAGTTTAGAAACTTACCTAAAGGGTGAGGGGTTTTCACACTGCCCATTGCCTTCCTCTTGGAAGTCCCTGCCTGCAAGATGTTCGTATCTTCCCGGGAGGGTAGTGGGCTCACCACAGTAACGGATTGGTCCAAGACAATCTGCCCAGGGCCGCCAACCTCTAGCCGCTGCCGGACAGATCGCCCCGTGCCCATATCTATTACCAACCTCTGGTCGAAGGCATGAGATTGCCGATCTGAGCTTCGCTCCTCCTCCCGGAAGCCACCACGATTCCGGCTTCGATCCACCTGCCACATAAACACAACGGCAATCATGAGATTTAGGCACGGCAGATTAATGGAATCTTTGAGGTCACGACAACCTTCAATTCTGGCTGATCAGACTAGCTCGATTACGGCAGGGACACGAAACACCGCTAACGACTTATCACTTCCTACTTCGTGCCGGCACTCACTCACAGAGTACCCTCCGGATCCAACAATCACACAGTATCCTCCGGATCTGTCAATACCTAGCTCCAGCGTGCAATCGATTGTAGCAGGGAGACGATCACTGTAGCACGATCACTCCAACATTCAGACGATTGAAACAGGGACACGATTATTGATGCACCCCACCCCAAGTACGGCAGGGACATGATTCCTTGAGTATTCAAGCCTCAGTAGCGATTCGACTAGACTTGTTCGATCAGACTAGCTTCGATCAGGAAGAAATACGAACTAGGAACTGATGATTCCTAGTGGCAGGTCAATCCAAGTACATGTCAATCAGATTGAGCTTTCACTAGTACAGCACCACATCTACTGAAATAAATACCTCAAATTCAATTGAACGATCAAGAAGGCTACGGTATCTCAGTTCTGCCACTCTGCAATCAGTGACTGACTTCGGACTTGCATTCAGATTGTGGAGATTGAAGCTCAATGCTTGGATTGAGTTACCAACAGTTTGTGTTCTCATTGCATCAAGATCTTCAGAGTTTTTTATGCAATTCGTGTTTGACCCGTTTCTTCATTTCTATCTAGAACAGGGATTGAATACGTACCGTGGGGCGATGCGGACGAGGATGCGTTGAATTTGAAGCTGGACGTGGGTTTCCTCGCTCAGTGGTTCCTGTCGACGCGTTGCTGGTGACCACCGCTTGTGCACTTGGCACGACGACTTCAGAGTTGTTGCACACCTCCAAAGATAGACCCTGTCCAACCCGCCCACTGCCGAATACCAAACCTTCACGCATCGGTATTTCAGGACTAAACCCTAATTCTTCCGATTGAGGATTAGGAAATTGATAATCACCTGGGGTGTCGTTGCTCGTGTCCATCGTTGTGGAGCGCCTCTGATGCCTCATCCGGCCACCACGTCTCCCTAATAAAGCGATTCACAGAGTCGCTAAAACCTTGTGCGTCCCCTTCGGCTCGCCTATCTGTCCACCGCAGTAAGGATGCAATCTTCCTGCGAAAGAGGAATCGATAGTTCCTTGGACCAGGTTTTGACGGAAGAACGACACCAGGGGGAAGAGCTTGCGATAGCAGGTAATCCTCGTCTAAAAGCTTCAAACACTCATCGATAATTCTTTGGAGGTTGCAAATCGTTTCAAATATAACCAATTACGAAGCTCTTCACGAAAAGCATCGCCTTGACGCTGGCGACGTTCTTCAACAAAAGGCGACACCATCTTGCTCAACCGTTGGTGAATGAAACCGTTGCAACGGTCGTTGCGGAGGTCTCCTGCCGCGGACACTCTAAAAATACAAGGTCTCTTTTTCTGACAGGCGATGCAGCTCGACCCGGTTTGGAGCCAGCGTGCTCCCGTGACTGAGTTGCAAACGATGCTTGCACCGATCGGGCAGTTGCAGAACTCAACGGATACGCTTCCGAAACATGGGGAATCAAAATCTCTCCGAGGCCTCTGCTCAACTCCCGAAGCGAATGATTGGAAGCTAGTCGTTGGAACATCGTGACCAGTTTGATACCAGGCTCAAAGGCGTTGACCCATTCTCGAGGGAGCTACAGTCGCCGGAAGACCTGGAAAGAGCCCCTCGGGCTCTCGTGGGCGTTTAAGGGTTAATGTTTTCTCCAAGTGGTCCATGGAGCCAATTGGGCTCAAAATATGAGTGAATTGCTTGGAGATTTGATGGCCTTGACTCCCCATGTAAAGCGTCCCTGAGAAGAGGGGAATAGCGTGACCTGGGATTTACTCTTGTAGCAACATCATCATGTATATAAATATATAATTATGAATAGTTTATTGTTGAGGATCGTAGAAGCCTAGGGAGGAGTGATGTAACTCATTTTGCTTATTTTGACCCTGAGTGGAGCTCAATCAATGGCGGGGTCTCTGGTTTCATGGGAAGCCATGCTCAGTTATTGTTCCAGTGCAAGGCAGTCTAACTTGTGAGAAGAGGAAAACAAGGACTCAATGATTGTTTATCAACATATTCTATAGCATGTTGGGTACGGGCAATGGTTCGTGGCAGCTACCAAGGAGGCACCCTAGAATCCGTGGGGACCTCTCAAGGCCGTTTTTGATAATTTTGAATTCAAATCTGAGGTCTGCGATCCCAAGTTACCCGAGGAAGCCTACTCCTTGGCATTTAATGTATATACATCAAAAAATTAGGGGGCTCATTACCCCTCCTCCATCCTCCTTGGTAGCTGCTACGAACGCTTACCCGTTGGGTACCTGGTATTGCATGCACGGTTAGTAAATCTTAGTAATTTTACAACACTGTTGTCTTGGGAGGGTTAAATTTACAACACTGTTGTCTTGGAAGGGTTCAATTTACAACATTGGTGTCTTGGAAGGGTTTAATTTACAACACTGTTGTCTTGGAAAGGTTAAATTTACAACATTGTTGTCTTGGAAGGGTTAAATTTACAACATTGTTGTCTTAGGAGGGTTACAAGTCTGCTTCCTAACTCATAAGACATGAACTTATGTTGTTTATGAACTATTTTATACGGTAGTGTTAGAATCATGTACTGAATATCGTAGTTGTGTTGTCACTTATCGATGGTTACGTACAAAGTATCATTCTATGGGCATTCTATAACTCCAACATGTTCTAAAGTAACATCAGGATGTAAATGAAAAATATTTCTAAATTTGTTTAACTCCTATGTAGATGAAACTCAAGTTTGACACCAATTCCCTTTAATGTAATAGAGAATTTTTTTCTTTTCACCTTGGATTCTTCTTGCATGTACAAGTGACAAATAGTCAAGAAGGTAAATGATGAGCAAATGAAGATAGGCTTGTTAACACTCTCCCACATTTCTAATGTATGTAAAATATCACATGCACATATGAGCAACTTTAATTTCAAGAAAGATATTCAATAATGTATTAGCTTGAGTGAAAAGTTTGTGAAGTTTGACCAAGAACTGCACCAAACTTAGTAGAGTGAGACTTAACATGGTGATTACTTGATGAGCATCCGTATAATTTGCATTTGGGTCAATTGCTTTTGATGAATGTTTAAAAATGGTCAACCTTAAGTAGCCTTGTATCTTGAAATTTGTACAATGTTGTAAATTCAAGAATTTCCGAATATTAGTGGAAACCATGCAAAAATTGCTGAAATGCTTGGAATATTTGTAATAAAAAAATGAGGCGCAAAGAAAATAAATTGGTGCAACACGTTTTTGTCTTCTAAAATGTCCTACTACAGTACACACGAGTTGTTAATTAGTGTCACAAACTTTAATTGCGAACGATAACACTAAATGTCACTATAGTCTTACAACAATAATCGTCAAACCATAACAGGAAATATGAGAGCTTGCACACTCAATTTCTTGCAAGTAGAAGAATTGATTTGAAATGGTGCAGTGGTGGCTTAACCCTTTAGTAATCACGAAAACAAAACCTTGTTGTTGGGACTACTGAAACAAATGTAGAGGGATAAGTAAGCAGAATGGGGGTTTAGAGGGTCCCCAACAAGTGAGGGGGCTTGAACCGTGCACCAAATGCAACGATCAGTGTAGTTAGCAGATTAGTACAACAATAAATATCAAGCATTATATTGTTGGGCTCGAGCAATAAGGCGATGTCTAAATTGCACAAGGTGTCACACAATTCTAAGAATCTGGTCTAATCACGTTCACCCACACTTTATCCTCCTTTTATCAATTGGAACTTATCTCATTTGAACCCTAATCCAACTACCAAACTAGGTTCTTCACCCACTGCCAAAGAAATGCAGCGTGCCTTGGCCAGATCCGTAGAATCTTGACATCTAAGCACTGAGAAATTTACGTATGTACCATTCCACCTGGCTCGATCAAGCAAAGGTGCCGTCTAATTTTGTGCAATTTGCCTTAATCTCTGTTTACAAATCAATAAAGTACCTCGTTACGAGAACAACCGCGGTTACTAAAGGGTTAAAAAAAAGACAAGGGACATTGATTGCAATGGTGGCCTGGTGTTGCACTACAGTCCCCTCCAGATGATTTACGAATTCAGCATTCAAGGACAATGTTCCTATCAACTTTGAACATTGCTTGTGCACTCAAAAATGATCCGATTTTAAAACCGTGAAGTGCGTTGCAACCACAATGAAGACTACTACATCTTTGACATGATTTCACACATTCAACAATGAAAGGAATATAAACGATTAGAAATACTTCATACACTATCGACAAAAAAGTGTTACCATTCTTTGCTTCAATTTGAATGTTCATTATGGCTTGCAAATTTGAAATGAGCTTGCAATTTTGTTCTTTAGATAGTGTAGCTCATTCTAATGCATGGTTTGTATCACTTTTACTTCATGCTACAATGTGGAGGGGAGTCTTAAATATTCTTGATATTTAAAAATTTTCTGTCAAAGCTTGTAAAAGCCCTTCCCACTCCTCAACAATGTTGCACTAGAAAGTAAAGGGTGGTGCATGAGACATTGAGTGATATCTCTCATGAATTGATTACTAAGCTTGGATATGTTTGTTATTCTTGCCAATTTTAAGGAATGACTTATCAATCTAATATTAATACTATGTAATACCTTTACAAAAATTGCTCCACTCCACAACACGAGAGGAAGAGATACAAATCATGCATTACGAATGAGCTACACTATCTAAAGAACAAACTTGCAAGCTCATTTCAAATTTGCAAGCTTGTATGAACATTCAAATTGAAGCAAAGAATGGTAACACTTATTTGTCGATAGTGTATGAAGTATTTATAATCGTTTATATTCCTTTCATTGATGAATGTGTACAATAGTATTGGAGAGGTAGTAGTCTTCATTGCGGTTGCAATCCACTTTACGGTTTTGAAATCGGATCATTTTCGAGTGCACAAGCAATGTTCAAAGTTGATGGAAAACTGTCCCTCAGTGCTGAATTCGTAAATCATCTGGAGGGTACTGTACAGTGGGGTACAGAAATAATTCGAACTGAATTTGTAGGCAGTTTTTGAAAAAACTTCGAAATGTGCCTACATACTCAAAAATGATCAGAATTGCAATCCGTAAAGGGTGTTGGAACCACGTTAGAGTGTTTTACACTATCATGGCAAAAAATTGCTTCTTTTTTGTGCAATTGTTCAAAGAACTAAAACTCTACATGTTTCATCCACAATTGACCATTGTCGCTTTGTGCTTCAATTACAATGTTCATTTTCACTTGCAAAATTGATATGAGTGCCATAAGTTGTTCTTTAGATACTTGAGCTCATGCTTATTGAATCATTGATATGTTCCTTGTTTTCTTCTTGGGTAGGAGGAATGTCTTAGAATGTGCTTGTGACTATTCAATTTTTCTCAAAGCTTTCTGAAGCCATTCACACCACTAGAAATATCCTACAAGGACTTAAAGGATGGTTTGATAAAGTTAGGGTGCTTACTTTCATAAGCTCATTGCCAAACTCAAATTCTTTTAGCATTCTCGCCGAGTTTAAATCAAAGTTCAATTTCACACCTTAAGTGTTGATTGGAAATTTATCACAAAACTACTCCAACTCAAAAGTTTAGAGGGAGCAAGTATTTTTGAACATTCAACAATGAGCTCAAGTATCTAAAGATAGATAGATAGATAGATAGAAACTCCGGTCCCTTTCTAAGGGGCCGGCGTGAATGAAGTGTCCGTTCGTAATGCTAATATCCCGATGGCCACCGGACAAGGGGAAATTGGAACAATACTACTTCCCCCTCTCGAGGGTGGACACTGTAACTACGCTAGTTTCTAGCCAAGTATCTAAAGAACAAATTATGGCACTCATATCAATTTTGCAAGTGAAAATGAACATTGTAATTGAAGCACAAAGCGACAATGGTCAATTGTGGATGGAACATGTAGAGTTTTAGTTCTTTGAACAATTGCACAAAAAAGAAGCAATTTTTTGCCATGATAGTGTAAAACACTCTAACGTGGTTCCAACGCCCTTTACGGATTGCAATTCCGATTATTTTTGAGTATGTAGGCACATTTCGAAGTTTTTTCAAAAACTGCCTTCAAATTCAGTTCGAATTATTTCTGTACCCCACTGTACTTTGAAGAGAGTTGAGATATAGTGTTTTTTATCAAAAGCTACTTGTTACACTAATCTCTATGTAACACTAAATATAAACTCTTGTGTAGTAGAAAAGTGGCTTGAGTATACCAAATGAATACACCCCAATTAAATGCAACTGATGTTTTTTACACCCACTTGGGTGTAAATCGCCACATGTGATGTACTCCTTAGTACAGTGTCTGGTGTTACTTAACCACTTTTCTACTAGTGCTACTTGATGTTAGTACAGTGCTTGGTGTTACTAAACCACTTTTCTACTAGTGCTACTTGATACAAACGTTGTCTTAACCCCCTAAAGTTTCAAGACACTATATGCATGCTTTACCTTTAATACTCCCTTCTTTTAATGCTAAGTTAAGATTTTTCATTTATGACAAATTTTGAAGCATGTAACCGCAAGATAATAGACACCAAATCTTAGACTCAAATTCCTCCCGGTTTGCGAGATCATAGCATTTGAAGTAGTTTTTTTCCTTTGTTGTGAAAAGGAAAGAGCAATTTTTTGAGGGCCAAGAAAACCATTTCTAGAGGTAACTCTGATTTAAGGCTCTTCACATTCTTCTCCCTAGGTGAGTTAGGAACATGTACATGCAATTTTTACGCAAATGCAACCTGTTAAACCAAAAGAAATGCTTGATTTTCCACATGGAGACATGCTGAAATTCAAATACAAAGGCCCATTTTCAACAATTAAAAAGACATATAAAAATTAATTAGATTGAAAATTCTAACGGTACGATCATGCCTTATTACCATTTCTACATGTACAAAAACAAAACCCGAAAAACGTAAAATCTCAAATTTCGGTATATTTTTGAACTTTTTGTGTTTAATCAATTTTCGGCACATTTTGAGAATAAATGAGCATATTCCCTAAAAATCCAAGCGTTTCCTCAACCTCCAAAACAAAAAAACCGCCATTTTTCACCTCTGTTGGGAAATGGGGAAATGGAACAACTTTATTTTCTTGTATTAGACTTCGAACCAAAAGATCTTGTACTTGACTTGTATACAAAGGACTTGTCAAAATTTCAACCGTTGGATGTTTTTCATTTGTGAGATCATAACGATAAAAGTTTTTCCGACATTGTTTTTTGTCGTTGCCTGAGAGGCATTGTCTAAATGGTGCCAAGGGCAACTTGATGATTTTTACTCCAATCATTTCCCCCCCCCCCCCTCATTTTTTCCTGTGTAGGTAATCAAGTTGGGTATGCTCATGCACAATTTAAGAGACTCATTCCATGTTTTTGACCTTCATTTGCATTATTTTATGACATAAGGTCTAAAAACAACAATATAGTAAAACAAGCACCACATATGATGTTTTTAAGAAAATTTTGGATGGTGAGTAGGTGCCTTTGTGAGTATGTGAATTTCGAAAAGAAAAAAAAAATTAAAAAAAAAATCTTGGAAAAAATTCAAAATCTCAAATTTTGGCAATTTTTGAAAGATAAAATGTTAGAAATTGTGAAAATGTTTTTGAAGGTTTGGAGACTCCCCTTGTAAACTCGTAAACTCGTAAACTTTTTGACTTCTGTCACTTTGGAATTTGAATAGTAATTTGGTAATGAATATATTTCCAAAAAAGAATACTTCAAAGAAGCCAAATTTAAAGTGCTCGTTTCGGACTTGAAACCTAAAATTTCTAGATGAAGGTTTCAAAATTGAAATTTGGCTTTGCAAATTTTACCACATACGCATTACAGTATGGAGAGCACCCAGGAAAAATCTCAGGCAAAAATATCAATTTAAACCTGTTTAAATGGGCCCCCAAAATCTCAAAAAACCAAATCGATTTCCTGGATTATTAAGGGATTATACAGCAATTTGGGCAATTTTGGACAATTTTCAAAAAGCGTTTTCAAACTATGACTGCGACATTAGTAAAAAATTGGGGTTTGAATATACCACCCCATTGCACTAGATTTCGTCATTGGTGTATGGTAAGGTGTCCTATAATGGCGCAATTTTCAGTACAGAAAATCTACAGGAATGTTGCCAGTGCAAGCAATTTTTGGGCATGTGGAAAATTAGTAGAAAACTAGAGCAAGTGGAATCATCATTTTTGGACTCTTCTACAGTAAGTAATGAATTTTCAAAGATGGAAATATAGGTGTTCCTAAAATGGTGCCCTAAAGTGACGCCCTATAATCTTTGCATTGTGTACATGGTTCTGTTGTATGGAGAAGCTATTATGTACGTGACAGTGAAGATTACTAGGGCTCCATTTTCGGCACTGCGCCATTTTTGGCTGCTCTACCATAGCAGGTGGTCATCGACATTCATCAACAGTAAATGTCAGTACAGCAGCTGCGAGGAGCGGTACACCCGGCCTATAATTACTATTAGTACTCAGGATCAACCTTACTCAGGCACTCGGGCCTTGTAACTTGAAAAGCCCCCTTTTCTCTCAATAGCATCAGCAGTACTCACGCGGTATAATTAGGGAGGGATCGGTGAGGTGTTGATGAAGTGGAGTCTAGATTATCGAGCAGAGAGGATATTAGAGCATGACCAGCCCTCTACGGCAGGCCGGCCCGCAAGGCCGTCCCAAAATGCGAAAGGCCCGGCTTGTCCGGGGTTACGAAGCCCAGCCCAACACGGAGGGCAGGGCCCGCTCACTAATCACCCACCAATCACACCACCTCACATTCCACTTTTCATAGCTTTCTTTAGAAATCATTTCTTGCCAATGAAATTTCTGCCACGTGGCTCTCACTCATCAGTTAAAGGGGATACTAAAACTTGAGTGGAGGCACGGGATAACTTGGAGTTTTGGTGGGCTAGAATTTAGGGTATTGCAACCCTCTTGACCGGGTTACCGGGTTAGTGTGTGGGCTGGGGCCCCTGGCACTTCATATCCGGCTCCATGCTCCGGCCTGCAGTGCGGGCTGGGCATGCTCTTAAGGTGACTGGGTAGAGGACAGGAGCATCATAAGGTAGCGGCACCCACTCCCGTGGGTATAAGATAGATTGCACAGTTGTGTAACAACAATTGAATTTTCAACCGGACTTGTGGTGTGAGGACACACAATGCACGCTAACGTACACCTCAACTCAAGCACCTCGACTCCAGAAAACCGTGCCGGACATGCACCAAAATCCATTCCCAAAAACCCCTATTCCTGTGTCGAACTGTAGCACAAACAGTGAGTCACTACTTTACATCTAAGTTTTAGTATACTAAGGATGCCATTGCCGCCGTCTTGGACGATTGATGCCCACCCGCTTTGCACCGAGCTCCCTTTTCCTGATCTCCCTTTTCCAATTTGGGAGGTACTAGGAAACGTGCTTGTAGGAAGTACGCGGATTGAGGTGTTGCTGTATTATGCGGGAATGGGCACTCTCACGGGAGTGGGTGCCGCTACCTTACATGTGATTGTGTGCTGTAATTTTTTTCTTACACGCAAATGGTTGCATCCTTTAGCTCCGAGGTGTTTTACACCGAGTGTACTCATCACCTCAATACCGAGTATAAATCCTCCTCTCTTAAAACCATGTTTTCACTAGTGAGAGTATCTCCTAGAGTATAAAGAATCTTGAAGCATGAGATGACATTTTCGGAAACCTACAGAAAAAACTCTACAACTTACAAAAAGTTACAACATCACACGATCTAAAAATAATAAGCTACTAGAGGGACCCGTGCCGTTGAGCACGTTCAACTTGGATTGCCTAAAGCTATAAAACATTCATAAACTTCAAATAAGTTGATACATAAAATATTAAAAAATACATATCGAATTCATATATTTAGAATAATAAAAATATATCAACGGTCTCAAACATGGTCTCTATTTTATTTTACGATAACATTCCATTGGATCATTCCTCAAAATGGGTATTGACCGTTGGAATCCCTTTACTCTTTGTAAAAGGGTATTATAACGTTCGTTTGCAGGTTCACTACTGAGCAACCGTAGGCCATGAGTGTATATCGTGTAAAAGGACCTGAACACAAGCTATGGCGGTGCCGTCTGTGCGTTGTCCACACAATTCGCGGACGTCGGTGTGCACCAATAAGCCTTGACGGTGCTTGATTGAGCGGTTGGTTGAGCGGTTGAGCGGGAAGTGTGGATACAGGAGGCAAGTCTCGACGACGGATTCCAGCGCAGAACCATCGTGTGAGACAAAGCCTCCTGTATTGTAATATAGATAGGCTGACAAAAGCCGAATCGACCCAAAACTAGCCTCTTGAAAAAAAACTCTACAACTTATAAAAACTCACAACTTCATGCGATCTAAAAATAGTAAGTCAGATGCTGACAAAAATCCAAATCGTCCTCAAACTTTAGGAGTGAACCTCTTCGGATCTCATGTCGCAAAAATACAAAATAAAAAATCAAATGGGCAAGTTATGAGTAAAAGGAAACGAAGGGGAAGGGCGAAAGCGGGGAAAGCGTGGCATGGGAGTGGTGGAGAGTCCAAGCGAAAAAGGAATCGGGGGTTGACCGACGATTGGTTGTAAGCTTACGGGACTTGGCGAAGGAAAGCCGTGGACGCCTTCAACGCCGGAGCGTCGCCTGGGCCTCCGATCCTGGACCCGGGCCCCATTATTTATAAACTGGAATCATGCACTTATACTCTAAGTTACTCCTCTTCATATAAAAATATACACAGACGTTACTTCCTGCCCCCTTCCCCCTTCTGGCCCACTAGATTTTTTATATTCACAGTCTCCCCTCCTTTTCTGGGGCCCGGGGGTTTCTTTTCCCACTCACCCCAACTGACTGCAACTGACTCTCAACTGGTGGATGGATTGATGAATGGATCTTCCACTTTCTGAGATCGTCGGTCGTTTTTCATCCTTGATGTGCATTAAAACCATTTTCCTTGGTCCAGAATTTCGTGTGATGAAATGTGCAGATAGATGATAGAAACTCCGGTTCTTTCTAAGGGGTCGGCGTGAATGAAGCATCCGTTCGTAATGCTAATATCCCGATGGCCATCGGACAAGGGGAAATTAGAACAATACTACTTCCCCCTCTCGAGGGTGGACACTATAACTACGCTAGTTTCTAACCTAGTTACTAGTGCCTTGAAGATACTTGACATAGTATCCCCCCAAAGGGCTTTGAGGTACCCATACAACAAGGTCCAAGGACCTCCCACAATATTTGGGTGGACTATAGTGGTGAGCACCAAGCCGGCATGGGGAATAGAACCCACGACCTCCTCATTGGGGGCCTAAGCCCTAACCATCAAGCCAGGGCTTGTGGTGCCTAATGAAATGTGCACTATCAGTGGATCAATTCAAAGTCAGTGTTCAAATTTGTGTGCATATGATATATTATTCTCTAACTAGTATGATACCCGTCGTCGCGACGGGAAAGGTCTTTACATGGTACTTTTAAAAAAGTATCTCGTGTCTACCATTTCCTCTAACGGTTTTTTTTCTCCCTTTTCTCTCTCTTCGTTCATATTTTTTTAATACATAGAAGAAGGTAGGTAGGTTGGTAAGTTCGTAGGTTGGTAGGTTGGTACATTGGTGGGTAGGAAGGATTGCCGAACAATATTTAATAATAGAGGTAGATAAGGAGAGTAGTGGGTAGTTAAGGGTGCCTTTTGAAGAAAGTATTTGAATAAATTAATAACCACGAAGTGTGAATCACTTGGATCACTTGGTGTTTAGACAACTTGGGGTTTATTTGTTCTTTCTACTGAGAGTATATATGCATTAGTGTCATATGTATGCCATGAGAGAGAGTGTGAGTGCTTGGGTCTTCTGTGTTACTTCGGGTCTTCTTGCTTGTTCCCTTTAGTGAAACCACGTATGCACTAGTGCTGCAAAACTTCAAATGGCTAAGGCTAAGGGGAACATATCTATTTATCATAATGAGGAAGCCTACTGAATGATAGATTTATCGGAAGCTAGTAGAAGATCAAGATAGACCAATATGGTATTCAAGCTCATGGAACCTTTATTGAAAGCGTTTTCACCAACTTGTTCCGTCTTTGAAACATTTCTTGAATGTCTCGAAAGAATGTCTAGGTACGATTTTGAACTATTGAGTAGCGGTCTTTTTCTTGATTAGCTACCTCGGTTTCTCGGATAGGGGTGGTGACAAGCTCTTTCCTCTTTGATGTATTTCATTGGGCGTATCTTCAGCCCTCTTTATTCACATGGGCACAAGGAGGAAATAGTTGTTTACATTAAGAAATCGATCGTGTTGGCTTAACAAGTTACACAATATGTCTTCGTAGATCTTCATAACAAAACTTTGAAATTTGATTTGTCATCAAACCGGAAGTGTTATTATGTCAAAAGGCTTTTTTCTATGGCCATTGAGGTAGTTGGTTGATATATGAAAGTATTTTTTGATTTTGAGTTACTTTTTTTCTTTTCTTTTCTTTTATTTCCTACCTACAAGCATCTTCTACACTATTTTAGAAATCAATCAATTGTAGCTTAGGTATAACCCAATAATGCACTTATAAAATACTTTGAACTATGTCGCAGACGTGATAGGAAGGATCTAAGTATTGTATACATTATCACATCTCTTCTAATGCTTAAATAAATTTTCTCATTAATCATTTTGATACCTTGTTATTACATTGAGCTTAATCATCACTTTTGGATTATCCATTTACTCATCAAACCATATGCACATCGGGCAAGTAGGAACTAAATCACAAGAATTTTCAAATATTGTACAAAAATTGTTCTTCTCTTTAACAACTTTTACTTTTGACACGATCTAAAGTTGATGTAGCCTTGACATCAACAATCAATGTGACCATTTGAAAATAAACGTATACAACTTGCCACACAATTTTCTAATGACATAATTGGTGTGCCAAGAGATCAAATTTAGATTTTAACAATCATAAGAGATAAAGAATGAAAGTATCACAAGAATACCAAAGATTCAAACTTGTTTCCAACACTTTAAATAGTCACAACTCATCCAATAGATACACAAGTTAGAGGGTGAGAATCCTCTATCAACCCTCTTAGAGATATCGTACAAATACCCAAATCTTATCAATCAAACAAAACAAACAGCGATTTGGCAGGACTTTCCCACGTTGGTACTTACTAGCGTGCTTGCCTTCCTGCCCCACAACCATGCCTGACACATAAAAATTTGGGGGTAAATTTGCCCCCTATCCTTGAATGGTAGATGTCACCCATCATGCCGCAGAGGGGTGCTACAAGTGTAGAACGGGGTCTTTGATCCCATTTCCAAACTCAGAATTTCATAAAAAGTGGTTGGAGGCCTCAAATAATGAAAAATATAATATTGGCCTTTTTACGGTTGGGCAAGGATTATGGGCGGGCATCCTTGCTGGTAAGTACCAGCGTATGGGATATCCTGCCCACGCCAACAAAAAGTGGACGTGAAGATATATTTATTTATTTTTTATTTTTAACCCCTAAATTTCCTTGGTGTTTTTTGGGAGCTTGAAAACTCAAAACTGCGATTCTCCACTTCTAAGCACTCGTGGGGGTGTGGACCAATTTCTTCTCCTTTTTTTAGACTTCCAACCGTAAGATCTTGTACCTAAGAATATGCTTGATTACTGTTCAAAAAATTGACCGTTGGATATTTACCATTTGAGAGATTGTAACATTCAAAATTTGTCTCCCAAGTTTTTTTGGGCATTACAAAGATTGGTTTTGAAATTTTTGGAGGCTGCCCTTGTAAAATTGGTAAACTTTTTGACTTGAGTCACTTTGAAATTTGAGTAGTGATTTAGTAATGAACATGTTTAAAAAAAAAAAAAAAAAATCAAAAAAGTTACTTATCCCCTAAAGATCCAAGAAAGCCGAAATGGCTTTTTGGGGTTTCCGCAGGGAAAAAAGTCAGCCAACTTTGACCATTATAATCTCAAAATCAGAAAACAATTAACGGTTCAAATTTGACATATGAGTATAGGGTCAAGTTCACTTCAAGATCCTATGGTTGGATCTTCTAATTACTGCTTAGATTGAGTTTTTTCGGGCCTGAAGTAGAAGAGGGTCTTTTGTGATAATTTAGACAATTTTGTATCAAGGATCTTTAGGGGTTATTTGAGCTGCCCCATCTTGGCTCGCAACCCAAGGATCATCCTAGAAGACTCAAAAATTGGAATTTGACTTTGCAATTTTTGCCGCACCTACTTTGCAATGTAACTCACACAATTCCAAAAAATATCTTAAAAATATTCATTTTTACTAAGAAACTAAGGCTGCCCAAAACATCAAAAGACCATTTCGGTTTTTAAGGAAAGTTAGGGGTTAAACCAATAGGGTCGCTTTACACTATGGACCATGAAATCGACCATGGCCATCTAAAGCTTGTGATTGGAGAGTAAAGTGCTCTTCGTCCCATTTGGCTTCAAACTACCTTGAAAAAAAGGAGATAGACTACTAACTTTGAGGTCCCCAAAGTATGCTAAATTTTCCATAATGAATAATGTTTTCATGGTCTCCTTTATTACAGTTGAATCGAAGCAAATACCGTACCTCGACTCAACTACAATCAAGGAGACCATGAGGCTTAAAAATCATTCACTGGCTAGTGTTCAATCATTTAAAAAGAAAAGAGGAAAAAGGGGTAGGGTAAGCGAGAGAATGATGAGAATTTATATTAGAAAATTGAGCTTAAACTTCTCCCCGTCCAAATCCACTCAAAAGTCCAATAATTAGTAAAAAAATCAGATATTGGGAGTGGAGTAGAGAGAGAGTGAAATGGTGCATGAAATAAGCTCATGAGTGGCATGTGGCATGCATGAGGGAGGTGCATCCGGGGAAGGAGAGGCAGGTATGGTAGTTATGAGGTTCCCCGAACCTCCCACATAGTGGGGTGACCAGCCTCTCTACCAATCCTCCCCCCTCCCTCTCCCCACAACAGTACATACTGCTGTGATCTTTGTCCACTTCCCAAACTTGGAGCAACAAGTGTGTTGCACTTGCATAGGAATTCAACTCCCTCATATTCTCGTGAAAAAGTCTTCCATGAAACCTTTCCTAAAATATTATTCTAGAATTTGGACACTTTGTATAGTAATTCGAACATCTTGGAGTATGAAATGTCTGCAAAGAACTCTATAAACATGTACCTGAGGGCTGGTTTTACACTACGGTGGAGAAGTCTACTCGTCAAGAAATGAAGAATGTGAATGATTGGTTGAAAGTGAGACTCTTGAAAATTGATTGGTTGAAAAATGTAATTCTTGACCGACCGGAAGCCTTCTCCACCGTGGTGTAAACCAACCCTAAGTGTTAGAGCAGTGTCACCGGCTCTCGGACACGGAAGCCGTCCCGCGCAAAGGCACTGACGGGAGGCCTACCTGCAATGCAAAATCTACCTACTCAACTTACATTGAATGCATCAACGGCGGATTCGGTACATCTCCCAAGTAGATCAAAATGACAGAATCCGTATGCCGCAAAATTTATCCTTTCCTTCCGATAAGTGAATTCGTAAACAAGTGAGCGGTTTGGTTTGCAGAAGAGGCTCCGTAAACCATGTACAAATGTGTTGCCCGTGCACTCAACGCTTGAGAATGATCCGAATGCAAAAGATTCCACACCACGCGCAATCGTAGGTCTTGATACAAAGTTCAGACCAGATAGATAGATAGATAGAAACTCCGGTCCTTTCTAAGGGGCCAGCGTGAATGAAGTGCCCGTTTGTAATGCTAATATCCCGATGGCCACCGGACAAGGGGAAATTAGAACAATACTACTTCCCCCTCTCGAGGGTGGACACTATAACTACGCTAGTTTCTAACCTAGTTACTAGTGCCTTGAAGATACTTGACATAGTATCCCCCAAAGGGAAGTTCAGACCATATTATACAATCCTTCCACATTCTCACACACTCTAATTGGTTGAGGCACTAGGATATTGAGAAGCACCAATAATACTTGTCTACTTCTATACATAATGGATTGCCTTGCGGACATGAGTGGGTGTGGAAGGATCAATAACCGAAAAGTGCACTAGAAACTCAAAGGCAATATTGTCTGAATAATTGAGAAAGGGTGTGGAATAGGGTGGGGGTATCCATTCTTTTTTGGAAATACCTAGAGCTTTGCATGCATTTGTGGCCAGAGTCCCAAGTTAGGCACTGTCCTCTCCATGCAGTGCCTCACTTAATTGCTAAAGTGTCTTCTTCAATTGCCCATTTGCATGTATAATCCCCAGTTTAGCCTCCTTTCTCAGCTACTTTTATGATACTTCAGAGAAACTTCTGAGCAAGTGCCCCGGCAGCCCAGCCTCCATATTTGTTCATGATTGAAAACTTACTATAGTTTCAAAGTGTCCTGCTAAAGGATTCAAGCCCTCTTAATTTTGTCCACAAGCTATATACATATATATCAAAGTATGAAATTCTGGTCATTGACCAAGCATAGTTCTATATTGAAGTCTTTTGCATGTGTTGTACTATCGTCACATTTGATTATATCTAAATTAAACATTCCAAAACTCCTTATCATTTTGAAACATTGTACACCATCTTCTACCAAATCCCATTGAGACCTTTATGGACAATCGGATACGTATGATTGAGTGTCTTGATTGTAGAGTAAAGTCAAGAAGATAGTGTCACTAAACTTGTAAAAGTCAAATTCATATGCCATAATTTCAAACTTTAACATTAACCCCTAAAAATCCAGGGGTTTCCTCGACCTCCAGAACCAAAAACTGCCATTTTTCACCTTCGTTGGGAAATGGGGAAATGGAGAAACTTTTTTTTCCGGTTTTAGACTTTGAACCGTAAGATCTTGTACCTAACTTGTATACAAAGGACTGGTCAAAATTTCAACCATTGAATGTTTGTCATTTGTGAGATCATAACAATAAAAGTTTGACCAACACTTTTTTTTGCCGCTGCGTGAGAGGCATTGTCTAAATGGTGCCAAGGGCAACTTGATGATTGTTATTCCAAATATTTTTCCCTCATTTTTTTTCTGTAGGTAATCAAGTTGGGTATGCTCATGCAAAATTTTAGAGACCAATTCCACTTTTTGACCTTAATGTAAAACATTTTATGAAAGAAGGTCTAAAAACAACCATATAATAAAACAAGCACCACGTATGATATATTTAGTTTGAGAAAAATCTCGACGGTGAGGAGGTGCATTTATGATAATGTGAATTTTGGAAAAAAATATCTTGGAAAAAATCCAAAATATCGAATTTTGGCAATTTTTGAAAGAAAAAATTGTAAAATTACTAGAAATTGTGAAGATTGTTTTTGAAAGTTTTGGAGGCTGCCCTTGTAAAATTGGTAAACTTTTTGACTTTGGATACTTTGGAATTTGAATAGTAATTTGGTAATGAACATATTTCTAAAAAAATAAAAAATAAAAAAAATTTATTTTAAACTGCCCGTTTTGGACTTGAAACCTAAAATTTCTAGGTTAAGGTTATAAAATTAAAATTTGACTTTGAAAATTTTACCACATACACATCACTGTATGGGGAGCACCCAATAAAAATCTTAGGCAAAAATATCAATTTAAATGCTTAAAATGAGCTGCCCGAAATCTCAGAAAACCGAAGCGGTTTTCCTGGATTTTTAGGGGTTAAAGAAACGTTGTCGCTAAGTATACTAGTGCAGATGTGATCCAAGTAGACAGAATGATTATACCCCAAGTCGCACTAAAGTTTGGGGGCAACAATCTTCAACTCCCCATTTGCACTATACAACACAATGCCCGCCGGAGCTATGCATAGTGGAGCTTTTGCCACAACTGACTTCGAATGTTATGATTTTACAAATGACAAACATCTAGTTTTTGGAACAATGATTGTAAATATGCTGAAGCACAAGATTTTACAATTGAAAGTTTAAAAAATGTAAACACATTTTGGGTAATGCCTTAGTGGTAGAAAATTGCAGTTTTGAGATTCCAAGCTCCCCTAAAACACAAGGAAATATAGGAGTTAAACACATTCGTAGATTTTTTCACTAGATCATTCTCGAAATGGACAAGAGAAAGATGATTTGCCATGTTTTTCCATCATGATAGCGCAAAACCCAAAGCCCTAGCACACTTGGTGACTTCCTTGTGGGAGGTATGATATTGTTATTAAAAAAGGAGAGGCCCATCCCTCCACACATGCAGGCCATGAGTGCACAACTCTCCAACTGGGGATGTTTTGTTAGTTAGTTATTATCAATTCCATGGAAAGTTGACTTGGGAGAACCCAAGCTAGGTGATACTTGTAGCATAGCTAGGATACCTTATTTCCGAGAATGGAGAGTCACCAATGGTGGTGAGGCATAGAGTTCATGTGGCACCCGCGCCCACAATATGAATGTCACTGCTTTCTTAGAGGCTGCAGCTTCAAGGCCTGAAACTCATGCTCTTAGCCACCGTGATGGGTCCCATCCCCATGATTCTCTCTCCATTACTTCAGGTAGAAATTTTGAAACTGTCTGATATTTTTCTACCTTTCTAGAATTTAGGTTCATAGTTGAATATCTCTCTCTTTTTTTTAAAAAACAAAAAAAAAACAAATCAACACAAGTAAAGGGTTTCCTTCAGTGCAGAAAAATAGTAGTAAGTTATCTGACATCAAATAAAGAGGTTGTAACTGAAAGTTTTGCCTAAGATTTTGATTGTGTGTTCCCTATACTACAAGGTGTTTGTGTAAGAATTTGCAACTTCTTGATCTTAGTGATGCATATATTCAATTCTAGGCCCAACTAGGGTGGAGGAAAACTTTTTTTGTGGAAAGTATTTCAATATTTTTTCTCGTATTAACTTTGAACATTATGATTTTACAAATGGGTAAAGATCCAACGATTAAAATATTACATGGTAGAACTTACAGTAGCAAGGTTTGACAATAAAACAATTAGCCATACGCCAATTCAAACAAGGTGGTAGAAAATCACAGTGTTGGTTTTGGAGGTCAAGAAAAAAAAAATACCCAGCTCTTTAGGAGTTAAAGGCTTCCCCCGCCATGTCTAGCAAAGCCAATCGCAAGTCCGGGCAAGACAAGGGCAAGCAAGACACATCATTATACATAACTAAGAGACTATCAACTCCATTATCTACAAGATGCCATTGAAAAGGAGTTCCCTAGTCTAGTAGCAAGAACTCCATTGTTGCACCAAATCTCTCAAAACTGTTGAGCGAGATGATCTACTTTCCATGGATTTGTGGTGCAAGATTCAAAAACTTCCACCTATAACTTTATTGAAAATCTCTTAAAGACCTTACTTATCCTAAAATCAAAAATAGAAAAATTGAATAATTGGCTTGCAATGGTAAACCACGCCCAATACTTCAAACCCCTCAAAAAAACAAAAGTCATACCACAATATTACTTGCCATAAATTCATACCATATTGCATAGATTATATCACATCATTATAGTTGGGATTAGAGCGAACCAATCTCATAAAAAAAAACGACATTGTACAAACTCCAATCCTTTCATCCAATGTGTTAATTTTTAACTTCAAGAAACGGACAATAATACCATTAGAACGTACCACTTTATCATTGTGGAAAAAGGAGGGCGGTTCTAAAACACGTAGATTAGATGCAAAGCCATGCAGTGTTTCAAGGGTGAAGGGCATGCCTACCTCATTGTTGCGGAAATGAATAAAGAACAGAGATCATGGTAATTGGGTTTGAAAGTAGCGGAGTATAATATGATGGGAAGCAGTGATGGACCACAAAATAAGCAACAGCATGATTATGCAAGGAGACTGGGGCCATGTTGTCAACTTGCTCTTTGTCACATTGTAGCACAAGGGCGAGCGAGGCTTGTTGGTGTAGAGTAGTGTACTGCGCGGCCCGGGGTCGGGTTGTTTGTTGTTCATTCTCCGTATGATTGGGGTGTGACCCCTCCACCCCTCTCTTTGTTTGTGCACCCTGCATTGGGAATCTAGAGTCACCTAGTTTCATGGAGGTCCCTAGCTAGCTATCTCCACATGACGCTGGCTCCCACGCACCCTGCCCTTGCCCTCCCTCCCAAAGCTCCGACAATTTTTACCCTTGTTTTACTTTTATTCTTGTGATATGGCTAAGGTAGAGGCACCTATAACCGACCACTTAAGGATTTTAGCATATGATATTAAGGTATATATATATTTTTTTAGAATTTTTCATGTGTGCAAACATAAGGTTCTTGTTGAATGCAAAAAGTTTCGTGATTTTATTTGCATTATTCAAATAGTTATAATTGTTTAACCCCTAAAGATCCTTGGGTGTTTTTGGGAGCTTAAAACCTCAAAACTCCAATTCTCTACCTCTATGCACTTCAAGGGGTGCGAAACAATTTTTTTATTCTTTTCTTAACTTCCAACCGTAAGATCTTGTACCTAAGCCAATTTTCAGTATCTCATATAAAAATTGACCGTTGGATGTTTACCATTTGAGAGATTATAACATCCAAAGTTTGTCTACGAAGTTTTTTTGGGCATTGTTGAGATTATTTTTGACACTTTTGGAGGCTGCCCTTGTAAAATTGGTACACTTTTTGACTTGGGGCCCTTTGGAACTTAAGTAGTGATTTGGTCATGAACATATTTCCAAAAAAATTTCAAAAAATACTAAATTTAAACTGCCCCAGTTCGGCTCGCAAACCAAGAATTGTTGTAGAAGACTCAAAAATTGGAATTTGGCTTTGTAAATTTTACCACATACACTTTGCAGTATAGGGAGCACCCATTAAAAAATTTAGGCAAAAATATTACTTTTAACCTATTCATCTAAGCTGCCCAAAATAGCAAAAGCCTGATTTGGTCCTCTTGGATCTTTAGGGGTTAAAGTGAAAAGTTGCTTGGAACCTAAAGTCGATCACATGCTCAAATATACAAATGAGGTACATCTGTTCTTTCAAAATCTAAGAATCGGGCTTGATCGGTTATGGGTCCCCGGTCGGGAATGGGTCCCTTTACCTTATCTTGTACATAGGATTACCATTGCAATTAGTTGTACTTCCGTGCAATTTGAGGCCTATTACACACAAGTATTCATGTACAAACAAAAATAAAGTGAAGTTTAGTCTAAAACTTAGTTTTGCCCATACAAGTTTGAATAATTTGTCCACCTACCCTTAGCAACTATAACAACTGCAATATGGTTAGGCATGCTCTTTTACGAGTTCTCAAACTCATTGGGGGTTATTGAAGGCTAATAATTCTCGACACGCTCCCATAGTTCTGACATTGCTCTGGAAGGTCTCTTGTATTGGTTTAGTCGGCGTTTTAAGGTCGCCCACAAGTGTTCGATAAGATTCAATTATGGAGATTGTGTCGCCACTTCAAAACAACAAATTATTGGAAGTTCAGCTAGCGTCGTACACTCTTGAATGTACGTTTTGAGTCATTACCATGTCGAATAATCAAATTAGCAGGATCCAAATCGTATGCATGCAATGTAGGAATGAACTCTCGGTCTAAAACTTCTCTATACATGTACTGATCCATTATTTCCTCAATCCTACACATTACACTAGTAAGGGCCACTCAAAGTCATGCAACCCTACATCATCACTCTACCACCTCCAAACTTGATAGGTTGATGAACCATTCCTCAATTCAATCTCTCTTCATTAAGAAACCAACACCAACCACAACCATCTAAGCATCATCAATTGATTTTAGTTTCTTCGGAGAATACTATAAAAATCCCAATAATCATCAATCCAATGGCAGTGACGTTTAGCAAATTCCAAACGTCGCTTGATTTGAAAAAGTGTGAGCTTTTGTTTTTTTTTGCTTCACTGTACATTTTGTAAGACTCTCCTCACGGTAATATCGCTCATACCAACATGAAGATCTTCCCTCAAGTAATTTTCAACTTTGTATGGAGTTTCTAAGCCATCGACAATGGTCGCTTAGACACAAGCTCTACGATCAAATGCATTGTACACTTATGGCCTATCATTTAAACTTTGATTGACATTACTCAATTCACTCAAATGTTGCTTACGAAATTTTGCAACCCAACTTTGGCATACCTGTAACTCTCTAGCAACATTCCTAATACTCTCACCTTTGCTCAACTTCTCCATAGTAGCTTCTTCTACTTGCTTTTTATTAGCAGCATAAAGAAATCTCAATGAAACCATTGCTCAATTTGCTTACGTGATGTGCATTGAATGGGGAGACATTATAAATATGAAGGCCAAGGACATGCTCACCCAAAAAGACAATACTTCATGACTCGTTTCAAGAGTCATATTTCACCATTTATAGTCATCAGTTGTCCCTTTTTACCAACTTATGACTATAAATAGTAAAATGTGACACCTAAAACCGGTCATTAATGAAATCATGGACTTTTTATAAAGTAATTCTACCTTATGCTCTAGCGATCTATGTGGTCTCAAAATTCCAAATTTAATCCACATGACCTTTTATAACTTCACAAGTTTATTGTACACTCAAGATTGAAATATCTCACCTTGAAGGCTTCAAAAGATATGATGTTCCAAGGCCAAGAAGACTTCACAAGTTAAGCACCAACAACTAGGTAGGAATTAAATATGAAATAATTTAAACTAGTTCAAAAGTGGTTAGAATAAACCAAGCACGTACATCCAATACTTGCAATTGACACCCACTTGAGTGCATTCCACTACTCTTGGGCCTACGTACGTACTTGGCCTACTCACACAACGTTTCTACTAGTACTACATTTGTCAAAGAGCATAGTAAGCCCTACTCTATACACATGTGTACGTGATGGCATAATGCACAAAACAAGATAAGTCACAATCTATTCCAATAACACTCATAGGCTTTTCTCCCTATTTCTTTATATGGGACGATGTGCTTGTCCCTCATCATCCCTCATCATCCCTCATCATCCTTCACCACATCCCACCAACATCGAGAAGTGTGGCCTTTTTTTTTTGTTCGCTTTCTTTTTGCCGAAAACAAACCCGGGAAGAAAAATTGAAAACGAAAAGCAAGATAGGTAGAATGATGATGTTGCTTGCCCAACATGATGCATATCTGTCTTGTTCTATTTGTAGGCCGAAGGCTACGAGTGCGAGGGGGCTTGTCATCCCATTTAGCTATCACTCATTGGAAGCTACGGAGCATTCACTTGTGGCCCCCATGATGCCCCCTATTTGTGCACTCTATGAAATCTTCCCAATCAAAATTATATCATTTGACATGTAGTAGGTCCGGCGGTAAAACTTTTATGGTATAGAAGCCAAAAAAAAATTGTGTATAGAAAAAAACATGATATTTCTATATCAAGAAAGTGCAAAAAATGATATTTTTGATGGAAATTTTATTTGGTAACAATTGACCTATGGTACAATGCAAATTAGTGTGGGTGACCGAACCATATTTAGACCACTTAATTATTTTTTGGGAAGCTCCTGGAAAGTCCTTAAATTGATCGAAAAGTAAAGTAAATACTAATAACTAGATATTTCTGCGAAATGGCACGTTGGCCAAAATGACACTTGTAATTTATCAATATGGCACATGGAATAACACCATTTGGTTAGATTGAGGTTTTATACCCTGTGAAGGACCCTTTTCTTATTAAATGCGTTTAGGATTTAGTTTTTGTTTTAGGTATGATATTAGGCTTAGATTATTTTATTTACATTAAGATAATTAGAAGTTGTATGAAATGAAATGACTTCAATGAAGAAGTAATGGACATTTCTACTTTAGGTAAATCTGAGGAGAGTCATGTGTAATATTGATATATAGAAACTCACAAATTTATATCTACGCAAAATTATCTCAATAAAAATCTCTTTGAACATATTCTATTGGACGTAAAAAGATTGTAAAGACCAATTGATGAGAACATGACTTTCTATACTCTATGACATCATGAATGTAGTCTTCTATGAGGCCATCATATTCCTATTATGAGCTCGGAAGATTTACAATTAAATCTTGAGGAGGACTATGGTAGAGGAACCTAAAGTCGACCACTTAAGCAATTTTTCATACATGATTGAGGCGGAATAATACGGGGTTATTTTTCTTGCATAGGGAAATAGGGTTCTCAACGTATGGTCATTTAATTTTTTTTTGGGGGACAATATTCAAATTACCTTGAATTTTAGAAGCAAAAAGTGTACTGAAACTAGTACACATCCAATAGGCTCACGAGAAGCTGCCAGTACGCACACGAGAAGTTGTGAATGAAGTGAGATTAAATCGTCAATTACATTTTCCAATAGTCGTTCATACATGTGACAAGTGCCTGCCAGAACTACATACCCATCACTGATAATCTCGGAACTAGAAGTCGACCACTTGGTTATCTCAAAATCGACCACTTGGTTATCTCAAAATCGACCACTTGGTTATCTCAAAATCGACCACTTGGTTATCTCAAAGCCGACCAGTGGTTCTACTCAAAGTTGGCACACACTGCAGCGACTTGCACTTCTCCTCAACCAATCGGGTGGCCCAATCGGGTGTCATGTGAGAGGGATGAGGAATCAGAACAAACCAACCACATCGACATATTTTTCTGATAGGCCACCACATGCTATGCCGTTAATTTGTGACCCTAAACCCAATCACCGAAAATAAGTTGACGACTACCATTCTGAGATTAGATCGTGTATGTGGCTGGTCACAGGTCATGCATGTGGCGGCTACCTTCTAAGTCTAATGTATGGGTATGGGGACCCGGTCGACTTTAGGTTCCTCTACCATACCAATAAGGGTTGTTTCGAATTTTTAGAGAAAGCTTATGACATTGGGCTCCTCAAAAGTTTATATTTCCACAATGACTCTAAATAAGAGTTTGAACTCCAATATGTGTTGTAGAAGATTTACAATCTCTAAATCCTGTTGATTGTAGATAGATTTGTACCGGGCACCACAAGCCTTGGCTTGGTGGTTAGGGCTCATGGCCTCTAGTGAGGTGTTCGTGGGTTCTATTCTCCATGCCAGCATGGTGCTCACCACTATAGTTCACTCAACTATTGAAGGGTCCTTGGACCTTGTTGTATGGGTACCTCAAAGCCCTTTGGGGGACACTATGTCAAGTATCTAGAAGGCGCTAGTAACTAGCTAGAAACTAGCGTAGTTATAGTGTCCACCCTCGAGAGGGGGAAGTAGTATTGTTCCAATTTTCCCTTGTCCGGTGGCCATCGGGATATGAGCATCACAAAAGGACACTTCATTCACGCCCGACCTTTAGAAAGGGACCGGAGTTTCTATCTATCTAGATTTGTACCATTTATTTATTCATTTGAAAGTTGTCATTTGTATCTTGAAACCACAAAAAATAGTTTCTTAACAAGAATAAAAAATATCTTGAATTAACTAGGATGATTGTGAAGATAAGCCTTGATTTGAGCTATAATAGGAATTAAAGTGGACTTGTTAAGGGATTTGTCGTAGGCATCTTGAATTAAGCCTCATATGGGGATATAGCTAGACTTGTAAATTATGAATGAATATAAGTTGATTCCTAACCTTAATATGGTTAACATACAATTAATCCATGTGCTATTTTTGCCCGCATGCCATTTTAAACGTTATGCCTTTAAAATGTCATGCTTTCTTGATATCATGCACGTCTTCCATGAAATCACAAAATTTGACAAGTCTCACCTTTTAATGGGAGTGGAAGGGTAACACTTCTTAAACGACCTTAAAAAAGCATTGTTGTTTTTGAACGACCGTTTAAGAATTCTTGCTTTTTGAAGGTCGTTTCAAGACTTCGGAAGGTCAAAAATTGTCATTAATGTCCAAAGAACTATAGGAAATGTGACTTTTTGAACACCCAAAACGTGTCATTTCCACACAACAACACTACGTTTAACCCCAAAGAGCCAATCAACCAATTTATGGTCAATTTTAAATTTCGAGGAGTTGTAGAAAATTAAAAAGTGACTAAAAATTGAAAGTGACTAAAGGTGACTAAAATTTTTATTTTCTCCTGCGGGTTTGGTGATTCGGGAACCACATTGAATTTACAAAAACTCGTTTGGATTTATAGAGACAGTGGGTAAGGTTTTCTTAGTGCTAGAAAACTTTCAGGCAATAATGGTGTTCCTCTTAGGTCTATTTTTGGTATTTTGGGCTACAGCTTGGTTTAAGTGTAGCAATACATATTAATTACATGCGATAAAATTTGCAAAGCCAAATTCAAATTTTTGAATCTTCAATTTGAATCTTCAATCCTCAAAAATCCAAGTCAAAAATATTAATTTTTATCCAAATACCTAGGCTCCCTGATATGGCAAAAGACCATTTTGGTCTCTAAGGAAAGTTAGGGGTTAATCTACAAGATGACATTTTGCATTCGCTATTTAAGCTTGTCAATCTTGTCATATGTTGGTACATTATAATATGACATATTTTCTCATGATGTTTTGAAATATACTAGCATATACCAAGACATCAACACCCTTGTTACGTCATTGTAGCATATTGGGATACTTCATGATACAACAACATCATATAGTTGTGCTAAAATATTTCAATGTACTACCAACTTATGACCACCTTGAGACGTGTGATTCTTACATTGGAACCACTAAAAATGTTCGGAGTCTATTCAGTCATTAGCAATTGTTATCAATTGTACGTTCTTGTTGTTCATTGGTTAAATCACCAGAAGGTCATGCCACCAACCACTGTTTCACCTTGTTGAATCATAAGAATGTGATATTTTCCTATTTTCCTGGTTAAGATATGAGCCAAAAGCTAACATGTATAGTAAACTAAACACTTTAGAATGACAATTTTGAATTAGAGAAAAGTGAACGGTAATTAGGTGCTCTGATTTTCAAGAAAAAAAAATTAAAAAATTCCAAAATTTCACCTTTTGACAAATTTTTGAAAAAAATAACTAAGAAATTACTAAAAAGTATGAAGATTGTTTTTGTAATCTTTGGAGGCTGCCCTTGTAGAAATGGAATTTTATTTGACTTAGATCAATATGGAATTTGAGTGTCGGTTTGGTTATCAACATATTTCAAAAAATAAAACTAAATATTAAACTAAATCTAAAGATTCTCATCTCAAATTGGATCCCAAGAATTGCCCTAGAAGATTTAAAGATTAGAATTTGACTTTGCAATTTTTCCAACATAGGCCTTGAAGTACAAGGAACACCCCATGAAAATCTAAGTCTAAATCATTAATTTCAACCCAAATACCTAAGCTACCCCAAATGACAAAAGACTGTTTGGTCTTCAAGGAAATGACATGCTACATTTGCTATTGAAGCTTATGAATCTTGTCATATGTTGGTACAACATAACATGGCATATTTCCTCATGACATTTTTAAAACATACTAGCATACACTAAGATATCATCACCCTAATTACGTCATTGTGACATATTGGGATACTTCATGATACAACGACATCATTTAGACATGCTAGGATGTTTCAATGTACAATCACCTTTTGACCATGTTGGGACTTGTGATCCTTATATTTTAACCACTGAAAACATACAAAGTCTATCCAGTCATTAGCAATTGCTATCAATTGTACGTTCTTGTGCATTGGTTAAATCACCAATAGGTCGTGCCAGTCATTAGCAATTGCTATCAATTGTACGTTCTTGTTCATTGGTTAAATCACCAATAGGTTGTGCCACCAACCACTGTTTCACCTTGTCAGATCAGAAGAATGTGATATTTTCCCTATTGACCAGGTTGTAACATATTGGGATACTTCATGATACAACGTCATTTAGACGTGCTAGCATATTTCAATGTACAATCAACTTATGACCATGTTGAGGCGTGTGATTCTTATATTGGAACCTCTGAAAACTTCTAGAATTGATCCAGTCATTAGCAATTGCTTTCAATTGTGCGTTCTTCTTGTTCATTGGTTTAATCACCAACACGTCGTGCCACCAACCACTGTCTCACCTTGTCACATCACAAGAATGTGATATTTTTCCTATTGACCAGGTTGAAGTATGAGGTGACTAAGCGCACAGGTCAAAGCTAACAAGTTTTACCTTACAATCACAACAAAATATTATAGGGATTGAAAAATAACTCTCTATAATACCAACACCTATATTTATATATTTTTTGGTGTAACCTCAAGTAACGCCTAGCCCTAAATAAGTTGATACACACCCTATAAACAACGATATTTAGTTACATAGTTAGCATATTATGAGACACACCGAACAGTAGGAAACACACTAATTATAATGTCTCACTATTTCTGGGTTTGGTTTCCATCCGAAGGATCCACCGTGAATTCAGCTACCAGACTACGGTGTGGGCGCGGTATGATTAACATGGCAATCGGCCGGTCACAGTAGCAGCAACCAACAAGGTGAACTAACTCTAGAATGCAGAATCATGCAACAACTGCAAATCGCAACAAGCGGAGTGAGTGCGTGAGTTAGGAGGGCCGGGGACAGCCTGATCATTTCACCATCAGTAGTTTCTATCGCTTATTCCGATCGGTATAATTGTTGCTGTATATGTAAATCAGGTGGCTTGCCTAGTTGACTGGGGCACTGTACTCTCAAGCCCCTGCAGAAGGGGGGAGCGACGGGAAGCAGGCTTATTTTGGGGTCCAGGCTGGGCCCTGGCAGTTTGACTTGATCGCATCCGCAGCACAGTAAGTGGGAGTTACTGTAGCGGGACAGAAGTTACCAAAGCCATATAAATCGCCTGCTTTGAATTCCTTTTCGGATTTTTCCCCTTTTGTTATTGTTGGTGTGCATTGCGTCTGGTAGCTCGCTCCCACCGCTGTGGGACTGTTGATTGTCTGTCCCTAGTTTGTAGGCCATTGTCGCTTCCTGCGGGAACTAGCCAAGCTAAGCTAAGCCAGCCCGCCTTGCTTCGTTGCTGGCTGGCTGCCTGGCTCCGTTCCTCCGTTCCCTCCCTTACCTTCCGCTCCTGCTCCTGCGCCGCGGGCTGTTGTCTCTCTCTTCAAGGTCGTCACGTCCCGATTCCTGCCCAGCCCAACTTGGTGACCCCGGCTCTTTCTCCCTTGCTCACTCGCTCGCTCAACTGCTTGCTGCCGCCACCACGACGCAATCATTGTGTCTACACGTCCTCTAGTGTCTCATTTTTCTCGTCCGTCTGACCGACCACGCGGTGCTCATTCGATAGGTAGCGTTTCTAGTTCGCTGCTTTCTGCAGTTCGGGATTCGCGAGAGAGAGCCATGGATATTGTATAGAGCGAAGCGTTGTAATTCTAGAAACAATTGCTGACTAGAGACCACGTGCACGTGGGTGTCGGCACTAGGCAGTGTAATTTTGGTTTGGAATTTTGTGCCTGCACCGGCAAGATGTTTCAGATGAAGAAATACATGAGTCCTGGTATGAGTCCGGGCGGGATGAGTCCGGGTCTGCTTCAGCAGCGACCACAAGCCGGAGGACCAGGCTCCGTGTACAGCCCGGAGAAGCTACAACAATCGCCTTACGGCCCGCCCGGGGGCGCCATGAATGGAGGCGACTTGGGTGGCCCCTTCGGAAGCCAGACTGCCGATCCCAAACCGCGCTTGCGCTGGACCCCAGAGCTTCATGAGCGCTTCGTCGACGCCGTCTCGCAACTCGGAGGCGCGGACAGTAAGTCCTGACCCTCTCCTCTTCAATTCCACGTCGCGCACTAGTTCTTTGATCCACGAGTCCCTCGGAGCCCGGGTCCAGTGATCGTACGTGTCTAGATTCTTGCTTCTTTCTTCATGAATTTCGGTGGACTAGCTTTCAGGCATTTTGCTGTTCTCGCGGTTCCGGTGATCGCCAGTCGTCAAGTGGATATAGGGTTGCCCACTCACTCACTTGAGAATTCCAGTCTTTACTTGTTAGCGAACGTTGACTAGACGTGCAACCCGTTCAACTCTAGAGGTTGTAAACGGCATTAGTTGACGAATTTCGGAGAATGACCCTTGCTACTTGCACCGACTTGGAACCTGTCTGATTAGAGTTTTGACGTGCAACTTCGTTAGATATGAACCGATGCTAGGAATCTCAGAGTCTGCTAAGCTTCCATATGAGGACGTCGCCGACGAATGAATTTGTTCTCAGCGAGTGGTTGGATCATGCAATTCTGGGAACCCGTTCTTCCAGGCCTGTTCGGGTTGAAATTACGAGGGTTCGAAGAATATAGAAATATCGGTCGGTCAAGTTACCGACAAGAGGCTCTTGATCATGTTTCTAATAGTATTGAAACTCTGGTGTTTTCGCAGAGGCTACTCCCAAGTCTGTGATGCGTATCATGGGAGTGAAAGGGTTAACGCTTTATCACTTGAAGAGCCACCTCCAGGTATACGTGCGTCACTTGTGGTTTGCAAGTTCTAATCAGTCGAGGCTCAACTTCAGGAACTGTTATCTATTTGGTTTGCGGAGAAGTTTAACAGTTTCTTCACCGATGGCTCACTGTGTTGGTGGGTCTGCAGAAATATAGGCTGGGAAAGCAACTCAACAAGGATCCGCACCTTCATGGATCGAGTAGAGATGGCGGTAAGCCATTTGGTGCACATTAATGTTTCTCTGATCAAAGTGATATCATAGGCTGGTTAGCGACTAGCATGGCTTTACTAATCAACGCACATTATTCTTACCAGGATCTCCTCGCATGAATGCTCTTTCCGATGGTGGCACCCCCAAGTCTCAGGAGTAAGAGTTCTCATTTACTTGATTGAGTGCCTTTATTATACTTTTCCTTAATGTTGCATACTCCATCAAAGTGAAATTATGGTCATTCTGAAATCCTTTAGATGTTTGATATTGCTATTGAACTCTGATCGATTCCCCTGCTAGGGCGGTGATGAGTCCCGAAATTATTATTTGCTTCTGATCATGAATCAGATGTTGATCGACGTGGTCCCTGTTGTAATTGTTTAGCAGTGGCTTGCAAATGACTGATGCGATCCAGTTGCAATTGGATGTCCAGCAGCGGTTACAAGATCAATTAGAGGTAAACGGAATTCTTAATTCTTCAACAATACCGTCATTGCCTTGATTATCTTTTAATTAGGTCCATGGGGTATGCACCGGTTACAGTCAGTAGCATATAATGTAATCAGTGGTATTGCAACACGAACATCATTGTACAGATAGTTATATCGACGCTCTCCTCTTGCCACAGAAGCTTGCATGGTGGACATAGGCGGTTAAGATCGGTAACGAACGTGAATGGAGTACTAAGCAGTAGGAAAGGGAAGCTGATCAGTCTGTTGTGGTGGTGGTGTATGAATGCAGGTGCAGAGGAATCTACAAATGCGGATCGAAGCCCAAGGCAGATACTTGCAATCCATTTTGGAGAAAGCGAAAGAGACTCTGGCGGTGCATACATCGAATTCGCCGGGATTGGAAGCGGCGCATGCGGAGCTGACGGAGTTGGCGTCGAAAGTGACGACGGTGGGCGCGGTGGGCATGATCCAGCCCAGTTCCGGATTCTCTAACCTGGTCATGCCGCAGGGGATGCCCGGGCAGCAACAGCAGCAGGACAATGTTCTCATGACATCGATGCAACAGCAGCTGGGCCCCGCTCGTCAACCCTCTCGCAACTCCGATTCTTCGTCACAGAAAAGCTTCCTCACCAATCTCACTGGCACCGCTGAAGATAGCGGAGGCGTTTCCGGCAGTGGGCCGGAACCCCATGGTGCAGCCGGTAAGCTTTCTAATCCCGACCCTTCCGTTTCCAAACCATTGAACCGACACTCAATGTGCCCTTCATCTCATCAACTCTAATGAACACCCAACTGCGGTAACTGAACACCTCTAGCATTGTTATCATTTAACGGCCAGGTGTACATCAGACGTATATTTGAGCAACACGTCTAGATATACAAACTTGTTGAAGTCGATAGAACATGCTTAGTGAATTTTAAACTATAGATGTTTAAAGTCGAGGGTAATACTGAAGCAGAGCAGGTTATCGATAGGTAACGAGACAGTGACATGGTTGCTTGCATTGAAAATCAGACTTGATTCTAATCTAAGCGATGCAGCTATTGAACTGTCTTATACACAACAGCATCGAGAAACTGGTAGAGTACATAACAAGATGAAAAACATAGCAGGATTATTGAGTAGCTTGGATTATTCATTGGTGAAGTGTTATGTGATGCTCGGAGTGAGTGGAGAGGTCCTCGGTTCTGGCAGCTGCCGACTGAAGTGGGGTCTTACTGGTGTTCAGAGGATGAGGATGGTGTTGGGCAGGAGTCATCCACACACTTTCAAGAAGAGATGAGTGCTAACCGCCTGCACACGCAGGGATCCGGCAATTTTAGACAAGCTCACCTTGTCGGCCACGGCGGCCTCCACGCCGTCTCATCATCAAACTCCCCCACCAGTTTTAGTTCCTTCCACCACATGACCTCAATAAACCACAGCCACAACAACAACAGCCTCCTGTCCACTGGGGAGCCGGACCATGTAAATAACAGCAACAACAACAACAATAGTGCCAATCAGCTCACAATGCCTCAGATGGAGAGGATGCGAGGATACTCAAGCTTCCATGACATGTACACGCAATCTCCCACCGGGCCCATGCATCACCATGACTCGCATGTGAAAGTGGAACATAATCCACTGGACCAAAACAACCACCACAACAACAACAACAGCTTCGTACAGTGCCGCGGCGATAACGTCGACTTGAATTACGGATGGGAGCGCTACATCGCTTCATGAGGCTATGATCATCGAGAAGCAGGCCTTTGTTCGTTTTTTTCTTTGTCTCTTTTCTGTTGGTAGCTAGAAAGCAAAATTATGTCCGTTGTCATGTGATGCTTGTCGAAAGCATGACAAGCTCTGGAAAGGGTTGTAAGAACCTGTTTTACTTTACACAATGTAGTTGTAGCTAGATCTTTGTACAGTTGATCGGATACCAAATGAAACTTTTAGGTTTAGTGTTTAAGTGGATGTCGATGATGTTGAGATGGTTTTTGATGTGCCATCTTAATGTAAGACAGTTGGTTGAGGCTCTCAACATTACATTGTATTTTGGATCACATTTTGTTTGACCTCAAGTGTGCAAATTGGGATTAGGGTGTGAGATCCAGTGTTTACCTAACTTGGAAGGTGTCCATTCATGCAGCTGATGATTGCTGCATATTCTATTTGTAGTATTCATAACATTCCAAACTAAACCTTTTCATTCTTTTTTGATTGAACGAAGGAATGTTGCTCTGACTCCAAGATGTTTGGAGGATAAAAGTGTTTGAACTGATTGAGTCTTGTGACTTCATGGGACTTTTGTCAGGATTTTTTGTAGGAAGGAATTTGGCGAAGAAGTTAACAAAATTTCGAGACCTTTTTTCTTTCACGAAGGCAGAAAAGCAATTATGACTAAGTGAACATATGTGATTAGTTCCATACGCATGGTTAAATATCACTATATCAACCTCACATGACATTATCATCAAGTAGACAAAATTGAAAGCTCTATTTTTCTTTCATTTTAGAAATGTAAAGTTTTATAACGGTGAAGTAGATGGTACGAAAACTCTAAAAAGAATAAATCTTTTAAGCTTTATTTTGAACTCAATTTTAAATTTTTTTAATACAAAAACCTATATTTACAAACACTCTACATATAGAAGATAGATAGAAACTCCGGTCCCTTTCTAAGGGGCCGGCGTGAATGAAGTGTCCGTTCGTAATGCTAATATCCCGATATCTCTCGAGGGTGGACACTATAACTACGCTAGTTTCTAGCCTAATTACTAGTGCCTTGAAGATACTTGACTTAGTATCCCTCCAAAGGGCTTTGAGGTACCCATACAACAAGGTCCAAAGACCCCCCACAATAGTTGGGTGGACAATAGTGGTGAGCACCACGCCGGCATGGGGAATAGAACCCACGACCTCCTCATTGGGGGCCCAAGCCCTAACCACCAAGCCAAGGCTTGTGGTGCCTTAACAACACTCTACAATGCACATATGCTACACTTAACTACTGTCTTCTAGACTAATAGCAGTTCAGAAGTAACACATTGGGGTTTCCTTCATGACTTTGTGAATACAAAATTAAACCATATTTAAAATTAAGTACAAGGGATGCCATAGGAATATCACGATACTCAAATCCCTCAAAGTTGATTTGAATCCGTAAATGTGCCGAGTGTAGAAAAACAACATTTTGGATGGAGGTTAACAACTTTGAAGAGCCATATCTTCTTCATCCAAGGCCTATTTTAGATGAAATTACTTGGATCAGGTCCCAGATCAAGTCTAATTTATGTGATTAAAGTTGCAAGCCCATACAAAAATTATGAATTTATAGCAAGCATTTTAGAGTAGGAAGCTCTTGTTTTTGGGTCTTCAAACATGGGGCATGTTTTATCATTGCAAGTCAATTATGTGAGATACAATTTGGTTCCTAAGAATATTTTTTTGCACGAGTATGATCTTAGGATGAAATCCAACAACTTTGTAGTTGCAAGATTTTTTATTTAAATATTTTCAGTATTGAAATTACAATTATGTTTCCATAGTGAGAAAACTTTAAATTTATGTGGTTTTTAAGCAGTTGTTTCTCATTCATTTACCATTGAATTTCAATTTTGTTTGTTGGGTTGGCCTCCAATTTGAGCCAAGTTATACTGATAGAAACATTAAATTCATTCAAGATTCATGGCATGCATTTTAGAGCAAGGGGTCTAGTTTTGGAAGTTTTTTCCTTTGTAGATTTTACGACAGTTTTCACCATTGCAAGGCAATTATTTGAGCCAAGAATTTTTCTTGATGAATTTTTTTTTGGCAAAGGTGTTATTAATATGAAGGTAAACATCTTTCTAGTTGGTGATTTTTTTCAGTGAAATATGTACATTGGTAGTATTTCCCACCCAAAATGAAAATGATGAAAGTTTGTACCCTATTTCGCGAACCAATAGGTTACAATCTTGCAATCTATAAGGACTCATGACTTAACCTCTCCTCTGCATGACCTACAACAGGCCCAACACAAGTTAGTAAGGTTAAGATCTAAATAGCTTATCTTCATTTTCAGGTCTTAGGCTTTTTCTAAGACTGTGTTTTTAGGCTAAAAATAGACTCGGACATTTACAGGTTAAATTAGCATAAGTATCACTTTCCAAACTTTCAAAAAAAAGTCCAAAATCTTTTCAAGTCTACAATTTATGAATGAGCTCAGATTTAGTTAGATGTGCAATATATGAATATTACAGACCGTCGCACCTAATTCCAAAGACACGAACAAACTCTTTTGTACAATTTCTAAACTGTAGGAAGAGCTTGGATTCTAACTGTAATTATTCATCTCAAAATCCTCGCACACAATATCTAGCAATAAAGAGATACCCAACCCGTACTACTACCAAGATATCATGGCCGGGTTAGTGGAGACTATATACTTTCTTGTTCCCACTTTTGCTCGAAACATTATAAACGTGTTCAACATACATCAATTGTGGTACAAAGCCATGGTGATATCATGGAAATCAAATGTCAAACTCCAAGGTCAAGAGCATATGTATCATATAAAATAATGGTTGAAGTATATCTAGATGTCCTTGGAACACAATTAACAAGGACAACAATTACGAGAAAAGATTGAGCATGTGTAATATTTTCTATCGACACAAAAGAATAGACGCAAAAAATGAAAAGATCAAGGAAAGTGGACGATGATTGGAGCAATGACTGACTTGTGGGGGCCCAACATTCATGAGGACAATCATAGCCTACACCTTTTGTACAGCTAACATATTATATGACCAAATTTACCATGTGAGTCCACATGTTTGTCTTACTCTTTGTCTGGACTAGTATACTACACATTGCTCTCATGGTCCCTTTGTCCTCATACATGATAGAATATGACTTAAGGTAGAGGCACCTATAACCAATCCGTCGTGAAAAGTTTCAACGTATTGTACTTATGAAAGAGTTTTTTTTTTTTTTTTTTTTTTTTTTTTTTTGTTTGTAATGGAAAGATCAATGGTTTGGGAAACTTATTTCTTGTAGTTAGTCATTTTGGTTGTAGATTGAAAACGCGAAGAGTTGTATACATTGTGTTTTTTTTTTTACCAGAGTGGCCTTTACGAATGTCGTAACGGGCAAGCGTCCGATCAGTGTGTCTGCCCGATGTGCCTGTCCGATAGAGGGTTCGGAATGCTTGATAGTTGGTAAGGGGAAAAAAATGATGACGTGGCAAGGCCAAAGTGAAAAAATTAACGATGTGACTGCCATATTCCCGCCATGTTGGCGTGAGGTGGATGTCACGTGGGATAGGACGCAGGCACGAGGGCCTATGCGTTGAGTCGACGGAGTGTGGGGCGCGGAGACGAGGGCCGGGGACGGGGGCAGGAGGGCACAGGGCATTTAGAAGAGGGTTGAGGAACTCAAACTCAACTTCCTTGCCTTTTTAGCTATGAAGGTTAAAGAATGGTCCCACGTACCCAGATTAGCCATTCAAACATTGAATATTCTTCTCCAAATCCAAGGAAGTTAATAACTGTAGTAATCTTCGAGGGATATTGGATCTTTTTAGAACTGATAAAAGCAGTTTTTTGTTGAAGAGGGTGGAGGAAGACAAGGGGAGAGTGGGAAGAAGAATTCCTTGGCAATCCTCATCGTAGGGGCTCGCGTGGGCACAAGAGGGGCCAGGGAGTGGGTCGCGGGCATTCCAACCCCCTCTTATCATACTCATGCCTTCTTCATAATCATGTTGAATCGAATCAATACCAAATATCTCCTTCCATGGAAATCTAAGTTTCATGTTGCTTTTATTATAATTAGATATATTTTATGAGGTCATAATTAGCTACATAAATTTCTAAACCACCTTCTCTCCCCTTTATTTAACTTCCTCTATTACTCAACATTGTGCAAAGCCAAAGTAAATCATGATATGTAGGTAATTTTCTCTTACAAGAAATCTTATGCTTCCATTAGTTTTATAAGATCATTATTAGTCAATGCAAGTGTTACAATCATTTTCCCTCTCTCTATATCTATTTTCCCTTTATATTCAAAGCTCTCAGGCACCACAAGCCTTGGCTTGGTGGTTAGGGCTTAGGCCCCCAATGAGGAGGTTGTGGGTTCCATTCCCCATGCCGGCGTGGTGCTCACCACTATAGTCCACCCAACTATTGTGGGGGTTCCTTGGACCTTGTTGTATGGGTACCTCAAAGCCCTTTGGGGGGATACTATGTCAAGTATCTTCAAGGCACTAGTAACTAGGCTAGAAACTAGCGTAGTTATAGTGTCCACCCTCGAGAGGGGGAAGTAGTATTGTTCCAATTTCCCCTTGTCCGGTGGCCATCGGGATATTAGCATTACGAACGGACACTTCATTCACGCCGGCCCCTTAGAAAGGGACCGGAGTTTCTATCTATCTATCTTCAAAGCTCTCTTGATTCAAAATACTTGTAAGTAGAAGATGACCTATAGATGCGTTATTACCACAATTTATTTGATATCACCATCATTTTGATAGGGTCATAATAAGCTAGTCGAAGTGTCAAAATTGTCCCCTTGATCCATCTATTATTCAACCTTTCGAATACTTCAGCCGATCCAAATTAAAGTAATTTGGGAAGATTAGTTCCAATTTGCCTAAATTGTTTTTTATGGTTCCATCATTTTTATATAGACCATATTATTAGAATTACCTTCCCTACCGTGGCCCTAAGATTTTAACCATATTATTTTTTACTATATACATCACCTAGGAAATTTATTAAAACCCCTTTAATTCTCTTTTCGCTTATATATTTGCATTCACCCCCTTACTTCAAATCCTGCCAATTCAAATATTTCCATGCATGCTCAATCACATAGTTCTTATTCCATAATGATTTTAACACTTCCATTACATTCATGAGGTCTTTATTGGCTAATGCAAGTATTAAAATCAACCCCCTCTAAGTCCTCTTCTCTTTTATTCATTCTTATCTCATAATTCAAGTTCTAGCGGGTGCACCTAAATTGTGAAATATAGATGCAATTCCCATATATTTTTAGTTTTATTTTTTATAATTTCATCATTTTTATAGGGTCATAATTTACTAGTCCAAGTATTAAAATCATTGATTCTCCCCCTTTATCTATTTTTTTCCTATTTTTCACTATCTGGGGATTCTAAATACTTGCAACTAAAATCCACCGTATAGATCCGATAGTTCTAAGATTTTTTTATGGTTCCATCATGTTTATAAGGTAATTATTAGTTAATCCAACACTTAAAATTATTTTTCCTCCCCTCTTAGCTAATTTCCCTCTATTTTCAAACTTTCGATCACTTCGACCATTCTGAAAAATTGGGAAAAATAGCTCCAATTTTTCTACAATTATTTTGATGATTCCAAAATTTTCTTAGACTCTTGATTGGCTAGCGCCTAGTGGGGGCGTGAGGGCGAATGCGGAGGCACATTGGATGGTGATTGATGGTGGAACCATATAAATTATCATTTTACACATGTGTGGATGTGTAAATAAGGGTTGGGACATAATTTAAAATTCCAATCTACACATCTGATGGTGGTTGAAATCGGATATAATAGGATAAATGAGATCTAAACTCTCAAATTTTTAAAATTGCATGCTTCTATAAACATGCAAGTAAAATCCATACCGTACAAACAACAAAGAGGAATATGAGTATTTTAAATAGTTTTCCAATAGTCGTGAAAGTTCAAAGATGTTAGTTTTCTATGTTACAGGTCTTATAGTATAACCGGAATATAGAGTCCATTGCAAATTTCAATCTAGAAGATTCAAAAAATAAATTGAATGGATAATTTTTTTTTAATTGCATGCCAAAAAGTGCACTTGCCCAAGTGCGTAATTCCTTAATTGTGTGTTAAATTAACGTTTGCTCAACAAATACATATGCACTATGAATATCCATATAAAATACATATAAAGCCTTGTGCGAATGCATACTCATCAAATAGAGTTACATATCATTCATGTAAAATCGGTCAAACAAATATACTAAAGAGAATAAGTGTTTTATTAGCGTTCATCTATACAAAACTACAAAATTGTATCATGCTTGATCCACACTAAATATACATCTCCTCTGTATCCATTGATGTGTTACTTGAGCCCCCTCGTTTTCGTAGGTCTCCTCACAGTCATGAGGTAGCTCTTTATTACTCTCCAATCGTCTACAAACGGCTAGTGAAGTTCTCCTCGCTGGTCCATCTTCTTCCAAAAGGTCTCGCACGGGTGTTTGATTTCATGAGTTGGTTCAAAATTTGACGAGTGTGTGGACTGTGGACTGTGCACTGCTCAAGCAAGAAATCTGCTGCTTGGTTTTGGCATTGTAGGTATTGTAATTCATAATAGTAGCCACTTCTAGAAAGATCTATAGTATTTAGGAAGTTTCACGCATATTAGTAAGAATATACGGATTTGAGTGCAATTATTATTTCAGGTGTGTTGATGTATAATCTAAGGCAAGCTTTATATAAAAATATATATCGTTCCCACCAACATTAACCCTTAAAAGTCCCATGGGGATAGTATGTACGCTGTCGTATAATAAGGATTTGCTACCAACAAGAAACTCTAAACTGGAATCGTAATAGCTCACTAGAACCGCATTAACCCTTAAGCGCCCACGGTGTCGTTTTTCGACATTTGGATGTGAGGCTCCGTCTTTGGTGCACAAATCCGCTTTCATCCCATCAATTTTTCATCCACCGTTTTTTTTGCTCAACTCCTCGGTGGGTTTACTCTACTCCCTCCTTGGATAAATAGTAAAAACCTTGATCCTCAATTTGTGAGAGTGGGCGAAAGAGATTTTTCATGAAAGTTTTGGTGGTGTGATCTTCACCCCTTTTTTGCATGGATCTTGAAATCCATACCTCCAAATGGCATGCAACTTGGTCGTCATACTAATTGCCATGCTCCAAAGAAGATCCTACGGTTGGATTTTCCATTTTCATCTTTTATTTGTTTTTACGTAGTTTTGAAAAAATCAGCATTATTACCAATTGTTAGGAGCTTTACCCCCCCTTGGGCGTTTAGGGGTTAATTCAAATGTCAACTTCTTCTTTGAACTCAAACCCATTAAAAGTGTGCATTCACTCCAAATACAACCAAAATACACCGTATTCTACTGGTCGCCACGGCACGCTCAGACCTTTAGGGGTTAAAATACGTTGTCTTGCAATATTGCATTCCTTAAACCATTCCTGTGCCCGCGTCCCTGTGCCTGCGCGCTTGCACTTGGGCCCTTGCACCGCCACCTCGGTGCAAGGTGGTGACGACATCATAATCCGTTGTGGTTTTTAGTGTCTAAATTTTACTTTTGAAAAACTTACATGGCCCCTTTTTACCATGACTTCTTTTAGGCCATAAAGCGCCTGCTCGCCTGGTCTGCCCCGCCCTTTGGACGGCCCAATATGACAACCTTGTCATAAATGAAAAAGAAAGCAAGCAATTTAGATTTCAACTGTACAAACTTGTAATAGACTTGTTGTAGGTCATGTGGACCACAAGTGGACTCATGAGACCTCATATGGTCCAAGTGGACTCAAGAGACCTCATAGATTACGAGATCATGACGTATTATTGCGCAAAACATGCTACAAAATTCCATCATTTTCACTTTGAAGTAAAAATACTACCAATATAAAAATTGCAATTAAAAATTTACAAACCAGAAAGTTGTTCATCTCATTCAAGAAACACTTTGTTACCCAAAAAATTCATCAAGAAAATATCTTGGCTCAAAATAGTAGTGTAAGTAGCCTTCTTATGGTAAAAACCACCAAAATTTACCAAACTAGTCCAAACTAAACCCTTTGTAATCAAATCCATGCCCTATCTTTAATACATTTTTTATTAAGTAAAGGTTATTACCACTAAAATTATACTATAATTGGAATTCATCCCAAAAAATAAAGTCAAATCTAACAGAAGATGAAGGAGATCCAGCCACTCAAAACTCATCCATATCTTCAATTCTTCACTTTTTTCATTGTAGAAACATCGTTGCAAATCCAATACCAAAGTTATTTGGATTAAAAAAACTGCAACTAGAAAGTTCTTAGGATGCATCTAAAGATTATACTCATGTAGAAAATTTAATGAAAAACCATTTTTGACTTCACATAATTGGCTTGCAATCGTAAAACATGCTCCATGTTTGGAATCCCCAAAACAAAAACTCCCTTCACTAAAATGCATTCATTGTATGGGTCTACAACTTTTAATGCACAAACAAGACATGATTTCTTATCTAACCCAAGTGATTACGTCCAAATTGGAGTACGAATGAAGAAGGTATGACTCTTCAAAGTTTTTGCCCTTCATCCAAAATGTTGTTTTCAACATTAGAGATGTGTAGGAGTTGATAAAAAAGTATAGCTTTTTCAAATTGTCATCTAAATTGTTGAATTTCCACGCCAAGAACTCGTAAGGGTTAAAATTTGTAAATGACATAAGATTGCAAGGCTAAAATTAGGTTGATTCTTTTTGCTAGCTGCCTAACTTCTAAAAGCATTGTTAATCAATCAATGTCTATAAGGTAAAGGGACCCATTCCCGACCGGGGACCCATAACCGATCAAGCCCAATTCCTAAATTTTGAAAGAACACATGTACCTCATTTGTATATTTGAGCAATGGATCGACTTTAGGTTCCAAGCAACTTTTCACTTTAAACAATTATAACTATTTGAATAATGCAAATAAAATCACGATTTTTTTTGCATTAAACAAGAACCTTATGTTTGCACACATGAAAAATTCTTTAAAAAATATATACCTTAATATCATATGCTAAAATCCTTAAGTGGTCGGTTATAGGTGCCTCTACCTTAGCATGAATGAATTTTGGAGGACCTGACATGGCTCCTAGATGTGAGAATTTAAAAATAAAATTGGAATATATACACTTCTACGTGATCAAAGTGTTGTTGATGATGTAAAGTACAAGTTCAGTTGTTATCCAGAAGAATATCTCTACATACATGAATCTCACAGCAGATGAGAAGTAATACAAGTGATTCACCAAACAAACAAGTTACATCTAATAAAAAACAAAGGTTCAAAACTTGATTATGTTGAGCAAGTTTTCACGTAGTACCTCTTGTCACTACTATAAAGGGGGGGGGTTTACAAAGTTTTTTATCAAACGTTACTAATATGAAGCAACATTTTGGAACTCGTTTTAGCAACATTCTCAAGAAAATAAGCAATGTTACCGAATCACCAAGCAACATCTTATATAATTTCTTAGATTTGAGGTTAGAAACATTGCTAAAGCAAATACTATGGCGTTGCTAAACTTGAGCAACGTTTACAAGAAAGCGACACAAAAGAAGTTGCAAATCCCTACCCCCCCCCCTTTTTCTAGTAGTGTCTGTTCATTTGTGAGTTTGATATAATTAAATCATTTCAATGCTCCCAAGCCCCATTATCAACTTCGACAAGCTCCAAAGGGGAAGATGCAAGCCCAAATATGTCTTTGAAACCCATATAGTGTCTTTAGAAGGTATAGGACTTGTTATTAGGACTTTATTGAAGAGGAGTGGTACTCATTCACAAGGATGGACCCTGAGCTGTCTGTTTCTAATCTCTTGGGTTTAAATGAAAGTGATTCTTTATTCATATCCCAAAGGAAGTGCATGATGACGAGGCTCATCCTCACTCATTTGACACCTTCTTTTACGTACTTATTGTACTAAAAGTCTCTTGAAATTGAAGAGAACATTTATACTATGCTGTTACATTAAATGCCATAAGTCTGTCTGTTCTTATCCAAGGTTGTCGTATGCGACACTCTCAAATGTCAAACAGACATTCACCCTCGAAGGAGGTAAACCAAATCAAAGAGGCAAATGTACATGTTTTTACTATGTATTTTCTAGTATGGTTGGACATTCCTATTGTACTCGACGTCAGACAGACATATCAAATACAAGTAAACTACAGAAATTGTGATATGTAAAACAACCTTGGTTCTATCCATTCATGGCGTGATACTAGTAATCTGATCAGCCTCATCCGCCCCCTCCTCCACAGGCAGCACCGCCACCTCCGCCATCCCCACCCCCGCCACCTCCGTCACCCGCACCCCCGCCATCGCCACCTCCACCTCCGTCACCACCAAGACCCCAGCAACTGCTCTGCTTCGCAGCTTCAGCTGCTCCCTGCCAATCCGTATCCCCGTGATACCGCACCTTGTGCTTCTTCGGCGGCTTCTCCTTCCGCGTACACAACGTTGTTGAAGTCAGCACCGCGGCTGCTTCAAATGCCACCACTCCTACCACCATCACCAGAAGCGGCAGCATGGTGATCGATCCAGTTAAATAGCTCTTTTAATCTGGGCTCGTCTTCCTGCAGCAAGCACACAGCTCGTCAATCAGTATCTTCTGTCACAGAGTAAGGACTTGCAATTTGCAGCTGGATTGATGATCGATCGACTCTGCCCCAAGAATCAATCAATTGATCACAGTTCAAAGTTCAAATGATGAACTTAATGTCTGCAAATTAAGGATAAAATCAATATAAAACTATTGGAACACCTGACAGTCCGCTGTCTGGGCATCGTCTGTTCCTACCTCCCTACAAAGGAAGTCAGAGAGTGTAGGTTGATACTGTGAGTTTCCTACTCGAGCTAGACCACATATTACAGTACCCTTAAGCAAGTGTTAAACTATGTTTACAGCATGTGTGATGCAGCTGTGTGCACCTTTCAGCTATCGATGTAGAGCTTCGAACAGCGACCTTCGAAATGCCTAATGTGTATAGATCTCCTGGCCGGTTGGATACTCGGGGGGTACTGGTGGTTCGTTTATGTATGTGAGGATTCCGACAGAAATTGGAAGGTGCAAATTCCTTCATGTTTCGTTATTGTCAACAAGGCCGTGAATTTTCTTGCAGTTCCTAGATCGATACGGCTTCGTAAGCCAGGAGGTCATCAAGTGAGTAGGTGAGCCTGGACAATTTCTAGTGAAGATGCGGGGAAGGGGTGGAAGTCGGCAGTTGATGTCAGGCGACTGGTTCAGCATCTCTTGTGGAGATGCTCTATTAAAAATACCTGGATACCCTAATCCAATCATCTTTTCCTACAAATTCCCTGTATGAACAATGAACCTGCAACCAATGACTCTGAGAAGAAACTATGTGAAGAGCAACTATCCATTTCATCAATTGTCAAGGTAGTGTTAAGCTAAATGGGACCGAAAGCACTTACCTTCCAATCAAAGATTTTAGAATTCTATGGTCATGGACTCATGGCGCCCTTAAGCAAAAAGTAGAGTAACGTCTGAAGTTGATAGACCTCAAAGCTCCAAGATGACGCTAAAGAATGCCCTCTTTCACTGCAAGGTGCAAATCTTTAAGTTTTGATGTATTTTTGAGTATGGAACCATAAGATCTAACTTGTGCCTAACTTGTATGTGCAGTTGTGCATATGTATGTTAAATCTTAAATTCAAATTCCTCACCAATGTGAGATCATGATTTTCAGAGTTGGAAAAAAGTTCCTTAAGTTTCGCCTGTTGGAAAGAAGGTAAGTAGTTTTCTTAGGGCCAAAAAAACCAATTTTGGTAAATAGTTAGATATGGCGCCCTTCAGATTCTTGTTCCTTGCTAAGTTAGGAACATGTCTGTGCAATTTTTACCCTCATACAACCTATAAAATCTAACAACGATGAGCCTTAATTATTCGTATGGAGATTTGCCAAAATTCACATACAAAAACCAATCTTTGACAATAAATAAGACATATGAAGAATACGTAGATCAAAATCCAAACGGTGAGATCATGCCTTAACCCCTAAATGGTTTGACTCATTTGTAGTAAAATGAACACATCCTCAAAAGCATTGTCATAGGTGGAGGTAAAAGTGTGTTATCCAAATCTCAACCGTACAATCTTGTCGTAGACATATTGAACATCATGTGGGTCAAATTTTGAGTCATGAGGCTTCATAGATTGCGAGATCATAATGTATTAATACTCAAAAATGATCACATAATTTCATCATTTTCACTTTAAAGTGAAAATGCTACCATTAGACTTATTGCAATGAAAAAGTCACCAATTAGAATGTTGTTCACCTTCATCTCAGTAGCATCCTTGAACAAAAAAAAACCATGAGAAAAATTTCTTTGTGCAAATTATGGCCCTGCAATGGTGAAAACTGCCCTAGATTTTACAAAGGAAAAAATGTCTAAAACTAGGCTGCTGTCACTGAAATGCATGCCATTAATTCATACTTCATTGTATGGGTCTGAGATTTTTTAGACATAAACTAGACTTGATTTGGGACCCAACCCAAGTGATTTCGTCCAAAACGGAGTCCGGATGAAGAAGTAATGGCTCTCCAAAGTTTCTGTCATCCCAAATGTTGTTTTTCGACATTCGGCCCGCTTAAGGGTTAAACCCTTATTTACATCTACAAGAAATAAAACTTAGAAAAATGTAAAATCTCAATTTTTGGTGAATTTCTGAAGTTTCTCCAATTTAATCGATTTTGGGCAGATCTTGAGAATAAATGAGTATATACCCCACTTCAGGCAATTTTGGGCAGATTTTGAATAGTGATTTTAAACTTTAGATATCTCCTAATGTATGAGGACTCTTAAACATGTAGCAATGACTTTTCGAAAAGCTATGAAAAATTCTTCAACCTCCAAAACATCTCAACTTCTTACGAGCTAAATTTAGTAAAGCAAAGCCTGACCAAACCCCAAACGGCCCGTTTTGAGCTCTTTTCGTCATAAGGGGATAAACCCAGAGTTCATGTTGGCTAAGGTAGAGTGTCCTAAAAGCGCCACCTTAACCCCTAAACGCCCAAGGGGGGGTAATGCTGATTTTTTCAAAATTGAGTAAAAACAAATAAAAGATGAAAATGGAAAATCCAACCGTAGGATCTTCTTTGGAGCATGGCAATTAGTATGAACGCCAAGTTGCATGCCATTTGGAGCTATGGATTTCAAGATCCATGCAAAAAAGGGGTGAAGATCACACCACCAAAACTTCATGAAAAATCTCTTTTGCCCACTCTCACAAATTAAGGATCAAGGTTTTTACTATTTATCCAAGGAGGGAGTAGAGTTAACCCACCGAGGAGTTGAGCAAAAAAAACGGCGGATGAAAAATCGATGGGATGAAAGCGGGGTTGTGCACCAAAGATGGAGCCTCACATCCAGAATGTCGAAAAACGACACTGTGGGCGCTTAAGGGTTAAGAGATCTGACCTATTTTTAGCACTAGTCAATTCAAAATAAAATTAAGACTACATTCGAAATAGGTTTTCGGGAGGATTGCAAAAATTTGCAACATGTAATTCACATTTGTGAATTTTATACAAAATTCGAAAGTGCTAATTAAGATTTGACCCAAATGTGTTATATACAAATGAGGTACATCTGTATCTTCACAATCTACAAATGAGGACAGATCGCTTTTGGGTCCTGTGGCGCTTTTAGGACACTCTACCTTATCACTGCTCCTCACTTTCCACGTTTTCGCAACGAGGTTGCATCAGCCAGCGATCGAGTCAGCACGGTACTGGCCGGTAGTACGATAGCACCCTCGCTCCACTCGCGTCGCGCTCAAAGTTGCCATGACTCTCACTCAAGCTAGCCATAGCCCCACCAGGGAAGTCAAACCCGTCGCCTGACATCTGCTGCCGACCTCCACCCCTTCCCCGCACCTTCTCCAGCAATTGTCCAGGCTCACCTACTCGATCATCTCCTGGCTTACGAAGCCGGATCGATCCAGGCACTACAAGCACACGCACGGCCTCATTGACAATAACGAAACATGAAGGAACTTGCACCTTCCAATTTCTGTCGGAATCCCCACATACATACACGAACCACCAGTATCCCCCGAGTATCCAACCAGGAGATTCACATTGCGCATTTCGAAGGTCGTAGTTTGAAGCGCCAAATCGATAGCTGAAAGGTGCACACAGCTGCATCACATATGCTGTAATCATAGTTTAGCACTTGCTTACGGGTACTGTTTAAATGGTCTAGCTCAAGTAGGGCACTCACAGAATCAACCTACTCTCTCTGAGTGACTTCCTGTGTCGGGAGGTAGGCACAGACGATGCCCAGACAACGAACTGTCATATGTTCCAATAGTTTTATAATTATTGATTCTATCCTTAATTTGCAGACATTAACTTCATCATTTGAATTTTGAACTGTGATTGATTGATTCTTGGGGCAGAGTCGATCGATCGATCATCAATCTGGCTGCAAATTGCAAGTCCTTAATCTGTGACAGGGGATACTGATCGACGAGCTGTGTGATTGCTGCAGGAAGACGAGCCCAGATTGAAAGAGCTAACTGGATCGATCACCATGCTGCCGCTTCTGGTGATGGTGGTAGGAGTGGTGGCATTTGAAGCAGCCGCGGTGCTGACTTCGACAACATTGTGTGCGCGGAAGAAGAAGCCGCCGAAGAAGCAAAAGAAGCACAAGAGGCGGCATCACGGGGATGCGGATTGGCAGCCAGCAGCTGAAGCTGCGACGCAGAGCAGTTGCTGGGGTCTTGGTGGTGACGGAGGCGGAGGCGGTGGCGATGGCGGGGGTGGCGGTGCTGCTTGTGGAGGCGGAGGAGGAGGAGGAGGCTGATCAGCTTTCTAGTATCACCCCATTTGTGGGTACATGAATCGATAGACCAGACACAGACTGAGAGCTATCTTGATTGTGCGCAATTGATTCATTGTGCCATTTATTGTGGCAGCAGCACAGTATCATGGATGTTCTCTTCAATTCCTAGAGAATCTTGACACAATAAGTACGTAAATTTAGGTTTCCAAATGGGTGAGTATTAGCCTCCATGTATACCGAGCTCTCGGGGCCTCCTCATCATGCACTTCCTTGGGAAATGCAGTAAGAATCACTTCCATGTAAACCCAAGAGATTTTAATTTAATGAGAAATAGTGTCCATCTTTGTCAATGAGCATTATTCTTTTTCTATCTAATCCTTATAATAAGTCCCAAATCTCCTAAAGACGCTACGTACATGGATTCTAAAAAACATACTTGGGCTTGCATTTTCCTCTTTCCAACTTGTCATGATGTATCTAAGGAGCATTGAAGTGATCTTATTCTATCAAATGTAGAGATGATCATTCACAAGAGGTACTACATGGAAACTGGCTCGAAGTTTTGAAGCTTTGGTTTCTGATCAGGTAGGATTGTTTGTACAATGTACTGGGTGTTGGATGCAATTTCAAGATGTGCACCATAGTTGCAAACTCTGTTATGGAACATTGTATCAAAAAAGTTTCAAATGATTTCAAATTTTTTTTAAAAGTTTGGAAAAACAACAAATTCGTGAACCTCAGGAGCCCATCTTCACTAGCTTTGATTTATCAATTGAGAGTGTGGTTGGAAACACATCATTTGATTGCTTGTGCCTCTACAATCCTTGCATACAGCTCCGAAATTTCTCTCATTGTAGAAGCGTTGTTAAATTGTTGATTTCTGGCTTTCTACGAAATGTACAGAAATGAACCGTGACAAGGTCACGAATTGTGTTTCAAAACGAACAGAAACATTCGTTAAGGCAATTCTGATGTGCACAGAATCCAATCTCAATTTTATTAGTTTGTCTGTTAGGTGTAACTTGTCAGGTGTAAGATTCGTATTAAAGTACAACAATCAATAATGGCGCAGTGCATATAATAATACTCTAGTAATCTAGAGTCATGGTTGTTTTACATTATTGGAGATGGATGTTAAATTACGTTCATCACATTCATTCATCCATGTTCATCCTTCTCTTCTAGGGTTTCATATTTAGCCTTGCATTCTTCCCGTTAGATTTTAGTCTTTCATAGTACAGTTAGTATCTGCGTAGCGCTACATGTTCTGGGAGAGCTGTTAGTGTGATGATACCCTTGGAGGTGTTTATGAAATGTAATCACATTACTGTGGCATAATTGCATAAAGGATCAGAGATTTTCTGTATCCATTCTTGTCTGATTAACTCGTGAGAGTTGAAGTTTCTTGTCTGTGAGAGTTGAAGTGTTTAATTCAGTGTAAAAATTTTAATAGGTTATGGGCCTTCTCACCGCTTAAATCACACGTACTCTCTTTCTACTCTCTTTCTAGTCTCTGGCTATGGCTATTTTCTTATAGTCTCACGTATCTCTCAATAGTGAATCATTCTCTTGAACATATCATCTCTAACTTCTTCAAATTTCCGCGAGAGATTACTTTCTTTACAGCGCCTTTTTGTCTCATCTTATTCTTCTCGATTTTTTTTTTTATCCTTACTCTTCACACCGTTCTTTTCTATGTTATTTTCTCATATTGTCACTTCTATAGTAGTCATCAATTATGGAGAAGTCTAAGCCTAATTACGGCATTAAGGTTTTTGATGGTACCGGTTTCTCCATATGGAAGTATCACATGGAAATCGTCTTCCAGCACAAGAAGGTGCTTAAGGTTGTGAACGGCCTCGAACCTCGCCCAAATATTACTGTGACACCAGGACCTGTTTTTAGTACCTGTTCTTAGTTCTGACGATAAGAAACTCCTCGATCAATGGGATGAAAAGAATGCTACATCTCGATACATTATCAGCTCTAGTGTTTCCTCGAAGTTTCTTGGCAAGCTTACTTCCTATTCAACTGCTGCACATATGTGGAAGAAATTAAGCTCTCTACATCTTAAGAAAACTGTTGAGAATGTTTTCAATCTACAGGCAAAGTTCTTTGACTATCGCATGTCACGAATAGATGATATAGTTTCTCATATACAGAATGTAGACAACATGGCTTTACTTCTTAAATTTAGATCATCCTATTCTTGATCAGATGATTCTTTCTAAAATCATCTGTAGTTTGCCTCCAAGCTATAACAGTGTCACTGCCGCGTGGGCAAATATTCCGATAGCATCCCAGACGGTTGATCTTCTTGAAGAACGTCTTGTACGCCATGAAATCCTTATGGCAACGCAAGGAAATGTGGATGAAGCAAGTGACAAAGTTTATTTCACTAGATCAGGACCTCCTGTCAAACTTACCCGCAGGGAGTACAATCATCTTAAAGATGTTGAATATATCACTGACCTGAAGAAACGAACAAAGTGTTTTAATTGTGGAGGTTACGGGAATTGGAGTTCCAATTGTTCAAAGAACAAATTCGATAGATTTGCCAACGGGAAACCTTCTATTTCTAAACAGAAGTTCCGGAAGCATTCTCAGCGTGATGATCTTAAACGTGGAGTTACAGAAGCAAATTTAGTTGAAAGTCTTACTCTATGCTGGAGCGATGAGGATGATGACGTTAAGCAAGATGATGATTCAGATCCAAGGGGTGGCATACCTGGTTATGCTTTTGTCACAACTTCTTTCCCATCTGCGTCATTGGTTTTTCTAAGTACTACTATCAACAAAGATACATGGTATGCCGATTCGGCTGCTACCGAACACATGACTGATCGTCGTGAATGGTTCTCCACTTTTGAGCCTATTGCCCATGGAAGGTGGCCAGTTACAGTTGCTGATAATTACACTATATGGGTTTGTGGACGAGGTGATATACTCATTGATTGCCATATCAATGGTGTTTACATTCAAGCTGTACTTAAGAATGTCATTTACATTCCGGAGATTGGTCGTAACTTGTTTTCAGTTGGACTAATGTCTGAAGCCGGAACTTCTTTTCATTCCGAGATTCCGGATCGTCCTGGATATTGTGAGTTTCGAGCAAGGAATGGGGTTAAAGTCCTTGAAGGTGAACGAGTGAATCGTTTATATTCTCTTGACTTCAAGGTAATTTTACCTTCAATCTTGAATACTGTTACGACGGGTTCCTTATCCAGTAACACGTATGATATTCCAAAATCTCAACCTCAAGATCTCATGGTGTGGCATCAACGGATGGGACATGTGAATATTCCAACAATTCAACATATGGACCGAGTTGCTTCGCTTTCTGATTTTCATTTGGAAAACTGCTCTGTTCCGAAGACTCTATGCTATGGGTGTTTACTTGGAAAACAACACAAGGCGGTTTACAAGGTTAATCCTAAGAAGACACGAGTTCAAAAACCAGGAATATTCTTACATGGTGATACTTCCAGGAAGATGGGAACCTTATCTATAGGTGGCGCCCAATATTATTATCTTCTGAAAGATGATGCTACGTCAAATTGCTTTGTTCATTTTTCTGCAAAAAAAAGAATGAAGCCTTTTTGTTTTTAAGCGGATTCTCAAAATTGTTCAATGCGATACCGGAAATAAAGTGGAGAAATTTTGAACTGACGGGGGAGGAGAATATATGAATAGTTCTTTTCAAACTTTTTTTATCGAAAATGCCATTCAACATGACACAAGTACAGTTTATACACCTCAGCAAAATGGATATATTGAGCGCCACAACAGGACAATCATGGAATGCGCTAAAAGTATGATTCATTCAAACAACCTTCCTCTTCGTTTGTGGGTTGAGTCGGTTAATACGGCTGTTTTTTTGATCGATCGTACGATCAACAAGCAGACAGGTGATATCACACCTTTTGAAGCTTGGTTTAAAGAGAAACCGTCAGTCTCTCATTGCAGGATATTTGGTGCACTCGCTTATGTATTTGTCAACGATCAAGTGAGGACAAAGCTAGAACCCAAAAGCAAGCCGATGATCTTTGTTGGCTACAGTGCTACAAGTTGAGCTTATCGATTTTGGAATCTTCTAGATGACTCTGTGGTGGAAAGTTCTCATGCTCGGTTCGATGAAGCTGCTGGGAGATTTAATTCAGACACGTTTCCTAACTATAAACCTTCTCAAGACGTCTACCTTGACCTGGAGATACCCTCTAATTACATAGACTATGATGATCCTCAGTTACTTGGAGACATTGGTTTCTCTCAGGTTTTTATTTCACAGCAGGTTCCAAGTATTGTAACAACAGCAATAGCAACAACGTTACCCGATAATCATTCTTTATCAGAAGGTGATTCTTCATCAGTGGGAGCTCCTTTCCATGAGACCGAGACTCTTGATACTTCAGTGGGAACTAATGCTATTGAGGAGCTAAATGGTGGAAGCACTCTACAATCCGAACCGATTCGACCCGGTTTCGATCTATGAGTGATCTTCTTGCAAACACCCGTCGTCAACCAGATTATTCTATTGATAATCTTTTACCTCAATCGACAGCAAATATGACCGACTCTTCATCAGGTATTATCTCTAACGAACAGGCGCTATCTGGAGTTGACATTCCCATTTTGATTTATCAACATGAACAAACTTGTTCATTCGCATTACTTGCGGCGTCGGGTGAATCGTTTTAAGAGCCTCAAACTTGTACTCAAGCAATGAGATCTCTACAAGCTGATAAGTGGCAAGAGGCAATGAATAGAGAATATCATTCTCTCATTGAAAATAATACTTGGACATTGGTTCCTTTACCCCGTGATCGCACTATTGTGCAAAACAAATGGGTGTAAAAGATCAAGTATAAGACCGATGGTGAAGTTGACAAATTCAAAGCCCGTTTAGTGGCAAAAGGATTTACGCAAAAAGCAGAGATTGAGATTGATTATTCTGAGACGTTCAGTCCAGGAATCAAACATCAGTCTATCCGTGTGCTACTTGCTACAGCAACTCAAAAGCATATGCAACTTCGGCAGTTTTATATTGGGACTGCATTTCTCAATGGGAATCTCTCGGAGGAAATATATATGAAACAACCTATTGGTTTTATATCTTCGACTCATACAGAATTTGTCTGCCAGCTACATCGAAGCCTTTATGGACTTAAACAATCCTCTTGTCAATGGAATCGAAAGTTTGATACTTTTCTACAGATTTTTGACTTAAAGCCTAGTAAGGCTGATCATTGTGTTTATCACAATGCAATTGGTGACATCCATACTCTTCTCGGCATCTATGTTGATGATGGGCTTATCTGTTGTCTTTCAGAGAATATGATTCATCAGGTGATCACGTATATGAAGATGGTATATTAAGGTTACTGATGGTGAGGTGGACTATTTTGTTGGATTCCAGATCCATCAAAACCCTGTTAATTTTGACATTTTTATCCATCAGAGCAGGTACATTGACGATATTCTTAATCGTTTTGACTTTGCTGATGTGAACCCCGTTGTTTGTCCTTCCGATCCACATGTTCGACTCACGAACGGCGTTGACGATACTGATCCTATTACAACTGAACCATTCCGTGAAGCTCTTGGATGTCTAATGTACGCTATGATTATTTCCCGCCCAGATTTATCATATGCAATTTGCAAAGCTTCAGGTTACCAAGCAAAACCACGAGCCTCTCATTGGGTTGCTCTCAAACGGATTTTCCATTACCTCTAAGGAACAAAATCTTGGGGAATATGCCACTCTCGTCAACCACGGATCATGGAGCTAATTGGCTATTCAGATTCAAATTTTGGTGGAGACCTTGATTGCCAAAAGTTTCGAACAGGTTATGTTTATCTTTATGGGGATAGTGCAATTTCATGGGCAAGTATACGGGAACCGTTGCTGATTCAACTACTGTAGCAGAGCTTTATGCTATGGCAATTACCTCAAAGGAAGCGTATTGGTTGGGATCTCTTCTTGATACTCTTCACCTTCCATGTTCTCGACCTTTGACTATCTTTTGTGATAGTCAAGGTGCGATTGCTTTGGTCAAAAATCATGTTTACTACAAGAGGACAAAACACGTTGACTTGAAGTATTTCTTCATCACGGAATTTTGGGAGCGCAAGCAAGTTGACTACATCTACGTCAATACTAAAGACCAAGCTGCTCATGCTTTTACTAAGCCTTTACCTCGAGATAGTTTTCACACGTTCGGACAGATGATTGGCATGACAGATTTTCCTTCTTGAGCACTCATTCAACAAGTGGGAGAATTATATTACTTTGTGAATGTGTTGAACGAGTGGGAGTATTAGAGATGGATGTTAAATTACGTTCATCACATTCATTCATCCATGTTCATCCTTCTCTTCTAGGGTTTCATATTTAGCCTTGCATTCTTCCCATTAGATTTTAGTCTTTCATAGTACAGTTAGTATCTGCGTAGCGCTACATGTTCTGGGAGAGCTGTTAGTGTGATGATACCCTTGGAGGTGTTTATGAAATGTAATCACATTACTGTGGCGTAATTGCATAAAGGATCAGAGATTTTCTGTATCCATTCTTGTCTGAGTAACTCGTGAGAGTTGAAGTTTCTTGTCTATGTAACTCGTGAGAGTTGAAGTGTTTAATTCAGTGTACATATTTTAATATACATGACACTGTTTCAGTAATGTCTGTCTAAATTGTTGTGTTCGACATGTCCGTCTGACGTCGAGTTCAACGAGAATGCCCAACCATACCAGAAAATGCATAGCAAAAACATGAACATTGTCATGTCCGACATGTTCCTCTGACGGCGAGTTCAACGAGAATGTCCAACCATACTAGAAAATGCATAGTAAAAACATGAACATTTGCCTCTTCGATATTTGCCTCCTCTGAGGGTGAATGTTTGTCTGATTGTCGTGTTTGTATGTTTGTTTGACATTATACAGTGTCGCATAAGACAACCTTGATCAACAATACCATGTACTATTAGGTACATAATAGCTTCCCCGTGCAACAATACCATGTACTCATTGCAAACATTACTGAGTGTCACTTTAAGGTACCATTTTAGAAACACCTATATTCCAACTTCAGAAAATCATCTCATTGTAGAAAAGTTTGAAAAGATGAATCCACTTGCTTTATCTTTCTACTAATTTCCCCATGCACAAAAATTGCTTGCACTAACAACATTCTTGTAGATTTTCTGTGCTGAAAATTGCACCATTATAGGACACCTTACCATACATCACCAACAACACTTTGATCAAGTAGAAGTGTTTTCATTCCCAAAAAAAACAAAAGTATAATGGTTCTCACGTCTAGGAGCCATGTCAGGTTTTCGAAGATTGATTCAGGCTGTTCAGCTGTTGACATAGATCGATTAACCCTTAAACGTCAGACCCAGCCCGAGGGGTTGGGTTTTTTTTTGAGAGAATCTTGCTCATAACTTACACTCCATTATACCAAATGGAATTTTTAAAATTCCAAACTGAGCACTTTAAAGAGATCTATACTTTCTTAGAATAGAGCTCACGCAAATTAAAAATAGAATAATGCTAAAAGTGGAGTTTTAAAAGAGATTTTGGGTGTGGTATCAGGACAGCATATGACGTTTAAGGGTTAACAAATCACTATTTAGAAGTTAGGCAGCTGACAAGAAGATCTGACCTATTTTTATCCTTGCAAACTTATGTCATGTACAGCTTTTGACCCTTACACGTTCTTGGTGTGGAAATTCAGCATTTCGGATGAGAAGTTGAAACTTGGAATAGCCATAGTTTTTTTTATTCAAATTTGTTCTTGATAAAATTTGTTGAGTCGGATCCCGAATCAGGTTTAGTTTTTGGTGTAAAAAAAGTAGATTTCTACCTATTTGGTATGAATTTATGATAATTATGCATTTTTGTCATAGGGTTGTCAAACATGGGGTATTTTTTAATGTTGGAAGTCAATCACATTTTCAAGACCTCATCTTGCACAAGTATGAGGACTTATATAAGTACTATCTTGACGTGAAGTTCAAGAACTTTTTAGTTGGAGATTTTCGATTGAAATATTTTGGTACCGGTTTTGGAAACATGTGGTTCTTCGGAAGATGTATTTCCTTCAGCCACATTTAGATTCTAGCTTTATTTTTTTGGCTACAACTTGTATCTAGTACCTGTAGAATTCATCTCAAGTTGATCCAAAGTGTGTGAAAAAATGGTATATATTTTTGTACAAAGGATGTTATTTTGGACACATTTTCCACCTTCAGAAATAGCATCCAAACATTTGTTTGGAATCATGCATCTATAACGACATAGACTTCGTGTAAATATGAGTTATGTTCATAACAATATCAAACCAATTACTCAGCAAATATTTTCTCTCGAACTTTTACTAAGTGTAGTAGGTTTTGATAGGCCAAGTTGACCCCCAAATTACTCAATGCAATTTTATCACTTAGTTTATTCTTTGATAACTTGATGGCCGAGCTGATAAAGTTTTGAGTTTGCATATGCCAAACTACATCATTTTAGTGATTCTCATTCCGCAACCACTCACTATCAAACGCAAAATGTTAAAATCTACATAAAATGGTAAATTACAACCATTGTAACAAAATTCACTCTTCATCAACAATATTATCAACTTGACTAAATTGATTACTTTAGAGAACAACTTGACATGTATTTTTCCTCACTTGTGTAAATATTACTAACTTGAACTACCCGGACATGATTACATGCTAAACCAATGCGACACCTTGCTATTGAATAATTATTTCTATCTTAAAAAGAATTTGGTTCAATTCTGCCGGGCTTCGGCTCTAGCTCTTGTATGTGTTTAACTTCAGTAAAGCATATACTATTCAAGAAAAAAAAAAAAAAAAAATATATATATATATATATATATATATATATATATATATATATATATATATATATATATATATATATATATATATATATATATATATATATATATATATATATATATATATATATATATATATATATTTTTCTTTTTTTGAGATTTCAATTTGACAGTTCAATTTCTATTTCCGTGCCAATGCTGGTTATTTTGAGTACGAATACCGCTTTCTAAAGATAAGAATCTTCTGGCGATTTCGTTTTTGATTTAATTTCCGTCTGACTGGCGTATGACATATGGTAAAATGGCCAATGATTTTTTTTTTTTTTTTTTGTAGCAATCAAACACGAGGACGACAGGACGCAAGAGTCCACAAAATCACGCCAACCACAATCACGATCAGTTATAGCTTACGCAAAAAGCAACCGGCCTAGTTTATCAGTCGGCCAGATTGCCAGAATGTTGAAAAAAAGATTGACTTTTTATCCATTGTTAGAATGATATGGAGATTGCTGAAAACTGCAAAGTCGCACCTGAGCGTTCAGATCGAGCGAGAACGTCGGAAAGTAGATGTAAAATAGCTAGTTTTTGAAATTGCAGACCAGACCAGTGTACAGGAGATCATGCCCGAAAATCTTCAGCCCGTAATTCATGCACGAAATGAGCTGACGATCTGCATACCCAGCTCGTGTGAAGGAAACTACTGGCTACACTTCATGGAAACATCTGACATGCTGTCCGCAGTCCGGAGCGACTTCTAAGTGCAGGTAAATCGTATGCGCAACCTTTCCATGCATCCAGCAGCAAGAAATTTCAGTGATGATGAAAAGTTTGTGCTCTGATGTCGCACTCTGTAAGTGGCCGAGCTACGATTACAGTTTTGTAAGAATAAGCACTCAGCAGAAAAATAGCAATGGCAGACTTTGAGATTTCAGCTCTGATCATATCAACTTAGTTAATCGAGGTCCTAAAGTTTGCGATTGAAAAGCCTATAGTATCAAAAAAATTGAGACTTCGTGTTAGAAGCTCACAATCTAGCTAGGCCCCCTGAAACATCAGTTAATGAAACTGATGTAAGCTTTAATTTATTTTTACTAGAAGGGTCGAAAGTGCCGATCGACACGATCTTAGAAGATCGATAACCTCCAAGACGTGCAGAGTCTTCTTCGAAAGGGATTGTATCTGGCGATCACTGATTTTGCAGTTTTGCATGGGGGAAGCACCCGGGGTTGCATCTCGACTTGGAACTGACCGTCGACCTCGCGGATGATGACAGTCCTGTTGTCGACGCACTCGTCGGAAGTCACAGAGACATCCTTGCCGATGGAGTTCGACCGCAACGACAGTTCCATGTACGTATCGTCGAAGTTCACATGCACGGTGTAGCTTCGGTATGCCTCCAACGTGGCCAGTTTGACGGAATATCGACTATTGCCGATGTGCACGTCCAAGGATCTCGACGTTCGGTTCAGGATTTCAGTGGAACCCATGTCGTACGTAGTGACAGAGAGCAAGCTGATCAATATCGACGATCTGAATATCACAAACAAGGAGATGAGGTGTTAAGAGAAGACAAAGAATCGGATAAGCACACGAACATTTTAGTTTACGGAAACAAACCTGATCTTGTCCCGAACAGCTAGCAATGTGCCACAACAATTGCTGGTAGCTGCCGATATATATATATGCAATGCAAATGCCGACAGTAATCAAAAGTCGGTTTAAGATTTTTGACGCGGTGCTCAAACGATTGTTAATTACATCCAGATACATCTGAATCTCTCGTTCATCCCTGGACTGTTAACTGCCGGCTGCCGACTATCACTTTGCTCCATGCACAATTAACACGTACTTTGATTATAATGAAAATCAGTCGATTCAAATAGGTGGCGAATTTAGTCGGCCCAAAAGTTTTAGTCACCTCCGAATATATGGTGACAGAATGCCAAGCCGCCCGCACCTTCAGGTCCTGCACTCCTGCCGATGATTGACTAACTATTACTATCCCCAATTCCGTGGCATTATTCCGCTAAAATGGCACACTTCAACTTTCTAAACTATAGTCCAAAAACCATGTAATATAACAGAATTTGAAGGTGACATTATGGAAAATTAGTGACATTGTATATCAAGGAGTGATATTATCAAAAAAATTGTGATATTACAGAATACATCATTCCATGTGAGCACATATGTAAGATTTGGTGTGACAAAATGGCACATGGCATAGTGCCATTTTAACGGAATTTAGGTTATTACTGTGAATGGCAATTTTTGGGATTTTGAGACTTTTTGCGGTTGTAAATTTGAAATATGAAATTGTTTGAAAAATGATGTAAGTTTGAGGTACCCTTTGTGTCAAAAATATATGTTTAAAAAATATAATACTTCATGTCTCCATGGTATCACAAACAGGGTTGTCTTACGCAACACCGTCGAATGTCACACAAACACGATAGTCACACAAACATTCGCGGTTGGAGGAGGCGGATGACATTGAAGAGGCAAATGTTTATGTTTTTACTATGCATTTTCTAGTATAGTCGGACATCCCGTGGAACTCAAAGTCACATGGACATGTCAAACACGATAGTCTTAACAGAGACACTGCCAAAATTGTGTCCTCGAAGACAACCCTCACTAGTAAATGAAAGTGCAATGTTTGTTTCAAGAGAGTACTTTCTATATGTTGTAAATGATGATAAGGTTTGATCAGACATTTTTAAATGTCGACTATAGTGAATAGTAGTCGGAAAAACATGTCACTTAGTCATACTAGTGTTTTTGGTAATAAGATTACTTGACTTTAGAGCACGATTTAAGTGTCTTGGAGTTTTCAAAGAGATTTTGGCATCCAACATTGTATGAAGTTATGGCATGGATACTAGTATAGGCACATATTGATTTAGGTTTTCTGAACATGGAAAATATTCTATCATTGCAAGCCAATTACATGATTTCTAAAATTAGTTTTCAAACAGTTCTTACAAAAGTATAATCAATTACAAATACTTCGAATTTTTAAACCCTCAAAGGTGTCCAATGTAGAAAGACAACATTATGGATGGCAAGCAACAACTTTGAACTACCATAACTTATCCAAGCTCCAAGTTTGGATGAACTTACTTCCAGGGTTGAGTCTCAAATGAGATCTAGTTTGTGGAATGAAAATTGCACACTCATTCAGTGTGATTTCACTAATAAAAAATTGCCAAAAAAATGAAGACGGTAACAACAGGCTACGGAGAACTTTGGACAAGTTATGGTAATAATGACAAGAATTGTGGCTTGTCATAAGGGACAGACATGTAGTCATTACGGACACATTTGTTGCCAAGGTAATCTAGGAATCGTGAGAAGTTACATGTTTTCATTGTGTACATTGCTATATCTTCATATAATTATAGTTGGTTTTTCTTTATTCTTTTGTAAACTTGCGCATGAACATATTTTTGGGTTTGTGTAATGCCAAATATTAATGTGAACATGTTCGGATTGTGTACATTTTCAAAAAACCGGGGAAGTTTCCGTTCACACGAGGTGAAATTTAGAACTAGTTTGCATGTCACGAAACTTATTCACATTGTTCAGTGGAGGACTCTCTTCAAGGCAACACATGTTTTTCCTAAAAAACTGATAAATTTTTTATTATAGGAACACGTAATTCGTTATAATGGGAATATTCAAATTATCAGATCAATGACAATTGAGCTTGAGTTGAGCCAAATGTACTCTGTAAGTACATTTAGCTCGACTCGAGCTAAACCCCCATTTCTCAAAATCAATGAATGTTACCATTATAAGGAATTACGTGTTTAGGGTAATTGCAGAATTGGTGTTTGCAATTACAAAAGATTTTCTAATTACAAAAATCGCATAACTACACACTGTCATTTTTTGCCTATAGCCCTATCCGGTGCATGTCCAAATCAACTACTCGGTCTATGCCCAAATGATCCACTGAAATGAATATTAATATCTATCAAGCTATTCTAGAAATGTCTATTCTACAACCAAATTGCGGTCTTTCCTTTTGCATCAGCAAGGGTGAACTGCTCTCAAATCAATAATTACTCATGTGCAATGATTTCTCATGGACTTTTCTTGCACATGAGGCTTGGATTAGCATGAAAGAGATAGCTTGAAAACATTTACTACATTTCGGACACTTTGGTGATAGTTTCATAGAATTTAGTATCAGAGGTGATACTTACGACCATTTGAAGTTGCTCTTGTTAATCGGGACACTTTAATCAAAGTACAAAAGTCCAAAGTTGAGCTTCTTGGTGGGTACAATTCTTTTTTTCTCCTAAAAAGCATTTGCATATATAGAAAGTGTATCAAAATAGCTTTCTTCATTGATGGTTGAAGTTTTCCATTGTGTCATGCCATAGCAAAAGTAGCTCATAATAAGAGCTAAGGGTGAATAGTTGATAATATGTAAAAAAAGTGGTACATCAAAATTTTCAAAATAATTCCAAACATAATTCGAATTTTGCTGAATGATGGTATAAAATACTACATAATCTTTTTAATAAAGTTTGTAGTTGGCAATTGGTATCATTGTGTGAACATGACAATCGTTTGAAAATTGAGGCATGTTCTCTTGTTTATGTTGTGAACGTATACTTTTGAGAGGGCATTGCACATGTATACCAAATCTTACAATCAAATTTCTCACCATTTGTGAGATCGTAATGTCCAAAGTTGAAATAAAAAGCTTATTTCCATGTTGTAGAATGGCAAAAAGTAATGTTTTGGGGGACCAAGAAAAACAAATCTTGAAAGGAAAATTTTCATGAATCTCTTCAAATTCATGTTCTTGGGTAAGTAAGAAATATGTCTATGTAATCTGTACCCTCATAGGACCTAAAAAACTTGAAGAAATCTTTCATTTTGCACACGGAGGTGTGCTGAAATTCAAACACAAAAGTCCATTTCAACAGCTAAAAAGGCATGTAAAAAATTATTGGGTTGAAAATCCAAACGGTGGTGTCAAAAAAAAAAAATCCAAACGGTGAGACTATGCCTTACTTCCTTTTCTACATACTAAAAAGAAAAAAAGAAAAAATCTCAAAATTTGGGTGAATTTTGAAGTTACTGCGATCTAATTAATTTTGGGCAGATTTGGAGAACAAAAGGCGCCTATACTATAGTTTGGGCAATTTTGGGCACATGTCAATTAGAGTAACTTTCAAAGTTTGACCGTAAATTCTCCTAGAGTATGAAGAATTTTAGAGCAAGAAAGGCATGGTAAAATACAATAAAGTGAGAAGATTTCAACTTCGTGAAATCTTAACATGGCAATTCAGTGCGCTGATCAAAGTCAAATCGACCAGATTTGGGCCCCACTCATCTTCTACGAAGTAGATGTCAGTTTATGCATTTCCAGTCTATGTCTCAGCACATTCAATTCTGGATTTGTCTTCACCAAACAAGCTACCGCGGAGAGCATGTAACATGGAGGACGCAGCGCCTGATCAGAGAGCATGTGACACAGTCGTGTCGAAATTGTTGTCGGATCAATGAAATCCAAGCCTTCTCTGACCCCGTCATTGATTCACGACCACTCGTGGCCTTCACGTCTCCTTGTACTGTACGCTATGCACTGGGCTGGACCGGGTTGTGAATTATATGGAAGCTCAGACCCCGGATCACGGTACTGTAGCTAGTTGTGTGGAAATGGTGCACTCCACCTCCCGACAACAATTGTGATATTAGCTATGGCTATGGCTTCCCGGGAGCGACCGTATCGGTTCAAGCGCAAGTTCGAGCTCGACTCTGACACTCTGCACTGCCCCATTTGCACCGAACCCTTCTCTCCACCCGTGTATCAGGTATAGTGCCTCCGCCTTCACTTGCTTGTAACACTTTCGCTTACCCACCTGATTTGCTACTTGCTGCCATAAGCGTAACTAGATGATACCCAGAGTAATCACAGAATCTCACGAAGCTGTGATTACGTAACGCCTAGTTTCGAAAGCGTAACTAAAAGTGTGATAGAATTGAGTTGCTCCTCCAGAAAGGTCGTAGGATTTAATGTCGATTTTGGAAGGTCTCAATTGACAATCGGCTTCGACACGGTCCTAGCATGTAGAATTCTCTGGCCTGTTTTCTTGGCCATTGTTGCTTCGAGTTGCAAATCGACTAGTTGTTTACTTAGGAGTCGAGAAGTGATGTCCTCACTTTGATTGTGAATCTAAACTTGACTATTCGTTGATCTACTCCTCGCCACTGGGGAACATTGGTTGTGTACTGCCTAGTCTGTCAGATGTGCTCGAGAAAGATCCAAGAAGTGTTCAGAGCCTGAGTGTGTCGTGATTTTGGGGTACTGGTATGAGCCGTGACCAGGGGTGGGATGTGCTATCTGTGATGGTAGTGTCCCAATGGTCACACGGCGTGCGCGTCATGTTGCAAGAAGCTTCGGAAGGGGACATGTCCGTCATGTGCGAAGCCGATGGGGAGCAACCGCAACATCGCAGTGGAGAAGATCTTGGAGAGTTTGCTGGTGAGCTGCAAGCATGCGCACATGGGTTGTGAGGAGATGCACAAGTACGCGCACAGGAAAGAGCATGAGAATCGGTGTGGGTTTCGGCTCTGTCGGTGCCCGGTGGCCGACTGTCTCCACTCTGGCGCCCAGCAGGACCTAGCCCGCCACATTGTGGACAGGCACCGCTCCGTGGTTCAAATCTTGCAAAGGGCTCCTGCGGGTCGCAGCGTGGTTTTCACCATGAAGGCCACCGATCTGTTTGTCATGGTGGAAGGTGACCACGGCGATGATTTCCTCGTCCACCACGAGGATCGCAAGCTCTTGGGCGATGTCTTCTTCTGCACTGCTCTCTCCGCGCTCCGAAACTCCTATTATCTCACTGTGCAAGTAGATAGCAAATTCTTCGCCATGGAGACGCTCGCTCACGACATTCAACGCGAAGTGGATTGGAAGCACGACTTTCTGCTGGTGCCTCGCAAGCCTAATTCTCTAATTCCTCGTCAGTTTCATGTCGAACTGTGGCTTACTGATCAAGAAATTACAGACGATGCCAGCTTGAAAAATTAACCTGCTAGCCTTGTCAAATTCACCACCCTATTTGTCGCATACTCACAGCATTCGAAACCTGTAAATGCATTCTTCCCTCAGCAGCCGAGAATGCTGCTACCTTTACGCATGTTACATGTACATTCAACAAACTTATATGACATGGTTAGATCGACTTCGTCAAAATTGGCATCTGTATAATTGAGTAATTATACCTCAACAGGAGTCCTTGATGAGAATGCACGTAACAATCTCAAGTTTGAATGAAAGCTTGTTATAGTTGTCAGACATTACCATGACAATGTGTGACGTCAATCACAAAAAATGTAAAACCATCTTCAATTGATTGATTCTGGGGAACATGCCGAACTACATCATCAATAGCATTGGGAACTGTTGCAAAGAATGGTTACAAAGCTTTTCACAATAAATCTGGTACCAATGAAGAGATTATAAGCTTTACTTCAAGATGCGGAACACAGTGGGGGCAGCAGCACCACTGAAAGAAAATTTGCACAAAAATTCACATAAAAATTGTGTAGAGCGTCCTTCAAGGCGGACGCCAAGAATGTCAAAACGCAGGGCTCTTATGAACAGTAATATTCCAATTCGCAAACCCACTAATCACCGACACTAAAATGCAACCATTTACACAGTTGGATGGGTAGCATGATTCGCAGCAGGACCGCCGGGGATTGGATTGTGAGCGGCAGCAGCAGGATCCGTGGTTGCTGCTGCAGGCTTCTTCATTCCAGGTACCGACAAGCCAGCCCACGGGGCTTTGAGTCCGCCATTGGGATCGATTTCTCCGATGTGCTGGAGCGCCAGTTGCATGTTCTTCAAACCCTTGTCATAGTTCACGAATCCCATGAACCAGAAGTCGTGTCCGTCGTTGGTTGCTATTTGGATGTATTTCTCCAAAGGCTTCTCTTCGTTGTGAGATGGAACGACAGACTTCACTTTCGACAGCGGCACCACCATCTTGTAGTAGCTGAAAGCTTGCAGGCCAGTCTCCGCTTTGTAAGCCAGAGGCCGATCGCTTGCGAATGCGAACTTCAAGTTGGAAACGTAGAGCGTGCCTGCCACGGGTCCCGTGGAGGTGGAGAGGTAACAGGCGTACGTCTTGCGAAGCTGCTCGCCCTCTTCCATGGCACCAAATGTCGATTTGTAAAGACCTTCGAATCCGCCCTCTTGAACCAATTTGATTCCTTGACTCACTCGTCCCCGTGCTGCATCTGTCACTGATGGACCCGTCTTCACTGCAACCCCACATAATATCCCAGTTAGCTAACCATTTTCGAATGTCAGAGTTCTTATATCAATGCGAAATGCTAAGTGCATTTAATTATGTAGACAGTAACTCATATGTTCCAAGATATTCGCAAGACTCGTGCTTGTGTAGCATGCCAGTGCCATGTAGACAAGATTGTATGATGTGTACTACTCCAACGCCTGTAACTGTTCAACACGACAACCCTTCCCTTCTAGCTGTTCAAGCATGACCTAGTGTAAATTTCAGCATGATAGAAGGACTTACTGTGACTCCAGATGTTTCCTGCTATTCCTTCTGCTTTCGTCATATATTTGTTGAAGTTCTCCATCACCACGTTCATTGGGCCTGGAAATGGATCATAACAATTGTCAATTTTTGTAACAGATACCATCCAAAAAATCCAATTGAAACTGGTACCCTTGAAGTATTACATTGATACATGTAAAAATTTGATGATTTTAAGTGTTGACATGTAGGCAAACTCACTTGTTCCAGAAGGCGGAACCTCCTCTGTTTTCGTGTAGGGACTGGAAGGCGCAGTTCCCACAGGAGTGGTGGTGGGCGCGGGGGTGGTTCCTGTGGTGGGCGGAACGAGCCCAGGCTGGGAGCCAGGGGCGGTTGCAGTCCCAGGTGCCGTGGGGGTACTATGGAAAAAGCTTTTGTCAGTCTTGGACGCAGTGGAGGCATCATAAGCGCCACTGGGTTGTCGGCGCAAGCCACCCAACGAGCCGCTAGGTTGACGAGCCAAGCCGCCACCAACACCGCCACCCAATGCCGCTGCATCGAATGCACCGCTAGGCTGCCGACCCAAACCGCCGCCAGAAGGCTTCGGGAACGAGCCGCTAGGTTGGCGAGCCAAGCCACCACCAGCAGGGGCTGCAGGGGCAGGAGGAGCGGCAGGCTCAGAGTGACGCGTGAGCGACTGGGTCGCGGCGAAGATATTGTCCGGGTGGGCACTGGGCTCCGAGGGCTCACCCATGGGCGGAGCTCCAAACGTGCTGTGCATCTGCTGCGTCTGCTGTGGCGGCCGCCGCATACTGGCCGCACGCTCCTCGGGCGGGGAAGTGAACAACGGCTCATCGTCCATGACTCCAGTAGCATTCGGTGGGTTGTGATATCCGTGCTCCATAGTTCTAAATTACAATCTGCAACCCAATGCGCAGATCCAGCATCAGCCACACCCCAAATCCAACCTAACAATGGAGCATCACTACAATGCAAGCTGATCGCTGGTACCACTCAAGCAATGCAATCAGAGTAGCAGCAAAAGTCAAATCTTTCCCAGCGGGAGATGGCAATCGAGAGTCTCACCTGGTCGGGTCGCTGCAGGTACTGAATCTTCAGCTAGAAATGCTAGAAAACAGGCTCAATGATGGAGCTAGACAAAATTGGATTGAGGGAGAGGGATGAATTGGGAAGCAGGGATGGCGAAGAAGAGATATACGTGAGCAAAAGGACGGTGGTAAGAGACAGGGACGAGAGGCGGGGATTAGATTGATACAAGAGCTGCGAAGGTGCAAGGCAAAGCGAGGCGGAGGGGTTGTTGTTGCAATCAATGAGCGCGAGGCGAGCGACGAACAGTCCACCGCCCCGACTGCCCCCGGTGGTTGCCGCGTGGATGGCCGCGTGGAGGCTTCGGAGAGAATGGGGGCGGACATGTCAGACGTTGTTGCACTAATTCCAGACCTTGGATGAGAATACTCTCGTATTCTCTCACTACTAGTGTCATTCATTCGCTTGACTTGGCCCTCATTGCCTGTTCCTTTACGTTTTTTTTAAGAGATTAGCATAATTGCTGCAGCCTTGAACTTTTCAGCAGTGATATCTATCAACCCTTAACCCTTAAAGGTCCTTCCACTCCTCAATGGGCAGCCCGAAATTGGATCTCAGCATCTTTTGGACTTGGGCAACATGAATAGTGCACTTTTTGTACTTGGGCAACATGATTGAACCAATCAATGATGAGTTTGCAACCTCCTACAAGGTTTTGTGCAATCCCAACCAACCTACCTACCACAATCCTTTCTAAGCACAAATCACTCATACAAATTGCGATTTGAATTGTAGGATTTCACTTTGCAGATGCATCACAAAAAGGTGACCAGAATGATATAAAAAAATAAGTGAAAATTTGAGAATCAAAAGAGCAACAGGCAAGAGTATGTTGGACAAAAAGTGCATCATGAATAGTGCACTTTTAAAACTTAAGTTTTAAAACTTGGGCACCATGAATGGACCAATCAATGATGAGCTTGCAACCTTCTACAAGTTTATGTACAACCCAACCTACCTACCGCAATCCTTTCAAAGCACAAAATCACTCATACAAATTGTGATTTGAATTGTAAAATTTCACTTTTTGAAACATTTGCATCATAAGAAGGTGACCAGTTTGACATCAAAATATAAGTGAAGAGTTGAGTACAGTGAGAGCTACAAGGCATATTCTATTGGAAAAATGCCCCTCGAGCTTGAGCCTTTCAGGGTTAACTCTACTTAGGCTGGATTTACGTAATGAGTCGTAGGAAAACTTTTTGTGTACCTTTTTGCTAAGTCTCTTGTGTGTGTCATATTAATCCTTTAACGCCCATGAGATCTGAAACGGGCACTCCATAATTGGATCTTTTGATCTTGGGCATCTTGAATAGTGCACTTTTTAAACTTAGGTATCATAAATGAACTAATCAATGATGAGCTTGTAATCTCCTACAAGATTAGTACAACCCCAACCTACCTACCACAATCCTTTCAAAGCACAAAATTACTTCATACAAATTGTTATTTGAATAGTAAAATTTCACAAGAAGGTGACCAATTTGACATCAAAATATCAGTGAAAAGTACATTGAGAGCTACAAAACATATTTTGTTGAAAAAGGCCCCTCGGGCTTGCCTGGGTTTATAAGGGTTAACCCCTATAGGCGACTTGCCTCAAAACTTCCGAAAAAGTCTTTGAGCTGCCCAAATCTACCAACTTTTGATGTAAGGTGAAAGTTTTCATATTTTGACGTATTTTTAGGTATATAAGCGTAGGATCAAATACTTAAATCAAAGATGTAAATCAAAGATGTAAATCAAAGATGTAAATCAAAGATGTAAATCAAAGATGTAAATCAAAGATCGCATTCAAATTTTTTACCATCTTTTGGATTTGGGCATCCTGTGTGTCTTAGCTTTTCTTTTTTCAGTTGTCAGAAAGGGGTCATTATTTTGCGATAAGGTGGAAAAGTGAGTTCTGGGCAATCGATGAACCGCATGTGGAAGCCGTGACGCGCGCGCAAGCTCATGGCGTATCAAAGGAACGGATGCGGGGTGCGGCGCGGCGAGTTCGCCGCAACCTTTAACCCCTAAACGACCATGGTGTTTTGAGAGCTCCAAACTCCAAAACTGCGATTTTATACCACCATGTAAACTTTGGAGCATGAGATTTTTTAAATTTTTTTTTTAATTTTCAACCGTAGGATCTTAAAGATAACTACCATCAGAGGTAGTGTTCGAAATTTCAACCGTTGGATCTTTGTCATTTGTAAGATCATAGCATTCAAATTGATGCAAACTTTTTTTTCAGCAAACATAGTCTACTTTGTGCAAAGGATAACGTGATGCTTAATACCTCAAACATCTTGGAAAACTAAGTATGAAATCAGTCAAGAAAAGATTATTCTTTTAAAATCTCAAAAAAATAAAAAATAAATAAAAAAGTTTTTTTCTGCCCGCCCCAAAGCTAAAAACGAAAATTTGCGTTCCAAAACTCCAAAAGTGGATTTTGACTTTGCAAATTTTCCCACATACACCTTGTAGTATAGGGAACATTCAATAAAAATCTTAGGCAAAAATATTGATTCTAACCCCTTCATTTAGGTTGCCCGAAATAGCAAAAGCCCGATTTGGTCCTCAAGGATCTTTAGGGGTTAAGGTAGAAAGGTAGAGACACATGTAACCGATTTGAGTGTCATGGGTTAGTGTACACCAATTTGAAGCCTCGAAATTAATTAAACAAAACAAGGTTATGACAAGGACACCAACGATCACTTCTGGTGGAAGCGCACATCGATGAGTTTGGGAGAGCTTGCCAATTTCAGTGTCATGGGTTGGTTTACACCAATTTGAAGCCTCAAAATTAGCTAAACAAGACAAGGTTATGACAAGGATACTAGTAACTACTCTAGTAGGAGCGCACAGTCATTGACGAGTTTGGGGGAGCTTGCAAATTTAGGTGAAGATGACAAGGCGACTTTGGAGTAGCGTACATTGACAAGCTTGAGAGAGCTTGCTGGAACTCTTGGCGTACATTGGGGGAGCTTTAGTTTGAGTTTGATGTGGGTGATTGTAAACTAGGTTCGTTGTCACTTAAAGGAGTTTTACTTTGTCATGTCGTATCACCCTAGACAAGGCTTCAGTTTGAGTTTGTTGTGGTCGAGCATAAACTAGGTTCGTTATCACTTTAAGGAGTTTTTACTTTGTCATGTCGTATCACCCTAGACTTGTGAGATCATATTGTTCAAAGTTGAAATATAAAAAAAAAATTTTATATATATATATATATATATATATATATATATATATATATATATATATATTCTTGTAGAAAGAGTAACTAGTTTTGACTTTTAAGGGCCAAAAAGACCAATTTGGGTAAAGAATTGGATATGAGGCTCTTTTGATTTTTGTTTTGAGGTGAGTTAGGAACATACCTATGCAGTTTTTACCCTTGTGCAACATATTAAACCCAAAGAAATGTTTGATAATTCACATGAAGGTATACCAAAAACCAACTAAGCAAGCACATCTTTGACAATAGAAATGGCATGTGAAGAATCATTGTTTTAAGAGTAGAACGCTAAGATCATGCCTTGAACCTTGTTTATATGATCTACAAACAAAACTTGAAAAAATTGTAAAATCTCAAATTTTGGTGAATTTGTGAAGTTTATGTTATTCGAATGATTTTGGGAAAATTTTCAAAGGAAAAACAAGCATATACTGCAGTTTGCCAAACTGCACTAGGAATTTTTGCACTTGGCCAAGGGCATTGTCCGATAGCCATGGCCTTGCAGAATTTGCACCTTTTCGAAATTTTGCTCCTCTTAAATTTCATACATTTTTACCGTGGAGACAAAAAAGGTAAATTCATTCATACCAAATTTTTAGTGGGTAATTTTGGACAGTTTTTATCTAGTGTTTTAAATCTTTGACCATGAATATCTCCTAAAGTATGAGGAATATCAAGGCACAAAAGGACTCTTTGGAAAGCTATGGAATAACTACCGTAATACCATAGCTGGTTTGTTCTTAAATAATTCCAAAAATAACAAACGGAAAAAAACGGAAATTCCATGCCTTCAAGAACAAATTTCAGGAAAAATAATCTCAATATAAACCGAACATTGAAAAAATCGAGTATAATGATTTTGGAGGATTGTGGACTTATGCTCCCGCCCTCCAAAAATGGGTAAATGACGAAACTATGCGCTGGCCCCACTGATGTAGCAAAGAAAAAATAATTATTCGTTCGGCAGAGAACGAACCAGCTATGGTGTTACGGTATACAAACTGCAAAAGGTCATAACTTCATACGAGCTAAATTTAGAAGGAGAAAGGCTGATGAGAGGTGTTTTCAAGGATTAATCTCTTAACGAGAAACGTAGTTGAGATGTTGCTGCATAGTGACCCTCACTATGCAGCAGCATTAGTTAATTAATTTAGGTCCTCTTATGCCACATGGACCCCCTTGAGGGGGTGACACGTGGACCCACGGGAGTACCTTATCTTACAAAATTTTAATTTCAGCGGAGAGTGATAGACCCAGCCCTTTTGTGCTTGCTCACGGGAGAATGCAGCTACAATCGGTATGGGATAAATCTGCTCCTCAAGACCCCCACCCCCAAGACCCCCTCCCCCAAGACCCCCTGCTCTCAAGACCCCCACCCCCAAGACCCCCTCCCCCAAGACCCCCTGCTCTCAAGACCCCCTCCCCAAAACCCCTTCCCCCAAGACCCCACGAGCTGACCCTCCCATACCCCCTATTTCCGGATTTTCCGCCGTCCTTTGCGGCCCGCATTCCAGGATCACTAACAAGATTTTGGGACATAGTGACCTCTAGATGGTCTAACGGTCATGTGAAACAATTGAGCGGCCCGGGGCCCAAAGTTTTCCAATCGTAACTTCAAAATTATATTGTAACTCTTCATGAATTCTATAGGAAAAAATAATAATGTGATAGAATGTATCTCAACAAGGAGATTTGGAAAGCAATTTTTTTTCAAAAAATCTTTGAAAAGAGATGCAAAGATGGCATGTACCGGAATGAAATGTTCCTATGCAAACCACGATCCCGCCAAAAAATTTATGTACTCGAATTCTTGAACAAAAATTTACTGGACTTGATTTTAGAAAATCAAACTGTAGAATCTTATTTATAATTGTCTGATTAGTCTACCCACCAATTTTTATCAAATTTCACCATGTGGATCTTGAGACATTGAGACGAAGATTTTGTGAAAATAGCATATCATTAATTAGCAAATCGACGTGATTCGGGCTTCTCCTTTAGTGGTTAAAACTGTGTCCCTATAGTTACGATCAATCAAGTAAGTTTATGAGCAATATTAGTGTCTATTCCCGAGAGGGGTGAGTAGTTTTGTTCTTTTTACCTCTTTGTCCTGTGGCCATCCAGGTAATGACATTACTAATAGACACTGTATTCACGCCAATCTTCAATTGAGGATTGGAGTTCTTATCTATCTATCTATCTATCTTTATGAGCAATAGGAGCTTAGAAAGAAGTCCTTTCAACATACTATTTGGAATAAGATCGTCCATTTGTGCATCAAACAACTATGAAAATTCTTGGGCAATGCCAACATGACTTGGTCATTAATGTAAACAATCAGTTCCTACTGGTCATGTTAAAAGGAAAGGGAGATACACCAACTAGTTGTGTCAAAGAACGAGTAGTTAGGTGATGCTTCCTTCCCTCTAAAGCTGCCCTTAGTTAAAATGTCTTCTTTCGTCATTTCATAATCTTATGCAAGTATCCACAATCTAAAATACTTCATTACAAAAGTACCATAATCTTGGTATAGTGATTAAACTTGGAGTTGTAAAGTGGTTGTAAATTGAAAATCTTTTTATAGAGTCTAGCATATAGTTTTTCTTTAATCTACTGAGATAGATAAGTGAAGAGTTGCATTTACTCTTCTCATATACAAAAAAAATCCAAGAGGTATTTCATTCAACTCATAAAGAGTCCAACAATGCCTTTATTGTTTGTTTTAAATTGATTCGTGAGTTTTTTAATTTCGATGATTATAAAATGCCACATCTATATGTAAAAAAGAGATATAGTCATGTAAATGTTAACTCTCTATTATGATGACCATATTACTTAAACCCCTATGAAGATATTTGCGAAATTCAGTAGTGATCACCCATTTGGCAACCCATCATTGTCATAAAAATCAAGATCATGATATTACATAAGAATTGAAAATGAAGGTATGCACCTCAATATCTTAACTTGGGCCTCTCATTGTTTGCTCTTTGCCAAACAATTCTTCATACTTTGTTTGACCACCAAACGACCCTTCATATTTCTATTGTCATGATATGAGCAGATCACAATCTATTATTTGCGCGAGATAGTTTGTTTTGTTTTGTTTTGGACATGACATTATAAACTCGAGCACTGGTCAATCGGATTGGGCGCATGAGGTGTTGTTAAGAGCGGGTTTTAAAGAGTTGTGGAAAACAATGGGATTGCAAAATGGGACAATTGATCCCAAGATATCGATTTCCGTAATCATGGCCCCAACTCGCCAAAAATTACAAAAATGACCTGATTTTCAGATCTAGGAGAAAAACAAGAAGAGCATGGTCAAAGTTTTCAAGTGGGCGTGGCAAGGCCACGAGGGCATACTAGTAACAATCGAAAATGAAGGTTCTTTGATTATCAAGGACATGTGATTATTGGATAGTCAAACAACTCTTCATGTTCTCTTTATAATGATATGTGCAAATCACAACAAGTGAAAATGGATGTCCTATAATTATCACAATGTTTTATTATTGGCTTGCCAAATGCACAAACAAAGAAGTTCACATTATCAATTCCATCAAGAATTTCCTGAACTGAAATCACATGCCATTATTGAGCAATGCACCTCAATATCTCCCCATACGTGAAAGCACTCAATCATCATGAAGAGTGCATTACAACAAGATTTTGAGTCGGTCTAATGCAAATCAAATCCAATCTGAAACGGTGAACAAATTTTGCAGAGAGCTCTCCAAGAAGTGAGAGTCCCATTTTCTGCAACTTTTTAAGTTTCATATATTATATTGTTTACCTAGAAAGTGGTTGATCATTATAATTTGCATAATTATGAACGAAAAAATTATCTCACAATCAGCATATCTTGGTGCACATGTATTATTTGAAGAACCATAATAAAGTAGTTGGTACCCAATTGCGAAAGCACACTTTGGGCACCACAAGAAAAGAACTTGATACCACAACTTGCCAAAAGAGTCCAATTTCCACAATCGAGCCCCCTCAATAACTCCACAAATCTCCATCAACAATCTTTACACAATTTACAAGAAGATATATTTTAAAATACTAACCCTATACTAAATTATTATACTACACGTGGTAGTAGTCATCATCAAACTACTGTCGGTATGGGTTCACGGCATCCAAAATTTCTGTTCACGAGACTCCAGCTTCACAAAGTACAAACAACTCTATCTGACAAAGTTTGCCAACTAGTTAAGCACAGGCACTGAGAGCCATTGCTGTGGAAAAGAACACCCGCCTCTCTTACTCCTCAGCGGGCTGCAGACACAACAATAACAGAGAAACGATTAGCATCCCATCACATGGCGCACATGGTTCCATCTCCTCGAATCAGACACAATGTCCCTTTTGAGATGAATCTGAAAGCTAAAAGAGGTAACCATGCAATCTCCTTAATGTTGGACCCTCGAAAATTTCTAGAGATCAGATAATTGGTGCATTCACAATAAGATTCTTGCCAGATGACAATTTGACGACATGAATCATGATGGCCTGAGCTTCCAAATGAGAAACGAGAAGGATATGTTAGGTTGCTTACCACGACAAGGGGCGTGTATGGGTTGTCGGTGGGTAGGGAGTCCTGTTCGCCGTCGTACTGGGCTCTGCTCGAGAAATACAGAACAATGGTGGCCAGCAGAAGGTAGACCATGGCCAAGAGGTACACAAGGGCAAACAGGACAGCCAGAAGGTAGCCCGCCCAGAGCGGCAGCTTGTGTCCGGCCACTTTACTTGCCACCAGGTTGGAGAGACTGGACAGCAGTGAGCCGACCACGATGCTGAGCGCGAACACCGTGAGCGCTGCCAGGAACTTCTCCTGCACCAGCTTCGAGCTTCGCTTGAGCGCCGCCAGGCCGTACTGGTCCGGCTCAAGCGCCGCCACTTCAGACGACAACAGGAACAAGAAGCCCAGGATCGTCACACCGACCGATACTAGCACTTGCGCCACGATCGCCAACACCTCCAACACGTGTTGGTTGTTCTTGAACAGAATCGAGAGCAGGAAGAACGGGAAAGAGATTGTGAAAATCGTGGCTATCGTGAGAAGGAAGACCCAGATCGATGTCACGAAGAGTCGGTAGATCGCTCCTGGCAGAGACCCGAACACGGACTTGATCGTCGATGGATCGTCCTCCTGATTTCTGTAAACCTTCTCCACTGCTTTGGCGATGGATGCCACGGCTAGGCTTGTGAGCAACCACATCACAATGCTCACAGCAAGCCATATCAAACCTGCTCGCCACGATGGAGCGGGCGGCGTTGGTGGCGCGGCAGTTACGAGAGGGTGAGGAGGGAGAAATGGGTTCGAGCCCGCTGCCCACCACGCGAGCCCCAGAACCTCCAGAAGCTGCAGGATTGCTGTGGGCAGAACGAAGGCGAAGATGAACGGCGCCAGAAGGGCGAAGTACCTGATTTGGAGGCGGCCTGCTTCTTTCAGAACCCCGCCCACGCCATAGCCTCCCAACCCGTATGGAGCCCCTTCCGCCATCGCCACAAACTGGAATCCGACAATGCGGCGCCGCTAGAGAAGAAGGGTGTGCACGAAAAGTCTAGCTTTTCCAACACGGCGAGGATTCGAGAGCCGATCGAAGAATGGGACGATCGAAATCCTGTGTGCAGATGGTGACAATATGCTGAATGGCGAAGCGCTGTCTGCTTGTGGGGAAGGGCGACACGTGGCGAGAAGGATTCGCTGGCATTCCAGCGCAGCCAACGTGACGAATGCTTATCCGAGGCGAACATCACCGGGTCTGTCGCGCGCGCAGTCACTGGCTCGCTCATTCAGTCAAACTGTCAAAGAGAAGCTACTTAATTCCACTGAAAAAAACAACGTTCTTTGGTTTGAGCTTGGCACCTTGTCGACTGTCCATGTTCTGTAAGGTTCTTGGAGCAATTCACTTCGAACAGATGTAAGGTAATTTCGGGAGTCACAATGGTGATATGGCATCTATCAGATGCCCCACTAGAATGTTCGCATCTACTAGTTCATGATGGCCGGAGTACAGGCCGGAGTACAGAGGATATGTCGTATTTGTTCCAGGAATCTTTCACATATACATAAATCTTTTGTACTTTTAAAGTATTTATATAGTTACGATGATGGGTTTCTTCAAGTATGTAAAATACTCTGTAAGTACGCAAAAACTTTGAAGCCAGAAGTACGTAGCTCAAATTTGAAAGTATACGAATAGTCGTGTACTCCAGTATCCTTAGTCTAGTTGCCTCCTCCATACATGTCTAATCTCTACAATGTCACTCTCCTTGTAATGCCACACCTTTGATCTCCCAATTTTCACCCCTTCTTCTTTGAAAATGTTTCCTCTAACCTTTATGCTATTATCACCTGACCGCCGTGGATCACCATAAAGTAGAAGACGACAGATTGTGAAAAGAAATAATCTGCACTTATCCTCAAAATTTGTCAACTAAGAAATGGTAAATTTGATTTTGAGCAATCTCTCAGGCATTAAATTATATATTCAGGAGCTCAAGGAGTATTCCAACAATGTCTGACACAGTAAAATTCATTCAATGAATCATGCTGCATATGTTTTGTTCATAAAAAGTGTTGATCTTTTCTTCAAGGGGAGTGTTAACTTTATCTTCTGGAAAACTTACATGAATCGTCAACGATTCAAAATTGAAAATCGATCAGATAAACATCTTGATCTGAATACACCATGAATCGTTCTGAGCTGCTAAGAAATTAACACTGAGAAAAAGTATCAAACACAACTGAAATGAGGACACACAATATACTTTCACTTCACTTTAAAGAGTGAAAGACAACAATCTCTTCGCAAATTGAAGCACGAAGAGCATTTCTCTGTCAAGCAAAAGGAAGTGATATGTCGCCACACGTCCCATATCGAACTCGTTCCCTGAATACTGAAAGGGAATTACCGGAACATCAAACTGCCATGATCCTGTTCCAAACTCTCAAGGCTTCTAAATCAGAGTGAAGTTAGCCATAGAACGGTGCAGCTACCGATAGGGGAAAGGTTGCTTCGAATTGGTATGTGGGAAATTCTTCGTTTTGGTGCATGGCACAATCAGAGGATGGTGCAGCAAAGGCAGGCATGTTTGCAAGCGATACGAGTAGCCAGGCGTGCAATTGGAACACCGACGCCGTGAACACATGCCATGCAGGTGGGATTGGGTTGAACGGCTTGAATCTCCATATTATCGACATCATCGTTGTTGTAACGGGGTTTGTTGTAAGCTGGATTTGCTCCACCTTGCGGCACCGGCGAGGGCCGCCCTCGCCGTTCCCCGGGTCGGTAGAGCGGTTCCTCGACCACGGAAACAAAAGCTGTTGGTGCTGCTCCGCCAACCCGTGGTTGATATTGTGGGCGCTCCTGCTGCTGCTCCTCCTCCTGCAGGGGCGCCATTTTCTTGGGCGGCGGCTTGTTCGGCTTCGGCAGCGGCGCTCCGAACATCCGAGTCTCGAGGTCCTTCTTGTCGCGGTCGTCGAACACTATCAAGCTCTCGTCTTGCTGCACGGGGTGGTTCCCCTGCTTCTTCATCCACTCGTCCAGAGTCGGACGAGCTTCCGTCCGGTCGCACGGGTCAAACACCGCCATGCTCACATCTTGCACCACTGCTGGTCTCCCACCACCTGCCTTGCGCACGTGCTCGTTCAGCGCGTTGTTGCCTGTTGCTTCCGTCGGTCTCGTCATCGATCTGCCGCCGCTCCGGGCACTTCCCGATCTGCCGCTGTGAACACTTTCCTGATCCCTCGCAATACCATCTTGACGTTGGCTGCGGTTGCTGCCGCTTCCTTCTTGGCTCGTCCGCGACCGTGCACTCCCTGGCTCTGGAACCTCACCATTGTCCTGGAGTCTCATCTCCTGTGGCTTTGTTCTGCGAGGTTTGGACTCTCCTTTCGAAGGGTTCTGCAGCGAGGGATCAACTGCATTGTAAGCTCCAGGAATGGCATAGTTGCCTTGGACTTCAGCTCCTGCTACTGGTCGAGGCTTTAGGCTTTTCTTCGGGATTCCTTGGCCATGGTGGTAAGGTGAGACATGACCGTACTGACCGTACTCCTGACCTGCCGCATCATAGTAGTTTCCCTGCTCGTCGTAATTGTAGGCTGCATTCGCTGGCGCACCCGCAGCATAGCCATTGCCGTAGTGCGGGACATTTGCTGCATTCAAATGTGCGCCGCCATAGGCGTTTCCATGAGCATCCACATACTTTGGATTATAACCAGCCTCAGCATAATCGTGGTTTGGATCATAACCAGGCTCAGCATAATCGTACGTCTCTGCTCCAGCAGGCTGCGGAGCACGATTGCTTCTGCGATTGGGAGGCTGTTGACCATGTACTGCTTGTAATCCCTGGTCACCGGGATTCCGCGGTTTCGGCTTCCGGTTCCTCACTCTCGGAGGTTCAGCAGCAGCAGGCACGTACGGAGCCTCCATCCTTCCGCTATATCAACAATGATCACAACATTCGCTGTACTTCCTGCTACAAAACAACCCACATTAGTTGCCGAATCAGTAATTTGTCCAATCTCCAGCAGTTCTAGTCACATGATGACTATTATTACTGCTTCAGTGAACCAATGGAAATCGGCAAGGACTACTGAGAAGCCTTGTAAACGAGATGACATCGAGTGAATGCACCGACACATGATTCAGAGAACAGCCGACCTATCTATCTGAATTCACAGAGCTTAGACCTGTCTATCCGCACAAGATCCTAAGGTTGAGATTTTGCAAAATTGAGTTTTAAAACAAATTGCTTAAAGATTTCAGAATTTCGACATCTTGCCAAACAATTTACTTCATGCCAAATCTCATAAGCAACTACGGTATGGATTTTAGCACACAGAAATTTTCGGCAGTCTTAAAATTAGATTTCTCAGCGAGAAAACTACGGTTTTCAACTACCCAGGTAATGTCCCTATTCAGGCACTTTATCACTAAATTCTATTCAAGTAATAACCTCTGCTCCATAATCTTTATGGCTACAACGACACAGAACCTCATGACTGGTTTCATTCAGAACCCTAAAGTAAGTTATTACGGCAGTGAAGATACAAAACATACCTTGCAACCTTGAGTCGTCCCGTAATGTTGTCCCAATCGATCACTCCTGAAAACTGCAGGATACCGATTAGAAAAGTCGACATGCGTTCATAAGATAATTCTTGATTGTAGTCCTACCGACAATAGTTGCGCGCCAAGGATTCAAAACAGTCCTGACTCCTAAACTTTCCTGCTTACCGACGAAAGCAAGAACAGGGATCGAACAGAAAAAGGAGCTGTTCAACTTAAATTCATAAGATAGTTCTAGAATGCAGTTCTACCGACAATAGTTGCGCGCCAAGGAATCAAAACGGTGCTGAGGGTTTCCTACTGTACCGAAGAACGCAAGCACAGGGATCGAGCAGAAAGAGATGTTGTCACCGACCGCTTACCAATGGGGCGCCGACAAATGCTACGAAATCGAAACCTGCGATGGTGCAAACACAATGTGCGCAGTGCCCGGACAGGGTAAAGTGCTAGCGGTGCAGAATCGGTAGCAGAATGCGCTCGACGACGGGGTGCGCCATTCCTCGGTGCCGACGGTGCCTAGTTGACTTCCACTGCCCAGCCACTGTAGATTCCACGGACAAGCTGCTTTCTTATCCGGGAAATCGGTGACCAGTGCTAGCACGTTAGGTGAGATGTGATTATGCTAGAATCGCAAACACCTGCAAGTTGCAGTGAGAATCAAAGCTGGTCCGTGGAATCTACAGTGGCTGGGCAGTGGAAGTCAACTAGGCACTGTGGGCAGCCAGCAGGAGGAACTGGTGGTGATGAACAGGGGGATGGGTTCGTCAGGCTGCCACTCTGCTCGTACAGAAGTCCTTTCACCTTTGCTTTCTCCTTTGCGGCCTTGTCGGGCGCCCCTCTTCCAAAGTAGACTCCTCCCATCCACTTCTCGCCGTAGTGCTCGGTGTACTCGGTGGGCGCACGCCGACCACCTTCTCACTGCAGAGACTGCATTTCACTCAGATACCAGAATGCTTAGTGATGTTACAGTATCAGAATGGCCACTTTGTATTGAGTAAGGGCCGATTTACACCTAGGGGCCGGGCGAAGTTTTCTTGGGGCCAATTGCTTGAAATTTCAGCCCGTTTTTGGGTTGGGGCCGGCCTCAAGTCCTCATTATAATATGATTAGAATGGGGGCCGATTTTCCCATATGAAATGGCCTTCGGGCCAAGAAGCCGGGCCAATTCAATAAAGTCCAAAAAAATTCAGCACTTCTCTCTCTTTTTTCATTGGCATTTTTCCAAAATGGATGAACGAAGGCATAAGGTTTTAGTGGCTCTTGTGTTCTTCATGGCCGTGCGACATGTTATGGCGGTTATTACAATATTGCAAAAACTTGCTTTGAACCAAGCCTCCTTGGAGTTGAGTCCATCTAGAGTTGAAGTAGGTCTTGACTCAAATCCTAATCTACAAAGCCAAGGCCTTTAAAGGGCCAAATCGGCCAAATCAGAAATCATTTTTTTTTTTTAAATTCTTTGCGGCAGATTCGTCCTCGTCTTCTTTCTTCACAGTCTTCTTCTTGGTGGGTTTTTTGGCAATAGTAGAAGCGGCTTTCTTCTTCTTTGGTGCCGATGGACCCACAATTCGTACATCCTCATCTTCTTCTACACTCTTTCTTTTATGATCTCTAGCAAGCAAGTCCATCAACAACGGGGGAGGAGGAGGAATAGGAGTTTCTAGAGGTGCTTGAAAAAATCCGGAAATTCTTCCACTACCTAGTTGTTGCTGCAAAGGAGTTTGAAAGGGCTGAAAAGCATGAGCTTCGGCACTTTCATACCTTTGCATTCCCTCATACCCTTCACTAGATGCCCATCCACTCCTCTCTCTGATCCCTCCATGCTATCCTAGAAAATGCAAAAAAAAATTGACAAGCACAAAAAAATTCGAAAAAACAAGTACAAGTGAGAGAGGAAGAGAGGAGGAGGGCGAGAGACAAGGGAGGATGAAATAGGGATGCGAAAAGGAGCTGTTCGGATCTTCGCAAAAACGGACGGATTTGATTCGGAGAAAGAAAATTGTTTTTTAAAAAAGGTTTTTTTAGACAAATCGACATTGGCCCCCGGCCAAGAATTGGCCTTCCATTCTCTGTGCACCCAATTCACCGAGCTCGGGCCATGTCGAACTTGCATTTCTTGATTAAAAAAATTCTGACACCAAATTGGCCCGGCCTCTAGGTGTAAGGGGGTTGGGCCCGATTTTTGCCTTTCGGCCAATCACGAGTGAGGATTTCAGCCCTCAAACGGGCTGAATTGGCCCGTCCCCTAGGTGTAAAGCGGCCCTAAGCCTACTTGGAGTTGAGTCCATCTAAGGTTGAAGTAGGTCTTGACTCAAATCCTAATCTACAAAGCAAGCTATGGATTGAGCTTTGTTCATACATACAGTTCCGCTAGACGATATGATAATGTTTTATAAAAATGTCACTACAAAATGTGCATTTGTTTGTTTGATGAAAGTTTTCATGAACAACACCAAACCCCAAGTACATGATTATTATAGTGTAGATGGCAACATATCAATTTTCTTATAACTCAATCTAATTTGTTTTAAGTGTAGTGCTACTACTTGCAAATCACTCACTAACATTTCATTTTGAGGTTTAACCCCTATATGTTGAATGAGGTATAACTCTTAAACTCCTCAATTTAGTTCTAGTTTAAAATGATTCTGAACATCCTAGCCTATCTTTAGCCTTATTTTAGACATATTTTCAAAAATAGTGACATAAATGAAAATGATTGACACTTATTCACATCTTTTAGTGAACTTATTGTGGGTCATGTGGACCAAATTTTGAGGCATGAAGCCTTGTAGATTGCAAGGTTATAACATATTAGTATTGAAAACAAATTGCAAAATTTCATCATTTTCACTTTAGAGTGGAAATTCTACAAAGTGAACAAATCAATTGCAATCCAAAATCTCCCGCTCAAACGTTGTTGGAACATGTAAGAAACATTCATATATAACTATTTTTTATTCAATATAATTGGCTTGCAATTATAGTAAAACATGCCTTAGGTTTGAAATCTCAAACCAACAACTACCTTCACTAAAATGCATGACTGTCATTAAATTACATTTTTGCTGAGTCTAGATTTTCTACGGCACTGACTAGACTTGATTTGAGACCCAATCCAGCTGATTACATAAAAAACAAAGTTCATACAAAGGAGTTATGGCTTTTCAAAGTTTGAGCCAAAGTGTAGAAAAACGAGATTGGATACGTTGACGGGTTAAAAGTGTTGTACGTGTTACTTGAAGATAAAATATTTTGATCTCAACCGTATAATATTGTAAAAGACCTATTGTAGGTCATGGGAATTAGATATCAGGTCATGAGGCCTTAGATTGCTAATTCACAATGGTTAATTAGTAATCATAAAAAGAGTACAAAATTTCATCAATTTCACTTTGGAGTGAAAATGCGCTCAACAAACCTATTGCAATCGAATACTAGACGCGCAATGGTCAAAGTGCCCTAAATTTTACAAATGGAAAAAAGTCCAAATTTTGACAACCTACACTAAACTAAGTGTCGTTTATCACATTTTATAGATAATTTCCATGGACAATAATGTCTCAATGTAATTTGAAATCTTATTCAACAATTAGAGTTGAAATACAATTGTGTATGAAAGAGATGTAACTTCTCGAGGACCATGTGTATTTCAAGTACTTTTGGGACATTGTTTGCCAATTTAGGACCATCATATCTTAAGATTTTCTCGCTAAGAAGTTGTTGGACTCCATTTTTCGGTTATACTTATCTAAAATAGATATAACAACTAAATTTGAATCAATTTTGGCTTGCAATTGTAAATCATGCCTCATGTTTCAAAGCCCTATGATCGAAACTTCCTTTATAAAAATCCATGCCACAAATTGATTCTATACTAAATGAAATCACAATATTTAAAAAAGAATCAAACTTCGAACTTGGATTCAACTTAAAAAACTTGTAAGGAAGAAACTTCATATAAAGAAGTTATGACTCTTCAAAGTTTTAGCCTCTCTACATGAAGGAGAAAGAAGCTCGAATTGGTTTGCTTTGCCTGAAAATGGAAATGTTGTTTTTACAGAAACAAGATCTTTGACTGTATATATCTTTAGATCCTTACGGTCAGATGTGCTAAAACTTGGTAGACACTCTAATTGGATGGCTTGAACAAGATCCTATGCTTGGATTTTTCAAAATCAAGTCCAAAGAATTATGTGATAAACTCTCTGAGGGATAAACTCTCTGAGGTCAGTGTCAACCACTCTCTTTTAATGATCAAAGTGAAAAATGTTGAAAATATGTGAGTACAAAGATTAACCTCTTGAGGGAATTGAAGCCCGAAATGAGACATTTTGACTTTGGACAACCTCTTAGTTATAAGATATGGATAGTAAGAAGTTGAACTTAATGAGGCTCCAGTAGTTTTCCCATATCTTTCTAACAAGACCATTCATGCTTCAAACTTCTCATACTTTACGAGATATTTACTCTCAAAGTTTCAAAACACTATCACAACATGGTGAAATCCGCATAAAGAAAACGTACTAAGGCACGATCTCACCATTCAAATTCCCAACCCAATAATTCTTCACATGACTTATTTATCATAGACTCACCTTTGTATTTGAATTTCAATATAGCTCCATGTGAGAAATCAAGCTTTTCTCTAGGTTTTATAGGTCCTATGCAGATAAAAATCATGAAGACATGTACCACTCACTCAAGAACAAGAATTTCAGAAGACTCATATCAAATTTATTTTATCTTAAGTTGGTTTCTCTCGCTCACATAACACCTCCATCCATATTGCAACAAGGAATTTTCCTACTCAGTCTTGCAACTTTGAGCATTGTGATCCCACAAATGGTGAAGAATTTAAATTTAAGATTTGATGTACATGCAAATGTACAAGTCAGTTACCAAATCCTACATTTACATACTTTAAAACTTATCAAAAATTGCATCTTGCATAAAAAAGGGCAACTTTGAAGATTTTTGGCAATTTTCGAAGCCACTTCTCCTATCGTACATTCTTGCGATTCAATCACAATATGCCATGAAGATTAAGTACCCTATGTTGGCACCTCGCTAGAGCAATTATTTCTTCGATTTGCTTATTGTAGTCACTAACTAAGGCTAAATCGAAACAAGTATCAAATCTGTTTGTTTGACTTACAGCTCTAATTCGAACCAAAGCTTAGTTCATAGCGGAGATGACATGAGAGTGACAACTGAAACGGCAGGGAGGATTCGATTTGATTCCAAATAGCCAGGCAGCATCCACATGACTTCATATTCAAATCTTGATAAGATCGATCTTTGATGGTTCAATGACGTCGGAGCCAGCAGCAGATGTCACATTCCAACCGAAGTTGCATGAGACGGATAACAAGTAAAACGGATCTGTGTAAAGCCAACAATTCCGACTCATATGTTTTGCGAGCAACCCACCATCACATCACCGCTCTTGTTAGCAAATTCTTAAAAAACTAGCTTCTTGTAAAATATAGAGTCATGCAATTAACCTGCCTACGATCCTCTTCCTTCCACCGTCCACACCCTTGTTTTGATATTCCACCAATTTAATAGCCCCATGAGTCTGCATGCATCCTGTGTGACTCCACTCCATCGTTAAAAACCACCACTTTACTATTAATAATAATCGAATTTCGTCCCTCCTCACAAGTTACCTGCCTGGAGTAGACATCAGATTCGACCTCGTTTAAAGCTATCCTGATATTTATGATATGGAATTTATGAAGCGGAGAGAGGGGATGGCAACAGCTTGAAGATTCAGAGTCCCGTACTTGATGGAGCTTGAGAACTCGAATGTGTTCAATTCGGTGATAAATTGCTTTTTAAATTGTGTAGGTGTGGAATCTAACAGGACAGAATCTGGGGCATGGCAATTTTGTTGGGGCGTGCATGTTGGATGTGAGGACGTCGTGGCTCGAAGTGTGACCAGTTGGTGCGATGTGGAGGTTGCGAACACAACGTGGAAATAATGAATTGTGAATCAACAGATAGCGGGTTGACTGTAGGATATATATAACGAGTAAGTTTGCAACAGCACTTGCCTTCTAGTAGAAATGTGACGTAGTTGCCTACTTTAGTTGAGAATGGGCAGAAGCGCCCTGCTTGATTTGACATCGTCTTCCTGATATACCTGCCATGCTTATACTGTAGCGTGTACTTTTCGTCGTGCGACATGTTGTAAAATATGAGCAGTAAGTTTCCAGGTGTAACACTACATGGTCGGAGTCCAATTGAACTCGACTCAAATGTAGCTTCGTGTCTGTATACATGTCCGATCAGCAAAGAACACAACCTTGGTTCCATGCATGGCTACTGACACGTTTCACTTGTTTGAATTGGTACTGGTAACTCCAGGCTTTCTTGTTTGAATTAGTATTGTCCTCCGTCTTGTTCATTGTTAACGAATTTGAGCTTCGGATGAACTAGTCTAAATTAGGCTCTGGCAAGGAACAGTTTTTACTAGGATCGCTTTGTTGTGCCATCTAGTACTCAGGTTGGGCATTTAGAAGTTTATGAGACGAGACTGGTAACAGACAATTAGCACACAAGTGGTAAATGAGAGACCTAATCTTTTAGTGTTGTTGTGCATATACTCCATTGCAGCGGAGAGGTACGCAGGAGAGCAGATCCTTCGTTGCGATGGCACCCGACAAGCGTTGGAGAAGATCAAGTTGCTGTTGGAGGAGTACGAGGCAGGTGGTGATCTGGACATGTCCTTTCTCCACCACAAGGCCGTGAGGAAGGGTGGCGCTTGTGATGGAAATCGAAAGGGACAACGTACCAGCTTCTCGTTTTAGTTCAGGAATGTGCGAGACAGGGCGGGGTTGTTTACCACAAGCCAGATGCTCAAGAAACCTATTCGCGTGATGGATTCACTAGCCAGGCTCGATAACGCGATCACGAAAGAGAAAACGAAAGAAGAGGTCAAGAAGGAGGGCTGGTTGACGTCCAAGCTTCTTGTGTTGTGCTTGTTCACCCGGAGAGCCGAGATTGGAGTACTAATTTTTCAGCATGAGGAGACTTGGCCTTCGCATTGTAACACCACAACAAATTCATACCGCGGCTACGGATACTCGCAGCTTCAAGTATGCTTTCAGGCTTTTCCTTAGAACAGTCTTTTGTATGGCAAGTCTTTTCCTCGGCTTCCGAATGTCTCAACAAACTTCCCTTGCGGCAATCCAATTCACCTCCATCCGTCGGTATGCCATACAGTTCCAGCAGAGCCCCGGTGAACATCAGAATCTACATAAATCAACAGTGGACGATAATTATACTAGGCTGCCACATCCAGACGAACGGCTCCCAGCCGCTCCAGTCGCTGGAAACTCCTCAAAGCAGATTATTACTTCGGGGACTAAAGTTGGCCGCCATCGAATACTGATCCGAGATTACCCGCACCCAGATCCCACTGACACAATGAAAGCCTACCACTTGATTGCCAAAGTCCAACAACAGCAAGAGCTGCTGCATGGAGTTCGAGACTGGAAGCCCATCATTGCCATCACGCCAACATACTCACGCATGTTCCAAGCCTTGCACTTGACAGGTATTGCACAAAATTCTACAAAATACACGTACTGTACACGAAATACTGATGATGCTAGAATTGCATGCTGTCCACGGGCACCAACAGATGTTCTAGGAAGAGGCTTACAATTTGTGCACAATCTGATGTTTGGAGAGAGAATTTGCACTTACCTATCACTTCATTGCAGAAAAATTAACTCTCTGCTAATCTGAGACCTACCTGCTTGCAGGTTTGATGCACACGTTGTCACTTGTTCGCGGGCCGGTGACATGGATAGTCATCGAGGCAGGGGGTGTATCAAACAGTACAGCACAGTTTCTAGCCCAAGCAAGAGTGCACAATGTGGTGCACTTAGGATACCCTACACTTATGCCTTTAGCCTTCGAAGCCCGTTGGATTCTGGAGCCTCACTTACGAGTCGAAGGCTTAAGGTGATAAAACCAGCCCCAGTTCATTTTATTGCTCAACAGCTTCGTTCGGTGTTACTAACAGTGTCCATTGTGACGAGCAGATACGTGAGGGAGAAGCAGCTGGAGGGTGTGATAGTCTTTGCCGATGACAGCAATGTGTATAACCTCAAATTCTTTGACACCGCGCAGAAGGTGGAATGGGTAGGAGTAATGCCGATGGGCATACTAGGGTACGCAGGGTTTCAAGATGATTCAAAGCCCAGCCGAAGAAAGAAAAGGAGAGGCAGCCTGTTACTGGGAGTTGTCCACAAGGGGGAACTCCCTCCCAAGATCGACCTGCAAGTCCAAACATCGTGCGCTCTTGATGGCTGGCATGCTCACAGGCCTCTCCCTTTAGATTGGGACTCGGGCAAGGGCACCGCATTGTTAGATGATAAGTTGCAATGGGCAGGTTTTGTAATGAACGCACGAGCAGTCTGGCTTGAGGAGGGAAGACCACATTGGCTTCATGATTGGAACGTGTGGACTCGATTGAACAAAAATTTGTATCTCGATTTGAGATCCATCTTCAAAGACGAATCGCATGTGGAACGACTCGATACTGACCAGCTGCGACATTGGTGGATCCGAATGGAGGGCCGTCCCGACTGCTTCTTCCCCTCCAGGTAACTTAAGGCTCCAAGGAAAACTCTTTTATCACACTCCTTTAAGATACTGTCCACCCAATCATTATAAAGTAAACATCGAATCTGCTAAAATCGCAACACCTTGCAGAGAGTGGCACTTTCAGAAGTTAAGGATATTGCAGGTATAATTATATTGATACCACAAAGGTGTCATTCTGGAAGTACAACCTTAATTGCCACCTGAATTGCACTTTGTGACATCAATGGTACTTTTTGTATGCCATAATGGGTACTTGAAAGAGTACGATTTCGACAAATTTACCCATAGAATCAGGATCCTTATCATCTGTGATGTTATGATCGTGTAGAGTTGTTCAGTCACAGCTGAAGTTTCGCAAGTTGCTCGGACAAAAGGGTTGCTGACGATTGATTTACTTGGATATTGATCAGCTGGGCTCTGGAGTCGCAACCGAAGATTGTGTTGCCCGCAAGGAGTACTCCATGGCTTGAAGAAGGCAGTTCGATTTCCACCTCGAGCCAGACCAAAGAAATTAGTTCTAGAAATAAGTTTCCTGCACGTAAAAAGGGCAAACCCAAACAAAAAACAACCAGAAACTAGTTCTCCAGTCAGCAATGATAGAACATTGATTTCTTACGTCTGATACAGATTTTCCTCTCTGAATGCAACTGGTTTTGTGCATTTAAATCAGACATGATTGAGGATGGGGAAGATGCGATACTCTCCGCATAACCAGTGTAGTGTACTATGCTTAGTACCGGTAGTAGTACAGAGACGAGATATATCTGAACCAACATGATTGGAATCGTCCTTACCTGGATTCGCCACCAGGTCGCTAGTTTCAATTTCGAGGTAGTTGCCAGTCCAATTTATGGAACCTGGTGACCACCAAGCAGGAAGAACACCATATTGAATACTTTGTCACTATTGCACTATTTGTCAGCTGAATTCCCACTGCAGAGGTCAGTGTGCATACAGGAAGCAAGAAAAGTGTGGTTCTTTTCGAAAAAAGAGAACAGCAACTGAAAATAGCATATACAACTATCACCCAGCTAGCTGTGAAACATTCTTGAAAGCAAACAATACGACCTTTCTTCTTCATTGCCAGTGACATCTTAAAAAATCGAAAAAAGAAATGCGAAAATATGATCCTCAATAATGAAGACTTACCATCATGGCGGAGAAAGTGGTAGCAGGATAGCGCAACGTGAATGTCGCCAAAAACCCGAAGGAGAGGCAAGAATTGCATGGCACAATCAAACAATCAAGCGTGATTCTTGAGACCCCGTACGCAATGGGATTGTAATGTAATTAATAGGCATGAATATATCCTCACGTTGCACCGAGACTTTCTGAAAATAGTGATTAAGCTGCATCAGGCTAAAACGAAGAATTAAGATGCCCCTTATGAAGTTCCTCAAGTGAACACTCACATAATTATAACTGCAAATCTCGAATGGTTAATGAATATCTGCGGCATTGTGTGTTGATCGTCCACATCGCACTATCCCTGAGAGAATTGTCCTTGCAGCTTATGTGACCTTTCAAAGTCTAAACCCGAAAGCGGTGAGTAGTCTTGTACCAGAATCCTCTTGTCCGGTGGGCATTAGGGCATTAGGACACTGGCTTGACGAACAGACACTCTAATCACGCCGACCCTGAAAAAAGACCGGAGTTTTTATCTATCTATCTGACCTTTCAAATCGTTCTTTCTCATCTGCACAGCATTGTCTCCATACCAGCTGCATCAAAATTCAAAATCCTGCATTCATGAGCTGGATGGAGAGCCACTTTGTTGCTGTTGGCCATGGTCACTGATCTACGAGGCGGATTCAATCACTTTATTACCGGGGACATGAGTCGACGACGAAGGAGGCAGCCAACTCGCAGTTCAGGATACGTGAATGTTGGAGCACAAGTTGCTTACCAGCTTCAATAAACCTCAGTTCCATTAAAATGGCACTATGCCATGTGCCATTTTGTCACATTGTATCTTACATTTGTGTGCATATGGAATGGTGTATTCTATAATATGGCACTCCTCCATATAAATTGTCACTCATTTCCATATTATCACATGGGTTTTTGAACTGCAGTTCCGAAAGTTGACGTGTGCCATTTCAGCGGCATAATGTCATTTTAACACAATTAAGATAATTGTTATCAAAGTTTAGTTGCAACCATACTTAACTCCTCAACGTCCTTGGTAGTGTACTTCTTCCTCGTTCTTAGAAACCCAAAATGTTTTAAGTGTGACATATAATTGTTACAAACACACTAATTTAATATGGCTTGTGGGGTCAAGTTTATATCTAGGGTGGGCTCAACCGCGACATATTGGCTCCTTTTACAGCTATTGTTGCCAAGCTTAAAGCCAAAATTTGGATCAACACCATGGTGCCGTATATGCATAGCCATTTTGGCACTGTTGTGCCAAATAATTAATCAATTTTGTGCTTTAAATTTGGCGAACCTATTTCACTCGAAATTCCGGTTTCTAGTACAAATATTTATCTTCTATTTTTAGAAAAAAATCTAGGTTTTTGGCACCTAAAAATAAGACTTCATTTATGACGAAATGGCCATCCAGGTAAGGTACCAAGCCTCTGGGCTAAAACTTACAAAATAATGGATGTTGCCATTGAGTTTTATTCACATAAATTAATGCCCGAGAGCCAATTATTCTCTTTGTGAAATCGAATTTTGGCCAATCACAAGATCTAACCAAAAAAAGTTAATTATAATGTTTCCATAGGTAATTTTATTTAGAAAGTGACATTTATATAAGTAGAAGGTGAATTATTAAGAACACTTTTGAGAGCACTTTACAATAATAATTTCTCACCATTCTTTTTATTTTTTGAGGTTTCCAAAATCATCTAAGAGGCTTGCAATAAGCGGAAGTATACAAAACTCAAGATAGAATTGGAGAACCATATTATGGTTTGGAGAAGTTTGAAATAAAGGGTCATTTCGAGGAGCGTTCACTTGATCTTACTCTCACACAAGTAAACTAGACAACCATCTATGACTACCATCTTCATATCACCTCCTTGTTACTATATGAATATTACCTTTTCCCTCATAATAGGGGAGTCAGCTTAGAGACTTCCATAACATGTGTCTCCCAAACCCTACTTGCCGTAACAATCTTATTCTTGAAAATTGGAGTTGTTCACCTCATTCCAAATCTAACTCTAAGCGGCTAGAACATGTGTATAATAATTGCCAGTGAAAATTCTTGTCATGTTTGTGTTTATAGGCATATAGAAATTTAACTATAAATTCAATAATAGTTCTATAATTTGTATATAACTCTCCTTCTTACAAAATTCTTGATGAAAAACTTTTAGTTCTAGAAAATTAAATGCTATTTCTGGTTGTGACAACTAAATGGTTATTTGGACACTTAGGATTTAAGGTTTTTCATTTTTGAGGCATCTTTATTTTCTTCTTTGTTAGTACTGGATTACATGTCTCTCGTTATTGAGAAGTATCCTTGTTTCGTGAAATGCAAAATTGTGGTATTTTTGTAAGGGGATGTTATATACTTTATTGAATTTAGTTTTGTTAATTGGTATCAAGTGAGTTGAACAAAAGTTCAACACATGAAGAGGGAAAATGATTTTGACCTTTGGTTATGCTCATTTATTCAAGATGGTCCATTTGAAATCTGGTCATATTTGCATATACTCAATTTTCAATGCATGAGCCTCAAACCTTTTGATAATTGCAGTATTGATATATCTCTTTGACAAAATTACACATACTTCTAATGTCTTTATTTTACCTTCAATCACACTCATATTTTCCAAGATCGTCCACTAGACCTTTAGTCACACTTGCAGACACTATTTCATTTCACCATGAACTTGAAAAATTCAATTATTCTATATGTTTTATATATAGACTAGTATGCCCTCGCGGCATTAAGACGACCACTTACATACTTTGACCATGCCCCTCTTGCTTTTTTCTCCTGAATTTATGATTAAGTCATTCTTGTATTTTTTGGTGATAAAGACTTCAAAATTCAATATCTCATGACTCATTGACTCCTTTTGCAATCTAATGTTTTTCACAACTTCACAAAAAACACTCTTCCAAAGACACCTCATGCGACCCGATCCAATCGGCAATCTCCCTGATCATAATGTCACAAAACAAAACCCTTAAAGTAGTAGATGCCTCAACTAATAAACTAATATGGCCCGCGGCGTTGCCACAAATTAGGCAATTGGGGCCGGCCAAAAATACTATTGTAATTTCTAGTGATTTGGGGCCGGCCAAACATACTTCAAATTCAAAATTCACGACGGGTTGAGCTTTTTTTGCGATCTGATTGTTATCCACAACTCTACAAACAAATCGAGTTTCAATCCAATTGGTCGTCCCTCATATCATAATGTCAATTACAAAATAAATAAATAAACAAAAAAAAACAAAATACATGCCTTAAATAATAGATTATGTTGCTCCAAACAACAATATTCTTATTTGGTTGGGTTCTGTTGTTTCTCCACTAGATCTAGATTAGGTCCTTTTGTAATTTCTCATGATTAAGGGGCCATAATTACTTGCAAATTCAATATCTTGGGATTTGTTGACTTCTTTTGCAATCTGATTGTTTTTTACTTTTCTACAAAAAAATCCACTTTCAACGACATCTCATGCGCCTCAATCTGACGGGGTTCCCAAGATTATAGTGTCACTTCCAAATCAAATTAAAACAAAACAAACTACCTTGCCTTAAATAATGAGGATTTGCACTTCTATTGTTCTTGCACCTTAAGTGTTAGTCACTCTTGTAGTTCAAGAATCAATTTCAAAGAAGTAAATTTGCCCCCACATTGCAATATATTGTCGTATATTCTTAGAAAACGCCCAAAAACAGTAAAATAAGTGTTACTTGAAAATACATCAAAATTTGAAACTTGACTTAATTGTGGCTTGCGGGATTTTTAAATACAACTAAGATACAAAGACATTTCATTATGGTCCAATTTTTAATTGAGAAGTAAAATAGATGTCTATAATATCTATCCTTCTCTTGTTTTGAGGAAAAAGTGTACCAAACAATAAAATTACTTAAATTGAATCTCATGGGGTACGTACCATCACTAGTGCATGAATGGATATGTTTTTTTCTCAAAACGGTGGTGCTTCCATCAAGTGGTTGATTGTGACAATTTGCAAAACAACATTGGTGGCAACCTGGCATTGGCGTTGTCTATTAAGTACTCTGAACGCCTCATGTTGAAAGATGCTTCTTTTTGAACTCACGATGGTGCTTTCACCAAGTGGTTTTTGGTACACTTTGCAAAAACAACATTAGTGGCAAACTATTGAGTACTCTAAACGCACTATGAACGGATATACCTCATCTTTAATTGGTGTTACTTTCACTAAGTGACTGGTGATGCAATTCGCAGTTACAACGCAGGTGGTAACGTGGAGTTGTCCATCTAGTAATCAGCAAGCACCTTGAACGGATATGCTTCTTTCCAAACTGGCGATGCTTTCACCAAGTGGTTGGTGGTACAATTTGCAAAAACAAGCATTGGTGGTCTCCTAGCAATGTTTATCCACTTACTTTGAATCCACCTTCCACATGTATGCTTCTTCTTGAATTCATGGTACTTTCACCAAGTGCTTGGTGGTACAATTTGCAAAAAGGTGTCAACCTGGCATTGCCTATCTAATACTTTGAATGCACCATGATGAGATTTACTTTTTTTTAAGTTGGTGGTGCTTTGATCAAATGGTTTGTGATGCAATTTGCAAAAACAACATTGGTGTGGTAGCCGGGTGTTGTGTATATTGTAAACATGATGTTACAAACATGCGATTTACCAAATCGTTAAGTGTAAAATATCCTTCAATGATGTGGTGAAGAATCAACTTTAAAGGTCTTGTATCAATCATATTCTAATTTCTTTTACTCCATGTGTACCATACCTCTTTTGCCCACAAACTTCATATAACTTGTATTGAATAATAATGATAAATGTATATGGATCCTGATAATAACAATTTTTCTTATGGCATACCAATGTACCTCAATATTACAGAATAAAAATATGAAATTTCTAAGTTTTAGTAAGTCTCATAATAATAAATTATAAAAAATTACATGATACAGTAGCGAAATTACATTTTTTCCTATTGATATCAATACAAAAACTTTAATATCAATAATCTTCCCATTCATCTCGAACAAATAAAAAGTCGAATTTCTCATCATGATCATGAATTTTCTAATAAAACTCTAAATGTGTTTTTGGCACTTTGTACTTACCCCTTCAAACAATTTCCACCTTTCTACCTACAACATATTCTCTAGATCAAACTCATTACACTAAAAAACCTCATTAATCTCAAATATGGAATTTAATCTCAATAAAAAGTATCATCAATTCATAGAGTAAATTTTAGGAATGAAAATCATTATTTTCCAAGGTGAACGAAGGTAATAACAACCTAAACAACCCTTTCATGCTTATGTTCCCTACATCAACCAATAGCTTCTTGTATATTAATTCAAATGTGACCCACATTTTCTTTTTTTATGATGTAAGACTTGATTCCACAAATCGCAACACAATAACAAATTGCTAATCCTATTGCAAACATGGCCTTACATGACTTGGATGAAGCGAAGATCAACCTAAAGATGCCCTTTGACAAACTTAAAAAAGAAAGATCTCCATCTGAAAATTCTCAAAGATTTGCTTAAAAAACCATTGATAAATTTTTCTTGCCAATAGCACTTTGATAAATAATTGGTAGAGGTTGATTTAATTACTAAAAAAAACGTCGATGTATACCAACTTTAAAATAATCAAAAAATATATGTCTATAAACACTGTCCACTTCAGATGACTCAGCAATTCAGTACATTTGTGGAAAACCCCAAAATTCCAAATTCATTCAAATTGTGTGAGGGAGTAGAAAAAGCGGTAAATATCAATATAATTTTCCAATGGAATAGTCATACTGGTGTTGACAATGCAATAAAAGGACCATAAATGGCAGGAAAAAGGACGTTGACCAAATAAAAAACAAATAACCCATTGGAGAAAAAGAAAAACTGGGGCCAAAATAATGCAGGGATTTGAGTCAGAATGTTCCAGAATGATCCTGTGCCAGCCTGGCATAATCTATCCCGACAATGGACACATCAGCAGACGCCCGCGCCAATTCAGTCCCACCTGGAGTAGGTATCAATCGTGACCGTCCATTCCAATCGTCGCCGTCCAATCGTGAAAAGGGTGTTCCCAAAGTCGTGTTTTCTGTTTTGGTTAAACCAGTGGCCAGCTTTCAAGCCCTTTTTCCTGGGCATGTGCTTTTACTAGTAACTTCAGTTAAGCGGTGGGCTCGTTGTCGTCTTTTTTTAGTTACTTTTTATTAAAGTAAAAGCTAACCAAAAAGCTTGGAGGAGGCGATTTGGGTTGGTAGGGAATGAGGTGACCTCGATATTTTGTATTGTACTCTAGTGTGTATCTCAACATCAAATGGAATGTACCAATTTTGTGGGCTTGGCATGATGTGGAAGGATTGCTTGAGTGTTTGATTTGGAACCAATGGATTTAATGTTTGTGGTGTTTTGGATCTCCAAAGAAAACATTCTTACAATGATTGAGTATGCACAATTTTTTATTTTACGTGTTAGTAATTTCAATTATAAGATCTTGTATGTGAATAATATAAGGGGTAGCGTGCTAAAATTTTGGTGACTTTCATACTACATTTGCAAGATACATAGATATTATGACTCGATTTTTTTTTTATTATTATTTTTTAAATAAATTGTTTTTCCTTCAAAATTGCTTAGATTTCAGAGGAAATATAGTTCTCTCTTGGAGGAAGTGTTTATATTTTGTGCTTTGAGGAGGTTTCCGAGAAGCTCTCAAACCTTACTAGAATTTTGTTAACCCTTAAACGTCATATGCTGTCCTGATACCACACCCAAAATCTCTTTTAAACTCCACTTTTAGCATTATTCTATTTTTAATTCGCGTGAGCTCTATTCTAAGAAAGTATAGATCTCTTTAAGGTGCTCAGTTTGGAATTTTAAAAATTCCATTTGGTATAATGGAGTGTAAGTTATGAGCAAGATTCTCTCAAAAAAAAAACCCAACCCATCGCGCTGGGTCTGACGTTTAAGGGTTAATTTTAGGGGTTGAGTAGTAGTTGTTTATTCATACTTGTAAAGCTATATCAATGTTACTTTCTCTTGTAAGAGCCTTTTTATTACATCTTGTAATTTCAAGATTTACTTTGTCGGTATTAATGTTCATAAACGTGTTAAGGTACACAAAATTTGGTGCATAGAGAATAAAAATTGTACTTGTATGTATGTATGTATGCATGTATATACACACATGCTAACAAATAAAACTATATATCAACAAAAGATTTATTTCTTCATATGCTTTTTCAATTTACACTTGATTCTAAGATATTATTTGATTGGAAAAAGGTTACATATATAGTAACTATGGATTTAGTTGTACTTTGGGTTTTTTTACAAAATTGTCTGTACTATCAAATTTCTATCCTACACGAAGCTTCTTTTATTAACAATTATATACTTGCGTTAAGTGAATATAGAAATAAACATCAATCGTTAAGTGAATATAGAAATAAACATCAATCATTTAACCCCTAAAAATCTAGGAAAACCGATTCGGTTTTCTGAGATTTCGGGCAGCTCATTTTAAGCATTTAAATTGATATTTTTGCCTAAGATTTTTATTGGGTGCTCCCCATACAGTAACGTGTATGTGGTAAAATTTTCAAAGTCAAATTTTAATTTTATAACCTTCACCTAGAAATTTTAGGTTTCAAGTCCTAAACGGGCAGTTTAAAATATATATATATATATATATATATATATATATATTTTTTATTTTATTTTTTAGAAATATGTTCATTACCAAATTACTATTCAAATTCCAAAGTATCCGAAGTCAAAAAGTTTACCAATTCTACAAGGGCAGCCTCCAAAACTTTCAAAAACAATCTTCTCAATTTCTAGTAATTTTACAATTTTTTCTTTCAAAAATTTCCAAAATTCGAGATTTTGGAATTTTTCCAAGATTTTTTTTTTCAAAATTCACATTATCATAAATGCACCTTCTCACCGTCGAGATTTTTCTCAAACTGAATATATCATACGTAGTGCTTGTTTTACTATATGGTTGTTTTTAGACCTTCTTTCATAAAATATTTTACGTTAAGGTCAAAAAGTGGAATTGGTCTCTAAAATTTTGCATGAGCATACCCAACTTGATTACCTACATGAAAAAAAATGAGGGAAAAATATTTGGAATAACAATCATCAAGTTGCCCTTGGCACCATTTAGACAATGCCTCTCACGCAGCGGCAAAAAAAAGTGTTGGTCAAACTTTGATTGTTATAATCTCACAAATGACAAACATCCAACGGTTGAAATTTTGACCAGTCCTTTGTATACAAGTTAGGTACAAGATCTTACGGTTCAAAGTCTAAAACCGGAAAAAAAAGTTTCTCCATTTCCCCATTTCCCAACGAAGGTGAAAAATGGCAGTTTTTGGTTCTGGAGGTCGAGGAAACCCCTGGATTTTTAGGGGTTAATATAGAGTATGGAAAAATATTTGAGCCCAACCAATTAGTATCCTTTTAGTGATCAAGAGATGAAGATATGTGAGTTTTACCGACAAATATCCTTTTATTATAGAGTATGGGATAATAAGAAGATATATCAACTCTACCCATGAACATCTTTGTAGGATAAGTTACTGGACAACGGGAAGATACATAAGCTCTACCAACATGTATTCTTTTACGATTGATTAGGGGATACCGCAAAGACAAGTAGGCTCGACTCGGAGGCATTCTTTTGGGATAGAGTAGGAGATAAGGATATAATATTTTTCTATGATAATTTAGGAGATAATGCAAAGACATATAGGCTCTACCGACATATGTTCTTTTGAAATAGATAATGAGACAATACTTAAGCTCTACCGAAAGATAAGACATAACACAAGAAAACGAGGACATATCTATTTGAGCTCTAGCAACCAATCTCCTCTTAAAGTAAAGTTACAAGAAGGAGTAATATCCTTATAGAATAAAGCACATGAAGACATTTAAGCTCTACCGACCAGATTTTTTATTTCAATCTTGAACTGCTGTATCACTCACCTTTTCCACCTACTACTTCCAAGTTAGAAAATCTATGATGATATCAAGATATCATTGGCTATGTGGTCATTTTCACGAACTAATATGATAAGACGATGGTTATTCCTTATTATTGCTATACCAGTAAGGTCCCCCTCGTCTCGACGGAGAAGCTATTTAGAAAAGTATCCCGTGTCTACCATTTCCTCAAACAGTAAAAAACATAAAAGTAGGTAGGTAGGTTGGGAAGATTGTAGGTAGGAAGGATCGCCATACAATATTTTATTATAGAAGTAGAAGAATATTACAAACAGAAATTCTCCTCATCTTAGTACACTAAAGATCCAAGAAAGCCGAAATGGCTTTTTGGGGTTTCCGCAGGGAGAAAAGTCAGCCAACTTTGACCATTATAATCTCAAAATCGGAAAAAAATTAACGGTTCAAATTTGACATATGAGTATAGGGTCAAGTTCACTTCAAGATCCTATGGTTGGATCTTCTAATTACTGCTTAGATTGAGTTTTGTCGGGCCTGAAGTAGAAGAGGGTCTTTTGTGATGATTTAGACAATTTTGTATCAAGGATCTTTAGGGGTTAGTACACTAAATGATCATTTACTCGTAGACAAGAAAGAAAGAACCCAACCAAAGAAAAAAGCAATAAGTATTGTTATCCACAAGTAACGAACCAAGATTTCAACCAAACGTTTCCGTGTGCATGAATAGTGTACATTAAAAACGGATCCCAGTCAGCATCTTGAAGAATGATATGTTGACGGATACATGTGCCATGAACATGGGGAAGGGGGGGAGTGTATTATTTTCCTGAATAGATGACAAAAAACATGGGAAGGGGGGGTAGGGTGAAAGGAGGTGACTTTTTACTTTTTGGAGGGGCTAGGAGAGGATAGGTATACTTTTAGACGTGGGAAATGGACGCTGTAAGGACAATAGTGTGTTAGAAGCCACATTGAGCTTCTCAGCAGTTGCTGCTGCACAGGAGAGATGAGCAATCGTTGTCTACTTTCCTTTTTTCCGCTTCCTGCCTGCCTGTCTGGCTCCGTCGTCGTCGTCGTCGTCGCTACTTCTGCTTCTGCTTCTCTTGCTGCTGCTGCTGCTGCTACTGCTTCTGCTGCTACTGCTGCGACTGTATCGCCAAGCCTCATTGTGTGCCCAATCAACGCTCCTTTTCTTGCCATCCTCGTGCTGCTACTGCCTCTTTAATGCTCGCGCAACCCTAGCATCGGGAGATCTGTGATATGGTGCCCGGGCTATGGCGGAGGGCACCTCTATATTGAGCCACTCGCAGCATTCCGCATCATCCATGACCATGAGCCAGCTCAGCGATGAGATTGAGATTGAGAGCGAGAGCAGCGCCAATGTGATTTGTTTTGGTAGTATTCCCGTGCTCTTGGAGAGTGACGACACGGGGATGGAGAATGCGGAAGGTGTGTCGTTAGGCGATAGTTTTCATGCGAATGGTGAAAACGGCATTGACAGATCTGTGAGGTGTGGTGATGAGAATGTGGATCCTGTTGTGGCGGAAGTCAATGGATCGATGGATAACGGAACTGGATCTATTGAGATTGGTGGTAGTAGTCGACTCGATTGCGATGATTCGAGTGACGGTGATGATGACGAGGAGGAGAAGAGGAATGCTGTAAAGATTGCGCGCCCTCTCCCGCCTGTGCTATCGTCAGTGGAGGAAAGAAGTATTGCTCTGTCTTGGATGGGAATAAGCGCGATGGCTGTGTCGTACGAAATCGAGTTCGCTTGCAATCAAGGGGCGAAAGTTACGAATTCCGCGTCGGACCTTGAGTGGACTTCGGTTTCGTGTGGCGAAGGGTTGAGTTACAAGGTGTGTGTGATCTCCGTGGTTCTTTTTTGTTTCATTAGGGTCTGAGCGGGCCACGGGTCTTGAGTTGTCCGTTTCAGGCAATGCGGACGTACCGATGGCGTGATCTTTAAGAAATGTCGAACGGCAAATGAAACCTCATTTTTATAAGTCGCAATGAACCGAAATTTCATGGATTGAGTGTGAGGAAAGGAAGTCATTTTTTGCGGTGATCTGTGCTGACGTATCATTACATCAACTCCGCGCTGGTTAGCTTAGCTTACAGGGTTCATCTTCATGCGATTAAGGGTTTGTACCGTGAGGATTGACGAGATTTAATTTTTCACGACTACGGCTGTAGGTTTCTGTAGGTTTCTTACGCTGGTCAATAGTGACACAAAGATTTGTGACTTAATGTTCATGAATAATGCGTTGCAGGTAGGCGACTTAAAACCTGGAACTTCTTATTCGTTTCGTTTACGTGTAGTCCCCAAGGTAGTGCCACCTCTTGTAGCACCAGCTTCACCAGCACCATCAGATATTGCTGTATTTTCGACTCTTCCAGCTGCACCTTCTCAACCATCTCCACCCATCCTGGTCAATAGAGCGCGGACTTCTTTGAAGGTACTCTTCTACTGCAGAACTACATTATGCTGTCTTTTCGGTGCTTGTAAATGTTTTAGTACGTCCGTCTTTTAGCAATGTTGCATGGATATTGGGGTTTTGTGGTGACAATAATCCCTATGTTGTTCTTATGCGTCATTACGGTCTCTCTTGTACAGCAATCTTATTTGGCAGTTGGATGTCCTGCGGCTCGGTGAAGCCTGCTGTGGTACTTTTTGTCACTTCTATTGTCAACAGGAAGGTCTAGTCAGAGATCTATTGAGAGATTTATTTGAGTTGTATGAACCACTCATGAGTGTCAAGAGACTTGACTTGAGATACAAATGCTAAAAGCATATGGAGGTTTTCCGAAATGCTGAGTTGTCCTATTATGTCGGATATTTTTCGTGTGGCCTGGTTGTTCATGATGGCTCCATAGCTAGGTTTGGCAATTCTCATCTTAATTTTTGTTACTTGTGGAGTAATTCCAGGTGAAGTGGACCGTACCTTTGGAATGTAGTGGGTTGCCTGTGGAGTATGTGGTACAGATGACCCCACCATCTAAGGGTGATGCTAATGCTGCTGCTCCTCTCACTTCAGATGTAAGTTTCTGCCGGATTAAGCCCTGGTGTTTCGGAATGTCTGCAATTTTTTTACTTAGCGTAAATGTACTGAATCACTTCAATTATCGTCACTATGGAACTGCTTGGTGCCAAATAAGTGTCCAAACTCACCGACTTTTGAATATGTGGGACCATTTGTACCTAGGGCTTTATGCAAGTTTATAATGGGAAGGAGACATCAGTGAAGGTGCCTCGGTTGCTCCCTGGGACGTATTATAGATTCCGCGTGATGGTGGGTTGATGTTCTTACGACCTGCACTAGCTCTACTTGCCCTTGAAGTTTACGCAGATTGTAGTTACTGTGCGAGCTCGCTCAGCTGCTGGATCTATTAATTTTCATATCTAGGAAGTTTATGTGTAGTAAAATGTATCTGATATGCATTCATGGCCTGAAACCTCTGGTATTGTGACCCTGCTGCAGGCTTCTAACTCCGTTGGACAAAGTCAATTCAGCAAAGAAGCATTGTATATGACCGAAGTTTCAGTACCAGCGGCGCCGGAAGCACCCACACTACTGTCCGCGTCCGCAACCTCGATGACTGTCGAGTGGCAGGTAGCTTAATTTGATCTGATTATGAAGTTGACCTGCATGCATTAGGAGACTTCGTTTTGATTCTAGTCTGGATTTTTGAAAGGAGAAGCAACGAAGCTACCTTCTCAGTTCCACTGATGTTCGCTTTCCTCTATGTGGTGCAGGAACCCAACGATTCTGGCTCTCCTATCACTGACTATACTTTAGAACATGACGATGGTCAGTTCCGGCTCGCGCCGCTGTATATTCCCGCATTTGTTTGTCGCTAATTGTTCCGTTTTGTAATCTATCTTCTTCAAGTCTTCTAGAATGTTATACTTACATCTTACTTCGTGTTGCGAGAGACCTTTCTTTTTTTCAAGCTCAGAATGTCCTGTCCTCTCGGATAATCTAAGAGTGTGTGGCTATCTATCGATCCTCAATTCTTTGAATGTCTCCAGGTGAAGGCGGCGCGTTTACCAGTGTCTATACAGGGGCAAAACGACAGTAAGTTCTGTTTCTACCTCCGCTGAGTTGGTTGTGGATAGTCTTTATGTGGTTGAAGTAAGATATCTCAATGGTGATTCGCTGTCTATGAGAAGTAAATAGTTAATAGTTGCTCGTACACAACACTCAGTACAAGATTACGACGCTGCATCTTGGGGGTAGTCTTACCATGCTTGTGTTTGTGATACCTCTGGATTTCAGGTACACCATAAATGGTCTGAAGAGTGGACATGTGTATAGAGTACGAGTTCTGGCTCATAACCAGAAGGGGAAAGGGTCTTTCAGCAAGCCTGCTGAGCTCCTGACCAATTTCGCCGCGCCTAGTCCTCCACCAACTCCTTCCATCTCAGGACGAAGCGCCACTAGTATAGTGGTGACCTGGGACCCTCCAGAATGCGATGGCGGAAGTCCCATAACTGCGTGAGTGCTCTGTTTTCTTTCTATAACATTGGATTCGGGATCTGTTGAACTTTCTATTGGCTGCTGTTCGCAGTCCATAACAATCAAGCAGAGCTTGCACGTAATTATCGGAATGTTTGTCTTTGACAGGTTTGAGATGGAGATGAAGAGATACATGGCTGGTTGGACATTGGTTCACTATGGAATTACGAACACTTATACCGTGACTGGACTCTCTCCAGGTATATTCGCTTTTCGAAGATCTTTTATTAAAAACTCCAGTTTGACTTGCTTTTGCACGAACTTTCTGATGCAATACTCTGGAACCTGCTTCAAGGTCTACAGTATCCTACCTGAAAACCTCCATAGCACAGCCATAACTCTCACCACGATTCGCCTTCATGCACTAAAAGTCAGAAAATAGGATGTCAATGTTCTTACCTAACGTGATATAGCAGTGATGTCCATGTTTACCGCCTTGAACTTGGTTCACAATTTATGTGCAGGGGTACACATTGACGTGCGGGTACGGGCCGTCAATTTGATGGGTAAAAGTGGGTGGTCTGGTGAAGGTATTAAGCCTGCATCGTAGATATATTGATACTATCAAGAATCTAGTCTCTTCTGTGAATGTAACCATGCTTTTTATTCAAGTTGGAACTGCTGCTACTGTGCATTTATTGGTGTACATCAGGAGATCTACATGTGGGTAGTTTGTACCACAACTCTGTCTGTCGACTTACGAATTATTGTTTGTATTGGCATCATCTGCAGCTCAGTTTAGTACTCTACCTGGTCCACCAGAGGCTCCTTCAGCACCAGTCGCAATCGACGTTGAGAGCTCCAGAATTGCGTTGGGCTGGCGTCCCCCAACACATGACGGCGGGTCGCTCGTTGTTTCATATCGTGTGGAGGTAATTGATTTATTTTCGTTAAAATTGCGTTCAAAGCATAATTTATTTTGATTGTAGGCAGCTGTGGCTTAATTTTGAAGGCTCTGGCTTGGAAGTATCTGAGTATTGTCTTCAAAAAGTCCCCTGTCCTGATTTCGAAGTTGTTCTGAAATGTTCTTTCTGTTGATTGTAGATGAATGATGTACAACAAAATGCGTTGAATGATGATGCCTCGAAAAGTGAGAAAGCAGAGGGTGAACGAAAATTCGTAACTGTGTATAGTGGCGAAAAATGTAAATGTGAAGTCGAAGGACTCGAACCGGGTTCCACGTTCTATTTTAAAGTTCAGGCCTTCAACAAGCAAGGAGCTGGCCCTTTCAGTGGTATGCTGAATGTTACTTTTAAATATCAATGGCATGGGTAACTTACTAGTCGTCCATCTTGGTCAACACTTGCTTGAGTCCCATGTTGACTGAATAGTGATTTGATTTTACCAGATGTAAGTGCGGTGAAAACACAATCTGCCCCCCCAGCAACACCGGAGCCTCCAGTCATTGTCGGAAATGCTACAGCGAGTTCGATATCTTTAAGGTAATTACCGGATCCACTCTGACAACGTCAAGCAAGTCATACGTAGTAATTTCTGAGAGTTTCATTTCTGTCACCTTGACCTTATCTGAACCGACGGGTGATAGAGTCGATTGACCCTTTGATCTCATAGTCGATTGAGTTAGCTAAATTCTTTCAGAGAAGCTAAGCTGATTCTGACAAGTTCATGATTTTTGCTCAGATGGTCCTCGCCGCCAACTAATGGTGCATCTATTAACTCCTACGTACTTCAGATGCTGGATCTCGGATATGGAGAAAAATGTCTTCTTGGTCGTAATGGTAATATTTCCACCAATGGCGATGATTTGCACGGTGGAAATTTTGAAAGTTCAGCGGGTCAGAGGGATTCTTTTAGCCCATTTTCCGATGGGTTACCACACTCGCCATCTCATAGTACTTCTTCAGATTCAAGCCGAGGTACCAGCACCTGGGAGAGTGAAAAATCTTCGCAAAAGAACAGAACCTCACCCAGTTATGCAGGTGAACCGTCTCAACGGTTCTGCCAATTCTAATTAGTTTGAATTACTGATATCCTGAGTGGATTATTTTTACGCTAATATGTTAGATGGTGTAGTTTTGCTTCAACTTCAAATCCCTTATCTGAAGTTTATGTTCAGGTACCAGCGAGGACGAACATGATGTGCAAGGCGTGCTGTATAAGAGGGGTGTTGACGGACCGGTTTCTTTGGCCCACTTTCTTGATGCAGGGTTGTTGGAAAATGGGGATCACGGTAATATGGCTTTGCGCGAAGTTTACAATGGTTCAAGCACAGCCTACACCGTCAGCAAACTTCAACCATTCACAAGCTATGCTTTCCGACTGCAGGTATCCCAGAAGTTAACCTATTGTCGTTTAAGGGTGCTTCTGCAGTCATTCTTAGTCTAACGCTTCTGAATATTTTCTTCCTCCCAATCACACACAAACTTCGTTCAGCTCTTATATGTATCGATCATGATAGACTACAGCACCACCAACGATTTAGGGATCCGTACTTTATATATATATATGACAGTTGATTTCATTCGTGATTCTGCTCATGGAAGTTGATGCTTTGACTGATACTCCTATCGATGTAGGCTCAGAACGGTGCAGGTGCGAGCGAGTTCAGTGCCTTCTCAATCTTCATGACATCCTCAGCAGCTCCTTGTGCTCCTTGTCCCCCTTCAGTTGTGGAGACAACGTCGTCGTCGTTGACTTTGAGATGGGAGGTTGGTTCCCTTGCCACTCAAGATTCAGACCAAGAGCATTTCTCATTTCTATCTAAATTTTCTATGTCATTGATCACCTTTGATATGTCTTGTCGGCAGGTCCCGGAGCAAGACAATGGCTCACCTGTGTGTCGGTTTACCCTTGAAATTCTAAGAGTGAGATCCAACACGGAAAGTCTGAATGGCCAGAAGACGAACTCCAAGAAGTCAGCCAGGAACAGATCGACCAACGTAGATGCTTCCATCCTGAAGGAAATGGCTGGCTGGGAACCCGTTTTTGACGGAAATAGTCTTCAGTATGCATCTCACCATCTTATTTTTGGGGGGATTTTGCCTTTCTATTTTCCTTTTTCACAAGAAATGGGTCACCACTATTTACGCGGTTTATAATGCTAGCAGAGAATTATATTGTCTATCAGTTGTAGAAATTATGCTAATTTCTTTTTGGGTTGTTTTTGTGCCTCGAAGACGGTGCACCAATGTCAATTCCCTCTGCAAAAGCTGACTTGTTTCTGGCTAACAGGTATGAAGCTTCTGATTTATTGCCTGGGCAAAAGTACACGTACCGGTTGATCGCCCACAATCAACTGGGTCCGTCTCCTCCAAGTTCTGTTGTGGAGGTTAGGACGCTGTCTTCTGCTCCAGGAGCACCGCTACCACCTACTTTTAGCAAAATCACGCCCACTAGCGTTTACATTAAGTGGACCTCCCCAGTGCGTGACAATGGGAAGCCGGTGACAAGGTAAGCAGCTCATAGCTCGTAAGGCACATGTATTAAATACATGATGTTGGTGTACCCCTCGCTCGAATCTACTTGTGAAGTCGTGAAGTCATATTCTTGTTGTGGTTCATTGCTCCTTGGGGTTCTATGCAGCTACAAGCTTATAATGGACGACGGCCAAGGTGGTCCTTTACGGAAGGTGTTCGAGGGTGGTGCCACATCACACAAAGCCGTGAAGCTTCGGCCTGCTTCAAGCTACCGGGTAGCAGTCCAGGTTCGTTCCTTACTTCATGCTTTTAATGGTGAACCTAGCATTGAGAAGCGGTTCCCTCTCTAATGTTCTCGAAATGTTTGTGCTTGCAGGCGATCAATTCTCTTGGACCAAGTCCTTTCAGTGAGGAGAGCGTAGTTGAGTTACCTGTGGCCCCTCCACCAACACCTGCAGCTCCGAAGGTCGAGGTTTATGAGGAGAAACAAGCACCAATAATGCCTGTTAAATCAGCAAAACCATCTCTTCAGAAGGAACTCACAGAGCTGTTGAAATTCATGAAGGAGATCAGTAGGAGAATTCAGGAGCCGTGGTCATTGAAGACAAGACGTTACATAGCCGGTGTAGCATTTTCTATTACTCTAATTGCTATATTTGTCACTCTTCTGTATAATTAGGATAGGACCTGTTTTCTCAGGGGAAGGGAACATTTGTCCCTCTATATAGAAGCCCCAAGCTCCCATCACCAGAAACCGTTCGCTTACCCTCCGCAATGCAGAAAGCCTGCTCACGGGAAAAGAAGAGTTACATACTTTCAGGGTGAATTCACCGATGATTCTGCCCCTAGTAGTCTCGGAATGAAGGGCACTACTTAGATTCTGGTATATACGAGTAAACAATTAGTTTCCATTCACTTACATAGATTCAAAAATTCTAAAAATTCTATCAATTTTTGACCGTCCTGTGACTTCTAGTTGCGCATACCTCCTCCGTGGAGGAGCTCTCAACTGTACCGACTGCTCCACTCCTATATTTCTGAAATAAAGATCCAGCCCTTTGTTGGCTGAATAATACTGCAGCATTCTGCAGGTATTGCAACAAGCGTTTGTACTCCTTTCTTTTAGTTCTGTTCTCAGCTTCGTATCTTGTAGAGGTTTATATCAATAGGAAATGTACAACTGGTCTTTGGTGGTTGTGAAGCTACCTCCACAGAACTGGTTGGCGAGGCGTTCAAGCTGGAGAATGAGCTTCATCCGGCTTTCATACAAATCATCTATACAAGGTCCTGAAGCACTACAATCTAGTCTGCATCGGGGATGCCTTCGGAGTAGAACAGATGCCCATATGCGCGACTTCGACTCCCCTGGCTGGAATCTGTGTCGAGAGGTGTAGCATACATGAGATCGGAGGTGGGAGGGAAGGAGGAGGTGGACATGGAGGATATAGATGAGGTGGGTGGGAAGGTGGAAATGCTGGTGTCATAGTGGACGGCGCTGAGGACTTTGTGCAGCACTTGGGCATTTTCAAGGGTAGTGACATCGTATGGCCTGCCGTCGCGTTGGCTCGCCAAGAAGGCTTCAAGCTCAATACGCATGGCGTCTAGAGCGGCACTCTTGGTCTCCAGGGCCAGTCTCGCTTCACTCAGTTTCATCTGAACGCGCTCCTCCCGCCAGACCTCGGCCGTCTGCAGCATGCGCCGTTCTTCTTCCAAGGCCTCTCGTGCTTGCTGTGCCTGCCGCTTCTGCTCTTCGGCCTCGGCCTTCTCGGCTCCCGTCTCCTGGGTCAGCTCGCGGCACACCTCTTCCATAACCAGCCGGGCCTTACGCTCCCTCTCAAGCTCCTGAACAGCTTTGCTCGTCGCCGTTTGAGCCTCTGTCAACTCCTTCATCAGCTTCCGGTTGGCACTTTCCAATCTCTGCTTTGCCTTCCGCTCCTCCTCCAACTCCTCCTTCACCGCCTGCACTGCTGCATTCACCCGCTCTTTCTCTTTCATCTTCCAGGTTTTCTTCTCCTCCGAAAACCTGCTCACGAGTCCCTCCATCTGCCGTTGCCGTAACCTGTGTGGAAGCTCAAGCTCTCTCACCCGGGCATGCGCTTCCATTAACTGCGTGTGCAACGCCGTCGTCAGATTCAGGCTGGAGTTGTGCTCTGCCTCCAGCATGCGGATTTGATTGAACACCTTCAGCAGCTCTCCTGACGTTGTGGTGGCTCCGGCGGACATATCACCCTTCCCCTTTGTTGCAAACAGCGGATGGGGTATATGTCTTTGCTTACCGATCTGCCACTCGCCAGATAAATAGCTAGATGTCAGTACGAGGTTTGCATGCTTGTCGAGATAGCTTTCCAATGACTTTGCGTTGACAATTGTAGACATTATGCGAAGCAGTTTCTCTAAAATGTGCAACTGAATGATGCATATTTAGATGAGTGTTGCTTACAGAAAAAAACAATCTGGTACCTAACGCTCTTAAGACGCTCTCGATAGAAATTTTTAGGGAATGATGATTCTGACTTACGAGAGTGGGAGTAGGAGGGGAAGCGTGAGCAGAGTCGTCGCCTGGCCCCATGCCGCTTCTGGTCAACAGTCTTTGAAGTTCTCCTGTCTGGCACAGCAACAGAACTGACAACATCAATGAACAAGAACCTCAAAAGTTGTGATAACACAAAGGTTGGATACAAAGCACGAACCTTGCGACGGCTGGTGGACTTGCAGCTGGAAGTGGATTCGGAGCGGACGTACTCAGGCTGCGATTGAGGACTGGCGTTTACGTCAGAAGGAGTAATGCCCAGTAGAGACGGGGTCCAACCGGGGCTATCTTCATTATAGAGGCTGGCATTCAGGGCAGCAGGAAGTGGAAGTTCCTGGCCTTCATACAACCTCGCCGCCAGTTTCCGTGCCGACAAGTGAGGAGCTTCATCGGGTGTCGCTATGGGTATCCCTGCCTCATAGAGCTGGCAATCGTCGAACGCCTGCTTCCACCTGGGCACGGGCGTCCTCGGCGTCGCCGGCCGTCGACTCAAGCTGCCTCGCCTCATTCGCTTTGGTGATTTCTCACGCCTGCTCATTGCACCTCGATCAACCGCCCGTTCCTGCCACTCCTCGATCTCATGCAACTCCCATAATTTCGACAAATTGGGCCCAATTCTCCAAATCTATCAACCATTTATCTTTCCTCCACAGCCCGTTAAATGGCTCAATCCATTTGTGCAACAAATACGAAACCACACTGTAAGCTACTTCTATCCCAATCTGGCTACTACATGGTAGCCATCGTCCCGTTTTCGAGGCAGAAGTACTGTTGCAAAAGTATCAAGAGACTGTTAACCCCTCCCCTACAGAAGCTAAAAAGGTGAAAGGACGCACCCCGACGCTCATACAAAGACCAGAGGTATAGTTCCAGTTACAATTACTGCCAATTCCGTCCGATTCGAAACACCACTACACAGCAAAAGCTTCAAGACATGAAATCTAATATAGACACATGAGAGTCGGTAGAATGGTGGTTTCAGTCTGTAGCTGATGACCTAGTACTGACTCCCTGAAATCCCGCTTGCAAAGTGAAGAAGCTAGGAACCTGCATCGTGATCCAAAGAGGAGTAGAAGTGTCGGAGACGGCAAACAGGTAAACCGGCCAGCCACATCAGCTAGCAAATAAACTGAGCGTGCAATCTAACTGCATGGGCGGGCGGGGCGGCCGAGCAATTCAAGTCTGGAGACGAAGACTAGGTTGCGGCAGAGCAGATTCTGGTATCATGGGGAGTTAGGACATGATGATTGGGTGATTCTCTCGGGGTCTGGTGGAGCCCTGGCGCGCCGACCATGATGCCAGTTTTGTTTGTGTGATGTGTACGTTATTCACGAAGTCATCCGGAACCTTTCCACAGTGCTTATCGAATCTTTCTTGCAATGGCTTTTGCTTTGTTTTTGGTTCGGCAGGTGAGTCTCATCCCATGCTTTTGCAACTGTGGATTTGACAAGTGCCAGGAACAGTGTCGTGAGAAAGTGGTGGTGGCAAAACTGTCTGGATTAGCTAGGCTTGTGATTCTATCAATAACTTATTTTAATGCTAAGATGGTGAAGATATTTCATGTGTCTGCCTCTAAGTAACATGCACGGTGTTCACTAATGAGGTCTAATAAAGCAAATCACTGACGATTTCAACACCTACGTGCGGCAAATCGACTGGCACCCAACCAAAGAAAGAGGAGGACGCACTTTTCATGTCAACTGCGATTCATGACCCGGAAGCGCTCCTTTTCCGGGCTTGTGGCTTCTCTGGTCAATGAGAAGTTTTTTTAGGTGTTCCACGTTATTCAAAACTGAATACTCAAATATTACCTCATTAGAAGTGGTTTCTGATATTGTGAATGATGAATTACAAGCTCAATCATCTGATGTTGGTATCTAAATAAGTTGTAATTTGTAAGAAAAATCAAATGTGATGAATTCAAGTGTGTGCTTAAAAATATTTCAAAGTGTACATGAAGTGAAGTACACTAAAGACAATCTTACCTTTTGACTTGGGGATGAGAAGCCCATTGGTAGTCATTTGTGTAAGAGATTAAATGTAGAAGGGTAATGGCGATTCAACCTTTTGCCTTACTTCCTAAACTTATTTACTACATGATAAATGATACTTCAGAATTTTCAATGATTCCTTGTACATTATAAATAGTCTTTGTACTTATTTACATATTTAACTGACTCCAGAAATATCATATCCTAACTTTCATGCTTGTGCACATTTTTATTGTTTCACTTGATAAGCAAGTTCCGTGTAACATGAATGTATATCCCTGAAAATAGACACCTCAAATTAGCCATATAGCAAACTATGCATAAAATTACTTCCTAAACATCTATCTTAAGAACCAAATAAGAACTTCTTCAAACATCGTGTTTCCCAATCAATAACTTCTAAAGTGTTCTAAAATGTTCAATCAAAGTATCTAAACTGTACAACAATATCCATATCCATCATCAGTTTAAGTCAGTTACAGGCCTGAAAGTAAGGGCATCTGCCCCAGAACAGACATGACAGTTGATCGTGTGCATCAAATATAAAATTTAGCTCAAAGCATCAGAACCCTCTTTTTGGGAGTTTGTGAAAAAAGAATAGATATATTCTCCTATGATTTATCTCGTTGGAAATTGGAGTGGTGAGATAAGCCACTGCTCCGGTCGAATATGAACCACCAATCCACTTTGCCAAGGACCAAATCCATTAGATGCTCTTAAAAACTAAGCGATGTCAGTGTTATCGTATATGAAGCAAGTGGATGTTCTGAAATTCAATTCTACACGAACTCCTTTGTATCAAAGATTCAAAAATTGCGCTACCAACAATATACAAATGGCTACAATACTCTCGTCAATGTGACGAATGAAGCTCTGATGAAGTTTAAAATCTTTGGAAATTGGGACCGCCGAATGTGGGTGTGAGTAATCTGAAGAGACCATCTGGGTTATCTGTGTGTACCTGCACAAGCAAAAGAGTTCAGGGTTTTAGGATCTTAAAATCTGTGTACTAAAAGTCATTCTGACATTTTTACTCCTGAAGCCAAGTGGCCCAAAACGAGCTTCAGATGATACGCTTAGCAAGTAAAAGCAGCTTAGCGCAAAATCTTTCTCAAAATCATGTGTAGTCGAAATTCTTCACTTAACCTGACGACAATCGAAACTTGAGTTTATGAAGAAAGAAACACACAAAACGTGGCTAAGATCATGAGTCTGATTTCCTGGAAGGAGATTATGGAGTAGCGGCAAACAGAAGGATTTACGGCACACCATTATACTTACCCAGTGTCCAGCATCCTCGAGGACATGCATCTGCACTCCCGCACCTTCACACGAAGCGATTTGCTCGGCGGTGTGAATTCGTTGCACATCCTCATGACACCAGCGATGCAAACTTCGCTCGGCTCTTAAGAAGTTGATGTGCACCCCCTCTGGGACATCATCCACTAACGACCTGTCCATTTCAACCATCCAAAGTATCAGTAAAACCAATAGCAGAATTTAAAGAGACGACGATGTGTATGGAGAGTGGTGTACCATAAGTTTGTGTCTTCATAAGACTTGTACATGTCGGCTATACCCTCCAGATCGAAAACCCATTTATATCCTGAGCCCTCGCCTTTTGTGATGGCTTTCAAGTTGGTCGTCATCCACTGCACGTAGCACCAGGGAACGTTGTGAGAATCGATTTACAACTCGAGTATTGACTGTCAAATTTGTGTGTTGCTTTTTCAGGTACTACGTAAGCAAAAGGATAAACGAGAAAGATAATATTGCTTGCACAAACTCTCAATGAATGTGAAACTTTTTCTGAACTTTCATAGTAACTGGAACAGCATGGAACCTGGGCAACGCCCGCAGAGAAGCCCCTGTGGGAGAGGGCATCGATCAATGCTCTTCTTGAGGGAAGCTGCAAGCAACAATAGGTTTATAATCAGGCCAACAAAGCATGCTCGCAACCAAGAAGTTCTTAACACCTTCGGCCTCAAACAATATGAAGTTCACAAGAGCAGTCGCTTCAATCGAGAAAGAAGGTAAATACGTCCAATAATATCAACTACTTTGGAAAATTCAGCTTATTGAGGCTCTTTGAGTGAGATTTTCTTTTTTTTGGTTACCATAGAAGGCATCTGACGAAGAGCGGCAATGAGTTCCCCAGGATGGTCCTCGCCATCTCCACCGGATCGAACTTTGCCAGGAGTAGCATCTAACACCCACACCTGCACCATCCCATCCGCCTTGTGAGCTTCACATTCCCTCAAATCTCAAAACCCTAAAAGAGCCTCAAACTTATATATTGCATTTGACACATACCATTATCCATCGAAGAATTTGTTGTCCTTTAGAGATTCAAAACTCTCCATTTCATATCGAGTGTGACATGAAAAGTAAAGTAGGGAGTAAAAAGACAACGTACTCGAACGGGGCGTGCTAGAGGTTTGGCTGCTTGATCCACCATGCTCATCGCCACTACAATCATCCAGGATTCCATATCAGTACAAAAAGGATCCATCGAGGCTACAAAATCTAGACGAAGCAACAAGGCTTAAATCTTCACCACAGCTACTCTATAGTCGGACGTATACTAGATTCAACTCTTTCTTTTTCAACGAGTATGTTTACGACAGTAAGAGTATGAATGTCTTCATTGTCGGAGAATGTCATAACCTCGTGTAGAGGTTAGACCCTTTCTTGGAGAATTATGAGTAAGAATTGAACCTGTAGTACTCATATTGACGAACCAATCTCTAGAAGTCCTACTTTGTTTAGTGAAAAGAAAGGCGCACCTTTGCCTCCAAAGCTGTGGCCTATTAGAACACGAGGAGTGAGCCTGAGCTGCCCCATGAGTTGCAGGACATCACGAGCCGCAGACCCCACTGAATGAGGTCCGTGCTTCTTCAAAGAAGCCGACTCACCATGGCATCGGAGATCCACCAACAGAAACTGCAACAACAACAACAACAACAACATCCAACAATTAACTCTTCTTCTTCTTCTTCAGTTACATGATCAGAATGCAAGTCACTGCGACCAAAGCTTCTCTCGTACACGATCTCTATAAGAGAAAATCCAGCAACTTCGACATGATCATATGGCGGCTTCAGAATATTCCCACTCACCTGCCAGGTTGGAAACGCTTGCGCAAGCCTTTTCGCAAAGGAAGCTGCCCAAATGCCATACAAAAACACCGTCAGAAATCAGTTACTGTACAGGAATAAGCCCTTTCTTATATGAGTTAGTATGGAAATTACTACTTTTCGCTCAACCTATTGAATATGCCACTTAAAATGATGATTATGTATACTAGTCTTACATCCCAAGATGGTAGATCAAAGCTTTTGAAGACCAATATGTCACTATCCTTGGCTAGTCAGAAGAATGTATAATATCTTTGACCCTTCCAGCGATACTATCTCGAATATGTTAGCCAGTAATGAAATTCTTGACATGTCTTGTGATATGCTGATGATGGATGAATTGGGCAAAAATGACACTTTACCCCAGTTTCGGCGTCCTCCCAAAATGCCGTGCAACAGGACAGCAGTCGGCGGTTCAGGAGTTGCTCGGTCTCGAACCTCGCTCCATCGGGCCTGAAGGAATCTTATTCACGTTATAAAATCACCACTCATTCGTAAAAAAATCACATTGCATGTCACATGGTCGGCAGAAGAAAGCAAAACCTCTTTCAATCAACTAGAGTCGCCGTCTCTAATTAAGACAATGGAAGTTTTCTCCTACTCTGCTTCTCTTAAAACCTAATTGAATGCTTTTTCCCGAACTATGAATGTGATGTTCGCCCAGAAATGCATTCTCCGAACAGTTACAGCGCTAAAGCTTGTAATGAATAAACCGAGAAAAACATGTAACATGAAGATAGTTGCGAGTTATGATTACATACCAGAGCCCCTTGCACAAGCTCATAACCCTGCACACGGAAACACCGATGAGAGGCTAAAGTGTAATAGCTCAAGACATTTATAGCTCTTGAGATCACCGAAGACCCTCATGTAAGCATAGGGTTGATGAAATCAAGACCTGAAAGACTCCCCTTTTTCGATACAGAATCAGCCCTAGTTAGGATTCGTGATTAGTGTACACTAGAAGATGAGGATTCCTCACCAATGCTTTGTTGGGCGTCTGCGATGGTGGAATACGAGTGACCACTGGCCTTTCCTCCGTCAATGTCGCTTGCACGGACGCCACACTGCTACTGCCTCCCCTCCTTTGCAATACCACGCTACCAGTCCGCGACGACAAGCACGAGCCCAGAAACTCATTCTACAACCATACATCACACAATCAATCAAGAACTGCCCATTCCCATCACTCACTCAAATTGTAAACTTGCTCTCCTCAATCACCAGGGTATCATTTTTGCTCAGCCGATTGGTGAATGAGCTACAGAATGTGAAATCTAGTCCACAGGACGAGATCAGCAATCGGCTGATGATTTTGCAGCCACGAGAAAGCGAGCGACCTCATGGAATGATTCATCGGATAGCTTGATGGATTGGTAGGTACCTCAAAACGGGTTCGGAGGTGCGAGACGCCGGAGGTGAGCGAGTTCCGGGTAGAGTGCGCGAGCATTATGGCGGGCTTGGCCATGGCGGACGGCTGTGAGAGAGAGCGAGACGCAGCTACGTTACTAGATGTTCCCGCACCTGCTCAGCAGCGAGCTTGGAGGTGGTGGCTCCGAGTCGAGCGAGCGAAGGTGGGGTGTCCGGTCTCGCGGACTCCGCCCCACCCCCACCAGCTGCATCGTCCACCAGCTGATCAAGGGAGCCAGATGGACGATTGTTTGGCTCGCGGGCGTTGATTCATTCCTTCCGACATGTCCTTTTTTCTTTCTTTCTTACTCTCGATCTCCGAGTGCTGCCTGCCGCTCATTTCCGTGCTCGAACGCCCACTCCTCATTGGACCCTCCCTGGATGAACGCTCTTACACATCCATTGCTAGCTTTTTAGTTCTCCTTTTTACCCTCCGTGGCTCCTTCTTGTGATACTAACGAGGTTTCAGTGTGCCCCAGATTCTTGTCCAGATTCATTGAGGTCGCAAGGGGAGCAGGAAGTCATGTCTGAATGTAAATCAATTGTCAGCAACCCGACTTTTCAGCTTGGTAGCAGAAGTTCACTGTTTTACGTCAGATTTGTGGGCGACTATCAACAGAGCAAATTGTGTGACTTGAGATCGAGGTTGTCAAGGGGGTGACGCACTTCACGTAATCTTGAATGGTAAATTTTTCCTTCTTCTTCCAGAATCCGTAGTGGGGCTGATATATCGCTACTATCGTGAAGAAGCTCATTTCTGGCCACCATAATCTCCATAATCTCCGCATGATGATCACATGTGCAATCGTGAAAGGTATGTCGTGAAAGGAAGGTGTGAAGAAGTGACATGTGAACCTAATTATTTATTGACATGCGCTTACATTTTGATATTAGGAGCCATGATTCTCGTCTGCGTGACCGGTTTCCCAACATTTTGCAACTTGGCTTACCTTTTCTGATCGGATTGAAAGTTTTGGATTTTCTATGATCCCAACTAAGGTAGACAGACCTATAACCGACAACTTAAGGATTTTAGCACATGATGTTAAGGTATATATATTTTTTAGAATTTTTCATGTGTGCAAACATAAGGTTCTTGTTGAATGCAAAAAGTTTCGTGATTTTATTTGCATTATTCAAATAGTTGTAATTGTTTGAAGTGAAAAGTTGCTTGCGACCTAAAACCGACCTCATGCTCAAATATACAAATGAGGTACATCTGTCCTTTCAAAATCTAGGAATTGGGCTAGATCGGTTATTAGTCGCCTGTCGGTTTTGGGTCTGTCTACCTTATTTGAGAGATATCCATTTTCCTGTGCAGTCGGAGATTGGCCGTAATTTGCAGGATTTTTCTGAAAACTTTGAAAATCCATTGTGAACTCAAAAATGATCGGATTTGAAAGCCGTGAAGCGGAGTGGATTGGATTCACACTAGAATGTACTACAACCTTGTGGTAATTTATTTATTTTTTATTTTTTTTTTTTTTTTAATATCATTCAACTTATTACACTTACTTCATACACCATTTAATATTGACTACTCTTACCTTTTGATTTGATACAACTACAATGTACATTTCAATTGCAGAAGAGCTTCCAGAGTTGTTGTGGAGACACTTGACCGCATGCCTATAAAATAAAAAGCATTTCTTCTTTTTGAGTCTTTGGTTTGGAATGGTTTCTTATGGGTTCCCAAACAAAACTGAAGGTGGTAAAAATACTATCATTTGAATTTGGCAAGAATACTAAAAGAATTTAAGTTAGGTATGAGGGTCACCACTCTAATAGCCTCCAACCATATTTCAAGTCCTTGTGAGAATTTTTAGTAGTTTGAAAGGTCTTCACATGTTTTGGGAAAACTTTACTAATTAGTAGTACTTATTAAGAAACTCCTCCAAGCCAATAACCAAACAAGAAATGTATCAATGATATCATAAGTATGCGCTCAAGTGTTTCAAGAACAATTTTGGAAGCTCATTTCAAATTTGCGAGTGGAATGTACATTGTAAACAAATCTAAAGGTAAGAGTAGTCGATGGTAAATGGTGTACGAAGTAATTGTAATAAGTTGAAATGTACATTGTAATAAAATCAAAAGGTAAGACATTCCTCCTAGCCAAAAAAACAAACAAGAGACATATCAATGATTCAGTAAGCATGGGCTGAAATATCTAAAAAACAACTTTAGGCACTCATATCAAATTTAAGAGTGAAAATGAACATTGTAATCGAAGCAAAAAGTGATAGTGGTCAATTGTAAGTGGAGCATGTACATTTATAGTTTTTTCAAATTTACAAAAAAGAAGGTATTTTTTGCAATGAAACTGTGAAACACTCCGATGTAGTTCCAACGCCTTTTACGGATTGCAATTTTGATCATTTTTTAGTACACACGCACATCTCAGACTTTTCTCAAAGAAATGCTTTAAAAGGGAGTTCGAGTTATTGTGTACCCCATAGTACACTAGGATCCTCAATCTTGCAAACCTCAAAAGTATGGCCACCGTTTTTAATATTAAGTACAGCGTCTAGGAACATTTTTGAACTTCACTACAGAAGAGTTAATGATTCCTTAGTGTTATACGGACTAATTACATATACACAATATAAGCTTGTATTGTTGATCAGTATTTTACCCTCTATGTTGCTCAAAATGGGGATTTTTGAATAAGATATAGGAATTGACGCTCTTGGTAAAATAATTTCAAGGACAAAACTTATAGCATTTTCAAATCTTAAAATAACCTAATACTAATCAACAACTCTTAAATGTGTAACAATCAATAGAAATTTCCCTAATCTAATTAAATGTTTTTATATTCTACTTATTCCGGTTGGTGCTTCTATTTACACTAGAAGTAGGAATTTTGTTGTTGTAGTTAAATTCATTGATTTTTTATGAAATTATTTCAAAATACAATCACCTATTTGGCTATTTCCACAAAGTTAAATATGACGACTATTTGGCCATTTCTACAAGTTAAGAATAAATTAGCTATTAGGTCTTTGTGCGCATAAATTGACACTAGTGTACTTCCGGCTTTTTTATATAGCTCACTATATAGGTGAGTTAAGTGTGCGGTACGATCTACGAGCCTTTACTTATGATAAGGGTTGGCGTATAATTTGCCACCATATTAGAGAACTATTCTACATGAGAACCACTATGCTTTGTAATTTAGGGGGTGCACGACGTGCTCGACAAATGCTTGACACTTTTTTTCTTCACAAGGTCAACGCCGCTCACAAATTGTAGAGTCATCTCCTAGTAGGTCGAGATGCTTGAAGAATTGAAGGTGGCGGGGGTGTGCAGCAAGCAAAGTGAAATCATCATTGTAACAAAAGTAAAAATCGACACTTCTAGTGCGCTTGAAGGTGGAGAGACAAGACTTTAAGGATTGAAGTTTTTCTTCCACCTCCAAGCACAAACACATCCCCGAGCAAGTGTCCAATCAGGGTATGCTTTTCCGGATTGTCCGGACTTTAGAAAAATGTCCTTTTGGAAATGAAAAAAATATTGGAAAATTACAAAACTTTCATGGTGTCATAGATGGCATGTTGGTACACAATAATCATGTGATTTATAGGTTAAACTCAAAAATTGAATATTTTCCTAATTTATCATATTCAGCACTTGTTCACATTATAGTAGCAAAATGACTATGAATTTAAGATTTTATATTGAAACAAATAATTATTCATGCATTTTATTAAGTTTATATTTGAGCATTTCATATAGTTTCAAGACATAGATAATATGAAATCATAGTCCTTTTAGGTTGTGTAAAAATAGCTGATTTTTGAAAGTTCTCATAAGTAAGGAAATATAGTAAAACATCAAATCTGGATTTAAGATTAAACATAGATATAACTCTAATCTTGTTTTAACTAAATTTCTTCTTCGTCACCTACTTTGCTTTAAATTGATATTCCAGATTGTTCCTTTTGTCTCAAAAAGGAATTAAGACACATTCCTTTTTGAAGACTAAAGGAATGAAAAGGAATATGAAAATTGTTCGATTTTTCTTGCTCAATGCAATTTTGCATGGAGTATTACAAGTTTCTCATGAATCCATCATTGAATACATGCGAATTGAAAAAGTGTAATTTCTAGCACACAATAAGTGAAACATAAAATGACAGTGTTTTAGTAAGACAGTCCTTTTTGGTACCCGTATCAGACACTTACCCCCCCCCATTATATTTACACTTAGAGATATAATAAATTTTGAGTATAAAAAGATTAAAAAAATCAAAAGTTAAAAAATCATTGACAACCAATATATCAATCAAGGAGTTAAAGTATGACGAACAATTATGTAGTACCAAGTGAATGCCGTATTTCACAAAAGATACAAGGCTCTGGGAAAACCAAATAGGGTATGTAAGACGATGGTAGGAGCTTGTAGACCTTCAATTGATCAAAGGTTTTAACATAGACTCATTGAAAGAAAGTTCGTGTCTTGAAGTCACTCAAAACAAGTCAAGTTTTTCATAGTTTGTGTCAAAATACAACAATGGTCATGTTTTTTCACAACAACATGTCATGTACTCATATTGCATCCTTCATGTCTAACTTTCATACATTTATATATGACTATTCAACACTAAAATCAATTTGTGTGAGTCGTTCTCACGTTAGATTAACCTTATGTTCAAGCTGAATATAATTTGCAAAAGACTGATACACTCATATGTAGGGTTTTTGTCAAAATAGGGGTAACCCTACTTCTTGACTAGAGTATTAGTTGTTAAAATTTCAATTTCATTAAAATGGTGGTATTTTGGAATTATGGCCCCTTAAACATTGACATCCTCAAGAACTTCTTGCATGGTGGGCATATGCCAAAGTTACGTGAATTCTTAAACAATAACTCCATAGAAATAGCCGTAGCTTTTACATGTGGTGATGAATGTCTCATCTTCCATTAAAGTCTTTCCCCAATAGGTAAATAAGCATTTTCTTGTTTTAGTTTGGCAAACAATACATAATTCTCAATAAAACACAATGCCAATGCAAATAGTCCAATCTTTGACAAGCTTTGCACATTTTCCAAGAATGATTATCTTGTTCCCTCCACAATGAGCTTGCTACAACGCACTTTTTGCATATTACATTAGAACCCACTGTTTAAGAGAACCTAGTCATATTGTGAGAACCTAGTCATATTCCAAGCATTACTAGATACGATCAAAAGGCTAGTCTTCCCACGAGGAAGATTCTAACCTAGGAAGATTCTAACCTTCAAGCTCATTTTCAAACGTACACCTTGATTGCTTTATGATACGCCTATGCGCTCCAAGAGTTTTAATTCTGATGCAATTCCTTGTTTTCCATAAAACTTCCAAGTTTTGTATCACTCCTTGCAAATTCCTTGTTTTCCAGAAAACATCCAATTTTTGTATCACTCACTTGCTTGTGACTTTTGCTACCAATTTCCCCTTGTCCGGTGGCCATTGGGATATTAGCATTACGAACGGACACTTCATTCACGCCGGCCCCTTAGAAAGGGACCGGAGTTTCTATCTATCTTCGATCTATCTGACTTTTGCTCATTCACACAATCTCCTTGCAAAACTAGCCACAGATTGCTTATTCAGAATCACTCAGCAGACTTTCTCAAAATCACTCAGCAGACTTTCTCAATTTGTGTCTATGCAGATGTTCTTTCTCTTCTTTGAGCCAATAAATGCCCTTGCTTTCAAGTGACGGCCAAATATCAATTTGTCTCTCTGCAAATGTTCCTTCTCTTTTTTGAGCCCATAAATGCACTTGCTTTCAAGTGATGGCCACCAAATTACAGACGATGTCAAAGTCCCATCATACTCACGCATGATGAGCACACTCACACATTCTAGAAGCCTTCTAGTACTGCAGAGAGTATTCAACAAACAAGCCAGTCAACTCCAGTCTTCGACATTTCGTACCGATGGACGCAGGCACACCGTCAATACTCCGTCACGAAAAAAATCATACAACTGACAACAACACCGTCAATGTCACACCAGTCCTGCTATTGCAGTAAAGAGGATTGCGACCTTGTCTGTAATGATCACTCACAATGTTGACTGATAGGTGAAAAACGAAAGACAGTTGGTGGGAACTGCAGTGCATGTCACAGCACAAAATCAAATTGTTAGGTACATGGTACATTGATGCTTTCGTATGAGGTTTCAAGCGGCCTCAATGAGAGTGTGCTGTGCAAGCTTAGATTGAATGATGGAGGTGAGCTTGGCAGAATCAGATGATGATGATGATGATCCAGCAGAATCCATGGCCCGCAGCATCGCTACATACATGTCGAAGTTTCGGCTCGACAGTCCTCCGGGCGCCACTGCAGCTCGCAGCTTCAGTTCCATCTCTTTCACGTTCTGTCGAATCACTTCCCCTTCTTGGAGTAATTTTCGCACCTTGTTCGCGATCTCCTCCTTCCGCACTCGCCGTGTGAAGTGGCCACTCCTCTCCATGTCCTGCTCCAGGTCTATGGGTTCCCGGATCAACTCCATAGCCAATCTTGCAGTGTCCACCACAAACCTGCACACCATCCATGCTCCGTTACTTTGCCGAGATTGACTGGACACTTCATGATGCACAATTTCCTGGTAATGAACAACACGTTAAGGTCCTAAGTATTATAAAGTATAATTATCCTTCACATGAAACTCGGGTGGAGCATTGGGCATTGTACAGATTTGATCGGATGTGATAACCATGGTTGTGGCTACTAACCGGTTGTTGAGATTTTGGTCTGCCCAAAATGGCCATGTGAGCATGGGGACGCCGGCCGCGATACTCTCCAAGATCGAGTTCCATCCGCAATGCGTCACGAATCCTCCCGTTGCTGGATGCGCCAGAATTCGTTTTTGGCAAGCCCATCCGCCGTAACACAGTCCTCGTCCTTTCATCCGCTCCTCGAAACCTAAAGAAAAATCCCAGGCATGGTTCAGTATTGGTCAAACGTATATCGGGCTCACAGACTCCGGACGTAAACCAGTACCTGGAGGCAGATACTCTGTCATTGATGTGGATGGTTCGGAGGAGGGCTCGAGAATAGGAAGTGAGTCGGGACGACGCATGACCCATAAGAATGCTTGCCCGCTAGCTTCGAGCCCCGTAGCCAACTCCAGCAATTGCGAAGCTGGAAGCGTCGTGTGGCTTCCGAAACACACATACAGAACCGAGGCAGGCTTCTGTGTGTTCAACCAAAGTATACAGGGGTCCGTCTCCTCCACTGCTGGCAGGTTCAGTGCGGTGCTAGGCTCCGGTTGCAATGGCCCGATGTCGAGCAGATACTTCGTCTGCAAAGAAGGAATCCCATGTCAGAGTCGTGACAAGGAAGAGTCGTTGCGGCGGAGGAATGTTCGAGCGCATACCTGTACGCCGGGAGTGCCGATCACTTCCTGTCGCACTGCATCAATAGCTGTCTTCTCCAATTCATAGAAGCTGTTCACCAAAATCACGTCTGCTCTTCGGTTTCTGTTTTCGTGATAGTGAAACCAATCGTATGTGTCCTCGGACAAGTACATGGTTTGAAGGTCTGTAGGGCGCAATGGAGGCAGACCAGGAATGTCGGTTATTAGGATGTCCTGATTCTCCGGAGTGACTGGAACTCGGCCTTCTCGACCGAGCCGTTCCGACTGCAGTCCACAAGAGAAGTCATATTCAGCACCATTTTATCATAAATATACGTTTCTGCAATGGTGAATTGTTTTACCTGCGAATGTTATGCAATTTGGTACAAATGAATTTACTTCCTCAAGGCCAATCAATTGCTAACATTCACAGCTGATTGCGAAACTTATGCTAGGAGTATACTGCCTCCCAATCGGCAGGATTTTAGCCAAAACCATTTTCTCTTCAAAAGTTGAACGAGTCACAGGTCTAAAATGGTTTCGGTACACAGATTTCAAAGAGTCGAGAGTCTAAGGCATAGTGCATCTTTCTGTTCTGATCACTATTTTAGGTTCCAATACATGGTAGAAAACCAGCAAACACTCAAATTGCAAGTTCTAACTTCAAACCACGTGCGAGGCCGGAAAGAGTACCTGGAGACCGACGGAGAGACAAGTGACAGGCGACACATACAACAGATGCTTGGGAATGCGGAGTTTCTCAGAAGCATCAACAGCCCAACCCGCGAGCATATCGAACAGAACACACACGGGAGAAGCTGCGGTCGGAACACCACGCAGCTGTTGTGCAGAAGGAGAGCTCAAGTCCATGATCAGTTCCACCAGGAGCCTGCACCTCTTCTCCCTTCCAGCTGGTGTGGCGAGCTCGGCAAAAACATCCCTCAGGGGCATACTATCGGAGCCATCGCCGAGCCCCACAAAGCGGATGACCGAATCTTTAAGCTCATCTCTGTGCTTCCGGCGGAGCTCCGCGTGCCGGTGGTCGGAGCTCACGACGGTCACAGTGAAGCCTTGAGATACTAACCGCTTCGCAAACAAGAGGAACGGAATGTAGTGTCCACTCGGTTCGATCGGTACAACCACAATGTGAGGCAACGCAAGTGACCCCATGCTGCACAATCAGCCGATCAATCGATAAATGCTTACGGGTACAAGAACAACGTGCTCCTAACTGCTTAAGTTCCGGAAGAAGTCGTGCATACAATGCATGCTTTGGCTACGAATGCCGCTCGATCGCTGGGTCCAACACCACAAGCTGCAAGTGGGAAATGCATTCAGCATGCCCATATATGCTGGAATATATATTCGTCTCAAACACCGAGGTGTTGAGGACGCGTACATGCCGGCATCGCACAGCTTCAGTTTTAATGCTTTTTCAATGAAACGTCACAGATGCTATTTTGCAAATGTGATACTCTTGCATTAATTTATTGCTGCCACTGTAACGTCATGCTTACCGTGCTCATACCCCGGCCACGCTGGAGGAACAAACTGACCGCCAGACCAGACGAGCACACCAGTTCAGTGAAATTACAGCAACTTCAAGAAATGAGTCTACGAGGGTATCAAATTTACAAGGATCAAAATAATAAATGTTGGATATGATGGTTTGAGAGCATGAAGTAACTAACAACCTCGGGAAAATTGAAAAGAAATTGCCATAAGATAAAAAAAAAAACATAGTGCCAACATTGAGTATGTACAGTACATGCACTCATTGTTTGAGGCGCTATATACAGAGAGGTCAAAATCTTGTTCACTTTCCACAAGCAACCAAAATAGCTGCAATTCGATTTGGCATGCTAGCATACAATCTCTCACATTGTTGTGTGGTGATTTTCTTATAACTCTCCTAGACACGCTTCCACAATTGCAAAAGACCCATAGGAGGAGTTGACTAGGAATTCAAACTAAACCCCAAACATGTTTTATGGGATTTAGATCTCAGAATTGAGTTAGCCACTCTAAAAAAATTAAACAATGAGTGGTTGCTCTAAGAACCATTTATGAACAATCTTTGCTTTGTGTATGGGAGCATTATCACCCTTGGAAAATGACGATATTGAGGTTCAAGTATTCTAATCTCTTGGAACTTAAGTACGAATCCCCATGCATGGTTAAAATATAGTCCTTCGCATTTAAACATCCATCCACCTTCTGAAAACCACCTATACTTCTTCTTGTCATACAACTCCATAGCATCAAAGACCTTCCATCAAACTTCATTGTTTGCTTCACCGTACAATCACGCAAGCTTTTTTTGTCAGTAATAAGAATCTCTAGAGCACCTCGTTTTGGCAATTCCTAAGCTACTACAATGTTTCTAACACTTTATTCACCGTTCTCTGTGAGAAACCCAAAGACTTTGCAACCACTTTTGTACTCTGACCTTTTATCAAAAGAGCAAGAATATCTTTCACTTTGTATTCTGGAATTCACTTCATCATATCAATTGTGATTCCTATTCTCCACAGGATGCTCTACAAGACGGAAGAGAAGAGAAAAAAACAAAAAAAAACTTACAAAAAAACACAATCCTCTATGTTCTACACTCATATGAAGTTGATCTAGAAGTCACCTCAGAAAATAAGTCTAATGGTATTATCTAGGCAAAGTGCCATGTAGTATGTATTGAGAGTGCATCAGTGTATGGGTACCTCAAAGCCCTTTTGGGGGATACTATGTCAAGTATCTTCAAGGCACCAGTAGCTAGGCTAGAAACTAGCGTAGTTATAGTGTCCACCCTCGAGAGGGGGAAGTAGTATTGTTCTAATTTCCCCTTGTCCGGTGGCCATCGGGATATTAGCATTACGAACGGACACTTCATTCACGCCGGTCCGTTAGAAAGGACCAAAGTTTCTATCTATCTATCTGAGAGTGCATTAGGCACAGTAAAAATTGGCCCTAATTTATGCTCCCTGACAAGGGCATTGACTCATTTCTTCAGATCGTTGTATCTGCTAAAAATAGTATTGGAAAATAAAATATCGAACTTCTTTCAACCTCTAGCCAATTTCTTTAAACCCTAGTTTTTTCATTCTCTTGAACGCCAGTTCATTCTTACAGTCTTGACTGGAGCATCATCCTAATTATATGAATAAATCCTTTTGTACTGTACAGTGGTCCAGCAATGGCTTGTCTCCTACATCACCACTAATAAATTCTACCTTGCAATGGAACGCCAGTCTCGCTCGGATTTCCAAGATACCCACGTGCTTTGTTCATTCTATTTAAAAAATAAAAAGACATTGAAAAGTAAAAAATAAAATTAAGACCAATTAATGTTACAATGGACTGAAACCAGTACATCCTGAACCAAAGCAAGAGTTTTGCCCGGCGAAGAATTTTTTGTTTTGAGCTAAATACTATCAAGAACAGTCTCCTTCCTAATCCCTAGGACGCCCAGACATACCCATGTCCTACAAAACGCAAAGTCGAGGTAATCAACAAGAGGAAGATTCTTACATTCAGTTTCAGGTTCCACCATACCCATTTCTTGTGACAAAACAAACATTCACTTGTGGCCACAATATTAGTTTGTTAATTCTTTTATTAAATTATTTTTTTGGATTAATAAACAAATCTTGTTGCTCAAACGTGTTTTGAATTTGCACTTGTCACGGCAGATGTACCCCCTCCAAACTGCAAGACAATTATCACTTCCGAGTACGCATGCTTTTACTTACTGATGAGTATACCAGCTACCAACCAACTCTTTGAATCAGTGTTGCTCAGTACTCCGGAGTCCGAAGTGACTTTCCTTCTGACTTTCCTTTCCTGAGTGAAAGTTGAAGTTGAGTTATACCGAGGGTACACTAGCACAAAAGTGGCACTATACCAGTGAGTACACACTCCTTGGGTGTAAAAACACCTGCTTTGGAATGTATTTTGTATTATGTATTCAGGACACTTTTCTACTACACAAGTGGTACTCCCTTTGTCCCATTATAATTGTCCAGTAGGTTCTTTCAAATCTATCTCTCAAGTTGGATTTGAAAAAACCTACTGCACACTTGTAAGGGGACAGAGAAGGCCTTCGCACATGAGGCTTTGAGCCGACGCTGACGCCCGAAACGCCGACGGTGGAGGCTCACCGCAGGCTTCGGGAAAACCTTGCGCCAACCAGCGCCCGTCAGCGCCTGGTCTCTGCGGCACCCTGCCCAAACGCTGCAGCACCTGCCCCACCCACAAACAAAAAACAAAAGTGACCCATCTACTTGGGTCACTCCCACTTATTCCCACACCACATGACCCCACCTAAAAAAATGCGAGGCGGGTCAGCCCTGCTGGCTGCCCGTGTCTCGCGGCGGCCAGGGGCGGCGCCGTGGCTTGGCCGGTCGGCCCCTGGCTAAAATAAGCCTACCAGGCGCTGCCGCAGGCGCCAGGGAGGTCGCATGTGCGATGGCTAAGAGAGGGGAGTGTCTAAATATCCTCTACGAGCGTGGCTTGGATGCAAGGCTCGGGTGGGGGTGGGGAGGGTGGGGTAAAATCTGCCCCTATTTTTTAATTTGTTTAGGCCCCATTTGAACACAAAGGAGGCTTCAGAGGGTAATTTGGGGCCCCAGGCCCCAAATTTTGCAAAAAAAAATTCAAAAAATGGCCCCAAATGGGGAAAACGGGAAGGGCCAGAAAATTGATCCCCACCGAGCCTGGCATCCGAGCCACGCTCGTAGGGGAGAAATAAAGAGACCCCTAAGAGAGTATGTACTGTACTATAGTAGCAGAATTTTGGAACCTGAGAGTTGTTTGAAACGTTCGTGTATGAGTGTGCATGACAAGTCATGCATTAACTTACGGCGGAAGCATCGGAGGAATAGCGCTCACTGTTCAGCTGGTCGGAGACAGCCATCATTCTACATCGAACTCCAGGCACATAATGAAACTGGTTCATGTGTCGCAGAGGCAAGGAAAGTATTCAGAGCTCCCATGTTTTCTGATGGTGCTAGGAGAGCACTGGTGACCACGCCCATGCAGTTAGTTTTTTTTTTTTTTTTTTTTTTTTTTTTTTTTTTTTTTTAAAGAAAAAAAGAAAGAAAAAGTGTTTAACCCCTAAAGTTTCAAAGAGGCCCGTTTTGGGCCAATTTGGCTTTGGCAGCCTCTGATTTACTATTTTTAGATTGCATGAAGTTGAAACCTTTCATGGGTTGTAAAGTTTCTCCATAGACTTTCCGACAGAGTCATCGCATGCTCAAAAATATCCCATACTCTAGGAGATATTCTCAGTCAAAGTTTGAAAACAATATTTCAATCTACCCAATATTGCCCGAATCTCTAAGCCAATCCACTCACTTTTTGAGCCTAATTGGCTCCATGGGCCGCTTGGAGAACACAATTTAAAATCAATAAAGTGGGGGCCAATCCTCCATGTGTAAAGCCCTAGGCAATGTTTCTAGAGGGCATAAAAGGATTTTTTTGACAAAATCAACCTATCTTCATCTTTTATTCTACCTTTGGTAAAGATGTGTAAGCCAAAAAACCACCATGATAGTGGCCTTTGATCATAAAGGGAGTAACAAGAGAAAATGGAAGAAGAAAAGGAGACAAAAAGAGATAAGGAGAAGGAATGAGAATGTAGAAAATTCTCCCGACCGAGTGCCCTTAGAGGGCGCTCTAGCTTTTGGCTTGTCATTTCTACATCATAGCTCAGATCGGGGCTAAGTTTTTTGGAAAGCTAAGCTGATTGTGCATTCACTCTCAAAACCTTAAATTTATAGGATAAGAAGTCTAGAACTGATTGTTAAAGACTAGAGCCCCTTTTCCTAACCGCCGGTAGAAAACTCCTTCAACATCCTTGACTTTGGGAGGTCATTTCTCCCTCCCTACAACTTGGAATTCAACTAGCCACATACAAAAATAAAGCTACTGAAGAGATCTACGATCACCCCAAATCTCAAATTGTTTGGACAAAATCTGAGGGATTGATGGGGAAAGACTGAGATGTACAAGAAAACACACCATACATTCAAAGCAATCATTAGTACTATGAAAGAGGAGATCGATTCTGGAGAGAAGGATGCTCACCGCCTTCATCTTCGTATCAACTAAGCATTACAAAAAAAAAATGTAAACAAACAAGATGAATAAAGATACAAAGAAAATGATAGATTGATTGATTAGAGCTTGAAAACAAGTTATTAAGTACAAATGGTAAAGCCTCCAAAGAAGCCGCTAACTCTAAATCTATAGCTCAATGACCCTAATCTAAGGTGTCTATGGATGAATAGTGCTTCTCTACGGTAGAACACGTTGAAGAACCTTCAGGAATGGATGTAACTCACAACTACGACTATGAAGTTAAATGAACAAAACGAAGACAATCAAGTCATAAACACAAACATGAACATTAAAAGCTGATTGCGCAAGGCTCATGATAAAATACTCAACCCTGAATTAAGCAACTAATTCTATTCTTAATTTTAGGATTCATTAGGGTGATTTTCCTCCTTTAGCCCTTCTCCCTCATCAATTGAATCCACTAAGGGAGATCTTTCCTCCTCTACTTCTTCCACACTAAATCCAACCTAAAGCTTAAAGTAGTAACAAATGATCTATCCAAGACCTTTCAACAACCGTTTTTTTAAATGTGTATATTGTATTCATTATTTAATTAGCTTAAATTTCATCAAATTAGCTTTTAAAAGCATTGTTTGTTAACATTATATTAATAAAAGTAACAAATAACATTAACAAAACAAGAGAGCGCTTACACGCTCTCACAAGATGAATGAGAGGAGACATAAGGTGTTTATTGCTCATTTTTTCTTCATGACTGTTAGGTATATTTTATCCATGAACGACCTCATATTTTTCTTAGAACGGCCTCTATGCCATGTATCGGCCTTCTTTTCTTATATCTCTTAATTTTTGACACTCGAGCCGTGTCAGATCTTGTCCCTCAAGCATTGAATTTTTGGTTGAGGAATGGGCCTTGACTCGACATATAAGGCCCCTCGGGCCAATTTCAAATTCTGGACCAATCACAAGACACTATTTTGCCTTCCATTGGCCCATGCTTGGCTTGGCCTCTCGTGGAAAGCGGCCCATAGTACATTTATCCTCAAAATTTGTCCAAATGGATTATAAAGCATAACCTTTAAAAATTCACCAAAAATTGAGATTTTGTTTTTTTTTCAAGTTTTGTTTTTTTGTACCTGTAGAAAAGGGAATAAGACATGATATTAATATTCAGGTTTTTAATTTCATGATTTTCTACATGACTTTATAATTGTTGAAAATGGGCCTTTGTATTTGAATTTTACCATACTCTGATGTGGAAAATGAAACATTTCTTTGCGTTTTACAAGTTGCATGGGGTAAAAAATTGCGTAGACATATTCCTAACTCACCTAGGAAGAAGAGTTTGAAGAGCCTCAATTCATATTTACCTCTAAAAATGGTTTTTTTGGTCCTCAACACGTTGCTTTCTCTTCTCACAAGAACGAAAATAAAAGAAAAGAAAAGAAAAAAAAAAAAAAAAAAAAAAAACTCTGAATGTTACAATCTCACAAACAAGGAGGAATTAGAGTATAAAATTTGGTGTCCATGATCTTGTGCAATTTTAGTACAAGATCTTATGATTACATACTTCAAGATTTGCCATAAAATGAAAAATCTAATCTTGTTTTGAAAGAATGTAGTATTTAGGGTAAAGCTTGAAAATAGTGACTTCAAACTTTAGGGGTTAATCACAAAGATCCAATTTTGAACGTCCTCGCTTCCAAATAAGGGCCACTAGAAGCCCTCAAAAGTAATAACTTTTGCATTTGCTCCAAATAGACTATGCCCTTGAATCTTAGTATGCCCAAGATATCTTCCCTACTTAGAGCACCTCCACCCCTGCTCCAACTAAGGTGGCGCGGAGCGCTGTTGCAGGCCTCGACAGTTTGCACGCTCCTACCGGGACTCGCGTAACGGCTCTGTTTGTTGCGAACTCTTCAAATCAACTGCTGCACTCGCTAGTTTGTTGTTCTCGTTGAGATTATTGTAAGCCCCACTTTCGGAGGCGATTTGGCTGATTTTATGTTATTTTTCACGATTTAGGGATGAGGCGGATATGGCTGGTCGTGGCCGCGGTGTGTCGGTGGAGCGAAGTCGCGATCTCGTGATCGCTACAGACCAGCGGATGTGATGGCAGATCACGCGATGGCGGGCGATTACGCGTTGCACGCGCCGAAGGATGGCGATGACAGAGAACGAAGGGAGCGGCCGACAGCGAGATGAGAAGGCGTCATGAGTATTCAAGGTCGAGGCGGGCAGGGTCGCGTTGGGCGGGGGCGTGCGACTCCAGGCCTGCATATATCGGGTGCTGCGATCCAGTTGAACTTCGGCAACAGTGAGCTTTACCCTCGCGATTGGAACCAAATGGTTGAGTGCGGTAAGATGAGCTCCACGGCGATCGGCTTCGACATGCAGGCAGGCTTTGCATCTGCTCAGGTAAGTTTTCATCAACAGAATTTGAGGTTCCAGGATCGCGATGGTTCTGGTCGTGTCTTTGTGACTTCGAAGGGAAAGAACTTTGTTCCTGAGGAAGAACGCTAGATAACAGGCAGTGTTCTGGCAATTTCTGAGCACCCAATCTGTGCGAATCAACAGAAGGGTCATGTATTCTGGGAACGGATTCACACACATTGCGATCAGTTTAGGTCGGGTGGTCATAGAGGGGCTCGTTCACTAGAATCATAGTGGCGTACAATCAAGCATGATGTTGCGAAGTTTATTGGTAATTAAAATCAAGTGAAACGGTTGAATAAGAGTGGAGCTAAGGAATCTGATACTTTGCGTATGAGTAGAGAATTGTATCGATTGAAGTTACAAAAAAACACCGAATTTGTTTATAAACACTTCTGGGAGTTAGTCAAGGATTTCCCGCGATAGACTCATGGTGTTACCACATCAAGGCAATCAACACCATCTAAGATCAATTTGGTTTCTTCTGTCCATGTGATACAGTCTTCACATGAATTGGGCACCCGGAAGTCTATGACTGCTCCTTATCCTACAGGTGAAGCAATCACGAGCCCCAATTTTACGGTACGGCCTGATGGCACCAAGGCGGCAAAGGAAGTGGAAGGCTTAGAGAAGGTGGGTGAGAAGACGGCTTTTATCCAAGCTAAAGCCGTTGAGATGATGGTGGAGGCAACCTTACGCAAGGCCGCCTCATTGGAGTACCACAACATGTTGCTCTTCTTCTCCGCGCCGATGGAGGATTTGGGCTTGCCGGAGGCTCACGAGTTCATTACCTTGCTCAGAGAGGAGGAAGTGGCCGAATTGCAGCGTCGACGGGCGGATACGGCGGCTTTGGAGTTGCGGGAGCAATCTCACCGAGAGGCTGTGCAGATGGCACACGCAGCACGCGAAAGTGCTCATGCGGAATTGCAAGCTAGTGAAAACGAGGAAATGTTGAGACATATGCGTCAGGTCAAAGATCAGCTTTGTGTTCGTGATCAACATTTGGACATGAACGAACAATACAAGCAACAAGGTCCCGGTGTGTTTACTCCAGAAGGTGTGATTGACCTCGATTCGACTCGGAAGATCGTCTTCATGTCAAGGTGAGAATTTTTCGTTTGTTGAGCCTCATCACTCCAACTGGTCATGGAATGTCGTCAATCATCGTCGTTCTGTGATCCTAGTTTTCTAATGGTTGTCTTCTGATCCTCGCTAAAAAACTGTTCAGACTAATCCTATGGAGATCGTGTCGGTTGGGGATGTTCGTGACTATGAACTTTTTGTCTTGATCGTCATGGTCTCATGCTCATCGTGTTGTGAATTGATCAAGTTTTAAACTCATTGTGTTTTGAACTGATGGTGTTGATCGGGTTTTTGAACTCATCGTGTTTTAAACTGGTGGTGGTGATCGGGTTTTTGAACTCATCGTGTTTTGAACTGATAGTGGTGATCGGCTTTTTCCAGCAGAGTCTCAGCGATGTTATTGTGGTTTCTATGTTCTGGCTTTGTGATCTTGTCCTAAACATTGTATTTTGTTTGCACGGACGCACCACATACCGCTAAAGATCCTAGTAATGACACACAAGAAGGTTGTACTTCTAATGAAGAGAGTAATGATACATGGTATTAATTTGGAGCATGTGGCCTCAGGAATATCTACGACTTGTGACGTTCTCACATCAACACCAGATGAGCAAGATGTAAACTCCCAAGAAGACTTAGACATGTACTTGAGACTAAACTTGAGCATTTATTATGGGGCATGCTTTTTTAAATAAGGGTGATTGTAGTCACCATGCAATATATCATGCCAAATTGACACCTTTGAGTAACCACAAGCGTTCAATGAGATCCCCACGAGTCCAAAATGTGTGTCCGTGTCATGGATTTTTCTTGTCCTTACAAGTAACTAACTCCTCAAAATCTAGGCCTCCTTGCATTACATTCTCTTCATACAAATAACCTACAATATCCTCTAATATCTCTACATCTTGTTCATCTTCAAGTATCATATTATGAAGAATCACACAAGTGAACATGATATTCGAAATGACCTCCATGCTCCACTGGCAGGAAGGGTTGCGTACTATTGCAAACCAGGCTTGCAAGACTCCAAAGCATCTCTCAACATCTTTGTGCACAGTCCCTTAACGTTTTGCAAAATAGCTATGCGGCTCATCTTGAGGCTCATGGATACCTTGGACAAAGCAAGACCACCCCGGGTAAATACCATCCGCGAGGAGATCGTAACGGTCGCATACCCACCCATTCACCTCAAAGTGCATGTCACGGGCCTCACTTGTCAACATGTTGTGAATGAGTGGTGACCGATCCAACACATTCAAATCATTGTTGACACCGGGTAATCCAAAGAAGGCATGCCAAATGTGCGAAGATTTATCTGTTACCGCCTCCAAAATGATGGACTTCTGCCGATCTCTATGACCAAAATCTCCTTGCCACGCAACCGGACAGTTCTTCCACTCGTAATGCATGCAATCTAGAAATGCAAACATCCCGCGAAAGCCAAGCTCCAAATTGATAACCAATTGCGTATCAAAGTCATCCCGGGTAGGTTGGCGGAGGTGATAGTCCTCAAACTCTGCTCTAACCGCAAGACATAACAACTTCAAACAAACCATCGCGGTAGTCTCGCTAATACGGCAATACTCGTCCGTCGCATCAGCACATATACTGTAGCACAACATTCTCAATGCCAATGTGATTTTTTGATAGAAGGACAACCCCGTAAATCCACACGCATCGGTCATCTGCACAAAGAAATCATTTCTAGCACAAACTCTATACATAATAGATAGAAACAATGATTGGCGCATACGATACCTTTGCCAAAATAAATGTGGTCCATAAATTGGCTCATTGGTGAAATAGTCAGCAATCATCCGGGCGTGCATCTCGTGTCTATGTCTATCAACGTTGGGCGATTTCCCAAGGCGGGATCCTCCAATACCACGAGGTACATGAGCTCCAGGTGCATGTAATCCTAACTCCATTAGCCAATTGGCCATGAACTTATCTTCCTCTTCGTCTTCCAAAAAGATCTCCCTTGAGGCAAGTAGGCGTTGATGCCATTGCTCCATTGTAGAGGTGAGCAATTACAAAATAACTGAAGCAAAGAAAAAAATGGTGCACAGTAGACTCTGAAGGCGTCGCCAAAACAACTCACAGGCAAAAACCAAGCATAGTCTTCCATGACTGTGTGGCCCTCGTTTCGACGCAATGAGCTATCTTCCGAAACTGCAGGAACGCCTTTCTATTTTGTCAGACCACAAGTCGCGTGGGAGTGGGGCACAAGTTTTTAACCGCGTCGCAGGATTGTGATTGAGCCTTGGAAACACAGTATCTGGAGTCTCGCACCCTGTGCAGGGGTGGAGATGCTCTTAAAGCATCTATTGTGTCCACTTTATCCGCGCCCTTCGACCTGATGGTGGTATGGTCATCAGTAAGAACGAGCTTAACTGCTGCTTGTCACCCTCCCTCAAAAGCAAGGCTTCTTAGAAAACCCTCCTCCTTTTGTTAAATGGGAGCATTTTCTACATAGCAACCATCCTTTGTATAGCAACCATCCTTTGCATAGCAACAAGATGACAAATCCTTATTTGTCACTTTGCGTGAGAAGTCATCACTTTCTTACCCACCTCTCTTACTAATCGAGTCAAAATACGCAAAGTTGTTGCTTGCAAGCTCAACTCTTTCGTTGTTTGTCATAGGCCGTAGGCAGCGTTAAGAGCAATATGCTTAAACCGGTCCCAACACCTTGAGGCTCAATAAAAATATTAAGCCATCTTCCATATGGAGATATCAGTTTGCAGGTAGCATAGAAGATGCTCCTTAATCGCTTGGTGTAGTTTTAGCTTATTTTTGTATTCCTTTGTCACCTTCTTATCCTAAAAGGGTCCTTATTAGTCGGAGATAGAGAGGTGATGACTGTCACTACAGAAAGCTGCGGACAGGGTGTCCTTGATAAACATTTGCGAAATGGATAGTCGATAGAGCATAGCCATTGGTTCACAAATTTTGGAAGATGTGCAAAGTATGTCAACTGTAGATTGGACCAATTGAGCAGTTTCCAAGCCACTTACCATACTCTAATGAATATACCAATCTCTACAAGCCTTACATACATGAACCAAGAGCCATAACCAAAAAAATTGAATGATTTTCATCGTCAAGGCTCTTAGTCAAGAGCCATAACCATGAAAATTTGAAAAATTGCATATTTACCTTTAAATGGTTGGACTCATTTGTAGTGAAAAGAACACAGTCCCAAAAAATGAATTATAAATGAAAACAAGCGTAAGTTTTTTAAATCTCAACAATGAAATCTTGTAATAGACAAATTTTACATTATGTGGTCAGCTTTTGGGTCATGAGGCCTCATAGATTGCATGAAAAATATAAATATTGAATTTTTACCCTTAAATGGTTGGACTCATGTGTAGTGAAAAGAACACGGTTCCAAAAGATGAGTCATAAATGAAAACAAGGGTAATTTTTCTCAAATCTCAATAGTGAAATCTTGTAGTAGACATATTTTACATTATGTGGGTCACCTTTTGAGTCATAAGGCCTCATGGATTGCGAGATCGTATTGTATTAGTATTCAAAAAACATCACAATATCTCACCATTTTCATTTGAAGTGAAAATGCTACCAATAGACTTACTGCATTGAAAAATGGCCAGCTACAAATAAGTTTTTCTTCATCTCAATGGCATCTTTGCCCAAATAGAAAAACACCAAAAAAAATTCTTGATTGAAATAATAGTCTTCCAATGCTAGAAACTGCCTCAAAAATTACAAAGGAAAAAAACCAAAAACTAGACCCCTTAAACTAAAATGCATGCCATGTCTTCCTCACACCTTGGATGAATATAATATTTTTACCAATTTAACAAGACTCATAATAGAGTCCAACCCAACAAACGAAATAGCTTCTCAAAAACCATGTATTTTCTTGGAAATTTCATAATAGAAACACTATAGCAAATCCAATACCTAAATAATTCAAATCAACAATCTTCCAACTACAAAGTTGTTGGATTTCATCTTGAGATTATACTTATGCGAAGAAAATTCATGAAAATGAAAATTGAATTCTACAGAATTGGATTGCAGTGGCAAAGCATGCTCCATGTCTGAAAATCCAAAAACAAGAGGTGCCCTCACTGAAATGCATGTCGTAAATCCATACTATATTGTATGGGTCTAAGTTTTTAATCACGCAAACTAAACCAAATCTGGGACCTAATCCAAGTAATTTCAACCAATTTAGAATTTGGATGAAGAAGCTTTGGTTCTTCAAAGTTGATGCCCTCCATCCAAATTGTCCATTTTGGACATCTAGTCCGCTTAGAGGTTAAGAGGCTTGATCACTCTTTTTTTGTGTAAGTGGATAAATATGGGGACAAGTTCAAGCTCAACGGTCTCTCTTTTACTGTACCATGTTTCCACCTTTCAATAAATAAATAATTGAACACTAGCCAATCATTAATTTTTTGGCCTCATGGTCTCCTAAGTTGAGACAAGGTATTTGCTTGGAGTGAAATATAATCTAGGAGACCATATAAACATTAATATCTACCTGGAAAAATTTAGCATTTTTGGGGGCCTCAAAGTTAGTGGTCATTTTCCTTTTTCTAAAGGTAGTGTTCAGCCAAATGGAACCAACAGCACTTTACTCTCCAATTACAAATTATAGAACTCCATGGTTATGGCTCTTGGTCAATAGTATAAAGCGCCCCTAATCAACAATATTGGCCACCATGCCTTCACGCCCTTAAACGTCCTTGTAATGATTTGAAGTCTAAAAACGTAAATTTCTTCAAAGTATCATAAATGTAAATTAAGGTAACATAATTAGATCTCAATTGCACATATTTGTAACAGACTTATTAAATGTAGTATATATCAAATCTAGAGTCATGAGATATAATTCCAGAATTTGAGATCATAGTGTATCTCTACACTAAAAAAGTTTTAAACTTCTAGGTTAGAAGTTTATTACTTTTTTAGTGTAGAGATACACTATAAAAGTTATTCCAATAGGTTTGTTGGAATAAAAAACTTACCAACTCTAAAAATTGTTCATGTCCACCTCAAAGGGCTCTTGCTAAAAGAAATTGCAAGAATTTTGTGAGCTCAAGTAATAGCATTGCAATGATGGAAATCACCCCAAACTTTATAAAGGAAAGACATCCCAAAGTTTAACCTCTTTGCACTAAAATGCATACCATGTCTTCAAATGGCAATACCGTGCACGTATACTAGATTCTATGAAATAAGCCAACTATGACAAATCCAATATCATACTAGTTTCCTCCATGCTACAATACAATCCTCACAAATCATTCAAAATCACAAAGTCATTCGTTGTCATGCAAAATATATTTGCTAAACCCATCACGAAATTTGTCCATATTATCGAACACAAGATCAACCTATCTCTACGATAGAAACTCATTTCTTATGAAGCACAGATAATACTTTCAATCTTTATACAAAAAAATCGATATTGGACATTTTACCTTCTCAACACAACGAACAACCTTCAAACCATGATACAGAATTCTCTCAAACTCCAGAACACATCAAAGAAATAGCATCCAATGTAGTTGGAAAAAAAATGAATGTACAGTACACTAATCTAAAATGACGGACTGCAATCATCTATGGGAGCCGTGGCTGCTACGAGACTTGGCACTTGACTTGCGACCAGGGGCAGGCTGCGGCGGCTGCTTCTTCACATAAGTGGAAGGAAACCATCCAGAATGTCCATTGCAGGTGCCCTCCGACCACCCGGACGCCGTCTCCTGCCGCACCAACACCTCGTCGCCCACCGCAATCGTCAACTCGCCCACATCCTCACCTTCAAAATCATGCGTTGCAGTGGCGTAAAATCCCCTGCTCTCCGCAACTGGAACCTCAACCTTCCGCTCCTTCTCCTCATATCGATCATGGTCCTCCTCATGTCGATCATGGTCCTGGTCCTGGTAGCTTTTGGTCGCCAGAGGTTTCTCAGGTTGAGTCAGTTTCGAGGTAGTTGACTGGGTGACTTGGGTGTCGATGTCGTGATGGAGTTGGTCTAGAATACTCGTGACCCGTTGGAAGTAAGCCCGCTCGTATTCCACCATAGCTAGTATCTTCTGCAATGAGACGGTCTGCTGTTGAGACTCCACTAGACTCATGGCTGAAAGTGCATTCTTCCCCATCGTGTCCATGGCTGCAGTAATCTCCTCCAGTTTCTGCTCCGCTGCTTGCAGTTTCCCCACACCCTCCGCGTTACTGTCTTTAGACTTTCGCTTGCTCACTTCCGTGGCTTGAGTGTCTGCGTCTTGGCGTAAGCGTTCGTACTTTAGTTTCAATTGTCGGGCGTCCTTTAGAGGAGAGCCGTTCGCCATGGCTTTCAATGGGTCCGCGACGAGGGTGCTTAGAGCTCGGTGGAGGTTGTCTCGCTCTTTCTCCATCTTGTGTTTTGCTGACCCATATTGAATTGTGGCTTTCGCTAGCTTGTCTTTCACTCCCGGTCCCTCGCTCCCGTACTTCTTGCAGTCATCTGCTAACTTGCTGGCGATTTCGGATTGCTTGTTGCCTATGCTGAGGAAATTCTCGACTCCTTTGACGATCTCCTTCTGGAAATGCTTTCCTGCTCGTGTGGATGTGTAGAGACGACCGAGCTCCTGGTTTCGTTCGTGCTCCGCTTCGTCTATCACTGCGTTGCCACTGTTGCCACTCGCCCCGAACTTGAACTTGGGTTTTAGAAATGCCATCTCTGGAGCATCGCTTGCTCCTACAAAATGCACCATGCTCTCTTACTATCAGGTCACTTTTCAAGATCTCGACCATACTTGGACCTGACGTAAAACTAGGAAATTGAACGATCGGCATAATCAGAAAGATCCCAACCTACTAACCTTCAATGAAACAAGGGCGAGGTTCTTTAAGCAATCGAGGTGTTACAGAACCCGCACTGTTAGCCGACACTAACGCGCAAGGTTGTGTAAGATCAGGAGGTTCAGCCATTCGTATTTGAATTCAGCTCGGCGTGACTCATTCTATTCTCCTCACAGAGCTACCGTGAATTTTTTTAAAACCCCTCCCCATTCTAGTCATTTAAAATCCGCAATACCAGCCATCGACTCAGGCGGATTCATAGTGAAGGAAGAATACTCAGGCTACGTAATGAACAGGGGTCGCAATGCAGAATCCTGACTGATCTCACTGAATCGACAGCTCTTTCACAAGCTGCGCACCAAATTGGTGATACCCCGCGGTATTGTCGGACCCATTCAAGCCTCCAGCCTTCCTAAGTGCCATCCTCTACTACAAGATGCAAAAAAAAACGCGAACGAAACCAAACCGACACCGCGCTCGACGTTGTAAGCACAAACGTACTTACCAGGAAAAAAAACCGACTGCAGAACCTCACGAAGCTCCCCAGATCCCGGAGAAGTACCGCCTGCAGATCACGGTCCTCCAGCTCCAGCTTCACCACCTTCGTAGGCGCCCATCCAACCAACAACCACCCCAGCAGCACGACATTGCCGACTCCACCACCACCTGTCCTTCCACATGCGCGAATAACCCCCGCCCAACTAACTCAAACTTCACACGCCACCGAACCGAACGCCCTTGGAAACGAACCCAGTGTAGTGCTCAGCTAGCTTAGGGTTGAGAAACGAGCCGGTAGCCGATTCTAGTGAACGTTTCGGTGGGTCGAAGGATAGAATGTAATGTCGCAATGTTAGTGAAGGAATCCCGGCATGGCATGAGTTACCCATGCGGCAGGCGGCTATGGTGTTGCTAATCTCGGGTGGTGACGGAAAGTTTTATATGATGCGTAAGCTCCCGTGAGTTCCGGAGGCCAGGCTGCTGCTTTGATGAGACGTGTTGTTCACGAGGGTGACACAAATGCTCAATCACGCAGATGATGAATGTGTTTCGACATCATTCAAAAAGAAGCAATTAAAAGTTGCACACGAGTTCTGTTGAGTGTTAATCGGAACGGTTACTGTGCAGTAGTTATTCAATTTTTTCTTTTTGTAGCACCCAGAATCAGGTTGTACTTTGACTCACGAAAGTGAAGTATCTGAATCTTGTGGGAGATACCGTTGCTTTTATGTCGGATTATTGCTATCTTCAACATGCCGTCAACTTGAAACACTGATTCGTAATCTTTTTTATTATATCATTGATGAGAATACCTGAGGAAAGTTGGATGAATATCGAACGACAGCAAGCAATGTGAAACAACAGGCTTCGTTCAGTAGCAAACAGATAGAAACTCCGGTTCCTTTCTAAGGGGCCGGCGTGAATGAAGTGTCTGTTTCTAATGCTAATAACCCGATGCCCGTTGTACAAGGGGAAACTGGGACAATTCTACTTCTTCCTTTCGAGAGTGGACACTATAACTACGTTAGTTTCTAACCAGTTACTAGTGCCTTGAAGATACTTGACATAGTATCTCTGCAAAGGGCTTTGAGGTACACATACAACAAGGTCCAAGGATCCCACTATAGTTGGGAGTAGGAAACATGTTGTAGAGATGGGACAACTTCAACAAGTTGAGATGGGTGGATTGGTGACTTTTGTATTGTGCACATTTCTTTCACTTAAATAATTCAATTTTGAATAATCTTGGATGCAAGTTTGCGAAGCTTTTGAAGCGCATGGAAGAATGTGTCTTTTGGATATGTAGGCAGAATTTATTGCAATTAGAAGTCTTGTTTATGAATGTTTTAAGACTGTGAATATGAGACTTTTCAATGAGAGTTAGTCCCCTCATCTAGGTTGCGTGATGTCCACAACAAAACCCATATCCGCTCTCAAGAATTTTTAGGGGTTAGTTTCTGGTTATTTCCAATTTACATTGTTTTAGTCAATTACAATTAGTCACTTAAACATTCAGACCATATTTTTAATTACATGAATGTGTTTTATAACTTGGGATCTTTGCTACAAAAGCTAAGTTTGATTCAATATCCAACCCGAAGTATTTTGCTAAACATGGACACAACATGAAGGAGTTATGTCCCTTTAACCCCTAAGCGTACCTAGGTCCAGAAAGTGGACCCCAAAATGCATGGTCTTTGAGGAGTTTTATCTCCTATACCCATTGTTGGACTTCAGATTTATTTTTTGGGTTGGAATCCAATTCAAGTCTAGTTCTTGCGATATAAATCTTAGTGTTATCCAATATGTTTTGAAGACACGGAATGGATTTTAGTGCAAGAGGTTTTGATCAAGACTATTCTTTCTTTGTAAAATATGAGGTAGTTTTCACTATTGCAAGTATATTATTTGAGCCAAGATTATTTTTTTTGGTGCTTTCTAAAGTTTCTAGAGTATTTTGAGATGAAGGTGAACAACTTTCTTATTGGTCAAATCTTGATTGCAATTTATTTGTTGATAGTATTACCACTTCAAAGTGAAAATTCTGAATTGCACAATCACTTTTTAGTATAAATATACTATGATATGGCAATCTATAAAGGCCTCATGACTCTTACTTTGACCCACGTGACCTAAACTAAATATAGTACAAGATTGTACAATTGAGATTTGAATAACTTACTTTCATTGTTGTTTATGGAGCTTTCAAAATCTATGTATTTTGACTAAAAAATAGCAAGGACGTTTGGGAGTTAAAGTAACCCAAGGATTGTCTAAAGTAAAATTAACCTTTTGCATATATCATCATATTTTTGCAAGTCAACCCCTAATGGCCTCAGAAAGGTGAAATGACTTCATTGCAATTTTGGACGAAGCCATCACAAGCCTTGGCTTGGTGGTTAGAGCTTAGGCCCCCAATGAGGAGGTCGTGGGTTCTATTCCCCATGCCCGCGTGGTCCTCACCACTATAGTCCACAAAACTATTGTTGGAGGTCCTTGGACCTTTTTGTATGGGTACCTCAAAGCCCTTTGGGGGGATACTATGTCAAGTATCATCAAGGCACTAGTAACTAGGCTAGAAACTAGCGTAGTTATAGTGTCCACCCTCGAGAGGGGGAAGAAGTATTGTTCTAATTTCCCCTTGTCCGCTGGCCATCGGGATATTAGCATTACGAACGGACACTTCATTCACACCGGCCACTTAAAAGGACCGGAGTTTCTATCTATCTTCAATTTTGGACAATCCTTGGGTTGCAAGCTAAGATGGGGAGCTTGAAAAAATAATCTTGTAAAACTTTTTCTTTTGAAAGATGTTCATTACTAAATCACTACTCAAATTCCAGAGTATCTCAAGTCAAAATGTTAACCAATTTTATCAAGGCAGCCCCCAAAAATTTCAAAAAAAATCTTCGCAATGCCCAAAAAAACTTGGGAGACAAACTCTCGATGTTGTGTGGTAAACATTCAACAATTAATTTTTGTAACAGTAATTGAAAATAGTCTTACTAGGTAGAAGATCTTACAATTGGAAGTTTAAAATAAAGGAAAACAAATTTGGTTCACACCCCGGGAGTGCATGGAGGTAATTATTCAAATTTGTAAAGTTTTAAGCTTCCAAAAAACACCAATAAAGTTTACGGGTTAAGGTGCATTTAAAATCACAAAAAAAATATTAAATCCCGATTGACGTAATGAACATGTGCAATCAAAATTTGAAGTCAATGATAGCTTTATTTGTGATTTGTGGATCCCGTCATATGGTTCATATGTTCAATAACCAAATCATTACTCAAGTTCCCAAGTTGAAACTATTACCAATTTTACAAGGCAGTGTCTACAAATTGCAAAGACAATCTTCAAAGTCATAATTTACCAATATTTTTTCCAATATTTGTCAAAGTTTAGTAATTTGCCTTTCCATTGTTACCCTAAAAAAACCTTTTCACAAACGTTGAATGTTGTGATTTCCCAGATCATAAATATCCAACGACCAATTTTTGGAATAATAACTATAGATAAGGACAAGTATGCTTAGTTATACGGTCTTATGGTCGAAAGTATTATAAAAGTACAAGTCCTTACTCGTGTCCTCCAGACACACACATCAAAAAGGAGATATCGAAATTTATGAAATGTATAATAAATCCAGACCTAGGTATAAAAAAAAAATACGAAGTTGGAGGTTTTTGGTGACGTTGAAATTATGGGATATTCAATCAATATGCAAGTTCCCTGCTTCTCAGTTCTCCATGTTGTTTAAGATTTATAGCATGTCCTCTATTTCCATCTTTTTGGTTCCCCGTGTTTTTAAGATTTGTAGCATATACTTAGTTTCCTTGTTCCATTGTTCCCAATCCCACGTCCTCTACTATGATTCCCCATTCTTCACTTTTTCCTTAGTAGTTTTCTACCTCCAAACTCGCATTCATGGTTCCTTTCTTTTGTTCCCAGTTTCCCATCCCCCAACTCCCCTTATTGGTTTCCATCATTTCTTCCATGTTCCCAGCATTCATTCTTTGTTCTCATTATTTGTTCCTAGTTCCCATCCTTCGTTCGCAGTTCCTATCCTTTGCTCCCCGTTCCTAAATCCCCTCCAATATTCCCTTCATCCCCCCTTCGGTTCTCCTTAGCTCTCATTTTCATGTTTTATATTCATTGTCCCTTTGCCTCTTTGTTATATTCTTAAGATCTAATAAACTCTTAATAATAATCAAATACCACTTATGGAAACCCTTCAAAATCTTTAGAACTCTTCATACCATGTATACATGATCCAATGATGATGACCATGACCATAACCATGCATTGTCAAGGTTGGTAGGTAGGTTGGTATGTAGGTAGGTAGGTTTGTATGTTGCTACGTAGGTAGGTAGGTTTGTATGTTGGTAGGTTGGTACATAGGTAGGTATGTATGTTGGTAGGTTGGTACATAGGTTGGTAGGTTTGTATGTTGGTAGGTTGGTACGTAGGTTGGTTTGTATGTTGGTAGGTTGGTAAGTTGGTAGGTACGAAGGATCATCGAACAATATTATGTTATAGGAGAAGATTTTAGATTTTTTATTAATGAAGTTACTTTTTAAATCAAGTTTTTTTGTGAGTCCAAAGAACACAGGTCCTACAACCTATATGTGATGCCAAGCTACCAATGGATCGCCATACGTTATGCGTTCATGTCTCGTCATGTTCATGTGAAGTAGATAGGGATCGCCGAACCGTATTATCTTTTAGAAGTAGAAAAGAAATCGATTCACACTCTTGGGAGTGCATAGATATAGTAATTTGGAGTTGTAAGGTTTTAAATTTGAAAAATTTAAAAGTTTAGTATTCTTGATAGTTTCAATATTTTTAGACCATAAATACTTGGAAATTCAATATCTTGTGATCCGTCGTCTGAATGCAATCCGATCACTTTCCACAACTCTACAAAGAAATCTCCATTTAACAACACCTCATGTGCCCTCACCAACCGGCGGCCCTCCAAATCATAATGTCATGTCCAAAACAAAAACTAAACAAACTACCTACCTTAAGTAGTAGATACTGAAACATAGAGTATCAAAGGATAAACTTTAACTTACTCTAGTATATTGCATAGAACAAAGCCATTGAAATTAACCCCTAAACGTCCCTAGTGTCGAAAAACGACATTTTGGATGAAGGGCAAAAACTTTGAAGAGCCATAACTTCTTCATCTAAACTCTGTTTTTGACGAAATCACTTGGGTTAGGTCACAAATCAAGTCTAGTTTATGTGGTAGAAATTGCAGACTTATAAAATAAAGTATGAATAGATGGCATGGATTTTAGTGAAGGCAGCTTTAGTATTTGGGTTTTCAAACATTTGGCATGTTTTACCATTGCAAGCAAATTATGTGAAATCTAAAATAGTTTTTCATGATTTTTTTTTCATAATTTTGATATTTAGATGCATCCCAACAACTTTGCGTTTGGAAGTTTTTTGATCTAGATAACTTTAGTATTGGCTTTGCAATGATGTTTCTACGATGAAAAAAGTGAAAAAATGGATGATTTTTGAAGAGCTAGATCTCCTTCATCCACCGTTAGATTTTTACTTTATTTTTGGGATGGATTCCAATTATAGTCTATTTTTAGTGGCAGAAACCTTGACCCAATCGAGGATATATTGAAGAAAAGGCATGGATTCGAGTGCGAGGGGTCTAGTTTTGGACTATTTTTCCTTTGTAAAATTTTTGGCAGTTTTCACGACTACAAGGCTATTATTTGAGCCAAGATTTTGTTTTGATGAATTTTTTTAGTACAAGAGTGTCTTTGAGATGAAGATGAACAACTTTCTAGTTGCTGATTTTTAGATTGCAAATTTCATGTTGGTACTATTTTCACTTCAAAGTGGAAATGATGGTATTTTGTAGCCTGTTTTGCGCACTAATATGTTACGATCTGGCAATGTATGAGGTCCCATGAGTCAAGTTTTGGTCCACATGATCTACTACAAGTCTATTACAAGTTTGTATGGTTGAGATCTAAATAGTTTATCTTTATTTTCATCTATATCACTTTTTTTGAAAATGAGTTTTTGGCTAAAAATACCCGAAGGACGTTTAGGGGTTAACAAGCAAAGTTAAGTGTAATTTCTAGCTTGTTTGTGGAAACAACAATTGTTTTACTTTTTACTTTTTGTTAATAAAGTATCAATCGTATACGACAAAGTAAACAATAAAGTATCAATCGAAGACATTTCCGAACAGAGCACTAGCTTGCTCGGGAACAATTTTAGAAGATCTATCACATTTCACAAACTATTGAAACCGTAAGGCGCGCTGATGCTTTGACGCCATTCACTTGGACGGTTCCTCCCTTTACAAGAGGCTTACCAACTGGAATTTATTTTTGGGAGGTGACCTCCTGCGGGAATGCCTGAGTGAGGATATCTCATAGGGAATTCCCGTGTGAGGTAATTTTTTGAATTTTTATTTGTCAAACTGCCGATACTAGAAAGTTTTTATCTTCCCGTCCCCGCGCATCATGTGGCCTTACGCCGGGAGAGGCCTCGGCAGGCGGGCCTTCGCTCTAACGGCGCCTCGCTGGGGCGCTGGTGCTTGCCCCAACGGCAACCTGAAAGAGCCGGGGCGGCAGACTCTGGGTGAGCTTAAACTCGGCCAGCGAGCTGGTCACGGAGCTTTGTGGGCAGGGCGAGGTCGCTCGGGCAGGGGGACGCATTTGCAACAGCTTTCATTTAAGCAGTCTTTCGATGACTTCACTATCGAACTGTCGTTTGTTTTTTCGTTCTTGTGCAAATAGTCGTTGGGCGAACTGGAAGTGAAATGCTCACGAATGAAGCTAGAGAAGTGACCAGGTGAGAGATTTTGCGTTTCTTAGTCTCCCGAACGAATTAGAGGTTTTTAGGTTCATTGACACGAGAGCAGCTTCCAACAACCTATAGAAAGGAGTGTGATACAGAATTTTGCATTTTTGATCCCTAAAGGACCACGGAGCTCAAGTTTCATATGAGATGCATCCATGAAAACCTGGTGAGTCTTTCAACAGCTTCAGATCAACAGCTTCACCGAAATTCCTGAACATGTAGAATCAACCTCCACGAACACAAGAATTCAGCGATGTCGAGATTAGAAGAACAGTTCCTGAGCGACGTAACTTCGATGAATTTATCATAAGAAAGGTATTTGTTGAGTTCCAGTTTGATGTGAGACAGATCGTTGACGTTTACTGACCTTCATGATCTGAACGGTTGTTTTCAGCCACCTTCTGGGCATGTTCAAAAGGACGATTCGAGTTTTAGAGGCCGGTCTGAAGCCTGTGTACTTCGATCCACAACCACAGAATGTCGGCCGTGTTCGGGAGCCGGGACAAGATCGAGCAGCTCCACTTGGAGCTTCCAGCAGCTCCACTTGGAGCTTCCAGCAGCTCAGATGATTCTCGGTAGAACTCGCGCTCGAGTTACCAAACGATGACGACGATTCCAATCCCTCGAACATGCTGTTGAAGTCCGACGATGATGAAGAAGCTGGTTTGCAAGCCTCCGTCTCGGCACGCACTCGGTCCCATTGCGTAGTGCGGCGGCTCGCAGAGGAGGATACCAGCGGCTTGATCGGACCGCTGCTCTCTAGGGTTCAGGGTTACCTAATGAACAGTGTTGGATGAAAGTTGTCGCAAATGCGTCCCCCTGCCCGAGCGACCTCGCCCTGCCCACAAAGCTCCGTGACCAGCTCGTTGGCCGAGTTTAAGCTCACTCGTAGACTCTGGCCGGCAAGGCCTCGTCACTAAGGGCGGGACAGTGGAGCGCTTGCGCCTCCAGTGCCCGCCCGACTCCTCTGCCCGCTCTTCGACGTCGACTGGCCTCCGTTGGCTCCTCAGGGCATTGGAAATTCACAATCCCTGTCCGCCGTTCGCCGTCAAAAAGTCCTATCCGCCACCCTTTTCCTCTTGTTCATCACCATCGTCACATATTCCCGCCTCCGATCCGGCCTCCGACCTCCCTCCCTTGAAGCTCGTCGTTCGTTGAAGCTTGTTGTGGCCAATGATGTGGTGCTGATAAAGAAGTGCAAGCGAGAGCACAGGGCTTTGCAAACAGAAATGACACAAACAGGCTGCAAACACATCCCCGCGCACGTCACCTTGGTATTGCACTACCTCCTTGGCCAGCGCAACCCTCTCCTCTCCCTACCTGGAGGGATCCAATGCAAAACGTAAACCGGATCGACCACCGCCAAGTACTCGTATGCTTAGACTCATGTCGTTTATTCAATTGATTAGTACAGTAAGTTCTTAAAGAATTGATAACAAAGCTTGAACTCAATATGTACAATCTAGATGGGAGATGAGCTTTCAAACTAACAATTCCATGAGCAGCTCGAGTCACTTTACATCGATCTTGAACTTCATTTGGAGACTGGCACGGTGAGATCATGAAATCAAACAATTTTGATCATCAAATTTTCTAGAGGTTTAATGCATGAACACAAATCCTCAACCGGAGAAGATCGTATCAATTCAAACGTCCATGTGCCCACACAACTGTTTGCTGATGTCTGCACAACGCGGCGATCACGAGACTAGCCATCTTAAATTAGTCATGAGTTTTTGTTTCAAAAATTGAAGCTTTCTATGATATCAGTAAACGCTAGCTTGTGAAAAGTTATCATTGGGATATCCTTCGAGAAATTACTTTTTGGACGGCGAGAGCCAGAATTTCATGAGATCCACTTTGTTTAGCATAATGTAACACAATATCACGAAGTAAGAGGTCGTAGATCTCGTGTTGTCAACCAGGTATATGGAAAAAGATGAGTATCTTGAAAAAGTGCACCACCTCAAAGCATCTTGTTAGCGGAGTTCACTTGCAAGCATTCCTAACCAAGATCTTCAATGAAGCCACCGTTAGCTCTACTATCTTTCGGAAAAGAAGTTTGCTCATCCGTTGGCAAATTCATGGCATTCCGCTTAAACTACACAACATTGTTTGGAATAGCTTGGTAGGCCAGAGGAGCTTGACTGTGCTTCAAGGCAGGGAGGTCGGAGGTTGGAGCAGAGACAAGAGCAGAGGCAAGAAAATGCAGCGACGGCGATGAACAAGAGGAGGAGGGTGGTGGACAGGGCTTCTTAACGGCAAACGGCGGACAGGGCTTGCAAACTTCGAACGCCCTGAGGAGCCGACGGAGGCCAGTCGACGTCAAAGCGCGGGTAGAGGGGTCGGATGGGCAGTGGAGGCGCAAGTAGTGACGAGGCCCGCCCTCGGCAGCCTTGCCCCGCTCGCCCGCCCGAAGGCACAGCCCGCCCGCCCTCGCCTCTAAGGGCGGGACAGTGGAGGACTTGCGCCTCTGCTGCCCGCCCCAACCACTACCCGACCCGCGGCCCTCCTCCGTCAAGCGAGCCCCCTGCGTCAGACGCTCCTACGCGCAAATTCGGCCTCCCCTGACAGATCAGCGCTGTCGGCCCCTCCCTGCCAGATCAACAGAGTTCGCAGAGTCGGCCTCTCCTTGCCCGATCGGGACTCCCTTCCAACCAGCTCGGCTCAGCAGCCCAACTTTGCTCCCTCCATACCCGCCCCAAAAACCCCCCGCCCATGAGACCCGCTCATGTACTCTGAGCGCAGCTTGAACGCCATCCGACTCCCTCGAGTTTACTGTGAGCTCTTTTGAGCAAGGACTACAGACACGGCCTCTCTCCACACGCTTAGTACTCCCGTTGCTCACCTTCTTAACATGCCCATATTAACACACAATTTAACACACCATATAACCTCAAAAATATATTCCAGTTGACATCACGAATTGTATGCTTGTGTGTGGAAACATAATTGCATTATAAAATAAATTGATTAGAAGTAATAATTTATATGAAAGAGACAATAAAAATGCAAAAATTCAAATTTTATTTCACAAACAACTCATGCTCACAATTTTTGCAAAAAAAGGAGTTTGCTCTTCCCTCTACCAATGTCTTGGTAGCACAAATTTCACAAGTAATTTAAGGTAACTTGCGGAATATGGGCCGTTTTTGCTTGGAGTGTGCTAGGAGCACATGAGAGGACCGCTTTAAAGGGGGGCGTGGGGTAGAACCTTCTCCTATTTCCGAATTAAGCCGTTTCTTCCCATGTCCCATCCTTGTGCATTTCACATTCTCTTGAATGGAAGCAATCGAACCTCGAAGAGGTAAATTGATTGTATTTGGCCTCTCAAAACTTGAAGGCTCCAAAAATGTAGCAATGCAAGCTTGAAGTGCTTGAAATTTCCGTTGCATGTCCTCTTCATTGTCACCATCCAAAGATGTTCTGCATAATGTGTCGAGTTCACTCGACGAATTGAGCATCTTCTCACGCATCTCATCACTTGAAGTACACTCATCATCTTGTGCTTCCATTTGAAATAAACTCTCAACTTCATCTACTTCAATATTGGCTTCCATAGGAAATATTTCTTCAACAAGAGCGTCTTCCTTAGGCTCCTCAAGAAACTCCCGAACAATACATTGTACTCCATATATGTACTTGCATGTAGAGACCCTATCCGGACAATTGCAATAGTGAGTGTTTAAAGACACACTATACCAAAGGGTAGGATTCGTCTCACTTTTTATACGAAAAAGGAGATGCTCCTTGTCAACCACCTCCATAACATCCATTGGAGATGATTGATAAGCTTTAAAAATCCTCTCTTCTCCTTTTAGTCGATGTTGATGGTCTTTGTTATTTCCCCTCTGTATAAAGCGCTCCAAATCGCCTACACAATACACAAGGAAATTAAAATTATTATAATGTATTAAACATGTATGAAACTTGTCATAATCAAAAACATTTAGAGGATTTTTGAAAATGCAAAAAAGGGTGGAGGACTTACTTATGCGTTGAGTCATTTTGAATTGACTCAACAAAGTTGGTTGACCCAAACGGGTGCCATCTTTGACACTTCCGATAATCGCCACAATGAGATCTCTAAGGGACCAGTTTACCTTCCTTTGGAGGAGTGTATACTTAATTAACTCCCAATGTCGTTCCACGTGATTTGTGGTGTCCATGCCACCATATGAGAAGAGCCTTCCAAACTTAGGCCACAATCTTCTCTAAGGCACATTGATTCCGGTCCATCCGGAATTCATGTATCTACTAAATGCCGGAATATGTTGAAATTCAACATAAAACCGTCTCAAGTTCTCATCAAAATGGGATTCATTTGGACAAAGCATCAACACGTGTAGAGCTCTCCATACATGATCTTTGTCTTCAAGAGGGACTTAGGTAAGTAAATTCTCACTCCATGCTTTCATCACATGAAAGTGACATAAAAGCACCCTTCCACCAATTTGGATTTTTCTATCACCCTCATGAGTCCAACAAAAAACATCATTGGTTACAACGTTTTGGATTGCATTCAATGATGTTTTTGTGATTGTCAATAACGATAGCGGAAGATCTAATTCTTCCCAATGACTCAAAAACATGAGTCAATGCTATTTCTACAGCGATACCTTCGTGTCCTAATTTTATGTCATTACTACATAGCATGTAGAACACCGGAATGCCTATTCCATCTTGATTAGGCACAATGGCGGCATAAAGTGGCAATTCATATTGATTGGTTTTAAATGTGGAATCCAAAGCCCAAGAATTGTTACCCGAAAATCGAAGAGCGGAAGCTCTCATAAACTCATCTTGGATCACCACCACAAATGGTCTTTTTTGTGTATCCTCATGTGTGAGCGCATACAGTTGATAGTAAAGAACTTTGCCTTGGGCTTGGAGTGTAGTGATCTCAATTTGGGCCACGTCCCAATCATCCTTACGTAGTGCATCTACAAGAATGCAAACACCAAACACATGTAAATTAGAAGAGCAAAATAACTATTAAGGAATGAAAAGAAAAACATCCTAACAAATAAAAACATGAAGTCATAGAAGCAAAAGTCATACCATTGATTCTCAAGGAATATGCTAGAATGTGCACTTCCTCTTTGATGATGAAAAACCTATATGTAACCCGTTCCAAATCCGTCGCCCTTTGAGAAAATAACTCCTGTGCCCGTTCCGATGTCGCTTCCACGATCCGTGGCGAATGCATGTATTTTAAATTTTCCATAACCCATGCAATCACATATGGGTGAACTGGAAGAAAAAATAGATCGGCATCCGATCCCGGGGTATGGCCACTATGTTTAGAATGAACATAGATAGTGGCATGAGCCGAGGTAGTTGAACACTTAAAATTTTTAGGTTCCACTACCTTTATTTGGAACTCGCAATCACATAACCTAGAAGTTATGTCTCTTCTAGACTCCTTGTCCTCTATGGGTTTTAAATGACCTCCTTTTCTATGAGGACGATTTTTGTTCCCACCCCTATGACAACGGTAATATGTCACGGTTTTATTTTCCCACACACGGCATTTAAAAACGCCTTTTCAAAACAATGTGTTTTGTGCACAATGCATCAAGAGTTGCATTTAATTCCTCCAATGGAACACTTACTACTTCATCCCAAATCTTCATTTCTTAACACACTCCACAAGAATTAACACAATCTTATATGAATGAGACATTCATACCTCCTACGGTGATATCCGTACTCCATTGAGTACGAATGGCATTCTTTGTCAAAGACAAGGACAGATGTTTTCCATTCTCATCAACATGGCCTTTGTGCACAATTAAACGCCAAAATTCAATTGGAGGCATTTGTCTACCCTTTGTGTCTCTCAAAGGAGACAAAGCAAAGACACCATGTACCTCTACAACTCTTAGTTTTCCTAGAATATTTTTCCACATCTCAAGTGCATATTAGTAGATGTGGAACGCCCGTGAACATTTGAGAGGGGACAAAATTGAGGATTTGTATCACGAATTTGTTGAAATGATGGAAAATAGTCACCTCTTATGCAATCAATCATAAGTGTGACGGATTGAAGGGTAAAATGTGTATACTATGGAAAAGTATGAATCGAAATGTCTTCATAGAATGAGGACAAAGACTCTTGAGAAGGTGATGAAGTTGCAATGTTGATGTGCTCTCCACCATTCACCAACAAGTCCTCCCAAGGCTCTAAGATTTCTTCTACTCCTTCTTCCTCTTCCATGTCGGAATCACCATTCGATGATAAAAAATAAGTTTCTTGGAATATTGAACTTTCATACACACCTTCAAGAAACGCTTCCACTTCCACCAACTCACACAGATCGTCCTCAAAATCGGATGGGTAAAAGTTGTCATCCTCCATGGAGGATGCATCATTCTCCATCATTGACGCAAAAGCTTCAAAGAAACTCTACAAAACAATCCCCACACACACCTAAGTAATGACATTTGAAGAAAATGCATACAATTTAATAAACAAACCCTAATTTCTCATTAAGCATAATTCTACTTTTAAATTTTTGGGTTCTTGCTCTTAAGTTCACATGGAAATTCAATTAAGAAGTACACATTCCGCAATCAAGTACAATATTATCCAACACAACAACAAAAATTGAGATTAAAAACTTGTACATTACACTCTTGACACAAAATGAAGAAGCACTATGTGCATTTCATACCTTGTGATAGAGTAAGTTCACTCACTCACTTGGGAGTTGAATACCCAACAAATACATACAAAGAATGAGGGTGAGGTGTCGAGGCGTTCAAGTACATGAGAGAGCAAAGGGAGTACTAAGCGTGTGGAGAGGGGCCGTGTCTGTAGTCCTTGCTCAAAAGAGCTCACAGTAAACTCGAGGGAGTCGGATGGCCTTCGAGCTGCGCTCAGAGTACATGAGCGGGTCTCATGGGCGGGGGGTTTTCGGGGCGGGTATGGAGGGAGCAAAGTCGGGCTGCTGAGCCGAGCTGGCTGGAAGGAAGTCTCGATCGGGCAGGGAGAGGCCGACTTTGCGAACTCTGCTGATCTGGCAGGGAGGGGCCGACAGCACTGATCTGTCAGGGGAGGCGGAATTTGCGCGTGGGAGCGCCTGACGGAGGGGGGCCGCGGGTCGGGCAGTGGTTGGGGCGGGCAGCAGAGGCACAAGTCCTCCAATGTCCCGCCCTTAGAGGCGAGGAACGTCCGCCCGAAGATCCAGGCACCGTTAGAGCCGGGGACCGGCGAGAAGCGAAGAAGGGCGCTGTTGAATTCGCAAGCTCTTGGCCCTCGCACATGGTGCTTTGTTGCTCAGTCAGCGCCTGGCTAGGGCCTTCTATTTTTGGGAGGGGCCTGGGCCTTGTCTTGCGGCAGGGGCCGGCAGCTACCTGCTGGGCAGCCCCCCGCCTGCAGCTTACTTCCCCCCGCCCGCCCGTAGTTAACCCCCCTACCCGCGGTTTACCCCCCCTAGTTTACCCCTCGACCGCAGCTTACCCCTAGCTCTCCTTACCCTGGCCTCCTAGTTTAAATAAGAAAATGATGGGAAGAAGCCCCTTACCCCCAGCCCCCCTTAGTTTGAATAAGGGTCTTAATTAGAAAATGATGGGAAGAGGGTGAATTTATTATATGAAATAGCTAAATAGGACCATATAATTGTGGGAGGGAGAGTGATCTTTATAACTTTTTTACTAGGTAATTCATGTCATATAAAAATTATGGTAAAAATCTTAGGACCACGAGGGTGAAGGAATTATTTTCCCTTAACTATCTAAGATTAATTAGATTCAAGAATGTAAGGGGTGTATGCAAATGGATTAAAAATTAACATGGTGGAGGTGGTTTTCAGGTTTAAAGTAGCCAATTTGAACCCTATGAATTTTTTGGAATCATCAAAAAAATTATTGTGAAACCGGAGTTGTTTTTCTCGATTTACTTTAGAGTCGTGGAAGTCACTAGAACTTTGAATAATAGTGAAAATTTAGATAGAAAGGGAATAAAGTTTATTATTATTATTATTTTATTTATTTTATAAATCTTGGAACAACTAATAAATATCTAGTAAAAATGATGAAAGCATAAAAAAATAATATGATTAACGGAAATATAAGGCAAATTTTACGTGCAAGTATTTCGAACTAGTGGGAATTTGAAATTTAGAGATAAATAGATTCAATGAGGAATGTAAAAGATTCTAACACTTGCACGAGATAATAAGGACCCTATAAAAATGATGGAATCATAAAAAAAAAAAAAACATAGGAAACTTGCATCTATATGTCATGATTCACTCAAACTAGAAGGAAAGTGGGAGAGAGATGATTTTAAAATTTTTATGGCTATGGTGGATAAGGATTAGGAGTCGGTAGGTAAAGGGTTGGGGAAAATACAAAGGAATGGGGAAAATACAAAGGGATGAGGAAAATAATAGATAAAAGATAAGGGAAAAGGTGGGGTCAAGGGGGTGTGGGGGATAAGTGGGAGTGACCCAAGTAGATGGGTCACTTTTGTTTTTTGTTTGTTGGGCAGGTGCTGTAGCGTTTCGGCAGGGTGCCGCAGAGGCCAGGCGCTGACGGGCGCTGGCTGGCGCAAGGTTTTCCAAAGCCTGCGGTAGAGGCTCACCGTCGGCGTTTCGGGCGTCACCGTCGGCCTAACACCTTATGTGCGAAGGCCTTCTCACATTGGGAATATTTCAACTCGGGATATTTCAAGGGGTTTTGCGATCTTCGTAAGCTATCGTTTCTTGCACCAACGTACTGAAGCATAGAAGCAGCTTCGATCGATCGCTCTCTGACGAGTTCGAGGGAAGTTGCCGCAAGTCATCGAGGTATTGATTTTGTCATTCTCATTCAATAATCGATTCTTCCAATTCTCTCAACCTCGCAGGTCGGGTCCCTCCCGTCACGGCAAACCCTCCTGCCGAGGCCTCTCCCTTTACGAAGAGACTTGGCATTGGAGTAACAATTGCCTCAGGTACCATCTCGGAATCTTCATATTCTTCGTTTTTAGGATTTAGAGCTTGTCGAGCTCCGAAAGCTACCTCGCTCGCTCTCGCTCATCCCTTCGCTGCACAAATTGCTCCCTGACGCGTTGTTGATGTGTATTTTCCTCCAGCTGACGTGGGTTCTCACCTTCGTAGGTTCTCTCTCCTCTGCATTCTCCTCTGCTCCGGCGTAAGGCTCGGGCACGTCAATTCGTTTTTAGGGTTTAGAGCTTGTCGAGCTCCGGAAGCTACCTCGTGGTTGAAATTGCGGATTTGCAATCAACAGGGATTTGCACTGGTGTGCAGAAATTTGAAGAAAGGGCGCCATGGCGGCCAAGCCCGGACTGGGTGAAACCATCAACAAGATGATAGACCTCTGTCGTGCGCATCCTGATGTACCGCCCCACTGAACCCCCCTTTCTTTATGGATTGTAATTTGGCGAAATTGTCGAGGTGGGTTGATGAATCGAAGGAACTCGTGTCTGAATTGAGTGTTGGTGGGGGGGAGAATTGCAGGGATTGCCTCAGAAAGTACTGGATGAAGAAATTACTGATTTGGAGTTGATAAGTCAAGCCATCAACTGGTTGCTGTCGAAGGTATTTTGCGTTCTGCATTAATGTCTATTGCAGCTTCGGCTGATTGCAGCTATTGTATCTAAGCTCAACAAGTTTTTAAACTCTGGATTGAACTGCAATGTGGTGCAGTGTCGAACCCTGTTCTCCAATATTTTTGTTTTTAGCAATTAATTAGGAGAAAAATAGTAATTTTAGCAAGTAGAAATAAAAATCGGTCTGCTTAAACCGGTTCGTAGATAGTAATTTTGTGTTAGGATTCCTCCGGCTAACCTTAGGGGATTTTAGAGCTTACTGGGTACCCATATTGATATTCGGCTGATACCATGAGATGCCCGGATGGCCCGGTTCTCCTACCGGGTTGATGACCGGGGCCGCCGGTCGACCCGGAGAAAGGGCCGGAAAACTCGCGGGCGCCCGACAGAACCACCGGCGGCTCAATGATGACCGGGGTAATTCCCGGTGTACGTCTCGAGTGCGGGGTGATGATGTCTCGGAAGGTGAACTCCGGTTTGTTGTTATTAGGAGCCGCCGCCACCATCCTCAGCCATTCCAATCCGCGCATTTTGAGAGATCGGGCATGATTGCGCGCCCAGCAATCCGCGAGAGTTGGAAAAGCAGAGTTTGGTGAGGTTAGGGTTTCGGGAAGTAGGGTTTCTACCGAGTCGGTCCGGAAAGGCGGGAGAGAGTACTACTCGGGGCATCGGAGAGAGTAGAACCGAGCAATGCCGAAGAGGAGGGAAGTCGTCCCATGGCGACCGGGATGCCGATTCCCCTCAAGTCGGTGAAGCCGCAGTGCCCGAGCTTCCACCGCACCAGAGGGAGCCGAGGAGGACCTCCTCCCGGATGGGGTGCGCCGGGCTCTCGACGCCCGTGGGACTTGGCGGATCGAGCCATCATCGAGGAAACCGTCACCCACCGCTTCCCCGAGATGTACGTGACGCACCCCCTGAGGGGGGAAGACAGATAACTGGGGACCTCGCCATTGGAGGGCGACCTACAAGTTCCCGGATTCCCCAATCGGCTACATCAAGAAGAAGGGTGACGACGGGCTGAGGAACCGGTTCCGCAGGGGGCCAACGGAGAAAGACGGGTTCAAACCGGAAGATTGCAAGGACCCCCGGGTGATGCGCCTCCTCCGGTTTCTCCTCCCCATACTCAACCCAGACAAGCCAACCACCTGCACCGTGAAGCTGATGAAGGCCATCCTGGCAAATTACGATGGGCGGATGCAGGTCGGATGGCACCACATCATCCACGAGGTGGTGCAGCGGGAGGTGGTGAAGATTGGGAACCAGAAGGGGTGCCCACTGGCCCCCTACCTCTTCCACCTCTATCAACGGCACGGCATCCTCACCGACCGGGAGATCTTCTATTGGCACGAGAAGCACGACCTTCCATCCGGGGATCCACAGGGCCCGACCTCTTCCGAGTGATGGAGGAAGTCCGGGCTACTGACTTGGAGGGGTCACCGGAGCCAGCCACTCGACAGACCAGGGCGGTGGGACCCAGCCAGGCCGGGCCCAGCACAGCACCCCGGGTGGCCACACAAGAAGGAGGGAGCAACCGGGTGAATCCTGCCCGGACGCACAACACGGTACCCTCTCTGTTCATGCCAAGTGCAGAAGAGGAAGAGGAGGAAGAAGAAGAGATCGTCCCTCTCATCCGGAGGACAAGAGCCCAACAGAGAAGAGCCGAGGAGATAGCCGAGGCGGGTGGAGACCAGTCCGCAGAGGAGGACGACCAGGACGAAGAGGACGAGGAAGAGGAAGAAGAGGAGGCCCCACCTCGACAGGCAAGACCATCCCGAGGGGTGAGGAGGAAGGACACGACGGGTTTTGGGAGGAGACGTTCTCCCGTCCGACTTCCTCCCCCGGTAGAACAGGGAGCCCCAGACGAGGAGGTGGCTGCAACAGGAGCCAATGCGGAGGTGCCTCCACCCGGAGAGAGACCCCCAGGAGGGAGGGTACCCAACCTGAAGCGCAAGGCCAAGAAGAGGAAGAGGTCAGCGAGTCCGGTGGTACGACCGAGGGCCATCGAGGAGGAGCAGGCCCCAAGTCCGGACCCCGCATCGATGCAGGACCCGGCCCCTACCCCGGTAGAAGAGCCGATTCCGGAGAGCCAGCCCAAGGTGAAGAGAAGGCTGCTCATTACAGAGGAGGAGGACACTCCGGAGAGGACCACACCTCCTCGGCTGGAGTTACCGGAGCAGAAGAGTGACCCAGCCCCTGCCACCCCAGCGTCAGTGGCAGCCCCGGAGTCGTCCCACAGAGGGGTTGCGACACCCGGAACGGGGAATACTACTCCCGTACTTCCCCGTCCCTACTACCGGATACCCAGCGAGGGTATCCTCCACCCCATCCGGCTAGCCATGGAGGAGGTGGATCGGGAGAATGAACAATTGTTCACTTCCCTGGCGCGACTCGAGCGGGTCTTCCAGACCCCCAACGTGGAGAGGTATCCGGAGTTAGTCGAGGAGATGCAACGAGAAACGGCCAAGCTGAGGAGGGAGAAGGTAGAGCTGGCACTGAAGACCCGGCCGAAGGAGAGGACATCCGTGGGAGTTCAGTGCGGATCGGACCCCTCGGACACGGAGGGAAATCCGGATGTGGAGGCCCTCAGGAGGATTGTGCAGGAACAGGAGGCTGCCCTCCGGAAGTTGCAGAACATTGACCGGACGGTGTTGCATTCCATCCTGAAGGTGCTGCAACCGGATGCGGAGGCGCAAACGAAGGCGACCTTCTATGATGCCCGGATTGGGATCAGTGAGTCACCCCAATCCCTGGAGTTGCTCAGGAGGCACGCGACAGGTATCAACCAGTGCCTCAAGGAGTTCCGAACCCTCACGGGTAAGTTGCTGGGGGCCCTCCCCCACGTGGAGATGAAGGAACCAACCCTTCCGGAGGAGGATGTACTCGCACCCCCAGGGGTGCCCACGGAGGGACCAGTGGCTATGGAGATCGAGGAGGTGTCCCTACCCGTTTCGGAGGAGCAAGGGATTCCAGTCGATGGTGGCGTTCCGGAGAACAGGGAGGAAGGTCGAGCTGTAACTCCCCCTCGGGGAGGCGAGATTCCGGGTGAAGAAGAGCTATCCGGTCCCTCCGAGGTGGAAGAGGCGGTGGAAGGAGAGGTTAAACCCTCTCAACAACCGGATGAGAACCCGGTGGATGGTACCACGGGAGAAGGGGCAGGACTCCCCGAGCAGGTTGAGGAGGTAGTACCTCACCCGGAGGCCCAAATTAACGAGGTGGAAGGACCGGGCGAACAGAACAAAGCAGGGGATCCCGTGGCCCCTCGGGAAAGAAGCGGAAGCCCAACCCGTTCCCCCCATCAAAGTTGAAGGCACTCCGGAACAGTGGAAGAGCCGAGGAGGACACAAAGAAACCCGAGGTTTTACATCGACACTCGGGCCGATCAAGAGGCGATTTCCCCCGTGAGTGGAAAGGTACTCCCAGGAGGAATACCCCCGCCGCCAGGCACCTCGAGCCGCCCCACGCCGCCGGATGAAGACGTTAGTTAGTAATTAGTTAGGTTAAGATTGGATAGGAATAGTAGATGCCTTTTTGGCCACTCACCCGGGAATCTCGGAGGCCCGGGAATTCCGGATCTGATAAGGTTTCCGGGAAATCCGGAACCCTCCCTGTTGTCAAACCTCATTTTTTCGTTTTTGCCCCACGTAAGTCCGGATAGCGGTTAGTTATAGCTAATTAGGAGAAATAAACGCCCATATCCTGGCCTACCCGGGTAATGACCGGGTAAGGTTAGCTCGGCCAGGAACCTGCCCACCCAGGAGCATCCTTAGGCTTAGTGGACAGGGTAGGGTAGCACTACCTTTTTGAATTTTCTTTTGCTTTGTATCTCCTGTTCTCGAGCCAGGATCATGCCTAGTCGTATCCAAATCGGCCCCCAAGGGACCCGGATAACGCGTAGCGGCACTTCAGCGGGTTGACTCCTACCCGGGAAAGGGTCGCTCAACCGGGTATACCTCAACCGGGTACGGCCACCGGTATGGCTCGACCGGTTGAGGCCCGGCCGGTTGTCGAAGACCGGGAAGGCAAAATGTGGTCGGTAGCTACGAACGGGTCGGGCGGGGACAACCCTGGTGGCGGCGTACATGAAGAAGGCCGCGGAGAGGATGGAAGGAGCCCTCCAGGAGATGAGGACCCTCATCGGGGAAATGGCTAAGGCATTTCCCGGAGAAGCACCCCCACCGGAGGTAGTTGAAAACCCTCCTACCCGGGTAGCATCCGAGTCTGTTGAGGCTGCCCGGGCAGAGGAAGAGGAGTCTGCCGACCCCGTAGCCATGGAGGAGCCCATTCCTCCACCCGTCCGCAGCCCGGAAAAGGTTCGGGCCGGGGCAAGCGTACTGCTACTCCTCCCCGAGGATACCCGCGAAGAGACAGAGGCGGCCAAGGAAGAAGTTCCCCCTGAGGAGAGAGCTTCCCGGATAGAGGCGGACAGCAGGACTTCCTCCCCGATTCCACCGACCGGATAGTGGCCCCCAGGGATGAGAGCCCTGCTCCCGCCCCGGAGGCCACGATCCAACCAGGAGAAGACGAGAGGACCGACCCCCATCCACCCGAACAGGGGATCGAGGCACCCCAGGCTCTACCGGCACCGGCAATTTCCATTGCGGGATCTCCTGTCCCCGAGGGTCCCCCTGGCTCAGCCCACACCTCGGAGACCACCCCCCTCATACCCGAGGAGTTGGTGGAGGTCCCGGAGACCGGGGAGGTATTTCCGGATACCTCGGCCCCCGCTCCTTCTGTTGATACTGAGCTGGTGGACGGCGGGGGAGCTGCATCGGCACATGGCGAGGAGGGAGAGGAGGAGGAGATCACCTCTCAACCCGGGCCGAAGATGCAGGGGGACGGTACCTCCACGACTACCGAGGCACCGTAACTGTCAGGAAGGAGGAGGACGATCAGGACGGAAGTAGCTGTGGGCAGATATCTCGGATCGAGATTTAGTTGTGCTTTTATTGCAGATAGGAGAATGACGGCGCTAGGCTGACTAGGGGTAGGATTTAGAAAGATTCCCTGGCGAGGAACTTTTGTCCTCTTCTGGGATGCAAGGGAGGATCTGCTATTTAGCCGAGGGGAGGATACCCCCTCGAGGTCTTTTTGTGATTCTGCAATACCCTAATCCAGTGCAAGCACGCCTCTTTCTCATCTCCCTCGTGTGTGTGCGTGTGTGTCTGATTGTGTGTCCTTCTCCTTTTCCTGTCTTGTCTGCTGGGTCGGGGTGTTTGCAGAGTTCAGAGGACCCTTGCTATCCGGGCAAGAGAGAGAGTGGTTCCGTCCTTGAACGGAGAGTAGTACGGGAGGTAGAGAAGCTGACAGGGGAGGAGTGCGGCTAGCGAACGGCACTTGCCACTTAGGGTTCGGTCCGGTCTGTCCGTGTAGCGTCTGGGATTACAGCGGCTAGGAAGGGATTCCGGCCGCTCAACCGACTCCCAAGAACACCATCGGTTGAGTCCCTCTAGATCGCTGAAGTCCGGGTAGGCAGGTCTGTCTGTAGGTGATAGCGGTGAACTCCGGGCCAGTCGCACCATCCCCCAGTCCAGTAACCCGGGATCTACTAACCCGGGTAGTGAGTTGTGATAACCGGACCATAGGAAAACCGGATACCAACCTTTGTGACATGCGCGTGGATCTAGAGTCCGGGCGTAGAGGGAGGTATAAGGGAAGTTTCTAACAGGGTAAGGAGAGATAGAGTCTCGGTGACCTTTCCGGTCACGTTAATCAACGGGAGAAGTGGCCTAATCCCCCCACTTATCTAAGTCCGGGAAAATCCCTCTGAGGTGAATACAGAGGCTAAACTAAACCACAAAGACTAAACACCCTCTCCTCTCCTGTCCGGGCAGCGCTTCCAGGACAGGATATAGGGCACAGGGGGGATAGGACAGTACCCGGATAGCACAAATCCGGGTTAGCTAACTGGTGGAAACTGTCGTCCTTGCACTTCACAGGATCTCCGTGGACGAATACTCGGGTTCTTGTTTGGGAAACCTCTTTTACCACGAAAAAGGGTTATCCCGGCACGAATCGGGAAAGCACGTTACGACACCTATACTTAGCGAAGGCTCTGCGGAGCACTTCGGGTCTTCTCTGTGATTTCCACAATTGTGAGTAAAGGTTGAACTTGCGTCCCATAAACTCGTACCCTTGTATTGTTGTTATGAGTCTGGGGATTCTGGGATTGTGTGCATGTAAGTGAGGTCTGGACTCTGGAGTGGGCACAGAGAGTCCCTTGCTGATTCGGTAGTCGCCAGTTTAGCACTCGGTGAAGGAGTGCTGGAGAGGTAGTACGGTCAGGGAGAAGTCCGAGTGAGAGAACCTAAACAGTCCCGAGAGCGTGTTTAGTCAGTCAGTGGGAATTGCTACATCATCCGGAGTGGGCAGAGACGTCGCAGCTGGCGAGTAAAGCCGCTCTAACCGTCAACCTCCCGGACGGGATATTTGGTTGAGGGAACCCCCCCCGGTGGTGTACGCAGCCCTGGGTATTGACAAACCCTTCCCGGATCCGTTAGTAGGGACTTCGCAGGTCTAGTGGTGGGATGCCACTCACTGAACTCCGAATTGCAAGTAAAACCACCCCCTTCTTGGACTAGTAAGAGGAGAGAACCGGATTGTCAGTTGTGTGACCCACCGTTCGGGATGAAACCCGGAAAGTGGCAGTTGTGATAAGGGATTAACTCCAGGAGAAGTGAGGATAATAGAATGTACAAAGGTGAAACACCGGTCACCTTCATCATCCGGTAGAGAGCAACATTCCGCGCTCTTCCAAACTAATAGGAAGGATCCCTCCGAGGATTTACGGAGGTTAAACTAAATCACCCCTGGTTACTAAGTCCTAACCGGACGGGGTACCATTTGAGCTGAAAGGGTAAACCGGATCAGTGCCAAATAGGTCACCCTAGGGTTTTGGGTTAAGGAAACGGTCAGATCTAAACCACCGAGTCTACTGATCCGGTGTACCTAGGGTAGGTTGGTCGTTGTAGCGTCAAAACGGCAATCAAACCGGATTTCGTCTTGCCTTCACACTTCACAGAATCTCCGTGGAACGTTACCCGGAAGGTGGACCATTTTGCTAGGTTGTAGAAGTAAAATTGGGCTATTTTTGGTCTTCTCGGTTTGGTAACTCACGACATGCAGCAAAAGTTGATGGTATTTACCCAGGGGGACAACATTGTGTACAAGGAGCAAAGTGCTGAAGCGGCTGTGAAGTAAGTCTTCGTCGTTTTTGTCTGCAGTAGATTGATTGGAGCTTCCATGATTTTCCAGCAGGTGGTTGAAGTGGTTTAGGGTTTAGGGTTTACGGGTTAAGGTACCGCCAGGCTGAGTTGCATAATTGTGCAGATTCAAAGGCCTAACTTCAGAAGACATGCTTGTGTACCAATCGATTGAAGCAGCTACAAATCAAGGTAACTGGTTCTACATTGACATCGTTTTACATTCTTATGATTATGATCGAGTTGCGTTACAATGGAAAAGCAAGTACGTTGGCCTATTGCGTAAGAGATTGCTTACACCTGTCTCTATACTTGCCAGACTTATGGACTGCAGAGTTGAAAAGAAGAACGAACTTGCAGCAGCCGCAGGTGAACAAGGCCTTGAAGAATCTAGAGGGTCGAAGCTTGGTTAAAGCAGTAAAGACTGTAACGGTATGATTTTATTCTCCATCTTGCAGCGAATTTATTAACCTTCAGAACAAGATATGTAGTTTTGAAGCATTGATCATATTGTGTGGAATACAATTTTGGTAGAACCGGAATCCTATGACCCTGAAATCATTAAGGAACCATGCATTTGTTGGTAAAAGCAGCTGAGCAAAATGCCTGGATATGACCTACGTAAAGTGCTAAATTATACAGTACATTCAGTACCAGCCTTTTGGATCTGCAGGGTAAGCATGATTTCTCTCCACACCAGGTAAGCATTTGTCCATAATTTCTTCAAGTAGATCCCAGTCTCTCCAAAACCTTCTTGCTTGGAGCTCAAATTCCATTCTGAAGTCAGTATCATTGTACATTGCAAGTGAGCTGCTTTGTAGAAGTTTTGATAAAGTTGTTTCAGAAATTGATATCTTTCTCCGTAATTGATGCCGCTTGTATAGGTACATACAAGCATCTTGAAGGTCTTGGTCCACATCTATGTTGAGCTGCATCACTTCTTCACACAATTCATCAAACACCGACCAGAAAATCATGGAAGATCCAGTTGAAGCCTCTTTCTTGTGATTTTTTTCCTTGAAATCTAGTGCCTCATAATATGCTATGTGACACTTTTCCCATGTCATTGCCAATCTTTCCAACTCTGCCTCCTCATCATCTAAAATTGAGATTGGATCATTTGTTGGCAGAACAAGATTTCCCTCATAACTTGATAGCTCAGTGGGAGGAGTAGTACCTCCTGAAAGTGGCAGACCACTGGAGAGATTGTTGACCGCCTAATTTCCCACTCTTGGATCAATTGAGTGTTGTGGAGATGGAAGCTCTGAAGCTGGTAAGTAAACAACTACTGTGTTTGCACTCAACTTTCCATAAGCTGCACCACGTTCTTGAACATATGGCTCTAGCTTGTAAGCCCTATCTTGTCCAACTCCTTTTCTTTTTTTTGTTCTTTTAAAAAAAGTTCCTGATATGTTGCTTCCAGATGAGCGGTACTGAGGAAGGTTGAGGAATGCCATTCCCACGTGAAATTCAACACTCTCTGCTGGAAAAGGTAGTGGAAAGGTAACACCAGCCCATCTCTTAGAATCCTCTAATGAGACCATCACATGTTGAGGATCAGATGGCCAATGTTTGATGCTTGGTAACTGACTTGCACACCCATGTACTGCATCTGGCATCACCATGAATTTTCGTGTGATGAATCTTGCTGGAGTTGCATGTGAACTTGAAGTCTGGCCTTGAAAATTAGCTCCTAGAAATTGAAAATTGGATCTTGGAACTCGTGCGGGTCCTGGAGTTCTAGGTGTACCTATGAGGCTGCTCATTCCCAAGTTGCTGAATGTTGGTGCTGAAGGTTTGCCCAATGTAGTAGGTGCAGCAACTTGAGGAATCGTCTCTGAAGCAGGTAAAGTGGCTTGTAGAGTCTGATGGGTATTTGCTCTAACATGTTGCTGACTGTTGGATGTGGTGGTCCATGAAGATGAAGATGAGCCTCTATGTCTGTGACTTCCCGGTTTTGGAGGATAAGAAAAAGTTGTGGCTCTATCCACAATTGCTCTTGGAAAGACTGTCATCCTTCTGGTTGGAGTTGTTCTTGTTGGAGTAGATGTAGGTGCACCTGGTGATGGTTGATCATTGTTCTCCATGCTTCCCTTCACCAAATGAGGACGGTAGCCCTAATAAAGAAATGTCTGATGCCGAATCCCCAAGCTGTTCAAGAACACACTCCGCTGGTTTGGGCTCCCAGACTCTGCCATGGAAAGACACTCCACAAATTAATGAGCAACTTTTAACAAGTGGAAACGACGAACCAACAAGATGATCCTTACGGATGTGTTCATATTCTGTTTCAGCTTGTTGATGATCAAAGGGCTTTTCATTCATTTCTTTTACATGATTGTAATGAAGAAAGTTAACTTTGATTGAGTGTGCTTGTGCTTTGCATCTCATCAGAGTCAAGAAGCATACCGGAAGTCATATCTGGCGCGGTTTAATCACGTGCGAGAGGAATAAGAGAAGCTTTTCATGGATGGAGCTCCAAAGGCACCTGATCTAGACCATGTTGTGATATTACCAATCGACCACTATCAGATATTGGAACTTAGAAAGTTGTGGACTCTAGATGCAACCTGACTAGTCTTGTTGTATGTGCAGGAGGCATCAACCCTATTCTCCTCGGTATGAACCTTTTCTCATCACTTGCTGTATTTCTCTAGTTGAAGTACTGATAGATTCCTGAGCTATTGTTTTGCTTAGTCTAAATTATCTCCATGTTTATTTTCCTGTGCAGAACGGTTATAAGAGGGTGGTTTCCAATTAGGAGCAAGCATTGTGAAAGTGACGGTGAAGGAAGGCCATGAAGGGCACTCACTTCTAGCCTACAATTTCAAATGACACGATTAGCTTACCAGTGGTGACATTTTCTTGATTTAGCATACTCAATTTGACGTTTGATGTAGGTTTTGGGGATTGTTCTGTTCGCTATATAATAATTGACGAAATATACATGCTGATCGTCCTAACCAGGTTTTAGTGTTGCACCTGAAGGCACCAGCAAGGACTTCCGGGTTGGTCTTGTTCCGTTCCTTATGTGAATCTGAATCCTTATGTCCTGCGAGTGAGCAATTGTTAAATCACTTATTTCTGAAATCTAGACTGCACAACACGATTCATACCTGTAATTACTCATGACTGGAGCCATGTCATCATCAATGCTATGTTTGGAATCAATCGACGAAATTGAGCTTCATTGTTTGAAGAAGAACTGCATGTTGACAATATCCCTAAATCAAGATCAAGAATATCGCCCTATTCACATTATCAAACAAGGACCAAGATCAATTAGCATTTTCAATCGTTGATCTAGAATTCTAGATATCCATTTTACCCTGTACTTAAATTCTCATATTTTAACATCAATCTAGTCACCTTGTGATGCGTTGAATGTGAAGATTGAAAATTCAAATAACAATTTGGTCAAGTAATTTGTGTCTTGAGAGGATTATGGCAGGTAGTGCATAACCTTGTAGTATTATTCTTGTGCATAACCTAGTAGGGGAAACTAGTCGTATTCTTCTTAAGTTATTAGTAGCCTTATTTTATTTTATCATATAACATATAATTTTAGCCAATCATACCAAATTTCAAGTACTAATAATAGAAATATGTTATAATCTAAATATGTTATAAGCTACCTTCATTTTCTTTCTTCTTCCGCTCATATCTTTCCTTCATGTAATGTTTTTGTCAATTTCTTATGACCAAAAGCCACCTTTCATATTGCGTTCTTTTGACTCATAAGTAACAATATGGTAGTATGTCTTTCAACTTCTTTCAACCAATTTCTTTTACTTATATTATGAAAGGTTTAGGGTTTAAGATGGTTTAGGGTTTAGGATGGTTTAGGGTTTAGGATGGTTTAGGAATTAGGGTGACAAGAAGGCAATTGGTCTCCATGCTTCCCTTTGCCAAATGTTGTTATGAGCATAATCGCTATTCATGTAAAATTGATTTTACCTCTAAATATGTTATGAGCAAAATCGCTATTTATGTAAAATTAGTTTTACCTCTAAATATGGTATATGAACTTAACCGCTATTTATGTAAAATTGACTTATTTATTTCCTTATTTGTTTTCATCCAGTCACGTCTTCATCCAATTTCATCCGTGATTTCAATTTCATCATGGTTGTAGTTAGAATACAAAGAGTTTTTATGTCACCTAAAATATAATTGTGACATTTAGTGTTTTAGTTTGCAATTAATGTTTCAAACACTAATCCACAACTCTTGTGTAGTCATACAATTTTAATTTTTTTTTATATCAACCATTTACAATAGGGTTTTCATTTTATTTTTTTTAATGCACCAAGTGTATAAAACATTTACAGTGGTGCCGAAACAAAAACACAAAATCAATAGAGCTACGTTAAGTTTTTAATTTATACGTCACAAGAGTTGTTGATTACACTAAAAATTATGTCTACCGGTAGTGTAACTACACTATATGATTAGGGTTTGCAATAAATTTTTACTTTTGATGAATTTTTTTACTAAACAAACAACTACCCAGAGTACATGAAGGGGGGCAAATTCATGAACACAATTGGTAATTATTTTTATCAAAATTAAAAAGTTATAACTACACTAATAAAAATTATGTTTAGTGTTGTTTGTACTAACTACTAATTAAGTGCACTAATAAAAATTATGTTTAGTGTTGTCTGCACTAATGTTTAGTGTTGTCTCCATTAATTTTTATTGTAGTTAGTGCAGACAACACTAAACATAATTTTTATTGTAGGGTTATATAACATCATGGTTGAAGTTGGAATACAAAGAGTTTTTATATCACCTAAATTTTAATTGTTGGATCTTGTAGAGAACTAGTTTGAAAAGTCACAATTTTTTGAATTATTTCTATTAAGCATTTACAATAGGGTTTTCATTTTTTAAAATTTAGGTTACACTAACTGTATAAAACACGTTGAATGGTACTAAAGCAAAATCACATAAAACAATAGAGCTAAGACAAGTTTTTAATTATACTTCACAAGAGTTGTTGATTAGTGTTATATGACATCATGGTTGTAGTTAAAATACAAAGATTTGTTATGGCACCTAAATTATAATTGTTGGTATGAAATTCACATGTTTCCCTTGTCATTTCAGCTCCTCCAAATAGTTCCACTCCAGAACTTAGTCAAATAACAACTAATTCCATGTGTAATATGTCATGCGCGGACATACTCACAAAAAACACCCTTCTTCCTTACTATATAGATTGATATTTTAGGGGTAAAGAAAACATAATCAACAACTCTTGAATAACAATAATCAACAACTCTTGAATAGTATTGTACCATTTTATTTTTGTGCCCTTGCAATTTTGTATAGAATCATTATTTTTTGTTACTATGCCAGAGGGCAAATATGGTTCCAACAATAAGAAAAGTAGCCCATTGTAGGCAGCATGAAATTCTTACTAGCCCATTGTAGACACCATGAAATTCTTACTGTGATATACAAATTATAGCAACACCGTCTTCAAAGTTGTATCAAGCTGCGATAGGCATCTAGGGCTTCGCATGAAAGACCAACAATTCACTTTCTTTTTGTTTCATTTTTCGTAAGCAATAAAGTCAATAATAAGTCCATTGCCCCTCACATGCTACTTGTCCTAAGCAGTAATTGAAAGGCTTCTAAACTTTCAGTTCACATGCTAGTTGTCCTAAGCAGTAATTGAAAGGCTTATAAACTTTCAGTTCACATGCTAGTTGTTCTAAGCAGTAATTGAAAGGCTTCTAAACTTTCAGTTCACATGCTAGTTGTTCTAAGCAGTAATTGAAAGGCTTCTAAACTTTCAGTAGAATGCTCTGATGGTACAAGCTGACCTACAGGAATGTTGTTCTCTTGTGACATGTAGCAGTAGTGAGACAAAAAGTAGTGTAGATGAAAACATTCCAATACATCCTTCCCAACTTTCCCTATTTCGTATGTCGTATTCCGAAGGGCAAAGAGGTCTGTTGACAAGTTGGGAATGTCAAACAAAGTAGGATTTGGTGCACTTCTACGTGCAATCCAAGTTCGTAGACCTCGTGGACCTAAATCCTCGGTACCAATATGCTCTTGATTATCCTCAGCATGCATGTCTTCAATATGTGATACCCAACTGTAGAAGCATTACAACAAAATTGTACAACATAATCAGTAATAACCAAGGATGATATAGAATGGAACTTTGAGTTCGTAAGAGTTTGTGGTCTTTAAACTCACCCATGAAGACGTTCATATTCTCGGAAATATCTTGCTGGCACATGAGATGGACAAAATCTTCCTTGCTCACTAATGAGCCGCATACGATGGAGGTTCCAAACCTCAATCCACTCATTTACAATGTCTTGTAAAATGGGGATGTAGATAGCTTGAAAAGATGCCCTTTCATATGGATCATCAGGAATAAAATATCCCTGCTCAACCATTTCCTGGATGGCATTTTTGTGAAACCAGATAACTTTCTCCCACAATAACCTCCACGAGTGTTCTATTCTTTGATTGTGCACAGATGATCCTACAAGGAATGGATTCCGGGTCCCTAGTCGTACCTCCAGCATAAATCTCTGAATCAAAGCATGCTCTGCGGCAAAATCAGATCTCACCCGTAAAGGAGCACCAAATTTTTGAACTGCAGCAGAAAACGGTTCAAATAGTGTTTCCTGGGTCTTGTTTGGTGCAACTTTAGCATAGAGGACATAATGTGAAGCCCCGTCAATGCAACCATGTATACGTAGCCCGTACATGGTCAATTTATCGTATGCTGTACACAATTTGCATTGGAGTGTTAAATTGATGCAAAGTAAGATGTTTTATTTTACTGAGCTTTACAATGAAGTCAGAATAAGGAAAGAGAGAAAAATTTAGCTTACAATCTATATGTTAGAGGGCCATGGGTATGGAGACATTGTATTGTCGACGAACAATGGGTAACGCTCGTCTACGTATGTTGTAATGAGTCTCTGTACAATACAAATAAACTAAATATGTTAGTAATATTTAACCGAAGTAAAGATCCCAACCAAACCAAATCGAATTTAGAATATACCTAATATTGTTTGCAAGGCTTTTGTCACTGTACGCCTGGGTGCCCGAATGCACAAGCGTGCAAGTGCTGCTCTTACATGCCGGATCCCCCAATTCGCTCCATGCTCTGTAACAGGAAGGGTACGTTGTATAGTATTGGACATTTCCTCCGTTGTGAAACGGTGATGTACTCGAAATTTATCCCAATGCTTTCGTCATCATTCGTTTCCATTGTCTTGGATCATGTATGTGCAAAGTCTCTGCAATTTTTTTGAATTGAGTTCCTTCGTTTAACATAGTTTGCACATGGTCAACCAACTCGGCTGTGTGCTCAACGTTTGATTCAGCCATATTTGATTCTGCACGGTATCAATAAACTCAGTAAAAACCACATTAATAACCATGGTGGTGCTGAACGCAGAAACTCAAAAGCTGACCAACGGCTCTACAAAATCAAAGTGCTAGTACAAGGACTCCTCATCCTCCCTTGAGTTTACTAGACTCTCTTGCAATGTGAGCTTCTGATTTAGGGTCTTACCATGGAAAGTAGAATACAGTTAAGACCAAATCCAAGAGATGACAAGCAATAAGAAACGCTTCAAGGCTTTCAAAAAAATATGAACTCAGCGAATACCTGCTACCGCAAAACAAACTAAATAGCTTGCGCCGATTCAAAATTAGCGTTCTTTTACTGACTCGCTCTTTTTGGCCTTTGATTTCTGCTCCCGTTTGAACTTGGGATCGCCGTACATGCCCCAGAAATTATATCCATCTCGTTCGAAACTCCCCTCACGCGCTCTGGACCTCCAGAACAAGTCCAGTGAAGTTGTTGGATGCTAAATTCCTGCTCGTATTAACCACCAAAATTTTGATTAGTACTTGGAATTTCCATATCACAATATTAACGAAAGAATGTTATCAAACTTGTAGTAATGTGAGGTTGGTAAGCTGTTGAAGCTCAAGTGAAATGCTTCCACTTGATTGATTATCGTGGAGATTCCGATTCACAAGGCAGGAGAATGAGGTACTTGACCAAAAAATGGTAAAAAATCATCAGAAAGGCAAAATTGAATACACAGAAAGAGCTTACAGAAGAACAACAAGGGAGCTAGGATTCCCGGAAAGCTGATTCTCCGACAAATCCGTGCAGACATGCTTCGGCTCACTATGAGCGAGTCTGCAAATTATAAGTCTCTCTTTCTAAAGAGGACTCCAAAAGAGGGCTCCGAAGACTTACAGTTTATCCGGCACCGGGCGTCGATTCACCATCAAGTGCATCATCTTCATCCAAGGCGTCCGCTCTACGCTTCCTGACATGACGGCATCAAGCAACAGAGCCAACACAGGTGCTCAGCAATCCTAAACCTGCCAAGTGATGTTGTGAGCCATACAAATGGCTCACGTATTAGTTATTGAATATCTAGATACAAAATACATTTGATTATAGTAGTTTGTGTGGTTCCTATAGGCTAAATGCATTAAATTTGAATTTATAGAAATAGGCTCGGAAGTTATTAGAATAATTAAGAAAAGCATTGAGTATGGCAATTTAGTGACAATTACATGATTTTATGTTAGGGAGGATAACTAAATTGTTAGAATTGAAGAATATTTGATGTGAGGTAGTATTAGAGTTAGAGGTAGATAGGCAATTTAGAAAGTAGAAAGGTAAGAAGGAAGGTGAGGGAGTAGGATTTCTCCCTCATGCTTCCCCTCTCCCCTTTATCTTTTCTTTCTTTCTCATTTCTTTTTACTTGTCTCTCTCTTTTTGCTAGGGTTTGCTAGTTTTGTCTCTCCTGTTTTTTGGTGTATGTGTGTGGTTTTGAGATGCTTCTAGGTTGTGGCTATGGAGAATGGAGTTAGTGATCTAAGATGGAGAAAACACACAAGTAGAATGTGTGGAGTTGTTGGATGTGGGTGTGAGTGTGGGTAGGTTAGGGTAGAAGATAGGAGAGTGGATTTCCCGACCAAGATCTGGATCTGCCAACTTTGGGAAGGTGTAGCGTTTGGCTGGAGACGAGTTTGAGCAAGCCCTTTGGAGGAAAGGAGCGTCTTGAAGCCAGCTTTCCAACGAGCCCAAGCGCGCGGTCATAGGAGCAGCGACGGGGAGCTATGGCGGATCTCCCAAGAGGACTTCACCGGCTTGCGGCGGACGGCGAGAAGAGGCGGCGCTGACTTGAAGAACGATTTCTATCGGTAGGAGACAAATCTGAGCAAGCCCTTTGGAGGAGAGGAGCGCCTTGAAGCCAGCTTTCCAAAGAGCCTAGGCTTCCTCTTTTTGGATCATGGACGGAGGAATGGTGATCGATTAAGTGAAAGCATGTCTACTGTGGAGGGCAAATTGAAGGCCTGACTTTGAGGCCGCATAACTCAAGTTTTAGGAAGAACCACGAGACGTGCTTCCGGATTCAAGTACATCATCAAGCTAGCTCTCTGTAGACTCCTAGCTTGCCTCAAGAAGAGCAAGGACGAGGGAGATACGGCCATTTTAGTGGCCAAGGGTCCAGCTGAGGTTGGACCCCAATTGTACTTCTTCTTCCCCATTGGTTTTCTTGTGATGTTTATTGCATCTCGTGTCTTGATGATCGTGTGATGGTGGATGCATGGTGTTTGTGAATGCTTGTTAGGATTTAGAGTCCATTGCTTGGAAGGGCTAGGTAGGTGTCTCCACTCTCAACCGGCCCAACTCTAGGGCTTTTCTTCCTACGGGTTGAATTGCTCATAGAATTTGGTGCGTTTGCCGGAGAGAGTGTCATCTAACTTGTAGTAAAAGTGTGTGAAATGATTTTTGAAGGATATGCGTACGGACTAGGAGCTTGAAGGCATGTGTGTTGTTTGTGTTTGTGTTTTCATTTCAATTGCAATTGTGGGTTGGGCGTTTTGTGGGTGTTGTTGCCCTTGTGAGTAGCTCATGACATTGCGTCGTGAGTGTGAAGGGGATTGTGCCACCATTGTTGGGTGGGGCTCCTTTGGTGTTGTATTAGTCGCTTTTCTTTATTAGGTCGTGGTTTTACGTATGACGGTGAGGTCGGATTAGTGGCCGGCGGGACCGTTTATGTCGTTTGAAATTGGGGGAATTGGGAGTGATGCCCCAAGGATCCTAAGAGCTTGTGGATGCAGGTTGAACATACAGGTTGCCCTTCACCCGTCCATCACATCTTTTGTGGTCCATCCATGTGTGAACTTAAGAAAAAAATAAATAAATTAAATTCTTGTAAACCTTTCGTTGATCCGGTAACCCAAGTGGGAAATTGGAAGTGGATTGGGTGATGCCGCCCATTCAAGAACCGCACGAGGTTCTTGATTGGATTCCACTTCAAGACGTGCACCAATACGGTAAGGGGTAGAGGATTATTTGTTCATGAATGTAGTAAGGCATTAGGTTGTAATTTTCACTCACCAAGAAGGAAGGTATGGACTTCGCATGCTGAAATTTTCTTAGAGAGGTGTGTTTTGGCCTTTTAAGTCATCCAAACACTTTAATGGACTCAAAAATTTCACCCTTTGCTTGATGTACTTCCCTTGCTTGCTTTTATTCTTAAATTTATGTAAGAGTGGTGTTTAAAAGGAACTTAGAGGCAATTATAAGGTGGAGGTAGGTAGGAGGGTCTTGAGTTTGAAGTGGTGTGTGTGGCTTGTACAAAGGTTGATCATTTCAAAAGAGTTGTGTGATTATGAGGAAACAAGGGTAGAAGGCAAGGCTACCGTTTCTTTCTCTATTTTTGCAAAACATATGATCATGACTTGATTGGATTAAGATAACTTTGATACAAAATTGCACACTTACTTCAAGTAGTGTGTGTGAGGATGTACAAAGGTTGATCATTTCAAAAGAGTTGTGTGATTATGAGGAAAAAAGGGTAGAAGGCAAGGCTACCGTTTCCTTCTCTATTTTGCAAAACATATGATCATGACTTAATTGGATTAAGATAACTTTGATACAAAATTGCACACTTTACTCGAACTCCCGGACCTTAACTCCTATCTTTGCTACCTCCTTTCCATTGCAAGTCTAGGAGTCACAATTTTGCATTGATAGTTATTTTTGAGTTTGGAGTGACTTTCTATTAATAGTAATCTGGACCTTGTACCCAAGTACTCTTATATGATTCAAGTGAGCCAGTGGTGATTGATGATTCTAAACCTTGTTAGGAAACCATTAGAATGAGTAGAATTTGTTACACCTTTGAATGAAGTGGGTAGTAGAGGCATGAGGTCTTGAAACCTTGACTTGGCTATATATAGTATCTTTGGACCTCCAACCGTTTATTGCATCTCTTCAACATTTGGGTGAAATAGTCCTTGTAGTCATCTTCTTGCTTCGGTGTTGAAAGGATTGGCACGGTTACAAAACTTAGTTTAGGTCAAACCTTGGAGTAGCTCAAATAGCATCCTAAGGATGACATGGATAGTACGCCCGAATGGTGACTACCCGATCACAATACCGTCAACGCCAATCTTTACACGATAGAGAAGAAGAGACTAATAGGGAAAAACATTCAAGCCCAATAGTTGGAAGAAATAGAGAACCATCACCAATTTCTGTTGTTGCTCCCGAACCCTTAGAAGAGGAATCCACTTACACTATAGAGCCAAACGATAGGATAGAGGAAGACAATCTACTCCCACCCATGGATCCTAACAATGCGGCGGATGCCATGATGGCACCCCGTGGATTGCCCATTGTAATGCCCCAAAACTTAGCACCACGATCCATGCCCATACACTTGCCTAAGTTTTCAGGAATGTCTCATGAGGATCCTTCACACCACATTGAGCGGTATATAGAGGCTCTTATTACAAACGTGATTCCCGAAGAGACTTATAGATTAGTTTGGTTCTCCACTACATTGGAAGGCCAAGCTTACAATTGGTACCGATCACATGCTCCCGAAACCTTTGCTAATTGGCAAGCTCTTCAAACCGCATTCTTGAGACAATTTAGACCGAGACCGGACAACAAAGTGCCTTAGTAGCTCTCACGGAATGCGCTAAGGTCTATCCGAAGAAATTTCGGAATACATTCGCCGTTTCAATACGGTTATAACCCGCTTTGTTGGTAACCACCTCACCGATGAGACCATCCGGTATTACTTCATTCAAGGCTTCAAACAAGCATGCCACTATGAGAGAGATTTTAAATGCACAACCACGAACTTTGGAGGATGCGCAAGAAGTCGCCCGACATGTAGAGAGGATTGAGAAGGAAAATGATAGGATGTGGAATCGAACCATAGCACCGGTGCGGCATTTATTCCCGCACACTATACACCTCCAAATCCTTTGGTCCCTTCTAGAGAGCAATCTTATACTCCTCCTAACAATCAACCGGTGCCTTTGGACTCTAGGTTGCCGGTTCCTCAACTTGAATGGCATGCACAAGCGGAGTCCTCACGATTTGAGAAGATGGAGAGAAGGCTTGATGATGCAATTAAGAGCTTTGGGAACCAAATTGCTATGGCTATCAATGCAAAATCAGCACATGCGCCTCCTCCCTTGAATGAGACCGGAAATTTCCCCACCAACATGTGGTGTAGGAATTGCAACCAATATGGCCATAGTGAGACACATTGCCAATTGCCAAAGACTCAAGGTCCGTATGTGGCCCCTTTACCACGTCCAAATCCACCTATGCAACCAAGAGGTGCTCAACCTCAATCCAAAGGTATTCCATGCCCCACTTGTCATCGAATGCATCCTCTTCCCCGGACTTTGTTGGGTAGAATCGGTGTAACATGTGGAAATTGCGGAGGCAATCATCCTACCGAGAGGTGTAGAAGACCTCAAGGGAACCCAACTTGGGCAATTCAACCACTCCAAACCCTCCTCCGAATTTGTTCTACAACCGCCCACCTCAAGGGACTCAACAAGGTTATTACATTAATCCCCAACCACCCCAATGGTACCCTCAAGGTGTTGGACAACCACTTGGACCTCCTATGGTGGCACACTCATCATATTCTCACCAACCACCAAATGTTCACCAAGTCGCAAACCCTGCGTCCTAATCATGTGCATTCTCAATACTACATGGGAATTCATCCTACTCCTCCTCATATGCAACAGGTGTCACTCATCAACCTCCAATTGTCTCACAAGATGCTCAAACGAAGTGGTTTTCATCCCAATGTGGCTCAATTTCCTACATCTTCCACTCAATCGGAATTCAAGGCAAATCAAAGTGCCAATATGATCATTCATGAGAGTTGGAGACACAAGTCATGACCTCATCTAGTCACCATCCACCCATGCAACATGTGGCGGTGATGACAAGGCAACAACGCTTGAACAATCCTTCCTTGGATGCCATCTCAAAAGAAACTAGTAGCATAGGAGATGCCCATGATGTTCAAGCTATGAAGAATTTTGTTGGTGAGCAAACTAGAGAGATTCTTCATGAGCCACCTTTAGATAATCCCTCCATGGAAGATGCACCACTATATGAGCTACTTAGTGATGAGGAAGATGATCTTCACCAATTTGTGGAACCCATGGAGGTTTGCAATCAAGATAAGAGGGTGTCAAAAAATCGGCATAGCCGTGTATTCAATCCGGCGGAGGAGTATGATTTGTGGTCTGATCTTTGCACTCTCCAAGCTAATATCTCTATAGCCCAACTCATCCAAGTTGCTCCTTCTTTGAGGAAGGAATTTAAGGAGGAGCCACAATGCCTCGTAGACCTAAACAAAAGATCGTGACTACAAGGGGTGTATGTAGAGAGCTTGATTGATGATGGAGCTTTTGAAATTGATGTCTCTATTCTGACAAGGTGATTCCACATGCCTTGATAGATGGAGGAAGCGGTATTAATATCATGCCACTTTCTACAATGGAGAGTTTGGGTTTGGTATTAACCGGTCCTTCACCATACATAGTGAAGGTGGCGGATGAGCGCTCCATCAAGCCACTTGGCCAAATTGTGAATTGTCAAATGGAAGCCGGAGGAGAAATCTACACATTGACTTTTCATGTTTTGAGGTTGACAGAAAAGAGGGGGGCATATCCTCTTATTTTAGGTCGAGATTGGTTGAGGAGGGCCAATGCTTCCGATTGTTGGTCTATTACTACATCCACCTTGACATTTGGTCCATTTGATAACCGGGCCTTGGTGACGTTGGGTACTCCAACCACTTCACAAAGTTCAATCATAGGAGAGAAACCAAAAACCAAAGATGAGCTTAGTGTTGAGAAGGTGGGCTATGTACATCCCCTATGTTGACCGTGGGAAAGAATCCTATTGATTTAGGGCCAATTAAGAATTTAGGTCCCGGCCTTTATGATTGGGAAGATGATGGTGAATTCACTACGTGGCTTCAAGAGCATCTTGAGGATCATGAGACACCTCGAGTCCAAGCGGTGCATGTCATTTCCACGAGGAGAGAGGAAGTACATGAGGTTGACATTGATTCCGGTTTGGTGACCTTGCTTGATGAAGTGGAGTATGAAGCGGTGTATAATCTTGAGATTGATGGCACCCAACCTCATGGTATGGAAGGATTGTTGAATGAAGAGGACATTCTACCACCACCACTTCATTTCCGCAAAACCTCCACAAGTTTGGAGGTTGGAAGTGACCTCCCTATATACCCCGCTGCCTTCCTAGTGATTGGTATCATGGCCCTACAAATCCAATTACGGTTCCTATTAATGATTGCCAAGATGTAGATGTTTCATTGGAGAATGAGGAGGCACGATTCATCAAAATGGGAGCTCAATTGACAAAGGAGGAGATAGCAAAGTACAAAGAGCTAGTGCTAGAATTTCGAGACATTTTTGCTTGGTCTTATAAGGATCTCAAGGGCATTCCACCGGAGATAGTGCAACACACTATACCTCTTCTTCCTGGTACTCAACCGGTTCGACAAAAGGAGAGGCGTATGAATCCCCGTCTTCAACTTATTGTGAAGGCGAGTTAGAGAAGCTTTTGGAAGCGGGGTTCATTAAACCCGTAGAGATCGCGATTGGGTGTCTCCTATGGTCCTTGTCAAGAAGAAGAACGGCAAATTGAGAGTGTGCATTGACTATCGGCGCTTGAACAAGGCCACTCAAAAGGACCATTTTCCTCTCCCATTTGTCAATCAAATTCTAGATGAGGTAGCCGGTCATGAACTCTACACATTTTGGATGGATACTCGGGTTACAATCAAGTGTCCATACATCCAAATGATTACCACAAGACCGCATTCACCACACCTTGAGGAACCTTCATCTATGTAGTCATGCCTTTTGGATTGTGCAATGCTCCATCACCCTTCCAAAGAGCCATGACCGCCATCTTCTTTGATTTGCTTCACAAATCCATGTCGGTATTCATTGATGATTTTAGCACCCAAACCAAAGCAATAGACCATTATGTCATGTTGCGTGAATGTTTTTGAGGTGTCGGCGCAACCAACTAGCATTAAATCCAAATGCCAAAGTATATATGGGGGTACAAAAAGGAGTGTTGCTTGGCTATGTAGTATCTAAGGTCGGGAAAGAGCCGGATCCCGAGAAGATAGAAGTGATTCTCAATCTTGAGCCTCCAACTACGGTTAAGGGAATTCAACGAGCATTAGGACATTTTGGGTGGTATAGAGACATCATGCCAAATTATGCCACGGCGGCCATTCCACTCACCAATCTCACACGCAAGGATGTTAAGTTTGTGTGGACCCCGAATGTCAAGGGGTTTTGATGCTCTCAAATCCAAGTTGACATCCTTTCTCTTGCCTTGTGCACCGGATTGGGAGAAGCCCTTCCATGTATATTGTGATGCATCGGCGGTGGCCGTTGGAGCTACATTGTGTCAAGCTCATGGTCCCGAGAACAAAGACCGTCCTATTGCTTTTGCTAGTAGGCAATTGACACTTTCGTGAGCGGAATTATTCCACCACGGATAGGGAATGTTTAGCCATGGTTTTTAGTGCAAAGAAGTTCCGCCATTACCTACTCATGAATCCGGTGGTGTTTTTTGTTGATCATTTGGCATTGAGATACATGGTCAACAAACCGGATCTTAGTGGTCGGGTGGCTCGATGGGTGTTGCTTTTAGAAGAGCTTGACTATACGGTGGAGTAAAACCCGGGCGTCTACACTTACAAGCGGATCATCTATCTAGAATTTCGAATCCTTGGGTATGGTGGAGATTGATGATGAGCTTCCCGATGCTAATTTGTTTTCCATCACCGTAGTTCCTACATGGGATACTTACATATCCGAATTCTTAAGTACTCAAAAGCTTCCCGAGCACTTGGACGCTAATGAGAGGAGGAAGATTAGAGTGAATAGCCGGCACTATGCAATCATTGCAAATCGGTTGTACCGACGAGGCATTGATGGTGTTCTTCGTCGATGTGTGAGTGAGCCCGGCTACTAAAATCATTGAAGCATGTCATGATGGCGCTTGTGGAGGACATTTTTCCGGGCGTCTTCATCGCACTTAAAATTCTTCGCGCCGGTTACTTTTGGCCCACCTTATTTGCATGCACATCGACATGCCACTCGATGTGATGCTTGCCAAAAGATATGCAAGGAATGATCTTCATATGGCACTTCCACTTCATCCTTCCTTACCCTTGCTCCCATTTGAGAAATGGGGCATAGATTATATTGGACCGGTTCACCCTACATCACCACGTCAAAATGCATACATTCTATTGGCGGTGGATTACTTGACCAAATGGGTAGAAGCCAAGGCGATTAAGACCGCATGACAAGAAGACCACGGCAAGGTTTATGTTTGAGCATATTTTCACTCGCTTTGGAGTCCCCAAAATATTGATTAGTGACCGTGGTACTCATTTCCTCAATGACCTTATTGAGGAACTCACTAACGCTTATGGCATTGATCATAGGAAGACCACACCCTATCACCCACAAACCAATGGCTTAGCGGAAAGGGTCAACCAAACCATTGTAAGGATTCTAAGAAAGACCGTATACGACAACAAGAGAGATTGGGATGCTAAACTTAATGCGGCGTTGTGGGCATATCGTACTACCTTCATAGTCACCACAAAGCAAACTCCATTTGCTTTGGTCTATGGCGTGGAAGCCATCTTGCCAATTGAGATTGAAATTCCTTCATTACGCATTGCCCTCAATGATAGATGGCCGGTTTCAAAATCAATTCATGATAGGGTGCTCATGCTAGAAGGCTTAAATGAAACAAGGAGATTTAGTGCTCAACACATAGAGACGGCTCAACGGAGAAAGAAGGCCGCATTTGACAAGTCCCACAAGAAACGAACTTTGATCCCCTGACCATGGTGATGTTACAAGATGGTAAGAAGCTTGAATTTCCAAGCAAGCTTGATGCAATTTGGTTGGGACCATATTGGATTATGGAGGTGTATCCAAACAACACAGTTCAATTGGCAACATTGGATGGGACATATTTTCCCACACGTACGAATGGCGAGAGATGCAAGACATACCATGTGTGACCGTGCTTGCCCAATGGGGAGCCTCTTGCCTACGAGGCTTCAAGACTCTAGGCCCGTTGCATTCTCACGAATGCCCCGCAGATGGCCGACACACTTGAGCCATACAAATGGCTCACGTATTAGTTATTGAATATCTAGATACAAAATACATTTGATTATAGTAGTTTGTGTGGTTCCTATAGGCTAAATGCATTAAATTTGAATTTATAGAAATAGGCTCGGAAGTTATTAGAATAATTAAGAAAAGCATTGAGTATGGCAATTTAGTGACAATTACATGATTTTATGTTAGGGAGGATAACTAAATTGTTAGAATTGAAGAATATTTGATGTGAGGTAGTATTAGAGTTAGAGGTAGATAGGCAATTTAGAAAGTAGAAAGGTAAGAAGGAAGGTGAGGGAGTAGGATTTCTCCCTCATGCTTCCCCTCTCCCCTTTATCTTTTCTTTCTTTCTCATTTCTTTTTACTTGTCTCTCTCTTTTTGCTAGGGTTTGCTAGTTTTGTCTCTCCTGTTTTTGGTGTATGTGTGTGGTTTTTGAGATGCTTCTAGGTTGTGGCTATGGAGAATGGAGTTAGTGATCTAAGATGGAGAAAACACACAAGTAGAATGTGTGGAGTTGTTGGATGTGGGTGTGAGTGTGGGTAGGTTAGGGTAGAAGATAGGAGAGTGGATTTCCCGACCAAGATCTGGATCTGCCAACTTTGGGAAGGTGTAGCGTTTGGCTGGAGACGAGTTTGAGCAAGCCCTTTGGAGGAAAGGAGCGTCTTGAAGCCAGCTTTCCAACGAGCCCAAGCGCGCGGTCATAGGAGCAGCGACGGGGAGCTATGGCGGATCTCCCAAGAGGACTTCACCGGCTTGCGGCGGACGGCGAGAAGAGGCGGCGCTGACTTGAAGAACGATTTCTATCGGTAGGAGACAAATCTGAGCAAGCCCTTTGGAGGAGAGGAGCGCCTTGAAGCCAGCTTTCCAAAGAGCCTAGGCTTCCTCTTTTTGGATCATGGACGGAGGAATGGTGATCGATTAAGTGAAAGCATGTCTACTGTGGAGGGCAAATTGAAGGCCTGACTTTGAGGCCGCATAACTCAAGTTTTAGGAAGAACCACGAGACGTGCTTCCGGATTCAAGTACATCATCAAGCTAGCTCTCTGTAGACTCCTAGCTTGCCTCAAGAAGAGCAAGGACGAGGGAGATACGGCCATTTTAGTGGCCAAGGGTCCAGCTGAGGTTGGACCCCAATTGTACTTCTTCTTCCCCCATTGGTTTTCTTGTGATGTTTATTGCATCTCGTGTCTTGATGATCGTGTGATGGTGGATGCATGGTGTTTGTGAATGCTTGTTAGGATTTAGAGTCCATTGCTTGGAAGGGCTAGGTAGGTGTCTCCACTCTCAACCGGCCCAACTCTAGGGCTTTTCTTCCTACGGGTTGAATTGCTCATAGATGTCACCACCTAAAACTTCTGTACATTTCAAGTGCTAGCTAAGCTTTCTACACCAAATCTAAGTCTTTGTTTGCCGATTGCGAGCAAGCCATAAAAGCCCTCCAGCTTGAACTAGCCGAAAAAGCTTATAGGGCCATAGGGGAGCTCAGCATCTCTGTTCTCCTTCATGGTTTGAATGTCGTGCATCATCACTCCAAACATCTCATTCGATGGCTGCAACATAAGACACATATGAGAATGTAAACAAAGCTAGGAGTGTGAGAGGGAAAGAAGAAGAAGAGCTTGCCTGGAGACCGAAGAGACGCGTGTGGAAAATGCAGGGACTGATAAACACAACACAGAATTGGCCGCATTGGAAAAGCTCGTCGGACTTGCGAAGAAACAAATTGTCGACATCCAGCATCACAACACGCTCATACTCCGTCAATCTCCAAGCATATAATTTGAAGAGCCTGGGTAATTGGCTTGATCACACTTAAGCTGTGAAGCCATTTCACTCCAAACAATGCATGCACTGCATTTGGAGATCCGGGCAGGCGAAAGAGAGAGAAGAGAGAAAACCCTAGAGCGCGCCGGCGGCCATGGCAAGATCTGTGAGGAGGCCAAGCCAAGACCATGAGGAAAATGGCAAGGAAGGGAAAGGCGAGAAGCGCAAGTGCATCAAAGAAATCCCAACACAAAATGAAGCCGTCTGCCGCGAGATGCCGCAATTGTGAGATGAATGGATGATAAAACCGTCGGACAGAACAGAAATAATCCGGTGAAGTCCAACACAACGACAGCGCCGCATGAGGCTGGGTGACCTGCGCTCAACCTCGGGTGCTCTGTATTGATATTCAATAGAGGGAGAGAGAGAATACAACACACTCAAAGCTTACAAGTAGTAGAGCAAAGAATGCTTGAATGAGATACTCACTCATTCCAAGCACTTACTTATATATCCAAGTGAAGGCACTAAGTGCTACAACAAAGATAAGGTTTGAGTGATCAAGATCACTCTACAAAATGATAGACCACTAGAGGACCTTCTCTCTCTACATACGATAAGGCTCTAATGGTCCATCCTTCTCTACACACGATAAGGCTCTTGTGGACAAGCCCTCTCCATATACGATAAGACTCTATCCATCCAACACTCTCCATATACGATAAGACTCTATTCATCCAACCCTCTCCACATACTCTAATCAACTCTAGTTACCCTTAGTAACTACAAGCAATCTAATCTTCAACACTCCCACTTTGCGAGTAGTTACCACCTCGCAATCCCATCGCCTTTGTTAGCTTCTCGTGCCTCACCCTAGCAAGCGCCTTCGTCAACACATGCGCCACCATATCCTCCGTTGGGCAATACCACAAGCTCACATCTCCATCCTCTAACTTCTCCCGAATGAAGTGATGTTGCACATCTATGTGCTTCGTACGAGAGTGGTATTTGAGGTCCTTTGCAAGCGCAATGCACCCTTGGTTGTCACACATGATCCTTGTGGCCTCCGCTTGCACAAATCCAACATCCTCCAATAGTTGCCGTAGCCACAACGCCTCCTTCAAGCAATGGCTAGTTGCCATGTACTCCGCCTCCGTAGTAGACACCGCTATCGTAGGTTGCCTCTTGCAATTCCACGAGATTGCACCATCTCCTACAAAGAACACATACCCCGTCGTGGACCGGCGATCATTCACATCACCCGCCCAATCCGCATCACAATATCCCTTCAAATCAAGGTTGTTACCACCAAGGCACAATTTGTAGTCAATGGTGCCTTTCAAGTACCTCAAGATGCGTTTAACCGCCATCCAATGTTGAGGACCAGCATTTGCCATGAATTGGCTCACCATGCTCACCGGAAATGCAAGGTCAGCCCTTGTGGCCACCATTGCATACATCAACGATCCCACCGCAGCCTTGTATGGAATAGCCTTCATCTCCTCTTCAACCTCCTTAAACTCCTCATCCGAAAGCTTCAACAACGACCCCTTTACATCAAGCGGCGTGCCAATCGGCTTGCACTCCTCCATGTTGAAGCGCTTGAGCACCTCCTTAATGTATTTGCCTTGGCTCATGGTGATGATGCGTGCGCTGCGATTCCTCTCAAACGCAACACCAAGGCAAAACTCCAAAGGCCCAAGATCACTCATCTCAAACTCCTTCTCAAGCTTGGCCTTCAACCACCCCAAAACCGCATCATCACTAGCCAAGATAATGAAATCATCCACATAGATGATTACAATCAACAATAACTCTCTTGTTTGCTTCACATACAAGGAGTGATCCGCATGGCTTCTAAAGAAGCCTTCTTTGGTGAAAAACATGTCAATCCTTTGGTACCACGCCCTTGGTGATTGCTTGAGCCCATACAACGACTTCTTGAGCTTGCAAACAAGGTGTTGAGTGCCCTCCTCGACAAAACCAAGGGGCTGGTCCATGTAGATGTCCTCCTCCAACTCACCATTCAAAGACGCCGTCTTGACATCCACTTGGTGAATCTCCAAGTCCATGGCTGCCCCAATCGCCAACATGCAACGAATGGTGGTAAACTTTGCCACGGGTGCAAAGGTCTCATGGAAATCCACACCTTCCACTTGAGAGAAGCCCCTCGCCACCAACCGTGCCTTGTAGCGCACCACGTTGCCTTGTGCATCTCTCTTGGTCCTAAACACCCACTTGCAACCAATACTCTTGCGGCCTTTTGGCAATAGAGCGAGCTCCCATGTGCCATTGGCCATTAGAGATGCATACTCCTCTTGCATGGCCAACTCCCACTTGCTTGCATCCACACTTTGCAAAGCATCACCCAAACTCAAAGGATCATCAAAAGAAGCCACATTTGCATGTTCTACCTCGTTAGTGGGTGGAAGAACGTGATTCAACCACCACTCACCCGGCGGCCTCCTCTCCCTTCTTGGATACCTTGAGCCTTGTGCACGTTGCCCTTCATCAATCTCCTCGTGTGGACCTAGCTTTTCTTCCACTACCTCCTCCTCTTCTTTCTCTTGTGGATTTTGCACACATTTAAACTCCTCTCCAACTTGTGCCTCTTGTACAACGGGCGCTGAAATTGGAGGTGTATCTACCAATATCACCGTAGGTGGCTCCAAACTGCCACTTGGATGCATCTCCACATTTGCATCTCCACAAATAGCATCCTCCACAAATACCACATCACGACACTTGAGGATCTTCTTGGTCTCCAAACACATCAACCTATAAGCCTTGGTTCCTTCACAATAACCAAGAAACACACTTTGTGCCCTTTGTATCAAGTTTAGTCCTCTTTTCATCCGGCACCTTTGCATAAGCAATACACCCAAACACATGCATGTGTGTCACAAAAGGCTTCTTACCACTCCATGCCTCTTCGGGTGTCTTACCAACAAGTGCACTAGTTGGGCACCTATTGCGCATGTACACCGCTGTAACCACCGCTTCCGCCCAAAGGTTCTTGTTGAGGTTCTGGTGATGTAGCATGCTCCTTGCCATCTCCACAATGGTGCGATTTGCTCTCTCCGCCACTCCATTCTGTTGAGGTGTGTATGGTGTTGATAGTTGTCTCTCAATGCCATGTGCTTGCAAGAAGCGTTCAAAGGCCTTGGAAATGAACTCCCCTCCATTGTCGGACCAAAATGCCTTGATCTTGTGCTCGGATTGCTTCTCCACAAGGGCCTTGAACTCCACAAACTTGGCAAACACCTCTCCCTTGGACTTCAACACATACACCCACACCTTCCTAGAGAAATCATCAATGAAAGTGACAAAGTACAAGCAACCGCCCATAGAAATGGTCTTAAATGGACCACACACATCTGAGTGGACTAACTCCAAAGGCTTGCTTGCACGTTGACTTCCCTCACTTGGAAATGGAGTCATTGAGAGCTTGCCTTCAACGCACCCCTCACAAACCGCCGAATTCGATGCTCCATCCTTGATTTGCATGCCATTCACATTCAAATGCCCAAGGCGTCGATGCCATAGCTCCAAAGGGGCTAATTGTGGCGTTTGGTGTGCTACATTGGCCATTTCATGCATGGAGAAGGGCATTTCATACAAGCTCCCTACTCTTGGCAATCTAGCAATCACCTTTCTATTGACATCTCTCACAATGCATGCATCATTATCAAACTCCACTTTTAAACCGTTGAGAGCAAGTTTTACCACGGAAATCAAGTTTCTCTTGAACGGACGTTGCTACCGTGTGAGCGTTGAGCGGTGAGCGGTAAGATTTAGAATTTTTAGGGCTGAGTTTGCATTTTTAGTAAAAATATTTCTAGAAATAGTTTTTTAAAAAAATTGAGAATAATTTTCGAATATTCATGGGAATATTCGAATATTCTAGACTTATCACCGTGGATTTGGTGACCCAAACCCGTGGAAATAAAGCTTAAATTCCCTGAATTTAGTGAGACTTCCCCTACAAAACTCGACAGTAAATCACAAATTTTTAAATGTCAAGAGGTTTCTAAGGTAATATTTGTAAGTGAATAGTACTCCGAGTTAGACAAATCGGCAAGGTTTGCTGTACATGTCGGTACTAGTATAATAATTTTTAATAAGTTGTGAAAAAATATCACATACAGTGTAGAGCACCCAATCATAAGACTAACACATAGCGTACGTAGATGAGGAGATATAATACATTCTAATCTGTAGCATGGTCTAGGATTCCTCCCTCCAGAATCTTCTTCACCTCATTGAAACTAAGAGTGGCCGCGTGGATGAAGAGGTCAGCATTCGGATCAAATTTGCAAACCAATACCGTGATGAAGTATAGGTGCTTGCACGGTCAATATGGATCTCTCCTTCCTAACGTAGAAATTGTTTTCTTGAACACTGGGCATGAGCAATCCGGGAATTTACTAATTGAAAGTCTATAAACTGCATCTGAATCCGACTCCAAGTCTACGATACACCCAAAACCAGGTTGCGGGATCATGGTCACCCTCAGAATTCTGGCCTGCATTGACGTGGCAGACTCAATAATCTTCACGTGCTTTGAAGTCATAGCTGGAATGAGTTTCATGTTCTTCGATCTTCTTGACGTAGGGAACACGTCCGGCTTCTCCGGGACTGGAATATGGGACAAGTCTCTTGGTGGGGCAGCATTATTGAATGTGCGGTTCGTAGGAAGCTGCTGTTTTTGTGGTAGTCGAAAGCCCGCATTCTCTAACGCCTCCATCTCATCACGTGTAAGGTTAGTCCCTATCTTAACAGGCCGAATTGAAGGAATAGGGGGTCTATCCTCGCTTAGAGAGAATGGCTCAATCCACTTGCGACGATGACCCTTCACACACCTATCAATATCATCCGCACAAAAAAAGAACTGATCAATTTTTCTTAGCCCCTCTTGAGGGCGCTACCATACTCCGGTGTAAGTTGGAGCTGCGGTGGCCTTCCCCTTCTGAATAATTCGTGAGTCACATCTTTTTTTACTCTTTCGCATGATACCCCAACAAGCCTTGGCAGAATTCTCCCTCAAACGAGCAATGTGCCACAACCTCTCGTCTACTTTAGTCTCCTGAACAGCGGTCACACGTTCAATACTAGGTCCAGCAAAAGTGGATGGTAATGTCGGTAGCTCCTCAACTTCATCTTCTTCATAGATAGTACTCAGATTTTCAGCACAAGCTCGGGTAACCCTTCTCCCAATTCGGGGACGTGAGTAGCTCACGGTGTCAGGTCTGTGCGTTTCATCATCAGCTCCAATTGGAACATCAGCCTTACGTTTCTTGGATCCGAATACCTCGGCCCCTTCAAGGTGGGCGTCGCGGGTACAAATATTTTCAGCTCCTGGATAGTCAGAAACTGCCTTTGTAAGGCCTGATGGATCGCCGGTTCGTTGAGCTTTATGGGCAACACGAAGTAATAGTTCTTCGGATGTTGGTCCACTACCACCCTTGCCACCTCCGTTAAAGTCGTGGTAACCAACAACTTGGAGGAAAGCCCGAACATAATCATCAACAACTGCAACGTACAAGTCTCCACTCTTGTTGCCGGACGCTTGCAACCATTTGTTATGGATAGATTCCGCAAGGTTACATAAAGGCATCTCCGCCAGCTCCTCTGCAGAATATTTATTTTCCTGCAAGGTGCAAAGACATTTGACTTAGTAACAAAAGAAGTTGATCACGATATCCAGAGCAGGTTAGACTTTCGTCACCGAAAGTCTGATCTCAAAATAGAACTTTTAATTTTTTAATGAAAATAATTGTTACTGAAAAAGATTAAAAAAGCAGAATATTCTATGCTAAAAAAGTAAATATATTTTACAGATTTATTCGACCTCAATCCACGTGTGTATAATTGCTACAGTGACTGTGGAAGAATATAAAAGGAAGACAATGGCATCTAAATTTAAATACGTGCACGGGGTACGGGGCGATCCGGTTAGGGGCAGGGCGGGCCGGGTAGGGACATATCGAGCCGGGTAGGGGCAGTGCGAGCTAAGTAGGGTCATGCTCAGCCGGGTACGGGGTAGGTAATGCGATCCGGGTAAGGGAAGCCGGGTGGAGCCGGGTATAAGTAGGTGCAGGGTAGGTGCTGGCCGCCACCGATGGCAGGCCCCGATGCCGACCCCGATGGCAGCCCTCGCCACCAGCAGAGCCGTGCCCTTCGCAGGCAGCCCCCCCACGAGCAGAGCCGCGTCCTCCGATGGCGTTATCCGCCAAATGCAAGCCGCGCCGCGTTTGGTCCCTCCCACCAGCGAAATTTTTGCTGAAATGGCAGCGCGCCCTTCGGGTCCATTTCAGCTTGACCTTTCCGGACCCTCAACAGCCGTTTGTTTAGTTTGTCTTTCCCGCAGGAGAGGGTCGACCAGTGCAATTGGAGAATAAGACAATGTAGATTAAGCAAACCCTAATTAGGGATTCCTGTAAGCCGCGTTTGTGATGAGTGCAGAATTAATGGCGTAGTATTTTTAGAAGATCTGAGGGATCTGCTCTAACAGCAGCAGGTTCAAGATGGCTGAAAGCATTGAATATGTATTGCGGACCTTGTTTTAGACGTTGATTAAATTTATTATAGAGTTGTGTTTAGCACTCTGGTTGGATTCCGTGTGCATATTGCGAATCGAAGGAAATAGTTGCTCAATTCGGAGAAGGAGAAATGGCGGACGAAGTGCACAAACAGATGACATTGCGAGAAGGAGAGGAAGAAGAGGTGCTGGGAGGAGAGGAGAAGGAAATGCGGCCAGGAGAGGAGGAAGTCGTGATGGAAGGAGAGCAGGTAATCGTCAATGATCTAGAGAATGTGAGTTCTCAATCATCAGAGACGAGTATATTCTCTTGGATTTACAGGACTCATCCAAATTGGGGCCAAGCTATGAAGACAAGACCCGTGTTGGGAAACTTCAACGGCAGGAACTTCAAGGTATCAATTTGCAGTTTTTTTCTCAAACTTCATATTGTCTGCCAAGGTCGTGTCAATGGTGGCTGCTGATTTCGGGTTAACGGTTTCATAATCTGGTATCCCCCGTGACGTAGTCTCGATCTTCCTGTCTCACTGCTCGCCGAGTGATGGGGAGGCCAGCCCCTCCCCCACTAGGCTCGACAGTGCTCGTGGGGGGGCCAGCCATTAACCTCGATTGGGGGCCAGCCATTAACCTCGATTGAGGGCCGGCCTTAAGCACTGCAGATGGCTGGTATCGCCCTCCTGGGTTCGCCTAGCATTCGCTGCTCAGAGCTTTGGAATCGTGGGATTGGGAGCACTTGGCCGCTCTGAGCCCGGGCAATGAAGCCTCGAGCTGAGCCCGAAGCAGCCTCGTGGTGTTTGAAATTTGTTGTTTGTGTTTCTGTGAAGGTGGGTCGGGAATGGTGCGTTTGGAATGACGAATTCGTCGGACAAGTGTCAGACTTGCGTCGACGCAAGTCTGACACTTGTCCGATAGAATTCACATTTTTTTTTTGTCATGAAAACTCGACTCTGCATCTGCTCATCCTTCAGCTCGCGGGCTCGAATGGGGGCCGGCCTTAAGCACTGCAGATGGCTGGTATTGCCCTCCTGGGTTCGCCCAGTATTCGCTGCTCAGAGCTTTGGAATCGTGGGATTGGGAGGCACTTGGCCGCTCTGAGCCCGGGCAATGAAGCCTCGAGCTGAGCCCGAAGCAGCCTCGTGGTGTTTGGAGTTTGTTGTTTGTGTTTCTGTGAAGGTGGGTCGGGAATGGTGCGTTCGGGACTTTGACTTGTGTAGTTCTAGGTTTGTTGTGGCTGCTCGTGATAATAACTACGCTATAATTCTGAGATTGTGGAAGCTACTCATGTTGTCATTCACGATTCGGAGATAGCTCGTTATCCACCTTTGTGTGTTTTTTCCTAATTTTTTTGATCTTGCTGTTATTGGAATTGGAAGTGTTGGTCTTAAATTTATATTGACATTCTCTGTGAAGCAACTGTGCATTAATATAGTTGATTCTGTTTTAAATTTAAGTTTATTGTTGGATGGAATTTCATTATTGGGTTGGTGGTCTTTTTGCAGGATCCTTTAAAGCGACCCGTAGTTCATCCCGAAGAGGAATCTGATGCTGATAGTGATCTCTCCGTTTTGAGAGATCATGTGTTGGCTATAGTGGAGTCTCGTCGATTAGTTATAGCATTGTCTTCGGTTCCGGAAACTCCACCTCCTGCCTCACCTGTCCGTCACACGTCACGTGTTGACGTCGATCGGTTTGCACTTAAAACGAAAATTAAAAAGAATGTTGCCCAAGCTCGTCGTATCCAAGCGAAAGATTTTGCTAGACTTGCACCCAGACGTTCTCTACGACTTGCTGCAAAGATGCATCAGTCTTAGTTTATGGGAACATTGTATGATTTGCTTATCATATTCTAATTTATGAAAAGTTTATGTATTTCTTTTTTATAACATTGTTCATTTGACACTATCTTATGCTTATTGTTGTGTGTTGAATTTGATTTACTGGTTTGCCAGATGAACATAGATCAAGTCCAGTTCAATCAAGACGACAGAACCAACTTGGCTCATCTTAATCCTTTACAAATTTTATCTTCCAACGGGGATGAACTCATACTTGACGACTTCGGAACTGGAGTTCCGCAAGACAGTTTGTAGGGAACTGATCGCCAACCTGTAGAAGGCGAATGCAATGAAGTTTCAAGTGACAATAATCTCGAGGCTGCAGATCTTCATCAACCAACTCAAGATCCTCCTGAACAGCAATCACTTTCGGATGATGAAGAGTCTACGTTGCCTGAGGGTGTCAACGTTGGACTCATTCACATGCTTGCACATCTTCAAAACAAGGATCCTGACTGGAGTGCAAACGAGATGCGCATGCTCCACAAGAGTGATTCGATTGCAGTCATCAACAGGTTACGCTACAAACCCGTTAAGAAGTCTCGCGTGCTAATACCACTTTGTTGCCTCGTTTGTTATCCGAAGGTACGGCCGATCTCAGAACAAGACGTCAGAAAACTCGAGAATGAGTTCAACAAAGGATACCGCGAAGGCGATCGGGTAATGTACGTGTCTCCTTTCGACAGGAAAGGCCGAGAGAAGATGGTTGACAGTCAAGATGAACTTTGGAAGAACCCGCTTTGGGCAGCCGCGAATGAAGAGTTCGAGAGTACGCTGCGGGCTGATCCAGATCTTCGTAACCTTAGTGACAAATATTTCTACGTCTACGAAGGTAACCACCGTGTTACTGCCTGGATGCGCCATATCGAGAGATATCACAAGAATGATCTCTCCTGGTACATTTCGGTTGATTGCATCGTTCTCGATGCCCGTGGAGAGAGCAACCTCCTCCTCGATGCTATGAACGACATTAACTGGTAAGTGAATGTTGCATTTTTCAAAAAAAAATTGTTTCATGATTTTATCATACACAATTTTTCTCATTTTTCATTCTATGTTGTAGGTCCACTGAACATGATCACGTCGAAGACAGTTTGTGTGTGAAACTCCAACGCATGAGGAAGTTTGGAAAGTTGAAACTCAAAGATTTCAAGGACCTCATTTCTCCAGAAGATTACAGGATCTGTAAGAACGCCAAAGCAAAAAAGGAGACGTGGTATCCTGTCACAATAGATGTTTTCGTAAAATTTCTTTACGCGGTACGTTCACTTCATATGTGCTCGACTCCTCTTCTTTTATATCATGTAAAACAACTTCTCATTTGAGTTTTGGTTGTTATATAGAGGAGGTTAGCAAAAAAATCCGACGATGCCGAAGCTACGTACTACGCCACGGTTCCAAAAGATAAACAAACTGGACCAGGAGTATGGAGTGCCATGAACAACGCAATCAAGGCTGAAATTAAATTAATACGTGGCAAGAATTTCGACAAAATGGTCGCGGTGGCCAATATCAATCTCGGGAAAGTCTTTGCGAAAGAGGTATTGCTGGCTGGGTTCTTTGATTACTAACACTAAAACTGTCCCTACGTTCTACTGCTCTAATCAAAACTGTGATTCTGATGTGCAGATTAATTTTCATTACAGCCAGAACCTGAAACCCGATATGACAATCGATCGCTTACAAATGGTGGCCACTACCAATGTTCACTTCGATTACAAGGGAAAGTGGCTCCAATGGTGGAACTCATCAGACGAAGTTCGACAATCATTTCGCTTTCCTGAAGATCGCCCTATGAAAGATAAAGCTTTGGTTGCATTTCTACATCGTGCTTCTCTTTGGGCACAGGTAACTTGCATTTTCGTTCCGTGATTACAAAATTCAAAGTTCATATGTTACTTGAAATACTAACATGTTTCCTGTATTCTCAGCTTGCGCAATCACTAGAAAGTGAATTGCAGAATCTAGTAGACAACGAGAACCTCAACATTGAGTGGTCTAGTGTTGTCTTAAAGCCATCTGCGTACGTCGAGAAGTGGAGGTTACTCTTATGGGAAAAGGCACTCGGAAACTACCTTGATTCAAATGCGAGTCCGAAGTTCATTAAAGGCTCGGATCTTCGTAAAATTACTGGAGGCAAAGCTACAATTAAGCGGCTTATATTTCGGTGCGTATTCCTTTTCTTATAAAATATTATAGAAAATGGTTCAACGTTTTCTATTTTCCCTATCTAACTTGTTTACTTTCTTGTAGGTACTTAAAACTAGAGCTCGTTGCTAAGGGAGCATTAGCTTCGTTCTCGATTCCCATGGAATTCGAGGACGTTGCAGTGACGAATGATCCTCGCAGCTTTTTCTCATCAGCCCAACAAGAGCGGTTTACAAACTCCCAATTGACGACCGGTGGTTGGTTTCTTGAGTGCGACGACAACTACGTCCACAAGGAGGAGAAGCATCTTCTTCGAAATGTGGCTACAAACCCAGCTGACTCTGCACCGATGGACATTGACGACGATGACGATGACGACTTGTCCATTTTACCAGATGCACCTGATCCAATCTCTTCTCCTTCTTCACCAGTTGCAGTGCCCAAGTCTCGTGCAACCAGAAAGCGACGCAATGCTGTTGCGGAACCTGTAGTTGATCTCGAGCAAGAATCGGAAGAAACTGCTCCCCTCCCAGAAGACATTGCAGGGCCAGAAGATGCTGATCTGACTCAGGCTTCAGACAAACAATGCAAGTTGACGCAATGCAAGACTGACTCAGCTTTCTACAGGTGGACTTACAAATGCAGGGTCCCCTCCTCAATCGTTCACCGTGGACCACAACTCACAGCAGTCTCCGCATCGCATCAGCCAGCCATTGTTTCCGAGACGCCCTCTTCCGAAATCCAATCACATTGGTAGCAGTTCGTCATCCAAAATTTCAGTCACTCTGCCAATGTATCTCGAGAAGGGCAACATTGGAGACTTGGTTCATCAATCATCGAAGACTGCAAAATGGGATTCGCAAATCCTCGATATCGTTGAGCACATCAAGAAGGTATTGTTTCATACATTTGTCATTTATATTTTCCATATGTAAGTTGAGTACTTGTGAATCTAGTAGCCAGTATCTAAATTTTCACTTCTATCTCAGATTGGCAAAGACCGTAAGTACCCGTGTTCGGCGATGGAGTATGAACCCAAGCATCCTGGAATAGGTCTTATTATTGCAGATGCTCCTGAGAACTTGCCTGTACCGGGTGTGTCTCCAACAGAAATTCCATCTTGGAATCGGCGTGACAAAACCTACTTTGAGAGTCTCTTCGTGTTTGCCGCTTATCATTTGACAGACGTTGGAGCCATACTTCTGATGCATCCAAAATGTCGTAGAATCGAGCGTACTCTTGATTCTGAGTCACATATATATAGTTTTTGTCTTGTTCGAGACTGGTGGGGATATAATCCCCTTCCTATGGCCTCTACCGTACCCAAACCGAAAGAGGTACGTAACAGATTCCAATTTTAAATTTCACGATTCATGATTATTTCCGACTATGCTTCTATGTTAACGTATTTTTACTTGTGTTATGCAGACTTACTGCTTCCACATCAAAGTCTATGTTCGTAAACAGTATGTTTCGAAGTTCCAAACTCGGCAAGTGGCACACGCATATGGGGGTGTGGCAATCGTACCTGATGAGGAAGACCACCTCTGTAACTTTGCAGAGAAAGAAACATTACGTTATCGTCCGGACGGTACGCCGTGGCGAGGCTCACGAGAGAAGGACCCGTCCTTCATTCAGTGTTTCGTCGATTGTCTCACGGACGACGGAAGTATAGTCTTCGACTGGAGCGCTAGTACAGGTAATGTTTCCGTAAACACTACATTCGAGTTTGGTTATACATTTCGCTTTTCTAACGTGGGCTTCTGTTTTTGTAGGTGCATCTGTCATTGCTTGCGCGCGCTCCAACCGACACCTCATCGCCATGGAACCTGACGAATAAATCTTTGATGGTGTGCTAGCCGATTACAAGAATGGTCCTCCCGGTGATGAAGAAAGTGGAGAATCTGCCCCTCCCGCGGATTATGACTCTGACGAACCGGTCGTGAAGAAGCCACGAAAGTTCATTGGTGCGTCATACCATCTTGTATTCACTTTTTCGATTTTAACTTACGCACTTACAATTCGGTAAGACTGACTGTCTTTGCAATTTTAGGATCGCAGGTCTGAAAGAGCGATTGACTCGCAACGCTCATCTCTACAAGAGCCCTCCATCAAAATTCACCCTACCATCGTACGCTGAGAGACTTGCTCAAGAGTTTGTTCAAGCTCCATCTCCCATTCTCTCTGACACTCCACGTCGACGTTATAGCAATAGTGTGCTTAAGTTTATAGACTTTGAGGCTGATGAGTCTGATCAGCACTTTAATGGTTCTACACCTTCTGCCTAGAGTGTGATTTGTTTTCTGATAGATAGTGGATATGGTACTAGAGTATTCGTTTACCTTGATCTATTACTGATATAGCATGTATTTGTGTTTTTCAATATATATGGTTTTATATATCTATTTATTGTGATTATCGTTTATAGCCTAAGCTACACTAAGTGTTTCAAGTATTACTCTAAGTATCTCAATACAATGTAATCTAAAGCCATGCCTGCCTGTAATGAAGACGTCAGCCCTAATTTTGATGTAATTTCTTAAACTCCAATTTCAATGCACCGGTGTATGTAAATGTTTAAGTTCTAAACTCGATGCAGACTAAAAGTTTGAGAAAGTCTTTTTTTATTTCCATTGGAGTGATTGAATTTTGCCAATGTTGGTAGGGGCTATAGTCCAGTATTTGTATAGCTCAGGATAGCTGCTTTAAAACGCAGTGCAACGCTCAAACGAGGCCGAGGAGAATCGAACTCGGACCACTACAATGCCACGTGAATGTCTTTCCGTACACCTTACAAGGAGACACAAAAAGTCGACCTGTAGTGATAATTTTCAGATAATATATGCCGAAGCATTTAAATGTAATTCAGACAAGTGCAATAAGCTATTGATGACGTCAGCCCTAATTAGTCTCTGAAGCTTACTGTCGATAAATTAAACTTATTGATTACCTAAATGGGTCATCCCAAATTTCGGTTTATATTTTGGATATGATTTGAATTGTATTGGTTACACATGATGATGCTAGCCCATAATTTAATTAACTTTTATTTAAACTTGCAAGTGTGGATAATTTATGAAATATTGTATGACCTATGTCAACGGTTTTGGGTACTTTTATACCTAAAAATGACCATTTCAATAATTCAGAACCACCCATTCCATGGTAATAGGGTCATTAACTTCAATTTTTTTTTTTTTTTTTCTTACCGCTCACCGCTCACCGCTCAACGCTCACACCGGTGGTTTCCCCTCTCTTGAACTTGGGGATGTGGAGGACCTCCTTCATGTTGATCTTGTGCTTGACTCCCATCACCATCACCTCCTCAACATGGTGCCAACTCCAACCGCATGCACAATGCTATCATCTCCCAAGTGCACATTTCGTGGTGGTGATATTACTTCATATGTTTGGAACGATGCCCTATGGGGTGACATGTGCTTGATTGCTCCCGAATCCATGATCCACTTGGCCATGGTCTTGTCATCTCCATCATTGATTGCAAAGACATGCTCCACTTCCATCTCCTCTTTGCTTGCAACAACGGTGCTTAAAAACGCATAATCCGCCTCATTGTCGTTGTTGCTTGCAACATTGGCACTCTCCTTCTCCTTCTTGTTGTTTCGAAAGCAATACCTTGCAATGTGGCCTGGTTTGCCACAATTGTAGCACATTCTTGGGCCATTTTGCATCCTCCCTTTGTTTTGGGCCGCCACCAACGCTACGACACCACTTGGAGCACCCTTCTCCTTCCTCTTAGACACTTCATGCATCAACCTTGACACAACAAACTCCATCTTAAGATCAGCAAGTTTTAAGGTCTCCAATGTCGTGATCAAACTCTCAAATGAAGGTGGCAAACTATCAAGCAATGTCATGACAATGTCATCCTCCCTCATGGGCACATCCAAGCATGCGAGTTGATCCGCAAGTGTCTTGATGTTGTTGATGTGTTCCAACAAGTCCGCCCCTTCCTCCATCTTGATTGTGAAGAACTTGCGCCTCAAATAGAGTATGTTGGACAAGCTTCTTGTCTCATGGATGTTACAAAGCACGCTCCATGCTTCCGCCGGACCCTTGCAACTCTTGATGTGCGCAAGTTGCGCATCCACCAAGTTGAGCCCAATCATGGACATCGCCTTGCGCACCCTCTTTTGGTAGTCCTTCTTGTCCTTCTCACTTGCTTCAGATGGTGGAGCCTCCTCCGTGCCTTCAACAATCTCCCACAAGTCCATGGAAGAAAGTGCCAAGTTCATCTTGAACTTCCACAAGTTGAAGTTGGTGCCATTGAACCTTTCAAGCACTCTAACACTCTCACCTTCCAAAGAAGCCATGGCAAAGCTCCAATGTTGCCCCTACAACATTCAAACAAGCAAGATACACTCGCTTCTACTTAAATTTGATCTTCTTCAAGCTATTTGACCTCCAAATAGAAAATCTAGATCTCTTATATACACACAGGGTGTGGTTGCACTTCAAGGCACTCAAATCAACCCTCAATGCATGCAAATGAGCACTTGTGCACTCTTTATACTAGATCAACTCTCAAACTATGTCAACAAAGCTTGTAGATCGACAAATCACTCAAATCTAAGCTTAGGAGTCTCAAAACACCTACTTTTGCACCTCAAATGCTAAAATCAGCCCTATGTGGCTATTCGGCCCTCTCAACTCTAAGTGCACTCAAGTAAATATTACAACACACACTCCTAAGCTCAAAACACTTCAAACAATGGATTTGAGAGCCCTTAATGCAAAGAAGCACCTTCAATGTGCAAGGAGGACTCAAACAACAAGCATACAATCTTACAAGTGTTTGAGTCACCTCCAACACCTCCAAATTGCTTCTATTGCCTCCAATGCTCCAAACCTCCTTCAAAATGGTTGCAAACACCTTCAAATGACTCCAAGTGCACCTCCAAATCTCCAAGAGACTCCAAGTAGTGCAAATGAGCCCTACATGTGTATACAACACCTCTTGACCTCTCCAAGCCTCCAAAAGTACTCAAACTCAACCTCACTACAAGAGTAGTGGGCCCATAACCTATTGATATTCAATAGAGGGAGAGAGAGAATACAACACACTCAAAGCTTACAAGTAGTAGAGCAAAGAATGCTTGAATGAGATACTCACTCATTCCAAGCACTTACTTATATATCCAAGTGAAGGCACTAGGTGCTACAACAAAGATAAGGTTTGAGTGATCAAGATCACTCTACAAAAAGATAGACCACTAGAGGACCTTCTCTCTCTACATACGATAAGGCTCTAATGGTCCATCCTTCTCTACACACGATAAGGCTCTTGTGGACAAGCCCTCTCCATATACGATAAGACTCTATCCATCCAACACTCTCCATATACGATAAGACTCTATTCATCCAACCCTCTCCACATACTCTAATCAACTCTAGTTACCCTTAGTAACTACAAGCAATCTAATCTTCAACACTCTGGGCTCTGGATTCTCTGTGCCATCCATGGCCTTTTTGGTACACCCTACGCCGGAGCGGCAGGGGGGCCCTTATCCCCTGCTGGGGCTGCTGGGGTGCAGGTTGCAAGGGGTGCCTTGCATCCAGCAGGCCCCCTCCCTGCCCGGCTAGAGCCCCTACCCATAAGTCGGACAATTTTTTATTTATTTATTTATCTTTATTTTTTTATTTTTTTTCTCTTCTCTTTTCTGTGATATAAATAATCTTCAAATTCTCAAATTTATTTAGGGGCTGGTTGCCCCCCTTTTCGTCGCAGCCCCTGCTCGACCGGCCTGCTGACGCGAGGTCACACCCGGCCAGCAGGGGTCGGAGCCCACCAGCCTATGCTGACTAGATTGGCTGGGCTGCAAATCTTGCTGTGGCCAGGCCATCAGGCAATTGCAATCTGTTACTCCAATGCCAAGTCTCTTAGGTTTTGATAGTTTTGTGAAATGTGATACACTCTGATGAAATTGTTGTATACCACTCCTTAACCTTTAAACGCCCACGATGTCGAAAAACGACATTTTGGATGTACATCAGAAACTTTGAAGAGCCATATCTTCTTCATCTGAGGTCCGTTTTGGATGAAATCACTTGGATTAGGTTCCAAATCAAGTCTAGTTTGTGTTGTAAAATTTTTAAGCCCATACAATAAAGTATGAATTAATGGAATGCACTTTAGTGAAGACAACTCTTGTTTTGGGGTTTCCAAGCATGGGCCATGTATTACCATTGCAAGCCAATTATGTGAAATTAAAAATAGTTTTTCATGATTTTTTTGTTTCATGGTCATGATCTTAAGGTGATTCTTAACAACTTTGTAGTGAGAAGTTTTTTGATCCAAATGATTTTGCTATTGGATTTGCAATGATGCTTTGTCAACAGAAAAAGTGAGAAAATGGATGATATTTGAGGAGCTATATCTCCCTCATCCTCCGTTGAATTTCAACTTAATTTTTTGGGATGGCCTCCAATTAGAGTCTAGTCTAAGTGGTAGAAACCTTAACAAGATCGAAGATGTTTTGAAGATAAGGCAAGAAATTGAATGCAAAGGGTCTAGTTTTGGACTATTTTTCCTTTGTAAAATGTTCGGTAGTTTTTTCCATTGCATGACTTTTATTTGAGCCAAGAAATTTTTTTGATGAATTTTTGTTGGGTAAAGGACTTATTGAGATGAAGGTGAACATCTTTCTAGTTGGTGATTTTTTCATTGCAATAGGTATATTGGTAGCATTTCCACCTCAAAGTGAAAATGATGAAATTTTGCAGTTTGTTTTTGATATTAATATGTTATGATCTCCTGATCTATAAGGCCTCATGATTCAAATTTTGGTCCACATGATCTTCGATAAGTCTATTACAAGTTTGTACGGTTGAGATCTTAATAGCTTCTCTTTATGATGATATCTATGGAAATGTGCTTTTCTGCTAAAAATAGGCTCGGGCGTTTAGGGGTTAAGCAAGCTAGTGCTCTGTTTGACGATGTATTCGATTGATACTTCATTGTTTACTTTGTCGTATACGATTGATACTTATTTTGTTAACAAATAGTAAACAATTGTTGTATCCATAAACAAGCTAGAAATTACACTTTACTTTGCTTGTAGATTTCAATGACCTTGTCTTTATGCAATATACTATAGTAAGTTGAGTTTTATCCTTTGATACTCTATGTTTCAGTATCTACTACTTAAGGTAGATAGTTTGTTTTTGTTTTTGTTTTAGACATGACGTTATGATTTAGGGGGCCGCCGGTCGGTGAGGGCACATGAGATGTTGTTGAAAGGAGATTTCTTTGTAGAATTGTGGAAAGTGATCGGATTGCAATTCAGACCGAAGGATCTCAAGATTTTGAATTTCCAAGTATTTATGGTCTAGAATATTGAACTATCAAGAATACTGAAATTTTTAACTTTTACAAATTTGAAACCTTAAAGCCCCAATTTACTATCTCTATGCACTACCGAGGGTGTGAATAGATTCTTTTACTTTTATAATACTTTCGACCACAAGACCATATAACTAAGCATACTTGTCATTATCTGGAGTAATTATTCCAAAAATTCCTCGTTGGATACTTATCACTTGGGAAATCATAACATCCAAAGTTTGTGAAAAGGTTTTTTCAGGGTAACGATAAAAAGGCCAATTATTGAACTTTCACAAATATTCAAAAAAAAAAAATGGTAAATTATTTCTTTGAAGATTGTCGTTTCAATTTGTAGACACTGCCTTGTAAAATTGGTGATAGTTTCAACTTGGGAATTTGAGTACACTAAATAGGTAGATTATTGTTAGATACACTAATTTATATAAACATGTTATAAGTTTTTACTGTTTGTCAATATTTTTACCCTCAACATCCGTCAAGATGGGGATCCTTCCACAATATTGGAATCAATACTCTTGGTAATTTTTTTTACCAGAAGTAAAAACTTACAGCATTTTCAAATCTTATAAAAATCTAACACTAATCTACCTATTCAGTGTAGTGATTTGGTTATTGAACATATGAGCCATATGACGGAGTCCACAAATCACAAATAAAGCTATCATCGACTTCAAATTTTGATTGCACATGTTCATTAAGTCAATCGGGATTTAAATTTTTTTATGATTTTGAATGCATCTTAACTCTTAAACTTTATTGGTGTTTTTTTGGAAGCTTAAGACTTTACAACTTTGAATAATTATCTCCATGCACTCCTAGGGTGTGAACCAAATTTGTTTCCTTTTTTTAAACTTTCAATTGTAGGATCTTCTACCTAAGACTATTTTCAATTACTGTTACAAAAATTGATTGTTGTATATTTACCACACAACATCCAGTGTTTGTCTCCCAAGGTTTTTTAGGCACTGCGAAGGTTGTTTTTGAAAATTTTGGAGGTTGCCCTCATAAAATTGGTAAACATTTTGACTTGAGATACCGTGGAATTTGAGTGGTGATTTAGTAATGAACATAAGAAAAAGTTTTAAAAAATTACATTTTAAAGCTTCTCCATCTCAGCTCACAACCCAAGGATTGTCCAAAATTGCAATGAAGCCATTTCACCTTTCTTAGGCTTTTAGGGGCTAACTTGCAAAAATATGATAATATATGCAAAGATATATGTTATTTTAGACAGTCCTTGGGTTACTTTAACCCATAAATGTCCTTGCTATTTTTTCAGTCAATTTACATAAATTTTGAAAGTTCCATAAAGAAAATTGAAAGTAAGGTATTCAAACCTCAACTGTACAATCACATGGGTTTATTTAAGAGTCATGAGGCCTTATAGATTGCGATGTCATAGTATATTTGTACTAAAAAATGATTGTGAAATTTTCAGCATTTTTACTTTGAAGTGGAAATACTATTGACAAACAAATTGCAATCAAAATTTTCACAAACAAGAAAGTTGTTCACCTTCATCTCAAAATACTCTAGAAACTTTAAAAAAACACCAAAAAAATCTTGGCTCAAATAATATGCTTGCAATTGTATAAATTACCTCATATTTTATAAAGGAAGAATAGTCTTGATCAAAACCTCTTGCACTAAATTCCATTCCGTGTCTTCAAAACATATTGGATATCATTAAGATTTCTATAGCATGAACTAAACTTGAATTGGATTCCAACCCAAAATTAAATTTGAAATTCAACGGCGTATGTAGGAAATACAACTGCTCAAAGACCATGCATTTTTGGGTCCACTTTTTAGACCTAGTGATGCTTAGGAGTTAAGGGGACATAACTTCTTCATGCACTGCCCATGTTTGACAAAATACTTGGGGTATGATATTGAATTAAATATAGCTTTTGTAGCAAAGATCCCAAATTTTGAAACACATTTATAAGATTAAAAATATGGTGCATAATGTTTAAGTGACTAATTGTAATTGACTAAAAAGATGTAAATTGGAAATCACTTGAAATTAACCCCCTAAAGATTCTTTAGAGCCGAAATGGGTTTTTGTTGTGTCGCACAACCTAGATGAGGGGTCTACCTTTGATATTATAGACCATGAATTAGTGTGAGAGTTCCCTGTGCTACAAGGTGTGTGTGCAAATTCAAATGCGCAAAGTCAATTTCCAAGTTTTGAATTTTTGTACACAATTTCTTTTTCAAGCCCAAATAGGGCAGCAACAAAAAAAAAATCTAGTGTTTTTTTTTTTTTTTTTTTTTTTTTTTAAATTTTAGAAATGTGTTTATAGATATATTACTACCCAACTTTTCAACATCTCCAAGTTGTAAATACCATTGCTTTTACAAGGGAAACCCTCAAAATTTTCAAAAAAAATCTCCACAATGCTCAAAAAAACTTAGGAGACAAACTTGGGATGTTATGATTTCTCAAATGGTAAACATCCAACAATCAAAATTTGAAACAATAATAAAAAATAGTCCTTATTACAAGATATTACAATGGGGAGTTCAAGAAAAGAAAATAAACATTGGTTCTCACTCCAAGAGTGCATAGAGGTAGCAAATTGCATTTTTGAGGTTCTAAGCTCCCGAAACACACAAGGAGCTTCAGAGGTTCATATCTTTATCTAGTCATGTTTCTACAGTAACAAAAGAACATGAACTCATCCCATTGAAATGCCTCATATTCACAATCCTAGAACATTCATAATCTAATTGCAATAAATTCTGCATACAAATCCAAAATACACATTCTTTGATGCATCAAAACCTTCTTACACCTGCAACCAAGATTATTGAAAACTGAATTAAATAAGTAAAAGAAAAATAGGCACAATACAAAAGTCACCAATCCACCCATCTCAACTTGTTGAATTTGTCCTTTGTCTAGATAGATAGATAGAAACTCCGGTCCCTTTCTAAGGGGCCAGCGTGAATGAAGTGTTCGTTCGTAATGCTAATATCCCGATGGCCACCGGACAAGGGGAAATTAGAACAATACTACTTCCCCCTCTCGAGGGTGGACACTATAACTACGCTAGTTTCTAGCCTAGTTACTAGTGCCTTGAAAATACTTGACATAGTATCCCCCAAAGGACTTTGAGGTACCCATACAACAAGGTCCAAAGACCCCCCACAATAGTTGGGTGGACTATAGTGGTGAGCACCACGCGGGCATGGGGAATAGAACCCACGACCTCCTCGTTGGGGGCCTAAGCCCTAACCATCAAGCCAAGGCTTGTGGTACCTTGTCCTTTGTCTACAATGTGTCTTTGGGGCTAATATCCCGCATTGAGGGGTTTGTGGGTTCTATACTCCATGCTGGTGTGGTGCTCACCACCATAGTCCACCCAACTATGGTGGGGTCCTCGGACCTTTTTGTACGGGTACCTCAAAGCCATTTTGGGAATACTACGTCAAGTATCTCAAGAGCATCCGCACCCCTACTCGCCCAGGGTCTGACGCACGCAATAAGTGGATGAAAAATGCTCAGGGCTCTTCAAAAATGCCTCTTGACTCTCTACTTTGGCGCGTCAAGAAATGGCCCTCCAAATCTAAGTTTAGTTGACTAAATCTGACATTCTACTTGCTATTGGTGCATTGACTATTTCACATGCACTTTTGGTGCTTGAGGAGCCTTTAACGGTGGGGGAGTGTGATTTCAAGGGCTCTTCAAATATAGATGAGCATTTTTAGCGAGTCACCTTCAGCGAGTAGGGGTGGAGATGCTCTAAAGGCATGCGTAACTAACTGGAAACTAGCGTAGTTATAGTGTCCACCCTCGAAAGGGGGAAGTAGTATTGTCCCAATTTCCCCTTTTACAGTGGACATCGTGTTACTAGCAGTAGGAACAGACACTTCATTCATGCCGGCCACTTAGAAAGGGACCAGAGTTTCTTTCAATCTGTTTGCTACTGAACGAAGCCTGTTGTTTCACATTGCTTGCTGTCGTTCGATATTCATCCAACTTTCCTCAGGTATTCTCATCAATGATATAATAAAAAAGATTACGAATCAGTGTTTCAAGTTGACGGCATGTTGAAGATAGCAATAATCCGACATAAAAGCAACGGTATCTCCCACAAGATTCAGATACTTCACTTTCGTGAGTCAAAGTACAACCTGATTCTGGGTGCTACAAAAAGAAAAAATTGAATAACTACTGCACAGTAACCGTTCCGATTAACACTCAACAGAACTCGTGTGCAACTTTTAATTGCTTCTTTTTGAATGATGTCGAAACACATTCATCATCTGCGTGATTGAGCATTTGTGTCACCCTCGTGAACAACACGTCTCATCAAAGCAGCAGCCTGGCCTCCGGAACTCACGGGAGCTTACGCATCATATAAAACTTTCCGTCACCACCCGAGATTAGCAACACCATAGCCGCCTGCCGCATGGGTAACTCATGCCATGCCGGGATTCCTTCACTAACATTGCGACATTACATTCTATCCTTCGACCCACCGAAACGTTCACTAGAATCGGCTACCGGCTCGTTTCTCAACCCTAAGCTAGCTGAGCACTACACTGGGTTCGTTTCCAAGGGCGTTCGGTTCGGTGGCGTGTGAAGTTTGAGTTAGTTGGGCGGGGGTTATTCGCGCATGTGGAAGGACAGGTGGTGGTGGAGTCGGCAATGTCGTGCTGCTGGGGTGGTTGTTGGTTGGATGGGCGCCTACGAAGGTGGTGAAGCTGGAGCTGGAGGACCGTGATCTGCAGGCGGTACGTCTCCGGGATCTGGGGAGCTTCGTGAGGTTCTGCAGTCGGTTTTTTTTCCTGGTAAGTACGTTTGTGTTTACAACGTCGAGCGCGGTGTCGGTTTGGTTTCGTTCGCATTTTTTTTCGCATCTGGTGGTAGAGGATGGCATTTGGAAAGGCTGGAGGCGGCGGCAAACCCGCCGGCACTGCTACCCGCGCTGCTGCACCTGCGCCGTTGCTACCCTAACAAGCACCATCTCCTCCGTGGCTCAAAGCCAAACCCTAGCCAAGGCGAAAGCCAACCCATACAGAGGCTGAAAGGCAATAGCAACGAGCAGAAGGCAGAGTTCGTGTTCGTCGCTTCCATTTATCATCGCAAAGGCACGGATTGCTGAATTATCCGGGCCAGGCAAAGGCACACTCCGAATCTTGTGCCGCCGCCTCCGCTCGTTGATGCGTCCTGCCTGCGCGCTGGCTGCCCTGGCGCTCCGCTTGTTTTCTGGCCACTGTCTGTCCCCCTCCTGCCTCGTGGCGCCTCCCTCCCTCCCTCTCTACCTCCCTCCTTCCCTTCCATTGCTTTGCTGTTCGCTGCCTCCCGCAGTCCCGCTCGCTCCTCTCTCATCCCTTCGCTGCACAAATTGCTCCCTGACGCGTTGCTGGTGTGTATTTGCCTCCAGTTGACGTGGGTTCTCACCTTCGTAGGTTCTCTCTCCTCTGCATTCTCCTCTGCTCCGGCGTAAGGCTCGGGCAAGTCAATTCGTTTTTAGGGTTTAGAGCGTGTCGAGCTCCGGAAGCTACCTCGTGGTTGAAATTGCGGATTTGCAATCAACAGGGATTTGCACTGGTGTGCAGAAATTTGAAGAAAGGGCGCCATGGCGGCCAAGCCCGGACTGGGTGAAACCATCAACAAGATGATAGACCTCTGTCGTGCGCATCCTGATGTACCGCCCCACTGAACCCCCCTTTCTTTATGGATTGTAATTTGGCGAAATTGTCGAGGTGGGTTGATGAATCGAAGGAACTCGTGTCTGAATTGAGTGTTGGTGGGGGGGAGAATTGCAGGGATTGCCTCAGAAAGTACTGGATGAAGAAATTACTGATTTGGAGTTGATGAGTCAAGCCATCAACTGGTTGCTGTCGAAGGTATTTTGCGTTCTGCATTAATGTCTATTGCAGCTTCGGCTGATTGCAGCTATTGTATCTAAGCTCAACAAGTTTTTAAACTCTGGATTGAACTGCAATGTGGTGCAGCAAAAGTTGATGGTATTTACCCAGGGGGACAACATTGTGTACAAGGAGCAAAGTGCTGAAGCGGCTGTGAAGTAAGTCTTCGTCGTTTGTGTCTGCAGTAGATTGATTGGAGCTTCCATGATTTTCCAGCAGGTGGTTGAAGTGGTTTAGGGTTTAGGGTTTACGGGTTAAGGTACCGCCAGGCTGAGTTGCATAATTGTGCAGATTCAAAGGCCTAACTTCAGAAGACATGCTTGTGTACCAATCGATTGAAGCAGCTGCAAATCAAGGTAACTGGTTCTACATCATTCTTAAGATGATGATCGAGTTGCGTTACAATGGAGAAGGAAGTACGTTGGCCTGTTGCGTAAGAGATTGCTAATCCCTGTTCCTATTCTTGCCAGGCATATGGACTGCAGATTTGAAAAGAAGAACGAACTTGCAGCAGCCGCAGGTGAACAAGGCCTTGAAGAATCTGGAGGGTCGAAGCTTGGTTAAAGCAGTGAAGACCGTAACGGTATGATTTTATTCTCCATCTTGCAGCGAATGCATCAACCTTCAGAACAAGATATGTAATTTTGAAGCATTGATCATATTGTGTGGAATATACTTTAGGTAGAACCGGAATTTTATGTCCCTGAAATTATCTAGGAACCATGCATTTGTTGGTAAAAGCAGCTGAGCAAAATGCCTGGGGATGACCTACTTAAAAGTGCTAAATTATACACTTCATCCAGTACCGGCCTTTTGGATTTGCCGGGGATAACAATTAGTGGGCAGTTCACCAGTGCATCGTCCTATTAGATAGCATACTGTCTCGCTAACACTTCCTTTAAAAGCTGTACGTAAGAATCTATAAGGTCGTGTTGGTGTTGGTGTTATCTCTCCTACGAGCTCCTGTATCATTCGGCTGGCGTACTTCCTACTTATTGAAAGCATGGATGTTGCTGCAGAATAAGAATCGCAAGGTGTACATGCTTTTTGAGTTGACTCCATCGCGGGAGGTGACTGGTGGTGCTTGGTACACGGAGCAAGACTACGATTCAGAATTTGTGGACGTTGTGAAGCAACAATGCTTGCAGTTCATTACGAGGCAGGTGAGATACCATCACATCTCAAGCCTCGCAGCCTTCACTTTACTTTTCAGTTCTTTCCGAGTCTGCATCGGTGAAAATGATCACCCTTGCGAACTTGAATCACAAGTGAAGATGTTATCTCTCGATTTCCCTTCGGCATCAGTGGAGACAACTTTGTTACAGACATGAAATTTATGATTCTCTGCTGGCTCAACAGTAGTTATCTCATCAGGTGGAATTCTCATTGCAGGGTCGAAATGTGTGTGCATGTAGGGTTTAGCCGATCTGGAGGCCATTTCAGAGGCAATTAAAAAGTCCGGTATCACACAAGTTGAGCTGGGGTTAGAAGAGTTCAAACAGGTGACATCTAGTCTACATCTGCTCTCAAGAATCTCTCGTCTTTGCCGATGGTTATCAATTCTACAAGGCCTGTTTTTTGATTCTTTTGATAAGTTGAAACGAGGAGTCCGTATCTGCTCGATTATTTAGTCTGCCTGTTCTCTATTGTTGTAGATCATGGACACGCTTGTATTGGATGGCGACGTCGAGGAGACAATGGGTGGCGGAATGTATTCCTCTGTAAGCATTCTTCCTATCAGGCAATTCAATTAACGAGCTTTGAATCAAACGCTTATTAACATGGTTAACGGGGTGCAGGACACTGTATGTTACAGAGTTGCCAAATCGCGTATTCCAGAGACATCGGCACTTACAAATATTCCGTGCGGCATCTGTCCTGTAAGTCTGTCACTTTGTTCGGAGCACTATCTTGAAAACTTCTCATAGTTCCACAATCTTAAAGGTGCTTGTTTGTTCGATGTCGCAGGTTTTACACGAGTGTTCACCAGATGGTCTCGTATCACCGCAAACATGTGTCTACTTCAATGACTGGCTTTCCTTCTGAGGATTTACATTTATCAACAGCCAAGATGTATCTTCGATGAAGCGTTGATGGTTTGTAAGTGTAGATTAATGGAGTTACTTCCTGACCCGTAAAACTTGAGCAGTTACCAACTTATCGAGTTTAGCATGAGTTGTGTATTTTAGAATACTATTATTTGGCAGCAATCCTGCAACGAGGCACATGTAATGCCTAGGCGATTTGCTGACAACCCTGATTCATGAATGCTTCTATTTCAGTGCTTGATTCATCAAGCTCCTTCCTAACAATATGAGTGTACCCTTGGATACTGAAGCATTCAACAAATGTAGTGAGTGTCCGAGGGATTCACAGATGTTGGTTACAAGACTCAACTCAAATTCCCAAGTATGAATCTCATCAAATGGGAAGTTTAATACAACCTTATTTTTGTTGATGGTAATAAGGGTTAGAATTGTTATTTTTTAGCCACACTGAATGAGGGTTGCTGCAGATGGTTGGTACATGGGGAGCATGTTAGAAGTTTCTGACTCCTTTCGTTTAGGTAAAGTAACAGTTTCAATGTCATAATTTTGTTTATTTTACTTTAGTCTTTCTGTGTGAATGGAGTTCCTAATGGAGGCTGATGGGTAGGTTCTCCACACACAATTCCTATTTGTTGTGGATGAGTGCCACATTGCCCATCTGCCTTGACTCTATCAACTGGTGTCAGCCTCTTGGGCATTGTGAAAGTACTAAGCTGGCGCTAGCCATGACTTAGTCTACAATCGTGATGCTTGCATGTGCTACCATGTGTACTTGAATAATCGAATATATCTCAACGAATCTTTATGGAGATCATGTTTGCTCGTCCGTTGTGTTTTGGAGAAAGTTTCTCAGACATGCGATGGTGAAAATAGTAGAGAATTTGGTTTGTCTGGTCAAGTCTGGACTGTTTTATGAGAGATATGAGAATTCTGGACTATTTTTTGAGAAACTCGAGACGTAGTCTTTATAGCTTGTTTTGATTGTTATGAGTGGAGATTGATTGAATATCTACTACTTAGTTCAAAGGTTTGAGTAATGTAATAAGCTGAAAAATGTATATGGATGATGTGATAGTGATGCTTAGGATATATTGTAGATTGGTGTTTGTGATAGATGGTTTGTTTTTTTTTGCATCTTGTATACAACACGAAACACTAAACTATGATTTTATTAAGTGGTTGCAATGAGAAACGAAAAACTAAACTTTGACATTTCTCATTGCAACCACTTGATATAATCAAACATAGTTCTTGATTCTATCATATATTTTCGTTTGCAGTCTAATCTAAAGTGCTGTTTCTTTTAAAGTTCAAAATGCATGTTTCATAATTATATACATGAAGAACTTCATAAGAGCCTATGTCTTATTTGAATTTAGCCAACACTAGGAGCCAACTTGGCACAAGTCTTTAAGGATGTGAGGTTCGTGAACACACCCACCCAAAAATACTCTACTTGATTTACAGGGCAACCATTCTCAAATTTTATAGTCATATATTTAGAACCATTGGTATCAACAACAAGCTAGCATATGAGGATTACAAGGTTGAACATGATGATGTTGCACTCATGTTTTCCGGGACGAGACTATTCTTCAAGAGCTTTGACTCATACTATTTTTCATGGTTTTTTACAAAGACATCATGTATATTGTATCGTACCTACTTCCATGAAGACAATTTTTAGAATCTCCTCACACAAAGAAAGTCCTTGTCCTATGAGATCATAATAAGTTTTACAATATTTTTATAAGGTCCTAAAGGACGGAGGCGGAGCCACATACCTCCCCAAAGTTCCTCCACTTTTCGCAACAAAAGCCCAAGGATAGAGCCCACAGTGACTGCCCAATAGCTTCCCTACAATTGTCATCCACTGACTGGTAGGATGGTCAAGGAGCAATCCCATGTGCCAAACACGAGGACCCCTTCGAATCCGAGTTGGAATGGACAAAGCGCCTACGTGGAGGACATTTGTCGCTGTGCTCAGGAAGCAGTCCTGTACTGAACGGCATGGCTCAACCAAACACCATCGTCGAATTCCTCACTCTCCCCATCGAGCTCACTCTTGTTGTCGAAAAGGAGATTCTCCATCAGCCGAGCCGGTGATACCGAAACGATCGTGTATAAATGAGGATACTCAATTTGATTCACGTCTTGCTGCTAGTTCCTCTAATAGGTCAGTGATCGATCTCACTCACTCTTGCCGTCTCGAGTTGTCCATGGATCAATCAAAGTGTCAATTGCATCAGTTGCCCTTGCTGTTTGAATCGAAGCTAGGTTGCTTAATTAATTGGAGAAGATTAAAATTAGCCCTGTGAATTTGATGGGTAGCTAGACATGGATCAAGTCTAAGTGATTCAGCACGTCAAAGCCGGAACACGTGATTTCAGAGTAGTCTACGGATCGAACTTGTACCAAGGGATGGAAAGACTCACGTAAGTGGGTGAGGGCAAGCACGAATTTTGTTTGAAGTAGAATTCGCGGGACCGTCTTATTCATACCATTTAGATTGAGATACGATTAATTCCAGCGTTTATTTTCAAGCCTGCGACGTGCTCGACTTCTAAATTGTCGAAACAAGGTCTGGCGATGGTAGCTAGCTAGATTGCTGACGTTTCGTTCCAATAGTTTCGCTCAGCTTGCCTAACTGATAAAGTTTAACCTGGAGTGATCGTGTGCCATTAAAGCTCAGAGCGAGTTCTATAGGTGGTCATTATATGCAGCGACTGGTTCGTGAAGGATAGATAGACTATTGGGTTCCGTAAGTGGTTAGGCAACTGCAGAAAGCTAGTAAGGGATTTTTGAAGCAGAATTCGCGAGGTCTGATTCGTACTTCTCAGAGGTATGTCTGATTCCAGCGTTTACGTTCAAACTCGAAGCAAGTTCTGGAGATAAGTAGATTCGCTGAACCGATTGATCGAGTGTCACTGAAGCACAGAAACATTGAATGATCACTGAATCGAGTGATTCTTGAGGGATATATATCGCGCGATGGTGAAGTATGGTGCGATGAATGTATTGCAGGGGTGGCGAGTGCAGGAGTGGAAGGGGCGTGGACGACGACAGGGCGGCCGCAGGGGAGGAGGCTGGCGGAGCTGTGGTGCATAGCGAAACCCAATTTGGCGGACACGGCGTACCAAGGGGTGTTGGACTGGGTGTGTGGGCCGCTATCAGGCCAGGGACAGGTGAACTGCTCGCCCATCCAAGACGGCCAGAGCTGCTACTTGCCCAACACTTTCCAATCCCACGCGAGCTGGGCCATGAACGCCTACTACCAGAAACAAGGACAAGCGTCCCAATCGTGTGACTTCCAAGGCACTGCCGTCCTCTCCACCACCAACCCCAGTATGCTCCCCTTCACTCCTTTCTCTCTCTCACACAATCTGCGTTGCCCTCCTTGACCTTGAGTCTTTCGAAGAATCTCTTTCCCATCCTTTCTGTGCTTATGATATGCTTGAAACGATGGTCTTTCTCCATTCACCACATGATACTTGCTCTAGCTCTACAGTGATCTCCACACGGCCATGTCTGAAATCCGTGGATTTTTTTTTTCTTCTTCTTCTTCTTTTTTCAATTTGATTTTGAGAAATTTTTCAGTAGGATCTTGTTAACAACTGTCTGATTAGTTCACCCGTTCATTTTTATCATGCTTACTTCACCACTTCATTGTGTGGATGTTGAGATATATTGAGTCAAAGTTTCAGTATGTGTGAAAACATCGTGTCAAAACGACCACTTTATGGTAGTTTGGAGCATTAGGGAAAAGAAGCTTTGGTAACTGAACAAGTCTATCTATTACACAATGGGTGTTGATTTGAACAACCTCTTCCGTTTGCCAATTTCATAAGTTGTGTAAAGTGATAAATGGTTTCCCCTTCACTACAGTACATACGATATGGTTGAATAGATAATTTTGTCTCCATTCACAAATCTTTCTTTTGAGGTAGGTAGGAGGGTCAATAACGGAATGCCGAGAAATGGAACAATCTATACATGATTTGATTAAGAGGAAGATTATTGCATATTCCAATGTACCTAAGAGTTAAGTTTTAGTTAAAAATCCATGGTGTTCGGTTTGAGGTGCACATGTACTAAGCTTCTAATTACATGATGCTTTGTGCCACTTATCAAAGAATTCTAATGTTTGAGGTACATCCTTCTTGGTACTTTGTCAATCTATGAGAATTATTTCGATTGCTACACGGTTTTGTTATTAAATAGTCTTTAATAGTTTGGTTATAAAATTTGACATTTGATACTCTCTCCTCTTTAATGTCTGTTAGTAGTTAGCGATTCCTTCCAACCACCTCCTTTGCTATTCGTCACTTTTTGAGATGTAGTATTGAGGGTGTAAGGCTTTTACCCTTTGTTGAATGACCTATCAACATAAATATGTCATACGTAATAGAACATAAACCAAACACGAAGAAATTGACACTTTATTCTTTAATGTTCTTTAGCCTTGAGAACTTGAGAGCCTTAAGAACTTGGCCTTGTGTTTAATGAACTCTCTCAAATTCCTAAATGAGAATAGATATAGAAAAATGGAATAATAGGGAAGGAATCATTTTTAAAAATGTTCGTATGATATGTTACTCAAATACCGACTCTTATAGAGGGAGAAGAGGGAATCCCTATGAATTATATCCAATGTTTGTATTAAATTTTTGTATTTCATCAAAATCAGTGGAGGCATTTCATAAAATATGTTCATAGAAGTAGGTATATGTAACATATAAGTGTTATAGGTTATATTGGTTAAGAAAATTCTTACATAAAGTAGTAAAATTTTGAGATGAGTGAGCTTATGTATGTCATGTACACTATTATTGAATAGGCAACATATATTGATCCAACATTCAATCTTAATGTAATTTATCTAGAATGAATGTAATATATGTATAGAGTGCATATAAGGTGGGAATATCCAATAGCTAAATTCATGAAACCAATACATGAACATTGCTTAGCTATATTTATTTGCTCACATTGCCCTTAGTTTTTAGTATATATAAGTAAGTGCTTCATTGTATCCGCCAACTTAACAGATTTAAAATATGCATGCAAACTAGACTTATGATAATTCATAAATTTCATTATACTTGTAAGATTAAATAACATTCAATAACTTGATTACATCTCAAGTATAGGAGAATGTATGTGGTTGAGGTTTTTTGAAGAAACTCTACTAAGTTCTGCTGAGACGATAAGGTTCCTATCATCATGGATTACTTTTGAATGCATGAGAGCAATAAAAATATAATTGAAAATGCGTCAAGTCCTTGGCAGTTTAAACCCAATTTCAGCCACTAAGTTAGACATACACGACAAAGTCATAACGGTGCCATCAAGAGGGAACTAAGTTTGTGGGATGTGGGACGGAAAGGATACTTTCGGGAGCTTTAGCTTGCTATACACATACCTTAGTTGGGCTTAGCCTCATTTTAGGTAGGCTAGCTTTAGCATGCTGCCACACTCAACAAAAACTACTTTCGGCTCTCTCTCTCCTCCCACTATTGAAATTTGGCATTAAAATTTATTTTCTTTAAAAGTTTTTTCTTGACTTTACAAATAACTCTAATATTTGAACCAAACATATACATGAACGAAAGTATGCTTATGCTATTATGAAGCTTTACAAGGCCACTAAAGTCGTCTTTCTAGTATATCTCCTTCCAAGATAATAGATAAGGAAAACTCAACACCTCACCAAGTAGTTCGCTACTTCGGTTCACGATTATATTTCTCTTAATTGATTATACAAAAAATAAAAATAGATGAGGAAAACACAACTACATAAATGTGCCTCGGCGAAATTGAAAGCTCAAAGGACGGATTGGTTAAAAGCAAAAAAAAGCTCAAGGGACTGCATGAGGTCATGATCATCGAAAGCACTGATTCCGGCTACAGAATCATGAATCTCCGAATATAGGAGATTGTTACAAAACATTCGAAAAAAGGAATCGGACACGAAAGCGTGTGTTTCCTGTAAGTGATCCAGACGGCTGAGTATCACTCTCATTTAGCATATACTCATTTGGTTTTCTGAATGCAGGCACAACGACCTGTTCATATGCGGCGCCGAATGGGTAAGAGCTGCCAATCTAACCTTCTTAATTTAATTTAATTTCTCTTCTCTCTTCAAGTTGCTAATTTCTACCTGACATTCTGAAGGAATGTGGCTGCATTCTTTTGTTATCTTGCTTTGATCATGTGTCCAGTGTCAAGTGAGGCTAATTTTATTAGAGATTTCGAGATGATTCTTGTGGCAATCTTTAGCTTACGAGAAACTGTACGTGGTTGTGGAATTGGGCAGAACAAGCTCATCGAGTAATGGAACAAACGGAGTTGCGGGGAAGTACTTGGCATATTCCAAACCTCTCTCGTATGGTTCTGCTCTTGTATACGCCATAGTTTGCTACTTGTGGACATAATTCAGTACCATTCGAAGTACCGGAGTTTCCATTACGAGCTCTTGAAACTGCTGATATGATCGGCATTACTACCCCAGTCTGTGCTCATTTGGCACTTTTGTATATTCTGAGTGTTACGAGATCATGGGATTTTGATCCCAAGGCTTTTACATGTAAAATCATACGAGTATATAAATGTACATGTAAATTGGCAATATTTTGGCCTCGTCTGGTTTGGAGTATGTTCCATCGGTCTGCGAGAACAGTTTGTTGCAACAAGGTACGATGGAAGATTCTCTTTAATTTGGGATTCGTGATTGTATCGTTCTCAATTGATTGCACCATTGATTGTATCAAAAAGCAGAACTGGAAATTGTGGCGGTTGAAAGTTGTGGTGTTTGAAGATTGTGGGGTATGAAAAATGGTGGTGTTTGAGAAATTGTTGTTCGGAGATAAGAAGCATGACATCTTCGGCTTCTATTAAGGACAAAAGTCTAATATCTGGTATTGTGATATTTCGAAGCAAGATTTAAAAGGTTTCAAGATAAGCTCAAACTAGCCTATGTGGTATAATGACTTTACAAATGGTATCTAAGGTCTCTAAGGTCTCTAGAGAAAGTAGAGATTTATTCAAATCCAATCAAGTTGTTGAAGCATGATGATCAATTTCGAACCAAGTGCATTTTACTTATGAAGGTGTGCCTTTGGGGAATTTAAATAAGGTATCTGGGAGGATGGTAACCATTTACAAATATCCAATTGAGTGAAAGGTTTTTAAATACACACATTGTGTGAGCCGCTTAAACGGCTCAATAGCCTTTAATTGCTAAATCGTGCGTATTTAGAGTGTACATGAAAATAATTGAGATAACTACCTAATTTCTAGCCTAATGAGGCCGAATCGTTGCAATATAATACCTCATCTAATTTTTAGAGTGCTCAAAGCTCTTATTTATGTTTATATAGTCTATTTTGTAAGTGCAGCCACTCTAATTCCTTGCTGCAGTATTTATTAGATAGGTTACGTTTAAGTTTCCCTATCCACACTATTTCTACAGACCTCACTAACTGTGCGCAGCCCATACTAATTCCCTCTTGGCCACACTAATTCTTGCCCATACTAATTCCCTCTTGGCCACACTAGTTCTTGGCCACACTAATCCCTGGCCACACTATTCAACCTCCGACCACACTATACGGGCCGGTTACACTATTTAACATCCGCCCACACTATACGGGCCGGCGACCGCACTAATTTCCATGATTCTTCTTCTGTAATAATTCTGCCGGCCGCCTCACTGATTGAGGTGACCGGGTCTCTAAATTTGAAGATATAAGGAAGAAAACCCTCCCTTCTTAGCATGTTAGTTTCAATTGTAGTTTCAATTTAGTTTCCATGTAGTTCTCTGCTCTCGATGATGCGTAGAAGTTCAAGGAGCTTTGCGGGCGACCTTGTCGACGGTGTCTTCTTGTCACCGGATCGCGCATCACATTCTCGGCTCCTCCGGCGCGCGTACTTTCGCAAGCGGATGAACGCGAATGATGGCGGTTCATTCTCGATGTGTGACAAATTAGTCTTTGCAAGGTTGGTGCAATCACGCAGTGCATTTGCGTTTGCCGGTTACGATGGAAGGGACGGTACCGGAGAAAAAAGAGCGATCGCTTCGAGTCGTGTGTTTTGCGTATTTCAATCTCTCATGCTCGTGCGGCTGCAGTCGCTCTCTCGTTGTGGTTCTTATATCCGGAGTCCCGCTATCCCGCCTCTACCGTCTTTTCGGCTACTCATCGCTCTCGATTCTTCTTGGAGGTGCAATTGCGCGACACGATCTGACAATGACTCGTGGATCGACGTTGTTCGATGGCGGTCTTTGGCGTGTATGTGGTCGGTCGGATTGAAGAAGAAGAGAAGTCGTTGTTGAGTGCGCGGGGTTTTGTGAGACGATCCTGAGAAGAGTGATGGTGCGACGACGGACAAGGTGTAGGAAGTCGTGACATCTCGAGCTCGCCGGTGTTGTTCTTGTTGGACCAGGATCCGGAAGCCTAAGCTCGTGAAGAAGGTTGGTCTTGAAGGCGAAATTTAATTTTTACTTGTTCATTGTGTAGATGTAGGAAAATTAGTAAGGTGAGGCAAAAAATGATCAAAATCGGAGTTAAAATGAGGAAGTTATGAAGGTTTTTAGTTAGGAAGTTTTTTTCTAAACTCTGCTCAAATCTTTTTTCAAAAGCAGTCATCCAATTGTTTTTCATCCAAAGAATTTTTTTTCATCCGAAGCGTTGTTTTCATCCGTAAGCGTTGTTTTCACCCAAAGAATACTTTTCATCCACAAGCGTTGTTTTCACCCAAAGAAGATCAAGTTTTCATCCAAAGAATATTGTTTTCATCCTCCAACATTATTTTCGTCGATCTTTTCAACTCGTTGTGTTGTTATTAATTCCTCGAAAGACGGTGGGAGGATTTTTTTAGCTCACACATTGAAAGGTAGTTTGTGCGTTGAAGTCACTCAAAACACAACATGGTCATGTTTTTCATAATTTATACCTTGAAATCATTCAAAAATATAACGATAGTAATGTTTTTTCACAACAAGTGGTAATGTTATGTCCTTCCTATGTTACACTCATACATTTACAAATGACTATTCAACACTAAATTCATATTTTGGTGTTGAATAATCTCACAAAAAGGCATGCCCACCTCTATTGAGTCCTTAACCCCTAAATTTCCTTGTTGTTTTGAGAGCAAGAAGTCTCAAATCTGCCTTTTTCAAATCCTATGCACTCCTGGCCATGTGAATAAAATCTTTTATCTATTTTTTGAACTTTCAACCGTAGAATCTTGTACTTTACTTGTTTTTGAGCTACTTCTAAATTTTTCAACCGTTGAATTTTCTACATTTGTGAGTTCGTAATGTTCAAAGTTGATGCAAAAGTTTTTTGGCCATTGCTTAAGACACATAGTGTAAATGGTGCCAAGGGCAAGTTGAAGTTCGTTACCCCAAAGATTTTGGACATATTTTTTTCCATATAGGTAATCTAGTTGTATACGCTCATGAAAATTTTTAGAGGCTCACTCCGCTATTTTGACCTTCGTGCAAATTGTTCACTGGAATAAGGTCTAAAAACAATGATATAGAAAAACATGCACCATATATTTATTGAAATTTTTGAACAGTGAGTAGGTGCCTTTACGAGTTTGTGAATCTACAGAATAAAAAATTTGGAAAAAATCCTAAATTCCAGATTTTGTCTATCTTAAAAAGAAAAATTGTAAAACTATGAGAAATCATTAAGATTGTTTTTGTAAATTTTTGAGGCTACCCTTCTAAAATTGGTAAGATCTTCAACTTGGATCACTTTAGATCTTGAGTAGTGGTTTGATTATGGTTATATTTTCAAAAAAACTCTAAATTTAAACTGCCCGTTTTGGACTTGAAACCTAAAATTTATAGATGAAGATTTGAAATTGGAATTTGGCTATGCAAATTATACCAGAGAAATTTTGTATTATAAGGAGCATCATGTAAAAATATTTTGCAAAAACAATGATTTAACCCTTCTTAAATGGGCTGCCTAAAATCTCAAAAAACCCATTTTGGGTTTTGAGGATACTTAGAGGTTAACTTTGAGCCATCATTTCTCATGCTCTAATAGGGTTATTGAAGTGCTTGAAGGCGTGTTCACGTCCTCATATATTATAAAATAGCCTTATGTTCAAGTTGGATACAATCAGCAAAAGCCACTTTTACTCATATGTAGAATTCTCGTCAAAAAAGGGGTAATTCCAATTACTTGACTGGAATATTGGTTGTTAGTATTTTCGAACATTATTATTATTTTGTTGATGATTGTAACTACCTTGAGATTTTTATTAGCTTACCTACTTCAATGAATGATTTAACATGTAGAAAACTATGGCTATATGGTGATAAATCAAATGACTTCAGATGCAATGATGTGCAATAAGAAGGAGAATTGTATAAGCTTCTATAAGAACCAAATAAACAACTACTATGAATCCAAACCTTTTTGTTTTCAAGTTCTATATGATCTCTTAAAGACATGTTCAAATTTTTGTTATCAAACTCTTATCTACACAACTATATGTAGCACATGTTATCAAGCTCCTATTCACGCAACTATATCTTGTACAAGTTGATGTCCTAATGTAACTAACCAACGTATGAATTAATCTCTACCGACTGATTGTAGAAAAAAAGCATCTCATGCATGCAAGATAACAGACTGACACGGACATGATCCCTATCCAAATAGAAATATACACGAGCACACCATAAAAAGGTATTGTTGCTTCATAGGCAGAAAAAAAAAACAAACTACTTTAGGAATATCTTGAAAAGTAATGCTTAGTAACAAATGCATGTCAAGCAAGACATGATCCACATGACTCACTCTCCGGATTAGGTTAGGTGGCGGGATCAACCATACAAGAAACTTCTACTTTTGTACGACCACGTTCTCTACGTCCATGATTGTTTTGAGTAGCCAATCCTTTAGTTGTTTTCTAGTTTGTAGATGATTTAGCATTCCGAGATTTTCGTTAGCTCACATTGCTTTTTGAAATATTCCTTGACTATCACTTCGCCACTACTTTTGGCTTGTTCCAAGAGTCAAGCATGTGTATGTCTATTGCTTCATAGGGTTTCACTTGGGTGGGGTGTATGATCTGGAGGCCAGGACTTGCAGCCGCTTTCTAGAATCTGGCCGCATCGCTAAAGATATTCACGATCTTGGGCGTAGTCATCGATCATGCAGTAAAGCACAGATTTGTGGGGCGCCTCACTCCTTCCCCAATTTCGATGTTTCTGTTTGTTTTCAGAGCCATTGGGTACTCGCTTACAAGTCTAGATAGATAGAGCTACCGTTATGCTCGCAGATTCAGCTGGATACTACCACTTTACCGATAACCAACTCATGATGATGATGATGAGAAGTGATTGTACTCAAAATAGACTATAATTTGTCATTTAACTTGAAAAGTCATGGTTTGACATGGTTTCATGTTGAAGGATGACGATGACGACGCTGTGTGAAATTCTTCAGCAGGTGCCTCTTGTCAATCTGAAAGAAAATCTTGTTTCAAACAAAACAACAAAAGAAGAAACTGAAAGAAAAATGGTATCCGCTTCTGCTAACTTACCGAAAATCCTTCAATCAATGAATTACCATATCTGGTTCTCTGATGGACTGGAAAACTCTCATATTGAAGCTCGTTCAATCTTGTTGAGGATTTGGTAGGGTATAAGGTAAACCTTCTTGAAACTAGTGCAGCACTGAAAATGGCCCCTAGAGGATGAACTTTGCATGAGATATATGCAAAGTTCGAGGTACATGAGGTACATGCAAAGTTTGAGGTACATGCAAAGTTTGAGGTACATAAAGGACATGATACATTTGAAAGTTGATTCTTAATGTACTTAAAGGGAATATGCTAAACAACGTCGTTTTAGGAATACCTACATGTCCATATCCGAAATAATATATATAACAAAGACTTGCATTCCTCTACTTTGGTTAAACACGTAGTATTTTCTTTGACTTTGGTTCATTTCAAGATAAGTTATAAGTATACCTAAACATGTATATCTTAAGTTATTCATGAGACTTTAATTAAGTATAGTATTTTATAGGCAATTATTGTTATAACATTCTTGTGAAGCAATGCACAGATCAAAAGTATACAATTGAAAGTTTACAACTTATTTTGTGTTGACAATCGCTATGCTAATCTTTCATGCACTTTTAAACACTCACTTTTCCCAAAGTACATTCTAGCTCTGCTTACCCATACTCTAGCTTGGATAAGTTGAGGGTACCTCTTTTTGGTTCCCGTGTTTATATAATTTGTAGCATGTCCTCCGTTCCCTCGTTCTATTGTTCTCAGTTCCCTGTCTTCTACTATTTTCTTACTACGGTTCTAGTTCTCATTCTCCATTTTTTTCTTACTAGTTCTCTACCTCCGAATTCTCGTTCATGGTTCACATCTTTTGTTCCGAGTTTGCCATCCCCCAACTTCCCTTATTGGTTTCCATCATTCATTCCAGTTCCTATCATTTATACCTGGTTCTCATTATTTGTTCCTAGTTTCCAACTTTCCATCCTTCGCTCTCAGTTCCTATTTTTTGTTCCCCGTTCCTAGATTCTCTCCAATGTTCCCTTCATCCTCCCTTCACTTCTTCTTTGCTCCCATTTTCATATTTCATATTCCTTGTCCCTTTGCCTCCCATTTTCATATTTTATAGTCCTTGTGTCTACATGACCAAATGATGATGACCATGACCATGCATCGCCAAGAAGGAAAAGTTATTTTTCGAATATCAATCTAAGAATGTAAACTTTGTCTCATGATTAGATTTTTTTCTTCTCAACAAGTATAAACAAGTGACTTAGTAGTGAAATAAGCTAAGTAGTCCCTAGTTTGGACCCCAGACCCCAGAGTCGGTCGTTTCGTGCCCTGTTTTTAGTTATCCGCTAAGTAGAAGGGGCTGGAGTCTAGGAACACGTAATTCATTATAATGGTATTATTCAGTGATTTTGAGAAATGTGGGTTTAGGTGGAGACGAGCTAAATGTACCCACACAGTACATTTGGCTCAACTCAAGCTCAATTTGATAATCTGAATATTCCCATTATAACGAATTACGTGTTTAGGGACCAAAATCACCAAATGCACCAAACTGGGGACCAGATGTAAACCAGGGACCAAATCACTCGGTCTTCCGTGCATGGACCAAATCACTCCGTCTTCCGCGCATGGACCAAATCACTCCGTCTTCCGCGCATCATGTTGCGGATTGGGCACCAAGTTGAGTTGGGGACCAAACTCTGAAAAACATCAAAATCAAGCATTTTTGAGTTTAGTCCACAGTTCGATCTTAGAGTAAAAATCTGATGCCCACTTCGACGTTTGGTGCCCAGTCCGACCAAAACACGGTGTTTTGGTCCCTAGTCCGTCATACTTAGCGGATTCCTCTAATAAGTGGGAACACCTCAAGCTTTAATTTGAAGTACTAGAACCGTGGAAATGAAGAATTTCAGCTTCCCTCTTGGCTGAGCACGAGAAGGAAGGAACACGTCAGCAGTAGGGGGAGTAGACCTCGGAGAAGGATCAGCATGGGGTACTCCGGGTTTGAAGGGGGCGGGACTGGATGTGGCTGGGGCCGCATTCACACAGCACCTAGAATGACTAAATAGTGCAGGCAATAAATAGTGAGGCCAGAGAGTGAGCTGCACAACTACTTAAGAGCCGGTTCCCATTCGGCGATTCACATTCCGAGCAATCCCCGAACGTCCGGTGCGAAAGCATCATTCTCATTACTGCATGTTGCCTGCCGATGCTTGCCCGAGGCAAGGCAGGGATTGGTGGAGCAAGCCGGAGTCACTTCCATCATCACCAGTTCGCAGCGACAGGTGAGTGGGCGCGGGGATTCTTGCAGCCCGCGCGCGCCGTCGAGCCGGCTGACAGTGACCCTTCGGGCGGGTTGGGAGGTTGGGGTTTTTGATTTTGTTGGGCGCGGTGGAAGTGACAGAAGAGAGTGAGCACAGTTGAGTATGTACATGAGAAGAACAGTACTTGTTCATGTGTGCTCACCCTCTTCCTGTCGCCACCACCGCTGGCTGGCTATCCCTTTGGTGTGGGCGCCGTGTGCAGGCCAGGTTGCGTGAGGTGAGCGGCGTGGTGCGCATGTGCGGGCGATCTACCAGAATCTACGTCATTTACGCCGCGCCGGCAGGTGCGCATGTGCAACGGTTCGCATGCCTGCTGCGAAAACTGACAGCAGACTGGAGTTCTTCGGCGTGCGCTCTGTCTCGTTGCTTAACTTACTCCTCGTCTGACGTCACGTTCCTGACGATGTCAAGATCGTGGGAGAATGTTCCCTTTCGAGCATTCGTTTCGGTTAGCGAAGACGCGTGTACGAGTTGAGAAGAAGAATCGCATTTCTTCAACCAAGATAAGGCGCACATGCCGATATCGGCTCCGGTTTGTAACAAAGAATGTTCAAATTAATGACAAGTTTCCGTACTCGGGGGAGATAATCATTACACACAAGAAGTCGGCAGGTTTTTAGTGGGCCAGCCGTTGTGTTGTCCGAGAGAACTGGTTTAGAAATTGGAAACTGCATTTCCACAGATTAGTGCTTTATCAGCTGATAAGTGAAAAGAACATGATGCAACTTAACATCATGTTTCTGCAGGCAGCATTTCCCAGCCTGCTATTGTTTCACTTCCTGACTTGTAGACTGTGTTTGTCTAATCATGTGCATTGGTCGCTGGCATGGAATTCTCTGCTTGTGTTTTAAAGGTTCGGCCTACATCTCCGTCTCGTTGTGTCGATCGAAAGTTGTAGAGATACAAACTCTCGCAGGTTCTTCAATCTAGTGCTTTTCGGTTCCATGAGACGCATTAGAAGTAGTAGCTCTGGAATTCTGATGCTGTGTTCCGGAGGAGAGCATGTCTAAGGCTAGCGAGGTTGAGTAACCTGCTGCTTAAGCTGCTTCACGAGAACTCGAGAAGCGTTTGGAAATGTCGTCTACTTCCATGTAATCTAGCTGTGAATGCGATTTTGATGTTATTTATTATGACTATTCTCATTGAAGAAGGAATCAATCTCATTGAGTGATGTTACTTACCCCTTCTGCTTGGTGTTATCATGAAGGCGTGGAGTCTGTTCTTTAGAACAATGATGAAGACCGATCAGTCCTTACCACGCAGGATCATATTTGAGTCCTGACTGTGGAGTCCTCCACTCTGTGCAGCATCCAGCAGCAAAAAGCAGCATCCAAAATTACAGACAGTAGTCTGAGGTGAGTGCGGAGTACTTGTAACTGCTTTCCAGTTCAGGCACGAGGGAGGACCTCTCCAGTCTTACACCAAGTATGTGGAATGTTCACCGGTAAGCCGGTCGATAGTCGTGTCCGTTGGACCGTGAAACAGTGCACAGGTTAATCCTCTTGAGCATTCTTCTAGTCTAAAAGGTAGTAGTACTCAGTGGTAAGTGCTTGTTTGTGCAATGTTGCATGTGAGGCGTATCATTAGTCTATTTTCGACGATGATATTACTGTCGGAGATTGCTTATGTGAATGTTTACCGCAGTTTCATACTATACGGATTTGAGTTTCAATGTTATATTTCCCTTGTACTCGACCACATCTCGTACAATCGAATGCCGAGTACAAAGGAGAGAGACATTCAAATCATCGTCGACAGACTAGAGAGCTTCAAGTGTTCAGCTTGGGAACTGAAAGTCTGTATTTCAGAAAACTTGAGACTCAGTTGCTCGCAAAGATATTGTGAGGACTGGCAAGTCGTCGCAAGTACCATTGGATTTGTGTGTCACTGTTCCTGTCACTACACTATTGCGAGAAGGATCTTCGAAGGCAGCACTGTCTTGAGAAGCAAGACCATGACCTTGCATGGTAAACTATTCAAGCTCACATTGTCGTGACTTTGGACATATTTGTTGGTAGTAGGTTCGCTGGAGATGCATCTTCTAGACCTGACTGGTGTCTCTTACTAGGTGTTGGATCAAATCGCATGCTTAACTTGAGTGCGCGTATGTAACGCTTCATCGCATAATTCAAAGCTGTCGAGTTCTGTAGTATATGGATCACCTTGATGGAAATGCTGAAACTGGCTATTGAAAAGCTCGATAGTTGATTCAGAATTAGTATTATCTGATTGCCTTGGATGTAATTTAGATACTGTTGCTTTCAGACCGTCCACTGTTTATGTAGCGAAGGTAATATCGGTTTTGAACATTGTGCTTCAAATGCACCCCTAATTTAGATTCCTCTTTCTATGATAGATGGGACCTACATGGTCCGAGAGTACATGTGCATGTCCAGAGTATATAGGCTTACTATTGCCATGCATGCGACAACATAGCATGTGTAGTCATCGAAGTATGGGTATACCTTGCTGCAATAGGTGGCCATTCCCAATACATAGCTCGAGGTTGTCTAGAGGTTGTCAACACAGTTACCATCGGTTCCTTGGGCTCAGGGGACTCATACTATTTGTCTGTTTCTCTTACAAGTGGTACTGTGTTCTCATGCATTTAAGTCACATGACTGTTAAGCTTTGGAAGAATGACCATTCAGACCTTTCAGTTATGATCATTCTTCCAAAGCTTTATAGATGTTGGATATTGAATTATTGATATTTTACCATGTAGTGGACTTCTGAAAAGTCCTCTTGATTTCGTCTGTCTCATGCATCAATAAGTAAGCTATGTATGGATGTGTGTAGTGTGTTTTTTTGGATCTTGTAATGTTTACCTAGTCAACAAATCAGGGATGTATCGCTGTGTGTTTGTAGTATACTCTTGTGTCTTGTTATGCCTATCTTTTCTAGGCAACTGGCATATCATTGATGCAAAGCTGTATGTTCGTAGTGTGTTCTCGTCGGTAGTCTACAAAACTTTTGTTTCAGAAATCTATCCGACAAAGCTTTTATAAAGCTTTGGAAAAATTATCATTGCTAGCTACGCATCATGGACTCTGCATGTGTTGCTCAATTCAGCGATCATGGATGAATCCAGGACTGTGTAGACTCTGATTACTGTCTTCAATATTATCAAGTGCCATGTTCTGATTTTGTCAGTTTCTTCTTCAGTAGAACATGATCATTCTTCAGGACTTAACCTGTGCAGTAATCGGCGGGAGCTCAAGAGCAGTGTTGGCTAAAGGATACGCGAGCCAGTACACCCTTTGTTGCAACCATTGATGAACGAGGTCTGCTTACTTCGTAGTCCTGACTTACTCATGGCCCTTTTCGTCATCAGTCACGTGGGAAATCAGCGAGCGATTCTTTTGAAGAGGACTACTTCAGCAAGCGAAGCTTTTTTGTAGCTTGCGAAATGAGCTCATGCATTTGATGAGCACCGAGTAATGTTGTCCAAGGTATTCCAGGTGAGTTGATAGAATGCATGAGGCACATTTATGATAGTACGATTTAAAAGTTCGCAAATTATCCATTACTCAAGTTTGGTGATGTTTGTGTTGAATCTTACAGAGGTATTTCTTACAGATCACCTCTCATTCGAGCATATTAGCGATAAATAAAGATCATTCTGGTATCAATCAATATGATTTATGGGCTACTGCGCTGTTTGTTCGAGAGAAGTTCCGAATTTAGGTGTTGCCTCCAGGCTCGATGGCATAATGATGTAATCGTGGTGCATTTGCCAAATGGAGAATTGACGGATTAGAAGCGCAACATGATCCAATACTGGTGTAACTGAGACTGCAGGATCTGTTCTATGTACCTGTTGAGGCAGTTGTTGTGTTGAATTCCAAACTCGTCATTGGTGAATGATCACCCATATTTGGGCTGTGCCAAATTTTCTCATTTTGGGAAGTTTATACGTCTGTACCGCTTCAATTCTCAGTATAACTATCAGTGTACATCATAAATCCGCGAGTTCATTTAAGCACGTGCAGTAGGTAAGTTTGATTCTGCCCTCACTAGTCTATTAGTCAACCTGACGCAGAATGCTGCCAACTCTGAAGCTTTAGTTTGATGGATTGAAGGGGTCATATTCCTCTTCAAGCTGTGATTTTACTGGTTTTTCTCTTTACATGAAGATCATCATTCGTGAGAATAAAAGTCGTTATGAATTTTATCTCACTTTCTGGATAGTACACACAGAGCTACTTGCACTTGCTCCAGGCAGATTGGCTGCTATCATGGTACAGATGTCTTTTTCAATTGATAGTACATCAATTGTTTGAACAAAAAAATAAAACTTAAGAAGTCGTTACCAATGATTGTTGAACAGCTGTTGTGCAGAAGAGTTCACTATTTTTGTTGGAAAAAGCGGGTGCCATAGCTGGGTAGAAATGGAGATTTTAGCGCAGTGAACTTCAATTTCAAGATCTTCACCGATGGTGGTCCCAGATCATCATTGCATGGTATTCTCGGTTCTTGCAGTCGTTGCAAACCCAATCAAGAGGGATGATAAGTACGTCATCCTAAGAACGTGCTCACCCAAAAGATATCAGCTCTTGAAAAATTGGCCGAGTGACTGCGTTTCCGGGTAGACAGGTCACATTTCCAAACTCGTGTTGATGAAGTCCATACATCAAGAACCCAGACGTAGATGCTCGTCGATCATTTCCATCTCATCATTGTCATTCCTTCACCTGGAAAAAGAAAATTATCCTTGACATATGTCAACTTATTTTACGTGTCGTTTACATGTTTTGTTCTTCACTGAGATAAGTAGGGTGTTTGCGACCCCTCTGCTACATCACTATTCTGAAATCGAACTACAGAGCTTGTAGATTTGGTTGAATCAGGAACTGATCATAGGCTGATTGACAAACAGTTACTTTATTCCTGGCATCAGTACAAGCTTGTTCTGATGGCTTATAATTTTTTTCCTCGATCACCCTTATCAAAAAGACATATTCTCGTATGTTGCACGATGGCCATGATGTTTGCACTGGCGTAAGTTGAAATTGTCTGCTGGTGACGTGTAGTTGTAGATGTATTATATTCTTGCATGCCGATATGGCTGGGCACAAGGATCGATCAACGTCTTTTACATTCCGGGTGAGTTATAAGCTAATATAAAGTGTTTATCAGACATGATTTTGCCAGGTCAAAGTTTGTTACATCAGGCCGTCCCACTTCCGCAGTGTTTTTTTCAAGTTGCCAGGTCAAGGTCAATGACTCAAAGCTAGTCAGCCATATTCTTTCGGCATGAGGGAGGCCCCTCTTGAACTTGTAATCGGACCAACGCAAACAGCATTACGATATTTTGACTGTACGTGTACAGTGTTCTCTCCCTTCGATCTGATTCCATCTTGTAATGATTTGTTCATTGATACTTATTCCACTCAACGCATTGTAGTTTCTGATCTATCACAATTTAATAATTCGAGTGTTTGAACCAATTGAAAGCTTGAGGAAGACCGTTATCAGCATTCTGAGGATAAAACTGGTACCACCTACAGCTACATCGTCTTATAGATTGTTCAAATTGGAGAGTGTAGTAAGACTGATCGTACTATGCTATTGTCAACATTTATGCAGTGGCAGCAACGACTTGTGGCGGCTCTTCCAACAACGATTATATAGAAACTGGTCCGAACTGTGTGCCTTGCACGAAACTTGAACCGCTCATACAACGCTTTGGGATAGATTCTACGTGTGACAATTAAAACCTCAGCTGTTACCAAGGAAGATCTCATCCAAAGGTTTGAATCCTGAATACTTCACTGGAGTTCTTCTCTGAAATTGTACGTGCAGAAAGTGGTACATGACACGTAAGGGAACTCTGAGCTTGTTGGACTGTTCTCTTCCAGACCATCGTTATTTCTTTAGGCCTGGCGTTTCAGTCAATTGTCTAACTAAAGAGTAAGTTGCCGGCAAGGAGCTGGAGTTGAGGTAATGGCATGTGCTGTCTGCTTTACATCACAAGTTGCGACGTGGGAAAGTTGACTTCGCCAGACTCTGACTAATTTGCAGCGATCTCCATATGCATGAAATAAACGTTCATCACTTTATTAGATCACTGTTCGTCTTTGATGACGATGGCACAATTCCCAATTACTGGTGGGCCCTTGTAGGAGAGACATTCTTCCATAATGATTAATATTTCGTCCAATTTGTACAGGTCCTGCTAGATAGCCTTTAACAGGTGTCTCAGAAGCTAGTGCATAGATTAGCTTGCACAGTATTGAATACTCATCAAATTGGTAGATTTCTCAAAGTTCCGTGTCGAACTAGCATGCTACGTTCTATACCTGTTGTAGAGATCAAACTATTCTTGCATTTAGGTCGTGCATATCAACCCCTCCAATTGGAAAACTCCCTAACTTCTTGAATATTGTGTTCTGCCGCCTTTGCGTAAAAAATGAATAAAATTAGCTTTCGCTTCTGTCTTCTAGTTTACTTCGTAATGCGTAAATATCGACTGCGGTTACGCTATAATTGCATGATACCGATTGATTGTGAACGTTGTCAATGCTTCACAGGTGGGTGGGGATCCGAAATCACGGAACTGATGGAGCCAGGAATAAAACAACATTCTCTCTGGAATATTGAGGGTGAGTTGAAAAATCAACAAAGAAGAAAACAACATTCCCTAGCTCTAGGCTGTTGGCAGATTTTATGAGAGTCTAAACTGTATGTAAGGTTCAAAAAGAATATTGCGTGAGATCTGACAGAAGCTCCCCCTGCAGCATTGAAGGTTGGGAATGACAACCATTCTCTGATCGGATATTCTTCAGGGGACCAAACTCTGAGGTTGTGCCGGGAACAGGTGAATCTGTGCAGTTTTGCACACAGATACTGTCCTGTCACTGTTGCGTACTTCACCTTTGCCTACTTCTGCTACACTTTAGTGCCCTCCAGATGATTTATAAATTCAGCAGTGACTGCATTTTTCCTTTTAAAACTTCGAACATAGCCTATGCACTCAAAAGCAGGATTGTCTTGTGTGACACTTCGAACGTCGTACAAACACACAAACATGACAGTGAGACATACATCCACCCTCGGAGGAGCCAGACAACATCAAAGAGGCAAATGTTCCCCTTTTTACTATGCATCAGACTAGTATGGTCAGACATATCCGTGGAACTTGACGTCAAGCGGACATGTCCAACATGACAATTTAGACAGACATTACGGAAAGTGTGTCATGTAGGACAACCTTGCTCAGAAATGATTCGATTTCAAAATTGTTAACCCCTAAACGACCATGTTGTTTTGTGAGCTCCAAACTCCGAAGTTGCAACTCTATACCACCTTGTAAACTTTGGAGTGTGAGAATATTTTTTACACTTTTTTGAAACTTTCAACCGTATGATCTTGAAGATAACTATTATTAGAGGTAGTGGCTGAAATTTCAACCGTTGGATCGTAGCCATTTGTAAGATCGTAACATTCAAAGTTGATGAAATTCTTTTTTCAGCAAGCATAGTCGACTTTGTGCAAAGGAAAACGTGATGCTTATTACCTTAAACATCTAGCTCATATTTTTTTCCATGTATATAACTAAGTTGCGCATGCCCATGCAAAATTTTAGACACTCATTTTGCTTTTTGAACCTTCATGCAATTAATTTACTTGAAGAAGGTAGAAATCAAGGATTTGGTAAAACATGCACCACGTTTATTGTATATGGTTGAGGGGAAAAATGACCGGTGAGAATATCCCTTCTTGAGTTTTTGACTTTCAAGAACAAAAAATCCCAAAAATTCCAAAATCTCAAATTTTAGCAAATTTTGAAAGAAAAAATTGAAATATCAAAAGAAACTTTGAATCTAGCTCTTGTAATTTTTGAAGGGTGCCCTTGTAGGATTGGTAAAAGTTTCAACGTGGGTCACTTGGAAACCTAAGTACAAAATCAATCAAGAAAAGATTTCAAAAAATAAAAAAATAAAAAAAAAGTAAAAATTAAAAGTTTTTTTCTGCCCGCCCTAAGGCTGAAAACTAAAATTTGCGTTTAAGAAATCCATAGGTGGAGTTTGACTTTGCAAATTTTCCCACACACACCTAGTAGTATAGGGAACATCCAGTAATTCAGAGTCTCGCTTTGATGCTGCAGTCACATAAAAACATAAACTTTGAAGCTCAATAGCTAAATACATGGCAATTAGATCGTAAGCCGAAATCATGAAGAGCATACTGCAAGTAGAAAGTAGAATTAAGACAATAGATTCAAAAGCATTCAAACTCTCTTCTTTGAAATAACCCAGACACATAACTATAGTACTAGCCGTACTTATTAATAGAAAGAATTGGCAAACATATGTAAAATTGTCTATTATTAAATTATTATAGAATAAATTGGCAACAGTTAGAGGTGTGCTAGAAGCGACCGATAAAAATCTTAGGCAAAAATATTACTTTTAACATCTTAACTTAGGCTGCCCGAAATCGCAAATCTCTTAATCGAAGGCCTTGGTAGTTTAGGGGTTAAGTGCGTCGCAACCACAATAAAGACTACTATTATATCTTCAATATAAATTGTACACATTCAACAATGAAAAGATTTTAAAAGATTACAAATACTTCATACACTATCCACAAAAAAGTGTCACCATTCTTTGCTTTAATTTGAATATTCATTCTAGCATGCAAATTGGTACTATTCCGGCTCATTTCAAGCAATGACTTATCAATCTACAGCAACTGCTATGCAATATCTTTTTAAAAATTGCTCTACACAGAGATACATATCATGCACCAAGAATGAGATTTAGTATTAAAGAACAAACTTGTAGGCTCATTCAAAACCCCCTCCAAATTGTAGTATGAAGTGAAAGAGAGAAAAATCATGCATAATTAATGAGATATAGTATCCAAAGAACAAACTTGTAAGCTCATTATTAATTTTCATGCTAGAATGAACAGTCATTGAAGCAAAGAATGGTGATACTTGTTTGTGGATAGTGTATGAAGTATTTGTAATTTTTTATAGTCTTTCTATTGATGATTGTGTATAATTGTATTTGAATTATAGAAGTCTTAATTGTGGTTGCAACGCACTTTGAGGTTTTGAAATCGGATCATTTTAAGTGCACAGGCAATATTCAAAGTTGAGAGGGACATTGGCCCCACTGTTGAATTCGTAAATCATCTAAAGGGTATTGTACATCTCATAACCCTAATCTATTGGGTGATGAATTTGACATCCTCAAATGCATTCTTATGTATACTCGATCTAAAGTATGGACACCTATTTTCGAGCATTTAAGCAATTCACTATACTTGGAGTAGTGGAATGAGTGGCTTCCTATTCTTCATTGATTAGAAAATAGAAAAGACAAAGTTATCCTATTTTAGCAATATTTATAAGCACTTACGATAATGAATCCAAATTTAACAAGTGACGAATATAGGTAAAGCTATAATTGGACACCCTACTGTGTGTATGCATGAGGTACATTAAGAGTGATTGTAGGGTGCTCAAAGTTTCATTAAAGCAAGAATCTGACATGCTCGCTTTTAGGGGATTGGTCGGTTTTAGGTGCTCACGCCTTAGCCTTGACTGCATGCTTGGGCCTATTTCTCGCAAGGTAGTTATGAAATTTTTTAGTACGAGATAAATGTGAGTTTTCTAACTCTTAGTTTTTAAATTATAACATTTTTTTTTAACCAATCAATGTATTAATCAATTTATTGAGAAAAAATACACATCTAACCTAAATAGCAAAGCTTCTTGGCAAGATAGATTTATGACATTTGAGTTATGACAATTTTGTTGCATTTTGAGCCAAAATGGATCACCAACATACATGAGTTCATTGATTGTTTCAAGAAATTTGAAAAATGGATAAATAAGTTCAAAAAATCTAAAAATCTTAGAGAGAGGTTAGAAACGATTATTGAGGTTTCGGATGAGAGAATCTTCACATAGATTTGATTTAAGGTAGAATAACTTTTTTTGGGCATTCATCATACTTATGTGTGATTATTGTTTTCAATGGAAAAGACAAAGTCTAATATTTTGTGTTGTTTTCAAGAACTTATAGATATTAAAGATAGAGGTAATGGGATGTGACTAGTATAGCTTAACCCCTAAAACTCCTTGTGTGAATTTGGAGCTTGAAACATTAACCTCCAATTTTCTACCTCTATGCACTCTTGGGAGTGTAAATCAATTTTCTTGCTTTCTTAAAACTTCCAAGCATAAGATTTTACAGTCTCGCTTATAGGTGGTTCTATCTTAACCCCTAAAGAACTAAGGCCTTGAAGTTAAACTTGAGAAAAGCTCTATGGGAGCCTTTGGTCTTTTAGGGTTTAAGGTATGCACACAACCTCTACACATGTAATGTCATACTATCTCACACTTAACCCATAAAGCAGAAAGGCCACAAAATTGCCCTCTCCCAATGCACGGTGCAAATTTTTAGAATTACTTTTGAGAACGTAACCATATGAGCTAAAAATTGACTCGTACATGCACATTCATACCAAGTCTTGGATTCAAAATCCTTACCATTTGTGAGAGCATAATGTTTAAAGTAGAAAGGAAGGTTATTTTTTCTTGTTGAAGAATAGAAAAGTAGAGATTTGTAAACCAAAATAACCATTTCAAGAGATTAGGAGTTATGGCTCTCTAAGAGGATTTTCTTTGGTGAGTTATGTACATGTATACATACTTTTTACACTAATAGGACATATAAAGCCTAGGTAAAAATAAAAAAATAAAATAAAAAAACAAACTCCAATCATGACATGAAAGTATCTCAAATTCGATCACAAACGCAAAGTGTTGACAAGAATTGATCGGTTGGGAAAATGAAACGTTTGAAAAATTTGAAAAAATCTTTTTCACTTATGAGATTATAATGATCAAAGTGGGGTAAACACATACTCCAAAAAACCCTCAAAGACTAGTTTATATTTTATGAGAATTTAGGAATTAATAGGTGATGTTTACTTTTTCTCTTAAATTTACCAACAACTTTTTGGATGACATTTTAGATGAAAGTTTTTTTGATTGGAAGCAGTTTGGTATCAATTTTCCAATGGTGTATCTATATAGACAAAACCAATATAATACATGGTTCTTGGAAATTTTGGAACTAAACTTCCTTCAAATTCCAATTCAACAACTTTTTCTGAAAAGAAACATTGAATAAAGAACATATAGTTATCCAAAATGACTAAATTCAACATTGGGAATGTTAAAGGGTTAGATATTGCCACACCACCAAAAAAAATCATAATTTATTTCAAACAAAATAATCACAAGATTTACATTTTTATAGAGATAACTTATGACTAACTTGTCTTGTAACAACAATTAAACAACGAAAAAAGTTGTAATCTACACCACTATTACACACATATATTTCTATTAGAGTTACTAGTAACCTCTTCAAATGATGAATTTTTAAAATAATGGTGCAGAAAGACAATTTGAGTTATTGGGGCTCATGGAGAACGTGAGAGACTCCACCTTGAAGAGAAAAAGAGGGAGATGATTTGCATCGGTTCAAGCATAATCAATGCCCTTTGACCTTGAAGGGACCTTGCCCCTGTTTTGTGTTTGTGAGACAATGCCCTAAAATTTTATTTCTTCTATGATTCGAGCTCAATCAAACTTATCGTTTGAATAAATTGGAATTATGATACTTATGTACTTGCACTTGGCTTTGACAATTTTTTAATCATGATGATAGGAAGTTACAACCAAGCTCTAGCAAGCAGATAGTTAATGACATACTATTCAACATTGTGTTTCTTATGTATTAGGTTTATAGGAGTTTTCTTGTTTTGAGGTGTATTTTTTTGCAATATTTCTAAGTTGTGAAGCGAAATATATCAAGAATCATTTGAAGGCAACTTACAAAAAGAATGTGGCCTTGCTTCCAATTATCAAGGCCTGCGATATGTGGAGGTTGTTGTGTTTTGGTGGTATCTCAAAGCTCTATGGAAGAAGTGAAAGTTTTCACAAAATTCAAATCTCAAAAGAGAGGAAATATGCTCGATTACTTTATAGTGTAGATTTGAGATTTCATACTTCGAGATAATGAGATGAAACATCAAAATGATATATTTAGAATGGAATTTATGTGTTCAATCAAAATTTAAAGTATAGACATTTTTACACAAGTTAGCTAAATTGTAAGGAAGGCTACACAATAATGGGGGCTGCTCTAAGCTATTGCACACCTTCACAAAGTCTTGAGGGATTAGTTTGCGATGGAAAAAGTACTGGCTATACCCCATTGCCATGTCCCGTGAAGTATGAAGACATTACTCGTGAAGCATATAGTAAGTCCTCTTGACACAAACACAAAACAATAATCCAAATATTACTTGGTAGACATACCATAATTGAGAAGTATATCATATACAAATTATTGTCTTTATTTTTGACACTTGAGCTAAAATTGAAGCAAATCATCTCATAATAACTCATTTTTGACGATAACAGTGTCATTAAAGCCGGAGTATTTTGAGGGCTTACGCTTTGATGTGAGTAAAGCATTGAACAAGAAGTTCGCATTAAGTAACAGGTATAGTTGTGACATCTATAAAGATTTCTTCAACCCACCCTATTTTGAGATTACTTCTAAATTTTCCACAAATAATAGTCACCTCACACTACTAATGTTCAATCTCTTGTGTACAATTCTAATGTTGTATCGTGTTTTACTAACAAATTTACCAAAATTGGTGTGTAGTTTGTTCATGGGCTCAATAGACATGCCTGGTGGAGTTACCGATCATGTTGTTAAACAAGCATCTGCTCATTTTGAGCTTGGTGCTAATCTTATTGATGAAAAGGTACATTATTTTGTTTCCAAGATATAAGTAGAGATCTTTTTAAATCATGGCAAAAAAATTAAGAAATTTTATTAAGATCTTGAAATCTACTATAAGTCTATAACTATGTTGTATACAAAATCATAATCTTGAAAGGTCCAACTTACAGGGTAAGATGGATATAGTCTTGATGATGGGGCGTATTCTATCAGAAGGGCGTTTGTCGGCTCGAGTGAAATATGATGTCAATAGTCGATTTTCAATCAAAGCAAATGCTCAGGTATTAAAACGTACGTGTATATCATTTATTGGTAAAAATAGTGCTAATAAACTATCGAAGGCAAAGAAATTCTAAGTGTTGTGTGAATCATGTTCAATAACAAGGTTTGACAAAAGAGATGAGTTTTTTACACACCTTACCATGGAGCTGTTCATATGGAATTTTGACAATGTTTATATATGCTTCATGCACTCATCAAGCATTCAAGATATATGGTGTTCATTTCTTTGTTTGTAAGATGTTACTTTTGTTCTACAAATAGTACTTCATTTATAGTTTCAAAGTAATACTTATTTTACTCCGGTGTAAAATAGGACTAAGCATGAAGTTTCATCATCTTTTTTTATGTTTTTCATTGCAATTCTTATGTATTCTATCAGAATTTTACTTGGAATATACATTTTAAATGTGCTCTAATAATTCCATAACGCAATTCTCCCTTACATTTGTAATTTATCCAAAACATTGCAGCTTACAAACGAGCCCCATTTCACTGTAGGCATGTTCAACTTTGACTATAAGGTTTTGACCCTATCTCAATGATTTACATACTATATGCTTTAAATGTGTTATTTCGACAATCAATAAATAATAAAAGTGCAAATTTAAGTTGTATACTACTAAGTAATAAGTTATTAGTAACATAGTGTATCTAACTACATTTGGTACAAAAAAAACTCAAATTCCTAAATAGTATCGTTGCATTTATTATTTATCAATGTCTAAATGAATGTTTTTCTATTCTAGGGAAACGACTACCAAGCCCAATTGACAATGGGAAATAATGCTTACTATGGTGTAAACTATATGCAGGTAAAATCTTTGAAATATTTACAAAGTAGCAAATTAGTAATGTTAAATATTTGGTTACCAAATTCTAAACATTTGATGCTAATACTTTCTTGTATACAATGTTTTATACATGTGGTATGACAAAAGGTATTGTTGCAATATCAGAACTAACTTCATATGTTACAAAATATTAGTTCTTTGTGGTTTAAGTTTCTAAGAGCTTGACTATTATTATTTGATGGTAGAGCAGAGTGTGACAAATACATTGTCATTTGGAGGAGAAGGGATTTGGCTTGGACACGAGCGAAAATCAGGCATGAGCCTTGCAGGGCGCTATAAAACCGATACTGTGGTAAGACAAATATCTACTATGCACACAAATAGCTCTATCTTCCTTTTTTCCTCAAATAGCTTCATCATATTCCTATTATGTTTTTTTGAAGTCTTACCTATTGTATTCTAAGTTTATATATGAGTTTAAGTGAAATCTATCAAATATATCACTACATCTTTTCCCCAATAAATTGTTTTTTATTCGTCATTGTCTACAATGCCTTCTAACCTCACAAGCATAGCTAGAACTTAGAACTATGACTCAATAATCTCCTCTCACATAATCATTATGGAATGCAGGTAGCTACAGGACTCATGAAATCTGAGGGTCTTATAAAATGCACTTATATTCAAAAATTGTCTCCCAAGGTTATAATAAAAATAATCTTGACCTTTTGAATTTCATAAAGTTATAAGAATATTGTTTTGAATTATATATCATAATGACATACATGGACAAAAGAGCGGGATTACTAGATACATTGGTCTTTGAACTTTCATTTGCAAGCATGCAAATAAACATCTTAGAAAATCATCTTCACAATTGTTGTACATACAAGTTCTTATGAGATACTAGTTACTCACTTAAAATTTCACTTTACAACTTCAAAAGCTCACATAGTTTATCATTTCAGGTATCGGTCGCTTCAGATTTTATTTACAATTGGGATAGTAGGGAAGCAATCACGAGTATTGCTTACGACTATCTCATTGGTCAACAAGTGAGATTTGAATACAATTTTAGGATTTGGCTTGTAAAGATCTTATTATTATCATCAACATTCATGAAGCATATTCCTTAATTTGACATTCAACCATGGTAGAGTGTGTAAAAACTGATATACATGTGTTTATGATATACATTTAGAAAATTGGTTTTTAACAAATACAACTTTAAGAAATCACTTTCAAAATGTTTGCTTTTGTATATAATTTTGCCGTGTTGATTATACATGTTAGTTTTTTATATTGATTTAAGTCTTAAAAGCATTTTGTTATCTAGATCTAATTGGTACCATGTCTGAACATTAAATTGACAACACCGCACTTATAATTTTCTTTTTCTTTACAGTGTCGACTGAGGGGCAAGGTAAATACCAATGTATGCACGGCAGCATACTTGGAGGAAAGATTTTCAGGTGGCCTTACGATTTTGCTCTCTTCAGAGGTTAGTTGATAACCATTGATTAAAGATATTCATCTAGACTTCAATTTTAGTACAAAGATACTCTGTTGATTTATCATCAACTTATGATATCATTACATCTTGAAACTCCCTTGTATACCAATTGATATATGTATTCCAATAAAGTCTTTTCCACTGAAACTATACTCGCTAATAACCCCATAAAATTTCTACTAACATAAGTACCACACATGATGATTGCAGCTTGATCATAGAAGGAAGGATTACAAATTTGGGTTTGGTTTGACTATAGGAGATTGATCAATCTTTATGATGGCATGACATCTGATCTGTAAGCTTGAAGATGGTTTTACTACAACTTAATCTTACATATTGACGGCAAAATCATGGCTATGATTTCTTATCATGCTTCATCACTTAATCATCAAGTAAAGTGATCATTAAGCTCACTTAATGAAGGTTAAAGAATACATGTCAATTTTTGGTCGAGGTTACTGAAGGAATATGTAAGTGAAGGTTTCTATATTGAAGTGGTTGTAATGTATATTACAACATAAGTCTTCCATGGCTTCAATACCTTCAAAACTATTTAATACAAGCTTAGTCTTGGGGTTTGTTATTGTTCTTATCACACACGCAAATGACATCTTACTAATTACATATGTGGTACGGTTATTCATTCCAAGCAATGATATTGGCATAATGTTCCTGTACGAAGTTCACTTAGTTGATCACCCACCTTTCACTAATTATAGAAGTGGTCTTAAGATGACCTTAGATCTATTATTGGTGAAAATAGAATTGTTGTAAGGAACATTGCAGAAGGTGATAATTTTAAGCTATACCGTTTGTTCAAGTATCACACTCTAATTTTTCTATTCATCATAAAACCATTAGTCACTTTATCTTTTTTTTATTTATTGATCACACTATGAAAGTCTTTTGATTTGAAATTGGCTTTTCGAAATACCTGCCTAGTTTTGGCATTGTAATATGCTAACAAATCCTTTAGTGCTTAGTTGTAGTCGCTCACCTATACATGAATTCCTATATCACATCTTCATCACAGAAGTTTTGATTGATGACATTTTTTATGTTTTCTTTGTGAGATATTACTTTTGCGATGTAACAAATTTTGTAGTTAGAAAGTTGTTATGATGTATTCGCTATCAAATTTATGTGTTATTTTATCAACCTAAGATGGAGTAACAATCTCAACATTGGTGTTATGATCTCCGGGCATAAACTTCCAAGGATGGGTCAAATCAGCATTCTATTCATGGAGTCCTCAATATGGTCTTGGAGTGCTTCCTTTTATGTTGTAATTGTGATGGTTTTAGCAAATAAATTTCTTTCCTCTTTCATGAGGTATAAGTCTATCATACCCTCATAAAAGCCAAATTTTCTTTTCTAAATGTCAATGTACTCGTATCAAGAAACATAAAAATAGCACTTAGTGGAACTTTTTGTACATATTTTTATGAAACTTCTTAGCAATTTGACTTAGTAGTATGATTCGAAATTTTGTTAGAATGACAATGTTCCAAGCGCCATTATGGCACACCAAAGCTTGTAATTGTATACCTACATGATGGTGAACTTCATAAAATCACTCAATTAATGAGATTATTCTACAACATCCCTCTGCTCTAAAATATTACCTCTAAATTCCATAATATCATCATGTTTCAAGTCAACCAAGTTGAATGTTTTGGAGATCTATTTTTACCCAATATTGCCATTTTGACATAACCTTTTATTATTGGAAGGTGATTTCCTTTTGAAATTGAAATTGCAAGCTTACGTTGCAGCCAACCTTTTGGTTCCACCTACTTCGTCTTTATTAAGGAGAATGATGGTATTTTCATCTTCTATATTGGACCACAAGTTCTATAAAGTTGTACATGTGTAATGGGATAAATATTCTAGAAATATTTTAGAATTATAAAGACATTATCATTCTTAGTTTCTAGAACATGATAAAGATAAGGAATGAAATGAATGAAGTTGAAAAAATAAGCTTTTGATATAATATAACAAATGGTCCAAGAAGTCATAACATTCTCGTACATCACGAGTTGTATTTATAATATGTATTAAAATAATTTGACTAGATTGACATTGTTATTTATATGGGTTTTTAACCTCACATTTAAGTTTTTAAAAAAAATCTATATTTTGACTATATTTTGAATTTTTTTGTAAAATTACAATTTTGATTTCAAAACAAGCGTGAAGTTGTCTCTAGCACATATGGAGACATTCAAGCAATAAATCGTATTAAGAACATTAATACTATGTAATATCAATAATATCACTCATCATTTGAAGTCAGAAAAAGACTTGGTCCACAAGTTAAAGCCACTTGCTTTAAAATTAGGGAAAATTACAAAAGTGGCCCTCAATGATTGCATATTTACTAAAATGGCCCTCACCTTTCTAAAATTACCAAAATGGCCCTCATTCTTCATGAAGCTCATTCAATATTTTCTCTTCGCACCTACATCTTCAAGAATTTATATTTACATTTGCAAGCACGACATCAAGATAAGCATCTTCTAATTCAATATTGTTGCTTTGTAATAGATCCTTTAAAATGTGCTATCCACGCACTACATCAAAATCACCTCTCTTAAGAGTGGCTAAGCACATGTGTCACTCTCTCAAGAGTGACTAAGCACATGTTTTGTAGATGTTTTCTTTCCAACTCTTCAATGCTTACGTTACACAAACGAACTCCCATTTTTTCCAAGCAATCCAATCTTCAGATCTCTTATCTTGATGTCAGTGCTTGCGAATGCGAATGTGGGTTTTTGAAGATTTGGTGAGTTCGGCACATGTGTGTGAAATGCCTACGACCGTACAACATTAAAGACAAAGTTTCAGATTATCCCCCGAATCAACTGATTGGGAGGTCTCGTAGAGATCTGAATTAAAACAGCTCCTATTGAAACCCCCCTCAATAATGTCAATGACGTATTCATCGTTGTCAGATGCATTTGTCTCATGACGGTACTCCGTGACATTCGTCCAAGCACAAAACTTTGACTGCGGTGTGTCTTGAACATCACGAAGAATGTCTTCAGGTTGCTTCCGGAACCATTTTTTCTTATTCACAACTACAACGTCAATGGTACTACCGTTTGTGGTACCATTTGGAAGTCTTCTGCTAGTTTGGAAGATTTCTCCAAACATTCAGACGTAGCAAATGTTTTGCAATCAATTGACGTTGTAGTGCCTTTCTAGGGTTTGAATTTACAAGGGGGTTTTCGAGTGCAACTCACTTTTGCTTGGCAGGAGATGCCTTCGTTGGGCTTCCCGAAGTTGCAGCAGTGACCTTACGGACTGTCAGTTTCTTTTGAAACGTAGGGAGGAGGTCCGCTCTTATCGTTTTAACAGCGCCGGAGTAGTCTTTTGGCTCTTACTTGCAATGCCTCCTGCACGAGCAATTTGACAGTGTAACAGAGTGTAACACAGTATTTAGAGAGGATAATCGGTGTGACAGTTTTCGCAGTAAGTGCAGAGAGTGTTGTGAGAGTGCAATAAGTGGTGTGACAATGAGTGAGAGCTCGTCACAAAAGTCTCACCTAGAAAATCTCAACAGTGTGAGCGCACCCTCCCTTACATCCTCACGGCGCTTGTGATCTTCTTTGGTTTCACGGTAAACACATTGCTATCCCTCACTCTCGCTCTGAATTTTCGTGATGAAGTCTTGTATCCTAGTAGCAAGCACATAACATTGCTGAATCTCGTAATCCTTACCATGTTTTTCTCAATGTGCTTTGAAATCGAGCTGCCACTCTATGTTACGCATCTCAAATGGTTCCACGAGCAAATGTTGGACCAATCCTTCTATGTCTACTAAAATCTGAGCCTTGACATTGTCTAACTTGCCACCTCCACGGCACTCAACGGATTCCACATGTCGAGCAAATCCGGGAATATAGGCGGCCATGTTTATTGAATCACCTAATAACAAGAGTCTCTAATGCAACACATATCATTAAATGGCGCGGTTAGCAACTGTCAAGGAACAAATAAAATAGTATTGGACCACAAGGACTGGTACCGATCTCTAAACAAACCTAGAATGCATTTGTGAATAAGATTGAGATGAGTATTGCGGCGTTTTTATGTGTCAATAAGTGCATGTTTCTCGAGATATGAGGGGGGCGAACGTCAAAGACTCCTTGCGTCCCCTCATTGATTTGTTAGCAAATGGGATGTGGACCTTCGAAAGTAGGAGGAAGTGGTGATTCAACAAAGAAGACTATGGCGAGGAAGGCAGCGCCACGCCGTTTTATAACACCAAATGGAGATGGCAAGGGTGGGGATGGGGTGGCCTACGATAAATGTGCCACTGTCGCCATGTAGAGGCTGTGATAGACGCTGGAGCTATGGTAGTCATGAACGGATTCTCCAGGAGAGTAAATTGGGGCAAGGTAATTCGAGCTACGCGGACGTGCGCAACCACACGACTCTGATAGCGAGGTTCCACTACAAGGGATTTAGCCATCTCTTGTTCTATCTTGTGACCACATTGTCATTGAACTTAGCACCTTTCAAGCTCACACCTTTTTGCATTGGGATTAGTCCTATATTCTAGTGGTCATTTGCTATATTCGTCCCTCCCATTCATGCTCTGCAAATGGAAAGATTTTGGCACATATCTTTGCCATAGTAGAACAAGAATAGGAGGTTATATATGGAGAAAACCCTGATTGGGACATTCTCTTACAAAAAGAAGTCATTTCTATATTTCGGGCTGAGTTATAGGTTCTAATATTCTAATCTCTTTCCAGAAACCATGAAGACTAGAAACTTCCAACATAGTTTACAAGAACCTTTGCAAGATCCTTCTAACACATGACCTTAAAGGAGAAGCTCTACAGTCACCTCCAAGGAACATATCTGAAATTTTTGAACAAATTTGACCATATCTGAAATTCTTGAACAAATATTTTTTGAGTTCAATTCTAGAAAACCCAATTAAAAGATTTAGTTTATAACTATCTAATTAGTCTCTCTACGGCACAGATCTTGAGCATAGTTTATAGAGAAACAGCATATACTTTTGTCGATTGTGGTCGACTTCCATTTTAAGGGAAGTAGAGGGCCCCACAATAGGACAAATTGTGGATAGGCCCAAACATGCTAATATTCCACACCTTGAAACCTCCACATTAGGAGCACCAAAACCAAACATTCCATCACACAAAAATTCCAAAATCTCAACACATATGAACTTTTCTACACTATCACCATTGATTGTAACACAATATCAAGTAGTTTAATATGAATTTCCTATACGAAGCTCTACAATAACAATAAACAATTTCACAATTCATAAATGATCACAAAACAACAAAACTACAAAACAGAGACAATTGCAACGTACAACTGTATCCGTTCAAAGTGTTCTCCATCAATCTGGCCTCGCTGAATGAACGTCAGAATTGATACTGGAAATTCAATAATTGACAGCAAACAAACGCACCTTTTAGTATCTCAAATTCCAATGAAGTGACGATTGTTTTCGGTGAAAAGATGAACCTTCTACTCTACAAAAGCTGTAAACCAAGTGTTCAATGTGAAGTACATCCCCTTGCTGTTATACCAACGAAGGGAGGATCTTTGCAACATGTTCCAAAGGAATGCTGTCGGCAGCGTTCCGTCTCAATATTGGTTGATTGTCCTCATTCAATGGCAATACCACCAACTGCAATTAAAGATATCAGGTTAGGAAATGATGACAAAGTACTAAATATCCAATCGATGTCCTAAACTCAGTAAACAAGGCTCTATCACTTTCAAGGTCGAGAGCGAGTAATGATATCATCAGCAGAAAAAGTAACATTAAAGACAAGATGGCTTGTATCGAATCCTTCATATGTGAGGTAATGTCTCAAGTGCGTACAGAAGGTTATAACAATATGATGGAAAGCACGTGAGTGTCTCAGGTACACTACCTTTCCACCGTTTTCAAGAGTCCAACCGTTGTTGTTTACTTGATGCTCCAAAAACTTATCCAACGACAATCCTTCCACATTGATCGCCTGCACAGTTCATAGCAATTTTGTGAGAACGAGAATCTACAACGAAGGTTTTGATTTCCCTGCATTCGATGCAACAAAGTTCGACACGTACCTCTGCCAGAATTGCTCGAGGCAGACGCTGATAAGTGATTGAAAGCACATGGATAGCGTATCCCTGTATAGCTTGCTCAAATCCTGTACAAAATCACGAAAAAGAACAAGCTAAATGGCAGATCTCATGCTCCATAATTTTTCAAAAATTATGATCAGCCACATGTGGTACACTGAGAAATCTAGACCGAGCTTTCTGTATCAATAAGTAAGGTGTTAAACCAAAGCAGAAACCATTGTAACTTACCAGGAATGGCCCCAAGAATATCCCTATTTCTGTTTGCCTCATCCCAAAACTCCCGGAATCGAGAAGTCTGCGTGAATAGATCACAAACGCGCCATTAGATCGTGATGATCTTTTGAGCACTATCAGCAAATCTTTATGAAAGTAGAACTAGACGTACGATTGAAAGATAGCACACCAACCCTAACACAACATTCGTACCTCTAGAAAGTGTGCTAGAGTAGCAAGAGTTAAAAAGGTTTCCTCCATTTGCTGAGAATCTTCGGTCAAGAAATACCAATAGAGAACGAGCGCTAGAACGACAAAAGGTAATCTGATCACCAAAAACTAATGCCAATCGGTACTGCTTCTAAATCAAGAACGATTTTAATTCATGTAGAAAGGATACGAGTCTCTCTGGAATCAAGAACATGCAGAGGTTGAAGTCTGTGGCAGGTAGTGCCATCAATGCCTGCATAGATGATACATCAATGTCAGATACAAGCTGCGAGAAATGACCAATTCCTAAACTCCCACCCTCTCAGAAAATAACTAGCTGCTCCAGCACCTCTGCAGAAGGAATGAATACATGTTACTCACCTTCGCAAGAACCTTGATGATGATGTGAACATTCATACGAGCTGGTTGAAACTGCAAAATTCTCCGTACAGATTCAATCACAATGGCTAAACTGAATTCAGCAGTCCAAACAGTGTACAAATTCATCGTAAAAGGCACTGATTGTCTAAGATTTCTACCTTAGTCAACTTTCACAAAAAGAAGCTTGCGATGATTATCAAAAGACTAGTGAATCGTCTAAGGAACTCATCTTCTAGAATTGCTATCCAACTAAACAATGAATGGGCCCGAGAAAGACCTGGTAGAGGCGAAGAAGGCACAGGTTGCAATCCAGACTATAGGATTGCGTCGCAACCTGCAATCAGGCAAGAAGGTTAAGAAAGTTGCTGAAAATTAGGGTTAAGAATGTGGGGTCCGAGCCATGAAGCTAGAAGGGAGAGAGAGCGAGAGAGGAAAGAGGGGAGATACCTGTTCTTCGACATAGCTCTCCAAGTCCGGGAGAATGTCGGGATTGTAAGGGTTGAGAGCAACCAGCTGCTCGATGGTGAAAATCTGCGGTGGGGACGGAGCTCCTGGCATGCTTGCCTTGCTTGAAGCTCCAACAATTCACAGGCTGCGAAATGAAATGGCCCACCCTAGAATGATTGAATGATTCGGAGCAAGCTGGAGATGGGTTCCGGAACCAGGAGTGAAACCCTAAAACGTTGGAAGGGGAAGGGGAAGGGGAAGGGGAAGGGATGATGTTAGGGTGCCACTGTGCTAACGGGTATGCTAAGGCATCTTATTTAGCGGCCCCGGTATAACTGGATGCCCGCGGTGCTTCTACATTACTATTTCATGTGAAAGGCTACAGTAACAAATAAAATTGAGTACTTTGTTCAAGAAACCAGCTTCGGCAAGCCATTACAAACAATGTAGTGACTCTTATTCAAAACTAAAAAGTATATTCAAAAGCAAATAGAGTCTCGTACATGTGTATAAAATTATACGACAAATTTGAAAAGTAACCATCATTTACAATTCATAATCAACAAGTATATGTGAGTACTAACACCATATTCATTATACTGGGAAATCTGCATGATTTGAGAAAATAAATTTTAGCACGACTCGAGCTAAACTGTTTTCAAATTGGGAGGTTGGAAATCTCCAAAATATCGAACATGGTGTATACTCAGTTTCATTCAATCTACTTCTTTGAATTGCAATAATATGTCCTCATAGCTTCTAGCTGCCAAACTATAGCAATTCATTGTGACATGCTCTCATACAATGCCATGCAATCCTCCTCATTAAACTTAGAAGAAACAGCACATATACGCTCCTACAATTATTGGATTCCTCTTTAGGTGTAGAAAACTCGTTCATGGGTTTGAGATTACATATTACAAAAGTGATTAAGCAAACTATAAATACAAGAAGTCTTTGTAAATAATATGTGTGAAAGGAAAGCTCCAAAAAGCAATGTCCAATCGCAATATTTCCACCATGAACATATTGTGATTTGGGGTTGTATGACAGTTTTTAGACTTGGAGCTTAGTACAAAATTGAAGGTATGATGGATTTAATTTGGAAATCTTCATGTAGTCAAAAATCGGTATTACAATTTGATCCGATGAATGTGTTGTTTCAAGTGGATAATGATCCAAAATATTCAAGTAAGATGGTGTAAGATTGCCTTATACTACAACCATTTCAAATTCTCCAATGGCCTTGTGAATCACGAGATTTGAATCCCTTGGACCATTTTTAGGCTCTTTTAAAGCAACACATGAACAAATTTTCTACACCTTCGAGAGGAATCCAAGAATTGTAGTAGCCTATATATGTTGTTTCCTCTAAGATTAGTAAGGAGGATTGCATGGCATGTCATGAGAGCATGCCACATAGAGTTGCTGCAGATGGAGGCTGTTGGACAAATAATTGAAGTTCAAAGAAGTAGATTGGACAAAACTGAGTTTATACTTACATATACTTGTTAATTATGAAATCTAAATGTTGATCTACCTTTTAATTCGTTGTATAATTGTATACACATGTACAAGACTCTATTTGCTTTTGAATTTACTTTTTAGCTTCAAAGAAAGTCACTACATTGTATGTATCGGCTTGCCAAAGCTTGAACAAAGTACTCGGTTTCGTTTGTCACTGTATAGAGTCAGCATTCTTCGAAACTACTACTCTCATCAAAAAACTGGAGATGTTATACCCTCATGAATGCGGGCACATGTAATGATAAACCACCAAAAAACACAGTCCCACCATGGCTATTACCATGCACATGTGTACAACAAAGATGCCAATGTAATGCACGACTAAAACCGGACCTACTATGCGTACAAAGATTACCCTACTAATCAAACCCCCCTACATCTCCCAACATCAGTTTAAAGGTGCAATTTATAGACTTTGCATATTGTAATGACAGATTCTCACCAGATACCATTAGGAGAAAGATGCAAAAATACCAACCTCTCATCAACAATATTATCAACAAATGATGGATAGTTGAACCACTAATAGCAATAACATCACATGCCAGAGCATCCACATACATCCCTTCTATGAAATCCTAAAGACCAAACTCGAAATACCAAAGAAACTTATAAAAAATACATTTAGAGAAATGAACACAACTATGCTATGTTTATAATATTACACAAGAGAAAAATAGAAAGTGGAGAACCACTACCAACAGACATACAACCACCATAAACAAAAAATATATATATATATATATAAATATATATTAGAATAGTATCCTTTTCACAACATAGGGGGTCCAAGCTGTTGGAATTTCCTGCCCACTAGCTCTATAGCGCCAAATGATTATAACGATGCTCAAACGAGTTCAACGGGAATTGAACCCCGACCACCGCTACTACACATCCATGTCTCTTCCAAACAATGTGGTATGTCAACAATGTGACGATCAACAAAACCAAACCTCTACTTTTATGCAAATATGATAAATCCCAAACAACCATAGCTCACTAGTTCTAGGTCTTTTCTTCATGTAGTGTCCACCCTGAGAGGGGTTAGTAGTCCTATACTACCGTTATTATGTCCTGTGGGCATATCATCAAGGGTAGGTTGAACGGACACTTTATCCATGCTAACCCTTACGGGCATGCACTAAGGGCCGCTTCACACTATGGCCGTCCAAGTCGAGAGGCTGTGGGATTGAGAGTCCAAACTTTGTTGAGAGTCCAAAGAAATTTACTGAAAATAGCCAACAAAATATTGTAATTGGGGCCTTTGGTGGGGCATAGTGTAAAGCCTCCGAAAGCCAAGCCCAAAGTCGAAAGCTTTGGCCACAAATTCCCTAGCCTCTCAACTTGGACAGTCGTAGTGTGAAGCCTCCAAACGCCAAGCCCAAAGTCCAAACCCATATCACTTTATTCCTTGTCCAAGGCATCCTTTTGATCTAACGGCCAAGATCTTGTCGATTTTTGAATTTTTTATGAAAAAATGTGACAACCTCTCGACCATAGTTTGGGTCTTGCAAAATGCAAGACCCAAAAAAATGCCAAGAGGCCATCACCTTGGTCAAAAAGCGTTGCCACATAAGCCATTTGGAGAGCAACGGCCGGTGGACTTTTGCTTCTAGTGTGAAGGCTCGAAACTATGGTTTCCTGCAATTTCATTGGTTGAAATGGACAGCCTCTCAACCTGCTGCCATAGTGTGAAGCGGCCCTAATTTTCCAAAATTTTGTCACTTTTTATTATTTTCCCAGTTTTTTCATTATAATCTTAATATTATTTTAAAGAATATACACAAATCAAGGTTTTCCTATACTGCAAGAGCATAAGTAGTGGAGTACGGTATTTTCAATTGAATAATTACTTTGCAATCGTTTGGACTACGAGCATAAATTAGCTTTCTTCATTTTCCTAATTTCGAGCACCTGGAGGAAATTTTGAGTTTTGAGTTGGACTCTAAACTAATATTTTAGATTCTCAAGAACAAATATTGGGAAAGAATGAAAAAATGTAACTAAAACCATGTAGTTATGAAAATAATTGAAGGTAGAAGAGTTCAAAAAGAGAGTTCTGCAACTGTAAGTGTTCCTAAAGTGGTGCCCTAAAGTGACACCCTATAATGTTTGCAAAGGTTAAGTTACTCAAGCTCCACTTAAAGACCACCTCCATTTGTGTCATATCCATTACACAGAGATGCATTATCACTGACATACATTAACAACCTAAATTTTGTGTAATTCAGATCAGTCAGAAATGCGTGCTGCAATGCCTTGAAAAAGCACAAGTTTGTATCAAAAGATACAAGTCAATCATTATTACATCTCCGAACAGTACGGCTACTTTAGGAATCCACCCAGAGCTGTACAAAATGAATATCATAGAAAGTATACTCTAATCTTTGAAAGGAAAAACTAAATCCGTTGTGCCTGGGATGTGGTCAACCTCTCAACCTGTAGACACGGAGGTAAGCCATGGCGGCCGACAGCGCTATGCACACAAATGCGATGAAACTCATGGCAACAGAAGCGTGATTTTTATCACAAAGCGTTTTGAAGGAATCACACGACCAATTCTGTGATCCGTTGGTGACCAACGTGGCAATCGCCGCTCCCGCTCCACATCCACACAGTAGGAGGTATGTCAGGATCTGAAACTCCCACATGCCCACATGTCATACATCGATCGATCACTCGTGCTAAAACGAAGGCAGTGTTGTGAATAGAGCTTTTCCATGTACGAATAGTCTGATTTAATTCGCATGTCGATCGAAGAGCTTCGTGTGTCCCTTGTGAGAGTTCGGGCAGGACATGATCATGCTTGCCTTCGAATAACGTATTTGCAACGAACAAGATCTTCTATGCACATCTCAAGAAACGGGCACTCACCTGGTCGCAAATGTAAGTAGCTGTAGCAGATGGCGATAGAGGTCCTTGCAACACAGGCTTTCCCGTGCACCCGCTCATGATGGATAGGATCAGTTGCACGATGGAGTAGACACAGACAATTATGTCGATCGCCAGAAGGTACCTGAAACCCACGATAACAGTTTAACATTCTGAGCACTATCTTCCGAAGCAGTAGCTGAGTCAGCCGTGACTAAGGTTATCTTTTGAGAACAGTGCACATACACAACAAGAAGAGCACAAGCTTAAGCAACGACTGAACGTCGGAACATCTTTTTGTCTTCAACATCGCGCATCATATCATCGATGTCTTAATGATGAATTGAGGAACAAGTAGTTAAAATGCTTACACGATGTTTGAGTTGCCGAGGGCATTCCACGAGTTAACGCAAGTTGTGTCTGTGCCGTCATTGCAATACACCCACACAGACCCATTGTTGGAAGCGATGACAGCAACAGCTATCAAGGTGAAGAGAATGGTGCAACAGCGCAATGTTATGGAGGTGATGGTCCACGAGGCGCCTTCCTTGGAACGTCCCATGGACACCGTGGGGTTGTACAGCCCGGGTGCAGGTACTCCAGTCGCCGTACCTGAACCTTTCTCACCGTGATGGAAATCACGCCCATTGTCGTATATACCACTCTGCCATGCTCCTGCGTCCGTCATCGCTACCTGCTAGCTCTCGATCGAACTCTAATGGTACTCTTCTCTCCGACGTTCAAGTTCTGGATCACTGCAAGGTAGCTAGAGTGCAAGAATGCTGTACACTCTGTTGAGAGTTCGCCTATTTGAACCACAAACAGGAACGCTGTGGTCAACTGAAACACGATCCCCGCTGCATGCGTCACTCGATCGTTTGTAAATCGCCGGAAATTAGTGTCCTACCGATGCGACCCAGAACGCAAATGGGTCAGCCAGTTCCTTTTATTGTAGAAATGTATTTGTTAACAATCAAATATATATTGCTGCAATCGTCGGTAAGTCCAAGTTGAGCTATTTGGGGAATACAAAATTAATCGGTAAGGCGAGTGGGGGCAATTGGCGCGCCTCGCTTATGCATTAAAACGAACCAAATGGTCCGGGCTTCGAAGATCTGCGCCGTTGGCTGCTCTGGAGAGCTTTCCGCCGTCCGATCGTTTCATTTACAGTAACTCTGCAATCAATAATGCAAGTGATTCGGAGGTTTAATTGGGACCTCCTCTTACTGCTGCCCAGTTTCTTGAATTGCCGCTACCATCCCAGTTTCGCTCATGGTCTTGCAAGAGGCTCATTATCTTTTCATGGATCTGGCAGAGTGTTTTTAGGATGTCCTTACTTCCTGCTCAGATTCGAGCTCAGTTACAACTACACTAAATAGGTAGATTAGTGTTAGATACACTAATTTATATAAACATGTTATAAGTTTTTACTGTTGGTCAATATTTTTACCCTCAACATCCGTCAAGATGGGGATCCTTCCACAGTATTGGATTCAATACTCTTGGTAATTTTATTTACGAGAAATAAAAACTTACAGCATTTTCAAATCTTATAAGAATCTAACACTAATCTACCTATTCAGTGTAGTACACTTCACTTCTCCGCTGCTGCCCCACTTCTCAGATTCTGTTTATTGTTATTTTGGGCTGCTTGGTAGCATCCCCAAGGACGTTTAAGCCCCAAGGACGTTTAACGGTTAATGGTCACTCAAGCCCATCCATGGGGTGTTTTTATATCAAGAGTGATCAAATCATTTCAAAAATGGAGTTTTTGGTGTTTTGGTCACTCTTTGTATTGTAAAGTGGATTTAGACGGGAACAAGTTTGAGTTAATTTTTTATTAAAAATCCTCATCATTCTCTCTTTTGCCCTCCCCTTTTTCCTCGTTTCTTTTTGATAATTGAGTTCTAGCCAATCAATGATTTCTGAGCCTCATGGTCTTCTTTATTGTAATTGAGTCAAGGTATTTGCTTTGACTCAACTATAATCAAGGAGATAATGAAAACATTATCTACTACGCAAAATTCACCATACTTTGGGGACCTCAAAGTTAGTGGTCATTCTTCTTTTTCCAAGGTAGTGTGAAGTCAAATGGGACCAAGAGCACTTTACTCTTCAATCACAAATTTCAGAAGTTTGTGGTTAATCTTCATAGTTTATAGTGTACAGCGACCCTAAGTGAGGTTGATAATTAAAACACTTACTTTTATTTTATTTTTTCATAGAAAAATGTTGGAGAAATTGAATTTGGATAATATTTATAAAGTTATATCTTCCATAAATAGCTTCAAATTTATGCATGAATTTGTGGCAAGGAATTAAAGAGAAATTCTATATACATTCACATCCATGATATCAAAACAAATGTTAACACAATTTATGTAGTTATGTATATGTCATACTATTGCAATAACATGGATTTTTATGGTAGTATGCACAAAGATACACTAGCACGTCCTCATGCATTGCCATGCTTATACAAAAAAAAATCAAGTACTTGTGGAGCCATAAATACTTCAAAATTCAATATCTTAGAATTGAAAAGCTTAATTTGCTACGTGATAATTTTTTACAACTCTACAAAAAAATGCGCTTCCAACGACACTTCATGGCTGCACCCCGATCCAACAAGTAGTGCAAGAGGTCATAATGCTACGCCCAAAACAAAACAAATCACCTACCTTAAATAATAGACTTGTGTGCACTCGCGTTGTTGCCACGCCTACCTACAACCTCAATTCCGTTAAAATGTCACTATGCCATGTGCCAATTTGTCACACCAAATCTTACATATGTGCTCACATGGAATGGTGTATTCTGTAATATCGCAATTTTTTTTGATAACATCACTCCTTTATATACAATGTCACTCATTTTCCATAATGTCACCTTGAAATTCTTTTATATCACATGGTTTTTGGACTACAGTTCAGAAAGTTGAAGTGTGCCATTTTAGCGGAATAATGCCATTTTAACGGAATTGGGGATCTACACATTTTGACCATGCCCTTCTTGTTTTTTGCTAGATGTATGATTAGGTCAACTTTGTAATTTTTTGTGATTTTGAGGCAATAATTACATGAAAATTAAATATGTCAAAAACAATCGACTGGTTTCACAATTTGATCCTTTTCCACAATTTTAAAAAAAGACTCGCTTTTAACAACACCTCATGCGGCTTCATAAGACCGGTAGTTCCCGAGATCATGATATCACGTCCAAAACAAAGCAAAACAAACTAGAGAAAGTACTTGCTTAAGATAGATAGATAGAAACTCCGGTCCTTTCTAATGGGCCCGCGTGAATGAAGTGTCCGTTCGTAATGCTAATATCCCGATGGCCACTGGACAAGGGGAAACTAGAACAATACTACTTCCCCCTCTCGAGGGTGGACACTATAACTACGCTAGTTTCTAGCCTAGTTACTAGTGCCTTGAAGATACTTGACATAGTATCCCCCCAAAGGGCTTTGAGGTATCCATACAACAAGGTCCAAGGACCTCCCACAATAGTTGGGTGGACTATAGTGGTGATACTTGCTTAACCAATAAACTTGTATGCTATTGCGGCCTTGTCACACCCACTTACATACTTTGACCATTCCCCTCTTGTTTTTGTGCTAAATCTATGATTAGGCCATTTTTGTAATTCCTCCGTGATTTAGAAGCCATAGATATTTCAAAATAGAATATCTTGCAATATGCAATCCATGCAATAGGTATTCAATATAAAACTTCGTAATAGTAGGTTATGTAATGCCTTCGAGTGTACCGAAGGCGCATGAGCAATGTAGAAATTGATCTTACTATCACATTCTTTTTATGAAATTGATATACGATAACACGAAAATACATAAACTAGAGTTATCATGTTTTTACTAAAATTGCCGACTCAAGTACAAGAAGATAAAATGGATACTTTCTTTTCTTCTATGAACAACTCCAGTCCTTGTAGTTTACATTTCTTGAGTGAATAGAAGAATCTACTCCAGCCGCTCCTGCACGGGAGGCAGGGGGAGGCAGTTTCCCCATATTGCTCCCTCTCCAAATCGATATGGATCGGGCTTAATCCGACGGTTATGGAGTTGAGAGTAGCGGACGGCTGAGATGTGCCGAGCCCGACCACTCACTATGTGGAATGTAGCGACCAAGGTTGGCACGTGAAAGTTAGGATGCTAGCTTCTAGATGGAAAACATGGCCGCTAATACGAAAGGTGATGCATGTACCTAAGCAGAAGCTCTATAGTAACACTTAAGTCGACCATATTTGAAATCTGATAATAGAACTTTGTGAATTCAATTTTGGAATATCCAACCATGATATCTTCTTTAGAACTTGTCTAACTAGTCTAGAACCTATCAATTATTTATCAAATGTCACCACATGGATCTTAAGATATATTAAGTCGAAGTTTAAGTTTGCAAAAACACCGCATTTGTTTAACCCTAGAACGCCAAAGTGTACACAGAGTGTCCAATTAATATGCTTGAGATCTTATACTCGACGATAGACAACGTATTTTCATCCAAAACCATCCTGCCAACTTTCTCATCATCCACACTGATGGGCTCAGATGTTTGAGGGTTGAAGCCAACTGACCCAATTTGAGCTTCTCTCCTTAAGAACATGCCAAGCTTTGCTCGCCAAGCAGGCGTAGGAAAGCCTATATGGCGTGCAGAAGGCGGCAATGGGGCCCGACAAGTGAGCCGACCGAGCTAGCGGGGGCCGGTGAGAAGAGCCACAGAAGTCTTCAAAGGGTCGCCACAAGCCACATGCCGCCACGAGGCACTCTTGCATTGGCTAGTGGAAATGTCAAATGTGAGAAAGGATTGTAAAACTTGAAATTATGACGAGCTATAATCCAAGAAAACGTCGGCCTTCTTGGCTGGGTTACAGGTTTGTTCAATTGGCTGGATTCTCCATACGGCAATAGCGACTCCAGCCTCCGGGCTAAGAGGAGGGGAGGGTTGGGCATGCTCTTACGGGCTAGCTCTAACTAAGAGCCTGTCCCCATGCTTGAACCGACCCGTATTTATTTGAAGGTGAGGGTGGCTTGCATGTAATTTGGAGACACTCGACCCGTATTAATAAAAGCGGTTCGTTTTTTTAAATGACGGGTCTACCAAGAAGGCTTGGCAAGCCCTCTTAATAAGGGCGCAGTCACATGTGAGACCCGACCCCGTAAAATGGATCGGGTCTCAGAAAAGTAAGCCACTCACATGCTCCCCAACCCAACATTATAATTACGGGCTCCCGTATTATAATTCGGGCTTGCCAAGGGAAGGTGGCAAGCCCTTGAAATTAATATAGAACCCGTATTATAAAGTTAGTGTGTTCTTTTGTCATATTCCCTGAAAAAATGACAAAATGAGGCTAACTGTCAATGAATATGACAAAAGAACACACTCAACTTGCTATTTCAATGAATCATGAATGAACATGGGAAGTGACCCGTAATGTTCACCCTGAAAAGTGACCCTTCAAAAAATATGGGTAGCTACAGTGAAATTATGGGGTCGGGTCTCACATGTGAGTGCGCCCTAATACGGGTGACCCTCATTTCTTATCTTGAATTATTCTTCCCTCAATTTAGGATGCTTTTTGGAATTCCTTTGTTTGAGGAGCTTGCATTAGTTGTTTTCTGTCATTTATTTAAATCGAATGGAGGATTATCGCGGCACGGTCCTCACATGAGGACAACCCATCATTTCTCCTCCCTAATTTTAAATGAAGGTTTGCTACAGGACGAACCTTGAAATATGACGGGTTGGTTCAAGCATGGAGACTCGCCCTAAGTACTTCTTGGGGAGGGCTGGACATGCTTTTACGGGCTAGCTCCTACTAAGTACTTCTTTGATTTTAGCATGGTACGGTGGATGGAGTCAACTTGGTCCTTCAAGTTTTTTTTTTTTTTTTTTTTTTTTTTTTTTTTTTTTTTTGGAACACACGAATTGCTTTGTCCTTCAAGTTTGAAAATATATGCATCGGCGCTTGAGGACGCTCGGCGTAACAAGCAACTTGCAGCTCCGACTGTAGTTTGCATCATGAGGCATTTTTGCGCATTCATACAGTACCGAAAAGAGACAGTTTTATTTTCTATTTCTTTTGAACCAAACGATGTATCAATCATTGGAAGAACACAACAAGAACCAGAGGAGACTTCCCTTGAAGAAGAACACTTTTTGTTTTTTTCCCGAGTAGATTATGAACACTTTTTGTTTTTATCCCGAGTAGATTATGAACACTTTTTGTTTTTTCAGAGTACTTTAGGTGAGAGATTGACAATGTGAGTAAAAGTTAATTTCTAAAAGTAGCACTAACATGTGAAGCCACTATACTAAGGGAGTAAGCTGCTTCCGAAAAAGGGATTTTCACTGTACCACATGTGCACATCAACATTCATGCTTGGAATGCATGTTTCACATGTTAACTCTGTGTTTGTGGTCATGAAAACTGGATGACAGTGCTCCCTCTGTCTAGTTCGAGGCTCTGTGCAACCCTCAAATTGTTAGGTAACTTCAATCACCTGAAATAGTGATCTCACTGAAAGCAATGATCACTTCTTCTTTACATTAAATTTAAGTTTTCTCTGAAGTTACTTGAAATTGATCTAAAAACCATAGATAGATAGATAGAAACTCCAGTCCATTCTAAGGGGCCGGCGTGAATGAAGTGTCCGTTTGTAATGCTGATATCCCGATAGCCACTAGACAAGGGGAAATTAGAACAATACTACTTCCCCCTATGGAGGGTGGACACTATAACTACGCTAGTTTCTAGCCTAGTTACTAGTGCCTTTAAGATACTTGACATAGTATCCCCCCAAATAACTTTGAGGTACCCATACAACAAGGTCCATCTAAAAACCACACGGTATAACAAGTTGATTACCGTACCACCCACTCCTAGGTTTTACCACTACTAGGTTTTACCACTACAAACTACGGCAGAAGCGTAGTTTATTGATCTGTGAGGTTACGTTTTTTCTGCCTCGAAATAGTTGTTATTGGTACAGTTAGATGTAATTAAAATCTTAGTTACATTGGGGTGTAGATTCTACTTTGTCGTGCGTTAATGTTGGGTACTCCAAGTTCCCTGCACATAGCGTTCCCAAATGGCCAGAAAGTTCCTTGGGGCCCACAAGGTGATTAATTCGACCTGCTATATCATTGTCGGTTGGGGCCGGTGTTGTTTTACTTGGTGCTGTACAGTAACGTAAATCCTCACTTTCCCGAATGTTTCTTTATGTTTACTAATTCTAATTATGGTCAATACTTAATATACACATTACTTTTAACCATTTGCTCGAAAAAGTGATTTTCACAATTTACCCACTAAATTTACTCATGTAATTTAATTTTAACCTACAGTAATTGTAGAAAGAGGCCATGTGGTGTTTTTCAAGTGGATGTCATTCTACTAATTATAGAATTATCGGAGAATTATGTATGGCACGTGAGGGACTTTCATTGAACACCATGTAACATGGTCGAGCTATTGTAAGTATGCCACGTGGAGTGTATTCTTTTGTTTATTGCACGCATTAGAGCAAATATTATGCTTGCTGTTATTAGATTTTGCCGATGTTGGGTGCCTACCACAATTATTGTGGGATGTGGTTCATACCTACTGGAATGCCGATGAGACGTGCCAGAGTCCAAAATCCCAAAGAAAATGTAGTGACATTCCCCAAGAGAGGTGCATGCAGATGAATAAACTTTAACCCTTAAATGCCCTTCGGGTCTGAAATGGGCAGCCCAAAATTGGATCACAGCATCTTTTGGACTTGGGCATCATGAATAGTGCACTTTTTGAACTTGAGCAATGTGAATGAGCCAATCAATGATGAGCTTGCAACCTCCTACAAGGTTATGTACCACCCCAACCTACCTATCATAATCCTTTCAAAGCACAAAATCACTCATACAAATTGTGATTTGAATTGTCAAATTTCACTTTTTCAATGCATCAGAAGAGGGTGACCAGTTTGACATCAAAATATAAGTGAAAAGTTGAGTACAATGAGAGTTACAGGGAAGATTCTGTTGGAATCAAGCCCCTCGGGCTTGCTTGGGCGTTTAAGGGTTAAAAAAGAATAAGAACCTACCTTTTGTGAGCTAACAAATGACATCGTATACTATTGTCGACACTACACTAAATTTGATAATTAGTGTTAGATACACTAATTTACATAAACATGTTATAAGTTTTTACTGTTGTTCAATAATTTTACCCACTATATTGGTCAAGATGGGGGTCCTTATATAGTATCAGAATCAATGCTCTTGGTAAATTTTTTTAAACAAAAGTAAAAACTTATAGCAGTTTCAAATCTTATAATAATCTAACACTAATTATCAAATTTAGTGTAGTTAGAAGCAACGCTTTGGGACAAGAGACGCGCTTCACCTGACAGATTTTGATGTTTTCTTTAATCATTTCAAAGACACAGTGAGAAAGAACTTTGTTTAAGGAGATAAACACATGGTTTTAACCCAGGGTTCTGCATCATCGTATACAAAACTTCAAACAGTCAGTTCTTATATACAATCATAGAGGTTAATGGACTCACAAACAAATCAGTTTTAAAGTTCAGTTCAACTGACTTCAATACTTTCTCATGCATATTCACAATGCTATAAACATGATTGAAAAAGAGCATAAGTTCTTGAAAATAGAGCATACTAGTACATATGAAAGGCATTCGTAAAGAGCGTGGTTTACTATACAAGTTGAAACACATACGGTTGTCATTCAGTATGATCGCTGGTTGTTGCATCCGAGGAATGTGCGTCATCCTCTTCGATGTATTCATCCTCTTTGTCCTCCAAATGCGGGTTGTTGCCCTCCGGTTCCCCATCGCTACGGTCACTGTCCCCTTCACTCGATTCGGCAGACCCACTAGAGGTTGAATCCGCAGTTTCTTTGTAACTCACTTCCTCGTCTTCTTCGTCTGACAACATTCTTGCGCTGTCCTCGTCACTTTCGGAGGATCCTTCGTCTTCTAGCCGCTTCTGTTTACTCCTCCCCTGTGCTATCGTACTTGACAATGCATCATATGTCTCTCGCACCTTTATCTGGTACCTCTTTCTTACAATCTCAAACAACCTTCCGCATTCCTTCCCGTTTACCAAGCAAGACCTCGTCCTCTGATAGGCGCCTCTGAAACGCTTCTTCCTTTCAACACAAAGCACCTCCAAGTCAAAGAAAGTTAATATCCATCATCTTTACAACTAAAACTGTAATGGAATCTAAAATAATTAACAAATGAGTATACAAGAGCGCTATGAGTTCTAATCCATGAAAACTAAGTAATAGTTGCAACTAATTATTAGTGCAACATATTTAACACCAAAAGAAAGGTAGAAATACATTTCAAGCACTCAAGGTCCGTGACAACAGATGTGTCACGAATTACAAACTAGTAAATATAAAAATCGGCAAAACGATGACAATGGGCAGTGAAAATTAAATCAAGAAAAAGAAACTTACAAATTTCTTGATTAAGCCTTCCACTCCCATAGCCCCCAACCTGTGTGTGTACTCGATCCTCTTCGTTCTTGCTTTTGCAGTTATTTTGCATTTGTTTGATTTCGCCTGGTAGGTTGGGTTAGATAGTGAAGCCCATATATTATTCCACAACTTCACCGTCAATCCATAAGCTATGGGTGTAAATTGCTTACACCCATTCTTCTTCATATGGTTTCTTCTTCTTTGTCGACGTTGCCTTATGTTAGCACCTACATCCTCCAATACATAATCTATTTCGTACTTTCGAGGATACAATGAACAAAACCTATTTGCAAAATTTCGCTTCATTTCTTTCGGTTGTTGTGGCCACGAAATGTCCCACTCGAACAACCATGGAGCCCTATCGTGTGTGTAGCACTGCATGTGTTCCCAAAACGGCCCGATCGGATGCCCTACTGAGTTGACTTCACATGGAGGTATGTCCTTGACCGTGTCCCATATGCCTATGGAGTAGGGATCAGAGATAATGAGGCTTCCTGGGAAGCTACAGTTCGAGGAATCAACAGAATCATGATTCATTCTTCTACCCCCCTGAGCCATACATACCTTTTTGTCCTTAGTTTTATCGTCGAGGACCACAGGGCGCTTGGATTTGCCGCCTTTGGAACTGTCTCGTGGTGACGACACTACCAGTTTACCTTTGTGCTTTCCGCCAAACTCTAGTTCGACCTTCTTCTCTTGTAAATCCCGCATGGCCTTGTCCAATATATCCATCTTTTGTCTCTTTTCAGCCTCTTTCTTTTGCCTTCTTATCGCCCTCTTCGATATCTTGAAATCCAGAGGAGGTGATGAATTAATCATCATTAGATCTTTCTTCTGTGCAAACTTGTTTGTGACATTCAGCCCTCCTAGGTTCGTGTCCATCTCCTGCAATCATTATACAACCATACTTTTTATTTAGTTATGCCTAGGTCTGTTTAGCACATTGCCGCTAAATGCAAACATAGTCACATGCACTTGATATGGAAAACTCTGGAAAAATGAAAATTCATGCTCTCTAAATACATACAACACCATATTCATTAAATTGGCCAATCTTGATTATATTAACCGCTCAAATAGTGTAAATTTGATTCATTTTCTCTCCTTATTTGAAAAGTGTGGCAGTCAATAAAATCAAGACTGGCCAATTTAATGAATATGGCAATATACGCGTTAACTCAAAGTTACGCATGCATGTACACGTTCTAATGATTGCATCTGACTAATCGTGAAAATCACAACTTACGGTAGCTTTTTTAGAGAAGTATTTTGCTATCTCTTGTAGTGGAAGTTGGCTCAATAGCTTATCTAGGCTCTTCGTGACTTCCTCTGCAGACAAACCATCTCCTTGAGTGCCTGCAGACAAACTTGGAACGTGCACCAATGTTACCGCTGTAGGAGGGGAAGTTCGACGTGGTCCGCTGGGTCGTGGAGGGCGTTTCGGATTTTTGGACGTGGGTGCTGACTGTTTACGCAACGGTAAGGGATTTCTAGAACGCGCCTCCGGATGCCCGAAGCCGACGTCTGTGGCATCGTCTGGGGTTGACGGACCTGAACCTTATCAAACACCAAAAATGTTTTTAGCCTTGTGAGTTTGATCAATTGCACAATTAATATCTTGAAGCCACAAGTTTGACATACATGCTTCTTGGAGTGTCGTGGGACTTCCTTGCAAGCCTTTCGTCTGTGCACACATATCTCTCGAGAGACTTGTTTCATTTGGTGCCGAGGAACTTCCGCCAAGGGCTGTCTCGATACCTCCGCCAAGGGCTGTCTCGATACCTCCGCCAACGTCTGTGTCACCAGCTTCTAGGACGGATCTGTGGATACCCACTTCGAGGGGCCTCGACTGGCCTCCATTAATAGAGAAGGGACTTGAAGCCACTATGTTGAGTTTGCCTTGTAGAAATTCTTTCACTCCATCTCCCATTGGTATTTTACGGCGACTGCTGGCGTGAATACCAATGGTTTGTTCTTTTTTCTCATGTTGTTTTCTAGATTGCCCTCGAACGTCTAAAATAATTATTGTCGCACCTCCATTTGAAATCGGAATTGTCCAATTTGATGGGGCTTGTTGACGTGGCATTGCTGACAAACTCGTATCGTGCATGAACGATGTCGACCCCCGCTCTGTTGGAACTGCAGGCCCGGTCACAGTTGTTATCAACCTTGACACTTTCTTCTTTTTCACTGGTGACCTAATTGACACATCGATAAGTGTATCGGCCTTCCGAAGGTTGAGTGTTATTGTTTCCTCCGTCTCCCCTGCAGTATTTTTGGCTCGATGGATTTTGTTCCGCCACAACCCTTGCGAGTCTTCCCCGTGCTTTCTCCTCTTCATGGTCTTCTTTCCGAGTAACCCAGCTTCATTGGCTACAGGTGTTGTTGCTGCTGGAGCCTCCTCTCCATACAATGACCACTATAAGAAACCTTCGTTTTTAGTGATGTTGTAAATGATGTCTAAAAAGACAATGTAGACATTAATTCGGATGTCTTATAGACGATAAGACATCCTAGACATAACAGTTGTCTAAGCAGACGTCTAAAAAGACCAGAAGATGTCTTAAGATCGAAGATGTCTTAAGGTAATTTTAGAAGGGTAAAAAGTGTGCCACGTGGGTGCCACGTAGATGACACATCAACTTGAAGTGGACGGGCAGTGCCACATGGAGATGAAATTCATCATAATGTGGAATTTTACATGGTCCCACAAAAGATGACATGGCGGCGCCAGAATCCCACGTGGACCCGAGAAAATCCGACGTGGCACCGGGGAAAATTTGACGTGGCACCCGGGAATATCCGACGTGGCACGCGGAAAAGTTGACGTGGACCTGGGAAAATGACATGGCATGCCACGTCAGCATATTGCGGAGGTTTTATGCTCCTATCATGATAGTTTTAGACATCAGTTAAGACGACTTAAATGTCTTGCAAGACATCTTAGATGTTGTACAAGATGTCTTGCAAGACGTATGCAATGTCTTACAAAATATCTTAAAAGACAATTTTTATGTCTTATAAAATGTTTCCAGTGCGTAGAATGATGTTTACGTTGATGTCCTTATTAAGTTTGTGATGTTTGCACGGATGTTTGTAGCGACATCCCTTAGGACATCGATGTGAACGTTTTGTGTTAAACATGATGTTTGCAACAGTGTTACTATTGATATTTTTTGGGCATATCACTACTAGAATACTGCCCCGGTAGCTACGTTTTCTGTGCTACGTTTTTGGTTTTCGCTACGTTACGGATTTTTCAGACTACGTTCCGTAAAAAGTCGTCATCCCTGTATCCGTAGCTACGATCGCACTACGTTCGTTGGGAACTTCTCTGTTTTCGGGGAACGCGAAGTTCCCTGTAACGCGATGTCCTTTTTACGCGGCAGTTTTACTGTTGGGGGAATCCTCTCATGTACTGTACCTCCACGTGTTCAACGCAGACTAGTGTTTCATAATGTGTTGGTGTTATTTTAGATATGGTCTACCTGGGTAATTTCAGTATTCTCTGTGGTATATACATACGGGAATGGAAATCGCTTGTGACGGTCATGCCCACCCGAATTCTTAGAAGAGGTAAAATTTAGATGTCTCTGCGTGTGTGGATTCCGAGGTAAGTGAATATTTTAACTACAAAATTGAATTGTAGTTTGGAAAGAAAAATGATAATCCTGGATTAGGAATTGTTCTTGTTTGATAGACGCTCACTTAAAAGAGGTTGCAAGTGAACACCTTGAACACCGTGAACTTACATTTACTGTCCCTGAAGTTCCACATAAATTTCGCCACCGATTTTGTACCGAAATGGAATATTAATTACGAGTTAGAGATAAGGTAGCAAATATCTCGTAAGTACGGACATAGTCTACGGTGATTCTGTCTACTTTTGCTAAAAACAGTTACTGGAAGGCATACGTAAATTTGAATTGGAAAAATCTGAGAAATCCCCAGTAATCAATGTAATCCCAAGGCTACGGTTTAGGGTGAACGTATGATTATTTATTATGGGGTGACTCCGATTGCACTTGTAGCAAATTACTCAGAATATTGGAAATTTCGGAGTTCCCCATAGTACCTGTAACATCACAGATATGGATAGATAGACATGCCTACCGAACGGAGGGCCAGGTTTCCGAAATCTGGTACTGTTCATGAATTGTGACAAAACGAAGTTGCTGCGATTGGAAATTATAAGATACGGTTACAATTGCTTGCTGTGCTGAAAACAACGACATCCTTAACCTCTTTGTTAATGCCTTGAAAAACAGGATGAATCTACTCGTAATTCCATGCCCATCTTTGTGCAGAACCGGAGATCAAGCCTCAATTCAGCATCGCCTGGACGTAGTTACAGGAATTCTAATGTATAACATGACATGGAAGACAGCAGAGTACTTTCTGTGTGAGGTGCTAACATTCTACCCTACTCCAATAACCGAGCAAAAACTTGAAACCTGCCTGGAGCCTCCTTATATCTCCACGGACCAATCTTGTTATACTTTGACATTTGATGGCGGTCCATGAGCTCTGTACAATTCATGAATGCGCACAAGAACTTGGACACTAACCGCATTTTGAAGAGGTTCTCTATTTGGCTGATATCATTTCCCTCGCGTATCCTTGGCCACACTTCTTCGGCCACTATGACATTCGGGAGTCCTGGAACGAGTTCCTTTCCTTCGAATCCATATTCGGGTACAAAGTCAACGTCCCCATTAGCTCGCTTCAGTGTATGCTCCATGCTGAAGGTCTGGCTGCCCCCATGAATTTGGAATTCTGTCCCCAATTGAGGGACTCCATTTGTGTAGATGTCTGCGGACCTTCGACGACCTGAAGCCCGACCTGGTGCCATATTCCGAAGACCGTGTACACCCTGTAAGACGGAAGATTGAGAATACCGCTTTTTCAAACCATTTTCGAACTATGCTCACTACACAGACGGGAGACATTTCAACCTTTCGGAGTTTTGTTGACCCACAGGAGGTACTCTGTATGGCTCCCCCTTTGTTTCTGTGCATGAAAACTAAGCATATCATGCACTGTCACTTCTGCAGTGAGCAGTCTATTTCGGCACAGAAGTATAAAAAGAGTTCGATGCAGAAAGAAACGACTAAACTGTGATAGCGTATGTCAAATAGTCATACATACCTGGTGTGCGATGCTAACCTCGAAATGCAGCTTCTGACGTCAACGATGCACTTCCTACCAGTCGTCTTGATAGGAATTTCAGAACTCCGTGCCGGACCTGTTATCTAAGTCACGCACCATACTCTTCATTGACACAAGCATCACCTGGGTAGCCTGTACGTGTAGCCACACAACTACGTGCATTGCGGACAGAAAATCTACGCAGAATTGTTAATTTCCGAAAGCCAGCATATTTACGAGGTAATTTCACGTAATTACTGGTGTCTGCTTGTAACTGAATCCTTCGAAATGTTGACCTCCACTGGAGATGCACCTTGCAGATTACGTACCGCCCAGCCTTTTCGGCTGGCTCACGAGGTTTCCTTCACGCTTACTCGCCACATCTGTACTCCCCCTCGTCCTTTGCGACTTCGTTGCCGACAAACATGCCCTTCCAATCGATACCGCTGCCACCATAGCTGAAAACGGTGGAGTTCCAGCCCGCAAGTCCTCCATACTCGCGCCCTTCCTGTAGACGACAATGGACACGGTAATTATTTTTCGAACCTTCTTTGGGAATGCCAGAAGGTAGTTTCTGGATTAAATCCTCCTACCCGTATTGAGGCATGTTCCGCACTTCATAGACGATGCAGTGGCATATCATTTTCCAGTTCCCCGTCACTTTCAATGTCGAGTAACTCAGTCTTGCTAGCAAATTGTTCAAATTCTTCCGGATCCTCCAACAATGCTGTCGGTGTTTCCTCTTGATCGGAGTCAAACTCATCCGCAATCAGGTCCATGGGTACGGAGTTGTCGTCATTAACATCTTCGTCGATTCCCGCTCCTTCGCCGGCATCATCATCCGCCTCAACTGACAGTAATTCGGTTACAGTTGCATTACGGGCAGGCAAATCGGCACCTCCTTCGGAACTGATATTTGCCTCTATATTGCTCTGAGGAGGCAAAGGGTGTACGGCTTCAACGCCTGATGGAGCAGGCTGAGGTTCTGGTCTTTTGTATACTACCAGATTTGCCCGAGGATTGACTTTAATGGCTAATTTCCAGCCTATATTCATAGTGTCATCTACATAAAACAACTGCGTGACATCCTTAGGAAAAATGAAGGGATCATCCTCCGCCCCTGATGCCCTCAGAAATTCTCCTGCCTTAACACGATCCAAACCACATTCATCCTCTAGTACCGTAGCATTTGATCCATGCTGTCTAATCACGGAATCCCAAAATTGACACCTGAACAACACGGTTTCAAAGCTGTCAAAATTCAACCTAACAATGTTGTCTATGTATCCATAGAACTCTATTTTCTCCCCTCCAATGTCGTAAACTACAGATATCCCACTGTCAAATGTAGTTTTTTTAGTCAAATCCCTTGCCATAATGCGAAAGTGACTTCCATACGCCCAACACATACTATAGAAATGGCCCTTCTCTCCTGGCCCTAGAATAATATCTAGAACCATTTGGGAGACCATTTTTTTTGAAGATATGTCCTCTCGAACCTTTTCTTCGACCCAATCCTTGAATGATGGTTTTTGTATCAATTCTGCACATTCTAAGTCAAATCTCTGTCTCCAAGGTTCCATGCATGGCGCATTTAGTAACAAGAACCTATGGGCTTGTTCACGGAAAATGGGATCCAAAGATTTATAAGAGGATAACTTTGGCAAAACAATCCCCTTTGATCGTACATCCTCCTCAGTCGGTTTTTGTAGTCGTGTAGCAAATCTATCTAACCTTTGAGTATATTCATTCACATAGAACATTGATTCTGCACAAATGTATCCTTCGGCAATGGAACCTTCTGGTCTTGCTCGTTGTCTCACATAATCTTTTAATACTTTGAGGTAGCGTTCAATGTGATACATCCACCGTATGGAGACCGGTCCTGCAAGTTCAACTTCTTCTACTATATGCAAGATATTGTGGACTTGAATGTCGAAATTAGAAATAGGTAAGTGTATTTCCATCTCACACAATATCTCGGCCGCCTCCGTCTTCATCCTCGGACAATCAGAAATCTTAATCTCTTTTGAGCACAGCCATCGGAATAGTGTTGATAATCGGTACACAATATTCCGAATACCGGGCGTAAGAGTACCTCGCACCGCAATAGGTAATAAATCATGAAGTAAGTTATGGTAATCATGGGTTTTGAAACCTACTAGCTTACGATTGTTGAACTTGTGTCGAAAGCTTGATCCATAGCCAAAAGGAGTACGGGTAGATGATATCATTCGAATGATACTATCGTATTCTTGAGTTTTCCAAATCCAATCGGCTGGTTCGTATTTCCACCTTGTTAAGCCCTTATCATCCACACCATCTTCAATTGGGTGAAATCTTTGTAGAACATTGAATTCTTGTAAAGATCTTCGTAACGCAAGTGAATCGGACTTTGTCCCCTTGCAATTTGAGAACGTTTTGAGTAATGAAGCAGATACATTCTTCTCCGTATGCATCACGTCCAACAAATGAGGGACTAGTAGGTGCTGATAGTTCAAAATTACAAAGAAGCATAGTTTTAGTACTCAACTTTAGGTATCCCTCATGAATATATAATAAAGGTATCTTAATTCACAACTCAAACAATAATTTTTATAGGTACTGAAGTGACATCTTCATTTCCATAAATTAGTTCACTGCAATCACTCGGGGTGACTTCCTAACATATGATAAAGTAATGTAATTTTCAAAAGAAACTTAATTGTAGCACCTATAATCTTCTATGTATTTTATGTGTACTACAGAAACCCATTACTTTCTTCATTACAACAATATCGCAAAGAAGTTCATGAATTCCAGTAATTTTATTTAATTTAATTCAATAAATAAGAACTACGGATTGAAAATCAAATAACAAACTAGACCAAACTAGCTTAAATTACTGAATAACAGTAATATAAATAAAATATTGATAAGAATGAAAGAGAATAATACTTTATGAGCCCCATATGTACTGGATACTTTATAACATTCCGTTATTGTCGAGATACCTCTACTTACAACGACCGTAAACATGACTGCATAGTTTACCCAGGGTTGTCATGACGACCGGACCAGGGGGCGACCGGTCGACCATGGTCCGGTTGTCCTTAGCCCCTAGGACCTGTCGGTGACATAACGGGTTTTTTATAATTTACCTGGGGTAAATTACCGTCCGACAGGTGGCCGACCGCACCCCCGTCCAGCCGACCGCACCCCCGTCCGACCGTTTGACCGGCCGACCGCACCCCCGTTCGACTCTCCGACCGGCCGACCGGTGCCGGGACCGACGTTCCCTAGGCCGACCGGTGTGCGGTCGGGCGAGGTCGGCCGCCGACCGGCCCCGAGATCGGCGAGGTCGCCGCCGACCGGGGTGACGACCGGCGAGGTCGGCCGCCGACCGGTTAGCGGTCCGGCGAGGTCGGCCGCCGACCGCTGTCGCGACCGGCGAGGTTGGCCGGCTACGAAGGCCCGACCACTTGAATTTCAACGGCAGAAATTCAAATTTCAACGGTCAAATTCAGGGTTGAAGGTATATAAGAGAAGAGACACAAGGCCTCATTTCACTTCCGAATTGTGAATGCGACCCAACGTCTCTGAGCTGCATAACTTTATGTTATGTGTCCGTTGCTTGGTACGTATTGAGTTCGGAAGTGCAGAGTTCGTTTACGAACTCTTGACATTTTTTTTTACATATCTACTACCACGTTTGATCATTTTGAGGTGTCCTACCTATCAAAATGGCCAACAAATCATCCTCACCTTGGTTCACCGATGTTCATGAAGTACAAGGCCAACCTACCACGACCCCAATCGTCCAATGCAATCTACACATAAGGTTATGAGCAAGAGGCTAGAACGGCAGCTCAGTCACCTTGGTTATGAAGGCAAGCGTGGGATCCGCCTTAATACAGTTACGCTTTGTCCAAAATTGAATACCCGAGTGATGGATTTATTTCGAAGATGTGACGGGCGGTTCCCTCCACATAATGAAGAACTGAGCGGTTTTCATTCAATACCATCGTCATCAGAAGTTCCGAATGTTGGCACGCCAAGGTCCACTGGTGGAGACTCTTGCGTGGGATCTTCTCAAGCTACCCCTTCGATTCCATCAACACCTTTAGTTGGATTAATCTCCGCCGTTCCTAACTTTGCGGGACAAGTGAGGCTTGGTGGGCATATCAATAGGGCGATGAAACAATCTGTGATTGAAGATGGTTTTGCTGAAGCGGATAGGCGGGAACTAGACATACTTTGGGCAAAGTTTTTCTATGAAGCAAACGTACCGTTTGCTGTAGCACGGAATCCGATCTTCAAGGAAGCCGTAATGAAAACTGCTTCTTTCCGAAAACCATATGTCCCTCCTTCTTACCATGACATTCGGACAAAGTTGTTGGGACAAGTAAAGAGTGATCTAGAAGGAAAACTAGATAGTAGACTCAAGGAGAGCCTTCGGAAGTTCGGGGAACTTTAGCCATGGATGGATGGTCATCTCAGCAGTAGTCGCCTCTTGTGAATGCAATGCTAGTGACTCTGTTTGGAGAGCTTTTTCTTGGTGCCGTCGATACTACCGGCAAAGAAAAGACACAAAATGTATATGGCCTCTATCATGGTCAAGTTCATCAAACAAGTTGGCCCCGAGAAACGTTGTCCAAGTCTGCACGGACAACGCTTCTGTAATGATTAATGCCTCTCGATTAGTCGTTGAGGATTATCCCCATATATTCATTCAGGGATGCGCCACGCATGCGATGGATTTGTTGTTGGAAGATTGGGGAAAGGCGTCATGGGTGAAAGAAACTTTGGAGAAGGCCAAGGGCTTGGTCAAGTTCATTAAAAATCGTCAAATGCCTTTAGCCGTGTTTCGTAAACACGAGACAAGGTTTAGCCTATTCATGCCTGGGAAAACAAGATTTGCGTGCAATTTCATAATGATAGATCGCTTATTGGAGGTTCGCGATTCTTTGGAGCAAATCACAGTAGATCCCCGAGTGGTTGTCATATGCCTCGAAGAAGTCTCTATCAGCTAGAGATAAATTACTAGAGTCCCGCAACGTAAGAAAAGTGGTTTTGGATGACGGTTTCTGGAAGCATTGTACAAACTTCCGAGATATGGTGGCCCCAGTAGTGTATGCTCTTCGGGAATTCGACGACAAGGAGCCTTGTACGGGCAAGGCTTTGCATATCGTTCGTCAGCTCGAGAAGCATGTACTGACGCTATCTACAGAACCATTTTCACTCCCGACGGATTTAGCGGACATTGCGAAGGAGAACTTCTACGCAAGGAAAAAGATGATGACAACAGATCTCTTCTCTGTCTTTGGTGCACTTCAAATCCTTATTTACTACATGACAAAGAGTTAGCGATGATACTGAGGTCCGCATGGGTGCGGCGTGTTCTAAAAACTCTATGTGCTCCGGGCACTTATCATGATGTGGCGAATGAATATATGGCATTTCGAATGAGGAGTGCACCATTTCATGAGATGTTGGATCCTCTTGAGTCGAAATGTTCTCCCTTTGTTTGGTGGGAAATTGAAGGGTTTGTTGGAAAACTCCTTGCTCCGATTGCAAAGCGAATCCTAGCTCAAACGGTGTCATCGTCGGCGTGCGAACGCAATTGGAGCGATTACTCTTTCGTTCACGATAGGAAGCGGAATCGGTTGCTACCGGAAAGGGTGATGATGACTTGGTCTTTGTATACACCAACTCAAAGTTACTTGCAAACGCAAAGTTAATGGATGAGAAGAGGTGGTACTCGGAGAACTTGGATGTAGAGGATCGTGACATACGTGACTCCGAGGATGAAGAAACCCCCCATAACTCAATTGGTGAAGGCTTTTCTGATCACGTTTTGGAGGACCTAGAAGATGACCTCAATAGCATCCCCGCTATGAGCTTGCAAGATGCTTTGAACGTCCCGAACACCACGTATGACTTTGTTGACGATGAAGCTGAGGCGGATGATCCAGATGAATTGTTGCCCCTAGCTCATTTACCACGGTTTCAAAAGGATACCGACAAAGTCACATGTGATAATACCCCTCGTACCGGACTAACTCCAATTTATCATAAGAAATAAAAAACTTCATTACAAAAACCATGCATTACAAATCCAAAATGGTATGCGACCCTCTTCCGGGAACTGTAACCGTTCTAAACCGTCTACGCTTCTATTGGATTTCTATTACATCGCAACTGAATGCTCTTCTGTATCAATCGTATTTGCTATACTACGAGTCCGGGGTCTTTGGCTTGGTCTAGCAATTCTACCGCCCTCGTCGTATTCTTGATCCACTGCAACAATTTCTCTGTTGTTGCCCGACATCCAACTCTCGTCGCTCTCATTGCCATCATCCCTTTTCCGTTTCTTGGGTGGGTTAGCATTTTTGGAACGGAAGATTTCCATGGCCTCCTCGATTCGTCCCACCACATCCTTCACAAAGGAGTCCTCTGCTGTGATAGACACCAATAACTCCGGCTTCGGGTCTTTGATCATTGTCGTCCAATGAGTAATGATGTTCTTAATGCGCGACTCAAATTTCTCTACCGCCTCCCAGAAAGTACAGACTGCGTCTTTGAAAGATTCCTCCTTCGTTGAAATCCGTAAGTGTGCGGCCTCTTCCAATTTCGCTAGGACTAAAGCCCTTCCAATCGGCCTATCATCGTACTTCTTGTACTCCTCTCCAAACTCAATGTCACTTGTTACCTCATGCCACAAACCATCTTCTCCCTTCTCCACTCTCTTTGGAGGGAATCGGAAGAAACGATTGTGTTCGATGACTCAATGTCCTCCAAAGTTGCGGCAAAACATCTCTCGTTGCTCGCTGTCTTCAATATCTCGCGCCCTAATCTCCACCTCGTAGTCACGTGTCATCCAAAGCAATGGATCTGTCTCGTCTACATCATGCATGAGGAGCTGGTGTTTTGATGTTGAACTATCCCATTCAAGTGCTTTCCCCCACTCACGAAAGTTGTGAAGTTTCTTTGGAAGTTGATCCAAAGGGAGATTCCATCGGTTGAACTCGTGCCCACGTGGCATGACATCGCGCATCCCCATTACTTCGTAGAATCTTGTGCTAATTGGAGAACGACATATAGGACATGATGATTTTCCCCGGGCAGCGCTTGCTATGCAAGTAACATGAAAGTTATGGCCACATTGGCCTAGTGTGTACGCTCTCATCGGACCGAAATGATATCGGCACATGCCACATTTTTCCTTCATTGTTGTCGGGGGGGGGGTCGCATGTGTAAACTACATTTCGATTTGATTCCACAAAATGCGATGAGAATGAGTTGTATGGCACCCATCCTTCTGCCACTTCCAAACTCCAATCAATATCATCATCTTTTCCCATCCGATTGAAATTTGTTCGCTCCATCATCTCCTCCACATCACCCCAAATAGTGACCTTAGTAGGTTCGTGTTCTCGTAATCTTTCGTATTTTTTAAATTCCTCCAATGATGTATTCACATGTTCACTCGAACCACATGATTTGGCGGCGATCTTCTTCAGATTATGTTGTGCCTTTGAAACCATGGCCTCCCTATCTTGAAGTCGGTGAACCCAAGCCAACCAAGGCAATATGTTCTCTTCGCGTGGTGTATAATCCACATTTCTCAATGCCATTCGTATGGATTCTAGTTCAGCTCGTGCCTCATCTCTCTGCTTCATCATTGCTTCCAATTGCATTTCCAATGTTTCTTTAGGACATTGATTATGTAGGCAATCTTTTCCCTTCGAATGTGTATCATCCTCTACACGCACGCCCCTCCTTCCATTGTCCTCCGATTCCGTATCATCTTCCAAATTGATGATTTGTTTTCCTTTCTCCTGCGTATTGAACCGTGCTTCCTTCTCATGAATGTCCTCTACTGCCTCAGTAGGCCCTGGCTCGCATGATGGAGTACCTTTCATCTCCGGGCCATCACTCTTATTATTCCCATCATAATTAGATGGGATAAGATCACCTTCCCTTTCGATCCTTTCTTCAATTTTTGAAACTGGAGAAATATCTTTTGGATTTAGGGGGAGATCTTCCACATCACCTTCTTCGGGAGGATTCAAAATGTTCATCCCTTGCTCCATGAGATTGCAGTAGTACGGGGATTTTCTGCGCTCATATCCATTCAGTTTGAAATCATAAACCACCTTTTCAATCACGGTAATTGCTACTGAATACTTCGCCTCAAGACTCATAAGATCCTCCACATCCTTTATCCTTGCTTTCACATACGGGAGCCATTTCTCTGATATCTTCTCGTAGTCTATAGCTGCTTCTAGCATTCGAGGCATCATTAAGGCAAAAGTTTTAGACATTTCTAAAAACTGTGGAGCCATAGTAGCAAGAACTTCAGTCGCGATTTTCATATCGGTCCCAACTTCCAATATTGAGATTTTTTTGGTGTCTTCCCACTTCAACTTCGTCTCACCATCTGGAGTCGAACTCTCGTATAAGATCTTTGCCATTTCGTCAATATAAGTGAGAAACTCTCTCAGTTTCTTGTTGCTTGGTACTCCTTCATATACCTCTTCAAAATTTGACCACCAATCCTTCTCCATCTGCGGAGTAATGGAATCTGGCATGGATGTTGTTTCCATTGGTTTACTTGGCCCTGCCTCATTCGATTTTGGATTCGAGACGGTCAAATTTAGGCCATTGGGAATAATAGGGTTATCTGGAATGAGAGGGGAGAGTACCTCTTCCACTACATTCTCTAAGTCCACCACCTGATCTTGCACTGCATTCGCCTCTTCCAATGACTGGTCTCCAACTGCGTTTACATCCCGAAGCCTATCAACTGCAGATTGTTCGTTTGATAGACCATCCGTGGCAAGAGGAATGTCTGTATCCTTTGTAACGACATTCTCATCTTCCGTTGTATCCTCTCCAGCCTTTGTTTTTTTTTTTTTCCTCAAAACCTCCAAAATATGCTTTGTCAAGGCAGATTGTGGATCAAAGCAATCCGGGATATGCTTCTGCTTCCTCTCAATTCGAAGCGGAAATTGAGTATTAGTTTGGTACGTGCTCCAATTTATCTTCCATTTTGTAGTATCAACTCAAAGATATACCATTGCCAACAATTGGTAACAAAAGTACCCTTTTGTTTAGGCACGATCCCGAACAAGGCCCGCCATACTTCCTCCGCACGTGGATAAAGTGATCATCCTTGCATGTTGTCGGGTTGCAACAAAAGTTCTTGGTATGAATCGCATGACATTCTTTAGGCCAAAGTTTGCCAATGTGAAACATCTTCACATATTTCTTGCAAATTTGAGCGGTCGAATACTCCGTCACCTCCAGTTCCCAACCGCGTTCCGCTTTAATGTCTTCATTCTCTAAAATCTCCCAATTCACCCCATGAGTTGCACCTTTTTGTTTATTCCTCTTCTTAGGCGCCTCTGCTGATATCATCGAATTCTCCACCTCCATACTCGTGTTCACGTTCTCGATCGACGTCATCGTGCAAGTATCACCGAAGGATCCACGGGACGAAGCGGCCCGCAACAAATGTGAAAAAAAACCGACCCCTTCTCTCTCCAACTAGAATGCGGCAGCGCCTTAGCAATCGGAGAACATTCGAATTGGGTTACCATGAGGAGAGGAAGTGGTGGAAAATGAAGCCGACGGCCCTTTATAGTGCCCTCATGCCGGACCGCCGACCGAACACCGACCGCCTAGCCTCGTCCAAGCCGGGAGCGGCCGACCGCTCAGCCGGACCGGCCGACCGTCCCCCGACTCGCCGACCGCCCCGGACTGCCGACCGCCCCGACTGCCTCCGACCGCCCCGGACTGCCGACCGACCCCGACCGCCCGTCGGGCCATCGGGACCGTCCGACTGATCGCCCGGACCGCCCGGGCCTGGCCGACCGACCCTGACGGCCGAACCTTCGCAGGCCGGGCCTGGCGGAGCGGCCGCCGGCCGCCGCTCTAAACCCTAACCCCAAAATTTGTTGTGCCCCTTTACAAACCCTAGGCATCAACCAATGAAGATCTATCTATCTCTAAAATTTTAAATTTGGGCCGTCGAAGTGGGCATTAGGACTTTATATTGCAAGATCCACTCTATGACCCACTTTGTAAAGTAGAGCTAAAGTTAAGGCCGACTTTAAGTCCAAGTGGGCTCAACTCCAAATGGGCCCAACTTCAAATGGCCTCTAGTATAAAGTAGCCGTAAAAAGTGCCAAAACCCCTCAAAACCAACTTGTTATGAATTTCACTTCAATCTGAAAATGATGAAATTTCGTAAATTCTCTTGTGCACTAATAAATTATCATCTCGCAATCTATGAGGCTCTATGAATCAAACTTTTATGCACATGACTTACAAGAGTATGTTTATTAGGGCATCCTCAATGGATACTAAATAACCGCCCTTTGTACCAAATTCTATGTTTTGAATGATTTTGAATTAGAAAATACAATTACCAACGTTAGAAGCGCATGTAAAAAAACGTGAGATAGATCTCAAGAAATAAGAAATGTGGATAAAATTTTCTTCCCAAATTGTGTAAACTTTCTCTACCAATTTAAAGTTGTTTTATTTAGAATTGTTTTAGGTTTTTTTTAAAAATTAGACCTAGTTGCTTAAAAGTTCCTACTTAACCGTCTCCCTTGGAACGAATTTCTTATACTAATAGGATAATTATAAATCGGTAATTACTGTTCTTCAACAAGATAGATAGATAAGAACTCCAATTTTCATATCGAATATAACAATTGTATATAAATATAACCAAAGACCTCACAACAAAAAATAGTCTCTACCTTCTTACCCACGAGTTTATATATCCACCTACAAGTCTTTCTATAGTCTTTTACTTTCCTATTTCTAAAAACAAATCTTATTAATAGATCAATTATAGAAATCTAACTCTTCATGTATTTAAACTATTTATATTTAAAGTAGGATATGTATATTTACATATATACTATGTATTAATAAATTAGAATATGTATATTTATGTATGTACTTTCTGTTTCATAGTATAATATGTATATGAAGGTATATATTATATGTAATATATATTATAAATGTATTGTATTATTGTTGAATTTATAATAAATATAATATTTACTGTATACATCAATACATGTATAGTATATATATTTATGTATGTACTTTTTGATTTATAGTTCTAGCACACAAAGTAGAATTGATTTGCTTTACCTCTAAATATGTATTTAAATAGAACCACTATTTATATAGAACTAGTTTACCTGTAAATAAAATTTTAGCATTAAATCGCTATTTATGTAGAGTGACTTTACCTCTAAATATGTTTTTAGCAAAAACCGCTCTATCTTTACCGTATAGTGTAGATATATTATTTATTTAATTATTTTCATTTTAGAGGGGACCCGAGTTCAGAACCAACATCCGGGATGAGACTATAACATGTCCAATATATAATAAAGGAATTAGCCTACAAAGGTTTGTAAAATAATGTATTGGATATGGAAAAATAAAAATATTAGCCAGGGGAAATTAATAAATCCTAGACCATAAACCTTATATCTTATGCTCAAGTGATTTTATCCACAATATACTCTAAATGAAAAAGCGATGGCTATTCAAAACATTCTATTCCCTAATCAATCCATCGAAGTTTCTAATATAAGAATAATCAACTTCATTTAACATAAAATATAAGTACTATACGTGTACAAGATCAAATATGATTATAACTTTATAAGTTGATGCCATTATTGCCATATGTTAAAAACTTATAGGGTGCGATATTTTTGTTGTGATGAGCGACCTCGGAACCTTCTAGAACCTCTTACTTAGATCTTACTCTCCGGTTAGTTCGAGTTAAATAAAAGTCTAAAGTAAAAGTATCTAAAATTACTACCCTAACTGGGGTATATATATGTGAACCATATACAGGTTCAATGGAGATCTTTCAATACCAGTTATATATTGCTTCCTCTTTCTTCTTGCTCACAACACGTTATCAGCACGTGCCTCTACCAGCCGAGAGTTTGATTTTAGTTTTCTCTTTGCTTTTCTACAATTTTTGGAGAGAGCTTGCATAGGGTATAAAGACCAGAGGGCATCATTGCAGAACGCATGCATGATAGAGTTTCAATCAGGCTTGAATTTCTCACCTTCATTTTTATATTATTATTATTCTTTTATATGCTTATGATGCACTATACTTTACATGCAAGTAGAAACCTTATTATTAAATTAGTTATATGGACTAACTATAAAGAAGTACCTAGTTTCTTGCTATGTGTGTTCAGGTACGAAAATGATATCAACCAAGAGATAACACACTCGAAGATTCAAAGGAGGAAACACTCAACAGTCAAAGGCGCCACGACATGTACTATCACAGCAACCGCCGCGACTTCTACAGGGACGTCAATCCTCGCCACCGATATGGAAGAAGTAGCTAGCCTATGCCCTGCCCATATTGGGAGGATGCCCCAGTGAAGGGACGCAGGAATTTTAATTCCACGAGTGATACCTGGTTGAATTGTGACCTTGTCATGATTACCGGAAGGCGAAACTTGAAGTTTCGAGAGGGCCGGGCAAGAGTGGTTTTGCCCGGGGGATTCCCCCTCAGGATTGAGAGAGCTATGTATGCTCTTGATGCACCCCGGAGTCTGATCAGCTACCGGGCTCTGCTTGCCAATGGCATTCACGCTTCCACTGTTGATGGAGAAGGTGAATTTGATGGTGATGGATACCGGGACCGACTGGCCTTTACGCATTACCCATCATGGCAGACGCGCCACGGGAATGTAATTTGGCGGTGCTTCCGAAGGCCTAGTTGTGGCATAAGACGCTCCTGCATAGCAGTGGTAGCGATAAAATGAACAACAATGAGACTCGCTTATTTAGCAGTGGTAGCGCATAGGCGCTCCTGCAATCTCATGGTACTTGTTGATGCCTTGGGGTGCGCCTGATATCATCACCTTGGGAGGTTCCATACTCATCAAGGCTTCACATGCCGCGATGCCTTACCTTGCATCTTTGTGCTTTGTTGAGATTTTGTCTTTGTTATCCTCGCAGTTTATGTAGATGACCTCAATTTGGTGGGTACTGATGCATTGTGCACCGAGGTTGAGGAGCTTCTCACTACTCAGTTCGAGATGAAACTCCTTGGCCGCACCACGTTTTGTCTTGGACTTCAGGTATGCCATCTTCCCGACGGGAGTATTCTTCTCCACCAGGACACTTACACCAAGAAGTTCCTCAAGGCATTTAACATGTCCAACGCCAATTCCCTTTCAGCACCAATGATCGGGAGGGGCAGCACGAGAGACGACCCGTACCGACCTTGCGAGGAGGAGGAGAATGAGAAGGATGAGCAAAAGTACCTCGCTGTGGTCGGAGCGTTGCTTTACCTCGCTACTGCACACTGTGGAGCTAACAGCCTCTATGAGAACCGATCTCTTCTCTCAGTATTGGTCACCGCGACGATTCAACATATTCAGTTGTCATACCTGACGAGGTTCAACTTTGGCACTCGAAGATGGATCACCCAGGAGTGACCATGCTTAGACGGATGATACATGTTTTAACGGGTCATGAAGTATGTCTAAGTGATACTAACTTTGAATTGGAAGTGTTGGTGGCAATTTCTAGTGTCTTGGATTGCAGATCAATTGTTATGCAGATGAGAGCAAACTTGGAGTCGTCTATCAAGAAGTTACAGAAGAATTTCAACATGGCAAACACCTTCATGATTTCAACATCCATGATTGGCTAGAACAAGATTGAAGAGGACCCCTATTGCCTTTGCGAGGAGGATAAGGAAGACATAGACAAGCTGGTGGAAGGAGAACTTCTAGCATTTCACAACGCGTTTTATGAAGCAGTGTTATCAACATTTGTGATGGTAGTCAAAATCAAGCATAACAGCTATTAAGTTAGTGTGTATCAAATAGCGAACGATGACTTTACTCTTTTCACTTCAAAACATCGTGAAGTGTTTTTAACGAGGAAGATCATCGTTCGAGGAGGAGTGTTGCGAAGTGTTCCTCAGTCGAGGAGGAGTGTTGTGATGAGCGACCTCGGAACCTTCTAGAACCTCTTACTTAGATCTTACTCTCCGGTTAGTTCGAGTTAAATAAAAGTCTAAAGTAAAAGTATCTAAAATTACTACCCTAACTGGGGTATATATATGTGAACCATATACAGGTTCAATGGAGATCTTTCAATACCAGTTATATATTGCTTCCTCTTTCTTCTTGCTCACAACAATTTTTATAACTTTATTTGTAACGCTTTTTACTTCTCTTAATTTATGATCACAAAATAGAAAACAATAGAACTGTATTTCAATTACCTTTACAAGAGGTAAATAAATAATTACTCAAATTAATACACAACGATGGAATTATTTCTAAATGCACATCAAATAATATAGACCATAAAATGTGGACAACTTAAGGGCTAAATAGGAAGTTTAAATATTGACTAATACGGTAATACCAAGGTTATGAAAACAAAATACTCACACATGCTCACCTACATTTAATATATACTTAGATCTCTCCAATGTTAGACATAAGTATACTCTCATCAAGGAATAGCTAAAAAGTCCCGAAAGTGATATGAGAGGATTTAGGGCCACCTCAAAGTGCACAATAGGGGCCAAGCCATTAATGGGGCCAATACATGAGAACATCTCCTTGTGAGAATGGATCAATTTTTGACAAAAGTTGGGACATTCAAGAAATGAATGTCAATTCATGGCCTAAAAGCGTTTTCTTGATTCAAATTAAGAAAGAATATTTGTAAGAAATAAAATCAATGAGAACAAATCTAAAACATGGACTCTCGCTAATAATAAGAATTGGCCCCATAACCTTCATTTTCCTTCTAGAAATGGGCACCAACTCCCAACACCTTCACAAATGGGGGAATCGGCATGGGAGTTATGTTGGACTTGACTCCTCTTGCAAAGAGTCCCTTATTATAGAATTATTTGGAGCCTAGAGTATCTTTGTCATAAAACATTCTTGTTTCTGACAAAGAGATCTTCCCGACATTCCCTTGTCAGAACATTCCCTACCCCGATTTAGACGCCACGTGGACGCCGGGACGCTAAATATAGAAATGCAAATATGCAATGCGGGGAAGTGAGAGAAGTTGAGGAAACGGGGAGTTACGGCCTTCCGGGAGAGGCAAGAAGAGGAGGGGGAGGGAGGTACGCGGGCCGACAACGGATAGCCGACCGGTCGGTCGGCAGCCGATCATGAGCCGCCGGGCGATCTCGGGCGGTCCCCTGGTCGCTCGGCCGATCCCCCGGTCGCGGGTCGGTCGGTAGGCGGTCATGCGGTCGGTCCGATCGGTCGGCCGCACGAGCGAGCGGCCCAGTTGACCGATCCTACATCGCCATCGCCCGCTTGGGGATTTTTTTTTTTTTTTATTCTTAGTTTCCATTGTGTTCTGGAATCTTTCAAAATTTCATAGGATCCTTTTTAAATTTTAATCCCTCTCGTTTACATTATTAGATTCTCAAAGATTATTACACAATGAAAAAAGGAATCCTATGTTGATTTGTGAAATGCTATATATTCTTTATTCACGGATAGGGTTTAGTGGTTTAGGGTTTAGGGTTTAGGGTTTAGGGTTTAGGGTTTAGGGTTTAGGGTTTAGGTTTATGGTTTACTTGGAGATTTCATGATTGGAGTAGCTTTCTTATATGAATTTTCACTTCAATCTAGAAATGATGAAATTTCGTAAATTCTCTTGTGTACTAACATATTATGATCTCGTAATGTATGAGGTTATATGACTCAACTTTGCGGCACATGACCTACAACTATAACTCTATTTCAATATTGCATGGTTGAGAATGTAAGTTGAGGATCCTCATTTTAATATAGGACCCTTATTTTGGAAATGCAACATTTGGTAAAAAATGGACATTAAGTTTGGGGAGTCTATAATCTTAGATGCTATGTTGAATGTTGAAAATACTATCAATATATTCCATGTCAATAATAATAACAATGCGATGGAGAAAAGTGGCATTGTAATCGGTTAAAAATATAATTCAATACTACACCATGCATACACGAATCCATTATTTTCATTCCACACACAATTGAGTTTCCAAAAATTTCCAACACCAATCTTTATAAGTTGATGCCATATGTTAAAAACTTTTAGACTTGGATATTTTCAAAAATTTATTTGTCTCCCTTTTTACTTCTCTTTATTTGTGATCGTGAAATATAAAACAATAGAATCCTGTTTCTATTACCTTTGTAAGAGGTAAATAAATAATTATTCAAATAAATACAATAAAAAAAATGCTACTAATAATTATGGAAAAACAATATGTGCAAATTAAGTACAATGATATGTACTACATTATAAATATACTCCTACCTTAGTTCAAGGGTGTCAAACAAAAATAGCCAATAATAGAACGAGTTGTTTAGGCACAATGTTTTTTAAGTTAAGCGTATTCTTATGTCTAAATGTGGTCAATCTAAGGCCTAACATGGTAATACCAAAGTTATGAAACTAAATGGTCACACATGCTCTATAACTCTATTACAATATTACATGGTTGAGAATGTAAATTGTGCATCTTCATTTTAATATAGGACCCTTCATTTGATAATGCGTCATTTGGTTAAAAATAGGCACTACGTTTGGGGAGTATATAATCTTAGATCCAATTGGCAAAAAAAAAAAACTTATTTTGTTCCTATAAGTCATTTTGAAGTATTCTAATTATAATGTGAATAAGAATGATATTAGAAAATATGAGTAATTATTATATACGGTATAAATAAAACCACGTCTATTTACATAAAATTCAAGTGGGTTAGATCAATGAATTTGAAAGAAACATATATGATAATGTAATTAGGATACGATGAGATTCTATCATCCCCGGTTCTAAATTTGGGACGCATGTATGTATAATGGAATTTATATGTTATATGTTTTATACGTACACATATTTTCATGAATGCCAATAGCCTTCTATTATAGTTCATGAGAAAAAATATTTTTCTCTAATAATACATGTTCATTGTAAGTTTGTAACCCTTAACCTCAAATGCCCAAGGGGGTGTAGACTCTAGAGCCTAGAAACACACGTTTTGCAAAGTGCAAGAGATGAAAATAAAGGTTAGCAATCTAGATCCCAACCGTACAACATTGTAAAAGACTTGGTTTAGGTCATGTGGAGGAAATTTAGACTCCAATACCAGAACTATTAAAAAAAAATTCCTTTCTTTGTGGGCCATGGGAAAGCATGCCCCATGTTTGAAAAAATCCAAAAACAAGACTTGGTTCTCCATCGGCGTTCATTTTCTTCTCCCTATGGAAATCCAACAGTTGTCAAAAAAAAGAAAAAAGAAAAAAAAGAAAAAAAGAAAATAAAAAAAAAAGAAAAAAACAAACAACGAAGACCTGCCGACCGGACGGGGGGACGGCCGACCGAATCGGACGGCCAGCGACCACCCTCGCGACCCCGTCGGACGGCGGCCGTCGGATCCGTCGGCAGCAGTGAATCGGTCGGCCGCGATGGACCGGCCGGATCCGACGGCCGCGACAGATTTGTCGGCCGATCGGTCGCCAATGCGGCCATCGGATTGGCCGACCGATCTAGGCCGACCAATGGCGGAATCGACCGCTGCCGACGGAGATCGGACGGCCGGGGAACGGCGAATCTTGGACCGCCCGATCGGTATAAATAGCCGACCGCTCATTTCTCCTCACTCGTGTGCGCGCCGTCGTTTGTGGTTTTCCATGTCGATTGCGCTCCTCGGATTCCCTCTTGATAATCGACGCCATTTTTTTGCGCTTTTTTTCTTGTGGCCGAACAATATGCCGAGGAACGACGTACTAGTGCACCCAAGGGCAAGGCCCCGGAGATGGATCAAGAATCGACGATCCAAATTGTGTTGCGAAGATGGATGGGAAGATGAACCGGCAAGAATTTGGAATTGCACCATGTGCAAGCGATATGTGAAGATGAAACACCTCATGAAGTTATGGCCAAGAAATCAAGCGATTATATCGGGGCCACGATCGAAGGACTAGCCAAGCAGTTGCACAAGTCAACATTTCACACTTCGTTATCATGAAGTGACCATTGCCGTTGGAGTACGGAATACTAGGCCGGAAATCATGTTATATTCCAACATGGCTATGGTTTGGGCGTAAATCGTTCTACATAAGAACGTGAATTGGAGCACCGTAAATGTTTTGAATGTTGCCGAATGGATCGGAGCCATGATTTCATACCAACTAGTTGGCTTGGACCCAGTGATTGTATGCCCCTTTGGTCAAATCGGACATATACGGAGATGTCGGAAGTTCAAGATGAAGAAAGTACACCTCCAACGAGATATGGAGGTCAAACACGAATTTCTCAAGATACACCTCCGAGGGGATACGAGGGTCAAACACAACATCAACAAGACACACCTCCGAGGGGATACGAAGGTCAATCAACATCAACAACATACACCTCCGAGGGGATATGGGGTCACACAAAGAGATAATTATAATCGCAAAGAATAACGGGGGTATGGTACCAATATCTTTTGGCATAGGAAGTGGTGGGTATTATCCCGGTAGCAATATATACGGTCCAGAACCACTACTCCCGAGACATATAGGCCGAGCATCCAAGGGATACGTACCAATCCAGGAGGCCAAAACGATACAAGTCCGACTTCGGAGGAAGATATATGCCAACATATCCTCGGGATACATACGAGTCGGGAGGCCGATACGGTGGAATGAGTGCTCCGGAGAGCTATACGCCAACATATCCTCGGGAATTTAACGATGTTCCCGACCAATATGGTAGAGGTACCGAGTAGTCCAGTACCATATCCCAACACATCCAAGGGACACATACGAGTCTCGAGGCCGTATGGGAGAGGACCTAATATTCGAGAAAGGTACCCCACAACGTATCCTCTTTGGATCATACGATGCTCACAACCAATACGGTAGAAGACCCGAGGTTCCGATATAGCTTTAGACCAACGTATCCAAGAGATACGCATGATCATCACGGCGAGTACGGTAGAGCTATTACCAATCCCGAGTACCGTACTCCAAGTCAAGCAAGAGATGAATACGAGCCCATTGGAATTACTGAACAAGGATCGTGAAGAGCATATCACTCAAGATCCATATCCGGTATGGCCAACATGCATATGGGAGTAACAACACTCCCCGCCACCATTCCGAACTCGTGAAGAAGAAGATGCGAGTTTGAAAGAAAACTACGAGAGGCAACAATTCAAAGTCAAGCGGAGTACATCCGCAAGCTTGAAAATGATCGTATTTACGACGAGCAGCGCTTGTATGATGCTTATTCGCGAGGGCGGTTCTCAGACCAAGCAGGGCCAAGTGGAACACAAGATGATAAGGACTAGGATGCAAAGTAGTTATACATTTACATATAGGCATGTTGTAATGTCTTTGTACGTACATGTAGTATTTGGATGAGAACTCTATTCTCCATATGGTAGAGGTCATTTTTTAAGACCTTCTTAACCATGTTTTGTTGGTAAACGGACATCATATGAATGATAATTATGATATACGGAATGTAGAACCATAACCTATATTACACATTTATTTGAGTAAATATGTTATGATTCCATTTATTAACCAGTAAGAATTTTAGTGTTTTTGGAAGCTTGAAAGTTGAAACCTCGTGCTCATAACTACGATTTCCTACCTGTATGTACTCTTGGGTATGTACGAATTATTTTTATCTATTTAATACATTCAACCGTAAGATCGTGAACCGAAGCCTATCTTAAGTTACTATTTTAAAAAGTGACCTTAGGATGTTTATCATTTGCGAGATCCTAACATCCAAATTTTGTTTAAAACTTTATTTGGGATTTGCTCCGGAGGCAGTGTCTCCACGGTGCAAAGGGGGAGTTGGCGATTGTTACCAACAAAATTTTGGTTATATTTTTTCCCTATATGTAATCAAGTGTAGTAAATTCATGCAAAATTTGGGAGCCTCATTCCTCTTGATTGACATTCTTACAAGTTATTTTCTAAAAGCAGGTCCGAACAATACTATAGTAAAACATGCACGTCGTTACGTATATTTCGTATTATAAAGAACTTAGAGTGGGGTTTTTGAGTGTAGGAGTTTGTGATTTTTGAGGTAACTTATTTCTAACAGTTTTCCATAATCTAAAATTTTGACAAATTCTGAAAGATGTAATTCATAATTTACTAATACATTTTGAGCTTGTGTTGGTAATTTCTGGAGGCTGCCACTGTAAAATTGGTAAATATTATGACTTAAATATTTTTGGAATTTCAGTAGTGATTCACTTATAAACATATGAGAAGAAAAATAGAAGATAAATCGCTAAATTTGAATTACCCAACCAACACTTAAAAATTGAATCAATAGGTTTTTTTGGGCTTTACCCTAAAGGCCTCATCCAAATGGTGCAAAGGGGCAAAATATTATAATAAACATAAGTGTACTTGGTGGGCCAAAATTTGAAAGGCATGCAATGCATTTGAAACAAAGAGTATTGTTGCAGTGAAAATAGAACATGCATACTAATTCATAAACTATAATAAAACCGATATGCGTAAAACAAATTCTAAGTTTTCCTATTCGTAATTCGTCCGAAAATGCTCATGAGGCGTGGGCCAATGAAACATATCGCTAAAGCGTGAGATGATATGGGACAACCCTCCAGTAGCGGTAGTCACGGCTCTCGTTGCATACTCTATCCATGTAAAGATGGAAAGCTTGTGCAAGGTCTTCATTGGAGAATACCGAAGTATTTCGGTTTCCACGTTGCAAGCTCTCGTACGCCGTAGACATGGTCATCCCATTAATTCTTTGTGCTATGCGGGCCGTGGCAAACTCCTCCGAAGCAATCGAGTATTTTGGAATAACCTGTAAATCCTCACCCGCTTTGTACAAGAACGCCACTCGTGGATCTACCCAATAACGTTTTCGCAGGGTCTCCACCATGTCCTCACGTTTTGTAAATGTATAAAGGGATTGCATTGGTTCCTGAACCGTTGTGGAGAAGCCCCAATCGCATACTCCGATATACACTCGTGATTCATCAGCAGGGAAGTGGAGAAGGATATTATCTGGAGATATATCATTATGGAGGTGGTGGCTCTTGTGGACCTCGTTCATGATATGCAACAACGCCCAAGCAAGCTCATCCGTTTTTTACGGAATCGAATCGATTGATGCGCCCGAATAACTTCGTCGTCGGGGGTAATTCCCAAAGTTCAAATGTACAAAGACATCGTCACCATAATCCATATCGCGGTTCAAAGATCTCTCGAATAGTCCCGCCATTCCACCAAAACGCATAGCCTTGATTCTTTCTCGGATGAATGGCCACAAAGCGGATCACACCAGGGTGTCCAATCCTTATCGCCATAGACTCATTCATATGCTCCAATTTTGCCAACTCCGGTCGTGTCAAGAAGTGAATGGAAGTTTTTGCAAAGAAATTCCCAAAATGGTTCAATGCCTCGCAACACCTTCAAAGCGAACTTTGATAATAGTACCATACCGTCCCCTTCAACCTCGTCTTGTCAACTCGTATGATTTCGGGCCGTATCCGAATGGTAACCAAATGAGTCAATCGCATGGTTTGAGTTTGTCGTCCCTCAAGCGATTGCCACCATGTTCCAGAGCCTCGACGGTGTGAATTCTTTGAAAATGCCCTCATTTGGGCCGAAAAACAATCACCCTATTCACCACGTCAACGAAATCCTCATCACCCTCCGAAACATCCTTCCATATTTGGCTATTACAACCTTGGGATTCCAGAGTGCATCCTTCACCCTATTATCCAAAAACCACATGAACCCTCGTTTATCTGTCTCTGCTACCCACTTCGGATGCTGAAGCACTTCTATCATGAGATCTCTCATTTCAAGCTTGAACTTCTCGATGCCCTCCTCCTGATATCTCACATATTTGCTTTCCAATGCTCGAAGATCATTGGCCTCATAGAATTTGACGGTAAATTCTATCAAGAATACCTTACAAGCGTCACCCGGGACCTCATGAGGCTCGAACTTCTCAAAGAAGTTCGCACCACCCTTCCTCTTCTTCTCCTTCGGCATCTTGATCCCAAAAAAGGAAATATGTAAAGAAAGTGTGAAGTTTTTAAAAAAACTTTTCAAAAAAAAAGAACAAAAACTCCCCCCGTATAACAAGTCACTTCCTTCCTCCAAAAGACAAGGAGCCAGTGGACAGGAATTACAATGAATTCCCAGCCAGAGACACTCCGCATCCTCTCTTCGTGAGAAATGGAGGAAAGAAGTGAGGGAAAAGGAGGCCGGTCGGCCTTTTATAGCGGCCGACGGCCCGCCCTAGATCGGACGGCCGATCGGTCGCCTGGCCGACCGATCGGACGGCCCGCCCGGATGGCCGACGCGGCCGACCGATCGGGCGGCCCGACCGCCTGGCCGACCGCCCGCCCGGCTTTGCCGACCGATCCGTCCGATCGGACGGCCCGACCGCCTGGCCGACCGATCGTTCGGCCGCGCCCGGATCCGACCGCCGTCGGGCATGCGGACGGTGCCCCAATCCAACGGCCCGCAACGTTCAAACTTGATCCGACGGCCAGGACTTGATGCGGTCGGCGGCCGTCCGATCTGACGGAGCGACCGGGGGTCGGTCGGCCAGACCGGGGATCAAGATTTGACGGTTGAGATGCTACCAGGTGGATGATCCAACGGCCCCAGAAGTTACCAGGGACCGGGGTAACTCCCATTTACCCCCCGGACCATGGTCTGGACTATGGTCCCGGTCGACATAGTCCGGACTACGTCCGCGGACTAGGTTTACCCCGAATGTCGACCGATTTGACAACCCTGAGTTTACCATGTACAAATGACATAGAGGTTTCCTTATGTTACATAATCAACCATTCGCTACGGTACAAATAATTTTTGTTGCTGGCACATAAACCTTCTGGAAATAGCATTTACAATGTAATTTAACATTCCTTACTGCCTGATTAAAAATTTTGTATACTGATGAGAACCTACTTAAAACATAATCATTTCTGCAAAATAGTAATCGAAGTAAATTATGAATACAGTGCCTATCTTGAAGAAACTTACCTTGTAGTATGGAAGTCGGAATAAAATTGACTTATCCTTCATGCCGGAGTCTTTCAGGAGTACTCTTTTTTGCTTGACCTTTCTCCATTCTTGTTGCCAAAATTTACCAGTAGTTCTCTCCGGCTTTGGAACTTTAGTATAGACGTACCCTCAAATTTGTTACGGTTTTTCATAGCGCGGTATCTGTGCTTCATTGGAAGGTATTTTCTATGCCCTGTATATACTACCTTCTTTAGGTATGTACTGTATTTTGCCTCTATCACAGTTGGGCCACAAAGGGGGCAAGCTTTTAGTCCCTGTGTTTGTAGAGACGAAAATACACCATAACCAGGGAAGTCATGTAATGACCATAGCATCATTGCATATAGTCTAAAATTTTGTTTACTGTGCGCATCGTACGCCTCAACTCCATCCACCCACAACCTTAGGAGCTCGTCAATCAAGGGTTCCATGTATGTGTTAAAATTCTTTACTTTTCTCTTGCCTGCACATGAATAACATTCAGTGAGTCATGTTCCGAAATTTTTTTTGGTTCAGAGTAACCGTTCCATATGAAAATGGGTCCCCTTATTATGTGAGCATTGCCACAAGGGAAGCCATTTTATTGTTCTATTTAGAGACAAACGATGCACTCTGACTTAACAACAGTGAAGAGGACAATTATAATCGAAGAATAAGATAGATGATGGACAAAAGTGTAATGTTAGGAGTCGTACCTGGTACAATAGTGGACAGTAGAATGTGTCCCTTATGCATTCCTAGTTTTGGATTTAGATTGAGCAAAGTGCATGTAATAGGCCATAGTGAATGACTAGTTGAATTTAACCCTGCTGGATTGATTCCGTCCATACTAATTTGTAGCATAACACTTCGAGCATCCTTCATTTTGTCATACTTATCCTCCATAGCCTTCCAAGCGGGACTATCAGCAGGTATTCGCATTACTTCATCCAAACTCCTATTATCACGATGCCATATCATGCGTGAAGACAAGCTTGGGCTCCGGTAATAAGCAAGAAGGCGTGGAATGATTGGAAAATATCACATCCTCTGAAATTAACAAAGTTAGTACATAGAATTCACATTATCTTTTGAATTGATGAATGATCACTGTAATGTTAGTATTGTGTATAAAAATTTAGAAGTTGGGGGGGGGGGGTTCAAATTAATTGAACGGATCAGTCAAGAATAACATTTATACTAAAAATATGTCCATCAATTAATGCAATCTAAATACAGTAACGGTTGTTTAGGGCGAGGTTACAGAAATGGTACCAGCACTTCGAGGGCTTCGGTTCCATGTGATTACCAAAATGTTTATATACATCAAAATTAAATTTTATTTAATATGAGAACTTTCTGCCCGAACGCTTCTAGAGATACATTACATAAGATACCATGAAAACAGATAATTATAAGAATTTTTTATTTTTGTTTTTATTTTTTATAAAAAATGAGAAAGAAAAATAAAAATAGCTCTGAAACTTGGTAATGTTTACTTTTAATATTACATATCATCATAAACTTAGAAACGTTACTTATTACAAATGTAGAGGGCAACATACCTTTCGAGGGATTGTTTTGCTTTGGGTTGTTTCGCTATACCGGGAAAGTTTGCATTTGGGGCAAAATTTCCAATCCTTTTTTATAGGCCCGTAGTATAGTGTTAAGTCACAAGGACATGCATGATAGACAATATAGTCAAATCCCACGTCGCTCACTATCTTCCGAGCTTCTGCTCTAGAAATAGGCATTTTGGAGTTCAAATTTGCCGGGATAACTTTCTCTGATATTGCCCTGAAAATAGCATCCATTGCAACATTGGAAATTTGTTTATCTGCTTGAATGCTCAATAACAGAAAAATTATAGATAAACGACTTGATGTTGCACCATCAAAAATCATTGTAGAAGCTTCTTGTTCAAGATTTGATAGTTTAGCCTCCATGTTTTGTGGGACATTTTGACCCTCGTGGAATCCACCCATATCCGACCCTCGAAGGAGATCCATATACTCTTCTAGTACAAAATTCTCGTCCCAAAATATATTTTGGTTATCATAAGGTGCTACAAATTCTTCTTCTTCTTCTCTACCATCGAAAGTAGGATCTAGACCGTTTGGGTCCACACAGAGTCGTTGAGCCTCATATAATCCCTGTATAAGTAAATAAAATAGGGGAATTCAATAAACACGGAAACAAAAAACAAAAAAAAACCCTTCATTACTTAGAACTTGGTATACCATGGAGTATTAGGCCACAGCACTAAAAACAATAAAACAATTTCTATATGAATTAGTTTTTCGAAACCACCAAATAAGTTGACCATTTACTTGGCTCCAATTTTGATATTTGGATATCACGTCGTATAACTTAATTATGTAAGCCAGGTGTCTCAATTAAATAAGTTCATATATATAGAAAATTCTATATGCATGACGGTCATATACATAAAGCCAAGAATGTGGAGGACTCACCTGATACTTATCGGACATCTTATATATGGCAATATGATTATCAACAATAGATAGATACCGCATACTTGGTTTCTCTGCATCTGCACACTTACGACAGGGGCAATACACCTTGAACTCGGGTATCTCACTTGCATCTTCAATAGTTGTTTGATCCCCTTTTCTCCTTTTTCTAGACTGTGTAGATATTCGCGGCGGGGAGAGAGTAGCATCTGGAACAGGGTGGTTTGCGGTAGAAGAGCTAGGAGTAAATTGTGCAACCCCTACAACTTTGTGTCGGCGAGGCATGTCTGAGGTCCTATTACACATCATGTTTACAAATTAGGACTCTTCAGCAATGTACTAAAATACAATAGGAGCATTTCATGAAAGCATTTGGAATGATTCACACTAATTTGGAATTGAAAACCGGAATTGCTTGTGATTGTTACATAGTAGAGAAAGTATTTGACGGTCATACACGGGGAATGCACGGGTGTGAGCGGAGAGCGGTGAGCGGTGAGCGGTGATTGACAGATTTTTTTTTTTTTTCATGAAAGATTAAGACCCTATTACCACTCATTGCAAAAAAAATTTAAACGTTAATAGCCCTATTACCATGGAATGGGTGGTTCTGAATTTTTGACATGGTCGTTTTTAGGCAAAAAAAAAACCCAACACCGTGGGTATAGGTCCTTTATCCATTTATTTTATGGTATTGAGATTATACAATATTTCATAAATTATCCACATTTGCAAGTTTAAATAAAAGTTAATTAAATTATGGCTGGCATCAACATGTGTAACCAATACAATTAAAATCATATACAAAATCTAAACCATAATTTGGGATGGCCCTTTAGGTAATCAATAAGTTTACTTTATCAATATTAAGATTTAGAGACTAGTTAGGGCTGACGTCATCAATTTCCTATTACACCTGTTAGAATTATAGGTAGATGCTTCAGTTCATATAATCTGAAATTTAGAACTGCAGGTCGTCTTCCTGTGTCACCTTGTAAGATGTACAGAAAGACATTCACGTGGCATTGTAGTGGTCCGAGTTCGATTCTCCTCGGCCTCGTTTGAGCGTTGCACCGCGTTCTATAGCAGCTATCCTGAGCTATACAATAACTGGACTAGAGCCCCTACCGACATTGGCAAGCTTCAATCACTTCCATGGAAACAAAAAAACTTTTAATATACAATGAATTTAGTATTTAAAAATTTACATACATCGATGCATTGATATTGGAGTTGAAGGAGTTACATAAAAATTAGGGCTTACGTCACCGTTAAAGGCATGCATGGCTTACATTACACCGTTTTGAGATACTTAAATGGCATGTTTTGTAATATCATCCACATCTTCCATAATATCAACAAATTATAAAACCGTGTATATTGAAAACCACATATAGATAGTATATAAGTAATAGATCATAGAAAACTACAAATGTATGGCGCTACCATGTGTAGTACCTATCGGAAAACAAATCACAAACTAGGCAGACGGTGTAGTACCATTAAAGTGCTGATCACACTGATCTGCCTCAAAGTCTATAAACTTAAGCACACTCTTGCTATAACGTCGACGTGGAGTGTCAGACAAAATGGGAGATGGAGCTTGAAGAAACTCTTGAGCAAGACGCTCAGCGTACGATGGTAGAGTGAATTTGGCTGGAGGGCTCTTGTAGAGATGAGCGTTGGGAGTCAATCGCTCTTTTAGACCTGCGATCCTAAAATTGCAAAGAAAGTCAGTTCTACTGATATGAAAACGTGTTTTTTTAAATCGATAAAGAGAATACAAGATGAAATGACGCACCAATGAATTTTCGTGGCTTCTTGACGACTGGTTCGTCAGAGTCATAATCTGCGGGAGGGGCCGATTCTCCACTTTCTTCATCACCGGGAGGACCATTCTTGTAATCCGCTAAAACACCATCAAAGATTTCTTCGTCTGACTCCATAGTAATGAGGTGTCGGTTGGAGCGCGCGCAAGCTATCACAGATGCACCTATAAATACAGATGCTCACGTTAGAAATGCAAAATCTATAAACAAATTCAAATGTAGAGTTTACGAAAACAATACCTGTACTTGCGCTCCAATCGAAGACTATACCCCGCTCGTCCGTGAGACAATCGACGAAACATTGAATGAAGGAGGGATCCTTCTCTCGTGAGCCTCGCCATGGCGTACCGTCCGGACGATAACGCAATGTTTCCTTCTCTGCAAAGTTACAGAGGTGGTCTTTGTCATCAGGTACGATTGCCACACCCGCGTATGCATGCGCCACTTGCCGAATTTGGAACTTCGAAACATACTCTTTGCGAACATACACTTTGATATGGAAGCAGTGAGTCTGCAAAACACAAGTATAGATACATTAATATAGATGCATAGAACGCAATTACTAGGAATTGTGAAATTAAAACAAAGAATCTGTTTCGTACCTCTTTCGGTTTGGGTACGGTAGAGGCCATGGGGAGGGGATTATATCCCCACCAGTCTCGAACCAGACGAATACTGTATGTATGCGACTCAGCATCGAGAGTACGCTCGATTCTGCGACATTTGGGATGTATCAGAAGAATGGCTCCAACGTCTGTCAAATGATACGCGGCAAACACGAAGAGGCTCTCAAAGTAGGTTTTGTCACGCCGGTTCCAGGACGGAATTTCTGTAGGAGACACACCCGGTACAGGCAGGTTCTCGGGAGCATCTGCGAAAATGAGATCAATGCCTGGATGCTTCGGTTCAAACTCCATCGCCGAACACGGGTACTTACGGTCTTTTCCAATCTGAGATACAAGTTAAAAATTAGATAATGGCTAACATAATTACAAGTACAAAACATAATAAAAGAGATTATGAATGACAAATGTATAAAACAATACCTTCTTTATGTGCTCGACGATATCTAGGATTTGCGAATCCCATTTTGCAGTCTTCGAGGACTGGTGAACCAAATCTCCAATGTTCCCCTTCTCCAGATACATTGGCAGTGTGACAGATATTTTCGACGACGAGCTGCTACCAATGTGATTGGGTTTCGGAAGTGGGCGTCTGGCGAAGATTCCTTGGCTGAGGCGACGTGGGGACTGCTGCGAGTTGTGGTCAACGGTGAATGATTGAGGTGGGGACCCAACATTCGTAAGTCCACCTGTAGAAAGTTGAGTCAATCTTCCACCGCGTCGAGTTCTATTGATAGCAGCTCCCGCTGAAGCCTGAGTCAGATCAGCATCTTCAGGCCCTGCAATGTCCTCTCCGAGGGGAGCATTTTCTTCGGATTCTTGCTCAAGATCTACAACAGGCTCTGCAACAGCGTTGCGTCGCTTCCTGTTGGCACGGAACTTGGGCACTGCAACTGGTGAAGAAGGAGAAGAGATTGGATCAGGTGCGACTGGTAAAATGGAGAGGTCGTCATCGTCTTCGTCGTCAATGTCCATCGGTGCAGAGTCAGCTGGGTTCCGAAGAAGATGCTTCTCCTCCTTGTGCACGTAGTTGTCGTCGCATTCCAGAAACCATCCACCGGTGGTCAATTGGGAATTAGTAAAGCGCTCTTGTTGGGTTATGGAGAAAAAGCTCCGGGGATCATTCGTGACTGAAGTGTCCTCGAACTCCATTGGAATGGAGAACGAAGCCAATGCACCCTTTGCAACGAGCTCTTGTTTTAAATACCTACAAAAACGAAAACAAATGAGATAGTGAAGATTGAACAAGTTGTATCAATTCTATTTAATATGAAGAGTAAATTAGAAACATACCGGAATAAAAGCCGCTTAATCGTAACTTTGCCCCCGGTAATCTTTTGAAGATCAGAGCCTTTTATGAACTTTGGGCTCGCATTAGGACCAAGATAGTTGTTGAATGCCTTGTCCCATAAGATCAACCTCCACTTCTCCACATACTCTGAAGGCTTTAGGACAACACTAGACCACTCAATGTTGAGGTTTTCGTTCTCAATCAGGTTTTGAATTTCACTTTGAAGTGAATGATCCAGCTGTGAAAAAAACAAGATGTTAATGATGAAAACACTATATGAACTGTAAGAGTAACAACACAAAAAAATAATTGAAATACCTGTGCCCAAAGAGATGCACGATGCAGAAATGCAACTAGAGCTTTATCTTTCATTGGACGTTCATCTGGGAATCGAAAAGAACGTCGAACTTCGTCTGATGAGTTCCACCATTGGAGCCACTTTCCTTTAAAGTCGCAATGAACATTGGTAGTAGCTACCATTTGTAAGCGGTCGATTGTCATATCGGGTTTCAGGTTCTTGCTGTAATGGGAATAAATCTGCACATGGAATTCGTAAGTAAGAATAGAGTTATGAATCATGATCACAAATATAGTAATATGAAACGTGAATAGAGTTCATTTTTTACCTCCTTCGCAAATACTTTCCCAAGTTTATGGTTTGCCACAGCGACCATCTTGTCGAAGTTTTTGCCACGAATGGCCTTGATTTCTGATTTGATCGCATGATCCATGGCACTCCATACTCCGGGTCCTGTTTGTTTCTCTTTTGGGACTGTGGCGTAGTAATTGGTCTCTGCGTTATCTGAAGCCTTTGCTAATCTCCTCTGTTGAGAACATGAGAACAATTAATAAAGTCCAAGAAACCAAATACAAGAATAAAATTTCAAGCACATTCTACTAAACTTACCGCATATAAGAATTTTACAAAAACGTCAATTGTTACGGGATACCAAGTATCTTTCTTGGCCTTGGCGTTCTTGCATATTCTGTAATCCTCTGGAGATATCAGATCCTTGAAATCCTCAAGTGTGAGTTTACCAAACTTCCTCATGCGCTGCAATTTCGCACACAAACCGTCTTCGACATGGTCATGTTCAGTAGACCTGCACAGTCGGATGAAACATGAGAAATTTAAAAGATATGTAGAATAAAATAAAATTGTATTTGGAACATATGAGAATGACTCACCAATTGATGTCGTTCATAGCGTCGAGGAGGAGATTGCTTTCTCCTCGTGCATCAAGTACGATACAATCCACGGAGATGTGCCAAGAAGGTTCCATCTTATGGTACCTCTCAATGTGACGCATCCAGGCTGTAACGCGGTGGTTACCTTCGTACACGTAAAAGTACTTCTCGCTCAAGTGTTGAAGATCCGGATCAGAGAGTAACGTCTTCTCAAATTCCTCATTAGCAGACTTCCAAAGTGGATTCGTCCACACTGCATCTCCGGCGTCAACCATTTTCTCTCTCCCTTTCTTATCGAAGGGAGAAACATACATGACCCGGTCTCCTTCTCTATAGCCTTTGTTGAATTCATTCTCCAACTTCCGTACGTCTTGTTCGGAGATAGGTCGAACCTTGAGATAACATACGAGACGACACAATGGAATTAGCATGCGAGACTTTTTCACAGGTTTGTATCTTAACCTGTTGATGATCGCAATTGAATCACTTTTGTGAATCATTCTCATCTCGTTTGCACTCCAATCGGGATCTTTGTTTTCAAGATGCAGAGGCATGTGCGCGATTCCGACAGTTACACCTCCAGGCAAAGGGCTGTCTTCATCGTCGGAAGGATAATCGTGTCCATCTTGATTTTGCGTTGCTTGGGCTTGGACATCAGTCATCGATGGAGTCTCTTCTGGTACTCTATTGCTCAAGTCTCCAACAGTTCCACCACTATCAAGTAAGAGTTCGTCACCGTCGGAAGATCCCATTTGTGGTTGAAGAAGTTCGACTTGATCAAGATTCATCTAGCAATTCAAAAAGCAAGTACAACACACCACAGCAAGAATAAGAATGTGTCAAATGAACAATATAAGAAAAATAATATATCAAAATGGCTTTATAAGTAAGCATATGATAAACATATCATATACTATGAGGATACAATTATTTAAATTGTAACTTTGCGGCAAGACGCGGAGAACGACGTGGTGCACATCTAGCTACTGATTTGTCTTGGATGCGTCTAGCTTTGGCTTTCTTTCCCATTTGCTAGTTAATCGCAACCCGATCAAAATCAACACGATAAGTGTGACTGACAGGGGTGAGAGGAGGCGGAGTTCCGGGAACCGAGCTCGTAGCTACTACTAATCGACGGGACTCAATGTAAGCTAACACTTCGTCTCTCAGGAAAGAGAGGTCGCTTTCTGGCTTTCTGCATCGGATTCCTCTTCAGGATGAACTGCAGTTGGCTTAGATTGATCCTGCAATACCACACTAAACCATTAGAAAGCCGATATTAAGATACTTTGAACAAGGAACTAAACAAATATAATTCAGCTCCATTAATCGAGAATAGTGTCAATCCCATTAGGAAAAAGAGCACACAGTAGATCACGAGTTCCGCTTCAGTGGCGGAAAGCCTGACAAAAATTGATACATAAATGAAAATAACAGCAATCCTGAACCAGCAGCCAAGCACCAGTCTGTACCACGCCGGCATCCCAACACCAAGCTTTGAGCTCCCCAGCCCACGAGGGGAGGGTGCCCACCTCCTCCGAGGCAAACACATCTGTACACACGACGACATTGCAAGCCGGAAAATATCCACAAACAATTAGCATGGAGGGAAAATCAGCAGATAGTCAAAGAAAAAAACTTGGAGCGCCCCAGCCCCTGCCAGACTTTCGTGGACGAAAGTCTGACACTCGGAGGTGCAGTTCAAAAAAGATTGGTCTCCACTCCAGCCCATGACACACAGAAGCTCGTGGGGGTGGCGAGTCCCATCCTCAAAGGACCGGCTGAGATCCAGCCCACCGCCTCAGGGAATCCGTCATTGGCAGGGTGCCTTCGAATCCCAGCATCGGCAGCGCAGCAGGTGAGCCACGCCGGCGTGCCAAGCACTAGCATCTGCTCCCCAGCCCACGAGGGGAAGGTGCCCACCTCCTCCGAGGCAAACACATCTGTACACACGACGACATTGCAAGCCGGAAAATATCCACAAACAACTCGCATGGAGGGAAAATCAGCAGATAGTCAAAGAAAAAAACTTGGAGCGCCCCAGCCCCTGCCAGACTTTCGTGGACGAAAGTCTGACACTCGGAGGTGCAGTTCACAAAAAATTGGTCTCCACTCCAGCCCATGACACACACAGAAGCTCGTGGGGGTGGCGAGTCCCATCCTCAAAGGACCGGCTGAGATCCAGCCCACCGCCTCAGGGAATCCGTCATTGGCGGTGCCTTCAATCCCAAAGATCGGGCAGCAAGCAGTGAGCCACGCCGGCGTGCCAAGCACTGGCATCTGCTCCCCAGCCCACGAGAGGAGGGTGCCCACCGCCTCCGAGGCAAACACATCTGTACACACGACGACATTGCAAGCCGGAAAATATCCACAAACAATTCGCATGGAAGGAAAATCAGCTGATAGTCAACGAAAAAAAACTTGGAGCGCCCAAGCCCCTGCCAGACTTTCGTGGACGAAAGTCTGACACTTGGAGGTGCAGTTCACAAAAAATTGGTCTCCACTCCAGCCCATGACACACACAGAAGCTCGTGGGGGTGGCGAGTCCCATCCTCAAAGGACCGGCTGAGATCCAACCCACCGCCTCAGGGAATCCGTCATTGGCAGGGTGCCTTCGAATCCCAGCATCGGTAGCGCAGCAGGTGAGCCACGCCGGCGTGCCAAGCACTGGCATGTGCTCCCCAGCCCACGAGGGGAGGGTGCCCACCTCCTCCGAGGCAAACACATCTGTACACACGACGACATTGCAAGCCGGAAAATATCCACAAACAACTCGCATGGAGGGAAAATCAGCAGATAGTCAAAGAAAAAAACTTGGAGCGCCCCAGCCCCTGCCAGACTTTCGTGGACGAAAGTCTGACACTCGGAGGTGCAGTTCACAAAAAATTGGTCTCCACTCCAGCCCATGACACACACAGAAGCTCGTGGGGGTGGCGAGTCCCATCCTCAAAGGACCGGCTGAGATCCAACCCACCGCCTCAGGGAATCCGTCATTGGCAGGGTGCCTTCGAATCCCAGCATCGGTAGCGCAGCAGGTGAGCCACGCCGGCGTGCCAAGCACTGGCATCTGCTCCCCAGCCCACGAGGGGAAGGTGCCCACCTCCTCCGAGGCAAACACATCTGTACACACGACGACATTGCAAGCCGGAAAATATCCACAAACAACTCGCATGGAGGGAAAATCAGCAGATAGTCAAAGAAAAAAACTTGGAGCGCCCCAGCCCCTGCCAGACTTTCGTGGACGAAAGTCTGACACTCGGAGGTGCAGTTCACAAAAAATTGGTCTCCACTCCAGCCCATGACACACACAGAAGCTCGTGGGGGTGGCGAGTCCCATCCTCAAAGGACCGGCTGAGATCCAACCCACCGCCTCAGGGAATCCGTCATTGGCAGGGTGCCTTCGAATCCCAGCATCGGTAGCGCAGCAGGTGAGCCACGCCGGCGTGCCAAGCACTGGCATCTGCTCCCCAGCCCACGAGGGGAGGGTGCCCACCTCCTCCGAGGCAAACACATCTGTACACACGACAACATTGCAAGCCGGAAAATATCCACAAACAACTCGCATGGAGGGAAAATCAGCAGATAGTCAAAGAAAAAAACTTGGAGCGCCCCAGCCCCTGCCAGACTTTCGTGGACGAAAGTCTGACACTCGGAGGTGCAGTTCACAAAAAATTGGTCTCCACTCCAGCCCATGACACACACAGAAGCTCGGGGGGGTGGCGAGTCCCATCCTCAAAGGATTGGCTGAGATCCAGCCCACCGCCTCAGGGAATCCGTCATTGGCAGGGTGCCTTCGAATCCCAGCATCGGCAGCGCAGCAGCTGTGTCACGCCGGCGTGCCAAGCACTGGCATCTGCTCCCCAGCCCAGGAGGGGAGGGTGCCCACGAGAGGAGGCTGGACTTGCAATACCATGACGAATTCCCCGCAAATAGTTCGCGTAGATGCATAGTACCTCGGCAGGTCGGTCGATCTATTCAGAACCCTAAGAATCCCTACATCTCTAGTTCTAAATCTCAGTGAGACACAACACAATCTGTGCAGATAAATTTCCAAGTACCGGATTGAGCAGAGGATAATGCAGAAGATTCTAACCTTGAAGGCATTCACGAAGCACGCCTCCTTTTCTGCACGAGTCTTCAATAATACTTCAGGTGCGTACTCAAGAGCGTATTCCCTGTAGAACTCAGAAAAGATGCTTGTTTCGGATTCGGAACTCACATTCTCCAACTCCTTCTCGACATCCTCTCCTTCTCGTGGCTTGGCCATCTCCTCTTGTCCGTCCAAGTTCGCCATTGCAGCTCCTTCCTTCAAAACAAAATTGACAAGAAAGAAGTTGAATGGAGAGACGTCGACCATATTACATAAGCTTGAGCATCTTCACTTAATGAATCCATTCTATTCTGAGCACTACAATCCAAATTGTCTCTCTTTCTGTCAGTCATCTCTCCTGACAACTTCTCCAAGTGGTCTCCTGCCAGGCTAATCTGAGGTGGATCTAGATTCATAGGCGGCTTCTCATTAACTCCTAGGGTTTCGCGCCAACGCAGGAAGAAGGAGCTCTTGCATCAAGAATAACCCAGGATCACTTGCCGAAGGCATCACCTGGCTATTCAAAGTTGCGCGACGCAGGGGGTGGTCAGCAGACGACGAGGGAGCTGGCGGAGACGACGACGAGACGACGGCAACGGCGCGCATAAGGAGGGAGCTGCCGGTCAGGCAATCAGCTGACGGTGAGTTGTGCATGCAGGGTATCAATCGGGGGGGGGATAGTGCGGGTATGGTCGGCGGTGGTCAACCGCCAGGTAGGGTATCAACCGGGGCGAGGGGGAGTGCAGGGTATGTGCGGTGTGCATGGTAGGGTACCAACCGCGAAGGAGTGCACTATGCGCGGCCGCGGTGACATGCTCGCAGGGTAGGGTACCAACCGGGGGGCAGTGCAGGGTATGGGCGGTCGTGGACTCATTCTCGCAAGGAAGGGTATCATCGAGCAGCAAGGGAAGGGTATCAACGAGGAGCAGTGAAGGGTATCAACGAGGGTAGGCGCGGCGTTGGACACAGGCACTTCAGTCCTTTATAGTATCATACTAGGGCTCTTTTACTCACAATCCGCATTCAAAACTGACATAATTTAAATTATCAAAAACCAATCAAACATATATTCAATAGTCCGTCACTTTTTTCTTGCTTAACATCTAAAGGCCCAAGAAAGCCGAAATGGCTTTTTGGGGTATCCGTAGGAAAAATAATAAGCCAACTTTGACCATTACAATCTCACAATCGGATAAACATTAACGGTTCAAATTAGACATTCAAGAAAAGGGTCAAGTTAACTTCAAGATCCTACGGTTGGATCTTCTAATCAATGCTTAGATTCAGTTTCTTTGCACCTGAAGTAAAAAAAGGTACTTTTTCATAATTTATACAATTTTATATCAAGGACCTTTAGGGGCTAAGCAATACTTATTTGAAATCAACAGTGCCGTATTTTGCAAACATATTCGCATATTTAATCTATGGATGTGAATGCTAAGATGTGCCCCGATTCCTTCATGACACTTAAAAAAAACGTCATATCATTTACCTCCTCCTGTAAGATACGATCAGTCGTATCTTCATCTTCGTCAACATCTACGAACTTCTCGTTTTGGTCTATCCGCTCCTCGTTTTCAGAACAGTCCTTCAAACCTTTCTCCATCCCATCAAAACTTAAATGATCTACCTCATCTTCCTTCATACCTTCATAGCCATCACCCTAGTAGACAAACAATCAACTCATTAAACTCAAACTGCAATATCTTAATACTAGCAAAAACTCTAGAATACTACCGTACCTGCTTCTCAGAAGCCTGTGCAGCCTCATCACCTCCTAGGTAATAACATAGCGATTCGCTAGATGTCGATCCGCTTCTACCGCGCTCCTGCTCTTCTTCAAATCTATTCAATTCGTTCTCATCTTCAACAGCGTCTTTCTCGGAAATCTCGATCACTGTGTCAAGATTGAGCGATCGCATTTTGAGATTCCGCCTATAGTGGGGCCCGACTTCATCATCGTTCAGATCATAATCAGCAGGGCCTCCCTCATCTCCACTCGACCTAGACGCACCTACCTTTCGCAATGCGCTTCGTTTGCGCGCTTTCGTATTACTAAAACGAGTACCCCCTCTCTTCTTCTTCTTCTTAGGCAACTCTCAATGGATCTCTTAGACCCCAAGCTCACCGCGTCCATATCGCCAAGACTCTAAACAAAAGCACACAGATAGTACCGTCTCAATACCTTACCAACACCAACTAAACGAACAAAAGAAAGAACCACACCATCATCCTACTCCTATTTAAACTAAGTTTTCAAGCCGCCCCTTAACCTAATCTGCGCTGCTGATCATAAATTATTCCGCCAACTATGACGGCTCATGCTCTGCCAAATGTGACAGTCTCTGACATGAGATGCTAATCTATTTTTTGAATTTGCATACAAATGCTCTGACAGTGACGGCCGCCGTCACTTTTCCAATTTTGAGACTGCCAACACTTGCACATTAATAACGCTAATTACAATTGCCTAATGGTATACAATAATTACTCTCCCTCATGGTAATTGTCTGAATTATTCACTCTCTTAACCTTATTTACTTCATTACGACTACCTACTACCAATTTTCACTTATAAACTGCATCATACCTTAGTTGTATCCTTTCTTACATCCACTGTCGATGCTCGTTGCTTCTCTTGCACATCATGGCTTCCGCCTCCTCTGAACCCACTCCAGCGAACGTCGTTGAGATTGTGTCACAGGAAGCACTTGTTCCCATTTGCATGTCCGTAGGGGTTGAAGGTGTCGTAGAGATCACAGCATCGTGGCTTGGAATTCGATTCGGATACGATGCATCTTCACTGTGGTTAGAGAGAGAAGTTCTAGAACCCGTTACTAATGATGTTCAGTACTCCATGGTCGTAGATCCAATCATCCTAGAGAATAATACTACAATTTGGAAGCTTAGAGCTGGAAAGTATCGCCTCTACGGCTTGACGGAGTCCGTCATGAACGCCTCAACAGTTCTCCTGACCCCGCGTAGTTCTTCTACTATTTCCACGGTAGCTCCAGCTCTTGCTCGTGTCAAAGTCGAACCAGGTCTGGAAGTCAGCATCGACATATCCGATTCATCAGAAGACAAGAAGAAGTCTCCTCTGCAGCCATGTCATCTACCGTCTGAAATCCTATTGCAACCTCCTATTAGGGCTAACTATCTAGAAGCCACCACTCCTTTACTTTCATCGCAAATTGTAAAACACAAAAAAATTCTTCCATCCCTCTGCAATCTCGCTAGAATGCCCAGTAGCAAGACTCTCCTCAAAAAAATTGATTTCAAAACCATCCGCACTGTCAACGTATCTTTCTTGCCTCCGTCATTCAATGGCGATGTTCTCTTCATCTTTCCGCCCACTATTCCGTCTGCAAATCACAAGGTCGCGAAGTCCATGGAGGGGATGGATAAACGGTACGACGGTCATGTGTGGACTAGGACGATGACCACCAACATCAGCAATACGCAAGGGTTGTCTTTCCGATACTCCAACTGTGTAGGACATCTACAGTGCCACAAATCGAACTGCGACTTCTTGCAGCGACCTGATCGAGTCGCTGGAGTGAACGATGTGGAGTTTGAAGGCATTACCAAAGACCCCTTCCCAGTAGGCGGATCGCCCCCGCCCACCTCGACGTTGGTCTGTAAGCTTTGCAAACAACCTCCTGTTTGTGTTGCGCCTTGTTCTGCGAAAATCTTTTACGTACTTGGAGAAGATTGTCAAGAGCGTGCATGTGTCCATATAGGAACGCACGAACACCCTGTCAAAGTTGGAGATTATAGATGTGTAAGAAAACAAATAGATGAGTTACTAGAAGAGCATGTTGACCGTAACCCTCAAGCAACCGTTTCCAAAATAGTTATGGAAACCAAAGAAAGACCTGTTAGGTAACTTACTTCTCCGTGACGAAGGTGACCCCGAAACCGCAATCTTTCTCTTGGCGACTAGAACCAGTCTTTTTGAACAATGCAAAGAGTTAAACTCTCCCAAAGATGCGCAATCGTATCTACACTTTTAAGTACTTGCGTAGATATGGCATTCGGATGGGATCACAAAGCTCGGAGGTCTCAAAGAATCGGGCATATGTGCAACGCAACATGTTCCCTGGCCAAGGCGACGAATCCGAGAAAGTCTTCATATTCAAAATGTCGGAGGTCGGTCCCGGTAGCGGTGTTGATCTGGTTCGCCGTATGCGACTGGAGGAAATCTCGCCACGCGCTGGATGATGTTTGACCATGTCAAACGCGCGTTCATGATTGGACCACTATGGCCCGCCACGCGTGCGACTCACGTTACCAACGCATTCTAACCATTGCATGCTGTGATTTTCAGTCAGAGGACAAAGATGCTCAACTCGTCTTCTGGAAGAACCTTAATCATGTGATGGCCAGGAACGGAGTACCCATGCCGCAGTTCCAAGGATTTATGGCCGATAGTGCTCAAGCCAATCGAACGCAGCGGCGCATCATCTACGGCTCGAAACCTGCTTTGTCCCCATGGAAGGCCGCGAACGCACATGTTATTTCCATTGGACGCAGCGATCTCTTGAAAACATACAAAACAATACATTGTGCCCGAATTGCAAGGTCAACACCGGATTCTCTCGTAAGCGATGACAAGGATGCGCGCACCATGGAAGAAGCCGAGACCCGATATTGGGCTATTAGAGCGTGGTGGGCATCTTCAAGGCCACCTCCGAGTTGGGTTAGAACACTTGGGTCATTGGCTTGCGTCTTGGCACTTCGAGATACGAGGCAATGGGGTGGATTTATGGAACTAGTAAGTGTACACTTTACGTGCTACGCTTTTGTTGTTTTCATGCTCTCATCATTGCTTTTGTAATGTTCTCGAGAGAACCAAAGAAATTAGCGCTCTCTTTTTTATATAGTATTAGTTAATTTTTATGTGGATTTATATAATTGTGAATATGAATTAAGTACAATTTTAAGTTATGGATAAAGGCCTAATACGTTTGTACATTACAGAAAAAAAATATTGGTGAAGAACTCGCAGAGATGCCTTCTTGTAATCTTGCGGAGTCAATTCATAACAAGTGGCTGCAAGCGTCTGGCAATAAGGGTAGAGATCTCTACGCCGCAATGCTTGACGATTACGTTCGAGCCTTCCTCCAAGTCGTCGGCTACCATCGCTTTAACAAGGGCGGTGCAAGTGGTTCTGGACCATCCGTAGAAGAACTTCGTCAACGTCTCTATACCGCTCAACGTCGTGCTAATCGATCCGGCAATCCATCTTGCTTCAACAAGGCTGTTATGGACTTCCCTGAAGCAGAAGCTTACTGTACGCGTGACGCCCACTTGGAGGGGGCCGAAATCTTTGGTTCCAGGAAACGTAAGGCTGATGTTCCCATTGGTGCTGAAGATGAAACTCATCGACCTGACACCGTGAGCTACTCACGTCCTCGAATAGGGAGAAGAGTCACACGGGCTCTTGCCGAGAATCTCAGTCCTATCCATGAAGAAGATGAAGTTCAAGAGCAACCGCTGGAGCCGTCCTCTTCTCCTGGACCTAGTATTCAGCGCGTCATTGCTATCCAAGAGACGAGGGTGAATGAGCGTCTATGGCACATTGCTCGTTTGAAGGAATCCTCATCCAAGGCTTGTTGGGGTATTATGGCTAAGACCAGGAAGAAATGCGAATCCCGCATTGTCCAAAACGGAAAGGCGACCGCAGCTCCAACTTACACCGGAGTATGGCAGCGTCCTCAAGAGGGTCCAAAAAAAACTGATCAGTTTTTCTTTTGTCGAGACGACATTGAGCGTTGTGTGAAGGGCAGTCGTCGTAAATGGATTGAGCCGTTCTCTCGAAAACAAGGTCGACCGCCTATTCCCTCAGTTTGGCCCGTGAAGATTGGGACTAATCTCACACTGGATGAAATTGAGGCGTTGGAGAATGCGGGTTTTCGGCTCCCACAAAAGGAACACCTTCCTCTCAACCGCACATTCAATACTTCTGCGCCACCAAGAGACTTGTCACATATTCCTGTGCCGGACAAGGTTGATCTGTACCCCAAATCACGCAAGTCTAAAGTTCTTCGACGCATCAAGGCTGTGACTTCGAAGCACATGAAGAACATTGACTCAGCTCGTGCCATGGAGGCAAAAATACTCGAGGTGACTATGATACCACAACCTGGTTTTGGATGTATCGTTGCTTTGGAGTCGGATTCAGAGTCTATCTATAAACTATCTCTAAGTGAGAACCCTGAGTGTTCTTGCCCAGTGTTCAAAAAAACGATGACTAAGTTAGGACGAAAAGGCGAACCGTATAGACATTGCAAGCACCTATACTTCGTGTTGGTATTGGTATGCAAATTTGATATTGATAGAGACCTCTTCATCCACGCGCCCACCCTCATTTTCAACGAGGTGAAATCCATTCTAGAGCGGGGAATTCTAGACCAAGTTAGAGAGTAGACTACCTCAAGGTCACATTACGTAAACCAACATTCACATCTACCCATTCTACATGTTATCACTGTAATCGTGTGTTTAACACGTTATTTATTTTGATTTCAGCGTTTTACAAAAGTCAATAAATGTATCCCTATTTACAAAAATTTATGAACTGCTATACAACTTCGACTTCCGATTTCGAAGTTATGATATACTAGCCTACTCTGTAAAATTTGTAAATGTCTCTTAACGTTTGAAAACGTGGTTTAAGTCTACCAAATTTCAGAAATTTTAGCCTTATCTCCACGGGTTTAGGAACTCAAAACCACGGTTATAAGTCAAGCATATTCGAATATTCTTGAGAATATTCCAGAAAAAAATAGTAACATATTATTTTTAGAAATTTTTTTGCTAAAAATACAAATTCACCGCTCAAATTTCTGAAACTTGATGGCTCAACGCTCACCGCTCACCGCTCTCCGCTCACACGGTAGCTACGTCCGTCATACACAAATACGTACCTACATATTACATAGAATTGCATACATAAATACCCCTAATAACAGGTATAAATAATTACTACACATGTTTTTGGCAAAAAAACTAAATACAATATTATGATCATGCAGACCTGCAGACCTAAGTAAATAATTTTTACAGAAACTTATATACATACATACCCCTAAAACCATGATAATAAAAATTGTCCATCAAAGTTGACCCAATAGACCCCCTACTTTGACCAGTAAATAACGGTTTTCAAATTTAATTAGTACATGAGATATGAAATCATCACTGAATCAGCAGTTACGTAGTGAATGGAAAACGTACCTTTGAGGCCATCAACTGATGAGACGACCGGGTGTGGCGAATGATGGCTGCGCCTTTAATGCAAGTTCATGACTCCGTTGCCAACGCCGCCCGTCTTCCTCGCGGTCTTCCTCATTTTTTCTTTCTCAGCAGTTTTTTCGCTCTGGTTTTGCTGCTTGGAGTTCGATTGTCTTCTGTGTCTCGCTCGTTTGCTCCTTCCTGCCTTACCGCTCGGTCTCGCGGAGTTCGGTGTCGCCTTATCACTTGTGGCCCGTCGGTCCGTCTTCAGTTCTGTGATGCAGGAGCTACTCGTACGCTGTGAGGAACAGTAGATGTTGAGCGCTACTTCAGTCGTCGAGTTTTGCAGGAAGTACCGGGAGTTACTGAGTTCGGAGGGTTCGTGTGAGTGATTGATGATCGATACTAGTAGAGCTCGGTCTGTGCACCTTAGTTACAAGCGACTGGTGAGGGTGGCGACGTCGGAGGTGCTTGGAAGAGTAGACAACAGACTCCGAGTGATGTTTTCTTGCGCTGGGGATGTTTTATGAGCACTGTAACTGTTCCGTCGAGGTGTCATTAGGTCATGTCTGTTTTGCTTTGAGTCTTCTCTCTTCTTCAAACTAGTTTCTGCTGCAGTGTTAGGTGGTGGGGACTTGATTGTAGTCGGCGTTTTAACCACCTAGGAAGTTGCTGTAGAAGCTTGGTTGAGCGAAGTAGAAATGTCCGAGAGTGGCGGAGGAAGTGGGGATGTTCCTGCAAGGGTGTGCCTGAGTGTGTATGACACAGGAGTCAATAGCGAGGACGATGGAGTGTGCAATCTCAGAGTTAAAGAGGTTGATACGGTCTACAAGAAGACTGCTGTGCAGATGAGTGCGAAGCAGCCGTATGCAACCAGGAGCCTGAAACCGACAATGCCAGGTATAGAAGCAGGGACGTCTGCAGGCTCGAAATAGAAGAAGAGAAAGAAGCAAGGAGGAGGACAACACCAAGTGTGGACGAGGAAAATAACGCGAACGAAGAACGATGAAGGGGAGGAGCAGGAGACAATCTCTATGTACCTGCGGAGTGCGGACACCGTAATCGACGTCTCCATCAAATCACCTGCGAAGAGGAAGAAAACCTCGAGGCGCCAGTGCAGGGTGAGTGACTCTGCGACCTCTAATGGCACTGTTGCGGCAGGAACCATGCAATGCACAGCCTCCTCCGAAACGCTCGAGGAGTTGAACCAGTCAGGACGCTCCAAACCTCGAACGGTGGACGAGCACGCGGGTAATTTGGAGAAGACGGAGTTACTGGATAGCGGTGTCCAAAAGCCCGTGACAGAAGTAGCCCGTCGCAGCTTGCAGAAGATACTAGAAGCCGAGGAGCAGCCCCCTGTTCCAGCAATTGAGGCATGTACAACATTTCAGGAAGGTAAGAATTCTGAACTTTCATTGTCTCTGGTATAAATCTATGATGTGTGTTGCAATTCATTCAATTGTTACGTTGGCTCCAACTGCAGGGTTTACTTTCCCAGGTGTTGAGGCAGAAACTGCCAACGACAATGTGGCTCCATGTCAAACGACATCAGAAGGCCCAAATGCACCTCCGGTTCAAGACATAGCAGCCATTCAAGGAGAAGACGTGGCCGAAGATGGAGCAAATCAAGAGCCTGTGAAAGACAAGGTGCCCGCAGAGGTGGAGACACTTACACATCCGGAATTGGAGGGCCCAGCGGTGGAGAGGGAGACAGGGTCAGCAGATGAGCCGTCGCTCAATATTTACGCGGAGCAGAGACATGAAGCAGCGATAAAAGCGAGCAAACCTGCACCGATCCCTGAACAACATCACGGCAGAGAACAGGGAGTAAAAAATAACCGCGAGGCCTAACCAAATAATTCGCTGACCTCGGACGTTCGAACTGAAGCTGCGTTGTTTTCCACAATTGAACTGACTAATGTGGATAAGAATCACGCAGGAGCCTCGCAGATAGTTTCTGTACCAGTACGAAAACAGACAGACAAAGCCGTGAGGATTGAATTTCCTCCCACGGAGATAGAACCCACAGCTGATGAAGTTGAAGCGCCTCCTGCAGTGGGAGTTCAATTCCTTCAAACGGATGCGGAGATGGCGAGCCCTCCGGTCCAGACGAAGCCTAAGCCATGTCAGCTCACTGTAGCCGACTGTTTGGCGGAGTACAGGACCAGATCAAGAAGCCCATCACCAATTCCGCAATGTGCAGCTCAGGGGACTCCCAGCTCCCGCCCACCAAGGCACAGTCAGAGTCGGGGGAATACGTCCCCTCCAGTGCCGAAGTTGGTTCCCACGGTGTCACCTACGAAATCAACAGCGAAGGGAGAAAAGACAGGAGAGCAGAAACTATACCTCGACGCCATTCTCAGTAAACTCTCGCCTCTTGAGCAAGCAAGGTACCTGGGGGCGAAGGCAGAGGTAGGACCCTTTTTTACATTACTTCCTTTTAGACTGGCAGTCATGCAAGGACACTAGTGTACTTTTAGAATTTTCCTTTCTTTCTAATACTTTGTCTCTCACATAACACCCGGTAAACTGCAGATGTTGGAGGAAAAGCTGGGAGGAGCAGGAGCAGACGAAGGGCAGACCAGGAGTCCGCAGAAGAGTGGGAAATCGATATCGAAAAGCCAGGACAAAATGCCGACTGCTGCATCACCGCCGGAGCCTACAGAGCAATCAAAGAAGGACTTGAGGCGGCAGAGGAAGGCGGCCAAGAAACAGGCCGAAATGGAGAGCATAGAGCATGCTATGCGAGATTTGGAAAAGAAGAAGGCACTACTCCAGGCAGGAGGTACGAAGAAATCAAAATCGCAAGTCTCCTCCCCTCGAGAGAGCAGCAAGGGCCAGCCATCCAAGCGCACTGGTCACACAAGGGACGCATCGAAGGAGGGCCTGCAGGTAAGCCCAATCACAGTGGGGAGGAAAAAGCAATCCCATTCAATAGATTCCTCGCCTCTTAGTTTGCCTAGCGAAAGCAACGTAATCAATGATTTCCATTCCATAGGCGTATGGGACACTGTGAAGGATGTTCCACCTTGCGAAGTTAATGCGGAGGGCCAACCGATTGGGAGATTCTGGAAGCATATGCAGAGTTACACGCATAATCGAGCTCCATGGATTTTCCCCTGGGACGTCTCTTGGCCATCGCAGGACAAGGCATTGAAGAGAGCGTTTGCGAATAAGGTCATGTCCTTGTATCCGGGTAATTATGACATTGACTATGTGTTAGAAGATGTAGCAACAAATATTAGGCAAAGGAGGCAGAGAACAAGAAATCATATGAAGAAACATAACTCAAAAAAGTTTACTCCCATCGCTCATGGTCTAACCGTGAAGGCCTGGAATAATATTTGGGTTTCATCTCTAACCGGTCATACCAGGAAAAGTCTAACAAATGCAAAAAAGCGGCCAATGCAAGGACAGAAAGAATGGGATACACTCACCGACTCGGTTCGCTGGGAGTGGCAGGTTCGATCAAGAAATTTGTAACTAGCCACCATCCTTTTGCATTTACAATTTGCTTATGATCTGATGTGTAGTATTTCTATTTCGACTTCCCATATCTACTGTTAGCAGGGTGGTAGTAGGTGGGTATTCCACAAGTCGGTGGGCTTCTGTCGAATTGTTGAGACAGCTCAAAGTCTAAATGCAGATATTTCGCCAGTCATGTGCTTACTTTTATGGAGCTGAATGGTACGTAGGTGGGCATGTCTGAATTGGATATTGCCGGCTTGCCGCTGTTATGTATATGGGCATGTTTGAATTGAATATTGCCGGCTTGCCGCTGTTATGTATACAGATCTCTGGACTGACATGTGACAGCTCTGTTCGCTGTGTAGGAGGAGGAGTTTAAGAGGGTGCCTACGGAGGACGAGGTTATCATAGCCAAACGAGAAGGATTTCGTCCCCTCTTTGACATGATACGGAAGCGCTACAAACAGAAGGCAGGAGATAAGGAAGAGGTTCTGGCAATTGAATATGCAGGAACTTCGAAATCGGGCCAAACCAAGCCCCGGACTCAGAAGACTCGGAATTCTGATGACACGGAGGAGGAGAGTGCGAGGACCTCGTCTGATGACGACGAGGAGGGCGACAGCGTTAAAGAGGCCAGTTCAGGAGGTTCCGGGTCTACGAAGTCAGGTAGCAGCGAAGAGGATGGGGAGAACGACGGAGAAGATGCGGATGAGCAGTCCAAGGGCTGCGGGTCTGAGCGGGAGGAAGATACGCATCGAGAGGAGCCACAGTCATCATCGGATGAGGGGAGTGTCAAACCTCATTTTTTCGTTTTTGCCCCAATTTGGTCCGGATAGTGCTTAGTAGTAGTTAAATAGGATAAATAACGCCCTGGTAACCGGCTATCCGGGTAATAACCGGGTAGGGTTAGCTTAGCCAGGGACCTGCCTATCCGGGAGCATCCTAAAGCTTAGTGGGCAGGATAGGATAGCGGAATTTCTAAACCGCCTTTTGTTTCGTAACCTTTGCTTTTAAAACTCGTGCACGGACTCACCGTGCCTAGGCCGAGCACTGAGAGCCCGGGTATGGCTTAGCCGACCGATCTCGAGTCTGTCCCAACCCGGGAAGGCATATGCTGACCCGGTTATGTGCCTACCGGGCATGAGAGGCCCGGGTACGATCTGCCCGGGCATGACCCGGACAGTCATTGCCCGGCCAGCCATGGTCCGGCCCGGCCATGGCCCGACCGGCTATGGACCGACCGGTCATGGCCCGATCGGGCATAACCCGGCCGGTTCTCAACGGCCGGGGAGGCCGCCGGGTGGAAGGACGGGCCGGGCGGTATAACTTCCGGCGGCGCCGACCGTCCCGGGCTGACAAGCCCGTGATCAATGCGCCGCCAAAAGGTACCGCCATTGTCACATCCCTTTCCAAAGGATGCCCGAACACCGTGGTGAGCCGAGAGGACCCCGGGAGTGACGCCCCGGGCTTGGCAAGAGACAAGGTGAAGTGACCAAGGGGAGTCCCGAGCAAACAGCACGCAATGGCGTCGTGCTCGGGACGAACTTGGTGGCGTGTCTTACATGGTTGGAAACCTTGTTTGAGCACGCATCCATGGGTCCAAAGAACGCGCGATTTGGAGTTGTGAGTCATGAGATATGACTCTCCAAAGTTGGAGCGCGTTCCGGGACACTCCGGGACTCGGGAGTGTTGCCTTTCGGGACTCAAAATGTCGTCCCTCATGGATGGCGGCATGTTGCATGTCTTTGGAAAGCTCTAGACAAGAGCTTTCCAAAATGCTAAGGCTCGTGAGGAGCAAAGCAATGCTTTGGGAGATATGGCTCTCCAAAGCATCGGGACTTCGGGACTCCGGGACTGCTGCCTCCCGGGACTCCCGAATGTTCAGAGGAGCATAGCTCCCACATGGAAGCTCCGATTGGGACAAGTGAGGAGTCTATCGACATCTACTTGAAGAGTAGATGTCGAAAATGGGCTCGCACGTCCCATTTGGATAACTGAGCTACAAGTTAGCCCGAGAAGAAGATACGGCCCGTTTTTGAGGCTAAGGCAAAAACGGGTGGTCTTCCAAAACAAAAGTGTGTCACGGAAGGCCCCTCAACACAAGAGGGGGGGGCCTACCGAAGACTCCAGAGAGTACTATGAGGAGGGGTGGTCTCCCTCCTCACTTGCACATGGTGCCTTGAGGAGCCGGGGTGGCTCGAAGGGGTGAGGCTTGGGATGGGGCCTCACTCCCGCACCTTGTGGAAAATGGAGAGTGCTTTGGAGCATCTCTAAACATGGGGTTGGGAAGTGTCCCTCTCCAAGTTAGTCCCCGTGATAAGTAGTGCCGGTTCCCGGGAGTGACCGGGAATGGCTCAAGAAGGTGAGGCATGGAAAGGAAGCCTCACTTCTACATCTTGGGCATTGTGGGATGCTCTTGAGCATCCCGCAACATTGGGTTGGAAAGAGTCCCGCTCCAAACTAGTCCCCGGGAAAACTAGTGCCGGATTCCGGGAGGATTTCCGGCAAAGTCCCGAATGGGGTGAGAAACAAGAGTGGAAGGGGACTAGTGGGAAGTTGGAAAATGGATAAGGGCGGTTAGCTCCGGGGGTGAGTAGTGCCACCCTTGGGAGCTTGGACATGTGTGGAAGGCCGCCCCGTGCCACCAAGTGGCATGCCCATGTGTTTTGTGGGAGTTCCGGTTTAGGAGTACCGGATAATGAGTTATGGAGTCAAGGTGGGTTGGACACCTTGACTTAGAATGGTGCTAACATTGTGTGTGTGGGGCACATGCAAGTGTTAGCAAAGTCGTGGCCGGTTGCTACCAACTAAGTGAGCCGTGATTCCGCTACCAAGTAAGGCTCACTAAGAAAAAGAAGAGTTGGAGTAATTAGGGTCGCGACAGCCATCCACCTCCCCCACTCCGTTGTCTTTAGCGGCCAAATTCGGCCGTTACCCTCCTTTTTCTCCTCCTCCTCGTTTTCCGTGCCTCCGCCGACTCTGCTTTGCTCCCGGTTGTGCGCACGCACGTTCTCACGCTCCACGCGGCCGTCCCATACGCCATAGCCCGAGAAGGAGAGTACGGAACCATGGCCGAGAGAGGAGCCAGCGAACCCGGAGTAAGATCATCCAGGCTGGCATTCCGATGGCGGAGGATGCCCGAGCACAGTTGGTGCAGGATCTCACGAGGATGGGGTGCGCGGGGTTGTATTGGGTGCCCTGGAACGTGGAGGATGCAGAGATCATCGAGGAGGCCGCGTCCGGATAGGATCCACCGACCTTTGCAGACAATCCTGTCCGGGCCAAGCCGCACTTTTGGCAGGAGGCGTGCTGGAGGGTGACGTATGGCTTTCCGGATTCCTCCACCGGGTACATCCAGGTGAGGAACGACCCCTCCCTCGGAGGAATGTTCCACAATCCCGCGCATGAGCACGACGGCTACCGGGTAGAGGATTGCGCAAATGCTCGGGAGCGGCGTCTGCTGAGGTTCCTGGCACCGATCCTCAACCCGGAGAAGCCACAGTTTGTGTCGAACCGACTCCTGAAGGCAATCATGGAGTCCTACCTGGGACGGAAGCGCGTAGGATGGGGGCACATCCTCGAGGAGGTGGTCGTCCGGGCCTCAAGAAGGCTACCAGTGTGAAGGGTCCCCCCCCGCGCACAAGACGTATACCACCCGTACGCGCATTACGAATGCCTCAATCCGGGTGAGATCACCCTTCTCGGGATGCTCATGGAGGCGACAGACATGTTTCCCGGGAGCGGATCCCGAGGTGGGAGTCTCTGCTGCGGCCAAGCCGCTCCTGCGATGCCCGCCCGGAGCGGGCACTCCCGCCTCCTCCACCTCCCGCACCACCCGGACCGCCGGGCCCAGAGAGCGAGAGGCCGCGAAGAACAGGAGATGAGGCACCCCGGCCAGGAGATGGAGGAGCGCCAGGACCTGGTGCAGGAGGAGCAGCCATCCTCCGGCAGAGGGAGGTCGCTCCACTATCCCGCCCGGAGGGAGCCACTACACCCCGGCCAGCCACCAGCCACCGGATGGCAACCCGGAGTGGAGCTGCAACCGGGTCAAGCCACCAGAGCCCGATCCTACCCGGCCTGGAGGAGAGCTCCCCAGTAGCCATGGCAACCCCTCCGACCTCTGCAAACGCCTCCCCACCACCTCTCAGACCGGTGCAGGGAAACGACAGTGACGGAGAGGAGCTCCCCGTCCTACACCGGAGAAAATCCGGACGGGTACTAAGGTTTGTAGAGGCAGAGGCTTCCTCTCCCCCGGTAAGGCAGGAAGTAGCTGTTGTAGCACAACCAGGAGAGGCCGAGGCGGAAGGAGCACCCCTTCGAGGAGATCCTACCCCGGAAGCACCTACTCCGACCCGGGGAGTACAGGCCGAGAGCATACCTGCCGGACTTCTTCTCCTAGCAGACAGTCCGGTAGGTGACACAGTGCCCCCGCCAGCTGCAGGGGAAATTGAGTGGGGAGATCCAACTTACGCCAAGAAGAGGAGGGCAGACCTCCCCACCGAGAGTCCTCGACCCCGGGTTCGGAGGAAACTTACCCGCCCCAGGGAGGACATTGCCGCGATCCCTGCTACTTCCCCTACTGTCCGGGCCGAGCCCCTCGAACCAGTCGTCAGGGCTATTCCGGCCATACAACGACCCACCTCGCCCGGGGAAGGAGAAGCCCGGAGGAAAGGTAAAAGGGTGATGGAGGAGGCCTCCGACTCGGAGGAGGAGGGGGCGACTGGACAGTACTCTCCTGTCCCCACTACCCGGGCACAAGGAGAGACGGCACCGGGCAACACCGACCGGTTACCCGGGTGGGAGGATTTCACCCCGCGGAGGCAGGAGATCGACCTACACCTCCCGGTACCCCCATTCCGGATAACGGAGGAACACCCCTTGCAACCGATCGCCCACGCTTTGCACGTATGCACGCAGGAGCATCTGCAAATGCATAAGGCCTTGCGCGGGATATCGGTGGCTCTCCGGACTGGCCAGGTGGAGCGGTACCCCGACATGGTGCGGGAGCTAGTCCAGGAGAATGCGGCAGCCCGGGCCAGTAGCAACGAGGGGTCCCTCATCATCCTTCGGCAAGCCCGGGAAATTCAGCAGTTGGAGGAGGAACTGTCTAAGCAGCAGGGGTACGCTCGACAGCACCTTTTCGGGCTCAGGAGATTCCTGTATGCACCCGGAGAGGCACAGCTGAAGGCTCAGCTGCTCGACGCCCAATTCCAGGCATCGGGATCGGACCTCCCAACCCGGATGGCGGCATACATGAAGAAGGCCGCAGAGAGGATGGAAGGAGCCCTCCAGGAGATGAGGGCCCTCATCGGGGAAATGGCTAAGGCTTTTCCCGGAGAAGCACCCCCACCGGAGGTAGTGGAAAACCCTCCTACCCAGGTAGTATCTGAGTCGGTGGAGGCTGCCCGGGCAGAGGAAGAGGACTCTGCCGACCCCGTAGCTATGGAGGAGCCGGCCCTGCCCACGAACTTGAGCCCGGAGAAGACCCCTGGAGAGACAGGGTCTTTGCACCCCCTCGGCAAGGACATTCCGGAGAGTGCTGAGGCGAGCCTTGAGGGCATGCCCCCAGTCGAAGAAGAGGTTTCCCGGGTAGTCAAGGAGGGTATTTCCCGGGCAGTGGAGGAGGTTTCTCGAACAGTAGAGGAGGATACCCGGGTAAGGAATCCCTCTCCCATCCCCCCGGACCGGACCGTGGACCCCGACAGCAGGAGTCCTATCCCTGCCACGGAGGCCACGATCCAACCAGGACCGGAAGGGGAAACCGATACCCGGCAACCCGGACTAGGCGTAGAGAGGCCGCAGACACCCCCCTGCCCGGATTCAGTCGTCCCATCGGAGCCTTCTGACCACGGGGCCCTCCCCGAGAAGGCACTGCCCGCGGAGATCATCCCCCTCATCCCCGAGGACTTGATCGAGGTCCCGGAGATCGGGGAGTCACTCCCGGACACCTCAGCCCCGATGCCTTCAGGAGACACTGAGATCCTTGGGAGTGAAGATACCGCCCCAACACTCCAGGAGGCCGGGAACGAAGAAGAGGAGGTCAATTCCCAACCCGGGTTGGGAATGCCGGAGGTCGGCGCCTCCGAGACTGCCGAGGCTGCGAGGTCGGAGGAGCGTGACAGGAAGAACTAGGACCGAGATGGGTGTTGGCGGATACATCTGACCGGGAGGGTTAGGTTAGATTTGTATGCCTTTATTGCGAGTAGGGGAATGACGGCGTTAGGGTGTCAGAGGTTAGATTTAGAAAGATTCCCTGGTATGGGGTTTTGTCCTCTTCTGGAATGCCAGGGAGGATCCGCTACATAGTCGAGGGAAGGATACTCCCTCAGGGTCTTTTTGTGATTTTGCAATACCCTAATCCAGTGCAAGTACGCCTCTTTCTCATTTTCCCTCGTGTGTGTGTGTGGGTGTGGGTTTGTGCAAACTTTCTTGTTTGCCTGTCTTGTCTGCTGGGTCGGGGTGTTTGCCGAGTTCAGAGGACCCTTGCTGTCCGGGCAAGAGGTAACGGTTCCGTCTTTGAGCGGAGAGTAGTGAGGAGAGTAGAGAAGCTGACAGGAGAGGAGTGCGGCCGATGAACGGCACTTCTCACTGAGGGCACCGATTCGGCCTATCCGTGCAGCATTCAGGATTACGGCGGCCAGGAAGGGATTCCTGCCGCTTAACCGACTCCCGAGGCCGCACTCGGTTGAGTCCCCCTGGATTGCTGAAGTCCGGGTAGGCTGGTTAGTGTTTAGGTGATAGTGGTGAACTCCGGGTCAGTCGCACCACCTCCCAGTCCAGTAACCCGGAATCCACTACCCGGGTAGTGAGTTTTGATAACCGGACCATAGGAGAACCGGATACCGACCTTTGTGACATGCGCGTGGATCTAGAGTCCGGGCGTAGAGGGAAGTATAAGGGAAGTTCCTAACAGGGTAAGGAGAGAGAATGTCTTGGTGACCTTTCCGGTCACGTTAATCAATGTGGTCTAACCCCTCCACTTATCTAAATCCGGGGAAACCCCTCTGAGGTGAATACAGAGGCTAAACTAAACCACAAAGACTAAAATCCCCTCCTTTCTCCTGTCCGGGTAGCTTCTTCCAGGACAGGATACGGGGTACGGGGGTGATAGGACAGGACCCGGATAGCACAAATCCGGGTTAGCTAACTGGTGGAAATTGTTTTTCTTGCACTTCACAGGATCTCCGTGGAACGAATACTCGGGTTCTTGTTTGGGAAACCTCTTTTACCGCGAAAAAGGGTTATCCGGGCACGAATCGGAAAAGCACGTTACGACACGATAACTTTTGGCGCCGCTGCCGGGGATCCTAAAGCTGCAAGTTCGACATTTCTGCCAGGAGAGAAGGAGATTCACGCTGGAGGTTCTGGTGACGAGATCGAAGCTCACTCATATCGTCTTGCAGGTTGGAGTTGCAAGTGCGAGCCAACCGCAAGTCTAGAAGCCGCCGGAGGAATACTCGGTGTACTGCTTCATGACTCGAGGGCAGACGGGTGAGCCAAGTGGAAGTCGAGTTACCCGGGCAGCCAGGAGAAGGGCTACAGCCGAGATCGAACAGCTCGCTCAAGCTCGCGAATTTGCTTACGAGGAGGAGGAGATTCACTACGCATCCCCTCATGAGGAGGTCGTCGTCCCGGTTACGGTAGAGGTGGTTCCAGTACCAGCACCCCCATCCGAGAGCGACACACCGAGCTCCCCTCCGGGAAGCGAAGGACCGCCCAGTCCGGGCCGAGTCGACCCCGGACCCATGGACCCTTACCCTGTCCTTCCACTCCGTCGCGCACCACTCACCCGGCTGAAATATAGCCGCTTCGCAGGTGATGGTGGCAAAGACGTGGATGATTGGGTCGAGGAGTTCGTGGCCACCGCTGATGCTAACCTGGAGGACCCGGAGTCCAGACTCCGCGTCTTTTCCGGGTTGCTGAAGGGTGAGGCGTTGAAGTGGTACAACGATGTACCCGCGGAGGTGAAGGTCAACTGGGATCAGCTGAGGATAGCCTTCCTTCATGCGTTCCGGGAAGCCGGAGGAGAAGCGCGGGCCCTGATGCAACTGGGGAAAGTCCGGAAACGCGAGTACGAGTCCGTTCGGAAGTACGAACAGAGGGTGAAAGCCCTCATGAACAAGGTGGCCTTCGACATCGCTCCGATGGTGGCGGTCCAGTGGTACGTGGGCGGGCTACCGGAGGATATGTCCTTCCAGATCCGGAGAAGCAAACCGGAGACGCTCCGGGAAGCTATGGACGCTGCCCTGGACTACGAGGACTCCGCTCAAGCCCTTCGTAGTAGCCGCAGGAAGGGGAAGGATAAGAAAAAGGAGATGGGTAAGAAGAAGAAGGACACGGACTCGGACAGTTCCGCGGGTAGCGACGACCCGGACTCGAACGACCCGGATAGCTCGGAGAGCGAGGAGGAGGCCAAACCGGAGAAGGCAAAGAGTTCCAAGAAGTCTAGTTCCGCCACGGTCAAGGTGAAGGTTGAGAAGGAAGATGGTCTCAAGAAAGTCCTGGCGGAGCTCGAAGCTATCAAGGTGAACATGGCCGAACTCCAGAGTGGCCGCAAAAATCCTCCGACGCAGAGAGCTAATGTGTGGTGCTCCAAGTGCAAGGAGTACGGGCACAACCCCACGGAGTGCCCAAACACGTCCACCAGGAGGTCCTCGAAGTGGACTGACCCCCAGACTGGGGTCAGATACGTGCTGGCTGACGAGGAAGAGGAACCGGAAGAGGAGGAAGTAGTTACCCTGTACCATGTTCACGCAGGGTATGGGCGCGGCCGAGGTGTCACCCCGCGTTCCGGAGGCAGGTCCTATCCAGCTGCGCCAGGAAGGAGTCTACCCGGACAGCCATCCGGGCAGCCCCTCACTGGCACTTACCTGGATTACGTCATCTGCTACCGATGCGGGAGGAGAGGGCATTATGCCAGTGGCTGCGACGTACCCGACGTCGAGCCCGGTGCCCCGAAGAACTTACCCTGTCAGGGCTGCCACGAGTATGGACATAACCTCGAGGGTTGTCCGAAGAAGCCCCCTCCGAAGGTCATCTACAAGTCAGCGCAAACCCCTCCGCGCTCTCAGTCCGGCCTCAACTACGGTTCCACTGCCGGCATAGAGAACCCGGATAAATGAGGGTGCGAGGTGGAGCTACCTGGCGAACAGGAGGCCACAGTCAATAAAGTCTCCACGCGTAGCTCCACCCAGGAAAAGAGCAGCACAGGCTCGAGGCGACAGAAGAAGGCGATCCGGGAGGCCAACCGGAAAGCCCGAGAAGATGAAGAACCCGGGCAGGAAGAGGAAGACGAAGAGCCTACCCGGGTAGACCTACCGGCACCACCCCTAGCAGACGCAGAAAAAGGGGTGGAACCCACCAAGCTCGATCGTGACATCAGCGACGAGGTCAGGACGGACCTTGCCGCAACTCGGGCAGATCCTGACTGCAGGGTTGTTCATTTCCAGGACAACCCTGTCGTGATCAAACCCGGACCCCAAGTGCGGGTCGACGAGTACGATATCCTGCAAGATATCAAGGACACGCAGGCCAATGTGACCATCGGATAGCTTCTCCACGATAACGCCAATTATCAGAAGACTGTCCGGGAAGCCTGGATTCAGCGCCGGAAGAAGAGATACAAGCTTCCTTCGGTCGCGGTAAACTTTGCACAAGTGGAGGATTTCGGTGCACCCGAGCTACAGGTGGAGGTTGACGGCTGCATCATCCCCGATGTCCCAGTAGATGGTGGATCCGGTGTAAACCTGATGCTGGAAGACACGGCTTACGACCTCGGGTACACTACCCTGGAAACAACCCAGTTGGTCCTCCGCATGGCTGACCAATCCCGGGTAGCCCCGGTGGGGAGGCTTTCCAGGGTTCCCACCATCATAGGGGGAGTTACCTACCCCCTGAACTTTGTCATTATCCGGGTAGCAACCGGGCGACCTTTCGGGATGCTTCTGGGTCGGCCCTGGCTCTACATAGCCCGGGTAATAGTGGACTGGGGCGAGAAAGAATTCCGGGTCGGAAAGAGGCCAACCCTCATCATCCCCTGGATGCATTCTGCCCACGAAGGCGAGACATACGAATCTGACGGCTACACCACAGGGTGGTCGGACACAGAGGAATCCAACACGCAGGCCAGCTACTTGGTGAGCGAATTCTCCGGCTTGGTAGAGCGGGACTTTGAATTCCCGGATTCAGTGACGGAGGAAGGGCGAGAGCTTGCTGCAGATGAGGAGGTTGAGGATAGGGCGGAGATGGACGACAGATCCCTTGGGGAAACCTGCGTAGCCCTATCCGAGAAATGGATACGTAAACAGCTTGCCGACCCCGCTGGACAACCCTGTCGACTCACGGCGGAAGGAGTCATCCCCTGGGGAAACCTGGGAATAACCCCTGAAGAGGCCGAACCCGAGCAGGTTAAAGGCATCGTGTCCCCTAAGGATTTTGAGGAGATCGAGGCTAAACCCGGAAAGAAGTTTTTCCTGGGCAAGACCCTGACTGCCCGGGAAAAGGGCGAGTACAGCACCCTGCTAACCGGGTTTGCCGATGTGTTCGCCTGGGCACCTGCAGACCTCCGAGGTATTCCGCCGCAGCTAGGAGAGCACCAAATCGATCTGGTGGAAGGAGTTAGCCCGGTTCGCCAGCGACAGTACCGGCTTAACCCGAAATACTCCCTGATGGTGAAGGAGGAGATTGACCGGCTACTGGAGGCCGGATTCATCTACCCGGTTAACAACACGGAGTGGGTGTCCCCGATTGTGGTGGTGCCGAAGAAGACCGGGGCGGACGGGAAGGTGAAGATCCGGGTTTGCCAGGACTTCCGTAAGCTCAACGCCGCCACCAAGAAGGATTACTTCCCGCTCCCGTTTACCGACATAATCCTGGATCATGTGGCCGGACAGGAGCTTTACAGTTTCCTGAACGGGTTCTCCGGGTACAACCAGGTCTCCATCCGAGAAAGTGACTAGCTTAAAACGACTTTCACTACGGAATGGGGGACCTACGCGTTCAACCGGATGCCGTTCGGGTTGTGTAACGCCCCGGGCACCTTCCAGCGGCTCATGATGGATATCTTCAAGGACTTTCTCCGGCATTTCCTAGAAGTATTCATTGATGATTTCGCAGTGTTCGGAAAGCGGGAGAATCACCTGGAGCACTTGCGGAAAACCTTCCAGCGCTGTAGGGAGACCAACCTCAAACTTTATCCCGGGAAATGTTTTTTCGGAATGGAGACCGGGTTGCTACTCGGGCACGTGGTGAGCCGGAGAGGACTGCAGGTGGATACGGACAAGGTCAGTGCTATCCTGACACTAGCCCCACCGCGGACGGTTAAGGAGGTTCGCGGGTTCCTGGGATGCGTGGGATATTACCGGCGCTTCTTCGACGGATATGCCCGGAAGGCTGCCCCGTTAACGGCCTTGCTGAAAAATGATGAGCCCTTCCTGTGGAAACCGGAGAGGCAAGCCGCTTTCGAGGACCTGAAGCAGCAGCTAACCCGGGCACCTATCCTGGCACCTCCGGATTGGACCCGGGAATTCCATGTTACCCTGGACGCCTCGGGGTGGTGCCTAGGAGCCATCCTGTGGCAGCCGGATGAGCAGAAGAGGGAGAGGCCTATCTACTACGCCAGCCGACAAATGAGTTCAGCAGAGAGGAATTACACCACCACCGAACGCGAGGCCCTGGCTGTAGTCTATGCCTGTAAGAAGTTCCGGCATTACCTCCTCGGCTATCGGGTGATCTTTCATACGGATCATGACTCGCTCAAGTACCTGGTGAACAAGCCGGACCTCTCTGGACGGATAGCCCGGTGGATACTCCTGTTACAAGAGTTTACCTACGAGGTTGTCGTCAAACCGGGTAGGGCAAATGCCAATGCCGATTACTTGTCCAGGATGCGAGGCGAGCCGGCCCTGGAAGACATTTCCTCCCTGTTCCCCGACGAATTCCCGGATAGCCAGGATAGGCAGGACGTTGCTGTGCTGCAAGTGGAAAGCGAGGCACTTTCCGAATTCCAGGAGATCCGGGATTACCTCCTGACCCAGCGCTACCCCGCGGGCATGAACCGGGAAGAAAAGAGCGTCTTCCAACACCGCGTGGCTCCATACACTCTGATCAACGGAGTCCTGTTTCGGATGGGAGCCGATGACAGGCTGCGCCGGTGTTTGGAACCCGGAGAGCGGAGGCAGGTGATGGAGGCCTTACACGCGGGAGATTCCGGAGGGCACCTAGCCGCCATGAGTACGGTTAACCGTATTAAGAGTGCGGGGTATTGGTGGCCCTTCCTAATCCGGGATGTCCGGCAATACGTCCAGCGCTGCGACCAATGCCAACGGACAGGACAACCGGGTTTCAGGAACCACTGGCCCCTGACTCCGATTTTTCCCCTGGCCCCTTTTGTAAAATGGGGAATCGACTTTGTCGGTCCGATCGCCCCCATTACCAAAAACCGGAAGCGCTACATCATACTCGCGACCGATTACGCCACGAAGTGGGTAGAAGCCCGGGCAACCCGGGGGAACGATGCCAGGACAGCAGCGTCATTCCTGTTCGAGGAGATCATGATGCGGTTCGGCCATCCCCTGGCACTGGTCAGTGACCGGGGAGCGCACTTCATCAATGATGTCATCGAGGACATCACCACCAAGTATGCGATCCGGCACCGCAAGACAACCCCGTACAATCCCAAAGCCAATGGTCAGACAGAGCGGTCAAATGGTACCATCGGCAAAATGCTCAACAAGATGGTATCCGCGCATAAGACCGATTGGGATAGGAAATTGGCCTCCGCAGTTCACGCGTACAACACGGCGGAGAAAACAACCACCGGAAAGACCCCATACTTCATGGTCTTCGGTCAGGAAGCCATTCACGGAGTTGAGCTTGCGGTAGAGACTCACCGGGTTATGGCTACAAGGCTCGGACAGGAGGGAGACGACAAACCGGAGAGGTTACAAGCCATCGACGCCTTGGAGGAGGGCCGAGCAGAAGGAATAAGTCGAAACCGGGCAGTTCAGGAAGATCGGAAAAAGAAGTATGATGCGAGGCTTCCAGGGGACCATGGAATCCGAGAGGGCGGGCTAGTACTCCTGTACGACAGCCGCCATCAGAACTTTCCGGGTAAGCTACACACCCGCTGGATGGGCCCTTACCGGGTAGCCCAAGTGTTTCCCAACGGATCCCTCCAGTTGGAGGATTTACAGGGTAACCGCATGGATACGCGCGTGAACGGGTCGAGGGTGAAACAGTACCACCCGGAGGAGTTAACGGATGAGGAGGTTCTATCAGGGGAGGACGAACCCCCACAGCACGAATCCGAGTAACTGCGATTCCGGGGGGGGCTGAGTGTTCGCGAGGACGCTCACAGATGAAAAAGGGGTAATGTCAAACCTCATTTTTTTGTTTTTGCCCCAATGTGGTCCGGATAGTACTTAGTAGTAGTTAAATAGAATCAATAACGCCTTGGTAATCACCTATCCGGGTAAAAACCGGGTAGGGTTAGCCTAGCCAGGGACCGACCTGCCCGGGGACATCCTAAAGCTTAGTAGGCAGGATAGGATAGCGAAAGTTCTAACCCGCCTTTTGCTTCCTAATCTTTTCTTTTGAAACCCGGGCACGGACTCACCGTACCTTGTCCGACCACTGAGTGCCCGGGTAGGGCTTAACCGACTGGTCCCGGGTCTGCCTCAAACCGGGAAGGCATAAAATGACCCGGGATGCCCCGATCGGGCATGTACCAACCGGGTATGAGAGACCCGGGTACGATCTGCCCGGGCATGACCCGAACGGTCAGCGTCCGACCAGCCATGGTCCGGCCCGGTTATGGCCGGCCCGGCTATGGCCCGGCCGATCATAACCTAACCGGTTATTACTCGGCCGGTTATCAATGGCCGGGGAAGCCGCCGGGTACAAGGACGGGCCGGGCGGTAGAACCACCGGCGGCGCCGACAGTCCCGGGCTGACAAGCCCGTGATTAAGGCCGCGCCGCCAAAAGGGTACCGCCACCTCCCCCCACTCCTTTTTGTCGTTAATGGCACGGGGATGGCCGTTGTCCTTCTTTTTGATTTCCCCCCTCCCCCATTCTCTCCTCCTCGTTTTTCGTGCACCATTGCCGACCGTGCTGCTTCCCCGATTCTCGCACGAACTTGTACACGCGGCCGCCCTGCACACCATAGCCCGGAGAGGAGGAGTACGGAGCCATGGCCGGGGAGAGAGCTTCGCGGGTGAGGAGCAAGATTATCCAGGCTGGCATCCCAATAGCGGTGGATGCCAGGGCGCAGTTGGTGCAGGACTTGACGCGGATGGGGTGTGTGGGATTGTACTGGATGCCCTGGAATGTGGAGGATGCAGGGATCATCGAGGAGGCCGTGTCCGGACAGGATCCACCGACTTTCGCCGACAACCCTGTCCGGGCCAAGCCGCACTTTTGGCAGGAGGCGTGCTGGAGGGTGACGTATGGCTTTCCGGATTCCTCCACCGGGTACATCCAGGTGAGGAACGACCCCTCCCTCGGAGGAATGTTCCACAATCCCGCGCATGAGCACGACGGCTACCGGGTAGAGGATTGCGCAAATGCTCGGGAGCGGCGTCTGCTGAGGTTCCTGGCACCGATCCTCAACCCGGAGAAGCCACAGTTTGTGTCGAACCGACTCCTGAAGGCAATCATGGAGTCCTACCTGGGACGGAAGCGCGTAGGATGGGGGCACATCCTCGAGGAGGTGGTCGTCCGGGCCTCGAAGAAGGCTACCAGTGTGAAGGGCTGTCCCCTGGCACAGTACGTATACCACCTGTACGCGCATTACGAATGCCTCAATCCGGGTGAGATCACCCTTCTCAGGATGCTCATGGAGGGCAGACAGGACATGTTTCCCGGGGAGCAGATCCCCGAGGTGGGAGTCTCTGCTGCGGCCAAGCTGCTCCCCAGGATGCCCGCCCCCGGAGCAGGGGCACTCCCGCCTCCTCCACCTCCTGCACCACCCGGACCGCCGGGCCCAGGAGAGCAGAGGCCGCGAAGAACAGGAGATGAGGCACCCCGGCCAGGAGATGGAGGAGCGCCAGGACCTGGTGCAGGAGGAGCAGCCATCCTCCGGCAGAGGGAGGTCGCTCCACTATCCCGCCCGGAGGGAGCCACTACACCCCGGCCAGCCACCAGCCACCGGATGGCAACCCGGAGTGGAGCTGCAACCGGGTCAAGCCACCAGAGCCCGATCCTACCCGGCCTGGAGGAGAGCTCCCCAGTAGCCATGGCAACCCCTCCGACCTCTGCAAACGCCTCCCCACCACCTCTCAGACCGGTGCAGGGAAACGACAGTGACGGAGAGGAGCTCCCCGTCCTACACCGGAGAAAATCCGGACGGGTACTAAGGTTTGTAGAGGCAGAGGCTTCCTCTCCCCCGGTAAGGCAGGAAGTAGCTGTTGTAGCACAACCAGGAGAGGCCGAGGCGGAAGGAGCACCCCTTCGAGGAGATCCTACCCCGGAAGCACCTACTCCGACCCGGGGAGTACAGGCCGAGAGCATACCGCCGGACTTCTTCTCCCAGCGCATACGATCCGGTAGGTGACACAATGCCCCCGCCACCGCAGGGAAATTGAGTGGGGAGATCCAACTTACGCCAAGAAGAGGAGGGCAGACCTCCCCACCGAGAGTCCTCGACCCCGGGTTCGGAGGAAACTTACCCGCCCCAGGGAGGACATTGCCGCGATCCCTGCTACTTCCCCTACTGTCCGGGCCGAGCCCCTCGAACCAGTCGTCAGGGCTATTCCGGCCATACAACGACCCACCTCGCCCGGGGAAGGAGAAGCCCGGAGGAAAGGTAAAAGGGTGATGGAGGAGGCCTCCGACTCGGAGGAGGAGGGGGCGACTGGACAGTACTCTCCTGTCCCCACTACCCGGGCACAAGGAGAGACGGCACCGGGCAACACCGACCGGTTACCCGGGTGGGAGGATTTCACCCCGCGGAGGCAGGAGATCGACCTACACCTCCCGGTACCCCCATTCCGGATAACGGAGGAACACCCCTTGCAACCGATCGCCCACGCTTTGCACGTATGCACGCAGGAGCATCTGCAAATGCATAAGGCCTTGCGCGGGATATCGGTGGCTCTCCGGATCGCCAGTGGAGCGGTACCCGACATGGTGCGGGAGCTAGTCCAGGAGAATGCGGCAGCCCGGGCCAGTAGCAACGAGGGGTCCCTCATCATCCTTCGGCAAGCCCGGGAAATTCAGCAGTTGGAGGAGGAACTGTCTAAGCAGCAGGGGTACACTCGACAGCACCTTTTCGGGCTCAGGAGATTCCTGTATGCACCCGGAGAGGCACAAACAAAGGCTCACCGCCGACGCCCAATTCCAGGCATCGGGATCGGACCTCCCAACCCGGATGGCGGCATACATGAAGAAGGCCGCAGAGAGGATGGAAGGAGCCCTCCAGGAGATGAGGGCCCTCATCGGGGAAATGGCTAAGGCTTTTCCCGGAGAAGCACCCCCACCGGAGGTAGTGGAAAACCCTCCTACCCAGGTAGCATCTGAGTCGGTGGAGGCTGCCCGGGCAGAGGAAGAGGAGTCTGCCGACCCCGTAGCTATGGAGGAGCCGGCCCTGCCCACGAACTTGAGCCCGGAGAAGACCCCTGGAGAGACAGGGTCTTTGCACCCCCTCGGCAAGGACATTCCGGAGAGTGCTGAGGCGAGCCTTGAGGGCATGCCCCCAGTCGAAGAAGAGGTTTCCCGGGTAGTCAAGGGGGGTATTTCCCGGGCAGTGGAGGAGGTTTCTCGAACAGCAGAGGAGGATACCCGGGTAAGGAATCCCTCTCCCATTCCCCCGGACCGGACCGTGGACCCCGACAGCAGGAGTCCTATCCCTGCCACGGAGGCCACGATCCAACCAGGACCGGAAGGGGAAACCGATACCCGGCAACCCGGACTAGGCGTAGAGAGGCCGCAGACACCCCCCTGCCCGGATTCAGTCGTCCCATCGGAGCCTTCTGACCACGGGGCCCTCCCCGAGAAGGCACTGCCCGCGGAGATCATCCCCCTCATCCCCGAGGACTTGATCGAGGTCCCGGAGATCGGGGAGTCACTCCCGGACACCTCAGCCCCGATGCCTTCAGGAGACACTGAGATCCTTGGGAGTGAAGATACCGCCCCAACACTCCAGGAGGCCGGGGAACGAAGAAGAGGAGGTCAATTCCCAACCCGGGTTGGGAATGCCGGAGGTCGGCGCCTCCGAGACTGCCGAGGCTGCGAGGTCGGAGGAGCGTGACAGGAAGAACTAGGACCGAGATGGGTGTTGGCGGATACATCTGACCGGGAGGGTTAGGTTAGATTTGTATGCCTTTATTGCGAGTAGGGGAATGACGGCGTTAGGGTGTCAGAGGTTAGATTTAGAAAGATTCCCTGGTATGGGGTTTTGTCCTCTTCTGGAATGCCAGGGAGGATCCGCTACATAGTCGAGGGAAGGATACTCCCTCAGGGTCTTTTTGTGATTTTGCAATACCCTAATCCAGTGCAAGTACGCCTCTTTCTCATTTTCCCTCGTGTGTGTGTGTGGGTGTGGGTTTGTGCAAACTTTCTTGTTTGCCTGTCTTGTCTCCTGGGTCGGGGTGTTTGCCGAGTTCAGAGGACCCTTGCTGTCCGGGCAAGAGGTAACGGTTCCGTCTTTGAGCGGAGAGTAGTGAGGAGAGTAGAGAAGCTGACAGGAGAGGAGTGCGGCCGATGAACGGCACTTCTCACTGAGGGCACCGATTCGGCCTATCCGTGCAAAGATTCGGGATTACGGCGGCCGGAAGGGATTCCTCGCCGCTTAACCGACTCCCGAGGCCGCACTCGGTTGAGTCCCCCGGATTCTTGAAGTCCGGGTAGGGTCAAGTTAGTGTTTAGGTGATAGTGGTGAACTCCGGGTCGATCGCCACCTCCCGATCCGAGAACCGGAATCCACTACCCGGGTAGTGAGTTTTGATAACCGGACCATAGGAGAACCGGATACCGACCTTTGTGACATGCGCGTGGATCTAGAGTCCGGGCGTAGAGGGAAGTATAAGGGAAGTTCCTAACAGGGTAAGGAGAGAGAATGTCTTGGTGACCTTTCCGGTCACGTTAATCAATGTGGTCTAACCCCTCCACTTATCTAAATCCGGGGAAACCCCTCTGAGGTGAATACAGAGGCTAAACTAAACCACAAAGACTAAAATCCCCTCCTTTCTCCTGTCCGGGTAGCTTCTTCCAGGACAGGATACGGGGTACGGGGGTGATAGGACAGGACCCGGATAGCACAAATCCGGGTTAGCTAACTGGTGGAAATTGTTTTTCTTGCACTTCACAAGATCTCCGTGGAACGAATACTCGGGTTCTTGTTTGAGAAACCTCTTTTACCGCGAAAAAGGGTTATCCGGGCACGAATCGGAAAAGCACGTTACGACAGACGTACCCACTGAGGTACTCCTCCTGGCAGATAGCCCGGCAGAGGGTCCCGGACAGCCTCCAGCCACGGGAGAGATAGAGTGGGGAGACCCGCAGTATGCAAAGAAGAGGAAGGCGGACCTCCCCGCCGAGAGCCCTCGGCCGCGAGTCCGGAGAAAGCTCACTAAACTCCGGACAGACACTTCACCAACTCCGGCCGCCTCTCCTGTTACCCGGGCCAATCCCCTCGAACCGGTGGTTCGAGCAATTCCGGCAGTTCATCGGGCCTCACCTTCCGGGGAGGGAGAAATCCGAAGGAAGGGGAAGAGGGTGCTAGAGGAGTCCTCTGAGTCTGAGGAAGGGGAGATCACCGCACCACATTCGCCTGCCCATGCTACCCGGGTACACGCTGAGGCGGCACCCTCCAGTGCTACCCGGTTGCCAGGGTGGGACGACTTCACCCCGCGGAGGCCGGAGTTCGATCCCAGCCTCCCTATACCCCCATTCCGGATAACAGAGGAGCACCCCCTTCAGCCAATTGCACATGCTCTGCATGTATGCGCGCAGGAGCACCTCCAGATGCACAAGGCCCTGCGCGGCATATCAGTGGCACTTCGAACCGGCCAAGTGGAGCGGTACCCCGACATGGTGAGGGATTTAGTCCGCGAAAATGTTGCAGCCCGGGCAAGTATCAGTGAGGGATCCCTCATCATCCTGCGCCAGGCCCGGGAAATTAAGCAGCTGGAGGAGGAGTTGACCAAGCAGCAGGGGTACGCTCGGCAGCATCTTTTCGGACTCAGGAGGTTCCTGTATGCACCCGGAGAGGCACAGCTGAAGGCCCAGCTGCTCGACGCCTTATTCCAGGCCTCAGGATCGGACCTCCCAACCCGGATGGCGGCGTACATGAAGAAGGCTGCAGAAAGGATGGAGGGGGCTCTCCAGGAGATGAGAGACCTCATCGGGGAGATGGCCCGGACTTTTCCCGGGGAGGCACCTCCCCTTGCAGTTATAGAAGATACTCCCACCCAGGGCAACCCCGAAGCGACCGAGGAGGCCAGGGCCGAGGAGGAAGAGCCCATCGACCCCGCGGCAATGGAGGAACCGGTTCCGCCCATGAGCCTGAGCCCGGAAAAGACCTCGAGGGAGACAGGGACCTCGCACCCCCTCAGCAGCGACGTACCGGAGAGCACCGAGGCATGTCTGAAGGGGGAGGCTTCCCGGGTAGTCGAAGAGGAGGCTCCCCGGGTAGTCGAGGCAGAGGCTCCCCGGGTAGTCGAGGCAGAGGCTCCCCGGGTAGTCGAGGCAGAGGCTCCCCGGGTAGTCGAGGCAGTTCCCCGGATAGTAGAGGAGATTTCCCGGGTAGTGGAGGAGGATACCCGGGTAAGGAATCTCTCCCCCGTTCCACCGGTCCGGACTGAGGACCCCGAGCACAGGAGTCCTCTTCCTGCCCAAGAGGCCACAATCCAACCAGGACCGGAGGGGGAGGCCGATACCCGGCCAACCGGATCCAGAATCGAGGAGTCGCAGTGCCCATTGTCCGGGTTTAACCAACCCGGTGGAGCCCTCTGACGGCGAGGCCCTCCCAGGGAAGGTACTGATCTCGGATGTCGCCCCCCTCATTCCCGAGGACTTGGTCGATGTCCCGGAGATTAGAGAGGCACATCCGGACACCTCAGCCCCGATGCCTTCAGGGGATACTGAAATCCTCGGGAGCGGAGGGACCACCCCAATACTCCAGGATACCGCGAACGAGGAAGAGGAGGTCACCTCCCAACCCGGGTTGGGAGCGCAGGAGATCGAGACCGCCGAGACTGCCGGAGCTGCGAGGTAAGGCGAGCGCCGGATGGGTTACTGACGGAGGCATCTGGTCGAGGATTAGGTTGGATTTTGGTGCCTTTATGGCAGTAGGAGAATGACGGCGTTAGACTGGCAAAGGCTGGATTTAGAAAGATTCCCTGGCACAGGATTTTGTCCTCTCTGGGATGCCAGGGAGGATCTGCTACTTAGCCGAGGGGAGGATACTCCCTCGGGGTCTTTTTTTGTGATTTTGCCATACCCTAATCTAGTGCAAGTACGCCTCTTTCTCACTTCCCTCGTGTGTGCTCGTGTGTGATTGCGTGTGTCGGATTGTGCATCTTTCTCGTTCTTCCTGTCTTGTCTCAGAGGGTCGGGGTGTGTGCGAGTTCAAAGGACCCTTCTTTGTCCGGGCAAGAGGTAACGGTTCCGTCCTTGAACGGAGAGGAGTGAGGAGAGTAGAGAAGCTGGTAGGAGAGGAGTGCGGCCAACGAACGGCACCTCTCACTTAGGGCTCGGTTTAGCCTGTCCGTGCAGCATTCAGGATTACGGCGGCCAGGAAGGGATTCCGGCCGCCTAACCGACTCCCGAGGCCGCACTCGGTTGAGTCCCCCTGGATTGCTGAAGTCCGGATAGGAGGGTCGGTGTATAAGTGATAGCGGTGAACTCCGGGTCAGTCGCACCACCCCCAGTCCAGTAACCCGGAATCCACTAACCCGGGTAGTGAGTTGAGATAACCGGACCATAGGAGAACCGGATACCAAACTTTGTGACATGCGTGTGGATCTATAGTCCGGGCGTAGAGGGAGGTATAAGGGAAGTTCCTAACAGGGTAAGGAGAGAGAGAGAGTCTCGGTGACCTTTCCGGTCACGTTAATCAACGGGAGAAGTGGCCTAATCCCCCCACTTATCTAAGACCGGGAAAACCCCTCTGAGGAGAATACAGAGGTTAAACTAAACCACAAAGACTAAACCCGCCCCTTTTCCTGTCCGGGCAGCTGTTTCCAGGACAGGATATAGGGTACAGGGGCGATAGGACAGTACCCGGATAGCACCAATCCGGGTTTGCTAACAGGTGGAAATTGTTGTTCTTGCACTTCCCAGGATCTCCGTGGAACGAACACTCGGGTTCTTGTTTGGGAAACCTCTTTTACCGCGAAAAAGGGTTATCCGGGCACGAATCGGAAAAGCACGTTACGACAGGGAGTGCCGACGATCGAGACTAATCGATGGTAGATATGACTTGGTTTCCATTTTCCATATGCCAATAGTACGAAGTGTATATCAGTCTGTACATGTTGTAGTTATTCAAACCTTGATGGCATGTTAACAGACTTTTGCGGAGGACGCGGTAATTGCGAGTTTTTTGAGTTTTATAAAACTAGCTATCTCGCACTGCTCACTGTGTTCTAAGTTAAAACCGAAGCTTGTCTGGAAGCTTTTGAATGTGTGTGCTCGTGTTCATGTGTTTCATGAATCACAAGTACCGTCCCCATTAGAGTGATGTAATAGAACTACTGGATACTGGTAATTCATACGCCGTAATCAGCCCAGGAAATAGACTCATCCGATTGGCAAAGCATATTCTTTCTTTACCATCCATTTCAGCCACTAAATTATCTGCACGTCTCACAACATGAGCCCTTCCTACATTACAAAATCCATGCCTTCGACTCCTATTATAAGCACATGTACATCTAATAAAAGCATTTTTACCATCACAGAAATTTTCTGCCATTTACCTCGGCAAATAGTTCGGAAACAAAAAGTATCTTCCTGTAATTACAAGAGATTCACGAAGTGAAACTCTCTTTTAACGCCAGTAAGAAAATTAAATTCTTACTTTTAACCTGCGTAGATATCAACCTCAAATTCTTACATTTCACCTGCCTACATGTAAATATTTTCAGTAATATCTACCATTACTGGGCCCACCATTACGTGTACTCTAACCGGTCGGGAACCCCGAACGCGTGGGAACGGGCAGTTCCCATGACAGCTGAATGCCGTAACGGGATCTACACCCCATCGACGCAAATTTTAAAACTACGTATACGTGCGCTAATAGTTACGCTTTTCGGGGACACATTTCCAGTTTCCCTAGTGTATTTAGCTACGACACAGCCGTAGTTAACAGTGTTGATTCCTAGTAGTGTATGAAAGGACATCTAGGATGACATTTTTAGATGTTTATATAGTCATCAGATCTGTAATCCACAGACGTCTCACATAACATCAGCTGTAAACACTGTCACATCAAAAAGTATGAGTCAAACATATATTGCTTAGGTCATTAAAACCTCAGATAACACAAACTATAGTATTTACTAATACGCCTGTCAACAACTACGATATACTACGCACCCACAATTTGAACTCCATAAGTCCCTCCACTACCATCGCTTGCTGTCGATACCTGTATGGTCACGTGCATGTCCCGCCGCTACACATATTCAATAAGCCAATATCAATTGCATTTAAAGAAGGGTTTGTAAAGGTAAAAAAATTCTGATTTAATTCCATTTGATTGCACTACCTAGGTTGAGATGGTTTACTTCTCAACCTCAAGATATCGACACAGTTAGACATTCTTGCAAACATCTGCTTAGACATTTCTTCAGACATCCTTCTAGACATCATTAAAAACAACGTTATAGACATCTATACATACATCTGTTCCACTCACCTACAAGCACGCATGTCGCTTCGCGGCCTCAGATCGTGCTCGCTGCCCCGACCCCTTATGTCCCACCTTCTAAAACAGAATTCCATCAACACATTTAGACATCTTCATAGACATGCTCTAAGACATCTTGCAGACATCATCATAGACATCTTCTACAACAAATCAAATACTACAAGTACTAGAGTTTCCTTCACAACTAATCAAATTCTACAAGTCCTAGGGTTTCTTGTACAAGATGCTTTTGAAATCCAGTACCTCTTAAGTAGCAAATCTTAGCCACATGAAGAAGGAAGCCTACTGTTGAGAGCTATTGGATTTCTACAAATACTATTCTCTTATTGTAGTTAACAATCATTCTGAAACTGAATGGAAACAATTTCGAAATCCTCTATACTTTAAACACAAACTCTTTGGAAAAACTAAGGCAAAAATGAGCTTTGTAATTCCATTTGAAGATTTCATGACCTAACTATGGCGGCGGCAACAAACCCTAGCCACATGAAGAAGCAAACCTTAGCCTCTACACTCCAAACACTAACTCTTTGAAAAAATGAAGGCAAAAATGAGCTTCGTGCGGCCTCTAATTCTACTTAAAGGTCTCATGACCTAACTATGGCGGCGGCAACAAACCCTAGCCGCCTCTGTTCATCCATTGAAGTCAATGAAAATCATCCTTGTAGATGGTTCTGGATGTTGTCGTAGATGTCATCTTCGACATCTTCATAGACATCATGTTGGACATTTTCATGAACGTCATCTTAGACATCCCTGCAGACATTATCATAAACATCTGATGACATTTTCAGGGTTTCAATCACAACATATTAACTATAAAAGGTTTTTTGTTTTCCCTCACAACAAATCAAATACCAGATGCTTTAAAGTTCTTTCCACAACAAAGCACATATTGTAAGTCATAGAGTTTCTTCCACAACAAATCAAATAATCTTTATTGATAGAAAAAGTAAGGAATTACAATCATGAGACTATTTATAGTCTTCCATGGTGATAGGCTCTCTTTTAAACTTTCAACTACCTTTTATTTCTACCCTAACTAACTTTCCAACTAACTTTCTTAATACTAATTCTATTCTAGAATTGTCTCTTAAACTGTATTAAATAGCTACTTTCATAAATTCATATTTCTTGTACATTTGCTTTAATTTGTATAATATTGGTTGTTAATGATAGAGTAATGTATAGTCTTGCCATTAGACTATAATAATATAACCTATAAGTAATCAATATTATTTAATTCCTTCTTAAAGTAAGCCAAAAAACACTATTTAATGTTTTTATTTTCTTTTTATATTTTCTTTAAGTATTTGAGGATTACCCCAATCAGAGACCCGCGCCAATGGAGGACAAGCAGTAAGAGAAAAAGTTGATATTATTTTAAAAAGACCCTTAAGTACTGCCGCTTTTTAGTAAATGACGTCTAAGAGGATGTTGGGCAAAACATCTTCATAGACATCCAAGTAGATGTCTACGCGGACATTCATGCCTGACTGTAGTTATGGTAAGTTGGACATCGTGTTAAACATCCAACTAGATGTTGAATGACTTGTCAACTGGTCCGACGTGGAGTTTTTGTTGCCATGTAGATAAAGCGCTATAAATAACTTTATTAATCTATGTCCACGTGTTTTTAGAGGATTAAATATCCACGAAATGACTTTTACTTTTTTTTTGCGCCATTGTTATCTTATAGATATTATATTTTATATATAATATTTTTTAAATATTTTTAAATCATAAAAATTACAGAATTATAATATTCTAATTTATTTGAATATAATAAAAATTTTAAAAATGAATTTTTTATTGAAATATAATTATATATTTTAATATTTTCTTTGAAAAAAAGACCAATGAAAAAATAGTGAGAATAGCCTGAAATTAGAATTTTCAGTATTGCCACGTCACATAATGATTTAGCAAAAAAAAAAAAAAAAAAAAAAAAAAAAAAAAAAAAAAAAAAAAAACTAACTAAAGTGTGATGTTTTTTTTCTACTTTTGAAAACCGCTGCCCATTCACTTACTCTTTTAACATTAGAAATGCTTTTTACCCTGTCCACCAGTAAATTTTGGTCGTTTTTACCTTGCTGGTCCAAAATCCCTTGCCAACGTGGCAGTTTGATGTTTATCGAGATGTCTTCAAAGACATCCATGTCTTCACCAACATCTTCTTGTTTGGTGATGTCTTCATACCCCTCCAATCCAAAATGTGCCCGTTAGATGTACAGACATCCTCCTGTCTTCGAAGACATCTTTTAAGACAGTAAGACATTACAAAATATATTAGACATCACATAAGACATCGCAAAAAACAGGGGTTTCTTATAGTGGACTGTACTTCCTTCACCCGCAGGATGCAGTTCTCATCTTCTTCAAAACCAATCCTACACTTGATGCTCCAAAAAAGTAGATTGTGCTTCTACGACTCTATCTGGAAGACGCTGCATGGTGTTGTAGCGAACGCCGAACTGTGGACTCTTCACGTTTCACGCTCCACGAAGGCAAGTGGACTTAAACCACCTACAGCTTATAGCGATTGCAGAAGTGCGGAAGACAAATATCAGCCTCAACATCTGCGACACCGCAAGTATGCGAAGGTCAGAAATTCATATTGCCCATCAAATGCAACTGAAAAACTAACAAACAAAACCCATACGCAGAAACGCTAGCAATGCAGTTTCTCTCTTTACGAAAACTTTGTTTGCATAGAAGAACTAAAGAAACCTCACATCATACGCTTGTTTGCAACAAAACCACTCACCCATGAGAGACAATTACCTGACTTTCTTGACAGGTTTCTAGTCTCCTTTGCCCTATCAAACTGTTGCCGCTGCGATTAAGAGAAACAAGGACGAAAAGATCTAGAATAGGTGCAACGTGACTCGCAAATCCTAAGCACAACGTCAACTCCAGATAGAACGAGAGTGGCTGCTATTCCAAAGGACGGTCAAGAAGGCCCGCAGGATTGAGTGGAGAGAAAGGCGTTGAGGCGAAGCCCCGGAGAGAAAACCGCGGAGACACGACGGTGAGTGAGTTCCAAATGCATAGCCCGAAAAATCAATAAGAAAAACCGAGCTTCAGCTGGGACCCTGTCGACAATGGGACGAGAAGCCTTGTCATGATGAGAACGTACTCACGTTGTCTAATCCGCAAGATTCACGTCAATCTCGTTCGATTTCATATGTCTAATCTGCTGCATGTAAAATCCAATAAATGATGATTTTTTATTTTCACTTATTACTTTTCGCTGTGTAGATTTACATAGCCATTTGACTAGGAGCGCTTTCTGGGGCCCTGCTTGCATGAAAAAGAAATAAAAACCCCTCTCAAAGGTAAAGTGATAATTTCATGTACATATTTATATATAGGTTTAGTATTCATATTGCATTCCAATATAATTTTGAGGATCACATAAAGAAGCAATGAAATTATTCGTAACTAATATTGTTTCCATTTGGGAGAATGGCTAAAATGGTGCACGTCCTATACTGGAGCTAAGGAGCTGTACTAATCTTCTGTCAGAGGTACATACAATGCTTCCCCATGCAATAATAACATATCCTCAATGCAAACATTTAGGGTGTTAAGGGAGAGTGCTCAATAATGGCTCAAATTCAGATTTTCTCATATGTAGTGAAGTGAACAGTGCCAGAAATTTTCATGTATGGGGGAAAATAGTAGAAAGATAGAGTAAGTGGAATCATTATTTTTGGACATTTTTACAATGAGTTATGAATTTTTGAAGTTGGAAATATAGGTGTTCCTAAAATGGTGCCCTAAAGTGACACCCTATAATGTTTGCAGTGAGTACATGATACTATTGCATGGGGAAGCTATTATGTAGCTCTGAGTGAAGATTACAAGGGCTCCATTATTGGTACCGCTCCAGTTTTGAGCACTCTCCCTTAGTGTAGGGCACCTTTTGAGGAACACCTATATTTCCAACTTCAAAACTTAATAACTCATTGTAGAATACTCCAATAAAGATGATTCCACTTGCTCTATCGTTCTACTAATTTCCCCCATGAACAAGAATTGCTTGTATTGGTGACATCCCTGTAGATTTCTCATGCCGAAAATTGAGCTATTACTGAACACAGTACTATATATCAATATTAAAAATGTGTGCAACATATGTGACATATGGAGACTACACATGAGTTGTTGATTAGTGTTACAAACGTTAATCGCGAACCATAACACTAAACGTAACACGTCACCATAATGTTAAAACACTAACCTTCAAAACATAGCACTAAATGTGAGAGCATGCAAACTTTCATGCAAGTGGAAGAATTTATTGGAATTGGTGTAATTGGTGGCTTGAAGAAAAGACAAGGAGCATTGATTGTAAAGGCGGCCCAAAGTGAACACTAATCTTAAAAGAGTTAAGAAATAGTGTCATGGGTAACTTTTGGTAAATAAGGCTAATCTTCATATAACACTAATCAACAACTCTTGTGTAATTTAAAATAAGGTCAAGCCACATATCATCAACTAGGGACTCAAAAATAACTATGTATCTGAATTTGATATGCTAAAATTCTTATGGGTCGGTTATTGGTGCCTCAATCTTACTATGTACACATGTCTGGGATTGGCTGAAGTGTCCTATGAAAGTATTTCACAAACAGTGAATTGCGTGGTATTCCATTATAATTTCATAATAGTTAAAATTGACTATGTCTACCTTTACTCTGAGGTTATTCAACCTTTAAACATCTAAAAGTGTTATTACGGGCAGCAAAATTCGGTGTATTTTTCAAGTCTTAGGATTTGTTTTGCACAAATAGTAGGTTTCTGTCCAACAAAGTTGCTGAATTTTTAATTGATGCACTTCTAGTGAGCTACTGATATCTGAAATCATAGCGTCCAGTTGGTGGCAAATTACTTTTGGAGTGACAAACACCGGAATACCATCCCCTTGGGACATGTAGAGGTTTCAAATTTGAGGAAGCACTAGTAACTAATTTTGTTATGGGTTGTTGGCAATGTATAGGAAAATCACCATGCCCAGAAAACACAAGGTTGTAGATGTTGCACGATTCACTCCCAGCACCTCAATAGGTGTAGGGAATACTCCTAGTGCTATATTGTCTCCACCACCCATTGATTCCAGGCTTAGAAAGAGAAGAAGGGGGCACGATGGAGGAATTGATGATGTACTTGAGAGGCCAAATTTCAAAGTATTTTGCCCATGTCGTAAATGTGCAGAGGGAGACAAACCAAGTATGAGATTTTTATCTATTGATGATGATCATATCAAACTCTATAATATTTCCGAGAAGTACCAAGTAATTACAAGACATATAAATGTTGTGTTTATTTGTTTATTTGTGTTTTAAAATTAGTTATTGGCTATCAAGTTCTAATGACAAAAATAATTTCTCGATTGTCCTTGCAGCAATATCTCATTTTATTCCAGGCCATCATTATTTAATGATTGACTTCATTTATTGCTTAGTTATTTGATTTCACACATACGACAAGACATCTTTCATATTAGAGTCAATTACATAAATGATTTTACATTTAGTTATTATATTTCTAAACTTCTTAATTTTTATTATATTATTGTGTTAAATACATATATATTTTTCTTTTATTACATCCAATTTATTCACAATGAAGAAATTTCAGTTGTTTATGCATCAATTGGTGTGAGTTGAAGAGCAATATATTAAGCTATATCAAACAATCGTTACCTCATGATAACTTAGACACAATTGTGGCTATTTATTTCATTTCAGTTATATAAGTCAATGTCTCAATTATAGAAGTCCAATAAAGGAGATTGTAATAGTAAGATCTTTCACAATTGAACAAGATTCTGAAATCCATTTGTACTCCAATATTATACGTAATTGGTATGATGATTATGTGAAATTATTGCACAATACCGTGCACGCGAGGAGTGAGGATATTCTCTATGTATTTCGCTAAAGTTATGTAAATGTGTTTTTTTTTTTTTCAATTTTCTTGTAGGGTGTTCATGAGGCACAACGGTTATGTGTGGACCCCGTAGGCCTGGGTTCTAACTTTGAGGGGACATATGATATGGATCAAGAAGAAGAACCCCTTGAAGTAAGCAACCTTAATTTTGACAAAGAATTTGTTCTCGAAGACTATATGAATCCACTACGTGGGTTTGATGAAGATGGTGTGCGTGTGAGCCATGAGGTACGACCAAACCTGGGTCCTAAATTATCACAGTTGGAGAAAGAGGCTTCTACCATGATATTTGATGGTGCTACCTCAAGCCAATTATCCATTATTTTCTTGTTTCTTAGTATCCAAGCAGATAAACATATATCAAATGTTGCCATGGATGCCATATTCAAAGCTATATCTGAGAAGGTAATCCCAATTGAATTAAATTCAAGGATGCCATCCACAAGAGAAGAGGCACGGAAGATAATTAGTGATGTTGGATTGGACTATAAAGTGTACCATTCTTGTCCATGTGACCTAACCCTCTATTACGGCCCCTTGAAAAAAGACTTGAAGTTTTGCCTTAAGTGTAACCTTTCACGTTACAGTGAGACAACAGAAAGTAAGACTGTTCCTCGGAAGGTATGGCATTTTCTATTTCTTTTGTCATGTTACTAGAATATTATCTTTTGCATCTTCAGTATTATATTTACGTATTCCTACAATTTAATTATGTACGTTCTAATATGAATCAATTTTCCCAAGTATAAACAATAATTATTTATTCATAAAATTTTAATACAAAAACTTATTTTTCTACAATGTTTAGACTTTATTTTCTATGTACTATCACAAGTGGTATTTTGATGATTGTAACAAGTGTTTATTTTGGTTATAGAAAATGTGGTATTTCCCTATAATCCCCCGTTTGCTGGCATATTACTGGAGCCCTACTTTATCTCTTTTGATGATATGACATCATGATAATAGGAGTCATGATGATGTCATGAGAATACCTGCAGATAGTCCATCTTGGAAGACTATGGAGGAAAAATATGATACTATGAAGGATGCTTGAAGTGTGATGCTACAAATTAGTACAAATGGAATTAATCTTGCAGAAATAAATTCTGCGAGCCATTCTCTTTGGCCCATTACAATTACTCTATTGAATTTAAACCCACAACTAGCCATGTATAAAGGACATATCATTTTCTCGACGATTGTTCCAGGTGTTTTTTAAACCCTAAACCATGTAGTCATGGCCTTATTTGGTATTGTATAATTGCCATTAACTTGATAATAGACTTTTTCCAAGTATACACATACATAGTACTTAAAACCTAACTTCGTAGATTAGGTACAAGTACTGACCGCCAATTTATTGTCACTCCAACTTTGGTGTGCAGGAAAAAGGAAAGTGAAAAACTTTAACACTTACATGGAGCCCTTAATTGAAGAGCTTCTTCGTTTATGGGCAGATGGGGTTGAGGCATACGATGCTTATACGAAAGAAACATTTACTCTTCATGCTATGATGTTGTGGTCATTGCATGATTTCCCAGGATATGGGGTGTTCTCTTCTCTACAGACACAAGGCCTAAATGTGGCCAGCTTGCCCTCCATGTGGCCCAAATGTGATTGAATCCAAATGGTGTCCATATTTGAAGAAGGTTGTTTATTATGGCCATAGGAAATACCTTCTTATGAAGCACAAATATCGAGGATCTAGGAACATTAACAAGTTCAATGGTAAGTGTCGAACCCTGTTCTCCAATATTTTTGTTTTTAGCAATTAATTAGGACTAAAATGGTAATTTTAGCAATTAGTATAAAGATCGGTGTGCTCAAACCGGTTCGTAGATAGTAGTTTTGTGTTAGGAGTCCACCGGCTAACCTTAGGGGATTTTAGAGCTTACCGGATAACCGTATTGGTATCCGGCTGATACCCTGAGATGACCGGATGGGCCGGTCCCCCTACCGGATTGATGACCGGGGCTGCCGGTCGACTCGGAGAAAGGGCCGGAAAACTCGCGGGCGCCCGATGGAACCACCGGCGGCTCAATCATGACCGGGGTAATTCACGGTGTGCGTCTCGAGTGCGGGGTGATGATGTCTCGGAAGGAGAATTCCGGTTTGTTGTTATTAGGAGCCGCCGCCACCATTCTCAGTCATTCCAGTTTTGAGAGATAGAGCAGTGTTGCGCGCCCAGCAATCCGCGAGAGTTGGAAAAGCAGAGTTTCGTGAGGCTAGGGTTTCGGGGAGTAGGGTTTCTACCGGAGTCAGTCCGGAAAAACAGAGGGAGATTACGTCCGGGCGTCCGCAGGAGAGTGAAATCGGAGCGATGACGAAGAAGAGGGAGATCGTCCCGTGGCGACCCGGGATGCCGATTCCCCTCAAGTCGGTGAAGCCGCTGGTGCCCCAGCTTCCGCTGCACGAGGCAGAGCTGAGGGAGGACCTCCTCGGAATGGGGTGCGCCGGGCTTTACGATGCCCCGTGGGACCTGGCGGACCAGCTCATTATAGAAGAGACCGTCACCCACCGCTTCCCCGAGCTGTACGTGACGCATCCGCTGAGGGGGAAGACGGATAATTGGGGGCCGCGCCATTGGAGGGCGACTTACAAGTTTCCAGAGTCCCCAATTGGCTACATCAAGAAGAAGGGTGACGACGGGCTGAGAAACCGGTTCCGCAGGGGGCCGACGGAGAAGGACGGGTTCAAACCGGAGGATTGCGAGAACCCCCGGGAGATGCGCCTCCTCCGGTTTCTCCTCCCCATACTCAGTCCGGATAAGCCAACCACCTGCACCGTGAAGCTGATGAAGGCCATCATGGCGAGTTACGATGGGAAGATGCAGGTCGGGTGGCACCACATCATCCACGAGGTGGTGCAGCGGGAGGTGGTGAAGATCGGGAATCAGAAGGGGTGCCCACTGGCCCCCTACCTCTTCCACCTCTATCAACGGCACGGCATCCTCACCGACCGGGAGATCTTCTACTGGCACGAGAAGCACGATCTCCCATCCGGGGATCCGCAGGGGCCGTCCTCTTCCGAGTCCGGGGACGAGATGGAGGGAGTCCGGGCTACTGACCTGGAGAGATCACCGGAGCCAGCCCCCCGACAGACCAGGGCGGTGGGACCCAGCCAGGCCGGACCCAGCACAGCACCCCGGGTGGCCGCACAAGAAGGAGAAAGCAACCGGGTGAATACTGCCCGGACGCACAACACGGTACCCTCCCTATTCATGCCGAGCGCAGAAGAGGAGGAGGAGGAAGAAGAAGAGGCCACCCCTCTCATCCGGAGGACGAGGGCCCAGCGGAGGAGGGCCGAGGAAATAGCCGAGGCAGGTGGAGATCAGTCCTCAGAGGAGGATGATCAGGACGAAGAAGACAAAGAAGAGGAAGAAGAGGAAGCCCCACCTCGACGGGCAAGGCCATCCCGAGGGGTGAGGAGGAAGGACACGACGGGTTTTGGGAGGAGACGTTCTCCTGTCCGACTTCCTCCCCCGGTAGCACAGGGAGCCTCGGACCTGGGCGTGGCTGCAACCGGGCCCAATGCGGAGGTGCCTCCACCTGGAGAGAGACCCCCAGGGGGAAGGGTACCCAACCTGAAGCGCAAGGCTAAGAAAAGGAGGAGGTCAGCGAGTCCGGTGGTGAACCCGAAGGCCATCGAGGAGGAGCAGGCCCCAAGTCCGGACCCCGCGCCGATGCAGGACCCGGCTCCTATCCCGGTAGAAGAGCCGATTCCAGCGAGTCAGCCCAAGGTGAAGAGAAGGCTGCTCATCGCGGAGGAGGAAGACACTCCGGAGAGGACCACACCCCCTCGGTTGGAGACTTGGAGTTACCGGAGCAGAGGAGTGATCCAGCCCCTGCCACCCCAGCATCAGTGGCACCCCCGGAGTCGTCCCACAGGGGAGGTATGACACCCGGGATGGGGAACACAACTCCCGTGCTCCCCCGCCCCTACTACCGGATACCCAGCGAGGGTATCCTCCATCCCATCCGGCTGGCCATGAAGGAGGTGGACCGGGAGAATGAACAATTGTTCACCTCCCTGGCGCGACTCGAGCGAGTCTTCCAGACACCTAACGTGGAGAGGTATCCGGAGTTGGCTGAGGAGATGCAGGCATGCAGCGAGAGACGGCCAGGCTGAGGAGGGAGAAGGTGGAGTTGGTGTTGAAGGCCCGGCCGAAGGAGAAGACATCCGTGGGAGTTCAGTGCGAATTGGACCCCTCGGACACAGAGGTAAATCCGGAGGTGGAGGCCCTCAGGAGGGTTGTGCAGGAGCATGAGGCTGCACTCCAGAAACTGCAGAACATCGACAGGACGGTGCTCCACTCCATCCTGAAGGTGCTGCAACCGGATGCGGAGGCCCAAACAAAGGCGACCTTCTATGACGCCCGGATTGGGATTAGTGAATCCCCTCAATCGCTGGAGTTACTCCGGAGACACTTGACGGGGATCAACCAGTGCCTCAAGGAATTCCGGACCCTCACGGGTAGGTTGCTGGGAGGGACGTTGCTACCGTGTGAGCGTTGAGCGGTGAGCGGTAAGATTTAGAATTTTTAGGGCTGAGTTGGTATTTTTAGTAAAAATATTTCTAAAAATAGTTATTAAAATTTTTTTTGGGAATAAATTTCGAATATTCTCAAGAATATTCGGATATTCTATACTTATAACCGTGGATTTAGTGACCCAATCCCGTGAAAATAAGGCTTAAATTCCCTGAATTTGTGAGACTTGAGCTACAAAACTCGACAGTAAACCTCAAATTTTTAAATGCCAAGAGGTTTCTAAGGTAATATTTCTAAGTGAATAGTACTCCGAGTTAGAAAAATTGGCAAGGTTTGCTTTGTCTTGGTATAATAATTTTGAATAAGTTGTGAAAAATATCACATATAGCTTGGAGCACCCAATCATAAGACTAACATATAGCGTACGTAGATGAGGAGATATAAGGCATTCTAATCTGTAGCATGGTCTAGGATTCCTCCCTCTAGAATCTTCTTCACCTCGTTGAAACTAAGAGTGGCCGCGTGGATGAAGAGGTCAGCATCCGGATCAAATTTGCAAACCAATACCGTGATGAAGTATAGGTGCTTGCACGGTCGATATGGATCTCTCCGGACGTTGCTACCGTGTGAGCGTTGAGCGGTGAGCGGTGAGCGGTGAGCGGTAAGATTTAGAATTTTTAGGGCTGAGTTGGTATTTTTAGTAAAAATATTTCTAAAAATAGTTATTAAAATTTTTTTTGGGAATAAATTTCGAATATTCTCAAGAATATTCGGATATTCTATACTTATAACCGTGGATTTAGTGACCCAATCCCGTGAAAATAAGGCTTAAATTCCCTGAATTTGTGAGACTTGAGCTACAAAACTCGACAGTAAACCTCAAATTTTTAAATGCCAAGAGGTTTCTAAGGTAATATTTCTAAGTGAATAGTACTCCGAGTTAGAAAAATTGGCAAGGTTTGCTGTACTGGTATAATAATTTTGAATAAGTTGTGAAAAAATATCACATATAGCTTGGAGCACCCAATCATAAGACTAACATATAGCGTACGTAGATGAGGAGATATAAGGCATTCTAATCTGTAGCATGGTCTAGGATTCCTCCCTCTAGAATCTTCTTCACCTCGTTGAAACTAAGAGTGGCCGCGTGGATGAAGAGGTCAGCATCCGGATCAAATTTGCAAACCAATACCGTGATGAAGTATAGGTGCTTGCACGGTCGATATGGATCTCTCCGGACGTTGCTACCGTGTGAGCGTTGAGCGGTGAGCGGTGAGCGGTGAGCGGTAAGATTTAGAATTTTTAGGGCTGAGTTGGTATTTTTAGTAAAAATATTTCTAAAAATAGTTATTAAAATTTTTTTTTGGGAATAAATTTCGAATATTCTCAAGAATATTCGGATATTCTATACTTATAACCGTGGATTTAGTGACCCAATCCCGTGAAAATAAGGCTTAAATTCCCTGAATTTGTGAGACTTGAGCTACAAAACTCGACAAAGAAACCTCAAATTTTTAAATGCCAAGAGGTTTCTAAGGTAATATTTCTAAGTGAATAGTACTCCGAGTTAGAAAAATTGGCAAGGTTTCTTTGTCTTGGTATAATAATTTTGAATAAGTTGTGAAAAATATCACATATAGCTTGGAGCACCCAATCATAAGACTAACATATAGCGTACGTAGATGAGGAGATATAAGGCATTCTAATCAGAGCATGGTCTAGGATTCCTCCCTCTAGAATCTTCTTCACCTCGTTGAAACTAAGAGTGGCGCGTAGATGAAGAGGTCGAGATCCGGATCAAATTTGCAAACCAATACCGTGATGAAGTATAGGTGCTTGCGGTCGATATGGATCTCTCCTACCTAACGAAGAAATTGTTTTCTTGAACACTGGGCATGAGCAATCCGGGAATTTACTAATTGAAAGTCTATAAACTGCATCCGAATCCGACTCCAAGTCTACGATACACCCAAAACCAGGCTGCGGGATCATGGTCACCTTCAGAATTTTGGCCTGCATTGAGGTGGCAGACTCAATATTCTTCATGTGCTTTGAAGTCATAGCTGGAATGCGTTTCATGTTCTTTGATCTTCTTGACCTAGGGAACACGTCCGCTTTCTCCGGATCGGAATATGGGACAAGTCTCTTGGTGGGGCAAGACATTGCGAAAGTGCGGTTCGTAGGAAGCTGTTCTTTTTGTGGTAGTCGAAAGCCCGCATTCTCTAACGCCTCCATTTCATCACGTGTAAGGTTAGTGCCTATCTTAACAGGCCATATTGAAGGAATTGGAGGTCTATCATCGCTTAGAGAGAATGGCTCAATCCACTTGCGACGATGACCCTTCACACACCTGTCAATATCATCCGCACAAAAAAAGAACTGATCAATTTTTCTTGGCCCCTCTTGAGGGCGTTGCCATACTCCGGTGTAAGTTGGAGCTGCAGTCGCCTTCCCCTTCTGAATAATTCGTGAGTCACATCTTTTTTTACTCTTTCGCATGATACCCCAACAAGCCTTGGCAGAATTCTCCCTCAAACGGGCAATGTGCCACAACCTCTCGTCTACTTTAGTCTCCTGAACAGCGGTCACACGTTCAATACTTGGTCCAGCAAAAGCGGATGGTATTGTTGGTGGCTCCTCAACTTCATCCTCTTCATGGATAGTACTCAGATTTTCAGCACAAGCTCGGGTAACCCTTCTCCCAATTCGAGGACGTGAGTAGCTCACGGTGTCAGGTCTGTGCGTTTCATCATCAGCTCCAATTGGAACATCAGCCTTACGTTTCTTGGATCCGAAGACCTCGGCCCCTTCAAGGTGGGCGTCGCGGGTACAAATATTTTCAGCTCCTGGATAGTCAGAAACTGCCCTCGTGAGGCCTGATGGATCGCCGGTTCGTTGAGCTTTATGGGCAACACGAAGTAATAGTTCTTCGGATGTTGGCCCATTACCACCCTTACCACCTCCATTGAAGTCGTGGTAACCCACAACTTGGAGGAAAGCACGAACATAATCATCGACAGCTGCAACGTACAAGTCCCCACCCTTGTTGCCGGACGCTTGCAACCATTTGTTATGGATAGATTCCGCAAGGTTACATGAAGGCATCTCTGCCAGCTCCTCCGCAGAATATTTATTTTCCTGCAAGGTGCAAAGACTGTTTACTTAGTAACAAAAGAAGTTCGTCATGATGTCTAGATCAGGTTAGACTTGCTGCACCGCAAGGCTGGTCTAAAAATAGATTTATGAAAAAAAAAAAATTATATAATTATAACTCAAAAATTTCAAAACAGCAGAATATTCTATACTAAAAAGGTAAATATATTTTTCAGATTTACTAGACATCAATGCACGTGTACATAATGGCTACAGTGACTGTGGGCTCACCAACTCCATGAAGCCACCCCACTGCCTATATCGGAAATGCCAGAATGCAAGCCAGTGTTCGAGGTGACCTAATCCAACGTCGGAGGTGGCCTGCGCCGACGCCCACCACGCTCGGATCGCCCAATATCTTATCTCCGTCTCAGCCATGGTGCGTGCATCTTTGTATTGCTTACAAAGATGTCGATGTTGATCCTGCAGCTCGTGCACGATGTATTGTTTGGTGTGTTTCTCTAGGGATTGCGTCCAATGGAAATAGCAAGTCCGCTCGCGGCCTTCCATGGGCTCTTTAGGGTCTCCGGAGCCGTAAATGATCCGCACAGCGTTCCAGTTGGCTTGCGCACTGTCGGCCATGAACCCTTGAAACTGCGGCGCTTCCACTCCGTTCCTGCCCATCACGTGGTTTAGGTTCTTCCAGAAGACGATTTGAGCTTCTCCGTCTTCAGACTGGAAATCACAGCATGCAATAGTTAGAATGCGGCAGATTTTTGAGTCATAAATGTGGCACGCCATGGTTGTCCAGTTCTTGACACGCTTGACGTGATCGAACATCATCCACGCATGTGACAAGTCGCCTCCGGGCTGCATGCGTCGAACAAGGTCAACACCGCTTCCAGGGCCGACCTCGGACATCTTGAAAATGAACACTTTGTCACTTTCATCTCCCTGGCCCGGGAACTGGTTACGTTGGATGTAAGCCCAGTTGCTGAGGCCTCGAAGCTTGGTGATCCCATCAAGAACACCGTATCTGCGCAAGTGCTTAAATGTGGTAATATGATTCCTGACGCTCGGAGAGTTAAGCTCTTTACACTGATCGAAGATAGGTTCTAGCTCTTGGAGGGTGAGCTTGGAGGTGACAGGGTCACCTTCTTCACGGAGAAGTAAATTTCCGAGTAAGTCCTTGCTTGCCTCCATGACTATTTTGGACGTGGTAGCTTGTGGGTTACGTTCTACGTGCTCCTCTATTAACTCATCAATTATTTTACGTGCACATCTGTAGTCTCCGACCTTGACAGGATGTTCGTGTGTACCAATATGCACACACGCCCTCTCTTGACTCTCCTCTCCGAATACATAGAATATTTTAGAAGGACATATAGCAACACAAACGGGAGGTTCTTTGCAGATCTTACAGACCAGTGTTGAAGAAGGAGGAGGCGGGTGGCCGACATAGAAGGGGTCCTTGGTAATGCCCTCGAACTCCACCTCATTCACTTGTGCTCTGCGGTCAGGTCGTAGCAAGAAGCCGCAGTTCTCATTGTGGCATTGAAGATGACCAACACATGTAGAGTAGCGGAATGACAAACCGAGGTTGTTACTGATGTTAGTAGTCATTGTCCTGGTCCAGACATGACCATCGTATCTTTTGTCCATCCCTTCCATAGATTTGGCTACCTTGACAGTAGTAGTTGGTAGAACAGGAGGAAGAATGTAAAGGACATCACCATTGAATGTGGGAGGCAGGAAAGAGACGCTGTGAGTACGAATGGAATGGAAATCAATTTTTTTGAGTATAGTTTTGTTGCGAGACATACTACCTAGTCTACGGAGCGAGGGAAGAATGTTTTTGGGTTTTACGACTTTGGACGCGGGAATAGAGTAGGGTGTGGTTCTGAGACTATGTTCCGAACTTGAGGAGGGGGGAGGCAGATTCGATGAAAGTCGACGGGACTGGATGGACGACTTCCTTTCATCGTCGGATGAATCAGAAATATCAATACGGACTTCGAGTCCGGGTTCGACCTTGACACGAGCAAGAACTGGAACAACAGTGGAGATGGTAGAAGAACTACGAGGAGTGAGGAGGACGGTGGAGGCGTTCATGACAGACTCTGTCAAGCCGTACAATCGATACTGTCCGGGCTGTAACTTATACATTCTACAATTACTCTCTAGGTCGACTGGTTCGACAAGGACGGAGTACTGGACAAGACTAGTATTTGGATCGAAGACATGTTTCTCTAACCAGAGAGAGGACTCATCAAACCCGAAACGAATTGCCAGCCAAGACGGAGTGACTTCTGCCACTCCATCTACCCCCGGAGGAATGCAGATGGGAGGACTTAAGTCTTCAGACCTGATGCAAATGACGTCCGCAGCGGGAGGTAAGGAAGTGGAGGATGCCATGATAGACGTAGGTGAAGAAGACAACATCAGCAAGTGCGTGGAGAAAGAGAGACACAGGTTCGTTTCCAGTGTTCATATATGAGACATTGGTGTACGGTGTTCGCATCCGTAGTAAATAATTATTATACGTAATATCTTATAATAAAACGTACATATACTCGATACACTTAATCGTGAGCAGGATCATTTAAAAGCACCGTACTTATAATACTTAAACAACTTGGGCTGACATAATAGCATTAAGATGTCAGGATTAAAAATACAAGATGTGTCGATAAAATAAGTAGGTGTAGTATGTAAAGTGACGGCGGCAGTCATTGTCAGAGATTTAGGTGGATAATAGATGCGTTTGAAAGTTAACTTATTTTGGATTGTCAGACACGGTCATAGCAGGATGTTAGGGAATACGCGGTGGTTGATTAGGGTTTCTTAGCCGCTTGGGGGAACGTATATAATGGAGTTGATACTCATAGTTCGACCTCTTCAAATGCAGTGAGATCACTTCGACTCAGTAGGTGCTAAGTGTGATAAGTTATCTCATTGCAAACAGTATGGATGAAACTGCTAGCGGTAGTGAGAGAGGAAAGGATATAGGTCAGAGAAAGAAGAAGCGGAGGGGTGGTACAAAGTTCACAAATTCCAAAGCACAAAGACGTAGTGCTTTGCGGAAGCGCGATGGGAGAAGCTCAAGCGGCGATGATCGGGAGCCAGACGGGTACGACATATTGATCGACGATGATGTGCTACCGCCATTCAGGCGGACTATCAAAATGCGATCGCTGAACCTCGACCGTGTCCTAGAGAGTGTGGGGACGGATGAAGCTGAAGTCAACGAGGAGGAAGGGCATAGATGGCAGTCTAGCGACATTGTTTGCGGCGATGGAGATGACGATGGAGGTGTGGACTCTACAAAGGAGGTAATGGGTTAATCTATTTTGGAAGAATACGATATTCGTAAATGTCTGAGTATTCCCGAATATGTGTATGGATTAATATCACCACGCGCCATGTCTTCATGGCTGCAGAGGATCGGAAGATGAAGTTGATCGATCAGGAGAAGAAGCAGCAATGTGTGAGGACAAAAGAGTCACTGATATGGGCGAGAGAGAGGAAGCCACTATTCATCAGGAAACACAGATTGATGTAGCGGATGGTTTTCAGACAGGTGCTGAAGAATTAGAGGAGGTACATGAGAAACCCTATTTCCTGGTTTATTGGGAGGACCTAGGGTTGATTAAGTATACAATCAACGATAGTCCATTATTGAATCTGAGGTAGTCAGAACTTTTGACATTATGGATTTCCATGATACATATGGACCCATGACTGTTCCAGCCTATAATCATACTTCTGAGTGGCATGAAAGAGTATGGGCATATTTTAGCCTACCGCGTATCATGTTATGAGCCCCAATCTTGTATTTGCGGGTCTCAATCTCATGTCTCTGTGTCTGTAGTTTGTACTACTTGAATATGTGTCTATTGCAAAAGATAATGAAGTTCATGAATGTAGTTCATGAACGAAGTTAAGGAATGAAAAAAAACAAATTAATTCTTAATGTATTCGTAGCGAAAAGTGGCGATGGAGGGGCCATGGAAGGCCGGGTCTCGGCGGGGGTAGGGTCTACTTAGGGCAGGGCAGGGTACCGGCCAGCTGCCGGGTACCGGCCAGCTGCCGTGTGCCGGCCAGCTGCCGGGGTACCGGCCAGCTGCCGGGTACCGGTAGCGGGACCGGGTACCGGCCAGCTGCCGGGTACCGGTAGCGAACCGGGTACCGGAAGCGGCAGCGGCCCTGCGCCGGCCCTGTGATCAGAGCTTCTGCGGCTGTAAATCCCTGCGCCCGCCCTGCGATCGAGAGCTCCTGCGCCGAGTCTCCTGCGGCTGTAAATTTCGGCTGTGGCTCTCTGTGTATGCCAGGGGACGCCGCTCCTTTAGTCTGCCAAAAAAGAGGGATGTATAATTGGAAGATTCGTGTAGAAAAAAAGTTCGTGCTATGGTGCAATAGGACAAAGTAGGAACCGCCGATGGGCTCGGCAGGCAGTGAGTTTTTAGAAGAAGGAACAAAACGTATTGCCAGGATGGGAGACGTTCGTTTCATACTGTCAAGTTGTGGGAGGGAGTTTTTTGATGAAGTTGCACACCATTGTTGTCAAGAAATTGCAGGAAGAAGAAACCATGGCGGATCTTGAAGAGACTGAGGTCGCAGTACAAGAAGGCAATGAGCACGTCGAAGAAGGCTTAGAAAATGTGAGTTTCCAATCCTCAGATTCAAGTCTGTTCGCCGAATTTTACAATGAATATTACAAGGCGCATCGTGTTGAGGGTGAAGAAGACAAAACGAGGTCGGAGTTGGAGGCGTGGTACTCCCAAAAATTCACGGTACGTCCTTGACACAGCTTATTTCCACCCTGCATTGTAAGCATGCGAAGAACCCTAATTTTTTCATCTTCCGAAGCTCAGAATTGCAGTCAGCCGTCTTCTATTTCGTCGGGGAAGAGCTCCGGCCATGGGCTGGTTCGACCCCAGTCGTGATTGAATTCTGTCACCTGTCTCTAGAGGAGTGTTGAGGTTTTTTTCCCCGCGCTCCCTCGAATTTGAGCTGCGGTGCCGACGCTGTGACCCATGGGCTGGATCGCCCCCACCTCGTGATTGAATTCGCTCACCTGTCTGTGAGGAGTGTCGAGTTTTTTTTCCTCCCCCCTCCCTCGAATCTGAGCTGCGGTGCCGACGCTGTGACTCATGGGCTGGATCGACCCCCATATAGTGATTGAATTCTTTCACCTGTCTCTAGAGGAGTGTCGAGTTTTGTTCCCCGCCCTCCCTATTGGTCTGAGCTGCGGTGCCGACGCTCACCTGTCCGTGAGGAGTGTCGAGGTTTTTCCCCCCCCCCCTCTCTCGAATGTGAGCTGCGGTGCCGACGCTGTGATTCATGGGCTGGATCGACCCACACCTCGTGATTGAATTCGCTCACCTGTCTGTGAGGAGTGTTGAGTTTTTTTTTCTCCCCCCTCCCTCGAATGTGAGCTGCGGTGCCGACGCTGTGACCATGGGCTGGATCGACCCCCATCTTGTCATTGACTTCTTTCACCTGTCTGTGAGGAGTGTTTAATTTTTTTCCCCGCGCTCCCTCGACGGAGAGCTGCGGTGCCGACGCTGTGACCATGGGCTGGATCAACCCCCATCTCGTGATTGTATTCTAACACCTCTCTGTGAGGAGTGTCGAGTTTTTTTCCCCGCCCCCTCTCTCGAATGTGAGCTGCGGTGCCGACGCTGTGACCATGGGCTGGATCGACCCCCATCTTGTCATTGACTTCTTTCACCTGTCTGTGAGGAGTGTTTAATTTTTTTCCCCGCGCTCTCTCGACGGAGAGCTGCGGTGCCGACGCTGTGACCATGGGCTGGATCGACCCCCATCTCGTGAGTGTATTCTAACACCTCTCTGTGAGGAGTGTCGAGTTTTTTTCCCCGCCCCCTCTCTCGAATGTGAGCTGCGGTGCCGACGCTGTGATTCATGGGCTGGATCGCCCCCACCTCGTGATTGAATTCGCTCACCTGTCTGTGAGGAGTGTCGAGTTCTTTTTCCTCCCCCCTCCCTCGAATCTGAGCTGCGGTGCCGACGCTGTGACTCATGGGCTGGATCGACCCTCATATAGTGATTGAATTCTTTCACCTGTCTCTAGAGGAGTGTCGAGTTTTGTTCCCCGCCCTCCCTATAGGTCTGAGCTGCGGTGCCGACGCTCACCTGTGTGTGAGGAGTGACGAGTTTTTTTTCCCCCCGCCCTCTCTCGAATCTGAGCTGCGGTGCTGACGCTGTGACTCATGGGCTGGATCGACCCCCATCTCGTGCTTGAATTCTTTCACCTGTCTCTAGAGGAGTGTCGAGTTTTGTTCCCCGCGCTCCCTATTGGTCTGAGCTGCGGTGCCGACGCTCACCTGTCCGTGAGGAGTGTCGAGTTTTTTTCCCCCCCCCCCTCTCTCGAATGTGAGCTGCGGTGCCGACGCTGTGACTCATGGGCTGGATCGCCCCACCTCGTGATTGAATTCGCTCACCTGTCTGTGAGGAGTGTTGAGTTTTTTTTCCTCCCCCCTCCCTCGAATCTGAGCTGCGGTGCCGACGCTGTGACCATGGGCTGGATCGACCCCCATCTTGTCATTGACTTCTTTCACCTGTCTCTAGAGGAGTGTCGAGTTTTTGTTCCCCGCGCTCCCTATTGGTCTGAGCTGCGGTGCCGACGCTCACCTGTGTGTGAGGAGTGACGAGTTTTTTTCCCCCCGCCCTCTCTCGAATCTGAGCTGCGGTGCCGACGCTGTGACTCATGGGCTGGATCGACCCCCCATATTGTGATTGAATTCTTTCACCTGTCTGTGAGGAGTGTCGAGTTTTGTTCCCCGTGCTCCCTTTCGAATGTGAGCTGCGGTGCCGACGCTGTGACTCATGGGCTGGATCGACCCCCATATAGTGATTGAATTCTTTCACCTGTCTCTAGAGGAGTGTCGAGTTTTGGTCCCCGCGCTCCCTATTGGTCTGAGCTGCGGTGCCGACGCTCACCTGTGTGTGAGGAGTGACGAGTTTTTTTCCCCCCGCCCTCTCTCGAATGTGAGCTGCGGTGCCGACGCTGTGACTCATGGGCTGGATCGACCCCCCATATTGTGATTGAATTCTTTCACCTGTCTGTGAGAGTGTCGAGTTTTGTTACCCGCGATCCCTCTTGATCTGATCTGCGGTGCCGACGCTGTGACTCATGGGCTGGATCGCCCCACCTCGTGATTGAATTCGCTCACCTGTCTGTGAGGAGTGTTGAGTTTTTTTTCCCCCCGCCCTCTCTCGAATCTGAGCTGCGGTGCCGACGCTGTGACTCATGGGCTGGATCGACCCCCATCTCGTGCTTGAATTCTTTCACCTGTCTCTAGAGGAGTGTCGAGTTTTTGTTCCCCGCGCTCCCTATTGGTCTGAGCTGAGGTGCCGACGCTCACCTGTGTGTGAGGAGTGACGAGTTTTTTTTCCCCCCGCCCTCTCTCGAATCTGAGCTGTGGTGCCGACGCTGTGACTCATGGGCTGGATCGACCCCCATATTGTGATTGAATGCTTTCACCTGTCTGTTAGGAGTGTCGAGTTTTGTTCCCCGCGCTCCCTCGACGGAGAGCTGCGGTGCCGACGCTGTGACCATGGGCTGGATCGACCCCCATCTCGTGAGTGTATTCTAACACCTCTCTGTGAGGAGTGTCGAGTTTTTCCCCCCCCCCCTCTCTCGAATCTGAGCTGCGGTGCCGACGCTGTGACCATGGGCTGGATCGACCCCCATATTGTGATTGAATTCTTTCACCTGTCTGTGAGGAGTGTCGAGTTTTTTTTCCTCCCCCCTCCCTCGAATCTGAGCTGCGGTGCCGACGCTGTGACCATGGGCTGGATCGACCCCCATCTCGTGCTTGAATTCTTTCACCTGTCTCTAGAGGAGTGTCGAGTTTTGTTCCCCGCGCTGCCTCCTGATCTGAGCTGCGGTGCCGACGCTGTGACTCATGGGCTGGATCGACCCCCATATTGCGATTGAATACTTTCACCTGTCTGTGAGGAGTGTCGAGTTTTGTTCCCTGCGCTCCCTCGACGGAGAGCTGCGGTGCCGACGTTGTGACCATGGGCTGGATCGACCCCCGATCGTGCTTGAATTGTTTCACCTGTATCTAGAGGAGTGTCGAGATTTTTTTCCTCGCGCTCCCTCTTGATCTGAGCTGCGGTGCCGACGCTGTGACTCTGTGAGGAGTGTTGAGTTTTTTTCCCCCCGCCCTCTCTCGAATCTGACCTGCGGTGCCGACGCTGTGACTCATGGGCTGGATTGACCCCCATCTCGTGATTGAATTCTTTCACCTGTCTGTGAGGAGTGTTTAATTTTTTTCCCCGCGCACCCTCATGCTCTGAGCTGTGGTGCCGACGCTGTGACCATGGGCTGGATCGCCCCCACTCGTGATTGAATTCTTTCACCTGTCAGATGAGGAGTGTATGATTTTGTTGATCTGAGGAGTGTTTGAATTTTTTGATGTGTTAGTTGAGGAATGTTAATTTCGTGTTAATTAACCGGCAGTGTAGTTGGGAAAACTCCTTTCCTTTTGTTGTTAGTTTGTAATGTGTCAAGTGTGATGTTGATTTATTGTGGAATGTTATTGATATTTGTTATGGATGTTTTCTGTGTGATTGCAGGGCCGATCTAGAGTGAAGGTAGTTCAAGAGGACGAGGAATCTGATGCGGATAGCGACCTATCGATTTTGAGAGAGAATGTCTCGGCCTATGTTGAGTCCCGGCGTCTAGTGATAGCATTGTCCTCGATTCCCAATACTCCGCCTCTTGTCCCACCTGTCAGTCACACTTCTTGTGATGACTTTGATCGGTTTGCACGAGCAGATAAGCTGCGAGTACAAAAGAATGATGCCAAAGCTAGACGTCTCGAAGCGATAGCATTAGCGCGAGTTGCACCCAGACGTTCGCCGCGACTTGCAGCGAAGTTAAAATCCATTTAGGTCTACGATACTTGAGATTTATAACAATTCTCTCTATTATGAAAGGTTTTGTATTTGATTTAAAATTTTATTACTTTTGGGAATTATTCTTTTAATTTTTGTGCGGTATTATGTTCTGTTTCTTTACTTGTCAGATGCGAATATCCGAGCATCATCCTCTTCAAGATGAAGAAGACATCTCCCTTCAGAACATTGACTCAAGTCCAGTTCATGAAGAAGACGATAGCACACCTGTAGCAGAAGATACTATCGAGGACTTCTCCCCTGCAGTTTCTCCAGTTCCTCGTGATACACATATCGAAACCGATCCTTCTCCGGAGGCTTTGCAAGGTCCCGATGGACACGAGTCCCAATCGGATGACGAAGACTCTCCTTTGCCATCGAGTGTTAACGTCGGCATCGTGCACATGCCACCCCATCTCCAAAACAAAGATCCTGATTGGAGTGCAAACGAGATGCGCATGATTCACAAAAGTGATTCAATTGCAATCATAAACAGGTTCCGTTTCAAACCTGTGAAAAAGTCTCGTATGCAAATTCCATTGTGTCGTTTGGTGTGTTACCCAAAGGTTCGGCCCATCTCGGAACAAGACCAATGTGATTACGGTGCGAGCGGTGAGCGGTGAGCGGTGAGCGGTGAGCAGATTTTTACGCTCATTGAGCAGATTTCGAGGGAATATTCTGGTCCAAAAGTGAATATAAAATGATTTTATTCGAACAAAATTTGTATGAGTGTACCCCTATAACCGTGGGAATGGTGCCAGTACATAACAATTTAGACCCTACAACCGTGGAAACTTGGAATTGGAATTTAGACCAATTGTCAAAACGCCACAGTTTTAAGGTTTAAATTCGAATCCAGACCCTACATCCGTGGTAAATTGCCTCCATGAGGGCCGATTTACACTTAGGGGACGGGCCAATTCAGCCCGTTTGAGGGCTGAAATCCTCACTCGTGATTGGCCGAAAGGCAAAAATTAGGCTCAATCCCCTTACACCTAAAGGCCGGGCCAATTTGGTGGCAGAATTTTTTTAATCAAGAAATGCAAGTTCTGACATGGCCTGATCTCGGTGAATTGGGTGCATCGAGAATGGAAAGCCAATGTCGGATTTGTCTAAGAAAACCTTTTATTATATTTAAAATTTTATTTTCACCAAATCAAATCTGTCCATTCTTTGAGAAGTGCTGAATTTTTTTGGACTTCATTGAATTGGCCAGGCTTCTTGGCCCGAAGGCCATTACACATGGGAAAATCAGCCCCCATTCTAATCATATTATAACGAGGACATGAGGCCGGCCCCAGCATCATCGTGTCTAAAAAATGAATCTCGATTATCAAACCGGCCGGCCAGTGAACACGCCCCATGTACCGTGACGTTGGTAAAGTAAAGAGCATGGTCTTGGAACAAGATGTCGGTGCTCATTGTAATGTTGAACCTCTTGAGAGGGGATGGGTCAAGTGATAAAGAGTGTCGGAGTGTCGGAGTGTCGGTGAAAACGTCCCACTTAACTGTGCCATGTTGGTGCTTATTGTGATTGCGGGTACAGATGGAAGGAAATGATGCTCGAGTGATTTGAGTCCCTGCCGACCTCGTGAAAATGTAAGAGAATGCAGTGTTGCACTGAGATTTTGTGTCCATTGTCATGCGAAATTGTGTCGGTGCTGTGAAGTGTCGGATTCCAATTCGTTGTGATGTTGAAATTCATGAGAGGGGATGGGTCAAGTGCTAAGGAGTGTCGGAGTGTCGGAGTGTCGGAGTGTCGGTGAATACGTCCCACTTAACTGTGTCATGTTGGTGGTCATTGTGATTGCGGGTACTGATGGAGAAGGATGCTCGAGTGATTTGAGTCACTGCCGACCTCGTGAAAATGTAAGAGAATGCGATGTTGCTCTGAGATTTTATGTCCATTGTCATGCGAAATTGTGTCGGTGCTGTGTCGGTGCTGTGAAGTGTCGGATTCCAATTCGTTGGAGGAATGTCGGTGCCTTCGAGGGTACAGTTCTGCAAAAGCTGCCGGTGCTGCCGCTCCGGTCGGCACTGCCGGTGATGTGAAGATTGTTTGGTGAGGTTGGATGGGACTCCGAAGTGAGATCAATGAAATCCGGTGCCCTCTTGGTATATAAAAGAATGGAAGAGCAGGTTTGCAACCATCTCAAAGCAAGTCCTTGGCCATCTCATTCGAAAATTCTTCCTTTTGCTGTTGTGGATCAAATGGCGGGGCCTTCGGCCGATTTCGATCCCTTGTATCTTTATTCTTGCACTGCGTGTGGGGAGAAGAAAATCCGTGCTTGTTTGTTGGAACATCCTCGTCTCGGTGTTGGCATATGCATTTCGTGCAAACTCGTGTTGGATGACGTTGTGTTCACGAAGAACGCTCAGTACGATGATGAGCAATGCAATTGGTGTGGGGGAATTCAATTTGTGATCCCGTGTGATTATTGTAACAAGTCGTGGTGTGCAGGGTGTATCGCACGGAACAAGGGAGACGACTACCTGAAGGACATGACGGGCAAAAATTGGGGCTGCTTCAGCTACAACAAGTATGAGATAGTGCCTCTGCAGACGATTTGGGAGGATTTCGTAGAATTCACTGACCAAGCTGGTGATCGCAGCAACAGTGACTCTGATAGTGATTCCAACTACGAGTAGCGGTTTGATAGTTATAACAGTTGGATTGCTACAACTCACATTTGAAATGAGAGTTGGCTGTGAATGTGCTCGGATTTCTAAATACATGTTTCAGTCTTCAGCATTGCTGAGGACTCCTTGACTGCTTGACTCGATACTGTGAAGTTCAAGTCCACCGCGGCTTTTCTGTTTGATAGTAATAGTAGTTGTAAGGTCACGGCTTACTTATGGAATGTGTGTTGGCTTTGAATGTGCTAGAATTTTGAAATACATATTACAGACTTTGGCACTGCGAGGACCCTTGCGTGACTGCTTAAGAATCCCCAGAAGATGAATGACGGTACCTGGAGGATACTGAATGGGGATGGTAAGTATTTCGGAAAATCGAGATGATTTTCAAGAGACTTGTATTTCAAGATGGCAGGGAGGAAGTTAGCAGCTCTTTCCTAGTAGAAGAATTCGGGATACTGTGAAGGTCTGATAACGCCGCTTATGAACTTGGGAATGCTAGCCTCAGTGGGTACGATAAGTCCCAATGCTCTCATGTCATGATACAGTTGCTCAAACTGTATTGCCACAGCACCACACTTTGCGTTATCATATTTTCAATTGCATGTAAATTACGGACACAATGAAAGCATTTTTGGACGCACATGTTTCTGCCTTGGCACGCGCCTACCCGGCCAATATTAGCATGTGCTGGACGTCAGTAGAGTTTGGCATTTAAGCAAGACCGAGCACATCATAAGTCCCGGCATGCATAAGGAGGTGTTGCTTTAGTCTCGGCAATGGCCGCATCATAAGTCCCGGCATGCATCAGGAGGTGTTGCTTAAGTCTCGGCAATGGCCGGCTGCGCAGCAAAGTGCCGGCAGTGGCCGTGAAAGGGGGGCCGAGCATGCCCCGCCGGCACCTCCATGTGTCTACTGCCTCCAGCCCAGCCCTCGCCGCGAGTGGTCATGGGCCGGCAAAGTACGGGGAGCACCCAAATGTGGCCCCCACCGGCGCCGGCTCACCATGTATGACACCGGCAGACCATAAGCTTACTCCGGCAAAGCCCATCGTGGGACCGGCGCACAAGGCGATGGACGTAGCGCTTGTTTGTAGGGCCGGCGCACAACGCCGTGGACGTAGCGCTTGTTGGTGGGGCCGGCGCACAACGCGATGTATCTAGCGCTTGTTGGTGGGGCCGGCGCGGTGGACCTAGCGCGTGTTAGTGGGGCCGGCACACAAGACTTTGGACGTAGCGCACTTGTAAATTCTAGAAATCTTCGTGAGAGATTATGATCTACTGACAAATAGATATTGTCTGACAAAGGAGTGGTTGAGAAACGAGTGGTTGAGAGATCATATTACATAAGTATATAGAGTAGCCACGGAATGTTCATTTCTGTGTGCTCTTGGTGCTAGAACGCTGGGATTCTTTAGTATGGCTTCGGTCACCCTCAGTGGTCCAACCTACGATTGTTCCGCTTGTGGGGATACTAGGTTTCAGATTTCCTTTCAGCAGCACCCCCGTCTTGCAGTTGGTCTCTGTTGTGAATGCCGTGCAGACTACGCAAAGAAGAAGTGGACTAAGGTAGGAATGTCACAGAATGGAATGTGTTGTGGACATCTTGTGTTGTCTGATGTTACAGTTTCTGTTCAATATAATGATCTCTCACAATTGGTGCCATTCGTTTTCCACTTGTGTATGGCAGAATGAGGCTGGGAAGGAAGAGTACTGCAGTTGGTGCTTCGACCATCACTACAATATGATTAGCTGTGGAGCTTGTCCGAAGGTGTGGTGTACTGGTTGTGTGTCGAACAACAAAGGTGACGAGTACTTAGTAGACATCCAACGCTCTGCAGAGATTTGGAAGTGCTTCAGTTGTGACAACAGCACGTACACCGAATTGACGAAGACATGGGAAGAGTTCCGAGACACTGCAAAGAAGTACGACCCTCCACTATCACCATCCATTTGGACAGATGCCGTAGAGGAATGTAGTGAAGATAATAGTAACCGTTGGTGAGTATAATTTCAATGTGAATATAGAGGTGTGAAGTATTTTTGTAGACATAGAATAGTATGGCTCGATATATTGATATATATATATATATATGTCAGGTATAAGCTGACTCCATATCAAATCAAGCGCAACATTTTACTTTTAATGTGGAATGTTGTTTAAACCATAGTATCAACTTAAAGCTCTCTACATTGCCATACGTAACCTCTAGAAGAGCATCAAGTGCGCGGAACACATTGGACAATTCCACCTAGGAGAAGTCGCTTGATCTCGTTGAAACTAAGAGTCGGAGCATGGACAAACCGATCTCTCTCACGATCAAGGCCACAAACCACACGGTAAATGTAGTACAGGTGCTTGCAATTTGCATAGGATCCACGCGACTTGAACTTGACGTACATGCTTGTAAAGCTAGGGCAAGTACACTCAGGAAATGTACCAATGCTGACCTTGTATTTCTGAGCATCTTGATCGGGACCTTTCTTAGAAATGAAATCAATGACGGCCCCGAGTCCCGGGCTTGGCACCAACATAATCCGTGTCAGCTGGACATCGAGTAGCATTGCCGATTCCCACTTGTTTAATTGCTCAGTCGCCACCCTCTTTGTAGCGTTGCGTCGACAAGGACGAGAGCTTCGTATGTTCGGGGAACTTATCGGGTTTCTCCGGTCTTTGGAATGCTTGCAATACTCGCGGCAATCGCCATGTCATCGCCGAATCGCCTCTCGCTTGGCATAGGTGGTCTCTGTTGCGGTGGAATCCGCATCCTCCAAAGTCAAAATCTCGCGCGTCGTGAGGTTAGTTCCCTTTAACACCGCCGACATCGTGGAACCTTGGGCGAATCGGGAACCACCTCCGCCCTTCCCGCTACGCACCCTGCAACATTGTCTGCACAGAAATAGAAGAATTGTGCATAATTCTTGTTCTTAGAGCGGACATGCTTCACGCCGTGGTATGCAGGAGCAGGATCACCATTTTGAAGCCCACGATTGCACTTTCGGTTGGAGTCGGGAATTATGGCGGTACAAATACGGGAACCCACTGAAGGCAGGCGGCGAATGTGCCACATCTTTGGTGAGCAGTCCTCTTCCAAAACCTTCGTGACGTGCTCCACCGGTCGTGATGGAACATGTGTTGTCCCCTCTACAACATGGTCATCATCGTCGTCGTCACCGTTATCTTCGAGCTGAATCGGAGTTGAAGGCGAACCTTGTTGCCGAGTCTTCATAGTCTTTGGTTGCGAAAAGTTGACCTTGTCGAACCGGTGAGAGTCGTCGTCGCAGCCTGGTTCGGCATCGAGCCTCCGCTTCGTGGATCCAAAAATCTCTTCTCCTGCGAACGATGCGGCTCCACTGAGAAATTTCTCCGCTCCAGGGATGAGGTCCATTGCCCGATATACTGACTTCAAATTACCAGTCGTAGTAGCAGAGCGTGTTGCCGCGCGGAACCGCAACTCCTCTTTGGTGGGACCAGTACCTGATCCTCGACCTTTGTCGTAGGCATTGTACCGGGTGCACTGAACAAAGGCACGGCAATAGTCTTCAATAGTAGCTTCAAAAATGTTATCACAAGCTTTGCCAGATTGCTTGCTCCATGAGGCATGCACAGTCTCTGACAAGTTGCACATCGGCATCTCCGCCCTTTGTTCGTCTGTAAGATCCTGCAACAGCAGAATTTGGAGAAGATGACAATATGGAGTAAGTGAACTGGAAACACGGGACGGTAATTTAAAGGCAAGTTGAAATGACAGAATATCGAAAAGGTAATGATGAAACGTGATAGAACATACCATGTTCATGTATCCGCCCCACTGCCAATATCGAAAGTGCCACCATGCCAACCAGTTGTCTAGCGCACGAATGTCAGAGTCACTTGCTGCTCCACTCGTAGACCACCATGAACGAATCGCCATGTATCGGGACTCCGCTTCATCAGGTGTGCGCGCGTCCTTGCACTGGGTACAGATTCGCTTGTGCTCGTCTCGAAGCTCGGGCTTAATGTAAGAGTTTGTTGCTCTTTGCATGCAAGTAGTCCAATGTAGTAGACATGAGCGTTCCTTATTAGGCATTGGAACGGTCTTATCACTCAAACCGTAGATCTCTCGAACAAAGATTCCGGTTAGCTGCACACCGTCGCCCATGAATCCCGCGAAATTAACGTTGTGAACCCGTGCTCACCCATGACAAAGATTGATCCCTCTCCACGGTATGATTGAGCATCTTGGGTTTCGGACATCATATCGCAGATTGCAATCGTCATCACCTTGCGATACGCCGAGTCGTAAACGCGTGGCGGTGCAAAAGTTGTGTACCGTTTGATGCGCTTGACGTGATCGAACATCACCCATGCATTCTCCGATCCTCCTGGTTGCATTCTCTTGACGAGATCAACGCCAGATCCCGGTCCGATCTCCGACATTTTGAAGACGAACACCTTGTCGGTCTTACTACCTTGGCCAGAAATCTGTTCTCCCGCACATAGGGCCGAGAGAGGTGCCTCTCAATTCGCACACTCCATCGATTATGCCCTTCTTTCCCATCCTTCTGAAGTGGGACACATTGTGTCGAATAGTGGGACTCGTGAAGCTCTCAAACTTGAACATAACATCCTGCATTTCAGATTCCGTTAAGAATGATTGGGACTCGCCATCCTTCTTCAATAGGTAATCTCCAAGGAACTCCGTGCTTGCAGACAATGCAATCGCAGAGGGTGAGACCTTCGGTGATCTTTCAAGCGCACCCTTTAACAATTGGTCACGGAGCTCTAAGGACTTCCTACATGTACCTTCTCCTACCGGGTGAGTGTGGTATCCAATATGGATACATGCTCTGGTTGTATTGGTATCACCTGTGACATAATACATGATAGCAGAGCATTGCAGCATACAAGTCGGTTTTGCCTTGCATATAGCGCACACCAGTGTCGACTCAGAGTCTGGGCATTTCCCAAGGAACGGCTTCTTTGCAAAGCCATCCCACAACTTCTCATTTATCTCATCGGCTCGCCCGGGCCTGTGAAGAAATCCGCACTCTGGATTCTCACATCGCAAATGACCAGCACAAGAAGCTGTGCGGAACGTAAGACCATGGTCGTTTTGAATGTTTCGAGTCTGCAAATGGCACCATGTGTGACCGTCGTATTGCTTGTCCATCCCCAACAGTCTCTTCGCAGAGTTTGTCTTGGCTTCCAGAGGTGGGGGCGGAAACTCGAAAATTACATTGCCGTCATACTGGGGCGGCAAGAACTGAACAAATGAGTACTGATACATACTTAGATCTAACCTACAGAGTTCGCTCTTGGCCCCCTTCCTGAACTGCAGATTCCGAATGCATGTGACAGCACTGACAGATTCCTTGATTGATGGTGGACGCGGAGGCTTCTTGCTTAAACTCTCGGACTTAGAAGGAGAATGTGTTACCGACATAGTTTGATTACTCTTTAGTAGGTGAGAATCCTGGGAAGCTGGTACAACCGTCTCTTTTGAAGACTCAACATCACTATCATCTAGCTTGATAATAGGGGTCATCGTTGCACATGACGGGACGACCTCGCACTCCGACACGGACGTTACAACTACCGGATGAGATTGGATGACAGCACCCTGAACACGATACTGCGAGGATTGTAATATCCAGTATACATCTTTCTCGACGATGGGCTCCATGTGCACAGTATAAGACAACTTGCCTACATCATCCATGACTTCTTCCTCAAGGAAGATCGAATCTAGTCCCAAATTGAACTTTGCAGCTGTCGGAACCCGTTTTCTTGATTGAATACTTCATAAGCGTAATGCGCATTAAGAATAAGTATAGAGTCTAGAATCCGACCTAAGTATGTGCCAGGCCGTATACTATAAGGCAATTACGTTTTTACAAATAAGTGTTATAGTTAAAATCTAGTTTGTGATAATAAGGACGGATTTGCGAATCCTTACTCTGCTACCGTACGGCTAGGAAGGACTGTCAGAAGCCGGACAAGGGTTTTAAGTACGGCGGCGAAAGGACGAAGTCGCCGGAATGTAACAATGACGGAAATAGCGAATGACAGCTCTGTACCAGACCAGGGTATGATGGCCGGATTCAAATCCGTCCTTGAGAGGATCAAAGAGGTCGGATTCATTCCGGCCTTCCCAGACACACCAGCACAGACCCCGGTCGCTCGTCCTCCTCTAGTGGACACGCATCCATATGAAAGCGACGAGAAGTACGAGGTAGCAATACAGACTTGGAATCCGGATTGAGAATCCGGTCTAGAATTAGAAAGCCGGAAACGAATCTGGCCTAGAATTAGGAAGCCGGATTAGAATCCGGCCTAGGTTTGAGAAGCCGGATTAGAATCCGGCCTAGGATTGAGAAGCCGGATTAGAATCCGGCCTAGGATTGAGAAGCCGGATTAGAATCCGGCCTAGGATTGAGAAGCCGGATTAGAATCCGGCCTAGGGTTAGAAATTCGAACTATGGCAGTTGGTAGGATCTTTTTGGGAAAGCGAGCCGCTTTCCGTAGTGTAGGCCTAGTAGGGCGGCCGCCGCTAAGTTTTTAGGTTTTTAAGTCGTTGACTTAGAAGTACTTATAGGGGGAAGTTTGGCCACCTAAAACATTCCTTGCTTGAGTGTTAATCGAACCTTCTTATGCGCATATTCGGTGTGATCATTTCCCTGTCTCCTTTTCAGTTGAGTGCTTGGAAAGCCGGATCTACTTTGTGTGTTGTAAGTTGGGAGTTAGGAATCCGGATTCTTTGTTAGATCGTTTCTGTGGAGTTGAAGTCGGGTTGGGCGTATTCTTGAGTGCCTTGTGTCTTGATCTGGTCCAGGTGTCTGAGAGAGGGAAACTGCTGTGGTAAACGCTTACGGTCTGGGAGGCTCTGGGAGTATAGTGTGTGAGGACGGATTCCAATCCGGCCTCCAGCTGCCACAGACTTGGGTTCCTCTGTAGTCTCAGAGGACGGATTAAGCGCAGTACGTGAGCAGAATACGTGTAGACGTCTTCTAGCCGGATTCGGAGCTCTTGGAGTCTGTCATTGTAGTAAGGGTGATAGGGTAACCAGGACGGCCTGCGTGACCTGCTAATTCGGACGGATAGGACGGATTAGTTGTGAGGACGTAATGTGTGCCTTAGTGTGTGTGTGTGTGTAAAGTCTAAGTGTGGAAGTTTCCGCCACGGTAAACATAAGGGAAAGAGTCTTTGTGCATCCCCTCTTGCAAAGGGATACCCTTGCCCTGCAAGGCTAAAACATAAGTTGGGACTAGAAACGTTTGTGGGTTTGGTTGTTTTAGCACTACTTGTCTTGGTCACTTCACAGAATCCCTGGAACGATACACGAGTCACCTGAACACGGGTTTTACACCAATAAATGTGTAAGGGAAGATAATGTGAATACATGGCATCCGACAGCAGCCAACATTCTAGCAGTTACGACAATGCGACCATCAAATTGCGGTAGTACACGTAAAGGGGCTCGCCCAGCATCTACTCGAATCGTTGCCATTCGTGAGAAACACAAGACACAAACAAGGCATGCAACAAGCAGTACTTAGACAAGCTTGCAGTTCATTCGAAACCAGTTCAAATTTAGAATAATAGTAGCTGACGAGGATAATAAGTGCTATAAGTGGTAGTACTATGAACTATCGAAGTGGAGTCTCCACTGACATTGATGGCCTTGGAAGCGTACTCAATGGACGTCATTCTAGTAAACTGACAGATCACAGAAATAAGCATGGGCCGGAAAAATTATTAAAGGGTCTACCCAAAAAATAGAGGATGTGGGATACTATGGCTCAATAAATCCCATGGGCGGTTTCATGTCCTCTTCAGCCATTGATGGCCCGGTATGCAGAGAATAAAATATTGAGGCCTTTCGAACGATGACGGCTACTTTGAAGTGTTCACCCTTAAATGACAAGCCCCTCTGAAAATACAGTGGATACCAAGCCCCAGGGGCATGCACTGACGATTAGAGGTTAATGAGAGTTAAGTAAGAGAGACGGCGGTTTGTTACAAGGACGCTTCTTAACTAATTAGAAAACAGCGCCGTTTTTTTAGGAAAACGCATAGAATTAAAGGTTTCTGTCCACGTAGTGTCAGTAGACATATAGGACACCTCCTAGAGTTAAGAAACCGAGCATCTGCCGGGCTTTACACATCAGGAGGTATGTCTTAGTGATGCCGCGAAATACAGCTGAGTATGATCAAAGTAGCAAGAGTGCTAGAAGTAAGAAGCGGAAAAAAAGAGTACCTGGGGGTCGCTTGTATTTCTCTAAAAAGCGATCCAGTGCGAGGCAGATGAAGAACAGAGATAGTCGGGGCAGCGCAGTCGATATAGGCGATACAGCGAAGGCTTTACTTCCGATTTTAAAGAACTTGGGCTCGGATTCACAGATGGGGCGCGCTCGAACTACGTACACCAGGCGCAAGAATCAGGCATGGCTGCTCATACTCTCTAGTATCTGAGATTTAATGTTTGAAAAGGTATGCTAATTTGATAACACATATGCAGGATAGTGAGGGTGAGGTTGACAGGAGTCTCAACATGGAGAATCACAAAGATGAAACGAGCAGCAGCAAGGACGATGATGAAGGTAAGCAGTATTCTAAACTAACATAGACAGGAACAATTTCGCGATAAATTGTTAGTTGAGGATTATTGCTCTTGGTAAATGTCCTTCTCGATGTACGTAATTACGATGGACAACAAAATCACTCGGCACGGAACATGGAGCTTCATGTCGAGTTGTACCCGTTGAGTCGATTGCGATCTTCCATGTTAATGATCACAGCGGCCCATCATCATGGACATCGCACGAGGGAAAAGCAGCACAATCGTCCTCTCCATACCGGCGGCACATTAGGGAGCGCGAAATTCTCGCGGCAGCCTTCCGGCAGTGAACGTTGCTCGAGGCCAATCGTACCTTGGGCTGCCCTTTGCACAAAGGATTCTAGCAACTACTTTTCTCACAACCTCGATTTTTTTCACCGTTTCGAAGCACGCTGTGGGGTTTAGGGTTTCGGGGCACCTGAATCTGGTGTTAGTGCGATAGTGCTCTATCGACGCGGCTACGACGAGGCACCTGCTTCAGCGAGGCACCTGCTTCATCGACGCACCTGCTTCATCGAGGTGGCGGCCGTCGCGGAGGCGGCAATCGCTTCATCGGGCCAGCGCCGGAGTGCTCTTGTGTGAGCTTCGGAAGCGGAACTCCTCTACCCACCAGCATCATTATCTCATCGAAGAGGCTCCGGAGTGGTGGCACAGGCCCTACTCATCATCCCGACGGCGCAGTTGGAGTTAATTCGTGGGATAATCTCCTCGCCGGCTCCTGCTGCAGCTCGCAGCAACGTATTTCATCTCGCCGGCGCAGACGGCATCTCCTGGCCTTGGTCGGCTACTCGCCCCGGCGGAATCTGGAGGCACCTGAGTCGTCTCGACTGTGTAGTTGGAGTCGGCGATTGCTGTTTGAGCTTGACGGCAAGTGCTGCTTCATCTCGTACTCATAGCCGTTGCGGCACATCCGCCAGTCACTGCCACACAGGTCTGAGCGAACGAGTCACCGTTCGAGACAAACCCTAGGTTGCAGGATTCAATGGCAGATGATTAAATTGCAGCCTTGATTTCAGAACTGGTATTTATACCGAGCTTGGCCTCTAAGATTTTACTCTGATAAGTTTTATCCTCGTGGCTTTGCAGGTTCAAGGCCAGCAAGAAGTTTAGTGACCGTGTTTTCGTGTTTATGGGCGACTTAGAAAGTACCGTTGACTTCTCTGCAGGTCAAGCCATGACGCAAGGGTCGCCAGTCGATATGGACCATGCCACGTCGAAGAATGCATATGATGGATCGCCAGAACTTTCGGGAGAGGACGCCGAAGAAATGGCCTCACCTGGACCAAGTTCACCTGTCCAAGCTGGAGTCATTTGTATTCATGACACGCCAGAAACTACTCCTGGTAAGAGCATTGAACTCTATCATTTCATTCATTCTGTTGTAAATTTAGAAGGGCGGGTAATATGCCGGAACTAGAGAGATAGCCGGACTCGGGACAGTACGCCAGTCAAGTCCACTTTCGGTTATCGGGACACTGCGAGGTCAGCATTCTATCACGAACGGCTTCCTACGACCTCTGTGGGATGGGGTTACATTCGAGCCTGCGACCACTGTGGGGTGGGGTGACATACGAGCCTGTGACTATAGGCGTCACCGGCATTCAGAGCTCGAGGGTACGTATCACCTACCCGTGAATGTTCACATTTGTTTGATGACAGTAGGATGCGTATGTGGAATTTCAATAGTTGGTAAGGGAGTGATGGGTTGTTCATGGTTGGGTGTGGGCTGATAGCTTGCGGAGAGATGGGATGTGGATGTGTCACGAGAATGCAGGACGGTTTTCATGGGAATGATCTGGTGCGTGGATTGAAGTCGCAGATATCTTTGAACAAGTACCTAATGCTTCGACGTGCACGAAAATAGATGGGAGTGGCGGCACAGGCATTCGACAGCATCCACAAGCTACGCTCAATTCTCACGGGGTTCAAGGGAACTTGGAGTATTACTACGAAAGTGGCGGCACGGGCTTGCAGCTGCAAGAGTGAGAGGAGGATGTGAGCAAGCCGCTGTGATATTGAAGGCGGTGATTGCCGAGATGCTTACTCGGAGACACTGGCGCTTTAGTACTGAGTGGCGGCAGAGGCCCTACACACCATGCAGGGGTAAGTGATATGTGCATTTCAGTACTCGGATACATGGTGTCCAAATCTTTGGGTCGCGGCGTAGGTTCCAAGCTATGCTCACTGCTCCTAAAAGTTCTAACTGGACTATGCTTAGATTCTCGCGATGGCAGGAAGGCGATGCTGTGTAGGACCCCTGCCCAGCATGACTTCGAGAGCTCCAAGGTTTGCTCCTGAAAGCTGAGAGTCGCGGCACAAACATTCGACAGACACGGGGCTTCGAGAGGAGATGGAGCATGATGGCGAAAGTGGCGGCATGGGCTCGTAGCTGCATGCAGAATTTGTCGAAGGCGCTGTGAAAAGTGTGAGCTGGGGACTACAGAGGCTTGGTCGTGGACACTCGCGCAAGAGTCTATAGTGGCGGCAGAGATTCTACACAGCCTGCACAGGCTTGCCCATATGAGCATTCGAGTAAATGGGATGATTTTGTACGAAGCGTAAGGTCGCGGCACAAGCTCAGAGCTGAGCTCAAAGCACCGTGACGTTGTCAGTTGATCACGGCAAGATGGCGAAGATGTCGAGCTGAGCAGAGCTGAGCTCAAAGCTCCTTCACGTTGTCACTTGATCACGGCAAGATGGCGAAGATGTCGAGCACCACGAGGATTGATGGAGTGGCGGCACAGGCATCTGATAGGATCCACGAGCTACACTCAACTTTTACGAGGCTTCAGTAGTACATGAAGTGTTTCGACTCAAGTGGCGGCACTTAGGGGATGAGACACTGGCGCTTGAGTCTGGAGTGGCGGCACAGGCCGAAGACAGCATATCTGCGAGGGCTCAAAGGTACGGTTGAGCTACATGGGGTCGTGCATCGGTTAAATCATAGTATAATTGTGTTCGGAAGTTGCTGGCCGGGAGGGTTATAAGTGGCGGCACATGCCCTCGACCGCGTTCGCTTGTAGCCTCATCTGGTTCCCCTCGTGGAGTGCCGGCAGCGGCAGACCCACCTCAGCCCCGGCAGACCCATCTCAGACCCGGCATTCACATTACCAGCCCCGGCAGACACCCCCTTGGCTCCGAAAATCACTCATTTTGCTTCGTAAGGACTCTTCCAATGACGACTTGGCACGAATATTCCTGAATGAGTACCAACGTTGACTTTGATGGTAGCGGCAGTGGCTCATAAGGTGGGGGCAGTGGCTTCGAAAGTGGCGGCAGTGCCCTCGATCCTTCAATAAACTCGTCGCGGCGCAGGCTCCGTGGGTTGATGCTCAGGCGTCTTCCGTGCCGGCAGAGGTTCCGTGAGTGGCTGCACAAGGATCGGGTGTGGCGGCACGGGCTTCCTGCTCTACGTCAATTGTTTCAGTGGTCGCGCCACTGGCGTCCATGCTGCATCGGGGGTGGCTGTTCATTACTCGTAAGTGGCGGCAGAGGCTTCGTGGCTGGCTACTATCACGTCGACTGTAGCGATACGGGCATTCATCGCTTCATAGGTCCACGCAGCCGCGTCCTTGCTGGAGACGTGATCGTCGCGGCACAGGCTTCGTTAGAGGCTGCACAGATGTTGATCGTGGCGGCACGGGCTTCCATAGCATCGTCACATGCTTCGTTAGACTCGGCATTGTCGTTGTTGAAGGAATGGACTTCGTCGCGGCACCTGCTTATAAGGTGGGTGCTCAGGAGTCGCCCGTGGCGGCACAGGTTCTAATTGACGCTACTCATTGGTCGTTTGTCGCGTTACGAGCATTCTCCACAATGACACCTGCTTTGCTGATCAAGGCACTGACGTCTTTGCTGAACCAGCTCCGTCGCGGCACCGGCTTCGTGGGTGGATGCGCATAGGTCGTGTCAGCCGTGAATTGCTTCAACGGTCGCGCCACTGGCGTCCATGCTGCAAAGGCCTCATGCCGGCAATGGCATCGGGGTGGCTGTTCATTACTCGTAAGTGGCGGCAGAGGCTTCGTGGCTGGCTACTATCACGTCGACTGTAGCGATACGGGCATTCATCGCTTCATAGGTCCACGCAGCCGCGTCCTTGCTGGAGACGTGATCGTCGCGGCACAGGCTTCGTTAGAGGCTGCACAGATGTTGATCGTGGCGGCACGGGCTTCCATTGCATCGTCTCATGCTTCGTTAGTCTCGGCAATGTCGTTGTTAGAATGGACTTCGCCGCGGCACCTGCTTCTCAGGTGGGTGCTCAGGAATCGCCCGTGGCGGCACCTGCTTCTAATGTGGGCTACTCATTGGTCGTGGACTTCGCCGCGGCACCTGCTTCTAATGTGGGCTACTCATTGGTCGTTTGTCGCGTTACGACGTCTTTGCTGAACCAGCTCCGTCGCGGCACCGGCTTCGTGGGTGGATGCGCATAGGTCGTGTCAGCGATCCCTGCCAATGAGACCGACATCCTCCATCAGTGTGCCAGCAGCTACTGGGTTCATTGAAAACGAAAGTCCAGATCTGTCGGAAGGTAATTTACTTCGTTTTTACTTCTCATTCTATGGCTCTGATACCTTCTCGCAAATATCTCTTAAGCTTTTCACATAGGGAATTGTCCCGCTTCCAAACTTGCAAGCTTAATCATGTAACATCGTGTGCCCAGACAGCACAGATCTCTTGTTGATAGGATCATGTTTGTACATGTTCCGGCAAGGATGACCTCAATTTTTAGTTTAGTAATCAAATTAGCCGGAATGGATCCCCATCTTACATTTTTGATAGATTGACAGTGAACTCATGGCACGGGCTATCTTGGTGGCATTACAGGCTTCGATTAGCTCGGCACTGGCATCGAGAGTCGCATAGGGTCGCGGCACTGGCATCGGAGAGAGGCACAGGCTTGCGCTAGAGTTTTCCTGAGTGGCGGCATTGTCCCTCGACAGCATCCGGATTTCGAGTGGCTTCACGGGTACATGGTGTACCAAGCCGTATGCTTGCAGCTGCTAGACGCAGTCGCTGCTTTATTGCAAGAATTCGACTGTCGAGCACCCCCGTTGAGCAAGATTTCAGCTCCGACAAGGTACGGAATAGATACCGTGGTCGTGCTTCCATTTCTTGATGAGATCAGGATGTGCCCGTTGTGCTTGGAAAGTGTGGGGCGGCCGAGGCACTTGCACCTGGACGCTTGCGTATTCAGAGCCCTGAGTGCCGGTACAGGCTCCACATTGCATCCAGAATAGTCAAATTCTCCGCACTGACTATGTCGTGATGTTGGGATGCAGATCGTGATCTTGCCCGTCGTCAGCATGCCGAGATGTGCACAGAGCTTCACATGTACTTTGTGATCCGTTGCCTGAATGAAGGCACAAGTGCAATAGGTGGTGCTTGCTAGATGCAGGCGATGAGAGTCAACTCCCCGCACGTGGCAACGTCATTCCAATTTCTCGTAGAGCTACGAATCCTGGCACACCTCTTCGGGAAACCAGCTGCACGTCTCGGAGGAGCTTGATTGCGATGTCCCGGCAAAGGGGCTGTTCGGTATTGCAATTACACAACCTCATTGTGTACCAACCTGAATGTATGTGTTGTTTTGCAGATGGTGGTGCTGATGACGCCATTGAGGAGGCGGAGGGCAACGTCTCGAAGGCGTCCGACGTTGCGAATGAAGGATGTCCACCTGACGAGTTCCCTGCTCTCGAGATCGAGGAAGAAGAGCAAGCGGATGCTGACATTCTATCGGAGGCCGATGTGAACAAGGAGGTGAATAACCTTGTTAGTTCGGAAGCTGCAAAAAGTGTCTCAAAAATTCAGCAGTTGCGCTTCCAACCCGTTCACAAATCAAGGATGTGCATCCCGCTTTGTCGAATGTTGGGGCTGCCAGTTGTGAGGCCAGCAATGAAATCCGACATAGCCAGGCTCCAGGATCATTTTCGAGATGTCGGCTACGTTGAAGGTCAAGGAGTCTTTTACGTTGCGATCGAGAACGACAACAAAGAGCCAGGCAAGGTGAACACCGTGGACGTGACGGCTGAGATCGTCGCCTCGTGGAGCCCTAATTGGGTGAAGGTAAATGCCGAATTTGAAGAGTTCTTGCAAGCCGATCCCGATCTTCAGAAGTTTTCAGGGAAAATGTTTCACGTTTGGGACGGAAACCACCGGTTGGAGGCTTGGTACCCATACATCAACGCCGAGAAATCCCATGATCCATCATGGCATTTCAGAGTCGATTGCATCTTGCTAGACCTCAAAGGTGACAACATGACGGCGTTGACGGCGCTCCATGAAATAAACTGGTAAGTGCTAATTCCAACTTGTTCGTGGTATTTATCTTGCGTTTGTATTTTGCCTCATGTTGGAAGCAGGATGTTTCAAATGACTTTCAATAACAACATTTTGTTCTAATTTGTTCCATGTGCAGGCGAGTGGAGAACAGTCATGTGCAGTTGAACCTTGTGCACAAGCTGTACCGGGTTCAGAGGATTGGGCGGCAAGATGTGTCCTACTTCAAAGGGATAATTACACCGGAGGAAGAAGCAGCATCCAACCTCAAAAACCTAACGAAGTCCACCTGGTTTAAGCTAACCGCAAGTGCACTTTGTAACGTCCTGTATCAGGTACAATTCTCTTACTTAAATGACACCAAATTTTTATTGAATCTCAACTTACAAGGGAATCATTTTGCAGACGGAGTTCGCTCAAGAAGCAGCGAAGGCTGCCTCAGATTTTCGGCGTGATTGTCAGGCAGGCAAATACACAGCAGCAAGTATTCACGACGCTGTCAACAAACGAGTGCAGGAGAAGAAAACTTCGCTGTTGAGCGAGTTGAGGAAGCAGTTACCGATTTGCCACCCCGATAATACTCCCAGGTTCCTCGAACTCATCAAGGAGCATTACGAGACGTTTCGGGAGATTGAGATGTCCCAAGAGAAACTGTGGTATTTTGCGATCTCAGCGATGGACATCGATACGAAGCTCCTTTGGTTGGAACGGTGGAACAAGCCTCCCAAGTTCCGCGAGAATCAGCGGTTTCCCAAGGTTGGGTTCAGTGAGCAGACATACCTCAATTTCCTGAACAAGGCGACGTGGTGGTCTCAGGTACCCAGTCCTTCGATTTTGCAATTCTATTTGGTCTCATGTTGCTGCCATATTTGTTTCTAACGATCCTTTGTGATGTGAATTACGCAGTTATCCATTGTTGTTGCAAAGGATTTCGAGGACGAGATGGACATGGGAAAGCAATTGGTAAACTACAACCCACCGGGTGTAGATGAGCCGGTCGACACAGTGAGCGAGTATGTCGAGAGGATGAGAATTGCGTTATGGGAGAACGCATTTTTCAGGGAATTCTCGATCAAAGACAAGGAGCTGAAGAAGGAAGGGGGAGGGAAGGGCGTTCACAAGAACAACCCTCCCGAGAAGCAGCCGAATTTCGAGAAGGCATCCTCAAGAGTGCTTTACCGGTATGTGAAGCATGTTCTTCTCCCGGTGAAGGCAATTTCAAAGTCTCCAACCAGCTTCGTGAACTACACGAACACGAGCGATGAGAAGTGTATGTATACTGCTGCGCAGCTGAAGGAGTACAAAAAGCAGCACTATGTACCATGCGGTTGGTACATGGACATGCCGAAGGGTATGTATCCTGAGTTCGAAGAAGACCTTCTTTCCAAGCTTGAGCCTGAGCTTATGAAGTTGAAGGCAGTCATAGACCTTGACGACAGTCAGGCCACCACGAGTCGGCGTAAGCGCAAACCCCGTCCTCCCGTGGTGTCCCCACCTGCTGCCGCCCCTCTGGATGCGAAGCTTGACAACGATACTCAACTGATTCCGAAGGAAGGTGCTCTCGAATTCGATAGACGGGCCAACACTCCCATCGACGCCGATCTGTTCATTGAGGACCACTTTGAGAGCAGTCCTGCTCAAAATGAACGTGGTCCGCTACAGAAGAAAGCCCGCCTCGGTCATGTTTCGGGAAAGTCTTCTTCAATCGCTACCGATTCCATGATTGCAGCCGAAAGTTCCATGCTTCCGTCTGCAATTCGTGGGATGATGCTTGATATTCACCCAATCGGGGCGCCTACTGGCGCTCGTGTCAAAATAATCAACGACACGTTAGTGCGATGGTGGGATCTGAAGAAGATGACAGGCTCCTTTCCTGAGGAATTCGAGGTTGCGAAGAGCTTCCTTTCAGAGGTAAACAACTACTTTCTTGTTGAGTTCCATATCATGTATTCAAATGAAGTCATGCTGTAAACTGATACCTTTGAATGGCAGGTTTCCGTAGGTCGCCGCTTGTACTTCGAAGGCGTCCCCGAAGTCGGTCGGCCTGGCATAGATTTGATGCTAGCGGAGTACCCAGATGGTCTACGTGTTCCAGGAGTCTCCGATCCCGAGCACCAGATTCCCCGTTGGAATTCTGATCAAGAAACATTTTTGAAGACAATTGCTGAATTTGCTTACAGGTACCTGCATGACGACGGCGCGATTGTAATCTTTTATCCAGATTCGTATGCCGTGCGTAAGAAGATCGAGGCGTTCACTTCGAACTTCAACCTCAAGATTGCGCTCGAGTGGAACATCCTCAACTCGCTTCCTCTATGCAGCCCATTGAACCCTGCACGATCGGTAAGTTCTTCACAGACTTAGCTTTTTGAGTTAGCTTTTTATTTCTGTGATGAATGTGTTAGTCATTGTACTGAAGCAATATTAGAGAATTGGTGGAACCTGGGCTTCTATTGGAATTTGCTGGGTCTCGTTCTAGAACTTGCCGGGAATTCCTTGAACCTTCGCCAGCTCCGGCAGCCTTGAAGCCAGCTCCAGCAGCCTTGATGCCCCGGCAACCAGCCCTCGTTTGTTGTGACTGAGATCCACCCTGCTGCAGTCCAATGCCGGTGGCGGCGTTGCCGTTGTAGTGCCGGTAGTCCCTCTCAATGATCCGGCAGTGCCTGGTAGTGCCGATAGTCCCTCTCAATGATCCGGCAGTGTCAGCATGCCGGGAATTCCTTGAACCTTCGCCAGCTCCGGCAGCCCTGAAGCCCCGGCAACCAGCCCTCGACGCACCACCTACTCCCGTCAGCATGCCGGGAATTCCTTGAACCTTCGCCAGCTCCGGCAGCCCTGAAGCCCCGGCAACCAGCCCTCGACGCACCACCTACTCCCGTCAGAATGCCGGAATTCCTTGAACCTTCGCCAGCTCCGGCAGCCCTGAAGCCCCGGCAACCAGCCCTCGACGCACCACCTAGGTCTGCCCCCCTGCCGGCGTCGGCGTTGCTGTTGCTTGGCCGGCAGTGCCTCCTGACGCCCCGACAACCAGCCCTCGACGCACCACCTAGGTCTGCCCCCCTGCCGGCGTCGGCGTTGCTGTTGCTTGGCCGGCAGTGCCTCCTGAAGCCCCGGCACTGCTCTCTGTGAATCGGTTGGCTATCTCCACCCGTTCAGTTCGTCCGAGTTGAAGCTTCGTCAGCTGACGCCCCGGCAGCCATTGCAGCATGAAATTCTTAATAGCCTCGAACGATCTCCACCCGATCAGTTCGTCCGAGTTGAAGCTTCGCCAGCATGAGTCCCGTCAGCTGACGCCCCGGCAGCCATGGCAGCATGAAATTCCCAATAGCCTCGAACGATCTCCACCCGTTCAGTTCGTCCGAGTTGAAGCTTCGGCAGAATGAGTCCCGTCAGCTGACGCCCCGGCAGCCATGGCAGCATGAAATTCCCAATAGCCTCGAACGATCTCCACCCGTTCAGTTCGTCCGAGTTGAAGCTTCGGCAGCATGAGTCCCGTCAGCTGACGCCCCGGCAGCCATGGCTAAAACCCCAGCCGAGCCTTGAAAGCCTCTCCAGTCCGTCGCTGGTGTAGCTCCGCCAGCCCTGAAGTCCCGGTAGCCCTTGTCGCCCGTGCAGCCACGGCAGTTCTCCGGCTTGGACACTTCATTTGGCACTGCCAGCCCTATTGCATATTTGCGAGCAATTGGAATTCTTGTTGGAAGTTTGTATTAAAGAGATGATTGACTTTTTATTATTAATTGCTTTCGGTTTGTCAGTACTAAATCATATCTTTTGATTTTATATGATGTGCAGACCTTTATCTCCAAAGTCGTCGTTATGGTGCGGGCGCTGCCATCTACTTGTCGTCGTCAGCCTATCCAGCTCGACATCAAACTCAATCCATTCACACCAGCCCTTGACCTGAACAAGCAAGACATGCTCTTCAACGCCATCGACGAGCAGAGTATTCTTCGGAGGAAGTCGGATGGCAAGCCATGGCGGGGTCCGAAACAACGCACTGAGCTTTTTTTCAAGCCCCTCATTTATGGAATGTGTCCTGAGCGTGGCTTAGTACTGGACTTTGCGGCTTCGACGGGTTAGTGATCGGTTGCAAATTCTAATGAAAATTTTGTTCTTTCTTATTCGGAATTAGTCATTGAATTTATTGAATGAAACTAATTGTTGACTCTTATCTGGCCGCAGGCGCATCAGTACAGGCAGCGCGGTCTCTCAACCGCAACATTCTTGCTCTGGAGGGGGACCGCGAGATTTATACTGAGGTTCTCTTACCACTCACCGTCGAAGCGATGCCACCACCAAACACACCGATTGCATCAAACGCAGGCAATGGCGACGACTCTCCAATCCGGGCTGAACATCGCGATGGATTTTGTGAGTGCGACTCAACTGCGTGATTGATTTTTGAAATTTGATAAGTGCTTCTTTCATTAATCTAATCATCTTGTGTGCTTTTTTGTGCAGTTTAGTGAGTGTCTTTGATAGACTCTCCTCACTTCAAATTAGTCCTCCAGTATCTTTTAGTCTTCCCTCGTACGCAGAAGGCTTAGCAGAGGCTTACGCCATAGTTTCCTCAGACTCCTCCCCGGATATTGTTCCGCGCTGGCCTCGTTATCATCCGGGGGTGAAGCGTTACTTGGACTTGAGTGCCTCGGAGTCTGACTCCTGAGCATGTTTTTTTTGAGTTTACTATTCAGTATTATGTGTTTTTTCTTATCTTATACCGCAGTTCATGCTACATTGCTTGAGACTAAAGAATCCGAATGTATCCAGTTTTAGTGTTATTAAACTCACCTTTTTCGTGTGACAGCGCACTACTACCACTGCTGCGAAGAAAGTCTAAACTCTCTATTTCTACAAGAAAGGCACTGCACAAGGAAGTTGAGAAGCATGCACTCGATGTCATAAATCGTATCATTCTAGCATTGTCAAACGAGGCAGCGCTGGAAGTAATTTAGACATCAGCACTAGACATGTAATTTTTACATCATCTCCATATAAAAAACAAGCATTCATGTGTTAATGTCTCATTGCATTCCAAATTTCCAACAAGTTCCCGATCATGTTTTAACCGCCCTCTACACACGAATCACAAAACTTTCAGATCATCTAATTCGTACTCAAGCATTACCAGTCATTTTCATTGCTTAGAGTCGTCAACCACATTGTCTACATTCAATTCACATAGCTTTATCACATTCTTTCAAAGCTTCATGACGTACTAATATCTGTTTGTTCAAGCGCAATATATCCCCTCTGAAATGCCGCCTCATCTAGCAAACCATGCATATGTTCAGGAAAGCATACGAAACAAGTCCAGCAGATGTCTCCGGCCGCTATCACTTCTTCGATGAGGTCGTCACCATAATTACGAACGATGCACGTCGCGCACCAACATAATTCGCAGCAACTGCACGCGATGAGATCGTCTGACTTTCCACACCAATAGCACGTATCGACATCCTTTGCCTACACAGAACCAATTCCCAATCAGAAGCACCTCACAATTAATCGAACTCAAACCTGACCACCTTACATGCTCCTGAACGTCGTTGCTCCTCTCAATCCGATGCTCCAGAAATGCCACGCATATCGCACACATTACAACGTCAAGTTCCGCATGAAAATCCAGGTCGTCCAAACTTTCTATTTCTTCCCCGCAAGCTGTGCATGTCAATGTCCTCTCCGCCATTGTCAGCATAAGTACCTGCAAATACAAACCGAGCTTCTAAGTGAACCGGACTGCTACAAACACATCGTCAATTAACCATCCGGTATCTCAAGTGCGAGAAAAAAGGTTCTACGACCTACGTCGACAACCGACTGTCCATCTCAAGATCCTTACTGCGCTCACTTCTGTTCTAACATGTTCTATGTCGTGCAGCGGATGGGCTTGCGAATACACACCTCTCTCAAATTTCGCTTAACTAAGTACACGAGAAATGTGATGAAGTCCAGTACAAAATCGAGCACAACAAGTAATGCTGGATTCCCAACATAAACAATGCAGACTAGTGAGTCCCGCAAATCGTGCTGACTGTAATCCAGAGTCAAGTTTTCAGCCTTGACCAGATAATGAGAGCAGCGACAACCGCTCCATTATACTGAAAGCCGGCACATGCTATTGACCTGCCTTTGGTACGCCATATGTGCGACATTGACATGTCGGAGATGAGCATAGGAGAGGTGGCTGTCACCTCGGTGCATGCTTCGAGGGCGACTGACAGGAATGTGGCTGACAGCTACCTTACCATAGCATTTATTCTTGAGTACCATAAATAATTCCTTACGTCGATCTTCCCATCTTATGCATGTACATCAGATTTCTACCTCTATTTTTTAGATTATTCTCCCCAAACAATACTCGTTCACATTTCAATAGATTCTGAGGTGACAATGAATCTTCTCGACAATTCAGCTATTTCTATCTACGTCCGATTGCTTACATGGATCAAGCCGACTTGTTGTAAGCCGACGATACGGACTCCATAACTTGCATTCATTGCGGACCTGTCCACCGATCAAAATTCCAAGTAAACAAACTCGGAACTCAAATGAACATTCACAAATAGGCAGAAAGCAAAATATTTCACTTACCTTTGTCCAAATAGCCTCATCCCAGAACTCCACATAAAATTCACACATTCCCAATCTTACACCACAACCCACGCCCTCACTGTTCTTGATCATCGTTACACTACCACATCCAACACTAGATACCAATTGCTAAATACGGCAAAACAAACACTTGGTTGTCTCCGTGTTCATATTTCAGTCTAGTGTCCTCTCCAAGAAAATATGCCCTCAGTCAACGTATTGATGGCAGAAAGTAGCAGCAGCACACAATGTCGGAGATACACCTCCGGCAGCGTGGCCAATACAAGAGAGCACGCCTCGCAACCCTAGACCCTAAACTAAAAAACTCGGCTGATTGATGACGTCAGCCCTAATTTGGTCCTTCCATTACAATTTCCAAATGACCTGAACTACTAGCCGGTGCCACGCGGTATTAAACAACGATCGGAGAGATCCGGCAGTCAATTGTAAATCAGCCAAATGAGGTTGTCAAATTACCGATTCAATTTGAAAGAGTTAGGATTTTTTCCGACTCGTGATTTAAATATTACCTAAGTATCACATAAGTATCACCCAAGTATTATGTAGGTATCATACAAAATTACCGAATACTTTTATGAGAAAGGGGATAATAACTGTATTGTGTCAGAAACTTCCCGAACAGTGGTACTAAATTTCTGTATGCAACACTCTATTATCAAGATGATTTTGACCTCCATTTCCGCGGGTTTAGGACATTCCACGGTATTGCACACCACTTCTTTATCTTTTTTTTCAAAATTTGGATACACTTTGATGACTTCCAAATGTTAAAATAGTCATTAAAAATCTGCTCAATGAGCAGAAAAGTCTGCTCACTGCTCATCGGTTTCTGCTCACTGCTCGCACAGCTGCAATCCTGGGAACAAGACGTCCGGAAACTCGAGAACGAGTTCAACAAAGGTTACCGAGAAGGAGATCGGGTAATGTATGTATCTCCATTCGATAGGAAAGGGAGAGAAAAAAAGGTTGATGCAGTAGATGGTGTGTGGAAGAATCCGCTATGGAGAGCTGCAAATGAAGAGTTCGAGAAGACTTTGATGTCGGATCCTGATCTGCATGACCTCAGCGGCAAATACTTCTACGTATATGAAGGTAACCACCGTCTGACGGCGTGGATGCGTCACATAGAGAGGTACCACCTGATGGATCCATCATGGTACATCTCAGTTGATTGCATCGTACTCGATGGTCGCGGACAAAGCAATCTTCTCCTTGACGCGATGAATGACGTAAATTGGTAAGTACTTGAAAAAACTTTTCGACTTATCTGTATCCAATTCTTTGTAACCTCAATTTTAGGACTACCTTTCCGCTATACAGGTCTACCGAACATGACCACGTCGAAGACAGCTTGTGTGCGAAGCTGCAACGCATGCGGAAGTTCGGTAAGTTGAAACTTGAAGATTTCAAGGATCTCATTACTCCGGAGGATTACCAAATTTGCAAAAACGCAAAAGCAAAAAAAGAAACATGGTATCCTGTCACGGTGGACGTCTTCGTCAAGTTCTTATACGCGGTAAGACTTCTTATTTGGTTCTAAACACATTTCTCTTGTACTTTTTTTTGTACAATATCTTACATCTACTTTTGTGCCATGTAGAGGAGATTAGCGAAAGCATCGGATCATGCCGAGGCTACTTACTACGCCACTACCCCTAAAGAAAAGCAATCAGGGCCTGGAGTTTGGACTGCCATGGATAATGCCATCAAAGCCGAAATCAAATCGATTCGTGACAAACAGTTCAACAAGATGATTGCTGTAGCCAGTAATAAACTTGGGAAAGTATTCCCAAAAGAGGTAAACAATCTTCTCTACTTACTTTCTACTATGACTCAATAATGTTATTGACTACTTAGGAAATTAACTACTTCGATTTGATGTATTTGCAGATCTATTCTCACTACAGCCAAAACCTGAAGCCCGATATGACAATCGAACGGTTGCACATGGTAGCCACCACCAATGTCCACTTCGATTTTAAAGGAAAGTGGCTCCAATGGTGGAATGCGCCAGATGATGTTCGTCGCTCTGTCCACTTCCCAGTAGAGCGCCCTATGAAGGATAAAACATTGCTTGCCTTCCTGCATCGCGCTTCGCTTTGGGCTCAGGTATATTTTGCTGTACTTCTATTTTTACTGTACTCTCGTTATCGCCTACCTACTTTTCCTAACGGTTTCTACTTTACTGCAGTTACAACAATCCCTCGAAAATGAAATACAACAACTTGTGGAGGATGGCAAAATCCACATTCAGTGGTCGGATTCGGTACTAACGCCATCCGCGTATGTTGAATATTGGAGAGTGCTTTTATGGGAAAAGGCATTTGGCAACTACCTCGCTCAAAATGCCAGCTCGAAGTTCTTAAAAGGATCTGATATTCAGAAGATTCGTGGTGGCAAGGTTACTATTAAGCGGCTCTTATTCCGGTACGTATTCACTTAGCATTTATTTTTCCTACTCAATTTGCGAGTTAACGAAATTTTTACTGAATACTACAGTTTGTTTCTGTCATTTGTTTTCATGAGTGTAGGTACTTGAAACAAGAGCTTCTTAGCAAAGGAGCCTTGGCTTCATGGTCCATTCCTGTTGACTTCGAGGACGTAAACGTCTCAAATGATCCATCCAGCATCTTCTCCGAAGCCCAACAGAGACGGTTTTCCAACTCACAGTTGCTGACCGCTGGTTGGTTCCTTGAGTGCAATGATAACTTTGTGCACAAGGAAGAGAGACATCTGCTTCGCAACCTCAATTCAAACGCACCACGCGATGCACCTATGGAGATCGGTGACGATGACGACGAAGACGTCTCCATTATACCAAGCGCACCTGTCTCGCCCTCCGAACCTCCTTCACCGGTTGCACAGCCCAGAACCCGAGCTAACAGAAAGCGTCGCAACGGTGCTGCGGTGCCTGTAGTTGATCTTGAACAAGAACACGATGAAATCGCTCCACTCCATCAAGACATTGCAGGTCGAGAAGAAGCTGATTTGACTCAGGCTTCACATGGAGCGACCAACAATGCAGTACGACGCGGTCGACAATTGACTCAGGTTTCTGGAGGCGCTCTAACGAACGCGGAGTCCCCTCCTCAATCTTTCACAGTCGACCACAACTCCGGAAAGAAGTTTGCTTCACTCCCATTTCTTGAACCGAAGGTTGTTGGACAGTGCTTGTCCTCCGAGATTACCATTTCTCTTCCAATGTACTTGGAGAAAGGGGATATCGGAGCTTCTGTTCAGAAGGCAGCTCATGAAACAAAAGACTGGGACACGCAAGTCATGGACATCATCAGCCACATCAGAAAGGTATAATGTCTTGAATCCTATATTAAATAATTTTATTTCTGAAACTTACATTGGAACACATCGCTTACAACGTGGCTAACTTATTGTGATTTTTAAAGATTGGGAAGGACAGGAAGTATCCATGTAAGGAGATGGGCACAAAACACCCGCATCCCGGCATTGATCTCATCTACGCAGACGTTCCCGAAAACTTACCCGTTCCTGACGTGTCGCCCGTCGAGATTCCTTCATGGAACAAGCGAGAGAAGAGCTACTTCGAGAGTGTGTTCTTCTTTGCTTTCTACAACTTGACAGACGAGGGTGCGATACTTGTAATGCATCCCAAGGACCGTCGAGTCGAGAAAGCTCTGGACGCCGAATCGAAGGCTTTTGATTTCCGAATGGTGCGAGATTGGTGGGGATACAATCCCATGCCAATGGCGTCAACGAACCCTCACGTGAAAACGGTATGGTCTTCATTCTACATTCAAATCATTCTTTATGAAAATTTACAACGGTTTGGTAAATTCGTGTCATGGATCGAATTTTGCAGACTCACAACTTCCACATCAAGGTCTTTGTTCGGAAGTCTTTCGCCACCAGATTCTCTATAAGACAGGTTGCGAAAGAGTACGCAGGTGTGCCCATTCTTCCCGACGAGGAGGACCATGTCTTCAATTTTGCGAGCAATGACTCCATTCGGAAGAAGGAAGATGGTACTCCGTGGCGTGGCTCGCGAGAGAAGGATCCTTCCTTCATCCAGTGTTTTATTGACTCTCTCACAGACGAGCGGGGAATCGTCTTTGACTGGAGCCCTAGTACAGGTTAGTTGTTGCTAATACGAACTGTCATTCAAAGTATTCAATATTGTAGTTCTGATGTTCGTTGCTGGTATGTAGGTGCTTCCGTGATTGCCTGCGCACGATCGAACCGCCATCTCATTGCTGTTGAAGCTGATGAAGAGATATTTGACGGTCTTTTATCGGCATACGTGGATGGTACCGCTTTTGAGGAAGAAAGCGGCGATTCGGGTCCAGTTTATGACTACGACAGTGACACTTCTGAACCGCTTCAGAAGAAGCAACGCCCAACATTTTGTGCGTACATATCTCTTACTCCTCCCCTTCCCTACTATTGCCACCTTCACTGGCTAATAATTTATTGGTATTGACTTTTTCTGTACTTTTAGGATCGCAGGTTCCAATCCACGCTTCATTGGCGACGGAAGTCTCTATAGCAGTCCTCCGCAAACCTTCACCCTGCCATCTTATGCGGAGCGGATAGCCCAGGAATTTGTCGCTGCCCCTTCTCCCGTCTTATCGGACAGTAGTAGACGTCGACGCTTTAGCTCGAGAGTGCTTGCGTTTATAGACGATGAGGCAGATCAGTGTGACCAACACTTTAATGGTCGTTCACCATCTGCTTCTTAGTAGTTTTTATTTTCCTGGTTTGGTTTGGACTACGTAGGAATATAGTCCTACGGCATTGGTCATACATGTTGTGTTATTATATATTTTTATATCTATATATGACGTTTACCTATTAATCATGAACGTTTAACGCTTTCTTAATTTATATCTAAATGTTTTAGTTTTAAACTGATTGCAAACTAAAAGTTTCAGAACGTTTCTTTATTTTCAAATGGAGTAATTGAATATAGCCAATGTTGGTAGGGGCTCTGGTACAGTATTTGTATAGCTCAGGATAGCTACTTTACGACGCACTACAACGCTCAAACGAGCCCAAGGAGAATCGAACTCGGACCACTACAATGCGACGTGAATGTCTTTCTGTACACCTTACAAGGAGACACGGAAAGACGACTTGAAGTCCTAAACTTCAGATTATATATACGGAAGCATTTACATATAATTTTTTATAAGTGTAATAGTAAATTGATGACGTCAGCCCTAATTATACTATACATTTTAAAATCATAAAAGTAAATTTATTGATGTCCGAACGGGCCCTCCCAGATTTCGGTTAAAGTTTTGTATTTGAGAGTGAACGAGGCCAGTATATGATTTCAAATGAATGGGTTACATATGATGATGTCGACCCTAATTTAATTAACTTTTACTTAAACTTACAAATGTGGAATATTTATGAAATATTGTAGGACCTATATCCACGGTTTTGGGTACTTTCAGGCCTAAAAATAACCATTTCAAATTTTAAGAACCACCCATTCCATGGTAATAGGCCCATTAACTTTTAAATTTTTTTTTTCTCACCGCTCAAACTTTACCGCTCACCGCTCACCGCTCAACGCTCACACCGGTGGTTTCCCCTTGCTGGGAGCCCTCCTCCACGTGGAGATGAAGGAACCAACCCTTCCAGAGGAGGATGTGCTCGCACCCCCAGAGGTGTCTACGGAGGGGCCAGCACCCATGGAGATTGAGGAGGTGCCCCTACCCCTTCCGGAGGAGCAGGAGATTCCAGCCGATGGCGATGTTCCGGAGAGAAGGGAGGAAGATCAAGCTGCAACACCCCCTCCGGAAGATGAGACTATGGGTGGAGTAGAGTCATCCGGTCCTACAGAGGAGGAGAGGGCAGTAGACGGAGAGGTCGGCCCTTCTCAACAACCGGATGAAGCCCCGATGGACAACACCACAGGTGAAGGGGTAGTACTCGCCGGGCAGCTTGAGGAAGTAGCACCCCAACCGGAGGCCCAAGACGGAATAATGGAGGATCAAGGCGGACAAGGACAACAGGAGGAACCCACGGCCCCACAGGAAGAGCAGGAGGTCCACCCCATTCCCCCTCCGTCAAAGCTGAAGGCACTCCGGAACAGGTGGAAGAACCGGAGAACTCAGTAAAACCCGAGGTTTTACATCGGCACTTGGATCGATCAAGGGGTCAGACCCCCCCCCCCCGCGAATGGAGAGGTGCTCCCAGGAGGAATGTCCCGCCGCCAGACACCTCAAGCCGCCCCACGCCGCCGGAGGAAGACGTTAATTAGTGTTAGTTAGGTTAGAATTAGCTATGAATAGTAGATGCCCTTTTTGCCACTCACCCCGGGAATCTCGGAGACCCGGGAATTCCGGATCTGATAGGGTTTCCGGGAAATCCGAGACCCCCTGTACTTATCGAAGGCTCTGCGGAGTCCTTCGGGTCTTTTCTGTAATCCACCTCTGTGAGTAAAGGCTGAACTTGCATCTGAAAACCTGTGTCCTTGCCTTGTGTGTGTGAGTGATTTTCTTGGTGTTGTGTGTAAGTGAATATTGAAAACCGGTTGTGGGTACATGGAGTCCCTTGTTGGTTCGGTAGTTACAAGTCTAACATACCCGGAGAGGGGTTGCCAGAGGAGTGACGCCGTCAGTAAGAGGTCCAAGCGGGAGAAGTCCTAGCGTTCTGGAGGTGTTCAGTTGGTGACAAGGGGGTGTCGCTCCAACCGGGTTGGACAGAGGAGTCGGGCTGGTGAGTAAAGCCACCCTGCGTACCCACCTCCCGGATGGGATATTCGGTTGAGGGAGGCCCTCGTTTGGGGTCGTATGCAAACCCGGATACCAACTAACCACCAGTATACGTCAGTAGGAGTCTCGTGGGCTGAGTAGCGGGATGCTGCTCACTGCAGACCGGATCACAAGTCGTGTCGCCTAGAGAGAGAGAGAACCGGATAGCTGCTGGTGTGACCTACCGTTTGGGCAAACTAACTGAGCAGTAGCGGCAGTTGTAAGGGAGGAACTCCAACTAGAGAAAGAGAGAGGGAGATACGAGCATAGGTGAAACTCCAGTCACCCTAATCAACCGGAGGAGAGTGCCCCTTCCGTACTCTTTTAAAACTAACAGGAAGAACCCCTCCGAGGATTTACGGAGGTGAAACTAAATCACCACTTATTAACACGTCCTAACCAGTCAGGATACCATTTGAGCTGAGGAGGGAAACCGGATCAGTATCAAACCGGTTACCCTGGGGTTTTGGAGTCAGGAAAAAGGCTAGGTCTAAACCACCGAACCTACTGGTCCGGTGTACCCAGATTTGTTCGGTCGTTGTAGCGTCAAACCGGTAGTCAATCCGGATTTCATCTTGTCTTCACACTTCACAGAATCTCCGCGGAACGTTACCCGGAAGGTGGACCATTTTGCTAGGTTGTAGAGGTAAATTGGGTTGTTTTTGGTCTCCTCGGTTTGGTAACTCACGACAGTAAGTCATATACCAAAATTCCAAAGCCAGAGAGAACAAGTGGCAGGTTCTGGGAAAAGCAATGGAAGATGATTCAGAACAATACATTGAATGTAAAAGACTCCGGCATGAAAGACAAGTCCATATTATTCCGCCTTCCTTATTACCAGGTATTTATCTAACCACTTCAATATTCTAGAATCCTACCATGCATTGAGTATATGTATTGACGTGGCATGCTTAAACTTATCTTCGCAGTGGAGGCCAAAAGATAGATACGCCATTTAGCAAATCATAAGAAATCAAAATTCCAAAATCTGAGCATGTAACACGAACTTCAGAAGGAATATGGTTAAAAGAAATTGGTTTTAGGTTACAAATAATTTTTATAATGAAAGTTTTATTTGAGATTATGTAATCTAGAGATACATATCGAATTTTCGTCACTTATCGGCTTATCGCAATATAGTTTTGTTTTTCTATTAATTATAAAGGGGTCCCGGGCCGTTGAGCACATTGCGCTTGGGTTGTCTTATGGATGGATTTGATACAAATTTATCCACCTAGACAAATCATGTTGTATTGTAAGATATATTTTGAGAACACTAAGGGTAGAGCAATATTAATAAGGACCACGAAAAAGTATCGTTTAGAAACAATATTTTAAACATCTTCTCTTTATAATCATTTATTGTCTATGGGGTCATTTTAATAGCACTTCTTCTCCCGTACATGGTAGTTATATAATTTCAAATTATGAAATCCAAAGATATTTTTTGAATTTCCGTCACTTATCGCAATATAGTTTTGTTTTTCTATTAATTATAAAGGGGTCTCCAGCCGTTGAGCACATAGAGCTTGGGTTGTCTCATGGATGAATTTGGTACAGATTTATCCACTTAGAGAATTCATATTGTATTGTAAGATAGATTTTGAGAACACTAAGGGTAGAGCAATATTAATAAGGACCACGAAAAAGTATTGTTTAGAAACAATATTTTAAATATCTTCTATTTATATTCATTTATTGTCTTTTGGGTCATTTTACTAGCACTTCTTCTCGGGTTCTAACGTCCTATAATATTTGTTTCTATGTATTTCATAAACAGGAGCTAGTAGTTCCTCATTTGCTCGATGTGATGCATACGGAGAAAAATGTTTGTGCTTCTCTCTTCAAAACATTCTCAAATTGTAAGGGAACCAAGTGTGATTCATTAGCATTGCGACGGTCTTTACAGCAGTTCAATGTATTGCAACGTTTTCATTCACAACAAGATGGAGTGGATGATAAAGGAGCACCTAAATGGACTTATGCTCCCGCTGATTGGATCTAGACTAACGAACAGTATGATCGTACCATTGAAATGATCTCCCAGACTCGAGCACCGTTTGGATATGGCTCCAGTTTCCGACACAAGTTCAGTAATCGCACACTAGTAGGCTTCAAAACCCATGACTACCATAATTTGCTTCATGATTTGCTTCCTATTCCAGTGAGAGGAACCCTAACTACAGGAATCAGAAATATCGTGTACCGTTTGTCTGCTCTATTTCGTTGGGTTTGCTCAAAAGAAATCAGAATATCTGATTGCCCTCAAATGAAGATTGAGGCAGCAGAAATTCTATATGAAATGGAAATGCACTTGCCTATGTCTGTTTTTGACATTCAAGTACATAACATTTTGCATATAGTAGAAGAAGTAGAACTTGCAGGCTCAATCTCAATTCGATGGATGTATCACATTGAGCGGTATCTCAAAGTCTTGCAAGACTATGTAAGACAAAGAGCCCGTCCGGAGGGTCCCATTGCCGAAGGGTATATCTCTGCAGAAAATATGTTCCATGTCAATGAGTATACTCAAAGGTTACATAGGAATGCTACATGGCTTCACAAGCCAACCGAGGAGGATGTACGATCCAGAGGGATAGCATTACCGAAGGCATCAACCCTGAGACCATTGGATCCAATATTTAGAGAACAAGCCGATAGGTTTTTATTATTTAATGCCCCATGCATGGAGATTTGGAGGGAACGCTATGACTTAGAGAGTAGAGGCATGATACAAAAACCAACTTTCAAAGAATGGGTATATGAAGCTGTTCGTGAAGATATAGCTAATAGAAAGCCAGTGTCACAGATGGTCCTTGATATTGTTGTGGGACCACGAGAGAAAGGACAATTTTATACTATGTGTTGGGCTTATGGAGGCCACTTCCGTATTATGGCTAGGGATTTGAATAAAAAACTACCTTTGACTGTAGGGTGTCAGTCCTTTATGAGGTTAAAGGACACAAAATAGAGTTTTCTGGGTACATAGACACTATTGTACGTTTAAGCTTCGATAGCTTTGAAACAATATTGTTCAAGTGCCAATTTTGGGATACTATTATTGAGCATTGCGAGACAAATGCCATAGTATTGGAAGATGAATGTGGTTTTGATCGCGTTAAGGCAGGGGAGTTTTTAAGAGCTTCAAACTTAGAAGATGATCCTTTTATATTCCCAAAAGACGTTACACAACTATTTTATGTAGATGAAGCCTTGAACAACGGAGGGAAATTAGCAATTTAGGTAAAGCCACGTTCCAATCTTGTTGAGTACAAGCAAGCCATAGTGACGGATGGGGCATCCCAGGAAGAATCCCTTCATTTTTTTAGCTAGACATGAGCATCCTCACAAGCGAGACCATTTTCACAGGCCACTCCAACCTCACAAGCGGAACCATCTTCACAGGCCACTCCTACTTTACAGGCATGCCCATTCTTACAGGCGAGACCATCCTCGCAAGCCGAACCATTCTCACAGGCGAGACCATCCTCACAGGCGACACCAACCTTACATGTAGGACCATCCTCACACATGGGACCGTCCTCATTGGCCACACCGACCTCACAGGCAGGACCATCTTCACAGGCGAGACCATCCTCACGGGCCACACGAACCTCACAGGCAGGACCATCGTATCGCCCATTGACAAATGACAAAGATTTGGTCCAAACAAAGGCAAATGATGATGCAGGGGAAGATGTAAGCGATGAAGAAGAGCAAATTGGAGTTGCAGACGAAGAAATATGGGAAGAAATGTACTCGGATGAAGAAGAGTCCAATAGCCCTGATTGGGAATCTGCAGGGGGTCTTGAACAATCTGCACAAGAGGAAGAGTTGGCAGAAATAAATAGTGATGGGGAAATGGGAGATGAACGACCCCTCACTTGTCTGGATTCTGCGGACCCTATATTCAAGGTAAATTTCTGACTTATTTGATCTTTTGAATAAATCAATGTTTTATTTTAGAGAACAAGAAGGTAAAAAAGAGTTTGAATCCTTGAGGTCACGATTCAGCACTGTTTTAAAAGAGATGATATAAAGTGGATGATGAATCACTAAAATGAAATTGATGTACAAAGCAAAATTCTAAGCGTTAATGCAAAGAGAAGATCTTTAGAGTTGGGTTCTTCATGTTTATTATAAATATTTTAAAAATAAAGATGAAATGTTTTTTTTATTGAGATTAAAATTAAAATTTCAAATGAACTAACTTTTATTCCTTTAGTATTGTTATGAGATGAAAAGAACTTGCATTACGAGATGTAACAATAGTGTATTTGAAGCCACTCATGATGGAAAATCAAATTTGAAATCTCACTTTATTAACTAAGCTTAAAACCTGACGTAACAAAATTTAAAGGATTTCCATAAAAGTTCAAAGTCTTATCGTGTGTTATAGTAAAACAACAAATATTGTATGTAGTGTAAGGTGATGAATAATGTGTTTACTCTTACCCATTGTTTAATAGTAATTGTTGAGTCTTGGGTAATTCATGTTGGCAATTATCTTCCAACATGAGTTATCATCCAATTCGATTCAGTACATTTATGAGATTTTAGTTTTATCATATAAACTTTTATCTTCAATATTATTCCTTAAATACGGTAAATATGTGTATCTCAACATATGAAAATGTATAACGTTACTATTCTTCAAAAATATTGGGAGGAGGTACAGTTACTATTCTTACAGACATTCATCTTTTGATATGTACGGTTGAGGTACCTAAAAGCGTGAACTTATGTTGCCTACACTATTTCTGGACCAATCATTAACAGGGCGATATTTTCCCTGACGAAGAAGTTAGTTTTATCGGGGAATGCAAAACTTTCTCTAGATTATATTCCAATATTAAAATATGGAAATTTTTTCAAAGTGAGAAGTACTTTACGACCTTAGAACGTGATATACAAATAAGGTACATATGCTCTTTCAAAATCTAGAAATAATAATATAGCGGTTCTGTGTCACCTAAAGATTTGAGGTACGTCAACCTTAGAGTAAAGTTCGCTATTAAAATGGCAAAAACCGAATACAGTATGTACTGTACTCCAAGTCTAGAATATAGTGTAATGGGATAAGTAGTGTGGGGGGACCACCCATCGTAATTTCATAAACCCTAAACACAGACAAAAAACTCAGAAAAATGTGATGAGCATTGATCATTTCAAAAACGCAGTACGTTTTCTTTAAGGCGTATCAACCAATTCACCGACCTTCACAGGGAAGTCCGCACTTTCGTAGCTTCTGTCATTCACGCGGAAAGTTCGGGCCCCAAAATTTTAAGTGGAGTGAAATTATGATTGGTTGCCTCTATTTCAGAGATTTTTACCTTCGTTAATCGATTTGCAGGGACGCTAAAGTGACGGCAAAAGGGACGCGGAGCCAAATGATGTTTGTAGGGGCAACGGCGTCTACTGGCCGACGTGACTTGGCGCCGCAAGGAGATGATGGAGTTTGCGCGGGAATGGAGAACGCCGTATGGGAATGGCTGACGCTCATTATCGTCGACAAGTGGAGAGTGAAAGAAACCACAACATGCGGGGTTGTGAGGGCTGTGGCGTTGTTCTCTCAGCTTTTTCAGCGCAATTCGAAGTACCTACCACGAACGTGGTTAACGAAATGTAGGCTTTACCGAGAAAGCGGATAAAATGTAGTAACTTGGTTGTGTTCGAAGGTAAATTTTAGCGGCCTCCTTGATGTTGACACGCCGAGTATGAAGAATTGCAGTGTGAATGAAGTTGTTCGTAGTAATTTTTGGCGGATCTTACGCACAAATTGGTGACATTGTTGTATGCAGTAATGGATGAGTTTTGTGAGAATCAATGGTAGTACATGGGCGTCAGTGAGAAGAATGGCAAGTCTGTGTTGAAACAGTTGAAAGAGTTGGAATCCTGCGAAGTATCGAAGCATGGCGCAGAAAGAAGATTGAGCAGCCGTTAAGCCTTCCGTACGTTGTGCAGCCCAATTCTTGAAGGTATGGAACCGAAATTTATTTCTGTAATATGTTTATGGATGGCAAACACAGTTTTGGTTATCGTGGGCTATGGGGTCCAGTAGTAACACCTGAGAAACCGAGACCATGTACGAAATTTGTTTACAATTCACATAGAATGTTTATTGCGGTTATGAATGTAGCTTGTAGGGTTCAAGCAATTATTTTGTTACCTTCTTCTCATAACAAACCCAGAAAGAAAATCAGGTTGAATATCCATAGTGTTAAAACTCGTTTCGTTTTCATGGGGTTTGCTTTTGAGTTTAGTGATGCAATATGTGCCAGGAGGGACCCTTTTCGAGATTTGGTTCATTATGTAGTTGCAAGTTAAAAAATAGCCCGTTGTTGTAAGTCGTCGGAGTCGAAGTAAGTGGAAATCCGTCTTTCTGCCTTCGAGGGGATGAAGTTTGTGTACGGAGAGGAGATAAACATGAGCTGCATAGTTGGTGGTACAACATTGTAACTCAGAATGGCCGGAAATGCTAAGGATCAGCGACATTTAATGAGCTTGTAGGCGACGTTCAGATGTGGCTTCTTAACCCCCAATGTCGAAATCGACCATATCACTGTTCATCTGCCTGAAACGATCCATTCTGAAATCGTTGAACAATTTTTTTTAAACTTGATTTTGAGAAATCCAACCGTAGGATCTTGTTGAGAGCCATCCAATTAGTCTATCTTCCAAGTTTTATTGATTTTGACCGTACGGATCTTGACATATATTTGGTCAAAGTTCCAACTTTTATAAAAACTTTCACTGCAGATGAATAGCACTTGATGTGGTCGATTTCGACATTAGGGGTTAAAGATTAAAACTATTTTCTATCATGATACTTTACAGGGTATATTCATGGAGAACAATAACGGTTTAGATTCTCGTAGTGGACGGCAACTTATTTAATGACCTTTCTGTGAGTACATGTGTTTCCATAACAAAGAGTACATGTAGGGTATTGAAAGTATCGTTTCTTAATTTTGGCAGGGTTCCTGGAGTTGCACCTGCGTCGATTTTCATGAAACGCAATCGGTTCGGGACAATATTTTATTGAGCCTTGCTGTCTGGCGATTGAGTTTTAGTATGTTTTTACGGGGAAAAAGGTACAAGTTTGGTTCGTGTAAGGTACGACTCATTCTCCACCACAAAGGCTTTCACTGTTGAATGCAATGATGTAGTTTAATTACGGATGCGAACATCCCCTATTATTCCGTTAATACAGGAGCCGTGGATGCAAATCAAAGTCAAAATGGATTGAAGCCTGCATGATTTAATTCAAAACAATTGTATGGCTAATTAATCAAAGCTGTATTAGTGCAAAGTGTTATTGCGTTGTTGATGTGCTGACGCCGAGGTGACGATGACTTCTGATGGGACTTCATAGTATTAGGCTAAATTTTTACTTTTCAGTAATGTGCAAGAACAATATATCACATTTATAACAGAAGAAAACTTCGTTTGATGATGTGATAAAATGGAAGTGATGTTGACCTCAGTTGGCGTTCAAGAATGTTTCCTGTAAGCGTATGCTTTACAATAATGTGTAACTAAAGAATCTAATGCTTTTAACCCCTAAATTTTCTTGATGCAAAATTGCCAAAATTACAAAATTTGACCTTCTTCTACTTCACGCCTCAAAAATTTCAGTCTAAGAATTCTCTAAAAGGTCCAACCGTAGGATCTCAAAGTTAAGTTGATATTCTACTTGCATGCAAAATTTCAACCGTTGATTCTTCTTCATTTGTGAGATTGTAATGGTCAAAGTTGGCTGAATTTTTCTCCTGCGGGAACCTCCAAAACCCATTTCGGGTTTTAAGGAAAGTTAGGGGTTAACCCACATTCCGCATCGTTTTTACATGGTTATTGATGAACTATGATTCGTGTCTACTCATCATTTACGGTACTAAACTTTGAACTTGGTCATGGCAGGAACGGTGAGCATTCAACATGAGCATGGTGAACGCTTTGGTTTCGGAGACTAAACTTAAGATTCGGAGGAGCTATAAGTTTCTTCGCCAAGCACCAGCGCTCGACACTTCTCACCAAATTCATGGAGGCACGAAATTGATGACCATGGCAGAATCAAGGAAACGTGCGAATGGTGATGTCGATTTCATTCCCGAGCGTCGTTTTGAAGGTCAGGACCTCATTCCAAGAATTCCTAATGTAATAGTTGCAGAAGCAATATGGCCGGTACTCCGTGAAGGTGATCATGACAGTCAAGTTGAAATCATGTCGAAAATGAGAGTAGTGTCCAAGTTCTGGTGTGCATTTATAGATTGTACAGATCTCATGGACAGGCATATGATGTCCAAGTATAATAGGTTGGCCCATGGAGATTTAAATTTGCTCCAGGTATGTTCACGGTATTCTCTCGTTTACTCGAATAAGTATATTGATTGGAAAGTTAGAGCATTTAGATTAATTATAGCTTTAGTAGGATTATTTATACTATCAAAATATATTTGTTACTACCATTGAGAAGATTTAGGTCGCTATTGTAGCCAATCTCACATTGTAAGTTTTTTTTATTTCTATATGGTGATCATGTGATGTACTGTCCACACCAAGCAACCTTATTCATTTTTACTCAGTCTCGCATTGAATACACCAATTGGTTTTATTCCCCTTATATTTGACTTTGCCTTGAATAGCAAGCCTTTTGTTTCACTTAGTCTTGAATTGCAAGCCTTCTGTTTGACTTAGCCTTGAATTGCAAGACTTACAGCTTCTAGTAACCCCTAAACCAAGTCATTATCCCACCATAAGCCTATTCAATAATCGGGTGAATTGCAAGCCTTTTGTTTCGGCAGCAACAGATGCTATACCGTAAAAGTACATCGCTTGCGTTAAAACCCGAACCCCACCAGAAGTTAAACACGGTAAAAGGCAATAATATTATTGGGAACGTCGTGTTCCCAACATAACGTGGTTGTTTTCCGGAAACGTAGCGCTAACGTAGCCTAGTACACTAAACTCCCTTTTTTTCATAACGTAGCTATTTCCACCCTAAACGTAACAAATTTTTAAAACGTAGCTTCAGAAACGTAGCTCCCAGTGTACACTTCTGGTATTGACCATAGCATGTTTGTTCATAAATATTCTATTCTAAAAAAATCTAAAAAATTAGAAATTACAAGCCAAGAGGAACGAAATGTTGGGAAATTATATTATGAAAAGGGTATATAAAATTTGGGAAATTATATCCCCCCAAAAAAATTATTGTTAGAAAAGGGTATTCAAAAGCTGGGAAAGGGGACGAAATCGAGGAGGTCGCGGTGCGGTTTGGCGCCCTCGCCGCAGTGGTTGAGTGCCCCAAGCGCACCAACACCTCTCCTCATCAATCCCGGACTCCCCACACTACTTGACTTGGACTCGCACGCTCAGCGGCACAGGAGGCGCAGACTCCTTGAGCTCTGAGAACCCAGATTTTTGCTAATTTTGGTCGGCACACGATGAGATTTTGGGCCGCGTCACTGCCCTAATTTGGGGTGGTCGCTCCAGTTGTCGCGCTGCTTTTTCTGGGACAGGTTGACAGTTGCTCTTTGCTCTGGGTCACCGATTTTGTTGTTCAAAAGCAGAAAATGCAAGTGTATCTTATAATGCAATCTCCTGCAATCTATTCACGACGAGGCCGTTTGGAAAATTATAATGATCCTCTAGAGGATCGTGGCGTCACTTTGTCGACTTTAACTTTTTCCGGCACCATTTACTTTCGCCCTCGTTTATCTTTTCCCCATCCTTACCAACTTTCCCACTATTGTCGTAGGTGCAGGTATCGCCGCAAGTGCGAGGCAAATTGGATTTTCGAGTGTTTGTGTTGATGGATGCTTTGTGGCTGGAATTGATCAGTCGGAGGCGGCGCGAAGTGTGCTGGCAGCAAGTTGCGCCACGGAGAGAGTTCAAGCGGGGGAGCTTTAAGAGGTGCGTCGTGTTTTCTTTTCTTTGCGGTGAATCCTCTGAGCTCTGTTCTTGCAACTTTGATGAATCTAGAGGCTGTAAACATTGTAGATGAATAATGCAGTTGAATTCTTGGGTTTGGGTTGAACAAGCATGGCGGCTTGGAAGTCTAGGAATTCTTGGGAATATCGCTATACGAAAGGCGATCGGTATGTCGTATCCTCCTCCAAGCTCTCCAACGAAGCATGACAGAGAATTACTAAATTCGACGCGCAACGAGAGGTGTTTGAAGAAGTCACACCGTCTAGCACAAACAAAAAGAGAAATCACGTCGTCATTCACAAGGACGTGGACGGAGAATTTTTGTTGGATTCCGAGGTATCTGATGTAGTTGAGAGGGCAAAGAGGTGGGATTCGGTGACAAAACTTGTCTCAGGTTTCACGCAAGAGATGCTCCTCATTGCCGATTTAATGTACCGAACTGAGTACCAACTTACTTCACAACTGAATTCTTGCCTTTCCAGTAAAGGCTTGAAAAAAGTAAACCACGTAATGGAGGCAATCCACCGGCTGGAGACCAAGTATGGAAACGAATCTAAGAAAGCGATTCTAAAGAAGGTTTTGACATTATTTTTCAAGGGACTAGATGGAGAGGCCGCCCCGGATGCTCTGATGCACCAATGGGCAACCTGCCGGGATTGGCAATGCAAACGGGTGAGTTTCGCCCATCCACTCGATCTTTTTGACAAGTCTGGTCTGGAGGTGCTCATGAACAAGATCGAAGCGGAGGAAGGTTACTCACACGTTCGGGACGTGGCTTTGGCCATGGTCAATGCTGCTCAACACATGTTGGAGGGTAGCAGTTAAAGAAGTAATCAACTAAGTCTGGTCGGTGTCTCGAGGCCCAAGGAGTTCAGACAAATTTTGGTGGGAGTGACTCCTTTCAGTTTGTAAAACCCTCTCGCTCATATTCTTTTTTAGTCTTGGTAGTTGATACGATCATTTTTTCAATTATTGCAGTATAGCCAGCATATTTGCTGCAGACCTTTATCCACTCGTCATGTAGTCATGTACTATACCATCAATAAAACTGGCGCTTCTTCATACTCAGACTACTAGTTCAGAATGTCTTGTTGTTGTTGGTTGGAATGACGAGTGCGAAACATGTTGTCAATTACAATTTTCGCCACTCGAGTATGTGTCTCTTTTCCGGCCTTCTTCAAGTAAGAGTCCGCTTCCTTCTCGTGCCTGAAGATGCAAAAAAGAATTCCATGCTGCGGCTTGCCTTAATGCTCGCTTGAATTTTGTGTTGTTCATGTTGATGGGCCAATAAGCTTACCTGATTATCTGACGCGGAGTGCCTTCATTTCTTGGATGTAGCTCATGTTAATTTTGACAAACGGAGTGGAAAAATGCTTCGCGAAAAACTCCACATATGATATGCGATCCTTGCTTGGTGAAGGCAAGAAAATATTTTCTATATGAAGGCAAGATTGTATTCATCGGTACTTTTGAGCAACCAAGCAAAATAAATTTTAAGAAGGGGCAACATATTAACATGCCCATTTGATTTTTTCTTGTGCAGTGGAAGAATCTACTCAAACTCTCATTAATTTGAAGACATTTATAGTAAAAAAAATGTTATACAAGTATTACTATTGTTGATACATCATTAACAACTAATATGTATAGTTCAAGAAATCAAATAAATGATGGTCACTTACAAACCAATATATTGAAGTTATTCAATCTAGGTTGTTGGTTTTATGTTTATTACAAAGTTGTAGGCTTTTGGGCACTTCTTGTCATTGCAAGCTACATTAATGTTGTACATACTTTCAATGACTGTAAGATTTTGAAAAATGATAAGTGATGCTATTTACTTAAAAATCTCAAAGACAGATTGTATCTTCCATCAAGATGCATTGCTTACTTAACCCCTAAACGTTTCGATCCATTGGGCCCGCTGGAGTAGGGTCCAAAAACGTAAAAAATGTCAAGGTCAGTAAAATAATGTGAGGGCAGTAAATCTAAAATCCAACCGTAGGATCTTGATCTCCATTGTCTAAAGATTGCATGGGCAAATATTTGTGCCATTTGGAGTTGGGATGGGGCTTGATCCACTTGATTGAAGGCGAAAAAGGGAGCCCGAAATGGAGGGGCGATCACTAATTTTGGACTTTGGAGTGAAAAGTCGTATTACAAATTGCCCCGAAAGCAAAAATGGCAACTACAAATGGGTGAGGAATCAAGTAAAGAAGCTAATCAAAAAAAAAAAAAAAACAAACATGCCTCTTTCCAATTGCACACAATCCTACTTGAAATGGAAGTCACTTGGGATTCTTGTTTTTGGTGCTTGGTATTCCAAGGTTGCCCACACAAGCTCTTGTCCTCCGTGGACAAAAGATGATGTAAGGTGGGCGGGCTTTTTTTGAAAAGAACAGAAAAGATGAATCAAAATAGCTTGCAAGTCATAAACATCATGCCACATGTCCACCATGATAATAACAAAGCCAAGCGCATGCGATCAGCGCTTGTCGAAGCTCAAGGCTCTCTTGCCCCATTTCAATGCCTAATCGCCCCATTTCTATGCCCAAATGGCAAAATTTCATACCGAAATAGACAAAACTCCTCTCATGACAAAAATGCAGCCCACTAAAATCGCTCTTCAGTAAAATGTAGGAATGAGGTATAACAACGGGGTAAGTGCACGAGAACTACACCCATTTACCCTTGAGGGAAAAAAAACGGCGGATGAAAAACAGCGACGACGAGAAGACGGGAAGAGTTTCAACATCCCCTGCTTCATCCAGAATGTCGATTTTCGACATTCGGCCCGCTTAAGGGTTAAAATGTATTGATCAAATTTTTAGTTTAGTGTTTCTTTTTATCAAATACATGGATCTTGCAATTTGTGCCACACAAAATTAAGATCTATCATAAAAATCTTTATATTGATATTTTACATAATTCTACGGTTACAATATTGCAATTTTGCTCTTTTCTTACTATTCTTTTTTTATTTTTTGACATTAAATTATGTTTTGAGCAATTTGATTTCATGCAAAGTTAGTAATTTACATAATTTAAATTTTTGCTTAGTTTGTTAATCCATGCAAAGTTAGTATTATACTTGGTATAACTGTTTTAGTGATTTCAAAAGTATGGAAAAAATAACGTATTTCATGTCTAGATTGTTCGGATTTAATATTTGCATTTTTTCGAATGCAATATATTTTGCAGAAGACTTGGGTGTATTATTATGTCACGCTAGCTTGACTTCCCATCTTGCACTTATGTCTTATCGTGAGACACTTTTTTGACATAATTAGTAAGACTCTTTTTACATTTTCAAGGGTTCTACAAAAACAATAGTGCCCTCTTTACCTTTACTAGTTCTTATTCTTCATATATATTGTTTTTCATTTCCAAATGTATTCATACCAATGAATCTTCATACAATCATTAATTTATATTCCTTGTTTGTGATTATTTTTTGTATAATATGAATATCTCCCGATTGAGTCTACATCATGGACAATATTGGATTGCCAGTGTCTATTTAGGTTTACCTTACTTGCCCACTTGCTATAATTTCATCATATCTAAATTTATTCCTTTTATTTTCTAAACTTAAATATTTATAACTTTTTTTGATTTTAAGAACAATTTGAAGTCAACATTCCACGGCATAAAAAATAAAACCTCCTACATTCCCATTGAAATTAATATACTCCTATCTCTGAGCCAAATCTTGTGCTACATTTGGAATCATTCTTAAGTCTATTAACAAGATCCTTGGTAATTTAAAATTCTTCGTAATTTACATCGTATCCATATTAGACCTTTAAAAGGCAAACAAGTAAAAACTCTTAACTTTTCTTTAAAACACAATGTTTAATTTTAGAATTTACAAATTTAAAAGCTTGTGTTCAATTTACTCTTTTGTAGTGTATTATCTTACTTGTTTAAATCAAACGAGCTATTCAAAAAAACATCAAAATAAAGGTAAATGCGAACTTGTTAAAGTATTTCCAAGAGCAAAATCAAGCTAATTAATAAATGCTTTGAAGCTTGTGGAAAAAAAAAACAAGAAACAAGAAGATGTTAAAAATAAAGTTTTTAGAAAAATAACTTAAACAAGGTAAGTTTGAATATTCAAAATCTTGAAGAAAAAAACAAACACAAGAATATAAAAATCTAATTATTAAAATTCACACTTCCCCATGGGCAGGAAGTGATGGTAATAGATAGATGTGATTTTGACTATCCAAAAATTACAAGTAACCCCAACCGAGTCGACATTTACCAAACTTTTTAAGTTTTTTACCTCTTCAGTTAGTTTAAACAGTATGAATTACGGGATTTAATAAACACTAAGAACTTACAAAGCTAGATTTCAACGTAACTCAAGCAACCGGGACCCCAAAGGACCCTAAATGAGTATGAAAAATTTGGAGTGGCGCACGAATTCATTCACTTAAGCTTAGTAAACTAAAAAATTTCATTTGAATAGGAAATTGGATATGATTCGAGATCATATTCAAAGCCTATTTACCCACGTAAAAAGTGTTCAAATGGATCATCAAGAACACTTAAAGAACGAGCTAGATCAAGCTCAAAAGGAGTATTTGATATTCAAGTCGCAAAAATTCGAAGCGAATATGAAATAAAATTTGGTAAAATGACAAGGAAAAATCATGATTTGAGGCGCCAACTGACTCGAGAAAAAGTCGTACACATTATGCATTTTAATTTGTGTAATCCAATTAGTTATTCATTTGAGATACTTAATACTAAAAGACTGATATTTACACGACCGATTTTCTGGGGAGAAATATGTTAAAAGCATTTTCTAATGGCAGATAGATGCAGACAATTGTCTTATAGCGGCTTACAGAGGATGGTTTGCCACGAAAACAAACTCAATACCATCAGTGAGTGAAATATTGATTTTTCCATTTTGCGTATGTTGATGTTGATAAATAAATGATAAACTATTTGTACTAATGCAATATCACATTCTCTCAGCGACCAAGTCGAATGGACAATCTCGTGAACAGGACAAGTCAGTCCGAAGCAAAACACGTTAAATTGGATCGGAGTACAAGAGGGCAAATCAGCGTTAAACCTCCACCAACTTTTCGAGACCAAAAGTGAGTCTTCCTCACATGTGAAGATCACTGTAAGACATTTCGGTAGTACTTGCAAAAATTTCAAGTTCTAAAACTTTGATCAAAACAAATGGTCCTCCGCCTTTTATCGTGATGCTGCATATCTTGGAAGTGACAATCACTCAAGAACTATGTGTCCGTTCTTGGATAGACAACTTCACTCGACTTTCAATTGACTTTCGAACCTACGAGATATTTACAACGAACTTTAAGATGTTAAGTTCAAACCACGGTTCGACTATAAAAGTCTCAATTGACGGGTATAAGCGCAACATATGACTTCAACTTGCAAGTACAAGTTCTTAAGACCGTAGTACATCATTGCCATCAGTCTTAATTTTAAACAAATAAAAACGGTCCCGTTAGTGATCAACTCGACCTCTCCATATACAGAATTCTAATTTTTTTAAAAAAAAAAAAAAAAAATTGTACTACACACAAGTAGAAGTCAGCTAACAATGATGAACGACCACTACTAGAGTAATACACGACAAGCTACAACAAAGACGTAGTTATTAACACTCGGAGACTACAAAAATCGCGTTTTGCAATTGTATTTAAAACTTCAGTCGCGCGTAGGTAAAAATTTAACTACGTCGAGGTGTAGTGTACGCTACGTTGCACACGTGCAAGAGGAAGTCCGAGTACCCACAGTGATTGCATTCGCAAGGGCTCGTTATGCAGGTAGGGCCTAACAAGAGGGTTCTGATTTCTCCATTCAATGAATGTTTTCACCTCTCAACGTTAATGAATAATTTGAATTGGTCCCCCTCGAACTGTAGTAATACTTGTGTTTGGTACAATAGATGTCGACGTAACCAAGAATTAATTTAAATTTTTTAGAATTACTAGATTTATATTATTGAATTATAGGTAACAATGACGTGTGGTGACATTTCAGTGGCATGTGCTATCAGAAAAGTGAGGCAAAATGTAACAAAGTACATCCATGTGGATTTATAAAACTGGTTAGTATGTTTAGAGAATTTTTGATAATTGGATGTCAGTTGAAATTTTCTTATCTCTTACATTTTTTCATCTCTTGTCATAAGATTCTCTAGGATGTCGGCAATAATCAAATCGACAATCTGGTGCTTCTCATTGCTGCAGCGCAACTAGACCTCTCTTCGTCATCCTCCTTCAACCTATAAAAAAACAGGAAAACAAGTTAGACATTACTTTCTAATGAAAATGACGAATACGAGAAAGATGGATATAACGGATCGTACCTTGCGAGTGAAGTTTTGAAAGTCAATCCATCTTGGGTCGCCACTATTATCTTTCTAGTTTTTCAATTGTGTAGACATCAATGTCTCCACAGAGTTGTTGAAAATGAAAACTTAAGCCGAATAAGGAGTTCCACTTGAAGAACTATTGGTTGGAATTTGTTTTGTCTTCTTGTATTCAATAAAACCTTTTGTGCTCTCGAATGCACTCTCAAAGGAAGGCATGATTGATTGAGAGACAATGTGTGCATCCGTCATTTAGGCCGTAGACTATGTCTGAGTTTCTTCTGATGCATGCGATTGAGAACCCAAGGACGCTGTATCTGTCCGTGCTCCTACTCGCAGACACCTATGGTCTACCTCTCCCATACTTCGGCGGTGGCGCAGAAGATTGATCTTGCTGACCCTCGTCAACCTCTGATTTGTGTATGAAATCTCCGACCACTACCACTCCGCCATTATATAATGACTTCACATCCGACTCCGAATCAATAACAAAACCACAAATGCAGTCCAAATACCAACATCCCCCTTCCAAGTGCGGAGTTCTCTACCTTTTCAATTGTTCAGTAGTGTAGATATACTGGTCGGATCCTTTCTGAATCCTCGCAGCAAAGTACTTCGGCAGCTCTTGAACATGAATGACATTTTTCGGAACTAGTTCTCTCTTGAAATACCTAATGATTAATATAACAATAAGTTATATTTAAAGACGTTTCATAGAGTTAAGAACATGAATATGAATGCAGTGCAAAGGAGATAATGTTTATAAACATCCCGGTAACTAACACGCTTAACAATCTCTGAAGGTCCTAGAATTTGGAAAAATTGGACTTCTTATGAAAACCTTATCAGCCCGGGGACTGAAGAATGTAGGGAACGACTTCTCCCATAAAAGTATACGGCAACTTTCCATGTGAGGTTAAATCCCGGTGTTCCGGTTTCTAACTCACAAGTGGGCCGTGGGGGTGGGTGCAAACAAAACAATCCTTCCAAGCAATGGACACCTTAACAACACTTAGCAAATCTTCTCAACCTAAATTTTTAAGTTTGAAATTAAATCGGGCAGCGCTTCCGCGCTTGGTCTCAAATTCCCTAAATTTTAACCTAAATTTGTAAATTCAGCATAGAATTTGGGCAGCGCTTCCGCACTACCCTTACTCTTAGTGTACTCTAGCATTCAATCATCTAAATCAGCAAGACAAGCGAAGCACAACCATTCCAATCCAACGCCAACACCAAAGACAAGAGCATGCAACACAATTTAAATCATCACAACCAATTTTTTGGCAATGAAATTGCCATTTTTTAGGATAAAGTTCACAATCTCTACTATGTCTAACCACACAACCAAACCAATTGCAAAAAACACAAATATCAAGGAATTGAGAAGGATGGGCTCCCTTCACGTTGTCTCCGACCACTGCTGGACCCTCCTTCACTCCAGCTGCCACCACGCCTCCATCCTTGATCCGCTGAGGACGAGCCTAGTATTGCTGGAAAAACGGCTTGGAAACGCTTCCGAATCACCAAGGCTCGTCCGTCCAATCTTCGTAGATCTCGAGTTGTCGCCCTTCAAAGTCGGCCTTTGAATCTGCCGCTACAGCCGACCCTCCTTCGCTCCAACTGCCACCACGCCTCCGTCCTCAATCCGCTGAAGGCGAGCCTAGTATTGCTGGAAAGAGGGCTTGGAGACGCTTCCGAATCACCAAGGCTCGTCCCTCCAATCTTCGTAGATCTCGAGTTGTCGCCCTTCAAAGTCAGCCTTCGAATCTGCTGCTACAGCCGACCCTCCTTCGCTCCAACGGCCACCACGCCTTCGCCTTGACCCTTCTACCTACCCAAGAACACACACACATTCCTCTTTCCAAACCCCTAGGGTTCTCCCTCATCAACAACTCCTTTCCAACAAAACATGCACATCAAACTAGATCTAAAACCGATTGCTACAAAAACCACAAGCAAGAAGATTCAGAAACGGCCATCCAAAAACAAGATCTAGATCTTAGATCTCCCAAAAAACCTTCCACACACACACACACACATGTCCACACACCAACTTCTAACCCTAACTCTCCTTCCTCTTCCTAGTCGTGCACTTGGATGTGGTAGAATTTCATCCGGTTCAGCCGGATGAAACTTGTTCATCCAGCATTTCATCCGCATGGTTTACTAATTCCCTAGTTTATTAACTAGGAGGGATCTTGAGCATTTATGAATAATGATAAAGTAATAAACATAACCCAAAAACATGACTTGAAACCTAGACGCAAGTTAATATTACTAATTTAGGATAGAATAAACAACCACCGGGCCATTTAAGCAAGACCCCTCCAATTATCATAGAAATTCCGGAACCCGAAGGAATTAGCCTAAATGTCTCAATTGGGTGTTTTGAACATAAAAATATTGGTCTAATGCTTATATATAGTGTTTCAACCAAGCGTGAACCGTTTCGGCGGTTCACAAAAGACAACAATAATATGAGTGAAATCTAGAATACTCTTATTAATAAAAATGGAGTTGTGCAATACTTACCCATACCCAAAATGCAGCCTTGTACAACTAAGGGTCGAGATTGGCTTCTTCGAATTCTGGCGGGAGAAATCGGTAAGAGATCCGCGAACTCGGCAATGAGTTTTACTACCTTAGCCAACGCGTTTTATATTTGACAACCATTGCTGTTGTAATTTATCCAATGTCATCTCCGGTTTTGAGAATTCACAGAAGTGTCAATTGATTTGAGTCGAAAACAAGGCATAAACAAACAAATGAATTGTTTGATAGTAACGTGAAAACGATGTAACAGTGATTGAAGTGTTTAGCATCTTACATCTCCGAGGAAGTTATCACCATTTTTTGCATTAGCAATTGCCAAATATTTGGTGAATATAGTCTTCTTTATGACTTTCACGATGTTTTCTGATGTCATGTTCATGACATCCCAAGCCCTAGTCGCAGTTTGTTCCTCATTTGGTGATTTCACTATATACGCATTTGCGGCATGATTCGATGCCACCGCAATCTCACGCTGAAGAAAGGTGATATTAAGTAGTTGATTTGCAAACAATGATAATATGAAACTCGATGACAAACAATGGGGAGAAGGTTTATGTGAAGTCTTACTCGATGAAATAACGCAATGAAAATTTTTATTGTTAAGTTAAACCATCCAAGATTAGATGGTTTGTTCGTCAAGCAGATTTGGTATCTCTCTGGACTGAGTAGATCCTTGAAATCTTCTAACTTATTCATATCAAAAGTGCAAATGCGGAAAAGTTTTGCCGGAAGATTAGTCTTCACATGGTCATTTTCAGTAGACCTGAACAAGACAACGATACTTAGAAGATATTCTATAAAAATTATTAAATTTGGATAAATAAAAAAGTGAAGATACTTACCAGTTGATATCGTACATGGCATGGAGAAGGTTGCCCACTTGGCGTCCCGGATCTAATAGAATGCAATGCATAGAGATATGTCATGCAGGAGTCCTTGGCATGACGATTATTAATATGTCTTATCCATGTGTGGAGGCAATGATTACCTTTTCGGACAAAGAACATCTTCCTGCAGAATTTTGTAGACCACGGTCTCCATGAAGCTCATCTTCAAATGCTTAGTTCGCCGATTGCAATAACAGACTCCAACCGGACTTGATCTCTTCCGTTACCTCCGACGTCAACTTTTCGTTGTTGTACATTGAGATGTACATGACACGGTCTCCATCTCTAAATCTTTTCGCGAACTGTCTCTCAAGATGTTAAATCTCCATTTCTCCAACTGACCTCATTCTTGTCATTGATATCATTCTACACAGGTAGACAAGCAAGCGAGATTTCTTCAAACGGTGAATTCGAAGGCTGTTAATAACGTTGATGGAGTCTACATTGTGTTAAGTTCGATGTTGCAATTCGCTCTCAACAACATTCTTCAAACTCTATAGGACAAGATGTTGTTGGCAAGACGTCTTGTATTAGGGATTCCTGCGAAAGGTAATACCAATCCATAATCAAACTCAACACACATGAAGTAATACAAAATAATTAATCATAAAGAAGGTATCACAAATATCTTCTGTCACAACTTAGTGATCATCAGATGCGCATTCTATCACTTGCAAGCCAATGTACGTGGAGCCCTTGTGTAATAAAAGGTAGCATCTGTATTAGTCCAATGCATGATTGCCTTCCAATGACGCCTTGTGATTGGGGCCGTACGTCTTGGTTTTGCCGTAAGGGAGAAAACTACAGAAGTTGGCCTCCTCATTACCAAAGGTGAAGTCGGAAGAACGGAGACAATAGAGGTGAGTAGAGCTGAAATAGCGGAGACGTGGACATATCTTCAGGCGATGTGGATTCATAAACCGGAGATGTAGGCATATACCCCGGAGAATAAACCACTTCGGAATCACTATCTAAATCGTTTATAGTCCACAAGTTGCAAGAACAACTATGGATATTGTACGAGTTGGAGAGGTCTGAGAGATTGATCACGAAGGACGGAGAATGAATGGAAAGCTCAGGAGCATAAAAACAAACTCAAAATTGGGGGAAAACACATAATGGTTGTAATTTTCAAACTAACATATACACATACATGAAGTTTATCACATGAAGCTAGACATTACAAAAACTTTGAATCACAATAAAATCAATGAATATATGTTGTTCTATGGCGCACAACAAAAATTTTCATAAATCACGACAAATACTTTGGTTTCTTCCGCAAGAGTAACATGGTCTTCGATCTCTATGCTTTGCTCAGATGATTCCTGAAATAATAGCGATGAATATAGAGTAAAAAGATGTATGAAATTAACAACATAAACCTAAACAAACCACTGTCACACTAACACTCGAATCTGCGTCACTGTCTATTCTACACATCTGCTCATGCTACTTTGCCTATCAAGTTTGGTACAAATTTGATACGCGACGAGGTTCTGAAGCTTCAAAATGCAGAGTTCTAGTTGCAGCAAGAAGAAGCTTTATCACCTCGGCAGAAGTTTCAAACTGAGGTGAATATTCCTATACTACATTCTCAATTTTATATTCGTGACAACACGGATGTTCATGTAAGCATGAGGTTTGGAAAGAAGTGTCGTCGGAGTCCAAATGCCTCTAGCGCCGACCACAAAAACACATGGATGAGTACGGGCCACATGAACGGATATTACATCAATGGAAAGACTATGGTTCCGCAGCTGGAGTGTGGTGTGGTCATCACTATCGTCAATGACGAAGACAAGACATATCTTGTATCAATGAACACTATTCCACTATGTACCTATGAAGACTTTGTTGGTATGAGTTTTAAGGCAACGAGTAGGAAGTGGGTGCTGTGCAAGCACCTATATTATGTTTTCCGTTACTTATGTAAGTTGAACTATGACACAGACAAGTTCATTCAGCAGCCTACATACTCCTACAACGAGGTCATGCAGATTCTAGAGTTTACTGGAGTAGTCTCACTAAAGAGTGAATGGTTGAACAAGTTCATTAGCTTTGTGCAAGTTATTATACATAGACCTTAAACTAGGATTACATTGTCAACTAATATATTTGTTGTTATGCTTATAGAAGTTATATTTACAGACTGTAGGAAGTACTTCCTCTTATGTATTAGGATACAAGTATATCCATAATACTTCAAAACTTTGTATATCGCTCCAAATCACGGTTTATGGTCATTGTCGGTAGTAGATATATATCATATACTTTGGTGTCTTATATATATTTTCTGATTTTATTCCTAATTTATCCGTATGCTGTTACTCGTGAGTGTTTTTTTGAGATGGTCATCTTCTCTACATATTGATCCTATCGCCGTAGGATTTCAAAATTCTACGCTTATAGGCCTTTTTCTTACATCCAATTTTCTAATCTCTACATCTTAAAAGTTGTTCAGCTTTCACTTAAATCAACTAAATTTTCCTCCAAATTACACTATGGACAGTGACTTGCTCACATGTTCCTCATCGTGGCTCGCTGCTTGCTGCTTGTCGCTCACATCTATGCAGCATCCGTTCAAAACGATCTTCTCATATCCTTCGATTGCATAAAAAGATCCTTGTCGTGGGTACTGTATACCTTGTTGAGTTCCTTTGTAACTTCTTATCTATGAAACAAACAATTCCAGGTGAAAAATATAAACCCATATGTAGTAAAAAAGAGATTTAGATATATAAAATATACTAGTTCAATTACTATGAGTTGTAATTATTTGATGGAAAATGTACTTGCATATGAGAACATTTAATACTTATTAAACATACCTTGATTTGATTTCATCAAAGGATATCACTAGGATTGTCTCCTTAAGAACTTTTATTGCCTTTAGTGTATAGGGAGCCTAGAGGACGCTTTACATGGGGAGTCAAGCCTTACATGGGGTTGATAGAAAGCAAAAATCCTCTCGACATGATTGGGTCATTTTTTGAACTAAAATTAAGGACTAATCACATTGACAGCATTTTGCCCAAAGGCTTGACTCCCTGTGTAAAGCGTTCCTAACTTAAACCTTAGTTTCTAGAGCCAAATTTTGGACATATCCTCGAGGTTAGGGCGAACAAACATTTCATTCACGTCAACCCGAAAAGGGACCTGGTGTGCTTCTAATTTTTCTCGGGCCAATTTCCAATATTAGGGTTTAGGGGCACATACCGTCCCTTGTCCAAGTGCTCAATTCCCAAGAGCATCTCCACCCATTCGACGTTATCGCGCAAGTTGCAGTGCCTGATTTGCCTTTCACGCCCTTCTGCTGCTACATCGTAGATGCTGTACCTGTCGTCGTCGTCGTCGCTGCTGCTGTTGGCTCGTGTTTTCTCCGGAGCTGGTATTGCTGACAATTGAGTTTTGGCCTCATCACTTGGTTCACAAACTCTGTGATGGCGGCCGCCTCTGCTATGGACGAGGACACCGCAGCCAAGGTTTTGCGTCAGGTGCGTGTAGACCTAACTTGCACTTTATCCTTCCATTGCGGTTTCCATTTTCGTATCGTGAATGGAATTTGTGGTCGGGGTGCAGGTGGAATTTTACTTCAGTGACAGCAATCTTCCCGGCGACCAGTTTCTTCTCAAGTCTATCAACGAGAGTGGCGATGACTGTATCCTTGCTCGAAAGTCTTGATAGTGTGAACTGATGCGCTAATCATCATTATCAAGGGTCCAGGGTTTAACATGCTTTTTGCCGTTTAGGGTTGTACAGACTCAATGCGGGTCTTGTTAAGCTGCATTAAAGCCTAGGTCAGCCTCTGAAGAACGTGCATACGTTGCTCTTGCTGAACGAAATTAAGTGAGGTGTAGTCATGAAAGATCGAAAAGTAACTTAATTTAGCGTTAGAATTTTTGAGTACAAGTGCGTTTGGTCTAGATCATGTTCTCTTGCTCTGTGTGACTGTCCTGTACTGGCCCGTCTCTTTTATTTGGTGTCCTTGACTTGGAAGTTAGTGATCGACCTTGCAATTCTGTGTTCGTTTCAAAGAATGAGAAGCCATTTGGGAGTGAAGGAGGCGGATCCATCCAAGTTTCCAGCTGACAAATTGGCAGCTGTGGCGGACGTGCTTCGCAAGTCTACCTTCTTGAAAGTGTCCGAAGATGGTACGTTCTCGCCATTTTCGTTACCGTTCTCCTGTTCTATACTGAAAGCTGATCATGGACTAATCCGATGTCACCATCGAACAAAAGAGTGTCATCATCTAAGCAGCCGCTAAAAGACACGAACTGGGGCTTTTCAGGAAAAAGAGTAGGGCGGGCTACGAAGTTGCTTTCGCCTGAGGTCGTACAAGGCGAAGTTGATGCTCGGAGTATTGCAGCTAATCCATTTCCGTATAATATCACTATGGACGAAGTGGAAGCTTTTTTTAAGCAGCATGGGGAGGTACTTTCTTTCACTTCGGTTTGGTGTTTCGATCTGTGCAGGAGTACGTTCTATATCTCTCTTCTCACGGGTTAATCTTTTCGTTGGCAGGTCAAGAGTGTGCGACTTCCAAAGCATGCCACTAGTAAGAATGCTGCGTCAGGATTTGCAGTTGTTGAGTTTTCATCAGAAGAGGAGGCACAGAAGATCTTGAAGATGGAGCTCGTTTGCCATGGTGCAACTTTGGAGCTTGAGTCGAAGTATGTTTCCTGTTGTATTTGATTCATTACAATGTATTCATTGTATGTACTCACTAACAGATAAACGGATCTTTGTAAGTGGATGTACTGCAACTTGATCAACCTCTAAGTAACAAGTGGCTGTTCTCATACATGTAGAAGTTGATGTAGAAAGCTACAATTGGAACGAGTGAATTTGGACCATTGTTGCCAAGTTTCGGCTTTCTCGTTAGACGTCCTATGTTCAGCTTATAAGTGAAAAGCCATTGTTGAAAACTACTTATCATTAGTGGGACTGCAGGACCGCCTTTGATGCTCGGAAAGAGACACAATCGGAGCATGGTCACAAGCATCCTGAAGGTGAAAAGCGTGAGAAACAGTTCAATGGGAGGTCAGTATCGCAAAGAGTTGATGCTCTAGCTTTCAGTTGTATCAGAATGCATTATGTTTGGAGAAAATAGGGTTCTGTGGAGTTTGTGCACGTAGTTTATCTAACTAAAACAATTGCTTCTTTAAATTGTATTCAGAATTTCATTAACCTATTTATCGGCTCTATACAAACCCCCAAGTGATAGAGCAGTTCTCGCCCCTTCGGGATGTTTCATGTTTGCATGATGTTGGCAGAGACCCCGTTGGCTAAAATTTTGTTGCATAACTTAGCGGTCGCAATCTGATATCTGAAAGAAGTGAACAATGTAGCTTAAAGGTTGTAGCCGCCTATTCCCACGTCTTTGGTATGACAGATGTGGTTGTGTTTAACATATATTTTTCGTGATTGTCTTTCCTCAGGTCAGGTGGACAAGATAACTCAGAGGAGGATTATACCAAGGGGCTGATCGTATCGTTTACTGCCAAGAAAATTGGAGGTGAGGATAAGACCGAAAAAGCTGCAGAGGAGACTGAGAAGGTCACGGAGGAAAAGTCTTCCGAGGAGACCGAAGAGGTTGCGGAGGAAAAGGCTGCAGATAAAGAAGGTGGAGATGAAGGCGATAAACTCTCTCGAGAGGATATCAAAAGTGCTCTAGCCAAGTTCGGAATTATTCGGGTACACTTTTCGTTTATCCACGCCTTAAAATATTTCATGCATTAGCTCCAAATTGCAGTTCTAAATGCATGGTGCCTTTTGCCGTGTGCAGTACGTGGATTATGTGAAAGGAGAACCTACAGGATTTTTGCGATTCGAAGCACCTGAAGATGCACAGAAGCTCAGAGCAGCAGCTGCTATCGAATCCGAAGGGGCTTTGACCATTTCTAAGTACCTCGTCACTTTTGAGGCTGTCGAAGGTACAATCGCATCATCATTTTAACTTTTCTGATGTTTTCTTTCGCTAGATTTGGTTCTGTACTCATCAATGTCATTTACCCATGTAGGAGAGGAAGAGAAAGAGTACTGGAAGAAGTTGAGGGAAGGGCAGGGTCATAAGCGAGACTTCAGCGGTGGGGGCAGAGGCTTCAACAACAACCGCGGAAGAGGAAGGTGAGAAACTTGTTAACCTTCGAAAATGTGTATGTTCTCACAATGAATCTGCACTCTGTTCACGTTCTAAGAGCTAATGTTTAGTACTTAAGGTTCATCCGATCAATGCCATTGAAAGGATTCATCCTTGGTATGAGTAGTTATATATCTTCCCTGGCAATTTCATAACGGAGTAAGAACTGTGACTTGTGCAGGTTTGGTGGTGGCGGACGAGGAGGAGGAGGTCGTGGAGGCAGAGGAGGCAGAGGTGGCCGGGGAAGGGGCGACAGAGACTTCGGTGGTGGGAAACATGGCGGAAAGCACCAGCGTTTCAATGATGCTGAAGGTCCCAACAAAGCACAAAGGACAGAGTAGTAGTGATAGTGCCGTTGCGGCTAAAAGCTCATTTGAGCCGCATCAACATTTTTGTTGCTTTTATTTGTACGTAGGCTTTTTCAGAGTACGAGAATCATGCGCGGCACTTCGAACAGATGCGCTCTTGGGTTAAGCCATAATTTAGTTGCTTGTCCCTTTAGATTCTGTGGAGCAACTTTGCTGGCCCAAGAGAGTGCCAGCATCTTTGCTGCCCATTTTTAAAAGAGTTTTTTCGTTTGTAAATGGATTTGAGTCCTGATCATTCTGACCGCTGACCACTAATGAATCGTGACTTTTGGCTCTATTACTGTGAGCCGATAATACCATATTCTAAAGGTGAGTTTCATCTACCCTAAGAACACTTGATAAGACCTGAGTCGTTTTGTCATTTATGAACTTTTTCGAGTCCCATCCCATTTGAGTGTTTATTTGGACCTGGCCTCTTGTAACTTCCTAAGCCCCTTCATCTCAGATTTTCTGGCATGCACTGAAGCTAGGTTCAAACAAGCCATGTGGCATGGGTGAGTAACGACCAGAGGATGAACACGCAGGCAATTACGGTCCAGTGGAACAGGAAACTCGTGTCATTTTCCCCTCTTCATCTTCATCATCGCCGAACATTGTCATTTCAGAACAGTTCGTATCCATTGTTGCATAATCACACAGAAGTAGGCGAGCTTTCTGTTAGTAGGTTTCGACACATATTCCTGCGAAGCAAAATTAGTTTTGGGGGGCTCTATATCTACACCTTAATGTCATTGCCACCCCAACTTCTTCAGTATGATTTAGTCAAAGAGGAGTGTATAGAATGTCAGTTCAGTGACGATCAGAATTGCTGATGAGAGGGCTATGTTGGGGAGGTAGAGTGGTTGGGAAGTTGCTGGTAAATGCATTGCATTTGACGCATGGCGGCGGCAGGGTGGTATTGGAGTATGCAGGAGGCAGCCGTGGCTTGACGCAGAGGACGTTGTGGAGTCGCCAAGTGCAGCAGGCTCATGTGAGCGCTGGCGTTGGCGATGGCGATGAAGGAAGTGGATTGTCGAAGCATTTTGAAGAAGATCGTGTTTTTGGGTACCTCCGTGCCTTCATTTTCTTTACGTGAATTCTTCACTCAATTATCTTCAAGGCCTTTGTTTGTTGAGACTTTTTCATGAGTCATTGGAATCGTTGACAAGATACTGTAATCGCCTTGAAGGGCGCTGTTTGTTGAGACTTCATTAGTCATTGGAGTCATTGACAATGTACTGTAAATGCAGAGCAGGTTCAGCAGTTAAGATTTCATTACTTTGTCTATACTAAAAATTTCTGGATTTTTTTTATTTTTATTTTTTCCCTCTAGAGATCTTTCCTATTTGTACTTAGAAAAACCAGAATTAGTGGGAAAGTAGATCCGTCTAACCCATGATAGCCAGGTTATTCGAGCATAAAGTGCTGAACTTGATGTGCAGATACAATAGCTACACATGTTGAGAATTAGGGTTCATTGGTTACTAATGAACTTTCAGTGAAGTAGGTAGTTAGGGTTTCATAGGTTATGGTGGGTTATGGATAATGTATGGAAAAGGTGGCTGGGATTCACTGGTTATGATGACCTATGGACAAGGTAGGTAGACTTGTGTTGAGCACTTGGGTTAACTTGAGCTAGTAGGTGTACATGATCTTTGATAAGTTTGATTAGCAAAATTATCATTATCTTATGGTTTGCTTATGGTTATTTTTGCTGAAATTCTCCAAGTTGTTTCTTAAGGTTGTACTTTGGGAGGTTTTCTTATGGGCCATTGTGGGTAGTCTCTCCATGTTACTTTGGTTGGTTTATGACTATGCATGGTCTCAAAGAGGAGTGGGTTAGTAGATGATCTCTTGACCAAATGTGTTCGATGGGTACTTGGCGGGTTTAATATGTTGGTTTGAGCTTCTACGTGAAGTTTTTAGGGTTTCAATATCTTGAAATAGGAATGGGAATGCATATGTTGTGTAGGGTTGTTTGGCTCTACGAAGTTTATGATACCCCTAATGCTACCTTGTATGCAAACAATGGCATGATTTGTTTGTAGTATTGTTGCTTGTTTACGAGCTCACCAAGTTGTAAAGTGCAAACCACACTTGAAATTCCATCAACTGATGTTGTACAATGGTAACATGTTTAATCATGGTAAAAAACTTAACAATATTGAGCCAGGTGACTAAAAGATAGTAAACATCCCATCATCAAATACCTACTTTAAGGTTATTGCTTAAGAAGTTTGCATTGTAAATGAGAAATTCTTTGTTGCATAATTAAGTATTCTAGTGCCTTGTAAGTATATTGAGGCACATACAAGTAGAACATGCACATGATTCCCTTAAATGTTTGATGATCTCCAAAAAGAAACTTTCATGTTTGTTCATTCTTTTTTGTTGTTGAAGTTTAATTGATGTACTAATATGACCTTTTCAACATCTACGATTGCTTGAATATTTTGATAATACATGGGTATGGATGATTAGTGTTGTCATTCTGGTTGTTTACAACAACTTTAAATTTTAAAGTCATTGAGTAGTTAGGTAACACCATCTGTAACCAATTCATAAATTGTGTGTGCACACATCATATTAACCTTATGTTCAAATTAAAACCTTGCTTATAAAGTCCATGTGTTGTATATCACATCAAATACTGTGACTATTATTCAATTTTGTTAAGTTAGTTTTATATCATTTGATATGATGAACTAAGTGAATAAATGATATAGATCTAATGCATCCATTTTTATTGCAATTGAATTAAAAAGTTGAACTTTTGGTACAAGCTATAGTAATATACTTGTTGTAAGGTAGTCCTCATAATATAAGATAGAATGGTGTTAATCAGATATTCACAAGAGCAAGTATATGATGTGGTAGTTGGTGTTGATATGTATGAGGAGTTTGTACCTTGGTGCCAAAAATCAAGAGTATTGACGCGTGATGATAATCGAATGACTGCCGAATTAGAAATTGGATATAAGATGTTTGTTGAAAGATATATCTCTCATGTTGAACTTAAGCCTCCAAGTCTCATTAAGGTATTTGATTACCAATTATATACATGTAACTAAAACCAATCATCCAAGTATCTATACTCACTAGAATGTCCATGTACACGTCTAAACTTTTGCAGTGTGACCCTCCCTCCATATAGCTAAGAAGGATATACATTAAGTCTAAGGAGACTCTTCACCATCATATTTTAAAGAATCAGTCTTATGTGATAAAATAACACACCACAATACTTTCACATTAGAAGAAAGAAGTTCTAAAAAATAACCTAAGACATTAGTGCTAGAATCTACACCCATAAGATTCTTAAGTATTCTTACATTAAGAGTATCAATTTTCATTTTTCATTCTTGTTGTTTCTTTTTGGAAATTATTAATGTATGAACATAGCATAGCATAAGATCATACCATATTCGTACTCGAAAATCATCACAAAAATCCTAACATTTTCACTATAATATGAAAATGCTACCAATATACTTATTGCAACCAAAATCACCAACTGCGAAGATGTTTACTTTCATTTTAATAACACTCTTGAACAAAAAGAAGACATGAGAAAAATTTCTTTGCGCAAATAATGACCTTGCAATGGCAAAAACTGCCAAAATATATGCAAAGGAAAAATAGTCTGAAACTCAACCCTTTACACTCAAATCTATGCCTTGTCTCCGTTACATTTTCGATTTTTTCAAGATTTGTACCACTAAAACTAAATTCTAATTGGAATCCATCCCAAAAAATAAAGTCAAAATCCAACGGTAGTGGATGAAGGAGATAAAGCTCCTAAAAAATAATCAATTTATTCACTTTCTTTCAAGATAGAAGTATCGTTGCAAATCCAATACCAAAACATATGGTCTAAAATCTTCCTACTAGAATTTGTTTTCCTTCATCTTAAGATCATATTATGTAAAAAGAATTCATGAAAACATCTATTTGATTTCTCACAATTGCCTCCCAATGGCAAAACATGCCTCATGTTTGAAAACTCAAAAGCAAGAAGCTATCTCCACTAAAATGCATGCCATTTACTTGTACCTCATTGTATGGATCTGCAATTTATACCACACAAACTATACTTGATATGAAATCCAACCCAAGTAATTTCATCCAAAACCAAGTCAAGATAAAGAAGTCATGGCTCTTCAAAGTTGCTGCAGTCATTTAGAATGTCAATTTTCCACATTCAGCCCAGTTAAAAGTTAAAGCAAGATTATGACATACACGCTTATGGGGTTTGCCAGCCTTTATACATCATACCTAGAAGCTAATACTTGAAATTTGTATGTGTTTTTGCAAGACAGTCGTCCGTTTCAGAAAGTGCTCTATTTGATTTCCTAAACAATGAGTGGCATTTCAAGCCTGGCCCTACTCCGGACTCTTGCAATCTCCACTTTGTTGTAGACTTCCAATTCAAATCACCACTTTATCGAAAGGTTCGTACCCAAAATCTTCATGTTTATGTAATTATTGCATCCACTTAATTTTCTACATATCATCAAAAAAATTCTTAGATCTTTGTATAGAGAAATTTAATATTTGTTACAAGCAATATTTAATGTGTCTTGTCAGTATTTAATGTATCTTGTCGATATTTGATGTACCTTGTCTTGTAATAAACTTACATAATGATGGAAAATGCTCTCTTAATATGTATTATTCACTATTATGATTCGTGCATATGGCGATGTAGGTAGCGCACTTGTTCTTCGAAGAAGTCCAATCACGCCTTGTAGGATCTTTTGAAGACCGATGCAAGATTGTGTTTGGTCCAAGTGTGGCAACCATATCAAGGTACTCATTAATTGATTTTATGTGGTTAGGAACATTACAAGGAAAACTGAGTCCCTTTCCAACTTTAAGTTCCACAAATGATAAGGAATTCTGAAACTAAGAGTTCGTTCACATGTACAACTTAAAACTTCACATGTACATGTACAGATGAAATACTAGAATCCTATAGTGACATTTCCTTAGCATATTTCAAAAGTTGAAATTTATCACCTTGCATCGAAAGAAGACAATATAGGAGAAAGAAGGCCACTTTACTACAAGAGTTGATTCTCATCTAAATCAACCCACATATGTTCTAGTAATGTTTTAAGTACAGATGTGAAAACTACATGTTTTCAGGAAAGACGACAACAAATAGCACAAGGGGATCCTGAAAGGAAGGATGCAGTGTTGTGTGTATTCCAACTGGATCACTGGAATGCAATTCTATTTGTGACTCTGAACATCCCCCACATTAACACAGGTACCAAACATGCTAAATGTCATATTTGAATTTGATTCCTGCGATCACTCTTAACCTTTTTTTCAGTGGACTGATATCACGATGTTGTGATGGATGCGTGTTTATTCAGTTATGCATACTGTCAGTAAACAGCAACATACCGGAATTGCTCATTGGCGTTTGAAGTGGTTTTGTAGAAATGTATCATAATGGAAAGGAGGTTGGAGATGCCAAAGAGCTCAATTATTCTGATATTTTCTTCGATGCTTATTATGGTTACAGTTGCTGTTTGTAGCGTGGATGAATCTACGATCGCCGAGCTTTGAGAAAGACACTGACAGCCGATTCAAGGATGAACGTGAGGAACATGCACTTCGGGCAAGGTACAGCCTTCGAAGAGCATGACTACGGAGATGATGAAGTACAGGACAAAGAAGAACTCCGATCCGATCTGAGACCTGTCTGTTCATTCAATCTATCCTTGGATCTATGCCCGGAGGTTATAACACCAGTGGCGAAGAACAGGAATTGCTCGTTGTTGCCATTCTGAAAGTCAAGTGACTGGTCTGCTTTGTTTGTTGTGTGAAAACGATTATCTTTGAATTGGAGTGAAATCTGGTGAAACCTTGAAAATCCAATCATAGAAGTTTTTCACATAATCTGCAAAATGTGAATGAACTCGACAAATGGTTCATCCTCCTTGAAAACTAGGGGTCAAGTTTTTTATTAAGCACTTGCAACACCTTCATACCAAAACCAATGGCTTGCACGTATTATTACACCACCGAATCATTTTACTAAGACGGCGCAAATAGAGGAGTACAATCACCCAACAGGTTGCCATCTCCGCAACTATGACGGAATATCACCAGCCTTGGCTCGAGGAATTGTTGCAGATGTGGTGCTAGGGACACATGAGATTATTTAACACAGCAAAGATGGACATGAAACAATGCAGGAGCGTGCTCAGAGTATGAAGATCTGGCTATGGAGATCACCTAGGCGAGTCAGTCCTGGGCTCATTGTTGCCATGGATAGTGTACAATTGTGTGGCAATAGCATCAAGTCCGGGGGAGGGAGGACGATTCACAACAATGTCGCCATTCAGCATGCCGACCACATGAGACATCGGAAACCGATTGGAGGGATCCTCTTGCACGCACCACAAGGCCACAAAGATCATGCCTCGGAGCACCAGCTTATCATCATCGCTGAGCGCTTGTGCATCAAGCCGCGGATCCGCAATCTCGAGAAGATGGTCAGGACCACTCGCAAGCACAGCAGATGCCCAACTGGGCAAGAATCGCTTCTCCTCTGAAACCCCGCTCTGGGTCCAGCAGCTTCGGCCGCTCACAAGCTCCAGTAGTACAACTCCAAAGCTGTACACATCCGCTTTCGACGTCACCGTCACCGGCACCGACTTGCTCCCCGGCACCGGCTTGCTCCATTCCGGCGCCATGTATGCCCTGGAGCCCCGTTCCGTTGCAGTAGTCAGCCTGTGAGAGTTGAGGGTCAGGGACATGAGACCGTAGTCTACAAGACGAATGTTCTCGTCGGAGTCGATCATGATATTCTCCGGTTTTACGCCACCGTGAATGATGTGAGATGCGTGGAGATATGCAAGGCCACGAGCAGTTTCCAGTGCGATCGTCCGGCGCTGCTGCACGTGCATTAGCAGGCTTGAGTCTTTCCGAAAGAGGTAACAGTCTAGAGATTGGCCGTCGTCCACGAGCTCGTAGACTAGCATCTTGTGTCTGCCTTCGGAGCAAAAGCCCCGGAGGGGGACCAGATTCAAGTGTGAGAGGCTTGCCATTGTCGCTACTGCAGCTAGAAACGCCTTCTCTTCTATGTTGTCGTCCAGCCTCTTGATTGCAGTCTTGCTCTGACCAGCGTAGACCGAGCTCCGACCATGGCCAAGTCTCCGGTTGAAATTCCCGGTGCTCTCCTCGAGCTCCTTGTAGGAATATTGTCGTGGAAGTTTGGCAGGTTCAGATGGTGGAGCAGGCTTTCCTGTATCAACATCGTCATCATCCAATTTCCGTCGCTTCGAGAATAGCCACCACGCTGAACCGTGTAGAAGCAGAAAAAGAAAAGCTCCAGCTCCAACTGCAAACCAAATTGCAGCTTTCCTCCGAGAAGATTTTGTTGAAGACGTTGGTACTGATGGCACTCTTAAGAACAACGTCTGCGTCTGGCTCTGGTCGGAGACATTTCGAATTGTCAGAACGGAAGTAAGATCCAAGAGACAAGGTCCCGTCTTTTTTGAGTCGTCTCTTATCAAATGAAGGGCGTTCATGCAAGTGCAGTCATTTCTGCATTGAGACAGACAGTTTTCAGCAGTTGTGTCACCACTGAACAACCCCGGTTCCAGATACGTCGTGCCAGTAACATTAACAAAATGATCTTCACAAGTATTCCCAGGTCCTTCACAAGTAAAATCACTTGTCTGATTCGATTGTTTAAAGCCTTGCGGACACTCGCAAATGCCATTGGGCGAGCAAATGCCAAAGGCTCCACATGCACCCGGAATCTCGCACCTATCATCGAACAACGACTGAATCGTTCCGTCGGAGGTATTCCTAAAATCCAAACTTCCATTGAGTTGCAGCTTCAAGTAATCCCACCCACCGGTTGATTTCGTGACATTGTCAAACCACTCAGGAATTGTCCTATACAACAAAAGAGAGGACTTCCCACGGTAGCTGATATTCTGCCACAGTGTCAAATTTCTATTCGATGATATATTCATGAAGAAATCCTTTCCTGCCGAGTACTCGTATTTCGATAGTGCCGCTGACGTCCAAAAAGTTCTGCCTTTGTTGCCGTCAGTTTTGACGACAGTGTCACTAGGGTTGTTGCAACCGTCCCAAATCCATGGCCCATTCATGCTGTACGCTATGTAAGGGCAACCGTCGTTACTGAGAAACAATGAAGTGTTTTTCTGTTTATCCAAAGCTAACGCCGTGCTCCAAATAGTCTCGCTACTTCCACTACTACGGAGTTCTAATCCGACACTTCGTGAGAAGTTGAGGAAGCAATTCTGAACATACCATCACAGCAGATTAGGGTATTGTAAAGCAAGGAACAAGCAAAGTTCGGACCGGAGACGGCAACTTACCGGACTTGTGTTACTATCGACGATGGTGGGACTGAAGAAGTTGCCAACCCAGGTGGTAATATTCCAACTGTTATGATACACCACAGCCGCACAAGAAGACCTCGAGTGGTTGGTGAACAAGAGATTGAAGCTGAACTGTCTATCACGCGAGTCGAGGATTCCCCGCTCTCGATCAGTACCAGTGGCGGTCCAAGCTGTATAATTTACATCATTATTTAGCACGATAGACAGTGGTGACTGCTGTGCCCTAACCTCAATCTTTTGGCCCAGAAACAAGCACAGTACGAGGACCAGCACTCGCAGCTCCTTACTAGCCATTCGATCCACTCCACTCACTCACTCACTCACTCACTCACAAGCACTTCCGTTGAACCTTTACCGACAAATCCCCGGATATTTTCGCATGTTTTGGAAAATCCTGTTGCTCAGCTCTACAATTACATCAAACGACAAGCCCCTCGCATGCTACCGCTAGTCTTTCTAAGCCATAACCTCTGAGCTGACAAGATCTCAAAGAACGAAAAAAACACCCGTTGAAGATGGAAGCAAAGAAAAAGAGAGCTTGTACACGCTTCCGTTTTCTGCGTCCAGACATTGCGGCACGCACTCAAGGGCACCCAGATTCAACACCGACATCTCGATCGACGACGACGACTGATCAGTACTGATGGATCAGAGCTTCAAAGTGAAACTCCGTGCTATCCTGGTCATCTTGCAGTGCAACCCTAGACTGCGCCCGACTACAGTAATCACCGAAAGCTGCACAAGACATACGCCCTGATTCCCAGTCCGGGTGGAGCGGAATCGGTAATGGACCACTGCGCCGACAATGCACAACAAGGAAAAATGGTAATGTGGGGGCCCACGAATCTTCGGTTTGATTCCATTGCCTGGAAATCGGCAGCTTGACTTGTGCATCCATGACGCGCAGGCAGCTCACCACACACAACTGCTCACGAAGCTCCGAGCCTCTGCCTTCCGGTCGTCCATGTCTGCAGTGCGTAGCTTCCTCGATGAGCTTCATCCGCCCTCGTTCGCTATTTGAATGAAGTTTGGAACAACGCCGATGATATCAAGTGCTCAAGTGGGAATTTATGGCTGTTGTTGAACATTTCGTCTCGTTTCGGTCGTATCAGAATCAAAATAATTGGCGTGTTAGATTATTTTCTTTAAATTTCATACAGTGTTGACTGAAGCGGAAGTATGGCTTCCTGTAACGGCAACTGGAAAAGTCCAGAATGGCATGCAGACCAAATAGTACCGGTAGTCAATAAGTCATGTCTGCAGGGTCTTAATGTGTGTGTAATCTGTAAAGTCCTAATGTGTGTGTAATCTGTAGGGTCCTAATGTGTGTGTAATCTGTAGGGTCCTCATTTGTATAATTGGTAGGGTTCTGATTTTTGTAATTTGTAGGGTCCAAAATTGAAAAATGGTTTCTGATATTGAATATGAACCCAAATCTCTCAATGAACCGATGAAATATGGTATGGTGCTCTATAATGGCTCAATTTTCAGCCCGAGAAATCTATAGGGATGTCACCGGTACAAGCAATTTTCGTGCATGGGGAAAACTAGTAGAAGAATAGAGCAAGTGGAATAATCATTTTTGGACTCTTCTACAATGAGTTATGAATTTTTGAACTTGAAAGTATAGGTGTTCCTAAAATGGTGCCCTAAAAAGATACCCTATAATGTCCGCGGTGAGTACATGATACTATTGCGTGGGGAATCTATTATGTACCTCTGACTCAAGATTACTAGGGCTCCATTTTCGGCACTGCGCCATTTTTGGCACTGCTACCATAATCATGATTTCAACTTGATGTATCTGGTGTACAGTAGGTCTAAGACAAAATGGCGTTTTTGAATTTGTTGTGAGAAAATTTTCATTACTGGCAACCTTGAAAGTCTTTTGAGAGCTCAAGAATTGGTATTTTACCACGAAATTTTTACCGAAGACTTGTCTTTGAGTTTATTACATGTATGCCAAATTTCAAAGGCCAAAAGATTCACTGAAGAACGGTTATTCAAAATCTACCAACATTGGTAGTTGTGAGACTTTATTTACTACTCCCAACTTTGACACCCTCCCAAAGATTTGTTCTTTTTTCTTTATCATTATCTTTATCTTTTTTTTTACCCATGTAATTCTTGGAAAAAAAACCCCTTTAGGTTAATGACATATGATAAAAATTCCAAGGCCAAAAGATTAATACAATAAAAAAGACATTCATTGGTTGTTAAATTGTTGGTTAATAAAGTCTTCCAAAATTACTTGTATACTTTTCAGTGTGTGTAGCTTTTTAGATACTCATGAAAGTCGTCTTGTGGGGTCAAGGGTAGATTTGAGACAAACAACGGAAAGAAAGAAAAAGGAACTCCAACCTATTTAGAGGTCGGCGTGAATAGAGTGTTCGTACGACCTATCCTTTAGTTAGATGTATGCTCGGAGGTCATTACATCAATGGCGGGACTACTAACCCCTCTCGGATTAAACATTGTGTTAATTCCTACCTAGCCACTAGTGCCTTACAGATACTCGACATGATATCCCCCAAAGGGCTTTGAGGTACCCATTCAAGGATGTCCGAGAACCCCCTACCATAGTCGGGTGAATTATGGTAGTGAGCATCATGTTGGCATAGGGAGTAGAGGCCACGACCTCCTCATTGGGGGCCATAAGCCCTAACCACTAAGCCAACAAATACCTACTATTTGAGCAAAGAGCAAATCCTTTTGTATCCATACGTATGGCTTACTACCTTATTAACCCTTCTTTAAATCAAAAGTGGGTTTTTGCGATTTTGGACAGCCTAAATGAAGAGCTCAAAAGTAATATTTCCCCTGAATTTTTGATCGCAATCTTAACCCTTAAGCGCCCACAGTGTCGTTTTTCGACATTCTGGGTGTGAGGCTCCGTCCTTGGTGCACAACCCCGCTTTCATCCCATCGATTTTTCATCCGCCGTTTTTTTTGCTCAACTCCTCGGTGGGTTTACTCTACTCCCTCCTTGGATAAATAGTAAAAACCTTGATCCTCAATTTGTGAGAGTGGGCGAAAGAGATTTTTCATGAAAGTTTTGGTGGTGTGATCTTCACCCCTTTTTTGCATGGATCTTGAAATCCATACCTCCAAATGGCATGCAACTTAGAGGTCATACTAATTGCCATGCTCCAAAGAAGATCCTACGGTTGGATTTTCCGTTTTCATCTTTTATTTGTTTTTACGCAATTTTGAAAAAATCAGCATAATTACCAATTGTTAGGAGCTTTACCCCCCCTTGGGCGTTTAGGGGTTAATTCAGGGGAAATATTACTTACTGAATCTCACAGACGGTAAACATCCAATGGCCAGTTCTTTAATCAATAACTAAACCTAGGCTTAAGTGCAAGATCTTACGGTTGAAAGTCTGTAATAAGTATAAAACTTCAGTTCACACCCTCAAAGTGCACATAGATAAGTAATTGCATTTTTGAGGTTTCAAGCTCCAAAGAACACCAGGATAATTTAGGGGTCAAAATATTTAAAATCATAAAAATTAAGAAGTTATAGCTTATTCTTTTGGTCTATAACACAATAATTTTTTTGAATAGTTGGAAGAAAAAATTATGTTTAATTTGAATGAAAACAAGAAAATTCTACATGTCACTTCTAAACTTGCGTAAGATTTAATATATTTATTCCCGTATGTGCATGGCTGATTTGAATCATCTATTGAATTAAAATTTCCCATTCATGAACAATGTTGAATTACTTATTCCTTGAATAGATCTACAAAATATTTGCACTTAAATACCATATAAGTACCGCCAAACTGGCAATAGTCATGTAGATACGATATTATCCTTTTAACCAATCACGAGTGAATTTTAGTACAAACTTATAAATCGAGTTTGACCACTTGATGATCTGAAGAGGTTGCTATTATATAACAATTGAGGAGTGCAACCTCTTCTTGCAAAATCTCCTTACCTCCTCATGTAAACCCTCCCTCTCAATCTTTCACTTTTGGCTAATTATATAACCAAATTATATTTATATTTTTCACTTTATTATTGCTTTATTTTTATTTACCCAATGTCATCAATAATTTTCTACAATAGGGATTTCTTGTCGAGGTGGATGTAACTCATCCATAACGAAACGGAGAGTCCTCTACCACGGGCATCTAGGGTTTCGGGCGAATTGGGAAGGGTTTGGGTAGGGGCCGCCTTCGAGGGAGTTGGTTGGAGGAGAGGGAAGCGAAGTCGAGAGCAGGAGAACCATCGTATTGCAACCGAAATCAAAGCAGCAAGCAGGCAGGCAGGCAGTCCTTGACCAGAAGCAACAGAAGCAAAGCAAGCGTGGCGCGATGGGGAAGAAGAAGAAGAAAACGCCCAAGGTGTGGTGTTTCTACTGCGAGCGCGAGTTCGAGGACGAGAAGATCTTGATCCAGCACCAGAAAGCCAAGCATTTCAAGTGCCATGTCTGTCATAAGAAGCTCTCGTCCGCCAGCGGCATGCTCATCCACGTGCTCCAAGTGCACAAGGAGTCCGTCTCAAAGTACTGCGCCTCCCTCTTTTCTACCGCATTAAATTTTGATTGCGAATTTTCTGCTCTGGTTCGCGAACGATCGCTTCAATTTTATCTCACGGCAATCGAGAATGGTTTTTTTTTTTGGGTCAAATGACACTCCAAACCCTAATTGGAAATGTGAGATGTATTGCATGGCGTGGTAGCCTTTGATGTTGGAAGGGTTTGCAGCGGAAATTAATGCGTTTGAGCGTTTTCAGTGCGGAACTGTGATCAATTTTGCTTAAATTTTAGTTCTAGTGTTGTATCTTTCTTTTTCGTCAAAAATAGCTTAGCAGCAGCAGCGAGGAGGAGGGACTTTGTCATTTACAGGGCAACAATTGGAATTCTGAAGTTGGCTAGTAATTATCCCGCCATCAATTGCTGTGGTTCGCTCAACCGCATCGTGCTTGGCTTGAGGCTTTCTTATGAGTGCTGTAACCGCAACTATGAGCGATAGAGCGTTTCAATTGGTTCCTGACCTAAGCGTGGTGATCTGCAGGATACCTAACGCGAAACCAGAAAGAGAGGCTATGACGGATCTGGAAGTATATGGGATGGAGGGTATACCAGCTGATATTCTTGCAGCTCATGATGGGGATTTTGATGGTAAGTCAACTAACTTACCAGTATCGGCTTTTTAGAAGCTCGATCTCAATATTTTTTTACGAGGTTTCATGTGTTAGCGTGCTAACAACTTGACTTGGAAGTGGTGACGTTATTGGCCCGATTCGAAACTTCTCACCAATTCTCTTCCTTGTGGAGGAGTACCGTGTCTTCCGCTAGTGCAACCAGCTCATGTAGTCCTCCAATGCAGCGCCCGTAACTCACGTCCTATGGTAGTATTATTTCATTGATGGAGAGCATGCCTTACTGGTCAGAGGAAAATTCCCCTTTTCAACAACATTCATCGGGTTCGTAGAGTACAGCAGACGTGGTTGTAGGGCTCGGAAAATGTGCGTTGTCAGTGCTTGGAGAGTATGACGATATCTACCGCGATTATACGGAGTGATACTCTACTCCCGTGTGCATCACTGGGTAGTCTGAACGGTGAATTGCTACATGCAACTGGATGACGCAGCAACTGATTGAGCTACTATCCGTGCTGTGTTGGGGCGCTGCATTGGAAAGGATCGTAGTGTAGTTAGCGATTGTGTGCTGTAGTAAGATGTATGTAAGGGAGTGTCATGCTGTTGTTAATGTCCATTGGGGGAGCTTCGGCTCACGCAGAGGATGAGAATCCAGCAAAGGTTGCGAGGGTGGAGGTCCCACCGTCCTTACCCTTTGTGGGAGGGGGGATGATGGCACCGAATGCACTTGGTATGGCCCCACAACCAATGTATACTGCAATGCAGCCTATGTAAGTTATTCTTCGAACCCTTACACCGCGGTGCTTGTCTGTTTCTCCAGGTGTCAATGGATGCATGCTTACATGCAAGGTGCGTAGGTCATTCTTTGTCGAGTCTAAGTCTGGATAGGCGACCTTTCTTGGCTTTACCCAGTGTCTCAGGTTAGTCTGTAGTGGTAGAGCAGCCGTTTGTTTTTTTTTTTTGTTAACGTTTGTTTTGTTACCATTTTTCTGGAAGTATATATTGAATTGGTCATTTGTTTGCAGGTACAGGGCGTCCCCGGGATCGGGTCCACGACCACCTCCAAATTGGCAGCCACAACCTCCACCTCCGCAAGGGTGGGGGGGTCCTGTGCCTGGGCAACCAGGTCCACCGCGCATGGGGCAGCCTCCTCAGCCTCTTTTTCCGATCCAGGGCCAGCGGCCTCCTCCTCCTCTTGGCTCCTCTCAACCGCCTTCACAGCCCCTGTTTCCAATTCGGCCCCCGCTCCCTTCAGGTTCAGCACCCGCTCCACCTCGACCCTTGTTTCCTGTTACTCAACCTACAAATGGGCCTCCTCCTCCTCCTCCCCCTCCATACGGCTCGCAAGCGTCACTTGTGAGGCCTCCCCCGCCTAATGGCGGCGGCAGTCAAACTAGCGCTGGTGGAAGTCCTGGCATGACGCCTCCTCCATACTCACCGGCTGGAGTGCCACCACCCCCTGCAGTAAGCAGTAACATGGCTGTGAACGCACGGGTGCCTCCTCCACTACCTAATGGAGGTGAGAATCAGTCTCCTGATAGTCGTACTCGTGGATGTCCTTCTGAGTACTCGTGAATTCACTTTTAAACTTCAAGGTTACTATGATTACATTGACGATGGAAATGAATTATTATCGTGATTCAACCACAGCTGCTTGTTGGGTATATGTGAGCCTGTTTTCTCCAGATCGACAAAGTCTTTTCTCGAAGTTGAGGTGCATTATCGCTGTCCATGGCAGATATATATATTAACCGATGTATTGGAAATGACTTGCAGGTATGAGTGGGCCACCTCCCCCACCCCCGAGTAGCCACATGTACTCATCAGGACCTAATACTGGCGGCCCATCGATAGGACCTCCACCCGTGATTTCGAACAAGCCACCGGGGCCTTCTGGCGGTGCCAACGAGGTTTACTTAGTTTGGGACGACGAGTTTTTGTCCATGGTGAGTTTGGCCCATGTTTGCACTGTACACTTGCTTCAATATCTAGCCGGAAGGATAAATGTTCTCTGTCTTTGAGGCTGTTTCCTGTTATCAATTCTCGTTGCTCATAGTTTCATCGAATCCGTTGCAGGAGGAGCGGAGGGCATCCTTACGGAAGTACCAGACTCTGGACGAGACGCTTCAGGTAAGTGACAGACTATGACTTTCTAAGCCTGATTTATGAATGCACGAAGTACACCGTTTGTGAATTTGAGGCGAATTTGTGAAACAGGTGTTAACAATTTTTTGGTTCGACAGATGAATTCCGTCGATGATGCTATTGATAGGAGAATTTTAGAAGGCAGGTTGGCGGGCCGCATGAGTTTTCATGTGTAAGTTTTAAGTCCACAATTTGGAGGCTCGGAAAGAACGAAATTCATCAGTGTTGATAGATGGGAAAGTAGAGTTTAGCCACTGTCTTTGGTGTGATGGAAGCATAGACCTGGATGTGCCAGTGGAGCTTGAGCTACCCACTTCAGCTGCTGCCTCAGATTACTGCACCCGCGGACTCAATCCACGGTGTAATTTTAATTTTGGGAGTAGAGGTTAGTTAGGAGGCTATGATTCTGGTTGCATGGTTACGAGGCTAGGACACCTTTTTATCAGTTAAATGTGAATCCAAGACATTTGTTGAATATTACTTTTATCTCTCGTAGTGGTGACGCACACTAATTGTTCGGTTTCATAGTTGCCACACGTTTGAGTTGTTTTGCATGATTACTAATGTCCTAATTAGAAGTAGCTCTGCACTTTGTGGCTGCTCACAATAACCACATCAGTTATGTATGAAGCTTAATCGATCATACACGGAGTGGACAAAGATTGGTAGCATTAACCCTTAAAAGTCCCTTGGGGATAGTATGTACGTTGTCGTATAATTAGGATTTGCTACCAACAAGAAACTCTAAACTGGAATTGTAATAGCTCACTAGAACCGCATTAATTCAAATGTCAACTTCTTCTTTGAACTCAAACCCATTAAAGGTGTGCATTCACTCCAAATACAACCAAAATACACCGTATTCTACTGGTCGCCACGGCACGCTCAGACCTTTAGGGGTTAAGGAGAGGTTTTTACAGGGCTGATTGAAGTCCTTCGCTGCCTGCCTATTGTGATACATGTTTCAATTTTGTTTTCGATTTTCACGATGTCTCAATGCACAAACATTAGGATTTAAGGTATGTTCCCATAAACATCAGGCCTTAAGGTATGATTCCACACAGCTCTTTGCAAAGAGCATACATTAAAATTTAGCATCCTCCCATTTGTTAATTAATACACATTCTCAAAAACTTGGCTTTGGTAGTTACTAACAAATGTAGACATGTGGGAACACACTTTATTAAGGAGATAAAACCTTTTACCACCATATGTAAGGTCAAATGGCTCTTGGAAAAACAATTAAATTGTTTGATTTAGTAGTTCAATTCATAAGTGTGCAAAGTATGGAAGTTACTTTCAGCATACCTCCATGTGAATACCCACCTAGGAACAAGAATTTGAAGAGCCTCATGTCTAATTTTGTACCAAACACGGATTTTTGGTTCTCAATAAACTAGTCACTCTTTCTACAAGAAGAGTAAAGAACCTTTTCTTGAACTTTGACATTATGGTCTTACAATCTGTAAGGAATTCGAATCTAAGATTTAATATACATATACACACACAAGTAAGATACTAAATACCACTGTTAAAATTACGTCAAAATTTGAAAATCTCACCTTACATCAAAAGAGAGTAGCTTTTGGTAGTTTCAAGACTTTTTGGCTGTTTTGAGGCTATTTCGATTCAGGGGTTAAAAAATTGCCCAATGATATGTTGTAGTCAAAATTGACATTTTTCTTTACTATTATATAAATGTTGTTAATTCTCACTTTACTCTCCATATAGAGAAGAATAATTAATCTGTTGAATTTTAGGCAAACCTAGAATTGTCTACACTAGTTTATCTCTAGTCTACGCTCACAATAAAAATATTGCGAAAATTCAAACAATATATTGCCTTCAATAGTACAACCCTTACTCTAAGGTATCTTCGTTTAACTCAAGGATCTTGCAATCTAGGCAACTTTACATATGATGTTATAATATAGGCTCCATAATTTAAAATATGGTGTATATACAAAAGATGCCCTAGAGGTAGCTAAGGCGCTTTCACTTTAAATGTTGATTCTATACGTTCACTTCACGTGTAAAATTTGCAAATACATCTATTTAATTTGTGAATGTGCTCATACATCTTGCATGTAAAACGTACCAATACATCTCACTTATAGAATGTACCAATACACCTCACATTTAAAACCGTGCTAATACATCGCACATGCAAAACGTACATGTCCTAATACATCGCACGTGCAAAACACACTAAGGTAGACGATGCTAAATCCGTGCATCTCCTTAAACCACCCACTCTAGATTCTTGCCTACTTTCTAGATTTCATGTAGAAGAATGTGCCTTGTGTGCACATGGAGCATGTGAACGGTTTTAGGTAATGTGGTACATGTCACTTCTGAATTTTTTATTTATTTTTATAAATGCTCAAAAAATATCAAAAAATATGGAAACTTCTTCATTTTTTCGTATTTATAATTGAAAAATATTGATTCACATATTCCAACTTTCCAATTGTAGTGTAGTCCTTAAATGCACGGATTTAGCATGGTCTACCTTATTACCTATCATGTGTAAAATGTGCCACCTGACATGATTCTCTTACGTGCAGATTTCATGTGTTGCTCTTGTATATACATCGCAACGTTTTGTTTTTACCTTAATAATGTGGTGAGGTTACTACCTTCCTATGAGAATTAGCATTTTGTGCACCCACATCAATTAATACTTCCAATATGCTACCGATCCTCGAATGCATGAAACTTGCTTCCACGCATCCTGCTTAATTTTGATCTGACGAGTTGAGATGAGGGAGAAGGATATGAGAAGCCCAGGTAAGTTCATCTTTCTCATCTTGCATCGAATTCTCGAAGTCTCATTGCCGCCGTCTTGTGGGAGGAGAGGTCACCCGCTTTGTTGCAGGGGTTTGATCGAGTGCTTACGATGGCTTCGCGGCAAGGGAACTCTTTCCACCTCCGCAACGATAACCTGCCCAGTGGTGATCCTGATGTGCAGGACAACCTCACGGATTCATCCTCAAGCGAATCGAGCAGCGAGGATGACGATCTTCCGCTTCTTCCACTCGAGGAGCGGGGCCTTGCAGGCAAACTTGGCTTAGTTGTTGCATTACGTTTGTTTCTATGCGGACTTATAAATTTTGATCTTCGTTCCTAATCTCTAAGAATTTCTTATTTGTTATTCTTTTCTATTGTAACAGTTTGCAGTTTTATGATCTTATAGCATAATATGATGTTCTTGGTAATCCATCACCTAGAACGTGTGGCACGTGTTGAAAATAGAAATAGTGAATAAGCATATGGTACGTGGTGAAATCTTTAACTTCTTGAATGCTTGCAGTGACAATGATATGTTAAACTTTGTTGTTTAATTGTCAAGATTCATATTTTTCTTTCTTTAGCATTACTCGTGTAGTTAATTCTCAAACATTAGTTTTATACATGAATTCGTGTAAAATGTGCTAATATATGTGGGAAACATGCTCACATCTAAAACGTACTTGTACATCTTACATGTAGAACATGTCAATACATCGCATGTGTAAACGTGCAAATACATTTCACGTGTAAAACGTGCTAATACAAGTCATGTGTAAAACGTGCTAATACAAGTCACGTGTAAAACGTGCTAATACAAGTCACGTGTAAAACGTGCTAATACAAGTCACTTGTAAAACTTGCTAACACGTTTCACGTGTAGAACTTCACGTGTAAAATGTGCTGATGCATTTCACGTGTAAAACATACTAATACATTTCACATGTAAAACATGTTACAGCATTTCAAGTGTAAAACGTGCTAATACATTTCACATGTAAAACATGTTACAGCATTTCAAGTGTAAAACATGCCAATACATTTCACGTGTAAAACTTGCTAATACATTTCACGGTGTAAACCGAGCTAATGCATTTCACGTGTAAGACGTGCTAGTACATTTCACATGCGAATATGTCTCACACGTAAAACGTGCTAATACGTTTCACATGTAACCCGTGCTAATATGTTTTGCATGTAACCCGTGCTAAACTTGTAAAATGTGCTAAACCTCTTACGTGATGCTCTTATGTGTACTTTTCATGTGTTGTCCATGTATGTGCATCCCACTCATTGCTTATATGCATTCATCTCACACCATGCTAAAGTTTTGTTTTTGCTTTTATAATGCGGTGAGGGTCCTAGCTTGTTATGAGAATTTGCATTTTGTATATTGACATCAATCATACTCCCAGAACTTTGTGTAAGATAATAGAGGAAAACGTGAGAAAAGGTTTTTTTATAGGCCTACACCTCGTATGATATATGAGATTGAATGAAAGCACATTTAGACTAGTATCTATTTTATATGATGAAAATCGATGACTCATGTTTACCATCTTGAGTATAATTTGAGCACAAAATTTTCCTCTAGATATTCAACTTGTATATTCAATGACTTGTATTCCAAATAAACTCTACACTTGCCATAAATTTTATAAAAAGGTAGTGAAGTAATTAAACCCCTAAAATTGTGTGAAGCCCAAAACGTAACATGATTTTGGTAAGCCCCTCTGTTACTAAATATAGATAGTATGAACTTTGTGAGGCTCATCGAGTTTTTTCATATCTTTTCAACAAGGTGACAAGTTTTGAATATAAGTTATGATGTGACTACAATATTGGCCAATTTCTTTAGATATTAAAATTTAGTAGTATTTTCTTAGAAAGTTTTAGACGTCCAACTTTTAATTCTAATTTTTATTTTCAATATTTTTATCTTGGTTTTCATACCAACAAATTGCGACATGGACCTGAACAATTCAAACTTAGTGTTTTACTTACTATATCATCGTCAATGAATATAATTTTACTACAATTGTCAAATATGGGCACTCTTTAAAGAAAGTTTCACCAAGATAATGAAACCAAGGTAACATGGTAACAATAATTTGGCAAACTTACTGGGGAGTGGCCAAGGAACCAATTTGTGAATATGTGTAAGGTATGTAGGAGATCAAATCAATCGAAACCATGAAATACAAATTTATCTTGAATAAGGTATGAATATTTGAATTGGAAGCCCTAGATGTGTTAAACAAACCAAAAAATGTAAAAAATGTACAGTGGGCACCTCAAGATTCAAAATAGGGAACTATCATGTAACTTCTACTCGAATGCCTCTAATATGTTATTCCATTCCCACTTGGTATTTTAACAAAACAAGACATTAAAAACCATGACTAAAGTGTATGAGACATGAGTTCGAGACATCAAATAACTAAGAGTGCTCTAAAATGGAGGGATACCAATATTGAAGCTTTAGAGATACATGATAAATTTGCAATTCAACAGTATCATGTACTTATCACAAATATTTCAAGGTGTCAAATAAAGGGCACCATTTCAGAAACACCAATAATTATGTCCACGTCCAAAAACATATAGGATACTGTAAAAGCGTCCAAATAAGATGAATTCACTTATACTATCCTTCCACTTACTTCCCCCACACTCTTATCTTCACTACAAATTTCCCATGCTAAAAATACAAATTTCCCACTCTCCCATGAAATCACAAATCCAAGGGCAGTTGTGTATGGTAGGAAAACCTAAACTCGGGCACCTCCCCCTCCGAAATCATACAATCTATAATTAAGCTAAAGATGAAAGTTTCCTTGAGATTGCATGTTCCTCTTACATACATGGAATAGGGTACATAGTAAAGGTATACCCAAATCAGTCACTTTAAGAATTATAATCATATACAAGTGCTGAAAAACATCATCAAAATAGGGAAACTTCGTCTTTTCTTGTTGCTAATTCCTGAAAAATAGTAAGACACTCATTCAATCACTCCAAGTATAGTGAACTCCTCAAATGCACGAGAATAGGTAATGTGAGGAAAGTGCAACATGTGTCCTATAGCTGCATGCTATTGTCAACAACCCAAACCGCTATGTACACAAGACCCAAAAGTCTTGTTTAGTAATAAAATTATTGGACTTTGTCAGCTGCCCACAGCCATGTCGAGACTCTGCTTCTTCACTCTCCTTTTGGCTTTTGCTTCATGTGAGCATCTCTCTTACTCCTATTTTGCAATATTGAGCTTATTGTTGCACAACCAAAAATAAATAAATAAATCCATATTCTTCTCAAATCTCCAATTTCATGAAGTTTTGTAGAGAAATTTCACATTCCATCTAAGTAGGGAATCCTATAGTTTCGCAAAAATAAGGTATTGTAGTGCATACATACCAGTGTAAGGAGATCTTGTACTCCCTTTGTCCCATTATAATTGTGCACTAGGTTCTCTCAAGGGAGATTTGAGAGAATCTTTCGAACAATACTATTGAGACATAGAAAATATGAGGTAGTGATGGAGAATTTTGTTTTGCTTTTTCATGCAAAAGTGAATTAGGTATTTTCCTTCATGTGGTGTTGTATTCTAAATGCAAATGAGCATTAATTATTGGTTTCATATACACCATCTTAAAGTCAAGTTAGATCTTCACAAATGTTAATTATATCTTCAAAGTTTGTTTCCAAATGTGACCTATATGATATTGGATCCTCCATGAGTTCTTTTACATTTTTGGGTAGCTTGTGCTTGTGAGTGCTTAAAGCACTTCACCCTTTGTTATGAAAATCATGCATTCATATGTATTCTCTTATGCTATATAATTTGGCAAATTTGAATATTGTCGACGGAGGTTGAATTTGGCTTTACTCTATGTTCAATGAAGATGAGTGTTCAAAAAAGGAGAATGATAGGATTTTTGGTGTAGAGAAAAGTTGTTATGATTGACTTTGGTAATATATGAATTAGAGTATTTTTGTGAGTGAAGTAGATGGTTGCTTATGTTTACAATGAGACATAAGGAGATGTATTCAATGAACGAGAAGCAATTATTTGAGAATATTTCTAGATAAAATAATCTATGGGAGTCGTCTTTAAAACCTAAATGAGAAGATATTTAGAGCTGAATGAGGAGTTTCTATCAATTATGTCATGCATGTATATGTGTAGAAATGAATTGATTTATTATGGACTCATCAACAGGTGTTATTGCTGACGGGAACGTGAACTTGGACTCTTTGACAATTTTTACCACTCATGAGTGGTTTGGATTGAAACCTGAAGTGTACTTTGAATGTAGTGATGAAAGTAAAGTGGACTTGCCCGACATCAAAGCAAAGAACCAACTCTACACATTTGAAGGTCATGAATCTTGGCAGGTATATTACATAGCTCATGAAGATGTTCAAAGTATAGACAAAGATGTTATAGTTGTCATACTCAATCATTAAAAACACACACTTCAATATACGAGGCACTTATTTAGCGAAGTGATCAAAAATTTACCTATAAAGATGCCCAATGTCAAATTTTTGGTAATTACTACTTCAAATGTTCAAATCCGTCTTAAAGCTTTGAAGAATGACCTTACATGGGTTTGCAGTCTTAATTACTCTAAATAAGTCATTTATGGCGTATGTTTTGTGAAAGTTGATGTGGTGCTACAATACAAATTTTTATTTTAAGATAGTGTTATTTTGATCATGTTGTGTTGTCAGCCGCTTACGAAATTAGAAGGAACAAAATGTAAACGGTGTGGATTATATGAGGAAGACCCTCTCAACCCAGACGACGTGTTTGATAAATGGGAGCTTTGTCCGTTGGACTTTAACAATGGCCATTACACTCGCTTTGTGGAGGGGGAGTTCAACCTCACTCTCTCGTGCTCCACTTGCCGTATATTAACTTCTCCCATACGCCATATTGACCATCTATTGTATCTCATGATGTTTTTATCAATGGGAATATTTGCATCATTTTCTTAACGGTAACATGCATATATTGCGGATAATAAGTAATATTACATGCAAAGAAGTGATTTTTGCAAAGTTGCATCTTAGTTTGAGCTACTAGTAGTGTAGATAATCCTTCACTGTTGCAATAAATTACTGGGTTTACATTGTTTATGCAGATTCTACAAAAGAGTTTGAATCTTGAAACCAATGTTTAGATTTGAAGGTGAAATACACTATTGGAGGACTTCATTATACATTGAAATAAAACTAGTTACCATCATCATATGAGCACTTGTAAGTGATTTAGGATAAAAACTAAACGTTAGTGTCAAACTCAAACATACATTAATTGTGGCTTGAATCATTTTTGTTAGGATGTACAATGACTGCCAAAATTGAGTACAAAAAAACATAATTTACCTTCAGTCATTCATATATTATAATGTGATGCATTTAATATGCAATTAGTTGATGGCTCAAGTATACATGCATGTAAATGATATGGCTACTATATTATAAGTCAAGCAACGCAAGATAATTTGAGATAATTCAAATCAAAGTAAATCAGCTCCAGATCTCACTCATGCTCACACTTGGATTAGACAATGAATACTACAAATCTGATATGTACAAGTGATCCTTTCTAGGTCTGATTTTTTAGATGAGCATGTTCTTAGCCTTCAGATTTATAATGTCTCCCCATTCACTCCACATTATGTATGCAAATTGAGCAAAATGAATCCATTGAGATCTCTCTATTCGTAGTAGAAAGCAAGTAGAAGATGCTACTTCAGAGAAGTTGAGGAGGGTTGAGAGTACTAGAAATGTTGCTAGAGAGTTACATGTATCTCAAATTTGGGTTGCAAAATTTCGTAAGCAACATTTAAGTAAATGGAGTGATATCAATCAACATTTGGTGGTAGGCCAGAAATGTAGAGTGCAGTTGACCGTAGAGCTTATGTCCAAGCAATTACTTAGGGTGGCTTAGAAACTGCACACAAAGTTGGAAAGCACTTGAGTGAAGAGTTTCATGTCGGTATAAGCGACAGTACTATGAGGAGAGTGTTACGAGAAGTAGGTTTGAAATGTAAAGTGAAGCAATAAAAACCAAATCTTACACTTCTTCAAACTAAGCGACGGTTAGAATTTGCTAAACGTCATTGCTATTGGACTCATGATGATTGGGGATCATGTAGTATTTTCCGATGAAACAAGAATCAACCAATTTTGTTGTGATGGTTGCAATTGGTGTTTGTTTCGTGATGAATAGAGTAGAAGTGGAGGAATGGTACAACAAACTGTCAAGTTTGGAGGTGGTAGAGTGATGATGTGGCCTTGCATGACTTCAAGTGGCCCTGGTATGATGTGTAGGATTGAGGAAAGAATGGATCAGTACATGTAAAGAGAAATTTTAGAGCGTGAGTTGACTCATACACTCCATGCATACGATTTGGATTCTGCCAATTTTATTTTTCAACATGATAATGACCGGAAAGTACATCCAATAGTATGCGCAGTAGGCTAAACTTGCAAGAATTTGTTGTTTTAAAGGGGTCGGCCCAATCTTAAGACTTTGAATCCAATCAAACACTTGTGGGCAACTTTAAAATGCCGACTAAACCACTACGTGAGACCTCTCAAAGGAATGTTAGAATTGTCGAAACGTGTCGAGGATTTTTGGACTTCATTTACTCCCAATGACTGTCAGAACTTGTATAGGAGCATGCCTAAGCGCATTGCAGCTATTATAGTTGCTAAGGGAAGTGGACAAATATTTAGCTTCATCCTAGCTTGTGTGAGCAAATTTTTACTTTATTTTTGTTTGTACGTGCACACTTGTGTGAAACAGGCCTCAATTCCATGGAAGTTTGACTAATCGCAATAGTAATTCTAAGCAATTTATGGTTTCATTTTTTATGCATCCAATTTTCCAACATTGTTGAATTACAAAATTATGTGCCTGTACGCAGTTTTGGCACTCACTGTATGCTCTCTTTGCTTACCATCACTGTAACAATCTCTAATCTCCTACGTGACCTCTAAATTGTTTCAAAACAATGTACAATATCCGACATAGAAGTTCAACAATCAACATTTCACTTTCTATTTTGCATAGATTGAACCATCCTAAATCTAGAACTTTCAAAATATAGTTCCGGTGATGCAGGGGTTCGATCTCAATTTTTTTGTTCATCTTTCGTCTTCTTAAACATACCAATCACTGTGCAATAAATTCAGAAATTTTTAAATCATGACCAAGTCCACTAATATAGTCATCTTCACCATAATTATCAGGATGTAAAATTCTTCATCATGCCTTATAAAATGTAGAAATGTCGAGCTTAAAAATACCTGCTTTGCTCCAAGTTTCTCAGGCTTCGGATACAAAAGATTAATATAGTGGCAACGTAGAACGTTCTGTGACGTTCAGAGCCCAGGCGTGTGTCAGACTCTTGGTCATAACCAGATCCAAGGACCATACAAATCATCCCATGAAAGAAAACTGTGAAAAATAACGATTAGTTAATGCATGGCAGAAATAATGAGGAGAGCAGTAAGCACCCCCAAACTTACTTTACGTGTTCTATAATGCTCATACACTACCCAATTGGGCAACTATTGCTGCCACTCGCTGATTTTACACACCTGCAAATCAAACCTTCTGTTCCAAACCTGCTATAACACTTTTCTAGAATTTAAGAGAAAGCAGCGTATCAGGGTAACTAGTAGGTTGACACAAAATTCCACAAGGGAATATCTAGACCCCTATAATATTTTTGTAGACTGTACATTCAATATATCGTATACGTGGTTCAACTATGATCATGGGTTCGCCCACACCTCTTTTAGTAACTGAAATCGTGACGCTCCCAAACCTTCATTCTTTTTCTTCTTCCCACTGCCATTCTCTGCACCATACCTTGGTTTGTCTTGCAACAAAGTAAGCGGATTCTCAAATTCCTCCAACTCATCATCACTTGTGTAACCTTTCCGCAAGGCTGATGATGGGCTTCTTCCCCACAGGGTAGAGCTTGCAGGTTCACCAATCCACAGCTTCACAAAGCTCGTGGGTGGGGGTGAATACATCACCGGAGGTACACACGCCATAGCAATATCATCCGGACTAATATCATCCTCGCCAAACTTCCTTCTCTCATTTGCTACCTGCGCAACCGCATGCATACTAGTGAGCATGACAGGAAGATTCGGTAACAGATTCAGTACGCAAATGGATGTTTGACTGCGGCAACAGTATTGCTTTAGGTGCCGATACGGGTATCTCGATCACCAAGGCACTTATGTGCAAATTGTAGAAATGATTCCATTGATTTCACCGCTTCATAAAGATGAGAGTACGTACCTCCGTAGCGAGGGCATTCAGAAGGCCTGGCGAAATGGGATCTGGGGAGAAGACGTCCGGACCAAAGTTGGCCAACACACGTCGAATAAGTGGCAAGTTGAGTCCTGGACACACCTGTCAAGACATTGTCGAATATCAGCTCTCTAAGCTAGGCTGTTCGTAAAAGAAAAATGCCAGGTATACATTTTCAGCTCTCTTTGTACCTTAATTCTTCATTGGCGGTGTACAAGTCTACTTTAGTCAAAGAGCAGTGTGAACCATGTGACATTCACCACGGAATGCTACACGAAGTGTACCTCTTTTCTGATCTCAGCATCAAGGAGGATATCCTTGGGAAGCATCAGCAAATCTCCTGTAGCTTTAAGCAGGTTAAATTGAACAGGCTCTTCATCTTCACCATCATCCGGCTGAGTCGACTTGAATTCAGCTGGCACGCGGTCTTTGCAGCTGACAAGCGCTGACAGCCAAGTTGACCAATTTACTACCTGTACAAAGGAGCAGTTTGACGATCAGTAAGAGAGCCACGTCAACCGGTTTCAAAACAAAGCTCATACTAAGAGTTGACAATGGTTGCTAGGTCTTGTTAAGGCAGAGGAGATCACATACCACATTTTTCAAGTGCGATCCAGCTCCAAAAGTAAGGCTGCCAATAGGAATTGGAAGAACTGAAAGATCGGTTATTGGGTCAGATAATGGATCAGTTGGAGCATCATCTTCCGGGTCGCGCAGTATTCCATTGAACATGGCTACATCTAGCCGAGCAACACATTCTTCAATAACCTGCAGAGGAGCAATTTCTATTCTCAGATGAAAAAGTTTCAATGCAGCTCTAATCAAACCACAGCACAGAAATCTAAAACCACTAGGAGTTCATGTTTCCGGCTGAAAAAACTGCACGGTAGATTTCAGTTCTGAACTTTATTTCCACCACTAGCCGCAGAGCAGGGCTTACCATTCTGTTTAAAGCTGGCAAACAGCCGCATTCTAAACCCTCGCCTTGAAGAGGACAAAGCCTCTTGAGTGCATCTGTGAATGCCCTCTTCCAGATTTCCACAGATATGTTTCCTTGGCGGGTATCACCTAACTTGCGGGTATTATAATTCATTTTATCCTTCGGGAAGTCTCTCGAATCACCAGAAAATTTGCTCATATCACCATTTAGATCTGCAGAGCTGCCCTTCGGATTTGTGGTGGGCGCTCCCCCGAGCTGCATTCGAGGGGTCATTGCCTGCGTAGTTAACAACATCCAACTGAGTCAGAAAGGAAGAGTGCGTTGCCCGTCCACACATATTCAAGGGGTTATTAACTAACTAATCCATCTTGCGCCATAGAAAAGGGTTATTATCAAAGGAAGGTTTTACACGGGCTCCGTTGGGTGCTCTAGTAATAATATTGCACGGTAACTGATCAGGCAAAGGAACCCACAACCACAAGCCATGACTCGTAAGTGACTACAATAACACTTAAACAGTGCGCACCTGCCACCACACGGATTCCAGCACACGTGCATGAAGCCACGTCTCTATTCTGAAGAGTGTTGCCACAAACATCCCACAAGTTCGCCAGTCTTTGGGAGCACCAGGGGCATTCAGAATGAAACTGACGTCACTCTTTGACTTCCGTAGTTGCTGGGACCGAAAGGCCCTCGCTTGAAAGTCATTACTCATACCAGAGTCACCGTCTGCCTCTCCGTTAGAGGACCCTACGTCAGTATCCTCACAAGCCTGACTGATGGACTCTCGCAGAACAACCACATTCGACCACCAGTATGTCAATCTGCGGAGAAAAACGAAGGCTCTACGGTAAGAAGAGAACTCCATTCCATCAGGTTCTGTTTATCAAGCACAGCCATAATCGTTCTGTCCAATATTCTACCAAGTTCAGAAAGTGGGACTTCATCGACTACGAAGCAGAAAGCAGAAATCAGAGAAGTAGCAGCGCAAAACCTTGGAACATCGCTCCCGCACGCTCGAGAAACCAGCACAAGCCCCGACACAATATTCTTAGCAATCACTGCTCTCCTCTCGGGGCTCCAGTTCTTGAACGCGTACTTGTAGAACCGTGCAAGGCGCCGGGCAGGAGTGTGCACCTTGTGAGCCGAGCTCCCATGCTCAGCCGCAACCGAATACAATGCAACCTCGATCAATGCAGAGTCCCGCAATTCCTCCTCCATTCTTACTAACTGCTGCTCCAGTTGCAGAAGTCTCTCCTCTCCTTTCTCTGCTTTCGACAGTGCTTTCGCATCGGCGGCAGCTCTTCTCCACTGGTCAACAGTTTTTTTCTCCACGGTCGCAAGCTTTGCCCTCGCCTCATTCAACACGCTTCTAGAATCAACTGCTGTTTCAGGACCTAAATCTGCTTCCCTGGAGCCAAATGATAGTTGATGCGCTAAGGTACTCGCGGGGGTCGAAACTCTCCGCCCTAGTACAGGTGGAGACGGGTTTCCACCATTCGTTGTAGTCATGAAATTTTCCATGGTTGGGCGCGAGGGTACCACCGTAAGACCGGTCCTGCTCCCATCTTTCGTCTTAGAAGCCTTTCTCCAAGCATACGCAGCTGCAGCGGCAGTAGCAGCAGATCGTATGGAGGATTTATCAGTACTATAAGCAGTCGAATGACCAAGTAGCTGTAATCCTTGAGCTTTCTCCGACAATCTTGAAGAGTCACTCATTGTCGCTCAATCAAGTGCTGCCCTGCAAGCGCAGCCGAAGTCAAACCAGAGTACCAGTACCATCAATCCAAAAAAGAAACTGCCCTGACACCAAATAAACTCCAATAAGCATCTGTAAACTCAATGCAGTTACTAAAGAGTTAAAAATTGGTCAGACTACAATAACTCCGTGGCCAGCTAAAACAACCACCAATCTCCCAAATCCGTAATCATAATCATCACTACTACAAATCCTCGCAACTATGCAAGACATGATAACAAGAATGCAGACCTCTCAAAAGATCACCGCAAATCGACAGAAGAGCTTCAATTGTAAGTCCCTTACTAAAGCATCAGGATCAGAATGCAGATGTCAAAACAACCGGTACTTCACAAGCTAAAATCTTAAGAATCTCAATTGGATCAAGGCCAACCCTAAGATGCAAACTCCAAGACCACCATTTGTCCCAAAGACACTAGATTAGCTGATCAGAATCAGCTCGTCACTAAAAGAAGAATGCGATGAACAAATGTAGCCAGATAAGCCCCACCAATTCATCTCTCTCTTGTTAGAATGGCATAAATTGCATAGATCGGAAAGAGGGATGTGGAACTTACGATGAGAAGCAGCACATTGACGGCGAGGAGGTCGAGTGAAGGCAGATCGGAAGCAGGGCGTCGAGAGTGGTAAGGATCCAGACAATGCTAGCAATGTGGGCGATCAGGAAAGGCGTACGATGGAGCAGGGCAAGCTCGGATGCAAGCAATGCGGCAACCCCAAAGGAAGAGAGCAGGCAACGGAGGGAAACAGCGGCTGTCTGGGGGGAAGAAAGAAAGCTTCACTTATCATCCATCGTCTCTGTTAGTACTTTCATCTTGCGCACCGCTCTTCATCCACGATCTTAGCAGATATATTTTCGTTTCATTCATCCCCTCTACTTCATCTGGATTCTCACTCTGATTCCGTGCTTCAGTTTCATCCAAATTCTCTGTTTGCATGCTTCAGTGTTTTCTTCTGAAATCTTTACTTGCATGCTTCAGTGTTTCATTTAACCCCTACTGGCGAGCCTCGCCTCTAAGGGCGGGACAGTGGAGGACCTACGCCCCACTGCCCGCCCATACTTGCTGCCCGCATAAAATAATTCGGGAGTAAATTTGCCCCCTAATTTTTCGTTGTTGATGTCACCAATGTCATCATGGGACACTTCCAAAGGTAAATCGGGGTCGCATATCCAATTCTCAAACTCAAAATTTGAAAAAAAATATTGTAAGGCTCCCAAAAATGCAAAAATCATATTTACCCAAATTTTTGCCGGGCAGCGAGTATGGGCGGGGAGTGGGGCGTAGGCCTTCCACTGTCCCACCCTTAGAGGCGAGGACTAGCGAGCAGCCTCGAAACAGCCAAAATTGCCCTATTTTCATGCAAGATGCAAATTTTTTGAATTTGACAAGTTTTGAAATATCTAAGAGTAGGATTCATTATTTAACTTGTACATGTATACCAAATTTTAGATTCAAATTCCTCACCATTTGTGTGATCTTGAATGTTCAAGGTTTAAACTAAAGTTTTTTTGTGTTGTAGAATGGCAAAGTAATGTTTTAGGGGCCAAAAAAACCATTTTTGGTAGAATGTGTGGTTTGAGGCTCTTCAAATTCTTGTTCCTTGGTGAGTTAGGAACATGTCTGTGTAATTTTTACCCTCATATGACCTGTAAAACCTATAGAATTGCTTGATTATTCACACAGATGTATGCTAAATTCATATACAAAGGCCCATTTTTCAACTATTATTGACGTAGGTAGAAAATTTTTGGAATGAAAATCCAAACGGTAAAATTAAGATCATGCCTTACTACATCTTCTCCATGTACAAAAACAAAACTTGGAAAAAAGAAAATCTTAGTATTTGGCAAGTTTTTGAAGTTTCTGCATTTAAGTCAATTTTGGCCAGATTTTGAGAATAAATGAGCACATACGGAAGTCCGAGAAAATTTGGCCAGATTCCAAATAGTGTTTTTAAACTTTGACCGTGAATATCATCTGAAGTATAAGGAATTTTGAAGCATAAGATGACTTTTTGGGAAGACGTGGAAAAATTGTATAACTTGCAAAGGGTTTCAACTCATGCAATCTAAATAGTAATCCAAATGCAAAGCGACCCGATTTGGGCCTTACTCACCTTTAGGGGTTAAATTCTAGCTTGCATGCTTTGAATTTATCTCGATTCTTTGTCCTCCATTCTCAATGTATATCATTGACTATTGAAATTCGTCTCTACATGTAGGAGTCTTTTTCTATTCACATTTGTGTGCAATCTACCCACTCGTAGCGTTGTGTCTTTCCTAGAACGTATGATACATTGGAGGACAAAAATTGTTTATAATAAATTGATCTAGTGAAGGGCATGTTATTGCTAAAGTGATATAGCACCGGAATAGGAGTTGGGGGATAAGAATTGGGAACAGATGATGAGGAATTGTGAAAGGAAGGGTGCCAATCAATATCGGAGGACATGGAACCAAGAACAAGAGACAAGTTATTATTTTAGAAGAGCATAATGAATAGAACCAAAGGAATGGGAGACATGGGATAATCTTCAAAAGTCCCAAATAAAGAGTTGCCATGTCGAGATGTAGGGGACCTTACTTGTTATTTTTAAAAGCTTGAGCACACATAGAAAATGCCTTTTAACCCTAAAAGACCTTGATGGGAGAAGAAAAAAATAAAAATAAAAAAGTAAAAAAAAATGGATGAAGGGCTGAAAACTTTGAAGAGCCATTAAATCCTCATGTTTATTGTAGTCTTGACAGAATCACTTGGATTGGCTTCCCTCTCAAGTCTACTTTGTGTGGTAAATATTGCATACCCATATAATGAAGTATGACTTAGTAATGGCAATTTTGTTTTCGGCTTTCAAACATTATGCCTCTCTTTTTAGTATAAGACAACTCTGTCGAATCAAATGAAGGTTTTCAATGATTTTACCACATAGGTACATTCTCAATATGGATTATAACAACTTCCTAGTTGAAGGATATTTGTTTCAAATAACTCTTGTATTGCATTTGCATGGAGGATTATAAACCAAAAAAATGAAAAAGTACATGGTTTTTGTGGGGCTCTATCTTCAATTTTCACTAGATTCAATTTTATTTTTTATTTTTTATTTTTTGGAATGAGTTCCAATTAAAGTCTGGTTTTTTTTTGCAGGTGAAAACCTCGACTTAATCAAAAATACTTTGAATATAATGCAAGGATTAAGTGCAATGGCTGTAATTTTGGACTAATTTTTGTTTGTTACTTTTTTTGGTAGTTTTACTATACCAAGGCTATAATCTGAGCCACAAAATTTCTTTAATGACTTATTGATTTCTTTATGATTGATCTTAAAATGAAGGTGATCAACTTTCTATTTTAAGTTTTTTTTTATATATAATGTATCAGCACTTTTGATAGAATCCCCTCAACTATAAATTGGTTCGTACCATCACATAAAATCAGTTTGTCTTGCTAAAGTCCAGTGAAGACTTTCAAAATTTATCCTCTACTATGGTCTCTTTTTTCTTTTGTCCTTTCAATGAAACATATCCCGTGAGATTTCATATGACTTTACTATGGTCAAAGAGACCATCCCACGAATATGCCACGACTTTGACATTGTGCTATTTTTTGAACAAACATTATTGAACAAACATCAAGTGAAATGATGGTGCAACAACACAAGTTTCAATCAAGAAGTTATATATTGGAAACTTGAAGAAAAAGTTGTGATCGTGCAATGTAATCCATGTACTCCATTCAGAAAGTTGGTGTAGTTTTTCACTTTGACCACCTCAATTACCATATCAATTCCACTTCAAAAATACAGTTGTTGCGTCCTTATAAATTTTTGGGTGGTTTTGTTTCCAACCATTATCACGTATATTTGATAGATTTGACCTTTTAAATCTTGCAATCTTCACGTCATAATTTGCTTAATTATTCCCTCTTCGCAAGACTTGAAACCGTAGGCTTTGTATTGGTGACTTTCATATCCTAGTCAACCCAAGAAGGATGTTAAAGAAGTTGATTGAATATCAAAAATGACTCCTAGTAACTAAAACCTGCTAAATTTTGATCCAACACGGTGATTCTTTTATGAATCTAGTTTTAAGATTGAAAAGAGCTATATCTACTAATTATATTTAGATTTTTATCCCTTAATTTTTTATCATAAAATGACCATGGTTCATATTCGGGTGAAATTAAGCGTCCAAACCTCTCAAGATTAATTCTAAAGAACTTTAACACCTAACCCTACCGAATGTCAAGAAAAGACATTTTGGATGAAAGACAAAACTATTGAGAGCCATAACTTCTTCATCCGACTTTGTTTTGGACGAAATCACTTGGGTTGGGTCCCAAAACAAGTCTAGTTTGTAGAATACAAATATAATCTGATGGTATGCATATTAGTGAGGGCAACTATTGATTTTGGATTTTCAAATATGGGGCATGTTTAATGATTGCAAGTCAACTATGTGAAATCAAAAAAAGTTTAATATGAATTTATTTTGCATAACCATCATTGTAAGGTGAATCTTCACAACTTTCTAGTTGGAAGAGTTTTGATCCAAATGATTTTATTATTGGATTTGGCACAATGTTTCTACAATAAAAAAGTGACAAAATGGATGATTTGTGACGAGCTATGAATCTATATCAAATGTTGGATTTCAACTTTGGTAGTTGGTTGGACAATTTTCTTTTGTAAAATTTAGAGCAACTTTCACCATTGCAAGGCCATTATTTGTACAAAGAAATTTTTCCATGATTTTTTTGGTTCACGGAGCTCATTGAAATGAAGGTAAACAACTTTTTGGTTGGTGCCATTTTCATTGCGAGAAGTCTATTGGGAGCATTTTCACTTCAATGTGTTAATGATGAAATTTTCTGATCACTTTTAATATTAATACATTATGATCTTGCAATCTATAGGCTTTATGAAACAAAATGTGACCCACATGATTGACAATTTGTCTATTACAAATTGTACGCTTGAGATCTAAATGACTCATCCTTGTTTCCATCTATGAAATTCTTTTTGAGAAAGTGTACATTTTGCTACAAATGAGTCAAACCATTTAGAGGTTAAGTGTTGATGTTATATATATAGTTTTGACATAATCGACGTTGTTGTCTTCATATGAAAATTTAACCCCCAACCGTCCATAAAACCGGAAAGGGATTTGGAGGTTTTGGTCACATTTTGATGTTACAAAAATGAGGCTTGTTTACACTTAACCCCTAAAAATCCAGGCGTTTCCTCGACCTCCAGAACCAAAAACTGCCATTTTTCACCTTCATTGGGAAATGGGGAAATGGAGAAACTTTTTTTTCTGGTTTTAGACTTTGAACCGTAAGATGTTGTACCTAACTTGTATACAAAGGACTGGTCAAAATTTCAACCGTTGGATGTTAGTCATTTGTGAGATCATAACAATCAAAGTTTGACCAACACTTTTTTTTGCCACTGCGTGAGAGGCATTGTCTAAATGGTGCCAAGGGCAACTTGATGATTGTTACTCCACATTTTTTTGTCATTTTTTTTCATGTAGGTAATCAAGTTGGGTACGCTCATGCAAAAGTTTAGAGACCAATTCCACTTTTTGACCTTAATGTAAAATATTCTATGAAAGAAGGTATAAAAACAAGAATATAGTAAAACAAGCACAACATATGAAATATTTAGTTTGAGAAAAAATCTCGACGGTGAGTAGGTGCATTTGATGATGATGTGAATTTCAAAAAAAAATCTTGAAAAAAATCCAAAATCTCGAATTTTGGAAATTTTTGAAAGAAAAAATTGTAAAATTACTAGAAATTGTGAAGATTGTTTTTTAAAGTTTTGGAGGTTGCCCTTGTAATACTGGTAAACTTTTTGACTTCGGATACTTTGGAATTTGAATAGTAATTTGGTAATGAACATATTTCAAAAAAAAAAATTAACAAAATTATTTTAAACTGCCCGTTTCGGACTTGAAACCTAAAATTTATAGATGAAGGTTATAAAATTATAATTTGGCTTTACAAATTTTACCACATACACATTACAGTATGGGGAGCATCCAGTAAAAATCTTAGGCAATAATATCAATTTAATTCCTTAAAATGAGCTGCACAAAATCTCATAAAACTGAATCGGTTTTCCTGGATTTTTAAGGGTTAACAAATATTGACCTTTTCCCCAAGACCTTTCTCACCTTTATTGAATTAGAACCAAGTTGGAAGACAACAATGTGCTCCTCCTTAGATTAGTCAAGTTTATCGTCCCACAAAATCTAGAAAATTTGTTACTTCACAAAGGAAAAATAATGCTTTTGTTTATGATAAGTTCATTTACAAGAAGAAAATATGATTCTTGGTGATTGAGAAAATGATCTTCATGATTAAAACCTTGAAAAAAAAGTTCACGTGACTCCCAAAATTTGGCTTCCAAACACTGATTAACTCCAATAAGGCAATAAAGGAGTAGTTGGGTGACTACGTCCTAGAAGGAAAATCTTGTCATTTCAATAAAGGCAAGTACACATACCCTTTAAAGTGGCTAGGCAATAAGGGGTAAGCGTTTGTAGCAGCTACCAAGGAGGATAGGGGAGGGGTAAAGGGACCCCTTAGTTTTTAATTGATTTTAAAATGAACGTTGTAAACTTTCAATTTAGAATTTTTTTATTGTAGTAGTTTTTTTAATAGAATCCCCTCAACTAAATTATTTTTCATATCATCACTTGAAATCAGTTTCTCTTGCTAAATTCCATTGAAGACTTTCAGAATTTATCTTCTATAATAGTCTCTTTTTTATATTTGTCCTTTCAATGAAACATATCTCGTGAGATTTGATGTGACTTTAATAAGATCAAAGAGACGAGTCCACGAATATGCCACAACTTTGTTATCGTGCTATTATTGAACAAACATCAACTCAAATGATGGTGCAACAAAAGAAGTTTCAATCGAGGAGTTAACATCTTGGAAACTTTTAGAAAAAAGTTCTCATCGTGCAATGTACTCCACTGAGAATGTTGGAGTAACTTTTTACTTTAACCACCTCAAGTACCATATTACTTCCACTTTGATGATACACATGTTGCGTCCTTATATTTTTTGTTGGTGTTGTTTTGAACCATTATAATGAATATTTGATAGAATTGACCTTTTAAATATACTGCAATCTTTATGTCATAATATGCTTGATTATTTGTGGTAGATCCCCCTCGTTGCCAAACTTCACGTTGTGAGCTTTGTTTTGGTGACATTTCATATCCTAATCAACTCATAAAGGGATCTTAAAGAATTTTCTTGAACATCAAAAATTATTCCTAGTAACTAAAAGCTTATTAAATTTTGATCCAACACGGTGTATCATTTATAAGTTTAGTTTTGAGATGTTAAAATAGCTATAATTACTAGTTATATTTTTGTTTTTATATGTTAATTTTTATTATAAGATGATGATGTTTCAAATTGGGGAGAAATTAAGCCTCCAAATCCCTCAAGACCAATTCTAAAGAACTTTTTAACGCCGAATGTTCAAAAACAACATTTTGGATGAAAGGAAAAGAATTTTGAGAGCCTTACGTCTTTATCCAAACTTTCTTTTGGACGAAATCACTTGTATGGGGTTCCAAAACAAGTCTAGTTTGTAGAGTAAAAATTTCAGACCAAAGGCAGAGCGACCCCATTTGGGCCTCACTCACCTATATGTCATTGTTAACGAAATATTTGTAGCATATTTGCCAGGCTATTTTTAATCTAGTATACACACTGACATGTATAGATTCGGTAGTCGATACCTGGTAAAGTCAAAAGGTCGGATATCTATTTGGCAGAATTAGAGCCCTAGATTCGTTTTAGACATCCGACGTGTCAGTGACAAAGCCCATGTCGGCTGACCTGTTATGATCAGCTGGATTTGACAAGCAATCAGAGCCAACCAACTATATGTATCACGCTCCTGTATGTGAGAGTGGTTGCTAGTCAATCTACTCCTTTTTGCTGGTAACTTCAGATTCTTGTAGGGTCTTCTATTCTGTTCTTTTGATGTGTATGTTGGAACAGACTAATCGACCTCTTTCTGCAGGGCTTCTAATGCGTTTATTAGAATCACTTGTTTTCTCTCCCTCTTGTCATTGACAAATCCGACGTAAAGCTATCTGATAACCCTAATCACTCATTGGCTGGTAGAGTAAATTTCTCTCTCTTTTTGCTAGTTGAAGTTTCTATGATCCGAAGTGATTGCGGCTAGTAGGAAAACTAGCTTAGACACATTACGGTGAGTTTTTGGAAAAACCCCCTTAACAGTTAATTGTTGAAATTATTCTTTACATGTAGGAGTCTTTTCTATCCACATTTGTGTGCAAGCTACCGACTCGTAGGATTGTCTCTTTTCTAGAACGTAAGAATCATCGGAGAATAATTTTCTTTTTATAATGAATTGATCTATTGCAGAGCATGTTATCACTATAGAGATATACTACTGGAACGATAGTGGGGGATAAGGAATTGGGAACGGATGATGAGGAATTGTGAAAGGAAGGCGGCCAATCAATAACGGAGGACATGAACTAAGAAGAAGAGGTAAGTTGTTATTTTAAAAGAGCATGATGAACGGAAAGAAGGGAATGGATACCTGGGATGATTTTCAAAAGTCCCAAATAAAGAGTTCCCTGTCAAGATGTTGGAGACCTTACTTATAATTTATAAAAGCTCGAGTACATGTGCAAATTTTATAGAAAATGTCTTTTAACGAATGAATGAATGAAAAAAGAAAAAAGAAAAAAAAAAAAAAAAAAAAAAGAAAAAAAGAAAAAACATTTTAGATGAAGGGCTGAAAATTTGAAGAGCCATGGATTGACTTCCCTGGCTCTTCAAAATTTACTTGGATTGACTTCCCTCTCAAGTCTAGTTTGTGTGGTAAGCATACCCATCTAATGAAGTATGACTTAGTAATGACAACTTTGTTTTCAGTTCTCAAACATTATGCCTCTTTTTTAAGTGTAAGCAGGTTATGTGGAATCAAATTAAGGTTTTCAATGATTTTTTCTACATAGGTACGTTCTCAATATGGATTATAACAACTTGCTAGTTGGAGGATATTTGTTTTAAATAACTCTTGTATTGCGTTTGCATGGAGGATTATAAAACAAAAAAAATGAAAAAGTACGTTGTTTTTGTGGGGCTCTATGTCCTATATTCACAGGATTCGGTTTATTTTTAATTTTTTTAATTTTTAATTTTTAATTTTTAATTTTTTTAAAACTTTTTTTTTCTTTTTCTTTTTTTGAATGAGTTCCAATTAAAGTCTGCTTTGCAGGTGAAAACCTTGACTCAATCAACAATACTTTGAACATAATGCAAGGATTAAGTGCAATGGCTGTAATTTTGGACTAATTTTTGTTTGTTAAAATTTTTGGTAGTTTTCATTATTGCAAGGCTATAATTTGAGCCACAAAATTTCTTTAATGACTTATTTATTTATGATTCATTGATTTTAAGATAAAGATGATCAACTTTCTTTCTAGAGATTTTTTTCAGTGTAGTAGCTTTTTTGATAGAGTCTCCTCAACTATAAATTGATTCATACCATCACATAAAATCACTTTGTCTTGCTAAAGTCCAGTGAAGACTTTCAAAATTTATCCTCTACTGTGGTCTCTTTTATCTTTTGTCCTTTCAATAAAACATATCCCGTGAGAATGATATGACTTTAATATGGTCAAAGAGACCATTCCATGAATATGCCACCACTTTGACATCGTGCTATTTTTTGAACAAACATCATTGAACAAACATCAAGTGAAATGATGGTGCAACAACACAAGTTTCACTCAAGAAGTTATATCTTGGAAACTTCAAGAAAAAGTTGTGTTCGTGCAATGTACTCCATTCAGAAAGTTGGTGTAATCTTTTACTTGAACCACCTCAAGTACCATATCACTACCACTTCAAAAATACAGTTGTTGCGTCCATATAAATTTTTTCGTGGTGTTGTTTCCAACCATTATCACGTATATTTGATAGATTTGACCTTTTAAATCTTGTAATCTTTATGTCATAATTTCCTTGATCATTTGTGGTAGATCTCCCTCTTCCCAAGACTTAACGCTGTGGGCTTTGTATTAGTGACTTTCATATCCTAATCAACCCAAAAAGGATGTTAAAGAAGTTATATTGAATATCAAAAATGACTCCTAGGAACTAAAGGCCTCCTAAAATTTGATCTAACACGGTGATTCTTTTATGAATCTAGTTTTAAGATCTAAAAACAATAGTTATTACTAATTATGTTTTGATTCGTATCCCTTGATTTTTTATCATAAAATGAAGATGTGTCATATTCGGGTGAAGTTAAGCCTCCAAACCTCTCAAAATTAATTCTAAAGAACTTTAACACTTTACCCTACCAAAAGTCTAGAAAAGACATTTTGGATGAAAGGCAAAAATTATCGAGAGCCATAACTTCTTCATCTGGCGTTGTTCTGGACAAAATCACTTGAGTTGGGTCCCAAAACAAGTCTAGTTTGTAGAGGTAAGTTTCAAACCTATACAACAAAGTATGAGTTTGATGGCATTCATTTTAGTGAAAGCACCTCTTATTTCTGGATTTTCAAATATGGGGCATGTTTAAATATTGCAAACCAATTATGTGAAATCAAAAAAAGTTTTACATAAATTTATTTTGCATAAACATCATTGTTAGGTGAATCTTGACAACTTTCTAATCAGAACAGTTTTGATCTAAATGATTTTATTTCTGGATTTGCCATGATGTTTCTACAATAAAAAAAAGTGACACAATGGATGATTTGTGACAAGCTATATATCCTTCATCCACTTTTAGATTTCACTTTGGTAGTTGGGTTGGATTCCAATTTAATTTTAGTTTCTTTGGTAGATACCTTCAATTCATTAAAGATTTTAATACTTAGCATGCATTTTTTGAGCAAGGGATCTCATGTTGGACATTTTTATTTTCTAAAATTTAGGGCATGTTTTTACCATGGCAAGGCCATTATTTGCACAAAGAAAGTTTTATCACTTTTTTTTTTTTTTTTTTTTTTTTGTTCACGAAGCTCATTGAAATGAAGGTAAACAACTTTTTGGTTGGTGACTTTTTCATTGCAGGAAGTCTATTGGGATCATTTTCACTTCAAAGTGAACATAATGAAATTTTGTGATCATTTTATTATACTAATACGTTATGATCTTGCAATCTATAGGCCTTATGAAACAAAATTTGACCCACGTCTAATACAAATTGTACGCTTCAGATCTGAATGACTCGCTCTTATTTCCATTCATAACAGTCTTTTTGGGAATGTCTTCTTTTTGCTACAAATGAGTCAAACCATTTAGGGGTTATGTGTTGATGTTACGGATATATATATTTTCGACATATCGACGTTGTTGTTTTTGTATAAGATTTACAGACTAATTTTCTTTACTTCCATTCTCTTTCATATCTTTGACCATCACTTTGAAATAAGATTGACCTCTTTGTATTTATTATTGGCATACTGTTAAATTGCTAATGAAAATACACTGTCCATGAGAAAATATTTTTGGTATCTCCATATTGTGTTTTTTAAAACATCAAACAACCAAATTTGGCATGAGAATTTAGTTTTTTTGCATAAGATCTGAAAATTTTAACTTGTGGTTTTACATATATGAATAGGTGGTGAGATACTTCAGCTTACAACAAGGTTTTCTCACTAAATACAATCAGTTTTGTAATCCCATATGTGTCGTCATATAAAAAAAATGTTGACTCGTGAAGTCGACTAGCCTCAAAATTGATAAAAGTCTCAAAATTGATAATAGTCTCAAAATTGATAAAAGACTTAAAATTGTTAAAAGTCTCAAAACTGCTCTCTTTCAATGTAAGATGATAAATTTCAATTCTTGACAGATTTTCAAGTATGTCATCATTGGATTTAGTACCTAACTTATGTGTGTATATGTGTATCAAAAGCAGAAATCCAAATTCCTGGCCATTTGTGAGATCGTACTGTTCTAAGTTGAAAATAGTTTGCTAACTTGTTGTAGAAAGGGTAAGCAATGATTGGAGGGCCAAACAAACCCTTTTTGGAAGTAATCATCAATGAAGGATTATTTTTATTCCTAAATGAGTTAGGAATATGTCTATGCACTTTTTACTCTCATAGCAATTATAAACCCAAGGAAATGCTTGATAATTCACATGGAGGTATGCAAAAATTCAAACACAAAGGCCACATTTGGACAATAAAAAAAACATGTGAATAATTAATGGATTGGCACTGTGGATGGTGAGATAATGTCTTGGTAGCTTTTCTACACGAACCAAAAACAAAACTTGAAAACATTAAGCCGAAAAATACTCTGGTCATAAGTACGAAACAAATAAAGGATGTAGCATATTCGTGCATGAGGAAGAGAAGAGGTGTTAATAAGTATTTATTAATGATGCGGCACTACGTAAAACTTGTGGCACATCATGTCTTGACTCGATTTCGGATCTTTGACAAAGAGCAACTTAAAACGTCGTGGTAGATCCCTGGGATGACCTGTCTAGTTGAGGTGATTGCATAGTGACTATTCAGAAAATCATGACTCAAAAGATCATGGCATTTTCGTGTGAAGATATTAATACCCTTCTCAGAATACAAGAATATGTGAAGCTATTAAAATCTAAAATCTATTTTTTGATCCATCATAAAAACTTTTAGGTTGAATATCACGAAAGTGAAGCACAATAAGACGTTACAAATACCATTGTCCCCGGCAGTAACGGGCACGTGTAAAAGAGTGCTACCAGTGTTTCTTGGAGCCAATGAGATAATTTTTTTTCAAAATCCCTGAAATTTTCAATTTGGAACCCTCGACGACCCTTTCGATAAATTCGAGGCTTGCGGCCCGAATTACCCAGTGTGCTTGCTCATTGGCATTTCAAGCCTATGCATAAGAAATTAGGGGCTCTTTACCCATCCCCTCCCTTGCCCCTTAAACACTCGTAGCACTGATTTACGGTGATCCGGCAATAACCATATACTACAGTAGTACGTAAATAGAATGGTGGCATGTCGACCTGAGGGAGTGGGCATTAAATAATTACCATGAACAAAAAACCACCTGGACTGTCAAACGCTGCTCCTGCAAGCCCCATCATTGCTGCAGTGGGTTTTGGAGCAAAAATTGTGCACTTCACTTACTTATGGAGATTTGGGGGGGAGTTGTCAGAGTGATTTGCTGACACTCTGAGCTACCTTATGTCGTAGCCTTGTAAGTTCCTACGAAACAGGCCTGCCATTTCCCCCAAACATAAAAAATGTCTGATCCAATAAGGGTAAGAAAAAATATTTAATCTGACGGTATGTACATACTTAGGAGAATCTCACCAGCACTTATTGATCACGACTCTTGTTGTTGTTTCATGATAAGTATCACATTATTTAGAGATCAAATACTCTTTTTAGACGTAATTGATAAATAGATACATAAGTAAGAATACCAAACTCTTGTGCGGTTGGCGTGGATAAAAGTGTCTATTCAACCAATCTTTGATTAAACTAGTGGTGTGTGAGGTACCACAAGCCTTGGCTTGGCTTGGTGGTTAGGGCGTAGGCCTCTAATGAGTAGGCCTCTAATGAGGAGGTCGTGGGTTCTAATCCCCATGCTGGCGTGGTGCTCACCACTAATGTCTACCCAACTATTGTGGGAGGTCCTTGGACCTTGTTGTATGGGTACCTCGAAGCCTTTGGGGGAAATACTATGTAAAGTTATCTTCAAGGCACTAGTAACTAGGCTAAAAATTAGCGTAGTTATAGTGTCCACCCTCGAGAGGGGGAAGTAGTATTGTTCTAATTTCCCCTTGTCCGGTGGTTATCGGGATATTAGCATTACGAACAGACACTTCATTCACGCCGGCCCCTCAGAAAGGACCGGAGTTTCTATCTATTTATACTAGTATGCCTCTGGCGTTGCTACACTCATATAAATCATTTTCAATATTTTTGCGGCCGTAAATATTTGAAAATCCGATATTTCGGGAAATGTTGACCGGATTTGTGATCTGATTCTTGTCTACACCTCTTCAAAAAAAATAAACGTGCTTTCAACGACACCTCATGCACCGCAATCCGAGTGTGTGTGTGTGTGTGTGTGTGTGTGTGTCGCAGATCATAATGTTACTCACTCACTCTCTCACACAAAAAACAAACCAATTGCCTTAAATAATAGATGCCCACCGGACATAGGAACAGGGACATAGGACTAGTAACCCCTCTTGCGGTGGACACTATAATCACAAGTAGGTAATTGAACACGTTATTTTCAAGCTTGTACAATATACGAGTTACATTTTGGAGCTTGTAAGACAACATTATACCGGAGGGCGCATGAGGTGTTGTTAGAAGTAGGTACTTTTGATTGATTTTGTAGTTAGGTTTCGAAGTGGCCCAAGTGGAAACTTTTACCAATCCTACAAGGGCACCCTTCAAAAATTACAAGAGATATATTCAAAGTTTTTTGTGATACTACAATTTTTTCTTTCAAAATTTGCCAAAATTTGAGATTTTGGAAATTTTTGAATTTCTTTTGTCTTGAAATTCTCAAACTCAAGAAGATATATACTTGCCGTTCACTTTCCCCCTAAAGCATATACAATAATCGCGCTGCATTTTTTACCAAATCATTGATATCTACCTTTTTCTGGCAAATAAATTGCATGAAGGTTTAAAAGTAAAATGAGTGTCTAAAATTTTGCATGGGCATACTCAATTTAGTTGTATATATGGAAAAAAATATGAACTAGATGTTTAAGGTAATAGGCATCACGTTTTCCTTTGCACAAAGTGGACTATGTTTGTCGGAAAAAGATTGCATCAACTTTGAATGTTATGATCTTACAAATGGCAAAGATTTAACAATTGAAAAATCAACCACTACCCCTAATGGTAGTTCTCTTCAAGATTATACGGTTGAAAGCTTCAAATGAACTTACAAAATATTCTCATATTCCAAAGTTTACAAGGTGGTATGAAATTGCAATTTTGGAGTTTGGAGCTCACAAAACACCATGGTTGTTTAGGGGTTGAATAACATGTATCCACTGCCTTGCATATTGAATGTCTTTAGCTATTTCTACACTTTCATGTGATATAATTATTTGGGTGCATTTTGTATTGCAACAATATAATTTGAGGCGATTGAATAGGATCAAGTAATAATAGTCATTTCATACATATAAGATATAACTTCAAGGTTATGGCATATTAGTGCATTAACTTATCACCATCTCAAATTATGAAGAAAGAAATTATGACTCGTTAAGGAGATGGCACGACGCAATGGTCATGATATAGTTGTTTATTGACCTTTGACCATTTGAGATGATTGACTTTGAACATTTAATGACAAATAACTAAGCTTATAATGCAAGGGTGATGGCATATTTGTCATTATTTGAGGTGATTGAAAATGGTAAAAATATTGGTGCACAACTTAAAGGTCATGGCATATCCGTGGGTAAGCCTCGTTACCAACAACAGGATGGAGGGTCCAATGCCCCTCCATAGTCATTGCCTAGTAAAAATTTGTAAAATTCTTTGCGTTTTTGGAGGCCCTGCAATGTTTTTTTTGTTTTTTTTTTTCACGTTTTGAGTTTAATATGGATTTGAGATCCCAATTTTCCCCGGGAGTGTTCATTGACGACATTGGCAACATTAAAAAAAAGAGAAATTAGAGGGAAAATTCACCCCAAAGTATTTTATGTACGAAGGGTTTTGTAGATGGGCAGGGAGGCACGAGCAGGCTCCACAGTCCGGCCCTTGGTGTCGAGGGTGGGTAAGCATATAACTATTGTGGCGAAAAGTACAAAATAATTAAAGCTTGTAGCATATTCGTACGTGAGCCAGATAAGAGGTGATTATCAGTATTTATTAATGATGCGGCACTACGTTGAAAAACTTGTAGCCTATCATGTCTTGACTCGATTTGGGGTCTTTGAAAAAGAACAATTGATGAAGGCACGACTTAAAACGTCGTGGCAGATCCCTTGGATGACCTGTCTAGTCGAGGTGATTGCATAGTGATCGTTCAGAGAAACTGCACGACTCTCAAGATCATGGCATTTTCGTGTGAAGATAGTAATGACCTTCTCAGAAAACTTGGATACAAGAATATGTGAATATTCAAATGATCTAGAATCTATTTCTTGATTCATCACAAACACATTTAGATTGAATATCAGAAAATTTACTAAAATCTACGTGGCATTCTTCAGTGCATGAGCGAACCACATTCATTCTAATTCTTATGAGAATGAGTGTTTCTAAGGAATTGGAATTATGGGTGTTTGACCCTCCGTGTAAAGCGGCGCATGGAATACACAGTGATGATGCGATTACAAGGAGCACATTTTGGAGCCAGCATTGAAGAGCAAAGCCCTTTCGGAACCCAAATGACTGCAAAAGGCTACAGTGGTGGTCAAAGGCCACTGAGAGGCAGGGAACTATTGGAGTGCTTTGATTAAAAAGGAAAGAGCCGGTGTCCACCATAGGGGATGGATGAATGCCAGGTGGTCCACGGATGATATTCATTCATCCACCGGGAGGGGCTATCGACCGAGAGAGTACGAGAAGGGGATTAGCGGCGAGATTAACGGGCGCTAAACTTGCACTTAACTTAGTGGCGAAGGCAAAGGCAAAGGGAAGGAAAAAAAAAAAGGAAAGAAACCAGTGGAAGCGGTATCGCCATCGCCATCGCCATGGCCATTGCTGCTGCCGCGTTTCACGCTCCACGAACAAGACGACGATGCGGCAACCGGTTTTGTATTAGGAGCCTTCCATTCGAGCATTCCATTCCATTGATGAATGATGTTCATTGATGTTCACGACGAGGCACTCAAGGCCAGGTCGCCCCCCCCCCCCCGCGCTCTGTCTGCCTGCCTGCGTCCTCTCTCCTCCTTGGATGCAGTGCGCGGCGGAGATTAGACAAGACTTAACTTGCATGCGATTTGGTTCGGTGTGATATTTGCCTTTTTTTTGTCCCGCGATGGAGCGAAGGTCGGCGAGGAGTGCGCTTAGGTGGTGAGGGGAGTAGTAGCTGAGTTATTAGCCTTGTCGTGTGAGCTGGCTGCGTACGCCTCGGGAAACGGGGCACTGAGTATGAGTGTTTTGTAGCCGTTTGTAGGTAGGTGCGAAACCGCGGAGGTTTCTTGTGGATTTCAACTTGTTTGATTGTATGAGGAGTGGTTCTCTACCGGAATAGTCGGTAAAAGAGGAAATAGGTGTTGAAGCTCTACGCTCAAGAAGATGTGAGTTCTTGACGCTGCCCGTGCTGATGTTCGTGCGGAAGCCTGGAGAAGGTAGGTCTGCTTTCACGAATCAACTGTTTGAGGTGCATTTTGTGAGTGTTAGTTTTCAGTGTATGGTCCGTGAGTAAATGGCTGCATTCTTGTTCGCGGTTTCTTGTGAGGTGAACACTTCTTACTGGCTTATCTGTAAGTACTCGGTTGCTGTTTTTTTTTTTCCTACTTCATTTGAACGGGGTTTTGAAATGATTATTGGAGCAGGCAACACGTTTCTTAAAGGGCTGGCTCATCCACTGGTAGCTAAAATAGGAGAGGTAGGCTTGCCAGAGGCTAGCGGAGCAGGGGACAAGACTGGTGAGGTACAGGAGCATCTGGATACAAGCAGCAAGTGCAAGGGTAAAGATCAGGAGCCCGGGAATGGTTGTGACAACGCTGGAAATGGACACGCTATGCAATCGAGTGAGGAGACCGTTGTCGTACCAAAAGAGATTAATCTTTCTGGCGTTCTGGATTCCATAATGAGGTATTTAGGTCACTTTTTTCGAGCCACTCCATTTTGGTCGGTGTCTATCTGGTGTTGTATTCATCTTGTTTCGCTGCCCTCTTCCAGTGATGCCTAAGAAGAAATTATCGAAGGTTGTGAACTAGCTAGTGAAGAGTGGCCGTTATGAAAATGTACACGAAATGTCGGTTATGTAGTAGCGTCCTGAATTCTTGTACCTATTGCATGAGCTGGGTGTATGCTTTGGAGTTTTTGTTTATTCAGTGTCTAAACATTCCTGTGCTGCTGTTAATAGGTATGATTTTGGTCATCTTGTTCTCCGTCCTCCTCCATGTCCACTTTATTATGTCTTCTTCCTCAACTTATGAGAGTAAAATCTGGACGAAGTCCATATTATTTGTGTTTTCTGTTCTGGCGATTATCGTGATGGTTTTCAGGTTGCAACGGCGTTTAGCTACTATAGAGTTGTCGTTGCATGGTAGCTGTATAGGAGATCGTGGAAGATATTGCTCCAGATAATTCTGTAACATTATTGCTGGTTTTCGTTCTGGTATGGGGTTTGGGGTTAACGATTGTGGTTGTTTTGGATAGTCCTTTGTTTCCGAGAAGTCTTGCAATATGATCTTGACATCTGGGGGTGTTCTTGTGTAGAGCAGTCTTGATCCGAAAGGGGATTTTATGGGTCCTACGGATGGATTTTCTGCACCCAATCATTCAAAGGTTATCGAGGCTTCGATGTGTTTTGCAATGATGCAAGAAAAGATTCGAACTCAACAGTATTCTACATGGCGCATGTTTGTGGTATGGCCGATTATGGATTCAGGCAGCTGACGGTGCTTTTGTGTCTTTTTGAATTTTCATCTATTTTTGTTGTGTCCACGTGTCTCGTTGATGTTGGAATAAGTCGGAAAGGTAGATCTTATATGAGTAGCTGTGATGATCGATAGATATGTCCGACTTTCCTGCAGAGTCCCTCTGAGCAATGTTCATGGCAAGTTTACCAACTGACTTTGAGTTATTTGTGCAGGAAGATTTTGAGTGGATATGTCATAACGCACTGAGGTGCAACCAGAAGCGTAGTATTATCTGGGCGGCCGCTAATGACCTTCTACGACGAGGTAAAAAGCGCTTGGAGCAGTACGAAAAATGGGGAGAAAGCTTGATTGCATTGAACAAGTCTCGCGGATCACATGCCAAGTTCGATTCCAAGCTTGGTTTGCCAACAAAACGGAAGTCTGAGAACGTAGAGGCTAGGGTTTCTCAGCCCAGTATTCATTCGGTCGTGAAAGGACCGAAGATGGCTATACCTAGTAGTACCACTGGCCCAGCTGAGAGTAAACCGCCATGTTCTGGAGCTGCGTCTATCGGCAAGAATGTTCCAGCTAAGAACGATAATTGTTCGATCCAGCAGACGAAAGAGGAGAAACAGGACGAACAAAAGCCTAATTCCGTCGCACCTTTTTTAGCACCTGTTCTCAACATCGTTTCGGTAGAAACTTCAGCTCGGAAGGATGCTGCCGAAGTTAATATTAGCAGGGAAGTGCGGTCCGTAGATAGCAGGCACAGAGCTTTAGATAATAGTCCATCAGCAGTCGGAGCCGACGAATATGTTGATGTAGAAGAAGATAGAGATGATGAGTCAGACGACTATCGCGCCGAGTTCGATGGTGAAGCGACTGAATCTTCGAGTTCTTATGACTCCGCTGGAAGCGCATTGGAAGGGGAGGTTGGGTCTGATAGGATGCAGTCAATGTTTGAAGCTGATTCAGAATTTCGGGACGGGAATGGAGCAGGTGGGCTTGTAGAAGACGAAGATGGACTCCTCGCAACTGAAAGGTGAGGAACCTGCTGATCTTATGTTCCACGCTCTAGGGTCTGAGTGTATTAACTTTTTATTTATGGTATCAATCTTGGTGACCAGCTGCATGTTTACTATCCCAAGCTGTACATTGAGAACCTGTCCGTCCTCTTGAACAGAGGAACGAAGGCGTTGGATCCAGTTTGGAAGCAGCACAGACGAGGCATAGAGTGGAGGTGTCGCTGGTTGGAGCTACGAACCAAGGCAATCAACGCTAAGTTAAGTCTATACGACAAATCGTTGAAGAATTTACAGAACTCGAAGATCTGGAAGTTTGATGGAGAGGTTGGGGAAGGCACATCATCAAGGACTGTGCCAGTAAAGATACTGCGAAATCATCCAGTCATTCACCGGAAGCATCGAAGGAGGCCTGAGGACGCTGAGGGGGATCTGGATTTGGGAAGACATCCTGTGTTCTCACGATATGGTACTAAAGGAGATCCTGAGAGTTCTTTTTCAGTACAAGTGCATTGTTGTTTACCTGGAAATAGCGGTATAGCAGCTCTCACAAGTCTGAGCTTTACCCATGTGCATTATGCTAGTTGTGTACTATCACGACAAACAGTTATGAAATATACTTTGACAAATCTACAGTGTAGTCTGTCTCTAAAACGTTCGATGTGGTCCGTGTGAAAACATATCACAATACATGTGGGTGCATGGTTGTCATGTTTGATTGCTGAGCTCACATCTCACGTAGCGTTTACTGAAGCCGTGACACATTCAGCTTCTCCAATGTCGTAGTCTTTGTTAAACCGTGATTTGACTGCTCATAAACAATAGTTTAAAGTCTTCGGGCAAGTGATGTAGCTATTGTAGACTTACTTCTTTATTCCGTGATGCAGAGAAAAGGAAGAGTCAGCGGAAATCGGACGATGGCTTAGCTCAAGAGAAGTTGGATAGCCAACAAGCTCAGCAGTCAGAATCCGAGAGTGAGTTTCTAACCTTAGTTCGTTCCTTTTCATGAAACTTCACTCTGACTTCTTTCAAGCTAGTTTTGTCATGTTTGGTAGTTGTTTAGTACAGAGATGTTAATATTGCATGAATTTATGCTGTTAAGTATAGTCCAACTGTCTTTAGAACGATATCTAGCTTGTTGCTTTTCATGTGTGTTCACGACGGGTTCTTTTGGTGATCCTCTTCCTGTCGTTGTGACAACCGTTACAATTGATATCATACTGCTGGAGTTTTTACTAACCCTTTCCATATTCGTTCTGGTTGGGCACTGAAGCAGAGAGCATTTCTGAGAAAGTGGATATGAAGCAACAACCGGTTGCTGACAGTGCGGTTGTGGAAGAAGATTCCTTGGAACTCCTTTTGTGGCAAATTGAAGCACTGCAGGCACGGGTGAACAAGCTCCAGCACACAGTGAGGAAAGGAGCTGGTCCAAGGAAAACGTCTACCCAAGGTGTACCACGTTCAGGGACCCCATCATCCTCTACTGCAAGCATGGGAAGAACAGGCTCAGGGTCTGCACGACGCAAGTCCTCAGACTATGACATTAACAACGTGGTCATGCCAGTGAATTTGGGTAGCAGTACTGTTCAAGAAGTTCGTCACTTGGATATTGAGACACCAGGATGGAGGCGTGTTGAAGACATTGCAGCTTCCAGTGGTGGAGCTCAAGACAGTGCTGGGGGAGAATCCTCTAGTGAAGAGGTAGACTATTCAACTTTCTTGGGGCGATATACTGATTGAGTGTATCTTGTAAATTCTAGAGAAGGGTTTTAGTCTTTCATAGAATTCTACGATGGTCTTTACATTTTTTGGAGCCAATTGGTGGTGATTTACGGATGCCATGGCCTAACTTGTTCAGTTGATGGCAAGAAGTAATAATTTTCCAAGGTGAGCTACCTTGAGTTGTACAGTGGGATTGGCCACTGAGTCTGTTGAGATCTGTTTGTTGACAGGAGATAGAGGATGAGCATTATGAAAGGCGACATGCTCGGATGGAGGCGTTGGAACAGCAGCAACGGAACATGCTTCCTCAAAAGCGAACCGTTGGCGAAACACGCCCAGTTGGGAAAGGGAAAGTGGGAATCGGAAAGACTGCTGCAATGATGGCTGGTGAAGGCAGCTCAAGCTTAGCTCTCCCTAGTGGCCCGTCTCCTAGCGATCCATTTTCTAGAGAGAATGTGCCAAAGAGACAACGGTCCAATCGAAATACAGTTGTCAGACCATCCTTGTTGCCTGCAGCACCTCCTGCAGCACAAGCGATGCCTTCACCTCCACAAGCAGGTTCCTCACCTCCACAAGCAAGTCCTTCACCTGCAAAACAAGGAGTTCCTTCACCTGCTCAAGCTACACAAACAAGGACTTCAGAGGATGTGGCTGCAGGGTCAGGCGAGGAGAATGTTGATGTCGGTCACTCAGGTGTTGGAGGTGGTGAAAAACCCACTACAGAGAGCATGGAAGAGTCATAGAATGAAGGAAATGGACTCTGATATGTCAAAACGGGGTAGTTGCGAAACTTGGAGGTTATCATTTTTGTGGCCAAATTGCTTAAAGCACGTTTAGTTCAGTATGGCCCGGATTTCGGTGGAAGCTCTCTCCATCAAGATGTGAAACAGTACATAGTGCACTTGGATACGTTGGTCAAATTTGTACGATTTTGTACAAAGCTCTGCCTATCTTTCGCCAGTAATGACCCGTGTCCTCGCATTTCTTTTGGCTTTAACAATGTGCAAACCTCAAGTTTTATTCCACACTACAGGATGCGATAACCTTTCACGCTTTGAAGGGGGAGTACTAGACAAATCGAGGTACGTTTCCATGAGACTGGTTTTGCTCCACTTTCCTTCTGCCGTGAATTGAGGCTTTTTTTGTCAAGGTCATTGGCTTGCTCATGTTGGAAAGTTCTGCAGTTAACAAATAGTATCGTAGTATATAAATATGTTCGAAGCATGCACTTACGCTATCTCTTTATGATTTTTCGTATTTGTGGAGAACATCACTTGACCCTGTGCGTTGATTATATCGATTGATTATCTGTCGCTGTATCGGCCCTCGTTCTCTAGATCTTTGTACATCTGAAGCAGTAGGTATTACTAGTTTCAGGTTACCTTTTTGAATGAAGAGTTTGCTTGATTATGATGGTCTTCGGACTTGCTTCGATTATCTTGAGTTCATTATTTGTTTCATTGTTGATGAGGTTGCTTCGGTTAAAGCCTTCTGAAGTTCTGGGAAGTTTTTGGGCTGGTCAGTAAGAATCGCACTTGTACCAAGTTGCTAAGTAGTCTATGGGTAATTATGTAAGCAAGTACTGAGTGCTCTAATATTTGTTAGAATATTTGCCAAAGGCCTGAACCTCAAGTTTTGAATTTTTTACTTCTCTTAGTAAATGTAAGATTTCTGATACTTTGGTTATGATAGTGTATTCGATTTTTATATGATCGAATTAAGTATGGCTTGCATATATTTGGAGTGTTTCTGTGAAGAAATTCTAGATACTGTAGGATGTATAATAGGAATTTGTGGTATATGTATATTAACTTAAGAAAAGGATGTGCATCCGTTACCCAGTCAGTTTAGTTCTGGTTGACGAGTACTTCAGTAGAATCTAAAGTGAACAGGTATGAAATGAACCTAGAAGGATTTTCTCTTCTCTCGAGTCTGTTGGTTTTGGAGCCGTTTAGAGTAGATGAGAGATGCTTTCATATGTGCTTATGTTAGAAGAGTGCATTGATTTTTACGTTCACACATACTTTTTGTTTTTTTGTGTGCATAGGAGCTAAGGACCTATAGTATATAAGTTTGTATTAGCTATAGGAGGTATAGGTTTGCATCACTAAGGAGAATTCATAGCAAGCAATTACACTTACAATTGTAACCTTGAAACAAAGAGAGTCTCGTGAGTGTAAAAAAGGCATTACGAGTATCTTATGATGCTTTCTTTATCTAGTCTAAGGTCATGTTTGATTAGTTATATAAGTATCTAAAATTAATAAGTGTCTTTTGAGTATCAGTATGCAACACTAGTTTAATTTCATCTAAGTTGTTTTGATTTTTCTCTTCAATTGTCATTGAGAATTGTAAGAACCCATAACCATTTTTAGGTGAGTGATAGACTACATTATCTCGAATAAGAAAGTAACTCCTAATCATATGATCTATACGGTTGAGACAAATGCAATACAAGATCAACCTTCACCAAATTGATAATACTGAAAAACTTTGCATGATTTGATAATGTAATGTATTTAACATCAACATCAATAGTATTGTATAAGTGATAAGAATTTTATTTCAAAGTGGAGAGATGAGTTGGTCCAATAAAGATATAATAGAACACATTACAAATTATTTTGCACTTTTTGTATGTTCCAATGACAGAACTTCTTAATTGAAACTTGAGTGGCCTCATGATTATTTGAGGTGATAGAAAACGAACAATTATTAATTGATCATTGGAAGAGTAGGATATAAAGGTTGGCTTGGCACCATTTAAGGTGATTGGAAGGAATAAGTAATGAATGTACAAAGATAGTGCATGACATAAAGGTCATGGTGTATCTGTGCATTGGCATGGTGATTGTATGTAAAAAAATGTATGACAAAGGTTGTAGCATATCTATGTGTTGTTTGTCATCAATTGAGGTGATTGCAAAAAAGAATAATGATGACTATTTAAATGAAGCACATGACATGGAAGTCTGCAATTCCATATGCTGAACTTTCACCATCTCATGTGAGTGAAAGTAACAAGTGACAAATGTAGAAGTCACTACATATCCATATGCTGAACTTTCACCATCTCAGGTGAGTGAAAGTAACAAGTGACACGACAAAGAACTTTCACCACTTCAAGTAAGTGAAAGTAACAAGTGACACGGACAATGGACCTTGTTGTATGGGTACCTCAAAGCCCTTTGGGGGGATACTATGTCAAGTATCTTCAAGGCATTAGTAACTAGGCTAGAAACTAGCGTAGTTATAGTGTCCACCCTCGAGAGGGGGAAGTAGTATTGTTCCAATTTCCCCTTGTCCGGTGGCCATCGGGATATTAGCATTACGAACGGACACTTCATTCACGCCGGCCCCTTAGAAAGGAACCGGAGTTTCTATCTATCTGACACGGACAAAGAAGTCATTGCATATCTATATGCTAACCTTTCACCATCTGAGGTGAGTGAATGTAACACGTACATAGACGAAGAAGTCAGTGGATATATATCCATATGCTAAACTTTCACCATCTCAGGTGAGTGAATGTAACAAGTACATAGACGAAGAAGTCAGTGGATATATATCCATATTCTAAACTTTTACCATCTCAGGTGAGTATAAGTATGAAATGGCATAAGTGTAGAAGTCACAACATATCCATGCTTTAAACTTTCATCATCTCAAGTGAGTGAAAGTAACACGTGATGGTTTTTTGAAAAAACTCCATAGTGTACAAGTCATGGCATATCGGTGAAGCCTTATCACCGTTGACTGCCGCCATAATTGAATATAAACAAATATTGTCTTTTCAGAAAATGAGCACAAGATGAAGGATTTGGCGTACCTACTTAAGATCTCGGAGTTACTAGTTGGTTACTTAGTAAGGTTGCGACATTGGTTACAAAGAAGTGAAATCTTTCAGTAGGGGTGTGACACGACAACTTTTATGATTATTAGGCACTTATGATGTTAAGCATTTTAGTGTAATGATCTTACATGATATTGAGGCGTTGTGACGAGGATTTGTGCATATTGGTGGTGAATTATCAAGGTGAGCACCAATTTGAACATGAAATATGAAACCGCTTTAAAATCGATTTCATAGGACTAAGCTATTCATTTGGGTCTCAAAATAACAATATATCAATATTCAAAACTTGGACAAAAAATGAAGATAATATCAGAGGTATCAACCATAGCCTTACGGCATGAAGTGCTTACCGAGGGCCAGCTAAGCGCAACTTGAATGCAACTTGAATCTGCGCGCCCACAAGAACTCATCATGACTCTTGAGCTCCCGCGCGTTCTTGTGGGGCTAAGACCAGCCGCCTAGCTTGTACTTTCTCTCTCTGGTCCATGTAGCTTGCCATAGCATTGTAGCGGACATCAGTGAGTGTAGTGTACATTTTCTTGTCACAGGATGTATGGTCCTTGCCAAAGGACGCTGTAAGGATCTTTGATCTTTTGTTGCTTTTAATATATCAGGCTGTGTGTTTTGAGTACTTTCCACTGTCTGTCCATACCAAGTGCTGCACACTTGATTTGTCGTTGTAGGATTTTGAAGCTTATTCGAATAGATAATTGATCAATCAACTCTCTCATACAAGTGAACTCTCTCAGAACATGCATTCAAAGGTTTCTACAGATTTTTCATCCCAAGAAATAATAGATACTTAAACACTTGATTTTGGATGGAGTTATACTTGATACTAAATAACCTACATAATATCCCAAACAACCCATCCGTTAACAGTAGTCCTTCAGACTTCAGATCGAATTTGAATCATGCCAAATGCTCTGGTGTTTTCGAGTAACACACCTGATACCAATTGATGCGGTAAAGTTGCAGTTTGGCATACAATGCCATACATCTGCTTGATCCACGTATATTTCGACACTACACCATCATAACGGACTTAATCACCGAGTCTTCGAATCAATGAATGAATCCTCAAACGAGCGTCCAATTTTGACTGAATTGTTGGGCCCCCTGGGGGCAGTCCAAAAACTAAGGTATGCCGGTGAGTAGAACCCAGCGCACGGTATTCTTTAGTAAAAGGCGAAAGAACAGTTCGCTCTTTGCTGAGCTTCCGGCTGCGCAATTGGCAGGAGGAAGAGTGCCGACTCTTAAACGAATCAGTGGTATGCAAGATATGCAATATGTATGGGATAAGATAATCATTTCATATCCACTCTGAAGCAATCACCGAGTTCTTTTAGCTTTCATGAGGAGGCCGACATCTAGGCCTATAAATCTGATGTCTGTCCCGCAATGCAATGTTGACGTTCCATTCATACAGGAGTTATACAATCCATGGTTGTGCTGTGAGGGGTAGGATAATACATGCCACACACTCAGAATGACAAGAAATATCTCAGGCTCCGCTCACAAAGGTGTGATTCCGGTTTCGTGATCAGTTAGGTTTAGTAAAATCGATCTATCTTCAGGTCTCCCGTACAAATCCTCAATGGATCAAGTTTTGTGCACTACAGACATAGAATCACTATTCGTGTCGGTGTTCGGATAGTGAGCCTTATGTAAGTTATCGACAGAGCTGCAACTAATCCTTCTACTTGAATCCGTAACGACCCGAAGCACGGGTGTACTCTTTCCGGCCGTAATAATACACTGCTGACTGCTCCACGTATTATTCAGTGTTGCAATTGTCATAGTATGAGACAACAATACATGAAGGCTATCGATTGCAAGGGTCAGATTTGGGGTTTGTTGAGCTTATCCAATACTGTTAGCTAGAAAGGGTGTTGCAAGGTGATTATAACTGAAGTAGGTGGGCAGCCTCCTGGCACGACTATACTTGAACAGGATCTGTTCTATAGTGCGTACGTCTGATCTGTGTATTCATACGTAGACAAGAACCCCAACCCAGACGATGAGCCAAGGCCCTCTTGCTGGGCGAGCTGCTAGATGAACGTCCCGTCTGGCCATTCCAGCATGCGGTGATGGACGGAGGGCGTTCTGACGGGTTTACTGGGCGTCATGGTTGCGTTTCTGTGAATGCTGCTTTGAAGCCTTCCATTTCGAAGCAGATTCTTAGGAAATCACTTTCAAAAATTACATTGTTGCATCGAGATTGATGTTTATATGTCAACCACTCTGTTGCTCCCCTTGCCATAAGCTACATAGTTCACAGGAGTTTTCCTTCACTCAATGTTTTCAGACGCCAGTGCTTTTCGTTTTAAACCGCAATCATACCTCGATCTCAAGGTTCAACTTGCTTGCCGTAAGAAACGTTTTGTTCAATTACAACCAGAATGCCCGTTGACATGAAATGCGGCATTTCATTCCTCCAGCAACAAGTGCTATCCCAGAGAACTGACTTTGGAATATCAGTAAAGCAGTTGTACATAGATGCTTAAGAAGCAGGAATATGCTCCGCATGTGAGCTATTCGGAAAGCAGGGTGACTGAGACCTGCTCAAGGAACGACAGGAGAACATGGAAGCACTCGTTACGACTGCACCATCTCAGTCCAGTCTACGCTGAGGTAGACAATGTGAAAATCTGAAGCTGTATATCAATCGTGATGCATGTAGAGATGATCTTCGTGGGGAATATATCCAGATGTAATTCCAGTTTTGTGAGTTGGGTTGGGTGAGAGCCGTGAAAACGCGAGCCCGTGGGAAGATATTACAGTCACCCAGCCCAGAGCGCAATGGACAGGTTCTTTTAGGTCATCCACCTTCAGGATCATGGATCGGCTCTGCCCGGGTAAGTGACAATGGCGCTGCACTCCGAGCTACTTGGATGGCACCTTCAAGCCACCAGCTTTGAAGAGGTATGGGATATTTTTTGAGATTCCAAATTAGCACAAATCCAGAGCAGACCTAAATTAACACAGTAAGTATTGAAATGGATTCTATGAAAAGCCTTCATCCAATTTACATCCCTAGTTGGATTAGGCTTTTAACACTTTTCGTGTTATTTAGCTCCATAGTTTTATTTCTAAACGCCCAACATACCACCATGCATTGAAGTACTTTCAAGACACTTTTAGTTAACAAACTCACCAAGAATTGATTCGTAAAAGTAAACATGGCAAATGAAATCCACGGTGTAGCTCACATCAATTTCTATAATTCATTGGTTGAGTTCAAGTCTTTCTAACAACCAACCATTTTGAGCTTCCAAGCTTAGAACATAGTTACAATAATCATTGGCTTTTTTGTTCAATTCAAACCGAACCAAATCAAATCTTTCAAAATACGAGTTGAGGATTTGCAAACCAATCTTTATTTTTCTCCATCATTGATTCGTTAGTAAATGAAATCTGAAATCCTAGTAAATTAAAAAGTATAAAAATATACACCTTCCAATTTTTGTTCTTACAATTTTCACTGGCTTATGGTTTGAATGTGTCATAGGAAGTGTGCTATGGCCCAAGTAAAAGAAGTTATATTTATTACGCTGCATTGTCGTGAATCTGCTCACCATTCATGTGCGGCAGTTAGGCCCTCCTGGCAGGCAACTTCCATTGGCGAGGAAACTTCCAAATGGAACCAACATTTAGAGCTTGGTGAGAGTGGCATTGCGATGCTTAACCCTAGAAGTGATTTCGGTACTATAAATCGTAATATTCAAGCTTGAGGAATGGCGGGCAATGGTTTGTGGTAGCTACTAAGGAGGCACCCTAAAATCCATGGAGACTCCTCCAAGACCATTTTTGATGATTTTGCGTTCAGAAATGGGGCCCCAAATTACTCCTGAGCAACACTCTGTGGCAATTTAAACCAATGCATTAAAAATTAGAGAGTTCCGTTACCCCTCTCCCATCCTCCTTGGTAGCTGCTATAAACGCTTATCTAGAAACAACTCCTCTGTGGGGCATGTGATCTCCAAAAGTGTCTCAAGGAGAGTGGGAAGAGTGAGGCCATTGAATGATCACTTGGTATTTTGTAACGAGAGTGATCTAATAGGAATCTAATGTGTGAGAGTTAGGGGACCTTTTTATAGTAGCATTAAACATCATGTTTATTTGACATTGAAAATGGTATAGATGATTTTAGTAAGACTATGAGGATATTTATGTTTATTAAGCATAAGAGCATCTATTATGCTATAAGATTGCTTTTAGAACTTCATATTGATTTGAGGAGAAATTATGCTGGAGAAATGAATAGTAAATCTTTATCGCTTGAGTAGTGTATGATGTAACAAGTACTCATGTCAATTCTCATTCCGAGCCTGGCCAAGAGGTGAGTGAAATGCACAAGCCTATGTTGGTCACACTTGAATACAAAAATTGCTTTAAGATGGAATCCGATTTTTCTTGTTTTTTTTTGTCATTGGTACTTATATTTGTAGGGAATATGTATGCTTTTAATCTTTGTGCTTTTAGATTTTCAATGTGACGCCATCAAATGGCATGCATCTTTTCACACTAATGCATATATTGTTACTGATTTTCATTCTCATTTGGTTTAGCAAGTTATCATAAGTAGAAGATTCAAAACACAAGAATGATTAAGTGCTCAAAGTTGAAAGTCTAGAGTTTTATCAAATAGTAATTAGTCACCAACGTTGTTGGTTACAACTTCCAAATTAGAGGTTTCAAGATTACTTCAATCATTCTAAAACTACCATAACATGTCTTTGATGAGTAATTAAGACTCAATCTATTATATTTGAAATGATGGGATCATACGACAATCCATAATTCATACAATAATTCTCTTACTCTAAAGATCTTGTAGCATTATATTTGTGTTCCTTTTACGGTATTAAAAAGTTTTAGGTCACACAATCACTAACACATACGGATATATAAGAAAACCTTTCTTAAACTTTAACCTTTCTTAAACCTGGGCTGTATAACAGAAGTGAGAAAAACTCAGTAGAGTCAAGCTCAGAAGAAGATGAAGCAGATGCGATGGAGTCGAGCTCAGAAGGGGAAGCCGACACACCATGGAGTTCAAACGATGAAGGGCCTGCAGCTCACGAGCCTGACAATAAATACAACGAGCCTAGAGACGAGAATGGAGACCGTGGAGACGAAGTTGACGAAGGTTACGATTTCGAGTTTGTAGGAGGAGATGATATGCTCGTTACTTCTTGGATGGTGAAACAGACTGATGATGTACAAGAAGTCTTTGATGGTCCATCTGATTCGAATGGAGGTAGGGGTGCTGATGATCCTGTAGATGTTGATGAGAAGGTGGATCACGAGGATAAATATGTGCCGTTGGATAAATCACGGCAACAGTATCAGCAGGGTGAAGTAGAAGAAAGTTCGGAGGCGTACGATCTTCGAGATCAAGGCCTATAGAGACCAGCAATCAACATTATCACAGACTGATGGAGGACGGGATGACACTTGGATGACACTCTTGACGCTGCTAGGAGGGAGGAATATTTCATGTCGATATTGCATTTCTTTCAGAAAATCAACATGGCACCAGAGAAAGCTAAAGGGCCTGAACAGAAAGAGGAGCATATGGTGGACCGCCTCAAAAGTGAACCAAAGAAGTGCCCGCAACCAGGATGTGATTCAACAAATGTGAGGTGGAGGTACTTCAACAATCGCAAGTTAGATCAACCTCGTTACGTTTGTAAGACTTGCTCAAAAATGTTCACTCTTGGTGGAATCACAAGAGAATCTTACAGAACCTCAAACAAGATTAATGAAGGAATTGAAGGAACTCGGGTTGATGGCGACGGTGGAGTTGGAGGTGCAAAACGGGTAAGTGGTAGGAATCAAACGCAGTGCTCTCCGAATAAGAACAGGCAGAGCAGGCGCTGTTCCGCACCGAATAAATGTAAAGAAGAGTCAGGCTTTGCAAAGACGGACTCAGAAGATGGAGTCGCCGAACCACAAAATCCAGATGGTGAAGAGGATGAAGATGGAGGTGACCAACTCGATGAAGACTACGAAGAGGACGAAGAGGACGAAGGTAAAGAGGATAGAGAGGATGAAGGTGGAGAGTATGGAGGTGGAGGGGATGAAGGCGATGAGCACGATGAGGATCGTAAGGATCGTAAGCACGGTGAGATGGTGGATCAGGAGGATAAATATATGGTGTTGGAGAAATTACAGCAACAAGGCGAAGTAGAAGAAAGTTCGGAGGCATACGACAGTGGACTATTCTCTGTCTGCTTTGAACCTCTTCGAGAGGAGATCAAGGCCTATAGTGTCGACAAATTAACATCATCACAGACTGATGGAGGAAGGGATGTGGGAACACGCACAAAAGGAGGGTTGCATGAGAAAGCTATGAAACACTTAGATGACGCTCTTGATGCAACCAGGAGGACTCTTTTCGAGGAATATTTCATGTTGCTGGATATGAAATGCAAGGAATTAGTGTCCGAGAGAGAAAACAAAAACAGGAGGCAGATGTACAATACGGAGATATTGTTTCGGGAGTTGAGAAACAATTTCAAGGAAGTTATCAGTGACTGGGCTAATACGAGCACCTTCTCTCGGGACAAACTGGATCGTGCTAGTGCGCTTGAAGGCGAACTCATCAGGGCTGTTGGGACTGCAGAGAGCTTCCGGGAGTATTTGAACTCAGATAGTGTTCGTCCCTCTGAGGTGGTGGAGATTGTGAAGAAAGCTAGAAAGATAACTCAAGCGCTTTATGATGTTCTCAGATGTATTGGTTGATCTTGGTAAAACCATGATGATTTAATTTAGAATTTGTAGTGAGAACTATTGAATTTGAGAGTGTGGCTGTGCACCCGCACATGTTTGTTAGGAGCTTGATTTGAAAATTTAAATTCATTCTTGCTAAAGTGTGTGATAGGAGGATTTGGTTTTGATTATGCCCAACATATATGATATCTTGGTTAAATCTTGGCAATTTCTAATTCTCAATTTGTGTGCATCTCCAATCCGTAAGAAATATTATCTTCATGTTTTTTGGAGTCAAAATTTTGAGGTTTTCCAAATCAAGCTTTTGAGATTTTCCATTTTCAATATTATTCTTTTGTTTTTTTGTGTGATTGTATTGTAACATAGATACTTTAGTGAATAGATTCTTGCAATGTAGCGGTTTTTAAGTTGTGCACAAGTAATTGCAGCCAAACATATAAGATGTGAATGCAAGCAATCAATAGGACCAACACAAAACCTTGGAAGAATTCTAGTAAGGTAATATTAAGAATTAGGACTTCCAAAATCGTCATAATACTTAGTCATAATACTTAGTCCAAGTCAGCTTATCCTATTAAAATTTTTACAAAAATGTTACAAAATGTTTAAAGTAACCTGATAGTGAATTTGTGTAGCACGCTTACATGCCATTGCTACGCTCATACAGATAATTTCCAACATTTATGAGGTCAATACTTAAGAATTCAATATCTTTTGATCCTTCAACTTGTTTGCCAATTGCCAATTTATTTTTATATATTTAAATAAAAGGCCAATACTTTGAAATTCAATATCTTGGAACCTTTTGACTCGATTTGTCTCGCAGGCGAGCAAGACAAATATTTTGAAATTCAATATTCAATATCTTGGAACCTGCAGATTTGATCCCTACGCCAATTTACCTGCATGCCAAAAATACCGCTTCCAACGACACCTCACCTCATGCACCTCGATTCGAGCGGCAGTGCCAATTTACATGCATGCCAAAAATACCGCTTTCAACGACACCTCACACCTCACCTCATGCACCTTGATTCAATCGGCAGTGGGTGCCACATCCGACAAGCTCTGCCCTAAAATCCTAAATCACAAGGTCACCTACGAACAAAACTAAAAAAAGTGCCTTCCTCAAAATAATAGATGACATGCTCTTTAAGGTAAAAAGTACCTTGTTGAAATCTTTTATAACCTCTCTCAAAAATCCCGATTCCGTTAAAATGGCACTATGCCATGTGCCATTTTGTCACACTAGATCTTACATTTGTGCTCATATAAAATGGTATATTCTGTAATATCACAACATTTTTTGTAATATCACTTCATTATATACATTGTCACTCATTTTCCCTAATATCACCCTATAATTTTGTTATATCACATGGTTTTTGAACTACAGTTCAGAAAGTTGAAGTTTGCCATTTTACTGGAATAATGCCATTTTAACGGAATCGGGGTTCAGAGCATTATTTATTCAAAGGTTTCCAAGTTTCTTCACCTTTTTCACCCCCAAGGAATAATAGATAGTTAAACACTTGATTTTGGATAGAGTTATACTTGATACTCTAGAACCTTCCTAATTTCCCAAACAACCCATCCATTAACATTAGTCCTTCAGCATTCAGATTGAGTTTAAATTATGCCACATGCTCTGGTGTTTTTGTGTAACACACCCAATACCAAATGATGCGGTAAAGTTGCACATCGATATACAACGCCATTGCATCTGCATGATCAGCGCATACTTTACAACTACACCATCATAACGGAGTCTTCGAATCAATGAATGAATCCCCAGGCAAATTCGCCTCACTGGCGTCCAATTTTGACTGAATTGATGGGCCCCGTGGGGGCAGTCCAAAAACTGAGGTATGCCGGTGAGTGTACCCAGCGCACGGTATTCTTTAGTAAAAGGCGAAAGAATAGTTCGCTCTGTGTTGAGCATCCGGCTGCACATCGAGCTGGAGCAAGAGTGCCGACTCTTAAACGAATCAGTGGTATGCAAGACATGCAATATGTATGGGATAAGATAATTAGTTCATATCCAATCTGAAGCAATCATCGAGTTCATTCAGCTTTCATGAGGAGGCCGATATCGACGCCTGTAAATCTGTAAATTTGATGACTGTCTCGCAATGTTAACGTTCCATTTATGCAGGAGTTACACAATCCATGACAGTGCTATGTGGGGTTGGATTATGCATGCCACACACTCAGAACGACAAGAAATATCTAGCGCTCCGCTCACAAAGGTGTGATTCCGGCTACGTGATCAGTTAGACTTAGTAAAACTGATAAATCTTCACGTACGTCTCCTGTACAACTCCTCACTGGAACAAGTCGTGTGCACTACAGACATAGAATCACTATCCTTGTCGGTGACTCGGTGTACGAATAGTGAGCTTGATGTAAGTTACCGACAGAGCTGCAACTAATCCTTCAACTTGAATCCGTAACCAGAAGCCGGGGTTTACTCTTTCCGGCAGTAATAAGATACTGCTGATTACTCTAAGTATTATCTTCAGTGTTGCAATTGTCATAGTATGAGAACAGCAATACATGAAGGCTATCGATTACAAGGGTCAGATTTGGGGTTCTTTGAGCTTACCCAATACCGTTAGAAATGGTGTTGTTAGCTGATTATAACTGAAGTAGGTGGGGGGCGTTCTGGCATGACTATACTTGAACAGGATCTGTTCTATAGTGCGTACATCTGATCTGTGTATTCATACATAGACAATAACCCCGACCCGAACGATGAGCCAAGGCCCTCCACCGTGAGCGCGATTGCCGCGGTCGCCTGCTTGCTGGGCGAGCTGCTAGATGAACGTCCCGTCTGGCCATTCCAGCGTGCGGTGATGGACGGAGGGCGTTTTATTGGGCTTCATGGTTGCGTTTCTGTGAATGCTGCTTTGAAGCCTTCCATTTCGAAGCAGATTCTTAGGAAATCACTTTCAAAAATTACATTGTTCAAGATTGATGTTTACATGCCAACCACTCTGTTGCTTCCCCCTGCCATAACCTCCATAGTTAACAGGAGTTTTCCTTCACTCAATATTTTCTAACGCCAGGCAGTGCTTTCCATAATAAACCGTAATCATACCTCGATCTCATTGTTCATGTTGCTTGCCGTAGGAATGGGTTTGTTCAATTACAACCAGAATGCCAAACATGAAATGCGGCACTTCATTCCTCCGCAATCTCTGTACCTTCTGATGTGCTAAAGTTGTATGAATTCAGCACATGTTTAATCTGCGTCATATTCTTCAGTTGTTGAAGCACTTTCTTGTTCGATACACAATGCTTTACATCTCTTTGACCCGCAAAGAAATCAAAACCTTGTAACCATGGTGAAGTGCAATATCTACTAGGCGGTGTACTTTAAATCGAGAGTTCTCACATCCACCCAGGCGAAGAGCGTCCAATGGAGTATGACAGAAGAGATGGGCCCCGTGGGGGTTATCCAGAAAATGAGGTATGCCGGTGAGTATGTTCTGCGCACGGTATTCTTTAGTAAAAGGAGACTCACATGCATGAACTGTAACTTGTAAGCATGTAACGTGTAAGCAAGAGATGCACAACGTAGGGGAGAAAAAATTCAATTCACATTCTGTCACTCTAAAAGAACTTGATACCATCCTTTCAGCGGGTGGAACCAAAGCCTACAAGTCTCATCTTTAACGTACGTTTAATATATAGACGAGTTATTTAATCCATAGTTATGCCATAAGGGCTTGATTCTCATATGCCATACACTCAAGAGTAACAAGGAGAAATATCTCGGCCTCGACAACAGCGAAGAAGACTCAGCTTAATTCTCCATAGCTCTGACCATCACGTCTGTCATTGGTGTGGCAACTTCTGAATGGAACCCACACTCAAAGCTTGATGGAGCGGCAATGCGATGCTTCACTGCACAAGTGTAAATTATAATATTCATGAATATTCGAGCAGGGGGAACGACCGGCAATGGTTTGTGGACACTCCCCTAAGGTCATTGCCCGCGTGAGAACGGTTCCCCGTCGGGCATGTGATCTTCAAAAGTGTGTCACGGAGCTGGAAAGACTAAGATCATTGGATGATCCCTTGGTGTTGTGTAATGGGAGTAATGTGATAAGAATCTAATTTGTCAGGTGACCTTCTTATACTAACATAATCTATCATGTCTTTGTGATAGTGCACATGGTGTAAATTATTTAGTAGGACTATGAGGATATTTATGTTTATAAAGCATAAGAGCATCTATTATGCTATAAGATTGCTTTTAGGACTTCATATTGGTTTGAGAAGAAATTATAGTGGTGAAGTGAATCACAAATTTCTATCACTTGAGTAGTGTATGGTGTTACAAGTAATTGAACTCAATTCACTTAATGAATGATTAATTTCTTGTCTACATGGCACATGGATCCCCAATTCCGTTAAAATGGCATTATTCCGGTAAAATGGCACACCTCAACTTTCTGAACTGCAGTTCAAAAACCATGTGATATAACAGAATTTTAAGGTAATATTAGGGAAAATGAGTGACAATGTATATAAAGAAGTGATATTACAAAAACAATTGTGATATTACAGAATACACCATTTTGTATGAGCATAAATGTAAGATCTAGTGTGACAAAATGGCACATGGCATAGTGCCATTTTAAGTTTTTAACGGAATTGGGGTTATGGTGAAGTGATTAGAAAGTTACAATTGTTGTAAATTGCAATTAATAACAATTTTGGGGATTTTTGACAATATTTGACCTTTTCAATCCTTTTGAATGGCTATCAAAGTGTGATGCTTATTAAATGTCGTAGGTAATGTTTGGTAATATTTATTGAACGGCTGTCAAGCGGCAATGATCACTAGATGGTCGTTGATAATTTGTAAACAACCTTTTGGAAATATTGTCTTTTAAAGTCCATTTAAAAAAATATTGCCCATTTTAAGCCGTTTAAGCAATATTGTCGTCCAAAGGGCCTTCGAATGTTTTGTACTCTAGCTTCGAACTGTCATTCAGAAAATATTGCTCTTTGACGAAAATTCAATAAGATTAAAAAGTAAAAAAATTGCCAAAAATGTTTAAGAATGTAGTGCAACAAGCAAAGGGTAATATTGCTTTGACGGCTGGCAAAATGTTAATTGTAATTTGGGAGAATTTATAGAATACGGTTCATATTAAAAAGGATATGCGTGATATTAGTAAAATGTCTCTAAAAATCCATGCAAGCCAAAATGACATTTAATGACAAATGTAATAACTTCACTCTAAAGATATCAAGGTTGCTTGTAAATTTGCTTCAAAAAGTGAAGTGTGTGTATTATATACAACGTTACACAAGCATAATTTGCAATAAGTTTCCTATAAAGGTTTTCTTAAGTAACCTGTATAATGCAAATATGTAAGACCAGCAATAAATGTATAAGTCTTTTCATAATTTTTAATTCTTGGAAATTTAAAATAGCTCGTTCATCAACCATTTTGCATATTCACTTGGAATGATATTAACTAAAAGTCTTTTTTTTACACCTCCTATTACCTATATTCTATGACTCAAATACTAATTATTTATTGTCTTTACAATAATAAAAAAACATTAGAGAAATTTTAACACAAGTATTTAAATCATACACATTTCAAGAAGATTATTTACATCACTCACATTTCAAGAATAGAAATCAAATTACCATAATTTTAAAAAAAGTAGTTACATCACTAACCTTTGGAGTAAAATATATACATGACCCACCTTCCGAGAAAAGTATTTGTATCAAGCACCTTTCGAGGAAAGTATTTGCATCACCCTTATCTCGAGAGTTGATCTTCAATTTGTATATAAATACCCTCATGTAGCACAACTCTCTTCTGTGTCAAAGGATCCTTTTGCAGTTTGGCAAGTTGAACTTGCGTTTGCCATCTTTAGAGGTGAGTGCAATGCACAAGTCTATGTTGGTCACGCTTGGATTCAACAATTATTCTGAAATGGGCTAATCCGTTGAATCCTCTTTTTTTTTTTTTTTTCATTGGTACTTATATTTGTAAAGAATTTCTATGCTTTTCATCTTTGTGCTTTTAGATTTTCTATTTGATGTCATCAAAATGCACGCATCTTTTCACACTAATTCATATATTGTTACTTATTTTCATCCTCTTTTGGTTTAGCAAGTTATGAGAAAGTAGAAGTATTAGAACCTAAGTATGATCAATCCCTCAAAGTTGAGAGTCTAGAGTTTTATCAAAATAATCAATAGTCACAACTTTTTTTTGGTCACAACTCACAAATTAGATTTTTCATGATTACTTCATTTCCTTTGAAACTACTATCACATGTCATTAATGTGTTCAAAATTTAAACTCAATCATATTTGAAATAATGAGATCATAAAACAACTCTTTAACTCTAAAGAAATTGTAACGTTAGATTTTGTGTTGCTTCCACAAAATTGAGTAGTAAAGGCATTAGAAAGTTTTGGTACCATAATCACTAACATGTATGATTATATAAGAAAACCTTTCATAAACTTCATGATTTATTCTTAATAGTTGGAGCTTGAAAACCCACACCATCATACTCTCAGTACTCATGATATTGCATTCCTTTCAGAATATCAACATGGCACCAAAGAAAGCTAAAGGGCCTGAGCAGAAAGAGGAGCATATGGTGGACCGCCTCAAAAGTGAACCAAAGAAGTGCCCGGGATGTGGTTCAACAAATGTCAGGTGGAGGTACTTCAACAATCGCAAGTTAGATCAACCTCGTTACGTTTGCAAGACTTGCTCGAAAATGTTCACTCTTGGTGGAATCACAAGAAATTCTTACATAACCTCAAAGAAGATTAATGAAGGAATTGAAGGAACTCGGGTTGATGGCAACGGTGGAGTTGGAGGTGCAAAACGGGCAAGTGGTAGGAATCGAACGCAACGCTCTCCTAATAAGAAGAGGCGGTGTTCAGCACCGAAGAAACGTAAAGAAGAGTCAGGCTCAGAAGACGACGACGAGGAAGAAGACGAAGGAATGCCAGAGGGTAACCTAGAAGATGGAGACGACGAACCAGAGAATCCAGACAGTGAAGAGGATGAAGATGGAGGTAACCAACTCGATGAAGACGACGAAGAGGACGAAGGTGAAGAGGATGGAGAGAATGAAGACGATGAGCACGATGAGGAACGTGAGGTTGATGAAGATGGAAGTGCCAGGAAGAGGGCGCGTCGATTACCTTCGCGGTGTAATTACAGGAGTGAGAAAAGTTCAATAGATTCAAGCTCAGAAGAAGATGGGGTAGATGCGATCGAGTCTAGCTCGGAAGATGCAGCCGACACTCCATGGAGTTCAGACGATGAAGAGCCTGCAGCTCATGACGACAAATACCACAAGCTTGGAGACGAGAATGGCCACCGTGGAGGCGAATTTTACGAAGGTTGCGATGTCGAGTTTGTAGAAGGAGATGATATGTTTATTTCTTGTTTGATGGAGGAACAGGCTCATGATGTACAAGAAGTCTTTGATGGTCCATCTGATTCGAATAGAGGAAGGGGTGCTAAGGATCGGGTGAGAACACGCACTGGAGGAGCTTTGAAGAAGAATGCTATTCAATTCGTGCATGATCCTGTAGATGTTGATGAGAAGGTGGATCCCCAGGACAAATATATGGTGTTGGATAAATTACGGCAACAGTATCACCAAGGTGTAGAAGTAAGTTCGGAGGTATACGATGGTGAACTATTCTCTGTCTGCTTCGAACCTCTTCGAGACAAGATCAAGGCCTACAGAGACCAGCAATCAGCATTATCACATACTGTTGGAGGAAGGGATGTGGGAACACGCACGAAAGGAGGGTTGAAAGAGAGAGCCATGAAACACTTGGATGACGCTCTTGATGCTGGTGAGAGGGCTTATTTCGAGGGATATTTCATGTTGCTGGATATGAAATGCAGGAGAATAGTGTTCGAGAGAGAGCACGAAAACAGGAGGGAGATGAACGAGACGGAAATATTGTTTCGGAAGTTGAGAAAAGATCTCAAGGGAGTTATCAATGACTGGGCTGATACGAGGACCTTTACTAGTGACAAATTGGATCGTGCTAGTGCGCTTAAAGACGAATTCCTCAAGTCTGTTGGGAGTGCAGAGAGCCTCAAGGAGTATTTAAACTCAGATAGTGTTTGTCACTCTGAGTTGGTGGAGATTGAGAAGAAAGCTAAAAAGATAGCTCAAGCGCTTTTGGATGTTTTGAGACGTATTGGTTGATCTTCGTAAAACCATGATGATTCAATGTAGATATCTGTGGTCAGAACTATTCAAATTTGGGAACTTGTATTTTTTTGTAAGGAGTAAGGATCAATGTTTGTTTGAGTTTTGGAATTGAGAATTTAGATACATTGTTGTTGGAGTGTGTGATAGGAGGATTTCGTTTTAATTTTACACAACATTTATTGATATCTTGGTTAAATCTTGGCAATTTGAAATCCTTTATTTGTTGCATCTCCAATCCCTATGGGCAGTATCATTTGCATGATTTCTTGGAGTCAAAATTTTGAGATTTCCCAAATCAAGCTTTCAAGGTATTTGATATTACGCTTTGGTTTTTGTAGTTAAATTCTATTATAAATACCTTCGTGCATAGACTCTTTCAATGTAGCAATTTTTAAGTTGGGTGTGAGTACTTGCACCCAAACATACAAGATGTGAATGCAAGCAATCAATATGATTATTTAAAATATTTTCTACAAATTCTAATAAGATGTAGACAAAATTCTAATAACTAAAGGTTTTAAGAGTCAAAAGTCACCTCATAATAGACAAAAGTATCATGTTAAATTTGACAAAAATTTTACATTGACTTGATAGTGAACTATTGCAGCACGCTTATAAGGCAAACAGCCAGACATCGCTTATAAGACATTGCTCACACGGCATTGCCACGCTCATTCATATACATATATCGCTCATACATATAATGCACTCACGACATTGCGGTGTATCATACAAATAATTTCATCTTTATGGGACCAATATTTTGAAATTCAATTTCTTGGAATTCTTCAACTCAGTTTGCTAATTTGCTTGCACTCTTAGCGCTACCCGTACGCCAATTTGCCTCGATGCCTGCACCCTAAGTAAAAACTTGCATGCCCTCCCACCCCTAAAACTGTCTGTGCCTAAGAATCTCGCATTCTCTCCCACGGTCCCACCCGTACGACTATCTCCACCCTCCACCCCTACGACTGTCTCCGCCCTGCGCAAAAATCCACTTCCAAGTTCCAGCAACATCTCATGCGCCCCTCACGCACCCGTCATGCACCCCCATTCAATTGGCAGTTGCCCGAAGGCCATATTCGACAAGCTATACCCTAGATCACAATCTCACCCACAAACAAAAGAAAACAAACAACCTTCATCAAATAATACATGACATACTCATTGTAGTCAAAAGTATCCTCTTGAAACCTTTCATTAACTCTCTCATACATATCAACTCTCGGATTCAATTGAAAGGTTTTTACACACTTTTCACCCCAAGGTTTAATAGATACTTAAACACTTGATTTGGATAAAGTTATACTTGATACTATAGGGCCTACATAATATTCCAAACAACCCATCCGTTAGGGTTAGTCCTTCACCATTTAGATTGAATTCGAATCATGCCATATGCTCTGGTGTTTTTGAGTAACACACCTAATACCAAATTACCAATTGATGCGCTAAAGTTGCAGTTCAATATACAATGCCATACATCTGCTTGATCTTCACATAACCTACAACTACACCATCATAACGAGTCTTCGATTCAATGAATGAATCCTCAAATTCGCCTCACGAGAATTGATAGCCCCGTGAGAGGCAATCCAAAAACTGAGGAATGCCGGTGAGTGTACCCAGCTCACTGTATTCTTTAGTAAAAGGCGAAAGAAGAGTTCGCTCTGTGCTGCGTATCTGAATCAAATAGAAGTGCCGATTCTTACACGTATCAGTGGTATGCAAGACATGCAATATTTGTGTATGGGGTAAGATAATCTGTTCATATCCACTCTGAAGCAATCATCGAGTTCTTCCAGCTTTCATGAGGAGGCCGATATCGAGGCCTAAAAGTCTGATGTCCGCCCAGCAAGATTACCGTTCTGGACATTTATACAGGAATTACACAATCCGTGATTGTGCTATGAGGGGTAGGATTACACATGCCACACACTCAGAACGACAAGAAATATCTCGGGCTCCGCTCACAAATTAAGGAGTGATTCAGGTTTCGTGATGAGTAAGATTTAGTAAAACTGATCAATCTTCAAGTCTCCTGTACAAACACTCACTGGAACAAGTTCTGTGCACTACGGACATAGAATCACTATCCCTGTCGGTGTACGAATTGTGAGTTTGATGTAAGCTACCGACAGAGCTGCAACTAAATAATCCTTATACTTGAACCTGCAACCCGGGCCTGGGTTTACTCTTTCCAGCAATAATAATACACTGCTGAATGCTCTAAGTATTATCTTCAGTGTTGCAATTGTCATAGTATGAGAACAGCAATACATGAAGGCTATCAATTACAAGGGTCAGATTTGGGGTTCTTTGAGCTTATCCAATACCGTCAGAAAGGGTGTTGTTAGGTGATTATAAGTGAGGTGGGTGGGCGAACACTTAACACGGCTATACTTGTACATGATCATTCTGTTCTACAGTGCGTACATCTGATCTGTGTATTCGTACACATAGACAAGAACCCCAACCCGGACGATGAGCCAGGGCCCTCCGCCCTGAGCGCGATTGCCGCGGTCGCCTGATTGCAGGGCGAGCTGCTAGATGAACGTCCCGTCAGGCCATTCCGGCGGGCGGTGATGGACGGAGGGCTTTCTTGACGGGTATACTCGGCATTACAGTTGTGTTTCTGTGGATGCCGCTTTGAAGCCTTCTATTTCGAAGCAGGTTTTTAGGGATTTCATTGTTGCATAAAGATTGATGTTAATATCACACACTGGTTTGCTGTGTCAGTTGTCAACCACTTAGTTGCTTTCCCTTGATATGATAACTATCCAAAGCATAGTGCAGATTATGTTGTAGATTGGTTGCTCGCACAGAAGTTCATGCTTATTTGGCATCCTTTACAATTTCTCGACCTCAATCCTATGGAAGACCTTTGGAATGTAGTAAATTGTGGCATGCGATGGTCTGAGGGAAAACCTTATAGCAAAAGTGCTTTATGATAGAAGATACAAGAAATTTGGTATAGTATTGAAGTTGATGTTGTTAAAAAGTTGATATGCTCTATGCCTCAAGCCCTCAACAAGGTGGTGATGGTTATAAAGCAAAAGGTAGATATACTCGCTCGTTTGAATTGCTTAAACATTACATTCTTGAGTTGTTAAGTCATTTTGTAGCTTATACTTTCATTTCATACAAATAATGTACAATGTTTTCAATTCTTGCAAAACAAATTGTACATCTTAGTTGAATATTTGGATGTAACTTTTTTTGGGTACACATTTCAACTTCAAAGGTAGTGCTATATATTTGTTACTGTAACTATATGCTCTTACACACTTTTACATTCAAGTTTATGATAAGAGATATTGGTAGCAATGGTAGCAAATTCTTTTAATTAGCTTCCTCTATGTACACGACTATTTAGGCTAGCAACTATTCAGTGTTCAGAATTGTTTTCCTTCTTAGTCTGGTCAACGATTTCCTCCAACTATCTGGCCGCAGTGCTTTCCATAAAATACCGCAATCATACCTCAATCGTAATGTTCGGCTTGTCCCCTGAGAAATAGTTAGTTCATTTACAACCAAAATATCCAACATGAAATGTGGCATTTCATCCCTCTAGCAACAAGTGCTATGGCAGAGAACTCACTTCGAAATACCAGTTAACCAGTTGCACACAGATGCTAAGAAAGCAGCAAAAGGCTCCGTATCTGAAAGCAGGGTGACAGACACCCTGCTCAAGGAACGGCAGGAGTTTGCAAATGGACGCAATCGTTACGCTCAGTCCAGTCTGCGCTGAGGTAGACAATGTGAAAATCTGAAGCTGCATATATAATTTGTCATTTATGTAAATGAGATGGTAATTGCAGGAGATCCAGATGTAATTCGGGTGTTGAGAGTTGGAGTTGGGTGAAGGCCGCGCAAACGCGAGCGTCCGTTGCTAGAAATTATAACGTGTATCTTGCTCGTAGGAAGATGCTGCATTCACCCGGCCCGGAGTGCAATGGGGCAGATTTTTTTAGGCCATCCACCTTCCAGACCACAGATTTACCCCGCCTACCCGCCCAGACAAGCGGTATCGGCGTCACTCTCCGTGCTAGCCACGAGGCCTCAAGAGCTATGGGACATTTTTTGATATTGTAGATCAACACAAATCCAGAGCAGATCTGCTACCGTTGCGGCAGTGACGTGTCACTGAAGGGATGCTTCTTTACCTTTTGATATGCTAAAGTTGTATGAACTCAGTACATGTTGAATCTGCGTCATATTCTTTAGTTGTTGAAGCACTTTCTAATTTGATAACACAGTGCTATGCATCAGCTTGATCCGCAAAGAAATCGAAATCTTATGACCATAGTGAAGTGCGAGATCTAACCCCGTGGGGTGCTATCCTAGAAATGAGGTACGCCGGTGAGTATGTTCAGCACACGGTATTTCTTAGTAAAAGACATAAGCATAGTTCGTTTTGTCTTGAGCACCCGGTTGCTTGAACAAGTAATGAGATTGTGCCAAGACTTAATATATGCATCACCTGTATGCATAGTATGCAAGAAATGCACAACGTATGGGATGAAAAATTTGTTCTATCCACCCTGAAGCAATTATTAATTGAGTTGTTTTGGCTTCCGGCATGATAGAATCCTTTTAGCGGCCGGTACCAAAGCCTAAAAGTCTGATTTTTTACGTATGTTTGATATATATACAAGTTATGCAATCCATGGTTGTGCCATGAGGGTTTGAATCTCGCATGCCGTACATTCAAGAGTGATAAGAAAGAAATATCTCGACCTCGACCAAGACGACCCAACTCAAGCCTCCTCTTCCATAGCTTTCACCATCATATCATACTTGTGGCAACCTCCAAACGAGACCATCATTTAGAGCTTGATGGGAGCGGCAATGCGATGCTTAATAACTTCATTTGTGAATCGGGTATTGTAAATCGTAATATTCATTAACATCTGAGCTTGTTGAAGGTCTTCCTTACAAGGCATGTGATCTTCAAAGGTGTGTCATGGAGATTCCAAAGAGTTAGGCCATTGGATGATCCCTTGGTGTTGTGTTGGTGTCATAGGAATTTAATTTATGAGAGTTAGGGGACCTTCTTATAGTAGCATTAACCATGATTCTTCTTGAGAGTGCAAGTGGAATAAATGATTTTAGTAGGACTATGAGCCACCCAACTATTGTGGGGGGTCCTTGGACCTTGTTGTATGGGTACCTCAAAGCCCTTTGGGGGGATACTATGTCAAGTATCTTCAAGGCAATAGTAACTAGGCTAGAAACTAGCGTAGTTATAGTGTCCACCCTCGAGAGGGGGAAGTAGTATTGTTCCAATTTCCCCTTGTCCGGTGACCATCGGGATATTAGCATTACGAACGGACACTTCATTCACGCCGGCCCCTTGGAAAGGGACCGGAGTTTCTATCTATCTATCTAGGACTATGAGGATATTTATGTTTATACAACTTTAGAGCATGTATTATGATATAAGATTGTTTTCTTGACTTCATATTAGTTTGAGAAGAACATATGTATTACCATTTTTGAGAATTTTTGACAATATTTTATATTTCAATCTTTTTGAATTTATTGTTCAAAAGTGATGTTTGTTGAACGTCAAAGGGTAATGTTTATTGAATGTCGAAGGGTGACGTTCATTGAACGTCGATGAGTGATATTTAGTAATGATTGGTAATGATTAGTAATGATTAGTAATGTTGATTGAACGATTGGCAAGAGGTAATTATTAAGTAAATGGCCGATTCGCCGTCGATAATTTGTAAATCGCCTTTTGAACACCACATTCATTATAATGAGAAAATTGCATGATTTTGAGAGATTACAGTTTAGCTCGAGTCTAGCTAAATCTTACCGAGAGATTGGGTATTTCATGGAAACTAGACAAAACTACCAATCTTCAACATTTTCAAATGATCATAACTTACTGAAATTTTGTCCAAATTGGGTATATGAGGTGTTTTTTGACATCCGCTCTCTTTGTAAATATCAAAAAACACCTCATATGCCCAATTTGGACAAATTCTGAATAATTTATAACCACTTGAAAATGCTAAAAATTGGTAGTTTTGTCAAGTTCAGTGAAGTAACCTATCTTTGCCTCTTTGGGTACAATTTAGCTCGACTCAAGCTAAAGTATTTTTAAATTGAGAGATTGGAAATCTCTCAAAATATTGAAAATGGTGTTTTTGGAATATTCTCCTTTAACCCCTAAACGTCCCTAGTGTCAAAAAACGACATTTTGGATGAAAGGCAGAAACTTTGAAGAGCCATAAGCCCATAACTTCTTCACCCAAACTCCGTTTTTGACGAAATCACTTGGGTTAGGTCAAAAATCAAGTCTAGTTTATGTGATAGAAATTGCAGACCCATAAAATAAAATATGAATAAATGGCATGGATTTTAGTGATGGCAGCTTTTGTTTTTGGGTTTTCAAACATTTGGCATGTTTTACCATTGCAAGCCGATTATGTGAAATCTAAAATATTTTTTCATGAATTTTTTTCATAGGTTTGATATTTAGATGCATCCCAACAACTTTGTAGTTGGAAGTTTTTTGATCTAGATAAATTTGGTATTGGCTTTGCAATGATGTTTCTACAATGAAAAAAGTGAAGAAATGGATGATTTTTGAAGAGCTAGATCTCCTTCATCCACCATTAGATTTTGACTTTATTTTCTGGGATGGATTCCGATTATAGTCTATTCTTAGTGGTAGAAATCTTGACCCAATCGAGGATATATTGAAGAAAAAGCATGGATTTGAGTGCGAGGGGTCTAGTTTTGGACTATTTTTCCTTTGTAAAAATTTTGGCAGTTTTCGCGACTACAAGGCTACTATTTGAGCCATGATTTTTTTTTGATGAATTTTTTTGGTACAAGAGTGTCTTTGAGATGAAGATGAACAACTTTCCAATTGCTGATTTTTTGATTGCAAATTTCATGTTGGTAGTATTTTCACTTCAAAGTGGAAATGATGGTATTTTGTAGCTTGTTTTGCGCACTAATATGTTATGATCTCGCAATCTATGAGGTCCCATGAGTCAAGTTTTGGTCCACATGATCTACTACAAGTCTATTGCAAGTTTGTACGGTTGAGATCTGAATAGCTTATCTTTATTTTCATCTATATCACTTTTTTTGAAAACGAGTTTTTGGCTAAAAATACCCCAAGGACGTTTAGGGGTTAAAGGCCGTTTAAGAAATATACCCTATTGAAGGCCGTTTAAGAAATATACCCTATTGAAGGCCGTTTAAGAAATATACCCTATTGAAGGCCGTTTAAGAAATATACCCTATTGAAGGCCGTTTAAGAAATATACCCTATTGAAGGCCGTTTAAGAAATATACCCTATTGAAGGCCGTTTAAGGAATATTGTTCTTCCTAGGCCCTTCAAAGGGTTGTCCTCTACCTTCAATGGCTGTTCAAAAAATGGATTGCCCTTTGTCGACTATCCAAAAAAGCTAAAAGTCAAAATTTGTCCACTCTTCAAAAATGTAGTACAACTCGCAAAGGGCAATATTTCTTTGATGGTCGTGTCCAAAACGGGTAGAATGTGTGATATTGGGGAAGATTAGGACATATTATAGAAAACGGTTCAAATTATGTAGGATGAGCGTAATATAGGTAAAACGTCTCCAAGACTATACGCCGGCCAAAATGAAACATTTAATGACAAATGAAATTACTTTATTCTGATGGAATTAAGGTTACTTGTAAATTTGCTTCAAAAACGTGGGCCAAAATGACACAATTAATGACCAAAAAAATTACTTTACTATGATGGAAGTAAACCTACTTGTACATTTTCTTCAAAAAAGTGTACTATGTGTAACTACGGTCAAAATGGCACAATTAATGACAAATGAAATTACATCTAATGGAACTAAGGTCACTTCTAAATTTGCTTCAAAAAGTGTAGTGAGTGTAGGGCCAAAAACCCCAAATAGGCACATTGAATGACAAATGAAATTATTTTTCTCTGATGGAATTAAGTCTACTTGTAAATTTGCTCCAAAAAATTGTAGCCAAAACGGCATGTTGAATGACAAATGAAACTATTTTACTCTATGGAATTAAGGTACCTTGTAAATTTGCTTTAGAAAAGTGTAGTGTGTGTAGGGCAAAAATGGCACATTGAATGTCAAATGTAATTAATTTACTCTGATAAAATTAACGGTATTTGTAAATTTTCTTCAAAAAAGTCTAGTGAGTGTAGGGCCAAAATGACACATTTAATGGCAAATCCAATTACTTCGATCACATGATATTAAATCTACTTGTAAATTTGTTTGCAAGAAGTGTACTGTGAGTACCGCCAAAATGGCACAATTAATGCCAAATTAAATAACTTTGATCTCATGGAACTAAGGTTACTTATTAATTTGCTTCAAAAAAATGTAGTAAGTGTGGGGCCAAAATGGCACATTGAATGACAAATGAAATTACTTTATTATGATGAAATTAAGGCTACTTATAAATTTGCTCAAAAAAGTGTAGTGTGTGTAGGGCCAAAATGGCACATTTAATGAGAAATGAAATTACTTTGATATGATGAAATTAAGCTTACTTGTAAATTTGCTACAAAAAAGTGTAGTGAGTGTAGGGTCAAAATGGCACATTGAATGACAAATGAAATTACTTTACTTTGATGATATTAAGGTAAGTTGTAATTTTGTTTCAAGAAAATGTAGTGATTGTAGGGCCAAAATGGTACATTTAGTGACAAATCAAATTTCTTTGATCTAATGAAATTAAGCCTACTTGTAAATTTCCTTCAAAAAAGTGTAGTGTGTGTAAGGCTAAAATTGCACATTTAATGACAAATGCAACTACTTCACTCATATGGAATTAAGGTAACTTGTAAATTTGCTTCAAAAAAGTGTAGTGTGTGTAGGACCAAAATGACACATTCAATGACAAATCAATTTACTTGGATCGCATGATATTAAACCTACTTATAAATCTGCTTCCAAAAAGTGTAGTAATGTAGGGCCAAATGGCACATTAAATGACAAATGAATTACTTTACTTCAATGAAATTAAGCCTAATTATAAATTTGCTTCAAAAAAGTGTATTGAGTGTAGGGCCAAAATGTCACATTTAATGACGAATGAAATTACTTCACTCTAATGGAATTAAAGGTACTTGCAAATTTGCTTCAAAAGAGTATAGTGTGTAGGGCCAAAATGACACATTTAATGACAAATCAATTTACTTGGATCGCATGATATTAAGCCTTGTGAACCGTTAAGACAATTCACACTTGCGGGAAACTATTCCCGCAAGGTTTAGTCTATTATATTTATATTTGATTTCCCTAATCCGGGCATTTTAGCTAAATCTCTCAATTCCCGGAAAATCCGTGGACTTGAATGGTGTTTTGCCTATATGCCCCGGCCTTGCCCTAATTTGAGCTAATTTGTTATATTTGTGTGGTGCTATTATATTTGTAGTGGGGTTTCGGCGTTTTTCAGAGGATATTCTATTGCAAGCCATTGCTTAAGTTTGCATTTTGACCATTCTAATAATTGTGAATTGTGAATTGTGAATTGGATATTCTTGATTGATTAGATTGAGTAGTAGAGTTCAAATGCTTGGATTAAGAGTTATACCCTATGGATGAAACTTGGACAGATGAAAACCGTCCAAGCCAAATAGATGAAAACTTTTCGAATCTTCATTCTCCCTGGATGAAGCAAGGGAGCTCTCTCTCTCTTCGTTTTCGAGAGCCGTTAGGTACTCTTGCGGTTTTGGGATCGAGGGTTCCGTGTATTTGATTGTATTTAGTGAGTTTGGATCTAGGGAAAAAATCCTAGATTGGTGGTTTGCTGAAGAAGCTCATGAGACTAGCGAGTTCGTTTTTGCCTTGGATTGGTGGAGATTATGTTGGGAAGGTGAATCTAGAGTCTAGAAGGAGCACAGAGGAGCTGCGGCGTTGGAGGCGCGGTTGACGAGCTTGAGTTGCGGATTGGTGAGGAAGTCGACGGCGAGGAGCGCCGGACCGAGAGCAAACAGAGGTCATCGGCAAACCCTCTCGACGGCGGGCGCTTGCCCCGCCGCCGGTTCAAGAAGGGCCGTTACTGATGAGCCCCCCGGTGCAGCAACAGGGCCGGCGGTCTACAGGTCAACCTCCTCGACGGCGGAGCAGCCAAAAATGGCTTGATTTGACTCAGATTTGATTTTGCTTGGGGTTGTGTGTGCATTGCTTATGGTTGGTGCTATTTTGTTGTTTGCTGGCTTTTATGTTGATTGCATTGTTTTGCTTAGTGTTTGAATGATTGCCTTGTCTTAGTGTATGTGATTGTCTCCTGGTCTTGTTATTTGTGTGTGAATTTTTCCCACAAAAAGGGTTAGCGCGGAAGCGTTGCCCAATTTTGGTAAGAAATTAGGATTAAATTTGAGGATTTGTGGGATGGATGCGGAAGCGCTGCCCAATTTCCATTAAATCACCTTAAGACACTATTGGATGATGGTTTTGTGAATCTAAGTTGCTCATGAAGGGTTACAAAGTAAATGCTATGCATTAAGTAGGTGGCACACATGATCATCGGTAGAAATCTCGGTGATTATGTAATAGGATTAGTGCTGCAGCAAATTATTCTGGAATATTTTGGAGGTTTTGGAGTGTCATTAAGTTCATTTCACCAACATTTTAAAGTCTTGGGTTCTTGGTGATCAATTTGAGGTATTTCGAACCTCTTAAGTTCATGTATGGTGAATTGGGGGTCTTCATTTACTGCTGGAGCTAATTGTGTTGAATGATGGTTAGTCTTAAGTGAATGTTCGTACTTCTTAAATTGTGTTGAATGATGGTTAGTCTTAACTAAATATGGACAGTCCATGGTCTACAATTAAAAACAATAGTTGCAAAATGATTTCTAGAATCTTGGTTATATGAAGATACTCTTCAAATATGTAGATTTCAAGGTCATAGATGGAGAGATCTCCCTATGTTTTAAAGTCCATAAATAAGCCCAAAGTCCATATTTAGTTAAATGATGCTTAAAATCCATTGCTTGGAATGTTACTATTTGGTTGCAACCCACCACCTCGGCCCAACATTGTGACCTTAAAACCGGTAATCGAGATTAGGACTCACAAGCGGGCAATGGTAAGCTTGGGGTATCCTTTTTTGGACACACTAATTAGGTTATTTTTATTGAAAGCTTCCAAAGTTTGTCTAATTTGTCCAGTTAAAAGACCCTAAAATGGAAAATACACTATCATGCACCTCAATGAACTAAAAGTATATATGCCTATAGAGTTTCTCTTAGATTTTTTATTTTTTTTTGGATCCTTTCATAGATGTGAGAAAAAGCGCTGAATTTTGGGATTTGCAGGCATTATAGTGCCCAATGAATTTTCTTTTTTAAAATTAAATTAATTGTTTTGTATCCTATACAAGAAGATGTAGGTCATATTCAAAAACTATATTTAAATAAAAATGGTTGATATTCCATTTGCTTGATTCTATGGATTTTAGGTTAGTGAAACACAACTTACTTTTTCAACTAAAAAATCAAATAAAATTACTTCAAAATATTTTTTTTAATTTTTAATTTTTTTTCTTGATACATTATAAGTATAGACAACTAAAACCACATCTAATGAAGTCTTATTGTATTACAGTTTAAAAATGAATATGTTTGACACACCGGTATAGAGTGCAATTGTTCATGAGACAACCTTTTTGGGTATGCCAAGCATACCATCACCCAAGCCTACTCATAAATGTGCTTCTAAAAAGTGTACTGTGTGTATGGCCAAAATGGCACCCAAGCCTACTTATAAATGTGCTTCCAAAAAGTGTACTGTGTGTAGGGCCAAAATGACACATTGAATGACAAATGAAATTACTTTGATCCCATTGAGTTAAGCTTACTTCTAAATTTGCTTCAAAAAGTGTAGTAATGTAGGGCTATAATGGCACATTAAATGACAAAAGAATAGCTTCACTATGATGGAATTAAGCCTACTTATTAAGTTGCTTCAAAAAAGTGTAGTGAGTGGAGGGCCAAAATTGCACATTTAATGACAAATGCAATTACTTCACTCTGATGAAATTAGAGTTACTTGTAAATTTGCCTCAAAAAAGTGTAGTGTGTGTAGGGCCAAAATGACACATTTAATGACAAATGAAATTACTACACTCTGATGGAATTAAGGTTATATGTAAATTTGCTTTAAAAAAGTGTAGTGTGTGTAGGGCCAAAATCGCACATTGAACGACAAATGAAATTAGTTTAATCTAATGGAATTAAGGCTACTTGTAAATTTGCTTCACTAAAGTGTAGTGTGTATAGGGCCAAAATGACACGTTTAATGACAAATGAAATTACTTCACTCTGATGAAATGAAAGTTACTTGTAAATTTGCTTTAAAAAAGTGTAGTGTGTGTAGGGCTAAAATCGCACATTGAACGACAAATGAAATTAGTTTAATCTAATGGAATTAAGGCTACTTGTAAATTTGCTTCACTAAAGTGTGGTGTGTATAGGGCCAAAATGACACGTTTAATGACAAATGAAATTACTTCACTATGATGAAATTAAGGCTACTTCAAAATTTGCTTCAAAAAAGTGTAGTGTGGAGGGCCAAAATGGGACATTTAATGAGATATGAAATTACTGTACTCTGATGGAATTTAGGATACTTGTAAATATGCTATAAAAAATTGTAGTGTGTGTACAATATACAACGTCGCGCACTCGCACAAGCATTATTTGGAATGAGTTTCATATAGATTCCAAGTTCTTGAGTTACCTTTATAAAAAAACAAATAATTATAAGAGACTACCAGTAAATGTACAAGTCTTTTACTAGTTTTCAAGTCTTGCAATAGCTTGTTATAGAACCATTTTGTATATCCACTTGGAATGATTTGAAGTAAGAGTCTCTTTTTCTACACAATCTATTACCTAATATCTATAAAGTATTTACTATCTTTACAAGACAAGAAAATACATTCAAGAAAATTTAACACAATTAATTCACATCATACTCATTTTGAGAAGAGTATTCACATCAATGAACATTTCAAGAATAGAAATCAAATTGTTCATATTTTGAAAAAAGTAGATACGTCACCCACCTTTTGACTAAAATATTTAAATGACACACCTTCTGAGAAAAGTTTTTGCATCACCCACCTCTCGAGAAAAGTATTTACATCACCCTTGTCTCGAGAGTTGATCTTCAATTTGTATAAAAATACTCTCATCTTCATTATAACCCTCTTCTACTTCATTATTCCAAGGAGCTTCTTGAAGAGTAGTGGACTTGGCAAGTTGAAGTTGTGTAACAATTTGCCATTTTTTAAAGGTGAGTAGAATGCACAAGTCTATGTTGGTCACACTTGAATACATAAATTGCTTTAAGATGGAGTAATCCAATTCCTCTTGTTTTCCTTTTTTTCGTTGGTACTTATATTTGTAGGGAATATGTATGCTTTTCATCTTTGTGCTTTTAGATTTTCAATGTGACGCCATCAAAATGCATTTCACTAAAAAGAAATCACACTAATGCATCTATTGACTATTGTTACTTATATTCATTTTCTTTTGCTTTAGCAAGTTATCACAAATTAGAGTTTTCAAGATTACTTCAATCCTTTGAAACTACCATACTATGTCTTTGATAAGTAATTTAGACTCAATCTATTAAATTTGAAGTAATGAGATCATATGCTACTTCTTTAACTCTAAAGATTCTGTAGAGGTACATATTGTGTTGTTTACATGGAATTAGTAGTAAAGGCAATGAAAAGCTTTACGTAATATTCACAATTAGTAACATATATGGCTATATAAGAAAACGTTTCTTAAGATTCATGATTTATTCTTAAAACTTGGAGCTTGGACTTATTACGTAAATCCGCACCATCGTACTCTAAGTACTCATGATGTTGCATTCCTTTTAGAAGATCAACATGGCACCAAGGAAAGTTAAAGGGCCTGAACAGAAAGAGGAGCATATGGCGGACCACCTCAAAAGTAGACCAAAGGTATGCCCGCGACCGGGATGTGAATCAACCAATGTCAGGTGGAGGTACTTCAACAATCGCAAGGTGAACCAACCTCGTTACGTTTGCGACACCTGCACGGAAATGTTCACTCTCGGTGGAATCACAAGAAAACCTTACATAACCTCAAAGAAGATTAATCAAGGAGTTGAAAAGACTAGGGCTGATGGCTACGGTGGAGTTGGAGGTGCGCAACGGATAAGTGGGAGGAAGCGAACGCAGCGCTCTCCGAATATAAACAGGCGGTCTCGCGCACAGAAGAAACGTAAAGCAGAGTCAAGCTCAGAAGACGATGAAGAAGACGAAGGAATGCCAGAGGGTAACCTAGAAGATGGAGACGACGAACCAGAGAATCCAGAGAGTGAAGAGGATGAAGATGAAGGTGACCAACTCGATGAAGAGGACGAAGGTGAAGAGGATGGAGGGGACGAAGGTGAAGAGGGTGGAGGTGGAGAGGATGAAGTCTATGAGCACGATGAGGATCGTGAGGTTGATGAAGATGGAAGTGGCAGGATGAGAGCGCGTCGAGCACCTGGGCCGTATAACAGGAGTGAGAAATATTCAGTAGAGTCAAGCTCAGAAGATGATGGGGTAGATGCGATGGAGTCGAGCTCAGAAGCTGAAGCCGACACACCAAGGAGTTCAGACGATGAAGAGCCTCCAGCTCACGAGCCTGACAATAAATACAACGAGCCTAGAGACGAGAATGGAGACCGAAGAGAAGAAGTTGACGAAGGTTGCGATGTCGAGTTTGTAGAAGGAGATGATATGTTCGTTTCTTGTTTGATGGAGGAACAGGCTCATGATGTACCAGAAGTCTTCGATGGTCCATCTGATTCGAATAGAGGAAGGGGTGCTAAGGATCGGGTGAGAACACGCACTGGAGGAGCTTTGAAGAAGAATGCTACCATTGATGATCCTGTAGATGTTGATGAGAAGGTGGATCCCCAGGACAAATATATGGTGTTGGATAAATTACGGCAACAGTATCACCAAGGTGTAGAAGTAAGTTCGGAGGTATACGATGGTGAACTATTCTCTGTCTGCTTCGAACCTCTTCGAGACAAGATCAAGGCCTACAGAGACCAGCAATCAACATTATCACATACTGTTGGAGGAAGGGATGTGGGAACACGCACGAAAGGAGGATTGAAAGAGAGAGCCATGAAACACTTGGATGACGCTCTTGATGCTGGTGAGAGGGCTTATTTCGAGGGATATTTCATGTTGCTGGATATGAAATGCAAGATGATAGTGTCCGAGAGAGAGCACGAAAACAGGAGGGAGATGAACGAGACGGAAATATTGTTTCGGAAGTTGAGAAAAGATCTCAAGGGAGTTATCAATGACTGGGCTGATACGAGGACCTTTACTAGTGACAAATTGGATCGTGCTAGTGCGCTTAAAGACGAATTCCTCAAGTCTGTTAGGAGTGCAGAGAGCTTCAAGGAGTATTTAAACTCAGATAATGTTTGTCACTCTGAGTTGGTGGAGATTGAGAAGAAAGCTAAAAAGATAGCCCAAGCGCTTTTGGATGTTTTGAGACGTATTGGTTGATCTTGGTAAGAACATCGTAATGATTTGATTTAGATATCTATTCAAATTTGGGAACTCGTATTGTTCTGTAAGGACCCATGTTTGTTTGAGTTTTGGAATTGAGAATTTAGATACATTGTTGTTGGAGTGTGTGATAGGAGGATTTGGTTTTGATTTTACACAACATTTATTGATATCTTGGTTAAATCTTGGCAATTTGAAATCCTCAATTCGTTGCATCGCCAATCTCTATGGGCAATATCATCTTCACTATTTTTGGAGTCAAAATTTTGAGATTTCCCAAATCAAGCTTTCGAGATTTTTGATATTCAACTTTTTTTTTTTTGTAATTAAATTTTAACATAAATATCATGTGCATAGATGCTTGATTTCTTGCATTGTAACAAATTAACAATTTGGGTGTGAGTATTTCTAGACGTACATACAAGATGCATATGAATGCAAGCAATCAATAAGACCATGACAAATTTTGGAAAATTTCTAGTGAGGTTATAATTAGAAGTAGGAATAGTCATTTTAGAATCGTCATTTGATAATAGTGAAATTTCATCTCATAATAGTAAATAGTAATGTGTTAAAATTCTACAAAAATTTAACATTGACCTAATAGTGAACTATTGTAGGATGCTCACAGGACATTGCCATGCTCATACAAACAATTTTCTATATATATGGGTCCAATACTTTGAATTTCAATACTTTGAATTTTCTTATCTTGAGACCCTCTGCCTCGAAGCTCACACAACATTGCCACGCTCATACAAATAATTAAAATTGAATATCTATGGGGCCAATACTTTGAATTTCAATATCTTGAGATCCTCGGTCCAACTTGATTCTCGATTTGCTCCCACCCCTACCTGCATCCCTACCAATTTTTGTAGGGCCAATACTTTGAAATTCAATATCTTGGAATCCTTTAACTCGATTTGCCGATTCGCCCGTATGCACGTCCCCCACCTGCCCCCCAATTTTTATAGGGCCATTTCTTTGAAATTCAATATCTTGTAATCCTGTAACTCGATTTGCCAAAATACCCAGCACCCCTATGTAAAATAATCACCGACAGTAATCACCCCTACCAAACTACCCGATTCCATTAAAAACACATGCATCACTAGGGATAAAATAATTTATTTTAATCTCATTAAAAACACATGCATCACTAGGAACAAGTCACTAGAGACGTCAATTTTAACACCATTGTTTACCCACATCATCACCAGTAGTCTTTCAAGTAAACCCACATCATCAATATTTAAATGATTGTGGTGTTGCATTCCATAAATTCAGTAAATTAAGATGGCACGAAATAAAGAGCCGGAGCAAAAGAGGAGCAAATGGCCGACCATCCCAAAGGGTTACCAAAAGTCTGCTTTGGGGATGTGAGTCAACAAATGTCAAAGGAGCAAATGGCCGACCATCCCAAAGGGTTACCAAAAGTCTGCTATGGGGATGTGAGTCAACAAATGTCAAAGTGGAGGTATTTCAACAATCGCAAGTTAAGGTAGACAACCCTAAAAGCGTTACCCCCCCAGAAGGGATAGCAGATTTTGGCCCAAAACCGCTCTCAGACAGCCTTAATTTCGAAATTGCAGGAGGTGTCAGCAAAAATTAATCGTGCGAGGGGTGATTTAATGGTCCACTTGGCGCCATTATGGGTCACTACTAATTTCAAATTCCATGGTATGTGATATTTTAAAAAGTGTACATGGTGGAGCAAACATGGGCGATATATTTATCACTTATGCCAATGTTAGCATGGCAACCCAAAGTCAAAAGCAAGGCATTTCAGATCACAGCCGCCTCACAGGATATCATTCTATTCATGGCCATTTAAAATTCCGGGTGTGTCAAAAATACAAATCATGTGTGGCACACAAACTTATTCTCCCAAACATATTTAGGATGCAATTGAAGCTGAAATGTTCTGTGCCTTGCTTCGAGCTCACAGCTGATAAGAGTGATAGGAGAGAATTACAGTAAGGATTGCATCCAAACTGCGACTTTAGAATATTGTGATTTCAGCTCATGAACTCCAGAAGCATGCTTCAGAACTCATTACTAAGTGATAAATTTACATGTATTTTGCAGGTGCGAGCATCAAGCAACACTATGTCTGCTGTGGACTTGGGAGGTGATGAGGAATTCAACTACTCAGACGAAGAAGACCACCGGGATTCTGAAGATGGAGCCGATAGCCGACAGGAGCGGCAGTCCAGTAGCAGTGATGAGGAGGCCGGCCGTCCAGGCACGCAGCGCGAGGACTATGCGCCTTTGGAGCTTGCTCAGCGCCGAAGGAGCCGGCCAAGCTATAGTTGGCGCAGGGAGCAACGTCGTGGAAGATTAGCCCGCGGAGGTGTGCAGAATGAAGTGTCGGGCGCAGCTACTGTCCACTCGAATAGTCAACGTCACCGCTCCAGCCGATTGCAGGGAATCGGGAATGCGGCTTACTGGCAGCGCGGTGGCAGTGTGGCCACCGTTGCTGGCATTAATCTCTTCACTAATCGGGTTGCTGGTCATGCACAATTGAGGCACCTCCCGGAACCTGCAGGAACTCCACCAAACTCTCAACAGCGCAACTCCCCCCACGTCCCACGAGTTAGAAGACAGAGAATTCGAAAAAACGGTAATTGGAGTGACGATCAATTGCACAAGGCATTGGCAGCTGTAGACGATGGACAGAGCATGAAGAATGCAGCAGAAGACCAGGGCATACCTTACACTACATTCCGTGGCTGGTGCTTCGGTTTAACTCGGAGTCGAAAGAGAGGAGTGAAGGCAGTGCTTACTCCAGAGGAGGAGTCCCTGATTGTTGATTTCTTGATCAAAATGTGCGACCGTGGATATGGGCTATCCCCTAGCGCATTGAGAATGAAGGTTTATGAGATAACGAAGAATAGGTGGACACCCTTCAAGGATGGAATTCCGGGTGGCGGGTGGATGCGTTGGTTCAAGCGCCGCCACCCTGAATTGACAATCAGGGCTTCGCAAGGACTTGAGAGCGCCCGGGCGAAAGCGTTATGCCCGGAAAATGTCAAATCACTCTACGACAATTTGGAGGAGCTCTACAACTTACACCATTATCCGCCCGAGCGCATCTGAAACTGTGATGAGTCCGGCGCCCAGGCAGGTAATGTGCAATCTTACACATAGAATGCAAGATTCAGTCTAACATGCTAGAGCAAACTAGAGAAATGAATAAGAACAAACTTCAATTGCTGTAAACAGCTGCTGCAGGCACCGGCTGCAACGAGAAGGGAGTAAACAGGATGGCATGCGATTCATCTGTTGAGCAACTTTAGTGTAGATATGTCTACATATCAATGTCAATGTTGCTATATATAATTGGAACAGAGTGCCAATGGAGCTAGCGAGCACGGAGGTAGCAATGCAATGGTATGGTTAGGAGAGAGATGATTGTAAAGACTGAGGGTGCGCGGATACTTATACTCGCTAGCATTCGAGCAAGCACTAGCACAGAAGGCCGTGCAGTGGGCTGGGGTGGTTAACGTTAACAAGACGTTGTTATGCACATTCTAAGTGCAGTGCAGCGCCTGACTGCTTTGCTGATCAAAGCGTAGAGCTCACGTAAGAAGGTCCTTGGACAGCATGATCCATCGCATGCAAGATTCAGTCTAACATCTCATACTTCGAAGCTCCTGTGTACATTCAAAGCCTACTAGAATTTGATCTAATAATGCTGTTATCTTGGGATTGGATTAGAAACTTACCTGATCATAATGGCTGCAGGGAAGAATGGTGGCGGGATGGTTATCGCACGCACAGGAGCTCGCCGCGTTCAAAGCGTCGTCCCTAATCAGAGAGAATGGTTATCAGTCTTAGCTTGCGTAAACGCTGCAGGCAAGGCGATACCATCATTTTACATATTCCGGGGCCGCAGATTTAGACAAAACTACATTCAACTCTGTGAACCCGGTGCAACAATGGCAATGCAACAGAGAGCCTGGATGACCACATACCTTTTCTCTGCGTGGATCTCCCATTTTATTGCGTCTATCCAACAAACGTATGGCATTTCTTCCACGCAGCGACACCTGCTCATCCTAGATGGTCACAATAGCCATTGCACGTTAGAAGTTGTAAGGGCAGCGAAGAATGTAGGACTCGACCTCCTTACTCTACCATCTCACACCTCACATGTTTTGCAGCCGCTTGATGTAGCCGTGTTTAAGCCATTTAAACAATTCTTTCGGGAGTACCGTGACTTCTGGATGTCTCGCAATGTAAATCAGCCTGCAGGGAAGGAAACGCTGGCTCATTGGGTATCACTGTCTCTCCGAAAGGCGCTCTCTGAATCAAACATACAAGCTGGTTTTAAGGGAGCAGGCATCTACCCTCTTAATCCTCATGCTATTGATCGTTATCTTGGCCCTTCAGAAACATTTGCAGTCAAGGAAGGACGGGACACTCAACAATCAAACCTGCAATGTGACGCCGGCAACACACACTGCGATGAGGAGAGAATCGCACCAGTTACCGAACTACTGCAATCCGCTGCAGAGGAGGGGGGCACTGAGGCCGACAGTGAAGAGGAGGAGGTTACGAGGGGCGAACCTGGAGGAGATGATCATCGCGACCTGGAGGCGGACCTGCAGCGTTCACCCGACAGTGAAACATCGCATTTTTTCGTTACCATTGATCAGTCTGACCCGACAGACTCTAAAATTGGTGGCCTCGACCCCGACGTCACAGAACCTGACTCCATTACGCGGTTTCTCCAGCTTCCCACTTTCATGCCCAGAGCGAGCTCCAGACGTAGAGACCCAATAGTGGACTTTGCGAAGTCCATCATTCTCACCTCAAACGCCTACAAGGAAGCAGAAATGGGCGTTAGAACAAGACGAGAGGAGGCAGCGGTAGAAAAAAACAGACAGCGGATAGAGAGAGAGGAGTCCAGAAAAAAGAAGGCCGCCAAGAGAGAAGAACACAATGCTCGAAGAGCCGCCGAGAGAGAGGAGACTAATCGTCTCAAGGAACAACGTGTAGCCGAGAAGGCCGCAGCGCAAGCTGCGAAAGCCGCAGAGAAGGAGGCCTCTGTCCAAGCAAAGGCAGCGAAGGCTTATGAAGCCGCCATCGCCAAGGCCTCGCGTGCAGCAACTCGGGGGCGCGGAGGTCAACAGGCAACGGAGCGCGTCGCGCATCGCGGGCGCCGGAGAGCGTCGAAGGGCATCAAAGACACGAAGAAGCGTTTGGCGCAGAGGCGCCCGACGCCTCCCATTTCCACCTTCCTCCTCCGCAATTTGGAGGATACGTGCAGCCGGTGCTCCCAAATGCTTCCTCACACCCTGCAGGTGCATCACAAGTTCCACCGCACTTCTTCTATCAGTCGTCCTCCACCCTTCCCCCTCTATCGCAATTTGATGCCCGCCCATACTCTACGGTGCCCACTGCACAATTTTCACAAGCACAATTTCCTGTATCTGCAATCCCTTCACGAGCACAACACCCGTGGTCGATATTCTCACAAGGCGAAGGTGGGAGGGAGGCAGAGATCTAAAGCGTTCGAAACATAAAACCGCGAAGCATGAATTCTCAGCAACTACAGCATGGAGCACAACGTAAGCTTACGTGACCGTTGCGAAGACCAGGGACGAAGGCAAGGAACTGGCGCGCGGGAGCGAGTATGAATGCGCGCGGGAAGCGAGGAAGCGAATGGCGGGTTCGCAGGTGGCAATTGGCTGGTCAACCCTGTCGTCAATCTGGGCTGCTCTGATCTCCTAAAACTGGATGTGATACCCTCGTTTCTTCTTGGGTCGCTCTTTGATCTTCCACATCAGATCGTACCAATTTGGCTCCATCTTAGTTGCCAGCCCTAACATTTTGAAATCCTGCCTGAACTCCTTGTGCTCGGCGGCACAGTATCTCTTCAATCTATTGAATGATTTTGTCTACGTTTCCTTCCTCCGTCTGCACTGGAGTTCATCCTTATTGAACACACTTCTCGATATCATCTCCCACTTGTCTTTACGCTCGGAAAGTTGGCCATACTCTTTCTCCCCATTCAAAAGTGCCTCCAGAAGTTGCTGAGTTTGCTCGTCAGTCCAATTGGAGCGACCCTCCTGGGCCCTGGTCGTCCCTTGTGCTCCGTCATCGTGCCACTGCATTCTCGCTGAAAATGCTACTCGGAGAAATATCCGAGGTCCTCGCAAACGAAACTCTGAAATGTATTGCATCGAGAAGAAGAAGACGTGAGAGATGCGTTAAAGCCTCAGTGAAATTGATGATGAGCCATGAACCAGACCACTACTCTGTTGATGTGATGACGCTTTTGCGTCAACCACCAGTCACTTTTCAATAACTTGTTTTAGGGTTTTGCGTTCACCATGATTTTTATCATTGTTCCCCAGTGAACTCATTATGCGAGCTCCCAGATTACTTTTCTGGATATTCCCATGACCTCCTTCACAGTTCTGTGCTATCACTAAAAACCGCCATTCCTCGATCAAGAATGGGTAAAAGATTACTAAGCACTTCAGGATTTTTTATAAAATTGAGGAATTAAAATTACGTTATGGGGATTTTTGCAAACATCATGAAATTCTATTTCAAATATATTCAAAAGAATTTCCCTATTTTATTGCTGCCAAATTTAGGTCAGATTGCCTAAAGTAACGCTTTTAGGGCTGTCTACCTTATATGAACCTTGTTAGCAATGCAAGGAATGCACGAAAGTGTACACTCTTGGTGGAATCGGAACAGGATCTTACATAACTCTTACAGAACTAAGATCGCTATGGGGATTGTTTTTGTAACTTTTCGAGGTGGCCTTGTAAAATCCGTTAACTTTTTGATTATATATAAAAAAAATTAAATTTAACTTTTCAATTTGTTGCACACACTCACCTTGTACTATAAGGACATCCAATAAAAATCTTAGTCAAAAATATCAATTTTATCTCAAAAACCTAGGCTACCTAATATTGCAAAAGATTGATTTAGATTTTAAGGATAGTTAGGGGTTAAGGATCGTGGGATTTTTTATTATCTTTTTACTAGCGTGGTACCCGTTGTTCCGAGTTCCGACGGGCGATGATGATCAATATTCAATATACGGTACAGAAGCGTAGATTGAAGATACGGTACTGCTTCTAAGACCAACTCTCGTCAGTGTCATGAATGCGTGCAATTCTTATATAGGTCAAAGTAATGCTTCCTTGTATGGTCCCCGTCCTCCCGGCGGGGAGCTCTTTATATGGTATTTTTAAAAAAGTATCTAGTGTCTAGCTACCATTTCCTATTATTTTTTATATATGCCTATTTCTTCTCTTCTTCGTTTTTGTAATTTATTTCATATACATACATAATTCAAAAAACACAAAAGAAGGTAGGTAGGTTGATAAATTTGTAGTTTTTTAGCTTCGTATGTTGGTAGGTTGGTATATTAGTAGGTTGGTATATTAGTAGGTTGGTACAGTGGTGGGTAGGAAGGATTGCCAAACGACGGACCAAATTCTGTTTTATATATAACTAGTATGATTCCCGTTGTCCCGACGGGAATGGTCTTTACATGGTAAGTTTAAAAAAGCATCCCGTGTTTACCATTTCCTCAAACTGTTTTTTTTTCTCCCTTTTTTTCTCTCTTTATTCATATATTTTTAATACCTAAAAGAAGGTAGGTAGGTTGGTAAGTTCGTAGGTTGGTAAGTTTGTAGGTTGGTAGGTTGGTACATTGGTGGGTAGGAAGAATTGCCGAACATTATTTTATTATAGAAGTAGATTACACACGAACAATGTACCCGTCATCTCGACGGAAAAGCTCTTTATATGGTACTTTTATAAAATTATTACGTGTCTACAAGTTCCTCATATTATGTTTATCATTTCTATATATATATATATAAATATATATATCTGTTTTTTTTTTTACTTTTTTTAAAACATAATCCAATATTGGAACAACAGGTAGGTAGGTTGGTAATTTATAGGTTGGTAGGTAGGTAGGTTGGTGGGTAAGAAGGATTGCCGTACAGTATTTTATCATAGAATACTAGAAGTAGATAACAAAGTTGTTCTGAAGTGACTTTTGGTAGTCTTCAATACATTGTTTAATTATGAATGTTGTCAATTTACTTCTTTATTACCTTCTGGTAATCTTTATTTTGAGAACAAGTCCTAACCCGTGTCCTCCGGACACGGACATCAAAAAGGTAAGATCGAACTTTATGAAAACATGTAAAAATCCAGACCTAGGTATAAAGAATAATTATACCCTATTGAGAATCCTCCAACTACGTATTTCTTTTTATACCTGAGTTTAAATTTTTAGTTTTTTACGTGTTTAAAAAAAATAAATTTGATCATTCGGCCCTTTTTGATGTCCTAGTTCGAAGGATATAGGTTAGGACTTCTATATACCTATGTCCTTTAGACAAAAAATAAAATAAAAATAGTATTCAATTAATTGGTGAGTAAGTTCCCCTCGTCCCATGGGTAAGCACTTCATTTGGTGCTCTTCAAAAACTACACCCTATCCTCGGTTCCCTCGTAAATGGTCTTCCTACTTTTTAAGATTTATACCATGTCCTACGTTCCCTTTTTCTAGGTTACCCATGCTTTGGCCCGTTCCCCGGTCTCATCATTTCTTTTGTGTTTCAACAACTTTCCTTTTTGGTTTCCGTCATTTGTTCCTAGTTTCCATCATTTGTATGTAGTTCCCATCATTCGTTCTTGGTTCTCATTATTTGTTAGTAGTTCTCATCCTCCTTTCGTAATTCTTATCCTTTAATCTCGATTCCTGGTTCCCCTCCGATGTTCCCTTGATCTCCCCTCAAGTGACTCTTTCTTTGCTCCCATTTTTATGTTCCATATTCCTTGTCTCTTTAACTCCTTGTATTTTTATTATTGGGATCTAATAAACTCTTAATAACAACCACATACCATTTAGAGAACTCTTCAAAATCTTTAGAGCAGTTACTCTTCATGTTGTGTATACATGACCAACTGATAATGGCCATGACCATGCATGTCTTTGATTAATTTCTCCCCCTCATCCCGATGGATGAGCTTTTTATTTGGTGCTCCTCAAGAATTGACCCCCATCCTTGATTCTCTCATTGATTGTATCTCCTTGCTTTATAAGAATTTTATGATATCCTTCATTCCATGGATCCCTACTTCTCAGCTGTCCTCTGTTCTATTCTGGTTCCCCATTCTCTTTTTCTTTACTAATCACTCCCAACCTCTAATTTCCCATTCGTGGTTTCCATCCTTTGTTCCCGATTCCGACTCCCCCATCCGGCCATCCCCCAATTTCCCTTCTTGGTTTCATCATTTGTTCCCAATTTCCATAATTTGTTCCCAGTTCCTATCATACATTAACATGTGGTTCTCATTATTTGTTTTTGTTCCCATTCTCTGTGCCCAATTCCTAGTTCTTGTTCCATGTTCCCTTGATCTCCTCTTTACTCCTTACTTTGCTCCATTTTACATGTTCCACATTCCTTGTCCCTTCGACTCTTGTTATGTTAATGAGATTTAATAAATTCTTAATAACAATCAATTACCACCTACGGAAATCCTTCAAAATCTTTAAAACTCTTCATACCGTGTATACTCTCATGGGCAAACCACCCTACTACCTGGAAGGATCACCAAGGGCAAACAGAGAAAACCGGCTGCATCAGGTCGGGCAACCTGCAAAGGATCGCTAGCAGGTAATCGTGTCTTTTTATATATAGAGATATTAGTGATTACCTTGATCTTCTTGTAGAACTTTTGAGTTGTTTAGCAACAAATTCTACAAGTAGTGGACGTCTAATTCTAATATTAGGAAAAAGAATTAAGGAAATAATAACAAACATAAATTGTAAGATAAACTACTTCTATGATAAAATATTGTACGGCGTTCCTTCCGACCCACCAATGTACCAACCTACCAAGATACAAACCTACCAACCTACGAACTTACCAACCTACCTACATTTTTTTCTGTTCTTTGGCTTATGTATTAAAATATATATAAAAGAAAGAAAGAAAGAAGAAGATGGTTTGAGGAAATGGTAGACACGGGATACTACTCAAAAGGTACCTTGAAAAGACATTTCCCGTCGGGACGACGGGGACCTTACTAGTATCAAATAATTAAAATCTATGTGGGTGTTTTGGATTTTACTTGTGGGTCATGCTATGGGTTTTCATAAAGTTCTTGATTGTTTTATTTTTTCCTTCAATAGAAGAGGAACACAACATACTAATCTAAAATAGAAAGCTGATAATATATTTATATTTTGGGTATTACTTGCTTGTTGACATTGCCATGCCCACTTACATACTTTTACCATATCTTTCTTGTTTTTCTCCTAAATTCAAAATTAGGTTATTCTTCTAATTTATCATGATTTGGGGCCATAATTACTTGGTAATTCATTACCTTGGGATCCATTGGCCTAATTCAAGATTTATGTTGTTCAAGCACCCCTACAAAAAAATTGACTCTAATGACATCTCATACGTTCTGATCCGAGTGGCAGTTTGCAAAGTCCCCATCCGATTGGCAGTTTGCAAAATCAAGATGTTACTTGCAAAACAAAACAAACTATCTCGCCTATATAATACATTTTAAAACTCATGGTTGTTTAAATATAAGCCTAAACATTTAATAATTTAACCCCTAAACCACGAAGGCCTTCGATTAGGAGATTTGCAATTTTGGGCAGGCGAAATGAAGATCTTGAAAGTAATATTTTTGCATAAGATTTTTACTCAATGACATTCCCTAGTATGCTACAAGGTGTATGTGGGAAAATTTGCAAAGTCAAACTCCACCTTTGGAGTTTATAATTGCAAATTTTAGTTTTCAGCCTTGGGGCACGTAGAAAAAACTTTTTATTTTACCTTTTTTTTTAGATTTAAAAAAAAAAACCTTTTCTTGATTGATTTTGCACTTAGGTTTCCAAGTGACCCAAGTTGAAACTTTTACCAATCCTACAAGGGCACCCTTCGAAAATTACAAGAGCTAGATTCAAAGTTCTACGTGATATTATAATATTTTCTTTCAAAACTTGCCAAAATTTAGGATTTTAAATTTTTTTGAATTTCTTTTGTCTTCAAATTCAAAAACTCAAGAAGGTATATACTCGCCATTCATTTTCCCCTAAACCATATACAAGAAACATGGTGCATGTTTTACCAAATCCATTATTTCTACCTTCTTCTAGTAAATAAATTGCATGAAGGTTCAAAAAGCAAAATGAGTGTCTAAAATTTTGCATGGGCATGCTCAACTTAGTTACATACATGGAAAATTATATAAGCTAGATGTTTAAGGAAATAAGCATCAAGTTTTCCTTTGCACAAAGAGGACTATGTTTGAGAAAGCTATGAAACACTTAGATAACGCTCTTGATGAAACCAGGAGGACTCATTTCTAGGAATATTTCATGTTATTGGATATGAAATGCAAGGAATTAGTGTCCAAGAGAGAGAACAAAAACGAGAGGCAGATGTACAATACGGAGATATCGTTTCAGGAGTTGAGAAACAATTTCAAGGGAGTTATCAATGACTCGGCTGATACGAGCACCTTCTCTCGGGACAAATTGGATCGTACTAGTGCGCTTGAAGGCGAACTCATCAGGGCTGTTGGAACTGCACAGAGCTTCCAGGAGTATTTGAACTCAGATAGTGTTCGTCCCTCTGAGGTGGTGGAGATTGTGAAGAAAGCTAGAAAGATAACTCAAGCGCTTTATGATGTTCTCAGATGTATTGGTTGATCTTGCCTGGTAAAACCATGATGATTTAATTTAGAATTTGTAGTGAGAACTATTGAATTTGAGAGTGTGGCTGTGCACCCGCACATGTTTGTTAGGAGCTTGATTTGAAAATTTAAATTCATTCTTGCTAAAGTGTGTGATAGGAGGATTTGGTTTTGATTATGCCCAACATATATGATATCTTGGTTAAATCTTGGCAATTTCTAATTCTCAATTTGTATGCATCTCCAATCCGTAAGAAATATTATCTTCATGTTTTTTGGAGTCAAAATTTTGAGGTTTCCCAAATCAAGCTTTTGAGATTTTCCATTTTCAATATTATTCTTTTGTTTTTTTGTGTGATTGTATTGTAACATAGATACTTTAGTGAATAGATTCTTGCAATGTAGCGGTTTTTAAGTTGTGCACAAGTAATTGCAGCCAAACATATAAGATGTGAATGCAAGCAATCAATAGGACCAACACAAAACCTTGGAAGAATTCTAGTAAGGTAATATTAAGAATTAGGACTTCCAAAATCGTCATAATACTTAGTCATAATACTTAGACCAAGTCAACTTATCCTATTAAAATTTTACAAAAATGTTACAAAATGTTTAAAGTAACCTAATAGTGAATTTGTGTAGCACGCTTACATGCCGTTGCCACGCTCATACAAATAATTTCCAACATCTATGAGGTCAATACTTAAGAATTCAATATCTTTTGATCCTTCAACTTGATTGCCAATTGCCAATTTATTTTTATATATTTAAATAAAAGGCCAATGTCTTGGAACCTTGTGACTCGCTTTGTCTCGCAGGCTGCCGAAGCAAATATTTTGAATTTCAATATTCAATATCTTGGAACATGCTGATTCGATTTGCCAATTTTGTCAGTTTGCCCGCACCCCCTACGCCAATTTAACTGCATGCCAAAAATACTGCTTCCAACGACACCTCACCTCATGCACCTCGATTCAATCGGTAGTGGCTGCCACATCCAACGAGCTCTGCCCTAAAATCCTAAATCACAAGGTCACCCAGGAACAAAAGTAGAAAAAGTGCCTCCATCAAAATAATAGATGACATGCTCTTTAAGGTAAAAAGTACCTTGTTGAAATCTTTCATGACCTCTCTCAGAGAATTAATTCAAAGGTTTCTAAGTTTCTTCACCTTTTTCACCCCCAAGGAATAATAGATAGTTAAACACTTGATTTTGGATAGAATTATACTTGATACTCTAGAACCTTCCTAATTTCCCAAACAACCCATCCATTAACATTAGTCCTTCAGCATTCAGATTGAGTTTAAATTATGCCACATGCTCTGGTGTTTTTGTGTAACACACCCAATACCAAATGATGCGGTAAAGTTGCACATCGATATACAACGCCATGCATGCATCTGCATGATCCACGCATACTTTACAACTACACCATCATAACGAAGTCTTCGAATCAATGAATGAATCCCCAGGCAAATTCGCCTCACTGGCATCCAATTTTGACTGAATTGATGGGCCCCGTGGGGGCAGTCCAAAAACTGAGGTAGGCCGGTGAGTGTACCCAGCGCACGGTATTCTTTAGTAAAAGGCGAAGGAACAGTTCGCTCTGTGTTGAGCATCCGGCTGCACATCGAGCTGAAGCAAGAGTGCCGACTCTTAAACGAATCAGTGGTATGCAAGACATGCAATATGTATGGGATAAGATAATTATATTAGTTCATATCCACTCTGAAGCAATCATCGAGTTCATTCAGCTTTCATGAGGAGGCCGATATCGACGCCTGTAAATCTGTAAATTTGATGTCTGTCTCGCAATGTTAACGTTCCATTTATGCAGGAGTTACACAATCCATGACAGTGCTATGTGGGGTTGGATTATGCATGCCACACACTCAGAACGACAAGAAATATCTAGCGCTCCGTTCACAAAGGTGTGATTCCGGTTTCGTGATCAGTTAGACTTAGTAAAACTGATGAATCTTCACGTACGTCTCCTGTACAACTCCTCACTGGAACAAGTCCTGTGCACTAGACATAGAATCACTATCCTTGTCGGTGACTCGGTGTACGAATAGTGAGCTTGATGTAAGTTACCGATAGAGCTGCAACTAATCCTTCTACTTGAATCTGTAACCAGAAGCCGGGGTTTACTCTTTCCGGCAGTAATAAGATACTGCTGATTGCTCTAAGTATTATCTTCAGTGACATTGCAATTGTCATAGTATGAGAACAGTAATACATGAAGGCTATCAATTACAAGGGTCAGATTTGGGGTTCTTTGAGCTTATCCAATACCGTTAGAAATGGTGTTGTTAGCTGATTATAACTGAAGTAGGTGGCGGGCCTTCTGGCACGACTATACTTGAACATGATCTGTTCTACAGTGCGTACATCTGATCTGTGTATTCATAGTTTCATACATACATGGACAAGAACCCCGACCCGGACGATGAGCCAAGGCCCTCCACCGTGAGCGCGATTGCCGCGGTCGCCTGCTTGCTGGGCGAGCTGCTAGATGAACGTCCCGTCTGGCCATTCCAGCGTGCGGTGATGGACGGAGGGCGTTTTGACGGGTTTATTGGGCTTCATGGTTGCGTTTCTGTGAATGCTGCTTTGAAGCCTTCCATTTCGAAGCAGATTCTTAGGAAATCACTTTCAAAAATTACATTAGTTCACAGGAGCTTTCCTTCACTCAATGAATGTTTTCTAACGCCAGGCAGTGCTTTCCATAATAAACCGTAATCATACCTCGATCTCATTGTTCATGTTGCTTGCCGTAGGAATGGGTTTGTTCAATTACAACCAGAATGCCAAACATGAAATGCGGCACTTCATTCCTCCGCAATCTCTGTACCTTCTGATGTGCTAAAGTTGTATGAATTCAGCACATGTTGAATTTGCGTCATATTCTTCAGTTGTTGAAGCACTTTCTTGTTCCATACACAATGCTTTACATCTCTTTGACCCGCAAAGAAATCAAAACCTTGTAACCATGGTGAAGTGCAATATCTACTAGGCGGTGTACTTTAAATCGAGAGTTCTCACATCCACCCAGGCGAAGAGCGTCCAATGGAGTATGACAGAAGAGATGGGCCCCGTGGGGGTTATCTAGAAAATGAGGTATGCCGGTGAGTATGTTCTGCGCACGGTATTCTTTAGTAAAAGGAGACTCATATGCATGAACTTTTAAAGAACTTGATAGTTACTAATTTAACACGTAATTCGTTATAATGGGAATATTCAGATTATCAAATTGATGACAATTGAGCTCAAGTTGAGTCAAATGTACTGTGTGGGTACATTTAGCTCGACTCGAGCTAAACCCACATTTCTCAAAATCAGTGAATACTACCCTTATAACGAACTACGTTTTCCATCCTTTCAGCGGCTGGAACCAAAGCCTACAAGTCTCATGTTTAACGTACGTTTAATATTTAGACGAGTTATTTGTTCCATAGTTATGCCATAAGGGCTTGATTCTCATATGCCATACACTCAAGAGTGACAAGGAGAAATATCTCGGCCTCGACGACGGCGAAGAAGACTCAGCTTAATTCTCCATAGCTCTACCATCACGTCTGTCATTGGTGTGGCAACTTCTCAATGGAATCAACACTCAAAGCTTGATGGAGCGGCAATGCGATGCTTCACCGCACAAGTGTAAATTATAATATTCATGAATATTCGAGCAGGGGGACGACTGGCAATGGTTCGTGGACACTCTCCTAAGGTCATTGGCTCATTGCCCGCGTGAGAACAGTTCCCCGTCGGGCATGTGATCTTCAAAAGTGTGTCACGGAGCTGGAAAGACTAAGATCATTGGATGATCCCTTGGTGTTGTGTACTGAGAGTAATGTGATAAGAATCTAATTTGTTAGGTGACCTTCTTATAGTAACATAATCTATCATGTCTTTGTGATAGTGCAAATGGTGTAAATTGTTTTAGTACGACTAAGAGAATATTTATGTTTATAAAGCATAAGAGCATCTATTATGTTATAAGATTGCTTTTAGGACTTCATATTGGTTTGAGGAGAAATTATAGTGGTGAAGTGAATCATCAATTTTTATCACTTGATAAGGTGTGTGATGTTACAAGTAATTGAACTCAATTCTCTTAATGACTGATTAATCCCTTGTCTACATGGCACATGGATCCCCAATTCCGTTAAAATGGCATTATTCCGGTAAAATGGCACACCTCAACTTTCTGAACTGCAGTTCAAAAACCATGTGATATAACAGAATTTTAAGGTAATATTAGGGAAAATGAGTGACAATGTATATAAAGAAGTGATATTACAAAAACAATTGTGATATTACAGAATACACCATTTTGTATGAGCATAAATGTAAGATCTAGTGTGACAAAATGGCACATGGCATAGTGCCATTTTAAGTTTTTAACGGAATTGGGGTTATGGTGAAGTGATTTAGAAAGTTACAATTGTTGTAAATTGCAATTAATAACAATTTTGGGGATTTTTGACAATATTTGACCTTTTCAATCCTTTTGAATGGCTATCAAAGTGTGATGCTTATTAAATGTCGTAGGTAATGTTTGGTAATATTTATTGAACGGCTGTCAAGCGGCAATGATCACTAGATGGTCGTTGATAATTTGTAAACAACCTTTTGGAAATATTGTCTTTTAAAGTCCATTTAAAAAAATATTGCCCATTTTAAGCCGTTTAAGCAATATTGTCGTCCAAAGGGCCTTTGAACGTTTTGTGCTCTAGTTTCGAACGGTCATTCACAAAATATTGCTCTTGGACGAAAATTCAATAAGATTAAAAAGTAAAAAAATTGCCAAAAATGTTTAAGAATGTAGTGCAACAAGCAAAGGGTAATATTGCTTTGACGGCTAGCAAAATGGTAATTGTAATTTGAGAGAATTTATAGAATAAAATTCATATTAAGAGGATATGCGTGATATTAGTAAAATGTCTCTAAAAATCCATGCAAGCCAAAATGACATTTAATGACAAATGTAATAACTTCACTCTAAAGATATCAAGGTTGCTTGTAAATTTGCTTCAAAAAGTGAAGTGTGTGTATTATATACAACGTTACACAAGCATAATTTGCAATAAGTTTCCTATAAAGGTTTTCTTAAGTAACCTGTATAATGCAAATATGTAAGACCAGCAATAAATGTATAAGTCTTTTCATAATTTTTAATTCTTGGAAATTTAAAATAGCTCGTTCATCAACCATTTTGTATATTCACTTGGAATGATTTTAACTAAAAGTCTTTTTTTTACACCTCCTATTACCTATATTCTATGAGAATACTAATTATTTATTGTCTTTAGAATAATAAAAATACATTAGAGAAATTTTAACACAAGTATTTACATCATTCGCATTTCGAGAAGATTATTTACATCACTCACATTTCAAGAATAGAAATCAAATTACCATAATTTTAAAAAAGTAGTCACATCACTAACCTTTGGAGTAAAATATATACATGACCCACCTTCCGAGAAAAGTATTTGTATCAAGCACCTTTCAAGGAAAGTATTTGCAATCATCACCCTTATCTCGAGAGTTGATCTTCAATTTGTATATAAATACTCTCATGTAGCACAACTCTCTTCTGTGTCAAAGGATCCTTTTGCAGTTTAGCAAGTTGAACTTGCGTTTGCCATCTTCAGAGGTGAGTGCAATGCACAAGTCTATGTTGGTCACGCTTGGATTCAACAATTATTCTGAAATGGGCTAATCCGTTGAATCCTTTTTTTTTTTTTTTTTTTTTTTTTTTTATTGGTACTTATATTTGTAAGGAATTTCTATGCTTTTCATCTTTGTGCTTTTAGATTTTCTATTTGATGTCATCAAAATGCACGCATCTTTTCACACTAATTCATATATTGTTACTTATTTTCATCCTCTTTTGGTTTAGCAAGTTATGAGAAAGTAGAAGTATTAGAACCTAAGTATGATCAATTCCTCAAAGTTGAGAGTCTAGAGTTTTATCAAAATAATCAATAGTCACAACTTTTTTTGGTCACAACTCACAAATTAGATTTTTCATGATTACTTCATTTCCTTTGAAACTACCATCACATGTCTTTAATGTGAAATTTAAACTCAATCATATTTGAAATAATGAGATAATAAAATAATTCTTTAACTCTAAAGAAATTGTAACGTTAGATTTTGTGTTGCTTCCACAAAATTGAGTAGTAAAGGCATTAGAAAGTTTTGGTACCATAATCACTAACATGTATGATTATATAAGAAAACCTTTCATAAACTTCATGATTTATTCTTAATAGTTGGAGCTTGAAAACCCGCACCATCATACTCTAAGTACTCATGATATTGCATTCCTTTCAGAATATCAACATGGCACCAAAGAAAGCTAACGGGCCTGAGCAAAAAGAGGAGCATATGGTGGACCGCCTCAAAAGTGAACCAAAGAAGTGCCCGGGATGTGGTTCAACAAATGTCAGGTGGAGGTACTTCAACAATCGCAAGTTAGATCAACCTCGTTACGTTTGCAAGACTTGCTCGAAAATGTTCACTCTTGGTGGAATCACAAGAAATTCTTACATAACCTCAAAGAAGATCAATGAAGGAATTGAAGGAACTCGGGTTGATGGCGACGGTGGAGTTGGAGGTGCAAAACGGGCAAGTGGTAGGAATCGAACGCAACGCTCTCCTAATAAGAAGAGGCGGTGTTCAGCACCGAAGAAACGTAAAGAAGAGTCAGGCTCAGAAGACGACGACGATGAAGAAGAAGAAGAAATTCTAGAGAGGGACCTAGAAGATGGAGACGACGAACCAGAGAATCCAGACAGTGAAGAGGATGAAGATGGAGGTAACCAACTCGATGAAGACGACGAAGAGGACGAAGGTGAAGAGGATGGAGAGAATGAAGACGATGAGCACGATGAGGAACGTGAGGTTGATGAAGATGGAAGTGCCAGGAAGAGGGCGCGTCGATTACCTTCGCGGTGTAATTACAGGAGTGAGAAAAGTTCAATAGATTCAAGCTCAGAAGAAGATGGGGTAGATGCGATCGAGTCTAGCTCGGAAGATGCAGCCGACACTCCATGGAGTTCAGACGATGAAGAGCCTGCAGCTCATGACGACAAATACCACAAGCTTGGAGACGAGAATGGCCACCGTGGAGGCGAATTTTACGAAGGTTGCGATGTCGAGTTTGTAGAAGGAGATGATATGTTTATTTCTTGTTTGATGGAGGAACAGGCTCATGATGTACAAGAAGTCTTTGATGGTAAAGTCCTTAATAAGGAGGCGTACGAACGTGAAGTATTCTCTATTCACTTCGAACCTCTTCGAAACCATATGAAGGCCTTCAAACTCTGTCAGGACAAGATGAAGACCTACCGTTTAGCATTGTTACAGGCTGATGGAGGATGGGATGTGGGAAAGCGCTCTAAAGGAGCTCTGAAAGAGCGAGCTCTTGATCACTTGGATGATGCTATTGATGCTGCTTGGAAAGCTCATCTCGAGGAATATTTCATGCTGTTGGATAATACATGTAAGGACCTTGTGGACAAGGCAGTTCATGAGAACAGGCAGATGAATGAGGTCGAAATGTTGTTTCAAAATTTGAGAGAAGAACTCAGGGAAGTTATCAGTGAGTGGGTTGATATAAGCACCTTCACCACTGATAGATTGGAACGTATGCAAGCTCTTGAATTCCATCTATGGGAGCTGTGGAAAGATGCAGATAACTTAAGGGAACAAGTAGAGGATGCAGACATAGATAGTGTACGTCACACTCAAATGGTAGAATTTGAGAAGGAAGCAAAGATGCTAGGTGGAGCAATTTTGGATGTTGTGCAACGCATGAGTTGATCCAATTTTGGATGTTGTGAGACGCATGAGTTGATCTTGTTTAGAGCATGATATTTTCATGCAGATGTCTCTTGTGAGAACTTCCCACTTTTGGATAGGTAGTTTTGTAATGGCACATGTTCGGATTTAGAGTTAGGATGTAGAGTTATTTGAGGTGGTACAAGATGGAGAGAGCTCTTTGGACTAAGTAAAGGATATCTAGAGAGTTAGTGTGCTTTTTGACATTGTTTATGAAGGGCAGAAACTTTGAAGAGTCATAATTCTTTCATCCGAACTTCGATCTTCTGACAAAATAAATTGGGTTGAGTCCCAAATCAAGTCTCCTTGTGCGCTAAATGAGTGCACACAATGTTTGCTATTTTTGCTTTTACAGCACTTTTAAATGAAAAAGGGATTTGTGCTTTTGGATCATTAATCCCGCACCTAGCAGGGATCAATGCATGCCTCATTTACACTAATCTCATTTTGCCATTTACCATTTAAGTTGAAATAGTGAGTTACCTTCAGCACAAGAATGATCAACAAGTAAATGCTAGAACCACCTTTTATAGTTTATGAGAGTCAAAAGTGTAATTTTCTTTCAAAACAATAAATATGACATAAGATAATATGATTCTTCACAATAACCCCAATTCCTCTAAATTAACAATTAACTGTAGAGATACTATATAACTAGTACATCTTGGATTGCCTCTGCGGACTGAGCAGTAAAGAAGTAAAAAACATACAGGCAACACAATCATTCACCATGTGGATATTAGAAAATCTTGCTTAAAGTTCATGATTATTCTTAATTTGAATTGATTTCATAGAATTCATACAAATTATACATGAATACACCGACATTAGTAGAAAAATTGTCCATAACGGACAAAAGTGTGCAAGCGACCGGGATGTGGGTCAGATGGAGGTACTTCAACAATCGCAGGCGAGATCAACCTCGTTACCTTTGCGAGACCTGCACATAATTGTTCGCTTGGTGGAAGCATGAGCTCAGGAACTTACAAAACTGAAAATAAAATTAAAAGAGACATAGATTCTCAAAGTGATAACGAAGATAGAGATGGAGTTGAGAAACGGACAAGTGGTAAGGAGCGAACGCAGCAATTTCCAAATAAGGAGGGGCGGTCTCCCGCAGCGAAGAAACGTAAAGCAGAGTCTAGCTCGGAAGATGATGAAGTAGAAGAAATGACAGAGAGTGACCCAGAGGATGGAGACGACGAACCACGAACCTCAGAATCCAGACATTGAAGAAGATGATGATGAAAAAATTGAAGACGATGACGACGACAAAGTGGATGGATGAAGATGAAGATGGAGAGCATGAAGACGAAGATGGAGGGATGAAAGGTGAAGATGGCGAGGATGGAAATGAAGATGGAGAGGATGAAGACGAAGATGAAGATGAGGAGGCTGAAGAGCATGAGCACGATGAGCAGGATGAGGATCATGAGGTTGATGAAGATGGAGTGGCAGGATGAGAGCGCGGCGATTTACAAGCACGATTGGGTTAACACAGCTAAGAAAATTTCACTGAAGTCAAACTGATAAGAAGATGAAGCAGATGGAATTGAGTCGAGCTCAGAAGATGAAGCCGACACACCGTGGAGTTCAGACGATGAAGAGCTTGCAGCTCACACTGAGGATAAATGCAACGAGTCTGAAGAAGAGGATGGACACCGTAAAGATAAAGTTGACGAAGGTGACGATTTCGAGTTTGTCGAAGGAAAAAATATATCCGTTTCAATTCTTTGTTTGATGGAGAATCAGGCTGATGCTGTCGAAGAAGGCTCTCCTGTCTCATGTGTTACGTTTGGAGGAAGGGGTGACGAAGATCGTGTGGGAACGAGCACTGGAGGAGCTCGTTTGAAGAAGAGGATTGTCGAACACTTGCATATTTCGGAACATGTTGCTGGCCACAAGGATAAGTATACGTTGTTGGACAATGAACTGCAACAGTCTCAGCAAGCTAGAGTACAAGAAAACAAGGAACCTTGCGAACGTGAAGTATTCTCCGAGGAGGCGTACTATCGTGACATTTCCTCTGCTAATTTCGTACCTCTTCGGAATCGGTTGAAGACCTTTAAGGACTATCAAGACAAGAACAATGCCTGCAAAGACCTTGAAGACGAGATCAAGGCCTACAGAGACTACCGTCGAGCATTGGCACAGGCTGATGGAGGATGGGATGTGGGAAAACGCAGCAAAGGAGCGTTGAAAGACAGAGCCCTTATTCACTTGAATGACGCCATTGATGCAGCTTGGAAAACTTATCTCCAGGAATATTTCATGTTGTTGGATAAAACATGTAAGAACCTTGTGGACAAGGCAATTCATGAGAACAGGGAGTTGAATGAGGTCGAAATGTCGTTTCAAAATTTGAGAGAAGAACTCAAGGAACTTATGAGTGAGTGGGTTGATGCGAGCACTTTTACTAGTGACAGATTGGAACGTATGCAAGCTTTTGAATTCCATTTATCGGAGGCAATTGAAGATGGAGAGGAGTTAAGGGATCAAGTTTATGACATAGACATAAATAGTGTTTGTCACACTAAAATGGTAGAGTTCGAGAAGGAAGCGATCAAGTTATCGAGAGCAATTTTGAATGTTGTGAGACTCATGAGTTGGTGTTGCTTAGAGCATGATAATTTCATGTAGATATCTCTTGTAATTCAAATTTGGAAGGTAGTTTTGTAATGGCCCATATTGGTTTAACAAAAGATTGAGAAATATTTAGATGTACAAATTGAGTAAAAGATAGTTCCGTAATGACCCATATTGGTTTAACAAAAGATTAAGAAATATGCAGATGTAGAAATTGAGTAAAAGATATTTACAAAGCTATTGTCAAAGATAGTTTTTGTCCATCTAAAATTATAAAGATTGAAGGAAAATAGAAAGAATTAATGCCTAAAAATATCATTATAATGGGAGGTATTCAATGATGTTGGGAAAATAAATGTACCCACAAATTGGATACTTTGCTAAATCTCAACAAACAACTAATTGTCGGTAGTTTTAAATGGCCCTAACTTACTCAATTTGTTTGATTTCAGCATATGAGGTGTTTTTGGACATATTTACTAGGAAGAGTAGATGTCAGAAAACACCTCATATGCCTAATTTGGACAAAACTTGAATAAGTCATGACAATTTGAAAATGCGTGACAATTGTTTGTTTTGTTCACTTTCAGTGAAGTACCCAATCTGTAGGTACAATTTAGCTTTAGCATGACTCAAACTCAAGTGTCATTGAATTGATAATTGGAATATTTCCATCATAACAAAGTAAGTGTTTAGATAGTTTTAGACATTATGAGACATGTTAGTTGATATTGGTTAAATCATTAAAATTTCATTTAGATACCTCTTCTAAAAACTTTTCAACTTAGTCTCTAAAGGTATTCTACTAACAACTTTTTTTTGTTGGAACATACTTAGAATTCAATAATAAATTTGTCAAGTATCTTCAAGGCACTAGTAACTGGGCTAGAAACTAGCATAATAGTGTAGTTATAGTGTCCTCGAGAGGGGGAAGTAGTACTGTTCTAATTCCCCCGTGTCCGGTGGCCATCGGAATATTAGCATTACGAACGGACACTTCATTCACGTCGGTCCCTTAGAAAGGACCGGAGTTTCTATCTATCTATCTGGTATTAAATTTCTTTTGCACATATAGTAACAATAGCTTTGTTTTGCGTTTATTTCAAATCTTCAATTTGTTTGGCTATTTTTTCTTTGGCTTCGGTTTGTTGGACCAGCATGGCCCATTGAGATTGCAATGAAATGAATACAACTCCTACAATTAACAAAAGCGAAATTAAATTTAGCGTGTTTATTCAGAGTGCAAACAATAGAGATGCTCTTGTTCATTATTAATGTGTTTTTTTTCTTAAACTAATATATCACTTTATATCATTTGCGCAATGATACATATTATGATTTTCCATACTCATATTTTACTAAGAAAATTAAAACCAACTATAAGTTTATACAATTGTATGTATAAAAGTCCAATCACCTTTTTTGACCATGTGATATAACAAAAATGGGCATGTGGCAAGTTAGGATTGATGACATATGATTTGATGAAATTTTGTAACTTCTTATTATCTACTATGAAAATTAGGTTGAATATAATGACAAACAAATTAAGAACCTATACACATGATAAGTCTTAGCATATTCCATATGTTACTAAAGAATACTAAACAAGTTGGCAAAATCTCACGAGTAAAAACATAATTCTCTTGTGTCTCCTACACATGGCTTTTAAATGTATCTGACAAGTTACTGTGTGAGTAACTAAGTTTAAGTTAGTTAGAAGTTATGGAAGCATAGCAAAAGTTGAAATCAATAGGAGGTGCATGGAGATTTATGATGTAACTAACATATATTATAATCTATAATCTTAGTTTTTGAAAAAGAGTATCTAATACGTAGACAAAGTTGGTACACAAGTCTTCTCAATTATTTTTTATATATAGGAGACTTAAGACACTTAACCTTTATATGTCCATGGGGTATTTTTAGCCATTTTTATTTTATATATATGGTTTTTAATGTCAGACATGGAAATGTAAGATTGAAATAAAGAAAATTTGATAAGAACTATACAAACTTGTAATAGACTTGTTGTAGGTCATGTGGATCAATACTTCACTCAAGAGACCTCATAGATTGCAAGATCATAACAATGTATTAGTTCTACAAAATGAGTTTATCATTTTCACTTCGAAGTGACAACACTACCAACATAAAACTCACAAAATAGAAAGTCGTTCAACTTTGTCTCAAAAACACTTTTGTACCAAAAATATTCATCAAAAATATATCTTGGCTCAAATGATAGCCTTCCATTGGTAAAAACGGCCTTCAAAATTTTACAAAAGAAATTAGTCGAGAATTAGACCCTTTGCATTCAAATCCATACCCTATCTTCAATACATCTTCAATTAGGTTAAGGTTTCTACCACTAAAACTAGACTATGGTTGAAATCCATCCCAAAAAAGAAAGATGAAATCTAACACTGGATGAAGGAGATTTGGCTCCTCAAATACAATCCAAATTTTCAATTTTTTCATTGTAGAAACATCATTGTACATCCAATACCAAAGTTATTTGAATCAAATAACTCGCAACCAGAAAGTTGTTAGAATACGACTACTCAATCATAATTATGTAAACAAACCCCTGAAGATCTATTTTTGATTTCATATAATTAGCTTGCAATGGTGAAACATGTCCCATGTTTGGGATCTAAAAGCAAAAACTACCTTCACTAAAATGCTTGCCATTATACTTCATTGTATGGGTCTCCAATTTTTAGCAAACAAACTAGGCTTAATTTGAGACCCAACCCCAAGTCGAAAACAAAGTCCGGATGAAGAAGTTATGAGTCTTCAAAGTTTCTACCCTTCAACCGAGATGTCATTTTTCGACACTATGGACCAAGAATTTGAAAACGTTCCCTATCGTGTATTTGGGCAAAGCAAATCTAAAAGAGTTCCGATATTGCCAAATCTATCTTATTTATTTAAGATAATTGCTCTTTACCACACGCGATTGAATATTGATGTTGCATTCTAAAATTCGTGTTTGTACCCACAGTTTGCTGAATGAGCAGTTTTAACCCTTACAAGTCCCTTGGGGATAGTATGTAGGCTGTCGTATAATTAGGATTTGCTACCAACAAAAAACTCTAAAGTGGAATTGTAATAGCTCACTAGAACCGCATTAATTCAAATGTCAACTTCTTCTTTGAACTCAAACCCATAAAAGGTGTGCATTCACTCCAAATACAACCAAAATACACAGTATTCTACTGGTCGCCACGGCACGCTCACACCTTTAGGGGTTAATCTGAACAAATAAAAACTCATCTCAGCAGGCATAAAATGATAACCACATCCGAGAGAAGTGGGACAATATAATACGCCGTACTCCAGGCACCTGGCTCAAGTCATACAGATCCGTGCACAGAACGAGATCCATGGCATTTACTAACTACTCCTTTGCTGGTGTAGATACTTCGGAACAAAACTCATTGCATTTCATCATTGAAAAGATAAACCTGAGAGGCCACTTTGCAGAGAAGAAACGAACTGTAAAGTCAGTGTTCTTCACATGTTTACAGTTTTAACTTAGGGACGCTTTACGTGGGGAGTCAAGGTCAACAAATCTTCAAGCCAATTCACTCACAATTTTCAGCCCAATTGGCTCCGTGAGTCACTTGGAAATTAAACAATCAATAAAGTGGGGGCCAATTCCCCCATGTGTAAAGCCCTTGGGGCCGATTTCTAAAAGGAAAACAAGGCCATGGGTCCAATTTGTATTGTAAGCTACATTCCATGCGCTTTAGATTTGTTCACATTGAAGTATTTTAGTAAAATAATGATTTTTAAATGAAATCAAGAAACGGCCTCTAGGCCATGAATTGGCCATCCATTCTTGTATCTCCCAACTTTTGGAGCGTGGCCCATAACTTGTTCCCCACCCATTATAATATAATTTCATAAAATTGACCTTGACTCCCCATGTAAAGCCCTTTGGCCCAATTTCAAGGATTCGACCAATCATAAGAGAGGATTTGGCCATGAATTGGCCACATCAATGGCTTAGCCCCTCGTGTAAAGTAGCCCTTAGGGTCCCTTTACACTATAGACCAAGGGCCATGACCAAGAAAATTGAAATCATCATCTTGGCCAAGAGCTGTGACCATGATAAATCAAAAATAGATTTTTAAGTGGCTTGGTCACTCTTTTAGTGTAAAGTGAATTTGGACCAGGGCAAGTTTAAGCTCAATTTTCTAATATAACTCCTCATCATTCTCTCTCTTATCCTCCTCTTTTTCCTCCTTTCTCTTTAAATAGTTGAACACTAGCCAATCAAAGCCTCACGGTCTTCTTGATTGTCGTTTAGTGGAGGTATTCGGTTCGCTTCGACTCAACTATAATCAAGAAGATCATGAAAACATTATCCACAATGTAAAATATAGCACACTTTGGGGACATCAAAGTTAGTGGTCATTCTCCTTTCTTCATGATAGTGTAAAGCCAAATGAGACCGAGAGCACTTTACTCTCCAATCACAAATTTTAAAAGGCCAGGGTCAATCTTCATGGTCCATAGTGTAAAGGGACCCTTAATCTCGAATTTGACAACCTAGATGACGTATTCATGGATTGTTTTATGTTTCTAGAATATTTGTAAACTCCTAAGGTTTCCATCCCACCCTAATTTATTTATTAACAACCAACCTATGTTTATCAATTGAACAATACATGGCAGTATATTACCTGGAGAATCAACAGCTCATCCCAGCCTTAATTCCAGGACGCGGAAGCAGAGGAACCACTAATTTAACTTCCTAGTAAACGGCAGTTACCCTCCAACGCGGAGAGACGCAGGCGGGCGACGACGGCCGTCACCCTGCAGACCAGCACAAGAAGCCCAGCCCTTCACCAGGTTCTTTTTCGGACATTAAGCAGATCTGCGCTTTTCGCTCCCAGCGCCCGTGGCAGGGGCGCGCCTCTCTTGCTGCACCGTGCTCTGCGGTACGCCGTTGCACCAATGCAGCTCTTGCCCAGACTCTTTTTGTAGAATTTTGCATCGCACTTTCCTGTTTAGTCTCCCACACGGCCGGTAAAGGATCACTCAATCCAAAAGTGCAAGCGCGGCCTTTCTTTGTCGATTTGACCTTGTCGACTCGCAAACCTTTTGGGTCCTGCTCATCACCATTGTATTGCTTGCTGCTGTTTGCAGAGAGATCCATTGTCTCATTGCTTCGGCACTTGAGATGCCCCTCTCGTTTCGCGCTTCGTGGAGCTCTGAGGCGTTCCATGACTGCTGCAACAACCACGTCGTAGCATTGAGCAGGAGTTACGTAATCGACTGGTGGGAGGATCCCTTGTAGCGACTGGCCGGTAGGAGGAAGCATTGTAGCCGATCGTCAGCAATGGCGCAGATCAGGTCGTTGGTGGAACTGGCGGATATGGGCTTCGTTATCGCCTTCCGCTTCTACGGGCGCTACCCCGAGACAGGGCGGACGTTTTACCACCCCCCGCCTTGTGAGAGCGACCCTGAATCTGCTGCTTCTCTCCATGGCAGAAGACATTCGCCTCCGAGACGCCCTAGCTTGGCCAAGGCAACATCTCTGATGTTTCCCAGCCTCTCGGCTCCCAGCCTTTCCGTTATATTCTCCAGTGGTGCTAACGCTGGTGAGCTCCCTCCCTTGTTTGCTATGATCTCCATTTGAAAGAAATGCCCAATGTATTGACAAACCAGTCCCCGTCTACCTCCTGGCTCTGTTTTCATGCCTATCTTATCGTATTTGTTGGCTCGGATACTAATGCTGGTTTGTTGTTTGTTTCAGGTGGAGTTCATCCATCGCCGGAGCCTCGTCTCAATGACATGAGAAGTATTCTACTAAGCACTTGCCACTGAAGTCGTGGGGTTTCATCGGCCAAGTTATCCAATCATTTATGTAACGGAAACTGAGCAGATGGACAATAAGCACTCACTTAAAAAACAATAAACTTTCCGCAGAAACCTTAATCTATACTTGATCAGTCTGCATAGTTCCGTGGTATTGTGTGATGTGCTACATACTTGGTCCGCAGTAACTTTCCAATCAGTAAAGCAACCATTATCTTCTCATCAGTGCGTCTTGAATGTCTTCTCAATGATTCGTTGTCTTTGGATCATTCCGGCGACTCCGTCATTGATTGAAAGGTGCAGATTCGTTGTCTTTGGATCATTCCGGCGACTCCGTCATTGATTGAAAGGTGCAGATTCGTACATGATTGAATCAGTCAGTGTAAAGAGTGAGAGACCTCGATGGCTCACTTGCTTTTTACCGCTACCTCGAGCAATTCTGGCCTGTCTTTTGTTACCCTTATCACTGTATTGGTCCCTGCAGCATGCTGTACATGCTTGCAATTTGGGCTGGTTGCAGTGACGACTTTCACTTTATGATGATAACAAAGTGCTTCTCTTGGCCTCACTTCATCATTCGGCCGACACGAGCTACGTCAACTTGATCTACGAAAAATTTATCTGTCCACAGTGAGTTTCTCTACGGAATGTCCTTTATCATCTTCGTGCGCCTTCGTCGTTGGGCAAGTCTGAATGTCTCCACTCAAGATAACAAGAAAATTGATTGCTCCTGGAAAGTGGGTGGTCACAGCTGTAGATGTGATGATTACGAATGTTTAGGTTCTGGAGGAAAGTTGATCTTATCTTGCAGAATATAGTGCATGCCCTGAAGATACATGATGTGAATAATATAGAAATCTGTGGATAAAATACCAATTTCCTATGTAAAAATTAATCTTATCGATGATGTAGTAATACCACTTTCTGCTCATTAATCTTATCGATGATGTAGTAATACCACTTTCTGCTCAATTCTCTATATGCATTTCAACTCAGAATTCCATAGAGATAATTCTGCAGTTTCCTGCAAAGCGAAGGCCGAACCTTACAAGTTACAACATCATTCTCGTGAGATCAGGTTATGATAAAAACTCCAGAGTTGATCTGCTGCTAATTTTACTAACTGAGCTTGAAATCTGATCCGTGTTACCGTAATCAGAATTCCTCTTCTCGTATACTGGTGAATTGTTCGAAGTACTGACACACAGATCTTAACTGTTAATTAGTGAAACAAACGTAGAGATGTAATTCAGAATTACTACGGCATGTCGCTTGGAACAGAGAATGCTACAGAGGGCCAATTTTTTTGTGACATACTACAAGCTTTGACTACGTCAGTTACAACCATGAGAACATCAAAATGATCATACAGTTGATTTCTTCCATGAAGAAGCTTGAAACTGTAGTGTTGGATACGTTGTGAGGGGTTGGCGTAGGCTCCGGAACTCGGGATCATGCACAAAATTCTACTAAGGGTCCGAACTTGATATCCTCTAAAATGCATCTTTATCAACGGGAGGCTGTGATGGGTAGCCAGTTCAAATGATGTCTTGGAGATGTCATGTTTTGCGCTTACACTCAGAATTGGGTAACTGAAAATCATCCCCAAATAATGAGAGAGGCAAAATGACATGAATACCCTTATTGTATCAATTGTGAAATCAGAATGCACAATTCCATCGCCTTATTTGGAAGAAAATTGTGGACTGGGTGCACTCACCGGCCTACCCAAACTTCTGGATTTACCCAACAAGTCGATGTACAGGAAACAGAAGCACCGGCATGCTCTGCTCCCACGATTATAGAATAGATTTAGCTAAGTTCTTGGCTTTCTTCTCAATCTTTACCAATTCATAGTAACCAACACCATCTATGTTTATATCCTCTAAGTACTTGGTTCAATATTTGGTTCAATATTTAGCCCAAATAGTTTTCTGCATCTTCGACCACCTTAAATAATTCACCTTCATGCGCAATGATACGATCCAATGTGTCATAAGTGAAGCTGATCGTATGAGCCCACTCATTAATAAGTTCCTCGAGATTGATTTTCAGACTGTAACATGACTTGTCAACTTCATTCATCACCCTGTTTTCATGAATACTCTTCTCCACAAGCTGGTTAGATTTCTTATCCAACAACATGAAATATTTCTCGAATGAACATGCCAAGCAGCATCAAAACAGTCATCGAAGTAGTCGAGAGCTTTCTCTCTCAACGCTCTTTTGGTGCGCGCTGCCACATCCCTTCTTCCACCAGCCTGTATATGGTAGTCTTTGTAGGCCTCGATCTTCTCTTGATAGTCTTTGAAGGCCTTGATCTGGTCTTGAAGACGATCTAAAGAAACATCGAATTCTTCACTTTCGGACGCCTCCTCTTTTCTTGTATTTTTCTTGTACTATTCTCCTCGTGATGCACCTTCTCATCACCTTTAAATCTAATTCTCTTTAATGGGCGTCTAGGGCGTGTTCCCACCCGATCCTCACCACAAGGTTCTTTACCCTTTCTTCTATCCGAATCAGATGGATCATCGAAGACTTCATCAGCTTGTTTCACCATCAAACAAGGGGATTAAGCACTTTATCTCCTACGACAAACTCGATATCATAACCTTCGTCAACTTCGTCGTCACCGTGTCCATGATTCTCTTCTGCAGATTCGTTGTATTTATCCTCAGGCTCGTGATCTGCCGGCTCCTCATCGTGTGCCGACTCCATGGTGTTTCGTCTTCATCTCCTGAGCTCAACTAACTCGCATATGCTTCGCCTTCTTCTGAGCTTGACTCTAGTGAACTTTCCTGAGCCCATTCGTGCTTGGAAGACGCCGCTCTCTCATCCTGCCACTTCCATCTCCTTCAAAACTATCCTCTTCACCTTCGTCCAATTCGCCATCATCCTCTTCGCCCTCATCCTATTCACCTTTATCCTCACAAAGAATTTAGTGAATTAGTAAGCGAACTCACTAAGGATACCCTGCGTTGGGTTACTTGGGTACACTCACCGGCATACTTCACTTTTTTAAAATCCCCTCACAGGGCCCGTAAATCTACTTAATACAGAATTTACTGGAATGAGCTCACTTCCCTTCCCATATTACCTTGAGTTCCGGAAGTTGTCATCGGATCCACGGAGCAAAGCAGGAGGCTAGAATGACGAGTATCTAGAAATGAGAGGGGACCGCTTCGGGAACGTAGTCGAGTTGAGATGCATCCCTAAATGGACTACGTAATGGTAGAATGACGAGTATCTAGAAATGAGAGGGGACCGCTTCGGGAACGTAGTCGAGTTGAGATGCATCCCTAAATGGACTACGTAATGGTCGAGGAGCACACGGTATTTGATCAGAGTGTTAGTTTAGCCCTAGTACAAATTTGAGAGAAATGGTTAGAACCATTTTGTGGCTCCCTAGTCACGACTAGGGTGAAGAGTCTCACACTGAACTCCTTGTTAGGAACTTTTTGAATATTTCAATGTTTGAATGATATTCTAGTGCTTAGAAACACAAGAACTGTTTTGAACAAGGACAAAGTGTGACTTGAAGCGAATTTCTTTATATGATTAGGTATGGCATAAAAAGCATGAATTCATAAAATTCATATGAATGAAACATGGTTCAGTACGTGAACTCAAAGTTATTATTTGAAAAAATAAAAGTCACAATCTTGGAGTAAGAAGTGTGTGATCTACTTACTAATATTTTGTTCTTGAGGAAATACCAATTATTTCTCATTTCATTTCATCTCGTTTCAGAAGCTATTACATACTCTTGTTCTCACCATACACTCACAAAATGAGCATAAAAATTAAAAAATGAAGTTATACAGAAACACTGTAATAATGATATTTTATTCAGAAGAAGGTCTAGAAACATCAGTATAGAGAAACATGCACCGTACCAGGGGTAAGTATATTAATTTTTTAAAAATCTCAGACTGTGAATAAGTATCTTTATGAGTCTTTTGAATTTTGAGATTAAAAAATTGGAAAATTTCAAAATCTTAAATTTTGACAAATTTTGAAAGAGATAATTTGGAAATTACTAGAAATTGTGAAGATTGTTTTTGTTATGTTTGGAGGCTGCACTTGTGAGATTGACAATTTTTTGGAATTAGGTCACTTTAGAACTTGAAATATTATTTGGTCATGAAAAAATTTCATTGTATATTTCAAAAAAAGTATAAATTTAAAACACCCCTCATGGATTTAAGACCTAATATTTCTAGATGAAGGTCTGAAAACAAGAATTTTGCTTTGAAAATTTAACCAGTTACACTTTGTAGTATAAGGAGAACCCTGTAAAAATCTTAGGCTAAAATATTACTTTAAACCCCTTCAAAATGGCTTCCCGAAATTGCAAAACTCATTTTGGATATTAACCCCTAAATGGTTTGACTCATTTGTAGTAAAATGAACACATCCTCAAAAGCATTGTCATAGGTGGAGGTAAAAGTGTGTTATCCAAATCTCAACCGTACAATCTTGTCGTAGACATATTGAACATCATGTGGGTCAAATTTTAAGTCATGAGGCTTCATAGATTGCGAGATCATAATGTATTAATACTCAAAAATGATCACATAATTTCGTCATTTTCACTTTAAAGTGAAAATGCTACCATTAGACTTATTGCAATGAAAAAGTCACCAATTAGAATGTTGTTCACCTTCATCTCAGTAGCATCCTTGAACAAAAAAAAACCATGAGAAAAATTTCTTTGTGCAAATTATGGCCCTGCAATGGTGAAAACTGCCCTAAATTTTACAAAGGAAAAAATGTCTAAAACTAGGCTGCTGTCACTGAAATGCATGCCATTAATTCATACTTCATTGTATGGGTCTGAGATTTTTATGACATGAACTAGACTTGATTTGGGACTCAACCCAAGTGATTTCGTCCAAAACGGAGTCCGGATGAAGAAGTTATGGCTCTCCAAAGTTTCTGTCATCCAGAATGTCGATTTTCGACATTCGGCCCGCTTAAGGGTTAAGGATACCGTAAGGGGTTAATTGCTATTAATAATCATGATAATGTCTCCACCCTCAATGAGATGCAAATCTTATGCTTTGTAGTTTTAATGAAAATGTTTAACATCCTCAAACACTTTATTTGAGGATACTTTCCATTGAAGTTATTTTCATACTAGAAGAACTTTCTTAAGTTTGACAATTTCTTCATGAACTTGCAAAACAACAAAATGGCTACCGTCTACCATTTATGTTTTATCCAGATGTTTTCATTTCGATTATACGCAACCCAAAGTGGGACAATTGGCACATGCGCATTGTTTGAGTAGTACTTTCTTAAGTTTATACAACTTACATTCTTCCAATGAAATAATATCTAGAGAAAATCATGGATGTTAGTAAAAGAATGTGACTATAGAGTACTTGTTGGAAACCAAAAAAAGTTTTTACCTCCAAATACTATAATTCATTCCTTGAGACTATTCCTCTTATGCTATTTCCGACATTAAGTCCTACATCATTGTAGAAGTCAATGACTTATTGAACCAAAATTCTCTTGTTTGTCAACATCAGAAACTTCACTCAGTAGAAATTTAACACCATCACACATAAGCAGGAAATAGTGACTTGTTTACAACAAATTTCTGGATAGAATGACAAAGCCTTCAAACATAAACGCGGTGCCCAAAGTAACGGCACTTTGTGTAGGTCCGGTCCAAGTGTCCAACTACTCCAATACCAACTTTTCGAATATGCGGTCCCTCACCTGATGCTTTCAAAACTGTGAGCGTTTTCTTATCGTGTGAACACATAATCAGATAATCCTATGATAGTGTATAAGTCAAGGGTATGCTAAGCATGTGCGAAGTAAATCTGCGAAGGATGTAATTAGTTAGAAACGTGGTGAGAATAAACTGCAACATGGAATCTTTTCCAGTATTTAGGAGTACTGTACCCGACTTATGATTCCAGCCCCAGGTGCTGCCAGTTGATTCACGATTCGTGGGCTCCCACCTGATATCAGGCCAAGTAGCCCACTTTTTAGATGCATGGGGCCATCCTTAGCTTCAGGTAGTCAACTTCCCACTCCGAGTATGAATTCGAGCTCCCCCAAAATTCCCGACGCTGCTTTGACTGTCGGACCTCGTACGGCTGCTGCTGCTTTATCTAGTATATAACTCTTCGATTTCTCCAGTGAGATTTCATTCCGACCAGAATTTATCTGTCAGTGGCGTATGCTCAGTTTTGGATCGATGGCAACTTCCATAGCTGTAATCTCGAACACCAGGTTGGTTGGTTCGGGTCAATCCATTCATGGGTACTCGACGACGGTTCGGCGATATGGCTGCAGAGATTGCAGGTTGATGGGAGGGTTGAAGGTAGTGGCCGTGCAGACATCGCCGACTTCAGAGTCGACGGGGTCCAGGAATCCTAGGTCACCGCGGAATACGAAAGGTTGGATCGACGAACGGGGTAACCAGAATGAGCGTCTAATAGCGCAGATGCACAACATCGCGGTCGCGGCGCGCGACCGCGCGGAGCTCCACACCATCATCGGGACGCAACGGGACAACTGGAACAAGCTCTGTCACACCACGGTGGTGAGCACCACAGTGGCGGCCTCGGTCCTGGCAGCGCTCAGCGGGGCCACTCCCGCGGTGCCTCTCTCACTCACTGCTTTCCTGCTCAATTTGGGGACGTTCGGGCTCATGGTATTAGCAGGAAAGCTCCAGCCCAGTCAGTTAGCGGAGGAGCAACGATCCGCAGCGCGACAGTGCAGAAGCGTGGCTGGGGAGATCGAAGCCACATTGCAAATCGATCCTTCGCTCAGAGAAGACGCGGAGCTTTACATCGAGGACAAGCTGGCCAGGCTGCACGACGTCGATGTCGCATACCCGCTCCCGCTTACCCCGGACGGGCTACCCAAGTTCCCGGCTGTGGTCCAAGGCTCGGTACTGAGCCCACCAGTGGATCTAGCGGAGCCGGAGGTGACAGCGACGGACGCGAACGGATGGAGCGCGGCCATCAGCGAGGATCTGAAACAAACCGCACAGAAGCTACGCGAGGCGGACATCCAGATCTACTTAGGCTGGGCGCGGAAGAAAGAGAGAGAGAGCCTGCGCCTGGCCATCGGGGCTCCAGTGCTGGTGGCCATGGCGGCACTGCTAAATCTGGTGCAATGCGGTTCCAGAGTGCCGATGACGTCGAGCGCGGCGGCGGTGTGCAGCGTGGCGGCAATGTTCTGTTTCAGTTTCGCGCAAGGTGGGCAAATCGGAATGATCTTCGAGATGTACCGCAACTGCGCGGGCTCATATGCAGATTTGGAGAATAGCATCCAGAGAGCCATCCGCACTCCCGTGTGGCAACGTGAAGACGGCGAGCTTTTCCACGAGAAGATTGCGTTGCAGTTGGGGCGCCAGAATCTGGTCCCGCTCGTTCGTCCTGGCGACAAAACTGCTGGCAAGGTGTTCTGATTCCCACACTAGCAATAGAATATCAGTCACATCTTACATTCCTAGTACACTTTGTAGTTTGTACATTCTTAGATTCATCTCCAGTCATATCACTCCAGTCTGTAGTCCAGTGTACATCCTTAGAAGAAAAATTCTACTAGATTCCTTCAACATTGAAGGTTTATAAATGAGATCTGTTCGTCCTTTTATGATCATTCTGGAATGTTGGGTGGTTCAACAATCTCACGCAATGTCCTGGGAGTGTATTGAGTTCATCCAGCTATATATGGTACTCTCCACTTCACAATCAGTTGGTAGTTCAAAGTGATTCCGTGATATGCTAATGTGATACTCATGTGATAGTTGGGTATAATTTTAAAAATTTAATCCGAGGTTTATTTCATCTATTCAGCGATTCGGAATTTCATCCAGCTCATTTGTAACTAGCCAATATATTGATCTCAAGCAATGAACACAAAGCTCATTTGCCATGTAAACAAGTGCAGCAAGACTAACTGGGTTGGTCGCAAGTTTGGGCAATAAAAATGGCGGAACCACTTTAAAAAGTATGAATTATGGTGTGAATTATGACATGCATTTAAATGAGGCGGCTATTGTTTTTAGATTTTTCAATTTCAATCATCGTACATTTTTTCCAATAGTGCAATCTTATTGGTTCAGAAATTGCAACTCAAATCTACCATTGAAAAATATCTTGCTCTATTTGTGTTTGGACCCTTGTAAAAAACTAAAAGCCCTAGTGAAGTTTTGTAAATTGCAAATGAAATTGGACTCACAAATGTCTTACTTTTCTAGTATAATAGAATTAATACCCAAAATTATTCTCTTTTTGACCGTGGCAAGCCATTAACATTCTCAATCAACCATATTATGATTGATTGGGCCATTACGGGTTGGAAAGGCTTCTTGGAGTTTAATAGCTAATTTCTATAATTTATTTCAAAAGAAGTGAGTGCAGAAAGTCCCAACTAACTTCTTCAAGTAAGGGTATTTACACATGGATTTCGATTGTCAAGTATTATGAGATTTTTATTGCAATTTCAAAATTTCTGAAGAATTGTTAATGAAATGCAATTGGCATGCAAACCATGAATACAAATACTTATTTAGTTTTCATTTGTGGCATTAGGAGGGCTATCTTCACACATGCTTTCAATTGAGTCATTGGATCTTTTAATTTAAGGCCTTGAATCTTCTGAATTTGTAGGTAGAATTCTTGAGAATTGAAGATCTTTGGTATTCTTCTAGTGTACATGAATCCAATGTACACTACATGATAATCATTCAAAATTCACCACTATTAGAATGTAAGGAGGTCAGTATTATGAATTATTTTAGCATTCTTGAGCACTTGCAAAGCATCAAATTTATGATAGTATCACATTACTACATTTTTGAGGTATGCCATATTAATTTTTTTAAATTGAATATTGTAATGGTAACTTGTATAAACGATTATAGAGCTTCAAGTGAAAGATAGAAAGGATTCAAACTTTAGTATAGTCTAGTTTTTAAATTACCAATTCTTCCTTGTAGTAAGAAAAAATATGCCAATTCTAAAGTGCTGCAAAGGATGGCTTGTCTTGGATTGTGAGTTTCACGATGGTAGATTAGCGTAATTAATCAAACCCATTTGTCAAGGATATAGTCATCGAATTCTTAACAAAAATTGTCTTAATATATTATGTAATTCTTGCAAAGAAATCTTCTTGTCATAAACACTTGACAAGTTGTCCCATCCAAGTACTTGATGAAAAAAATTCCTCCGCATATTTCCATAATTCCTCTGGAAAACGATTCTGCAACTTAAAAGCATTAGGAAGTGGATCCATCACTGTGATTTTTGCTTTATCAATGCCTCCTGATCTTTTGTTTAGTATCTTCGGCGACCAACTATTTTTCCTACTAACACCTTCTTTTGCAAATCCATCAGGAATAAAATTTGATTCATGATTAAAGTCAAGACTCCTACTCAATCTTGAACAAATTGCATCTGATGATGTCACTTTGGAATGGAATATTGTACCACAACAAGTCAAATCTCCAAGTTGTCTTGTACCCCTTGGAGTTGAAGGACTAGCAGCAAACATATCAAGTTTTTCTTTAGCCATCATAGTTTTTGAAGGACTAAATAATGCCTTCGGTAGGGATATTTTTTTCAAAGACTCATGATTATCAGAGTAATTGTCACCATCATTCTTTGGTTTTTTTACATTATACATCATTGTTTTTCCTGACAAATTTTTTGATTCTTTTTCATTTTTTGAAACATCACTTGAATCTAAAGAACTGAACAAGCCGCACTTTGAGCTTTTCAAGAAAGTGAGTAATATCTCCATACACAATTGTTGTTGTACTATATCACGATTGGTTTCACTTCCATAACAAATTGCTAGTAAAGTGCCTATTAGAATTGGAGTCAACTTGGAATCGCTGAAGAAAACAAATGGAAGATTGCACATCTAAGCACAATACAAAACTATAGCATTATAATTATGAAATGATTATCAATAGGTAATTAGGTACTGGAACTTCAATATTTAGAATAAATATAGAAAAGTTATTTAAATAGAAAATGACACCGTTTAAGATTTACAAATAATAGTATCTAATAGTCATTGAACATTTCACAAATACCTACCTTTTGAAGTATAGTGGGATGTTTTCCCCATCGTAACAAGGCTTGATTTTCAAGGTGTAATATGGCAGCGTATCCTATTAGCATCATTGTTTCTAACATTAATGAAGCCACCTGCAGTATAGAAATTTCTTTATTAGGATATGCGTATCTCTTGTTTGATAGTGAAACAAAGAGATTCTAATTGGAAATGTCTTGCAATGATGTATCTTTTGATGGGAAAGTCCTTAATTTATCAAAGTTTTATTTAAGTGGAAAAAGAAATTTTAGCACCTCATCAACACTTGATTTCCAATTACTTGTACAATATGTTACAAGAAAACTCATAAGTTGATAGAACTCAAGGCATACATCTGGTAATGCCTGTTACACAATTGTTAGGGATCATCAAAGTGTTATGATCTAACATGCTAATATAGCTTATAGTCTCTATATATAAAGAACATAGTCGGTGTGTGTCTCTGTCTCTGGGATCCATGGTTATGGTCATCATTATTTGGTCATGTATGCACGGCATAAAATGTTCTAAAGAGTTTGAAGAGTTTCAGTAAGTGATATTTCATTGATATTATGAGTAAATAAATTCAAATAATATAACAAGGACACAAGGAGACGAGGTGACAAGGTATGATAAACATGAGAATAGAAATGAAGAATGAGTGAATGGGAGAACGAGAGAACATGGATAGGGAACCAAGATTAAGGAACAACATACGGGAATTGGAAACCAAGATTAAGGAACAACATACGGGAATTGGAAACCAAGAACAAGGAAACGAAGGATTGGGAACCAGGAATGAGAGAGGAGAGGACGAGAAACGGGAAACAATGGAACATAAAACAAAGAACCGGAAAAGTGGAAACACAGGAACTAGGAACTGGGAACCAGGAACGAGGGATAGGAACTAGGAACGGAAGATGGGAACGGGGAACAAATGATAGAAACCAAGACGGGGAGTTGGGGGACAGGGAACTTTGAACAAAGGAGGGGAACCAAGAACAAAAGATGGGAACTAGAAATGAGAGGTTGGAAATGGGCAATCGTGAAGTAGTAAACAGAGAATGAAGAACCAAGAACGTAAGATAGGAAAAATCGGGAACGTGGAAACAAATGACATGCAATAAATCTCAAAAAGGGGGCGGCACCATTAACGAGGGAACAAAAGACAACCGGAGAGGTGATAATTTTTGAAGAACATCAAATAAACAGCTCATTCATCAAAAGGAGGGGGACCTTACTCAAAAATTATTCAATTTATTTTATTTTTATTTTTATCTTTTTCCAGTATATGTTAGTTACATTATAACAAATTATAATGTATACAAGAACTCCTCCCAAATTCAATCTAAGAGCTTAAGATAAAAAAAATTTATGGTACTAAATTTTGATAATGCATTCTAGTAAGTCATGACCAAAGATTGCTAATAATACAAAGTGAAGATATATAACATGTGTGTCAATGAGTGTTGAATTGATTATCTCTTTCAAGAATGGTCAAAGAATATACCAATTTACTTTGGACAAGATTGAGATCGATCCTTGCAATGTTGTTGAGTACTTGTAGCAATATTATTGCTACTTCATTGAAATTTGATGGTAACACATCAATTTCCTACATGGATTGTTTACAAGATTTTAGTTGTTTGGAACATATTTATTCCAATAAAATAAGCAAGAATATATAAATGACATCATATCTTTTTTGAAATTATCAAAAAATATATACTTGTGGAATAATGTGACCATCTCTCTATTTTCAAGTAGGATTGTAATTGTATACTTTTACTTGCAATCATTTGTGTCCATGCAATTTGATCAACAACAATTGTTAAAAGTATTTAAACATTAGAATAAAATAAAAACATGTATATATATCTTCAAATAATTACTTTAATATGTAATATTTACTTCTTCCTTAGATGATGGATCGACTTGTAGTATAATTCCAATTAAAAGAGAAGGAAGTCCAACTAGGGTTGTTTCGGAGAGAGCAGCAATCAAAAATGTTGTTGATTCAGTAAGTGTAGAATTTTTTTGAGTTATTACAATACGTGGGATTTTTTCACTATGTTTGTTAACGTCTTTGTTTTGTTTTTGAGCAATATCTTCACTATGATCGATATCTTTATTTGATAATGCAAAAATTCCATCCTTAGTAAAAACCTCTTTTTTAATATTAGCTTGATTTTGCTCCAAATATGATTTGTGTACAATTATGCTGATAGGTTCTTCATGAGCTACTTTAAGAGATTTCCTTTTTGACCCTGTTAAGGCTTCTAACAATTTGAGACAAAGAACAATGGAATTTTCAATAGGAGCTTGATTGCCTTGTTGCCAATGATATACAACAAAAAAATGTTGCAATTGGTGTATAAGTCCACTAGCAACAAGCAAATCAACCAAATCATCCTGCATACTTGCTTGATTTTCATCAATGCATGTGTGCTCAATAATAGGTATAGTAGAATTTAATAATCCTTCTAAAATTTCTTGTAGGATGGTCAATTCTTTAGTTTTTTTTATTTGATCATCATTAGGTTCATTTACTTCTTCATGTGATGAGGAGCTTTTGGACTCTTGGTAAAAGTCACCAAAAGAACTAAATATTTCCAAACTTGACAAAAGCATAGGTATAAAAGGGGGGAACAAGTTACGAACTATGAAATAACTTCGATTTGCTGGAAGATATAAAAGTGTATTTTGAATCTGCAATAGAATCATAGTAGTAAGTGGATCTTGACGCAAAGGAATGGACGTGGCCGTGTAGTCAAGAAGGCCTATCTGGCGAGCAACATGTAGCTCAGCTTGTTTACCTTCCAAACCCTGAAAAATAATTCTCATAGTGAAATTTTTATCTATTACAAAGTTAAACATAGATTCAACTTCAAATTTTTTAGTACTAGAAATGATCATTCCCAAGAAATCATATTAATTTCAAATTAGAGAAATTGTGTCATCATATGTATGATTATTGATAGTAAAGAGTAGTTTAGCAAAAAGATAGCATATTACTTTGGCTATTTCTTTTATGATTGGAGTTGTATCTGTTGTGTCTTTCATGGATTGTATATGTCGAAGTTCATCCATCCACTTGTTCATTTTAGCCTTTGCCAAACCTACAACATTTACAAATATAAAGAATTAATTGGAACAATAAACTTGTCAATGATAATATCAACCAATCTCAATTTCATGTATTTGAAATTTTCCTTCACTCACTAAAACGAGAGAGATTAAAGAAAGATAATCAACAGTATGTAACTATTTTCTCAAATTAAAGTATATGAATACCTGTAGTAGTAGATGATCCAATTCCAACACCTTCTACTCCTATGGGAGGTTCTAAAAATTCAACCTTCTTATTTGCTAACTTGGTTTTAAAACTTTTTACTTTTTTCTTTATAGCTTGAGTTTGAAAATAGTTGATGCTTTTGAGTTGCCCAAACATATTGTTCACATTATCAGAAAGACCATTCTTCTCACCAACAAAATTTTGATTCAAACAACCATCTATATTCCAAAAGTTCACACAAAATTTACTATATGTACATGGTACATTGTTTCCTTCACTAATTAATGTAACACGGCCCTTGATTTCATCAAGACAAGCTAAACGCCTTTCTTCACCTTGTTTTAGTCTTTTTGCTAATCGTTCTTCAACGTTACTAATCTCACTTTTGTGAACGTTAGTTTTGGTTGTCTTAGGTTGAGCATGTCCTACTCTACTTCTACTCACTTTTTCATTAGTGAATATAAACTCTTTCTTGTCTTGATTTTTAAAGAGTGATCTATCATTATTATTATCTTGACCTACTTTTGGGTCAATGGATAATTTGTTCTTTGGTAAAGCTTGATAGTTTTCTCCATACAACATTTTTTTGGAAAAAACTTCTATTGAAGCATTGGTCATTCCAATTGGGTTCAAGTTTTGAGCACTTTGAGACTTTTCAAGACCGTGATACCTTGGTGTACCTCTTCTAGGTGTTGCAAGTACATCTAACAAACTTGTCTTATGCTTCAAATCTAAACTACTACACTTGGTTGTCAAACTCCAAGTTTTGTGTTTCTCTTTGTGTTTTTCTTTTTCATTCTTTTTTATTTTTAGATTGTTTGCGGTACGTATATTGCTTGACTCTGTAGGTCTCATTAGCCGACCAGTGAAAGTATTGTGAATAACCTTTTTGTTTGTTTTGCAGTTTTCTGGTTCATCAATTTTGAAATTTACCATTTTTTGTCGTTCTTCATCGACTCGGTAGCCAATCACAGAGGCAGCTCGATTCCGCGTACTCATAAGAAATTCTTTGTCTTCCTTAGCATCATGAAATGTTTCCGAAGTTCTTCCTATTATCAAAAATACGTCCTTGGTATTATACTTAATGCCTTCTATAGGAATAGAATTATAGAGTATCTTGATAAGAATTTAAGTAAAATATGTATATAGATAAGTATTGTATCAGATGAACTTAGAAATTAAATAAAAGAACCTCACCATTATGGATATAAGATTGAAGATCCATTTGTGGCATAGGAGTTGGTGATGGTTCATTGAAATTAATAATCATTCCAATTTTGCTATCTGTATTGTTGTCACCTAGTTGAGATTTTGGACGGGGTGGTCGACTAAACACCTAATAGTTTCAAAAAATTGAGTTATATTAACATGTTTTGATACATCTGACTATTGTTGTCATAAAGAGAATGAAGAACATTTTACTTATTATGATGTAGTGATCCTAATTACTCAATTGTGCACAAAGTATACAAATTTATTATGTCCTCAAAAACAATAATGACTGTGATTGTACTTTTTTTTCACACAATTAATGACATAAATGTTATAAAATAAACACACATAGGAAAAAGAATATGTAAAATCACCTCTCGAGGCAACATCTGATAGTTATTTCTATTAGTGTGAGCAACCTTAGGTGTGACGTTAGTGTTAGTAGTAGGAATATATGATTCTTTGAGACTTTCAATTTTTTCCTTATCTATTAAGGCCTCAGCAGTTTCTTCTTTGGAACTTTTAGTTTGACGATCTAATGTATTGATTTCAATGGGAACCTTTATTTCACCCTCTTCAACTTTGAGATTGTCATTTTTTATAGTTATACTTTCACTCTCTTCAACCTTGAGATTGTCCTTTTTTATATATATAATTCCACTCTCTTCGACTTTGACATCGTCCTTTTTTATATTTATGCTTTCACTCTCTTCAATTGTGGAATGATTTGCTTTATCAATTATAACATTTTGCTTCAAATTTACTCTACCGTTGTTTTTCAACTCACTGGTGCCTTTTTCAAGATCACTTTCGTTAATTTTTTTAGGAAATTTAGTATCGCATTTATTCTCCTCTATTTTACATGGAAAGTTTATCAATTGTGTTTCTGAAATTAACTCCTGAATTTGTATGATATCTTTTTGATTTTCAGCTTTTTCACTGACAACATTTGGCACATGGTTCCTCTCTATAGATTTAAGTTTAATGCTTTCTACTTCTTGCCAATTTCTAGATTCTTCTTGGAAAAAATCATTCTTCATAGTGAGCTTTATAATATCCAATTTCTTCTCACTTTCTTTTTTATTAAAACTAGATTCACTACTATCTGCACCATGACTAAAAGAATTGTCTTTTACATCCACTTGTGAAACGTTATTACACGATTTTAGCTCCTTAAAATCTTGGCAAGCTTCTTCCAAAAATAAAATTGCTTCTTCTATCTTTTCTGGAGTACCCTGGAGATCGCATAGAAAATATAGTTTATCAACTGCTTGACTAAGGTTTTCAAATAAGAAACACCATAGTCTCTCACGAAACCATTCCTTACAATCTCCTGTAAAAGAAAAAGGTGTTAATTTTTTTAAACAGAACAAGTCCATGTTAATGTGTATCTTGCAATGTAGTTATGAGTTATGACTTAACCTTTGAACTTTTGGAAAAACCAAATTGATTTTTGAGAGTGTTAGTAAGCTTCCTCTCACTCCATTCAAAATACTATAATCTCATAATAATAATAAAAAAACTAATTGTTCAATTGAAACGTGAGTAATGGATTAAGTCAACTCACATGTCCTACCGTTGGATTTATAAAAAAAAATCAATCAAGCTTGATAAAGCTCAAAATTGTAAAGGGTGAATCTTGAAAATGATAGCAAGTTTGCAATAAGATAAAAAGGAGTTATATAAGGTTATATTTGTAAACCAGTAGTATATAAAATGATTCCCATATTCTAGTTTGTTTATCTTAATTAATAACAATTTTATCAAGTGTGATAACGTTTGAGATAATATGAATAATATTTTTTGAAAAGAGTTCTTTTATTAATCTATGATTCAACAACATTCTCAAATAGAAATAGTTTAGAATTAATCAATAGAACCTCTTTCAACTTAAGAAATAAAATAACATGAAACAAACTCACTGTCATTAGGCTCTATTACCAATCCATCACTTTTACTTTTTAAAGCTTCATTGTTTATATTGTTTTGCAATTCGTCACCATCTTTAATCAAACATTGTTTTCGAACATCGAAGTTTGGTGAGGAACTTCCTTGAGGATGTTTTGGTGAAAATGACAACTTAAATTTGTCATCATTTCTATGAGGTATACTGTCATAGATATCATGTTTTAGTTTTAAAGCACTTTTAGGTCCTACTTTACCACTTCCTAGTGATAGTGTTGTTTGCATTGTACACTCTTCCATAGCACCATCCAAAGGTTCGGAGACATAGTAATTCTCGTTCATGTTTTTGACAAGGTTATTAGAAGTTGGTACCAGATTATTTCTTTGTATTTGAAAAATGGGTTTCATATTCAATTTTAATTGAGGTTCAATTTTAATTTGTGAGGAATTTTTTGTAACTTTAGAAACACTTATAGATTCATTAATGTCACGTGATTTGGATGTAATGGTCACCTTTGGCAAAGGAAACTCAATAGCAGGAACTTGTCTTGATGTTTGAAATTTCATCTCTTTTTGGAATATTAGACATTCTTGTGGATTTAACCTTGAAGTTAATGCAGGAATTGTCATATCTATTATTTGATCAATTATATTATTATCTAGAATTTTCCTTGGTGTAGTGGATTTTGAATTGTGTTGAGAACTATTTTTTGTGCTACTTCTAGGACTTGATTTTGGACTCACATCTTTGGAACTTGCTAAAAGAGCAAGTCCACTTAATCCAGGAACTTCCTCCTCCAACTCCAACTGACTTGTTTTTTTACTTTCTTCATTATTGGTCTCATTCTCATCCATCCTTCGAGGTGATAAACTATATAGATCTAGTAATCCATCTTGAATTTGAGTACCTTTTTCCAACGTTCCTTGAGATGATTGATCTGAATGTTCATCAACTTCATTACTCTGGTCATAAATTTGTAAGCAATATGTTTCTATAGTAGAATCAAGAAGTGGTGAGAATTTGTAACAATCCAACAACCCTACTTCTACTTGAGTTCCTTCTTCAATAGGTTCCATATCTTCAACATGCCCAATTTCACAATCTTCTTCGTTTTGCCATGTATTTTTTGCCATGTCTGTACTTGTTGCAGCAAAAATCAAGGTTTTTCGCCGTTCTTCAGCACTTCTTAGATGCAATTTTTCAAGGTTATTAGGTAGAGGATATGATACCATGATTGACAAAAGAATGTTGGATATTGAATTTTAAGTAGTAAGTTATAATTATGCCAAATTCTTGACTTCAGAACAAATAGAATGTTATACTTTTAAAGAGTCAAGCTTTCACTTTTTGAATTTCCTATTTTTCACCAAAGAAATCCAACCTTACAAATAAAGTTCACTATTCATATGTGGAGGGGCACTTATGATTTGTGAAAAAATTCAATGGATCATGCACTACATTACATTCATCTTTACTTTATTATTTGGTGATGCTTCTAAATGTCTTATTTACTTCTGTTTTAACCTTCATGAGTTATTCAAATTTGGTTAAATATTTAAACTTTGCATAATCTAATGTCATTTCATTGTGAATGACATCTATATAATAATTCTTCCTTTCTTATAAGTACAAATAGAAGTTTAGTCATAATCGCTTGGAAGTTGGATTTATTATCATTTGTTGTAAAGATTTGTTATTATGCCACACAAACATAATCAAATTGCTATAGTCACATCTTGAGGTATTGGGTATTAGATTATGATGCTAAAACCTATTTGCATTGAGTGCTTATGTAATATCAATAACTTGGCAGGAACCCTATTACATTCTATACCTATTAGTAGCATTCCTTCTGAAATTAATATTTTCAAATATCATAAAAATTAGATATTGATCATTCACTATATTCTGAGGAGCTTCAATTCGAACTTGATTCTTCTTTCATGTTGTCAATATATAAAATAGAACAAATTCTTTATAATTAGAGAATATATAATTCCTAGTCTCAAAAAGAGAGCAACGTAATACTCAATTGTGCAATAATTTAGTGTATTTGCAATCTAGTCCTTTCAAATTACTCGTGTATAGATGATGGAGTTACAAAATTTCCATCAACAATTTAAGATCGCAACCTTTGTTTGTTCCTACTTCTTAACACAAGAATTGCGTATTTTCCTCGGTCAAAAATTGCGCATCCTTGTGCTTTGAAGATCCCCATTCACAACTAAAGCAACACAACATACATACATTCAACTCTTAAAGAAATGAGTTGGCATGTAATGTCTTGGTGTAACTTTCTTTCTGCAATAGCTACCTCACTAATAATTGTTCATAAATTGCTCCGTGAGTAATCAAGTTTTGTTTCGAAATAATTTGAGTAAGGATGATTTTGTCATCCACACACAACTAGTGCTACTCAGTCTTCAAGAATCTCATTGCAGAGCGTGGGATTGGGCCATGAGGCATTTTGTTGCCACAAGCGTGAATGCAAGGTCGGAGAATTCAAAGCGGCAAAGCTAAGAGAGGAACTCTGGCTTGAGCATTCAAACGTTTTTTTGTGTCGATACCTCACACTAAAGACATGAAAGGTTACTCCCATCCTGTAATGCTCAATACATAGGCCAAGAATATGAAAATAGAATAAAATAAAACAAACATGTTCCCAGCATTGGTAAAGATAGTTTCGGGGTCCCTCTTAAAAAACAATTGCGTTATGATTTCTTTTCTCATCGCCACTAAACGTTTCTCGGCAATTTGTGTACCATTAAGGAGTGCACTATTTGAAGGTGGTTTCTTTTCACAGTCTTTGCTTGTGATCACACAAATTGTCACGGTTTATTTTCTTCTTAGCACAAATGGTTTTCATTATTTACAAAGGCATTGCGACTTCAGTGTGAAGAGATAAAAGAGCATTACAGGGATACAAATATTTCCCGTGTGATTAACATCAGGACATGAGCTGTTCAGATTGACCTTGAAAGTTTGAAGTGGTGCAGACAATGATATATTACTGGCCCTTGGTTTTCGCGTCAATTCAATCTAGACATAGCAATATATCAAAAAGAGTAGTAAAAAAATGGCCTATTCTGCACAAACTCGAGCTTCTTGAAAGGTTTGTTCACCCTCAATTTATTGACATCTACTGTCAAGGTAAGGGCTACAACAATTCAGCCGCTTGAACCTTAGGAAAAAATTGCCGATTCTAAACTGAATATGAAGGAGATCTCTAAAATGGCGAGGAAACGTTACCAAAAAAACCATCACACAAAATGTATACTACATTCTCTAGACAGTCTGCTCGTGCTGACCTTCACTTTACCCTACGGGCTAATCGATGACTTAAGCCGCAGGAGCGAAGCCCATCTTGATCTTGTCTGCCTCCATCGGCGAGATGCCGAAAGCCTTGGCCAAAATCTCTGTCTTGATGGGCGGGGTCGATCCGAACAATGCCGAAGGCAGCAGCTGCACACCCGGGTTCTGCGCGTTCAGCACCGACACCGTCTCGCTGTGCCCGTTGCCCAAGCTCAGCTGGAAGTGCACCAATCCCTGGGGGAACAAGAAGAAGTCGCCCTTCTTGATCGTCACGGCGTACAACTTGCCCGCAGTGTCCACGAATCCAACGTACACCTCGCCCTTCACCACAGTGATCACCTCCGACGCCCTGGCGTGGGTGTGAGGGGGCACCAATCCTCCCTTGGCGTAGTTGAACTTGGCCAACGCGAAGCTCTGCGTGTTCAGGGCCGGGTAGTTCACACCTGCGAACCCGGGGATGATGCCGATGCCCAGAGGGTTGTTGGTGTCGGCATTAGCGCGGAAACCTCGGAATGCGAAGTCCTCGTCCACCACAGCGGAGGTAGCCTTGCAGGCGAGTCCGTTGATCATGAGCATGCTCTTGAGGTCAGCGACACAGAAGTCGTTGATGGGAGGGGCGTCAGTTGCAGACACCACAGCCACCAACAGGGCAGCTGCCACGAACGCCAACATGAGCTTGGCCATCTCGAGAAGTGGAGTCGAGACTGTTTAAGAGACTCTGCTGGGCACAAATGTCCAGGCTGATCTCAAGTGCGCAGACAGTTGGGTGTGAGCGGATATCGAAATGCTTGCTGTGTTTCACATACTTATAGCAATATTTGCATGAGGAGATAGAGGTTGAGAGCGGGGAACTATTTTGAAACTTGGGCAGACATAGTAATGACAGAGGGCGCTGATTGTTACTTTCCAGGTCTGTATGAGGGCTCCGAACGCGATGGCAAGCCACCAGTTGGTTGATCTGTTTGCTTGTGCGTGAATATTTGACGCCGCTTCAGCGTATCGCTGTTATCGTGCAAAAAGCAGCTCTCCTACATTGCCGCTTGCCTCCTCTCCACACAACATGAGCCACGTCTGCTTTAAATGTACCTCTTTTGCACTCCTTCCAAATTTTGTGGAGAAGAGAGTGAAAGTGAGAGAGTGATCCGAGCCTTATATTTTACTACTAAAACATCATCGCCATTCCATAAGTTTTATATGAAGCAAGCAGAACTCCCAATCTCTAATCTTCAGTCTGAACAAATTAATAATTGACAGCGTACCAACAAAGTGTGCATTGCAATGAGCTCTCATTAGATCTTTCCTCTCCATTTGAATATCACATTCGACAGCTCCACTTTGATCTTTTTCTCCTCATTTGCATATCATATTCGACATTAAGGTAGTGAAACATTCGTTGAGTACAATACCGGATATACCAAGTATGTTATTGTAAATCTAGTAGTATATTTGATGACGACATTTGTACCCAAACTTGCAGAGTCTTTAATGTTTCTGACCATTCGGAGAGTGAAAAGAGTCGGAGGTGGTAGGGTAAACATGTCGGCACGGGTAAATGAGATCTACATGCGCGAAGGTGTCAGTCATGCAGAGGATAAGGAGGGTCGACCTGTGAGTAACTGGAGTTCATAAAGTCGGCATTCAAGATCTAGATTCTCGCCCCTGGTATTATCCACCTGGTATCCCGTAAAGGTCTACCTTCACTCCCAGCTATTTCCAGAGTGCATTTCCTCCTCGACAAAGTCGGCACTTGGACTGACGCTCTTAAATCACTAGCCAGCTTTTCCAGATTTAGATCCCTCCCCATTTCTGTTCACACTACCACAGGCACGAGATGTACTTGCTCTAATTAAACTTTCTGAAACAATCAATCTTTCAACAAATGAGAAATACAAATTATGCCAAATATCTTCTGTTGAGCTTGGTTGAGACTCAGGCCCCGTTTACACTACGGTGGAGAAGTCTACCAAAGTTACTGGTCAAGAAATGAAGGAACATTCTTGAATGTGATTGGTTGAAAATGAGACTATTGAAATGTGATTGTGATTTGTGATTGGTTGAAAATTTAATTCTTGACCGACCGGAGGCCTTGTAAACTGGCCTCATACTCCGAGCTCATTTTCCACATCTCTTTCTACCCCTCCAGCTTTATCGTAATAATAATGTCAAATGTCTTCCACATCACAAGTCTTTTCACATTGCAATTAATCTGCATTCAAATGATTCAAAGGGTTCTAGAACGAATGAAGAGTTTCAGTCTATCTGCACGACACTTATCAATGAAGTATTTTCTTCTTTTTGTTATGGACACCGATAATTTTTCATGTAAACATGTAATGCAGGGTTCAAGTATGCAATCTATATTGTGTGGCTACAAAATCATCATTTAGTCTTCAGTAATTTCTTATCTTGTTACAGTCTTTCGTTGTCACCCATTTAAACTGACAAGTTCATTATGATTTCGTCATGTTCCAGGGGAGTTGGTCCGTCAGGCTCAAGGCCATATTTCATGTTCATTGAAGGCCACCGTGCCAAATTTTCATGATGGAATGTCTGAAGAAGCCCGGCAATAGAGATGATATTGAGTTTCATCGTGCGTAAAATTGTAGTCGAGCATTTCTTATCCACATCTCCAGGTGTTTGCTAATTTGACTCTCCTGTACCTGTGCATGTAAATTTATTAAATCTCGGATGTGTGTCAGTCTGGACACCTCTGTAAGGGCCAAATGTGAAACTTACAAATTATCTCACTCCACAAATTGCGATCTTACCACATTGCCCACTGTAGACAGTGCGGGTTAAAATTTGAGATTTTGCACTGTCACAATGAAAGAAATTGGGAACGGAGGATTAAGCGAATGTGAGTGAAACGTGGAACGCGACAATTGATGGTAAAAGAAAAAGTGAATTCCGTGAAACGATTCATGTAGCCACGACGACATGAAGACTCTACTGTGAAAGTAGATAAACGTTTCACGTTGCCGCGACGCTATAAGTACGCCGAGCGATTCTCTGCTTTTCATCAGTCGTCTGATCATCTCCTCTGCTTCACATCCCTCTCCCTTCAACTGCTCCTCTCGTCAACGTTGATTCCAGTTCTCGCGATGGCCAAGCTCATGTTGGCGTTCGTGGCAGCTGCCCTGTTGGTGGCTGTGGTGTCTGCAACTGACGCCCCTCCCATCAACGACTTCTGTGTCGCTGACCTCAAGAGCATGCTCATGATCAACGGACTCGCCTGCAAGGCTACCTCCGCTGTGGTGGACGAGGACTTCGCATTCAGAGGTTTCCGCGCTGATGCCGACACCAACAACCCTCTGGGCATCGGCATCATCCCCGGGTTCGCAGGAGTGAACTACCCGGCCCTGAACACGCAGAGCTTCGCATTGGCCAAGTTCAACTACGCCAAGGGAGGATTGGTGCCCCCTCACATCCACGCCAGGGCAGGGGAGGTGATCACTGTGGTGAAGGGCGAGGTGTACGTCGGATTCGTGGACACTGCGGGCAAGCTGTACGCCGTGACGATCAAGAAGGGCGACTTCTTCTTGTTCCCCCAGGGATTGGTGCACTTCCAGCTGAACGTGGGCAGCGGGCAGAGCGAGACGGTGTCGGTGCTGAACTCGCAGAACCCGGGTGTGCAGCTGCTGCCTTCGGCATTGTTCGGATCGACCCCGCCCATCAAGACGGAGATTTTGGCCAAGGCTTTCGGCATCTCGCCGATGGAGGCAGACAAGATCAAGATGGGCTTCCAGCCCGCAGCTTAAGCCTGTCTCGTTTCAAGTATCGGAGGTCAATGCAAGCAGGGTGCTAGAGTAGTGCACCTGTTGTTTTTGAGGCAAATCAGTTTTTCTGTTACATTTGTAATGCCCATTGTGATGAGAATCGCAATGGTGCTGATTCTTTGAATTAATGTTAATTATTCCGAACCGAGTATCTAGTCCTGTTCATTATGGTTGCACCTGAGAGGAACTCGTACATTGCCTTCGGGGACATGGCCTACATTCTCCGAGCGAGTTGATGTGGTCTCATGTCCCTTTTTGAGATTGTGAACGTCGGTGCCCTGTTCACTGACAGTCAGGTGGATATCACGGGGCTTTGACCTTCATTAAACGCACAGCCCGTGTCTGCATTGGGAGTCAGTACGCAATGACATCTGCGGGTTCGCGCGTACTCTTCAGTACATCTGACGTTTGTATACCCACATACATTCTCGAGAAATTTGCTGTCGTCTAACAATCCGACGTTTCGAAATGCTCAACCGAAGAGAGGAAAAGGGGGAATAAGCAGAACATACTTTTGCTAATCATTAGTATCTATAATGCTTGTATTATTAGTATATGTCATACCGTAGTATTAACCGCTAGCTGTGCTGAACCGAGGTTCACCCGAGAATGGCACACGGGTGGATCTGCACCTTTCTGCAGTTGAGATGAACAAGGTTAGCACTGAGATGTTGCTGCATAGTGCATAGTGACCTTCACTATGCAGCAACATTAATTATTTAGTTTGAAGCCTTTCTTTGCCACATGGATCCCCTTGATGGGTGGTACATGAACTCCATGGGTGATATCACATAATATTTTCATTTTGATCCATGAGTGAGCCCCGAGCTCAGCCCTCTTGTATGTTCTCATGAATGCAAGCAATTACAAACAATATGCGATAAATTACAGAGCCCTGAGACCTCTGCTCCCAAGATCCTCGCCCCAAGACCCCTCCTCCCAAGACCCTCGCCCCAAGACCCCTCCTCCCAAGACTCCGCCCCCAAGTCCCCACCCCTGGACCCTCTTCTCCGCATTTTCCGGCGTGCAATGCGGTCCGCATTTCAGGAGCATAAGTGAGATTTTGGGAGATAGTTTCCTTAACCCGCTTACCCTCAGATACTTGGTATTCAAAGTTGAATCACTCCATTTATGGGTGCAAATCTAGTGTTGTATATATATATATATATATATATATATATATATATATAATGGACCCTAAAATCTCTACATGGGTGTTGCTTGGTTCCATTACTTCCATATACATGTACATCTTTAGATCTTATTGAGTGTAGGGTTTATTGAATATTGCAAAACACAATAGAATTGAAATTTTAAAGAGAAGATTTGGTTCAAACATGACATTGTTGTGAAGTACATAAGTGAGATATTGGTGCGTACTTGATTCAAACAAACATGTGCCATTACAAAAATACTCTTCCAAAGTTGAAGAGTTCCCACAAGTAAATTTACACAAAATTATACTCAATGTTATAATTGAGAGTTGAGATCAACCCATGCATCTCATAAGCTCTAAAATTGCTCGGCCTATCTTCCTATCTTCCTTCTTGACCTTCCAACATAATCCTTTTCAATTTCAAATGTGACGACTACTATGAACACATTTTGTGTCGACATCTCCTGTTAATGCTTGTTCTCACAAGTACATGTTGATGAAAGAAAACAAGACTAGGGCACAAATCCTTACAAAGAATTGTAAAATGTTTGGTTGCCATTAGCAGAGCCAAAGCGAGATAAGCTTGGTGAAGTAATCTAATGCTCTAGTACACCCTCCCTCTTTAAAGTGGCACACCGAGGTGATAAGGTTGAGGGTGATAGCCTCCACCTTGGAATGACATCAATCCACTACTTAGCGACAAGAAGCAAAAAAGATGAAAACGGTAATTCAACATGTAAGTAAACATATATTTTAGATTTTATTCCACATAAATCGCATGCCTCTTGATCTTAGGCCTCGTGTGGCAGGGAATCGCGTTTGTGATAATAAGATCTACGCACCCTTGGTGATGAATAAAGAAAAACCCTTAATGTACAAAGTTGCGAATCAATTTGACAACATAAAGATAAAGAAAAAATAGAAAGTAAGAAAATTCCAAATCACAGGGAACACAGCATGGAAAGGCTCTACCCTCTCCCCACCTTTTATTCATATTGCATGCCTTCTCCTAAACCAACTATGAAACCCTAAAACAACCGTCTAATCGCACCAAAATCTTATTGGAATCGAGCAATGCAAAAAACAAACAAAAGCTCCATTGCATAGCCCTGACCTTCATTGAGATCAAGCTATACAAAAGAGACAGATCTTCAAGCAAGTGGTGAAATTCACAATGCCGCAACAACATCGGCGCCTCCAACCGAACCTTCAATCGACTCCTCCCTCCTCCTATCCACATCTCCTCTTATGGTCCCAAAAACTCGTACACACCATCCTTCACCTCCACCTTCATTGATCAACCAATTCGTTTCACAATATCGGAAACTTCTTTAGCCAGCTTCCGAGCTTCCTTCTCAATCCTTTCTATTTCACTGTGACGAACACCATGATCACCATCTGTTGCATCTATATCGATTACGTGATCCCAAAACCTCGATACATCTTCTTTCGCCTTTTCTAAATCGCTTTCAAAAGCCACTGCACGATCATATCTATCACTGGTAAAAGTGCTCGCATCACCCCAACCACCCACAAACTCCTTGATGTCGTTTCTTAACTTGTATCTCACTATTTCAGACTCCGACATCTCCCTGTTTTCTTCTGTTATCCGTCCCTCATACTCCTTCCAATACTTATCCATCATCATCAAATGTGCCTCGAATTGCATCTTGTTACAAGCAACTAGAGCACCATCCAAGTGATTAAGAGCTTTTTGTTTTAACGCCCCTTTCTTGCGTCCCACATGTCCTCCTCTAGCAAGCTCCTTTGCCAATGTCAGTCGGTGGTCCATGTATACTTTGTATTGCCTCATCTCCTCTCGAAGAGCTCTATCATATTCAATGTAGTCTTGTTCATACGCCTCCCTATCTTGCACTGACAGTTGTCGTACCTTCTCGACATGTGAGTGGTCAATAGCTTTCTTCGTCAACGCTCTTCCAGTGCTTGTTCCCTCCTCATCTTCATCAACACGTGCTTTTCCCTTTCTTCTAGCTGATTCGGACAGACCATCAAAGCGTTCCTCCACATCCTCTTCATCTGCATGTTCTCCATCGTCTAAACCCCATGGTATGTCATCTTCATCTTCTGAACTCGACTCTGGGGAATATTTCTTCGCTGCTTTAGACCGCCCCCTCTTGCTTTCAAGTCGCCACGCTCTCATTCGGCCACTTCCACCTTCAACTTCATCATCTTCGTCTTCCGTATCTTCGTCTTCTTCCGTATCTTCGTCTTCACGATCTTCGTCTCCAGGATCTTTGTCTTCACGATCTTCGTCTTCAGGATTCTCGTCTTCAGAATCTTCATCTTTACCCACATCCGTAATTGGAAGTTGCATTGTTCGCCTCTTCCCAACCCCATCTTCGTCACTCTCAGTCTCTTCATCTTCTTTAATCTTCTTTTCAGTTTTATTCTTCTTGTAACATCCTCGGATTCCACCAAGCGTGAAATACCTTTTGCAATCCTCGCAACGATAACGAGGTTGATCGAACGCGTAATTGTTGAAGAACTTAAACACGATGTTTGTTGAATTACATCCCTCTCGCGCACACTTCCTTGCTAAAGCTTTGAGGTTGTCGGCCATGTCCTCCTCTCTATGAGGCTGCCCTCTGAGTTTCTTCTTTCGTGCCATGTTGATTCCTAAAGTTCAGAATGTAACATGAGAATCGTTAAAAAACAATGGAATACCACATAATGCAACACAAAACGCAATACTATGATCTTTATTTCTCATCGGATCGCTTTCACATTCTAATAGTTGCAAAAATCTCAACTTGTAAAGCAAAGACCTCTACGCTCGACGTTTCACCCCTTTGGAGCAACTACAAATGAGGGCTTGGCTCATTTATGGGAGTGTTTATATACACAGTTAAGGACAATTTCATAGTGACTCGAAGAGTCGTAATTTTGTCTTAGAGTATTTTTACGCCTACATACTATTATTCTTTACATATTTAAAACTATTCATATGTAAGTACGCTTTACATGAAGAGTCAAGTTGTAACGAGTATAAGGCAATAGGAGGGCAAAAATCCCTTCAATATGGTTAGTTCGTTCATTGAAATTCAAGAAATGAACGAATTACATGAGAGGGATTTTATCCTCTATCGGCCCCATGCACAACTTGACTTCCCATGTAAAGCATCCCTTAACATACTTCTATGCTTGGCGGTCACTCATGTATCTAAACCAAAATGTGTTTTTATTTTTGGACTTTAGGATGTAGCTATTATAAGATTCTTTAATCAATTTAAACTACAACAAATTCATCAATAGTTTGATAGAATGTAAATTTTCAAATTTATTGATTTTTCACAATATTAAATTGGCAACATAACCTTAAATTGGGTTAATTTACACTTTATAAATGTGAAAGGTTTGCCATGGCTCTTGACCAAACACCTCATCATCTCTAATGATCTTCATACGAGACAAAATTGTCTAGTATGACTTGTTTTACATTGCGTGGAGAAATTGTATTGGAGGTATTATAAGTATTATTTTAGAGTCTACCATAAATTTCTTGGTATCATCATTAACAAACAGTACCAAACGTTTTTTCTTCTAGTGTGTAATTCATAAATACCCAAAAAAACAATTCGTTGCACTTTTGGACGTCTCTCTTTAATTCTAACTACGTATTCATACATGTTATAAGTCATCACACAATTTTGCAAGTGTACTTTTGTGATTGGCTTAGAAGGATGTATGGTTTTAAGTCATATAAAGGTACTAAGTAATTTATGGCATTCGAATGGACCTTCTTACACCAAGAATGGTTTCGCGATGCCAAAAGTCACTTTTATTTCTACAACCTCATTGTTTAACCCCTAACTATCCTTAACTCCTAAATTTATTGGTTGCTTTTTGGCAAGAAATCTCAAAATTGCCCTTTTTAGTCCCCTGCACTCCCATCCATTTTAATAAAAAAGAATCTTAATTTTGAGACTTCCAACCTTAGGATCTTATACCTTACTTGTTTTTGAGTTATTGCTCAAATTTCCAACGATAAAATCTTCTTTACTTTGTAGATCTCAATGTTCAAAGTTGATGCAGAAGAAAATTGACCATTTTCAGGGACACATAGTATATTAAATGATGCTAAGGGCAAGTTGAAGTTTGTTACCCCAAATATTTAGGGCATATTTTTTTTCCATGTAGGTAATCAAGTTGGTACCCTCATGCAAATTTTAGAGACTCATTCCGTTTTATTGAAATTCATGCAAATTGTTTCTTAGAAGAAGATCTAAAAACATCAATATAGAAAAACATGCACCACGGTTATTGATCTTTTTAATATCTCAAATGGTGAATAAGTACCCTTATAAGTTTGTGAATTTTGAGCAATTTTTTGAAAAAAACTCCAAAATCCAGAATTTTGACAAATTCTGTAAGATATAATTTGGAAATTTACTAGAAATTGTGAAGATTGTTTTTGTAATGTTTGGAGGCTTCTCTTGTGAGATTGACAAAGTTTTATACTTATGTTTAATTTGGATCTCAAATAATTATTTGAATATGAAAATATTTCATAAAAACATTTCAAGAAGAGTCTAAATTTAATCTACTCAAAACTTTAATTTGAACTCAAAACCTAGCATTTCTAGATGAAAGTTTTTAAATTGGAATTTGGCTTTGCAGATTTTACCACATACACTTTGTAGTATAAGGAGCACCTTGTAAAAACTGTAAGCACAAACATTACTTTTAACTCATTCATAATGGCTTCTCAAAATCGCAAAAACCCACTTTAAGTTTTAAGGATACTTAGGGGTTAAAAGTTGTTTTGGGCAAGCGAGACAAAGGTGTCAAGAGTAATTAGAGAATTGCAATTTCAAGGTTTCAAGCTCCAAAAAGCAGATAAGGAAATCTGCGGGTTAACCATTATTACTCCTTACATTTTGGTCTAAGTACACTAAGAGCATGGTGAGAAGATGTTTAAAGTAAAACATTTTTATTATATATAGAAATGATAGTCCAATTGGTTCATCATTTTTGAACTCATGTATAATTTGTTATGATCTTTTGAAGGTAGACTTATAGGTTGTTTTTAAATTGATGCTTTGTTTGATTTGATCTCACCCGCAAGATCTTAGGAAAACTCCTAACCGTCAAATGGGCCGATTGAGGTGAAACAAACGTAGTAGGATGAGGGGGAGGAATGATGGATATTGAGCCCGCCACACAAGCTAGCTCGTGTTGCACCCCATTTTGGCACCATCTTGCCTTGTGTTTATTTTTTTATGGCCCCCATAATATGATTATTGTGAATTTTGCTATGGCCTTCTAAATTTATTATGAATTTATTAGCAAAGAATCCATACACACATGCGTCAATGGGGGATGTGTAATTTTCACCTTTGTATTAGAAAATTAAAGAAGGGTGAAATTTGTTCAATTTGTAATTGAAATTTTGTGTGTTTACGATAAGTGAATATCAAGAATTGAATTATGTACTCTTGAAATTAGTCGTGAGTAACTTAGAAAGCAAAGAAAGCTACATCACATGCACTTGTAGTATCATAATACATCAAATATCTTGCAAGTATAAGGCATTATCTAATTTGGTTAACACATGTTTTTTTTTTTCCTCTCAGTTTTATATGATAGATAACCAATAAACTTATGATTCACTAATTCCTACACTTTCATTATAAATTTTATCTTTATTCAAACGCAAACTTCATAAATTCGCAAATTGTTGGACATGCCCAAATTTCATATAACCATGTACAAATATATTACTATTAAGACGTGAGTTCATCCGGGTTGCTTGAAATTGCAAGAATTCATTTTGGGCTTTAATGATGCTTAGGGGTTGATCTGAGAAGTTTGAAAGTAAGGCATTGATTTTAGTGCAAAGGGTCTAGATTTGGACTATTTTTATTACAGTTGGTCTATTACTAGCAGTTCAAAGTGAAAATGATGGAATTCTAAGATCGAAATGAAGTAATATTACACTACAATCTTCCGATTTGTATGACCTCTTGACATAAGATTTGATTTACATCAACGACAACAAAACAATTACAAGATTATGATTGAGATTTGAATATCGTCTTTTCAATTACAGATATATCGTACATTCAATTTCAAATATTCAATCCCTCTCCATTATCTCAGTGCACAATGGTTACTCATTTGATTCTCCAAGCAGAGGTTCTCCCATGGAACATATGTATTTATTCAATTGATATTACATTGATTGCTTCAAGCGAGAAAACAAAAAGAAAAAAGAGAAAAAAGAGAGAGACAGAAAAATAAGAGAGAAAATAGAAAGGAAGAGAAAGAAGAGAGAAAATAGAAAGGAAGAGAAAGAAGAGAGAAAACAGAAAGAAGTTGGAGTTGTTCTCCTTGCCGGACACTAAATCCAATCCATGTTCCCCCTTGGAATTTTCAAATATGGAGGGAGGCTAATAAAAGGCTGCTCAGTATTTTTTGTGTTTGAGGCCTTAAAATTCCAAGAAGAGGCCCCCTAGGGTGAAATGGGGGTGCAAACCCCAAATTTCAAAAAAAAAAATAAAAAAAAATAAAAAAATGACCTTGAGGGGGTCAAAAATGGAAAAACAAAAAACTGGGGCCTCACCTAAGTGGGGAACATGGATTGGATTTAGTGAGCGGCGTTCTCCTTCGGCATGGTGAGTGAGATCCAAAATCGGCATGCAGTGGAGCACCGGGGCCACTGGGAGTCCTGTGGTGTGACATGCAAGTCCACCTGCGACATTGATTACGCAATAAATACCCCGTCAAGTGCTCAGGTTAGAGCATGACCAGCCCTCTACGGCAGGCCGGCCAGCAAGGCCGTCCCAAAATGTGAAAGGCGCCGGTTGTCCGGGGTTACGAAGCCCAGCCCAACACGGAGGGCAGGGCCCGCTCACGAATCACCCACCAATCACACCACCTCACATTCCGCTTCTCATAGCTTTCTTTAGAAATCATTTCTTGCCAATGAAATTTCTGCCACGTGGCTCTCACTCATTAGTTAAAGGGGACACTAAAACTTGAGTGAAGGCACGGGATAACTTGGAGTTTTGGTGGACTAGAATTTAGGATACTGCAACCCTCTTGACCGGGTTACCGGGTTAATGTGTGAGCTGGGGCCCTGGCACTTCCTATCCGGCTCAATGCTCCGGCCTGCAGTGCGGGCTGGTCATGCTCTTACTGCATTTGATTCTCCATGCAAAGGTTCTGCTATGGAACACATGTGTTTATGCAATTGATAATACATTGATTAGCTTTTCAGCCTTTTCCATGTCATTAACTTACTGGAGAGCAACCTGGATTCTCAATCGCTGGAAAGCATCGACGACTTCAGGTCATTAACTCTTCTTCTTGCCCGGATCGTCCATGCCGATTCCTGTGCTTTGAATTTCCCTCTTCATTTTCAGGTGCTCCTTTTGTTGAATCTCTTGGTCATGAGTACGCCGTCGGATTCTCATTCTGGAAAAGCGCAAGCGCAGGTAGATGAATCAATGACCATGCTACTGAACAGTGAAACTTCTGAGGTTAATAATAGTAATGTTTCTGTACATGGGAAATTCCTTGAAAATGAAAAAATCTACAAGACAGTGTCATTCTGATATTCTGAAACTGGCCTTTTTGGTGGCAGATTTGGTTGTGTTTCTAAACTAGCATCTTTGATGTCAATGACAAGTAACAACTCCCTCACAAACACTACACATTGGTTAGACCATATCAACTATTGTAAATGGGGAAATGCAAAGATTCTAATATGTGGTTCACTGATAAATATAAACTGGAATTGAGTAAAGGTAAGTCGAGTTATTGGATTTTTGTAAAAAAGTTGAGGGGATATATATATATATATATATATTCAATGAGTCTTTGTAGTATTGAGTTTTTGACGCACCATATATTCTTTGGATTCCTTTAGGAGACACTATTAATGTTCGTCATACTGATAATGTTATCACCTTCTCATTTGAAACGAATGTTTGAGGTTGCCCAAGACCTGTAGAATCAAAGATTTTGCAGGAGAGAAGTACAATCCAGAGGTACTCATTTTGGTGTCAACCTCAGGAGGTCCGAGGTTTGAGAGAGAAGAAGGAATTGGAAACCCTTTTTGTCCACATTTCCATACACTTCAAAGTTATCATTGACCTTGCCTCCCCCCACTAAGACTAGAGTTTCTAGAAGGAGACACTACCAATGGCCGTCATATTCATAATGTTTTCACCTTCTCATCTCAAACAAATGTTTGAGATTGCCCAAGACCTGTAGAATCAAAGTTTTTTGAAGGAGACAAGTGCAATCGAGAGGTACTCATTTGGTGTCAACCTCAGGAGGTCCCTAGTTCGAGAGAGAAGAAGGAATTGAAAAACCTTCTTGTCCACCTTCCCTTACACTTCAAAGTTATCATTGACCTTGCCCTCGACCAGTGAGACCACAATTTCTGAAAGTAGACACTATCAATGTCCATCATATTGATAATGCTATCACCATCACATCTCAAACAAATGTTTGAGGTTGCCGACCATCTCTAGGATCAACAGTTTTTAAAGGAGACAAGTGTAATGATCTGGTACTCATTTTGCCGTCAACCTCAGGAGGTCCGAGGTTCCAAAAAGAAGAAGGAATTGAAAACTACACAAATTTATCTCATAAGGCCTAACTATTATGATACAATCCTATTTTGCAATCCTATTTTTAATATGAGTATAAATGAAGTCAACCATTTTGAATAAAGACACTTCCCTCAAAGACATTCTACTACCTATCATGTCTCGAGGGATGTTGAAACAAGAAAGTTTTCTCGGGAAGCTTCCTTAGGACATTCATGAACTAAAAACATTTCATGAGGACGTTTTTGGGCACATAATATCTTGAGAAGAAATTCTAGAATCAAAATATCTCCAATAAAAAGTCTTAAATTGAAAACAACCCCTATATACATTCTTGGACCTAGAATATATTACAAGGACATTTTAGATTGTTTGCAAGATTATAAATATTTCTTTGAATGCAAGATCACATATTACAAAATATATGATAAATGTATAATATGTAACTTGTCTCAGAATACAAGACAAAATTTCTAACATATTCTTGTAAAATCTTGCAAAGAACATGGGATTTTTAACCCCTTACTAACCTTAAAAATTGAATCGTTCTTTTCCAATTTTGGGCATCATAGGTTTTTGATTTATAATTGATATCTTTTACTCAGGTTTTTATTGGGTGTTCCTTATAGTACAAGGTGTGTGCAATATATTACAAAGTCAAATTCTAATTTTTGAATCTTCCAGGGCAATTCTTAGGATGCAATCCGAGGTGAGGCAGTTAAGATTTAGCTTTTTTATTTTTATTTTTATTTTTTTGAAATATTTTCATAACCAAGTCACTACTCAAATTCCAAAGTGATCCAATTCAAAAAATTCCCGTTCTATAAGGGCAACCTCCAAAAATTAGAAAAATAGTTTCTTTAGTTTTTACTAAATTTTAAATCATTTCTTATGAAATTTGTCAAAATTGGGAATTTAGAAGTTTAATAAAGAATTTTTTAAAAAATTGGTTAAAAATCTCAAATTCATATAGGCACCTAACCACTGTTTACTTTTCTCAAATTTAAATGGCCATTCAATAATATTTACTTTGCCAATTCTGCACATTTAGACCTCCTTACAAGAATTTTTATGATTTTGCCCTAAGAACATGGAGGAACCCTAAGTTTTTGAATGCGCATACTCAACTTAGTTACCTACATGGAAATTAACATGAACAAAATGTTTGAAGTAACAATCATCAACTTACCCTTTGCACAATAGAGAACACACATCTCGTGCAATGCCCAAAACAACTTTTGCTATAACCTTGAACCTTACGCTCTCACAAATGATAAACATCCAATGGTCAAATTTTGAAACAATACCTAAGGATAGGGTTGAGTAGAAGATCTTACGGTTGGAAGTTATAAAATAGTAAAAACAATTGTTTCTTACATAGGGGAGTCCATAGAGGTTGAGAATTGGAGTTTTGAGGTATCAAGCTTCAAAAACACAAGAAAATTTAGGGGTTAAGTACAAATTTGTTGAATTGAGGTTTTATGGTTGTCTTTCTTTAATACTAAATTATCCACATTTGTCAAAAAGTTCCATGTTAATAACTTCATAATATTATTTGGTGGTAGTAGATTCTACACATTCACGCCACTAGCAAAAGTTTAGGGCCTTCTCTTCTTCCGTCCAAACAAAGTCTTTTTGGACTTTGAAATTGGAACATCTGCTAGCGATCAAATGAAATCTTTTTGGACTTTGGAAGTGGAACATCCGCTAGAGGATGTTATAGTATGGGCTATCAAGGTTTCAAGGCGGTTCCAAATCTTTTTAATCTAGAAATTGTAAAATGGTGCAAACACTCTTGTATTTTATGGGCTTACAATGCTACTCTAAATATTGTAATGATTATAAACTAATCAATGATATTATTAATGGATAGAAATTAGGCATGTAGACTCCAACTCAAAAGATCATATATGAACACTATATTGGTTTGTTTTAACTGGTACTAGAAATAAATTATATAGTTAATGAAGAACCATGTGAGTCTATGCATTGCATGAATATTGACAAAAGTCAAAGTAAGTCCAAAAATAAATTTAAGCGAATGTATAATTGGTCTTAGTTTCTATTTTTACAAGAGATTAGTTGTTTACTTAGCTACAAAAGTAAATTACATTACAAAGGTGTGAATGCTTTAAACTATAATCAATAATCCCTTATAGAGCTAGAAGCTAAGACCCACTATACAATAACTTAAATTTATTTTGGGACTTACTTATATTTTTGCCAATATTCATGTGGTTTATAAACCCACATGGTTCTTCATTATAGAATCACTTAATGGATAGAAATATATAATGTAATTTCTAGTATAGGTTAAAAATAACCACAATGTTATTTATATTTATTCTTTCAGTGAAGTTTTGCACGCTTCAATCAAGAAAATGACAATAATAATTTTATTAGTTAGTTCTAAATTTTAGCATAGTGTTATGTATGAATTACAAGAGTGTTTCTACTCTACTTTCACCTTAAAACTTTACATAATTGATTTAAGTTGGGGGCAACTAGAAAGTTAGGAAATATTAAAATTGTGTTAAGAACTTAATTTGAGATTGCTAAAGGAGAAGTGTTCACACTTGAGAGATTCATTGTTTCAATGTTTATATCAAAATATTTTCTAAAGAATAAAAACTTGTTAGTAGTAAAATTCTAATTTTTACAGATGTTTCATTATCATATTTCAAATCTCCACGCTCTCATAGAGGTTCCATGGATGCTAGGATGTTAAATTATTGAGAGATTTGAATTTACACATGATGAAAAAACATATGATGAATTGAACAAATACTTTTCGGTCAAAATTTGCTATTGAAAGCGACATTATATTCTGTACCTATTCTGCAATGTGAAGAAAACTCTAACGTAGAGGTCACGGCCTCTCGGGGTAGGGCTTTCAACTAATTCTTTGGAAACACTCTGAGCAAAGACTGCTAGACAATCTAGTTGCTGGGGTTGTTTGGAGGGCTTGCGTAGCCGCTGCTCTTAGGACCCAATGCCATTTATGATCCGTACTTGTAAAATTGAGAGGGTCGTAAAAAACAGGCTATACCCATACAACCCAACCAGTAATTAGTTTTGCGGGAACCCGTAATATTTCAAGGGCTAGGCAAGGGAAGGTGACACTCTTTTAGAATATGAATAGTGCTTTCTTAAATGGAAGACCACTATTCCCTCAAAACAAGGCCTAAATTTGATCTTAACCCTTAAACGCCCAAGCAAGCCCGAGGGGCTTGATTCCAACATAATCTTCCTTGTAGCTCTCACTGTACTCAACTTTTCACTTATATTTTGATGTCAAACTGGTCACCTTCTTCTGATGCATTCAAAAAGTGAAATTTCACAATTCAAATCACAATTTGTATGAATGATTTTGTGCTTTGAAAGGATTGTGGTAGGTTGGGGTTGTACATAACCTTGTAGGAGGTTGCAAGTTCATCATTGATTGGTCTATTCATGATGCCCAAGTTCAAAAAGTGCACTATTCATGATGCCCAAGCCCAAAAGATGCTGTGATCCAATTTCGGGCTGCCCGTTTCAGACCCCATGGGCTTTTAAGGGTTAAGAGGAAGACATGTGAATGGCCCTTCATAATCTGCCCTTGATAGTGGACCCCACAATGGGCTTCTACAATGGAATTACGAGGACGGGTCTCACATGGGAATGGCCCTTACCCTCCAAGCAGCTCGAATTGATATGATGCAATCAATGGCGGTCACGCTCGCCAGGTGCTTTCTACATTTAAGCACCTGCAGTTGTAATTGGAAAGTAATTTCTACTCCGACGGCAGTCTGGAACACTCCTATTCCCAGAAAGTAAAGTAACGCTAAATCTAAATCTCAAAATTGACTTACTGCCTCGCAGCAACTGTGACCACACCACTGGTTTCTTCACTCAGATATTGCCCGCTCAAATTCGGGTCGGCACAGATGACAGATTGGGCATTGCTACGACGCTCAATTATAAATACGTCAAACGTTTCTTCACTTCCATCAGATCACCAGATAGTCACCAGATCATCTTCTCTGTTTCACATTCCCCTCCCTGCGACTGCTCCTCACGTCAACGAAGACTCCAGTTCTCGAGATGGCCAAGCTCATGTTGGCGTTCGTGGCAGCTGCCCTGTTGGTGGCTGTGGTGTCTGCAACCGACGCCCCTCCCATCAACGACTTCTGTGTCGCTGACCTCAAGAGCATGCTCATGATCAACGGGCTCGCCTGCAAGGCTAACACCGCTGTGGTGGCCGAGGACTTCGCATTCAGGGGATTCCGCGCTAACGCCGACACCAACAACCCTCTGGGAATCGGCATCATCCCCGGGTTCGCAGGTGTGAACTACCCGGCTCTAAACACGCAGAGCTTCGCGTTGGCGAAGTTCAACTACGCCAAGGGAGGATTGGTGCCCCCTCACACCCACGCCAGGGCGTCGGAGGTGATCATGGTGCTGAAGGGCGAGGTGTACGTCGGATTCGTGGACACTGCGGGCAAGCTGTACGCCGTGACGATCAAGAAGGGCGACTTCTTCTTGTTCCCCCAGGGATTGGTGCACTTCCAGCTGAGCTTGGGCAACGGGCACAGCGAGACGGTGTCGGTGCTGAACGCGCAGAACCCGGGTGTGCAGCTGATGCCTTCGGCATTGTTCGGATCGAGCCCGGCTATCAAGACAGAGATTTTGGCCAAGGCATTCGGCATCTCGACGATGGAGGCAGACAAGATCAAGATGGGATTCCAGCCCGCAGCTTAAGGTTGTCGCGTTTCAAGCATTGGAGGCCAATACAAGCAGGGCGTTCGATCACGAGGGAGAGTAGTGGACCTGTTGATGATACGCTAGGTCTTTTTTCTATTGTGTACATTTGTAGTGCCAAACCTGATAAAAATCACAGTGGCATTGATTCTTTGAATAAACGTTCGTCATTTCGAACCGAGACTTTACTCCAATCTACGAGTCTACGAGGGTCGTACCTGAGAGCGGCATTGGCATCTGCAGAGCCGTACTTTGCAATGAATCGAACGTTCATATTCTCATCCATAAAAGCCTTTTTACGATGTCTGTCATGAACTTGCAATTTCAGTTCTTCGGAGGCGTAACGGAAGAGAGGATTGTGGTATCGCAGTATGTACCTGTACCATATATTAGTACCGTAATGTGATGCATGAATTGGGAATCATGGATAGAGTTTCAGAGTGGGCCATATCGCAGGCTCAACTGAAAGCCCTTCCGAATCAAGGGCGATTGTCTCCGAACTTTTCACAGCTGAAGCTACCTTTCAAGAAATTCTGTTATAGAATTCTGTCATATTTCTTGATGATCTGTACTAAAGCAAACTGTGTAAGCAATTTTCATACATGGGGAAAGTAAGTGGAAGGATACTTAAAGTGGATTCATTATTTTTTGGAATCTTTTACGATATGCCATGAAATTTTCGAAAGCGATATCATGAATGTTCCTAAAGTGTACCCTAAGTTTACACTCTGTGAGTACAGACTAGTATTGACTGAGGAAACAATTATGTACCTTTGCATTCATCGCCATGTACTCAGCTGCCCATGTACAGCTTTTTCATGTCATTTACTTACGGAGCGCAACCTGGATTCTAAATTGGTGGAAAGCATGGACTTCTGGTCATTTACTACTTCCCCGGATTGTCCATTCCGATTCGTTTCCTTTTGTGTGCTTTAAATTTTTCCCTCTTCGTTTTCTGACGCACCTGCATTTGCACATCATGGAAAGTAACTTCTCCCCCGATGGCAGCCTGGAACACTCCTATTTCCAGAAAGTAAAGTACCGCGAAATCCGAATCTCAAAATTGACCAACTGCCAAGCAGCAACTGTGACCACACCACTGGTTTCTCCACTCAGATATTGCCCGCTCAAATTCGGGTCGGCACAGATGACAGATTGGGCACTGCTACGATGTTATAAGTACGTCAAACGTTTCTGCACTTCCATCAGCCTTCTGATCATCTCCTCTGCAACACTTCCCGTCCCTGTGAGTGCTCCTCTCGTCAACGAAAACTCCAGTTCTCGAGATGGCCAAGCTCATGTTGGCGTTCGTGGCAGCTGCCCTGTTGGTGGCTGTGGTGTCTGCAACCGACGCCCCTCCCATCAACGACTTCTGTGTCGCTGACCTCAAGAGCATGCTCATGATCAACGGGCTCGCCTGCAAGGCTAACACCGCTGTGGTGGCCGAGGACTTCGCATTCAGGGGATTCCGCGCTAACGCCGACACCAACAACCCTCTGGGAATCGGCATCATCCCCGGGTTCGCAGGTGTGAACTACCCGGCCCTGAACACGCAGAGCTTCGCGTTGGCGAAGTTCAACTACGCCAAGGGAGGATTGGTGCCCCCTCACACCCACGCCAGGGCGTCGGAGGTGATCATGGTGCTGAAGGGCGAGGTGTACGTCGGATTCGTGGACACTGCGGGCAAGCTGTACGCCGTGACGATCAAGAAGGGCGACTTCTTCTTGTTCCCCCAGGGATTGGTGCACTTCCAGCTGAGCTTGGGCAACGGGCACAGCGAGACGGTGTCGGTGCTGAACGCGCAGAACCCGGGTGTGCAGCTGATGCCTTCGGCATTGTTCGGATCGAGCCCGGCCATCAAGACGGAGATTTTGGCCAAGGCATTCGGCATCTCGACGATGGAGGCAGACAAGATCAAGATGGGATTCCAGCCCGCAGCTTAAGGTTGTCGCGTTTCAAGCATTGGAGGCCAATACAAGCAGGGCGTTCGATCACGAGGGAGAGTAGTGGACCTGTTGATGATGCGCTAGGCCATTTATATTAATTTGTGTACATTTGTAGTGCCAAACCTGATAAAAATCACAGCGGCATTGATTCTTTGAATAAATGTTCGTCATTTCGAACTGAGACTTCACTCCAATCTACGACTCTACGAGGGTCGTACCTGAGAGCGGCATTGTCATCTGCGGAGCCGTTCTTTGCAATATATCAAACGTTCATATACTCATCCATTAACTTTATTAGGACGTCTATCATGGACCTGCAATTTCATTTCTTCTTAGGCGTAATGGAAGAGAGGGGATTCTGGGGTCCTCAGTACGTGCTCGTACCGTGTACTAGAAAAACGGTGCTAGAGTGGGGAATGAAGAATAGTAGTTTCAGTATGGGCCAGACCGTAGACTCAAGTTGTCAGCCCTACGGAGTTGACGATGACTATCTCAGAACAAGACTGCTCTGAAGCTACTTATCAAGGAATTCTAGTACAGAAACTTCTTAATCATGGCCTTCTTTGTTGTATCAGAAATCATCCTCTTAAGAGGTAAGTGTGTAACAGAATTAAATGAATAATAAGAGAGAATGATCAAGAATGAACTGGTATGAATGGAGTTGTTAGGTTTCGTCACCTACACATACATGATAGTCTGGCAATCCAATAGTACCATATATACTCATTCTGAACGTCATAAGGTGCTAATATAGGTGTCTTAATGGCTCAAATTCCATATTTCATGTAGTGAAGTATATAGTGTAAGCAATTTTCATGTATGGGGAAAGTAAATGAAAGGGTAGTCAAAGTGGATTCATCAAATTTGGACTCTTCTGCAATTTGCTATAAATTTTTGAAGACGATCTCATCAATGTTTCTAAAGCAGTGCCCTAATTTTGCACTCTATATTATTTGCCGTGAGTACATACCAGTATTGAGAAAAGAAACTATTTATGTACCTCTGCATTGATCGCCATTGTACAGCTTTTTTCATGTCATTTAAATTGGTGGAAAGCATGGACTTTTGGTCATTTACTACTTGCCCAGATTGTTGGATCTCTGTATTTAAGTGCTATGAGCGTTTCTAGGAGCCCCCATCAGCCAATGGGATTTTTGCTTCAAAATCCATGGAATTTTCTATTTGGACCCCCCATGGCTGTTTTGATAATTTTGAATTCAAATTTGAGGTCTGCGACCCCAAATTACCAAGGAGAGCCTCCTCTGTGGAATTCTCTTTAAAGCCTATACTTCAAAAAATTAGGGGGTAATCTACCCATCCCCTCCTTGGCTGCCGAATAACGCTCGTACCACCAAAATACAGAGATCCCGGATTGTCCAGACCAATTCCTTTCCTTCTATGTACTTTGAATTTTTCCTGAGTCCTCGTTTTTAGGTGCTCCTTTTATGCTGATTTCAGGACTGCTTAACCCTTAAACGTCAAGCCCCTCTAAAAATACACTAGAAACCAAGCCCGAGGGGCATGCTTGGACGTTTAAGGGTTAACTCTACTGTAGTCATTAGAGATATACTGGCGAATCTCTTGGCCATGAGTACGGATTTTCATCGTGGAAGATAGCGGGTGATTTAATTGATGACTATGCTAATACTTTCAGATTTCTCAGTAGTAAAAAATTGAGCTTACTAACGGTATGAGTTGTATTATGGGCAATTTCTTACGTGAAAAAGCCAATATCACTGTAGTAACATCCTAATAAGATCCCAGGCTTAAGTAAAAATTTGCTAAATTGAGATTTAATGGCACTCTTCATTTGACAATGAATCATACATTCTTGCACAGAGAAAGACTTGCTTATCAAAAAGCACCAATTCAATAAATTTACCTACTCGTAATGATAGTGAATGGCGCTGCCTTTTCCACCTTCACGCCATTACTCATGAAGCAGCTGGGATTACTATGCTGCAATCGATGACGGTCACGCATGCCGGTCACGCTAGCCAGCTGCTTGCTAAATTGACGCACCTGCATTTGCACATCATGGAAAGTAACTTCGCCTCCGATGGCAGTCTGTAATACTCCTTTTTCCAGAAAGTAAAGTACCCCTGAATCTGAATCTCAAAATTGACCTACTGCCTTGCAGCAACTGTGACCACACCACTGGTTCCTCCACTCAAATATTGCCCGCTCAAATTCGGGTCGGCACAGATGACAGATTGGGCATTGCTACGATGTTATAAGTACGTCAAACGTTTCTTCGTTTCCATCAGTCTTCTGATCATCTCCTCTGTTTCACATTCCCCTCCCTGAAACTGCTCTTCTTGTCAACGAAGACTCCAGTTCTCGAGATGGCCAAGCTCATGTTGGCGTTCGTGGCAGCTGCCCTGTTGGTGGCTGTGGTGTCTGCAACCGACGCTCCTCCCATCAACGACTTCTGTGTCGCTGACCTCAAGAGCATGCTCATGATCAACGGGCTCGCCTGCAAGGCTAACACCGCTGTGGTGGCCGAGGACTTCGCATTCCGAGGTTTCCGCGCTGATGCCGACACCAACAACCCTCTAGGAATCGGCATCATCCCCGGGTTCGCAGGTGTGAACTACCCGGCCCTGAACACGCAGAGCTTCGCGTTGGCCAAGTTCAACTACGCCAAGGGAGGATTGGTGCCCCCTCACACCCACGCCAGGGCGTCGGAGGTGATCATGGTGCTGAAGGGCGAGGTGTACGTTGGATTCGTGGACACTGCGGGCAAGCTGTACGCCGTGACGATAAAGAAGGGCGACTTCTTCTTGTTCCCCCAGGGATTGGTGCACTTCCAGCTGAGCTTGGGCAACGGGCACAGCGAGACGGTGTCGGTGCTGAACGCGCAGAACCCGGGTGTGCAGCTGATGCCTTCGGCATTGTTCGGATCGAGCCCGGCTATCAAGACGGAGATTTTGGCCAAGGCATTCGGCATCTCGACGATGGAGGCAGACAAGATCAAGATGGGATTCCAGCCCACAGCTTAAGGTTGTCGCGTTTCAAGCATTGGAGGCCAATGCAATCGGGGCGTTCGATCACGAGGAAGAGTAGTGGACCTGTTGATGATGCGCTAGTCCATTCTTTTATTGTGTACATTTGTAGTGCCAAACCTGATAAAAATCACAGTGGCATTGATTCTTTGAATAAATGTTCGTCATTTCGAACTGATACTTTACTCCAATCTACGATGGTCGTACTTGAGAGGGATACATTGCATTCGGAGACAGTGCCTGCCCAATTTCTTTGAATGAGTTATATTAGTGCCAGATTCCTTTTTAAGATAATGGACGTCGATTCTCTGTTCACTGACAAGCCCGATCGATATCTCCGACCCTCACCATATGTACTATCCGTGTCTCCGCTGAGACCGAGTACGCATCGACATCTGCGAATCCGTACTTTGCATTATATCAAAGTTCATATACTCATCTGTAAATGTCCGTCATGCACTTGCCACTTCTCGAATGGCGTAACGGAAGAGAGGGGATTGTGGGATTCTCAGTACATGCTTGTAATGTGTAGATATATGATGCTTGAATGGTAGTTTGAATGGTAGCTTGAATGCTTGAATAGTAGTTTCCATATGGGCCATACCGGAGGCAGAAGTGTAAGTTCTACGATATCCAGGGTGGTTTTCTACCTCTATGCACGGTGTGATCCAAATTTTCTAACTTTTTTAGACTTCCTATCGTAAGATCTTACAAATAAGTCTAATTCTAGTCACTCGTTTGATTAAGCATGAACATATTTCAAAAAATAAATAAATAAAACCAACTATTTTAAAGATTTTGTTTTGTCCACCTAGGGTGAAAACTAAAATCTACATTAAAAAACTCTAGAATTGGATTTTGACTTTGCAATTTGTTGCAAACACACCTTGTAGTGTAGGAAATACCTTGTAGAAATCTTAGACTAAAAAATATATGTTGACACCTTCGTCTAGCCCACCTGAAACAACAAAAAACCTATTTGACTTGTTTGGATAGTTAGGGGTTAATGGTTGCCATCTTTCTTTCTGTCCCTACTCTCTTCCTCAGTACCTTCTTCCCTCTCTTACTCCTATCCACAGAGCTACTTGCAATTGTGTCTCCGAGCAGAGTCTCTACTTTTATACAGATGTTAAGATCCATTGAAGATACTGTAGATGGATTGTTTTTTGGGAATATTATAAATAGATTGGTACTGGAAAAGCTTGTGAGATGGCGGGGTAAACATGTCGGCACGGTGAGTGAGATCCAACATTCAAGCACTGGAGCACCCAGCCAGTGGGAGTCCTGGGGTGTGACCTGCGAGTCCACCTGCGATATTGATTACGCAATAAAGCTCCGACATTCATCGCCATGTACTCCGCTGCCCCTCTAGTCCTGTACTTTACAGCTTTTCCATGCCATTCACTTTCGGAGTGCAACCTGGATTCTGAAAAGCATGCTTGGACTTCTGCTCATTACTACTTGCCCCGATTGTCCATATCGATTCTTTTCCTTTTCCGTGCTTTCAATTTCCCTCTCCACTTTCAGGTGCTGGCTCTTAAGCTGCTTTCAGAAGCGCTTTCCTCTCACGTAGTCACTACAGTAGGTGCAGGTCAATCTCTAAAATTTCTTGGTCATGGGTGCGGAGCTTCATCGTGGAGATAAGCAGGTAGATGATTCAATGCCCATGATAATTACATGTGATCTTTACACAAGTCCTTGTAATAATTGAGTTTTTGACGAGTGATATTTGATGTGTATTTAGAACCCTCCAGAACATCTTTCCACCAATACACGTAGTAAAACATGGTTTGGTTGTACTAGTCTCAAAGGGACAATATTGGACTGAGAACATCTTCAATGGAATTTCTTGAACAAAAACCATTTTCATTCTCGGATTAGTAACATAATCATGGGTGATTCTCGGACTAGTAACATAATCTACAATCATTCTTGGACCAAAAACATCACGAGGACATTTAGAGTTGAAGTTCAACAGACTGTAGATATCTCTTACAATGCAAGCATTATAAGGCAATCACAAGCTGGCATTGATTTGTCACATACTTTAACTCTCATAACATACAATTTTCAAGTACAAATCTGTTAAAAGAAGATTTTATGGCGGTTCTAGTTTATTAACCAATCATAATCCTTCCACAAAGGAAGACCTCTTCTTGTCAAATCGTTCCAGTATAATAGATTTAACCATTATGATACTATTTGGTGGTAATAGCTTTTAAACCTTCACACCATTACCCTCGAAGGAGCTGAGATTAATATGATGCAATTGATTACGGTCAATCTTGCTTATCCACATCGCCAGGTGCTTGCTAAATTGACGCACCTGCATCTGTGCATATGAATATATGATGTGACTTCTCCTCAGGTGCCAGTCTGGAACACTCTAATTAAAGAATGTAACGCTAAATGTGAATTGTGAAACCCAAAAATGATCTCGCTGCCAATGCGCAGCAACTGTGGCCACACTACCGGTTTCTTCACTAAAGTAGTGCGCGGTGAAATTTGGGTCGGCACAGATTGGGCACTGAGCCTGCGATGATATAAGTACATGAGACGTTTCTTCACTTCTATCAGTCACCTGATCAGCTTCTGTGTCTCACATTCACCTACTTGTGTGTGTTCCCGTCTTTCAACTTCAACTTTAGTTGTCGAGATGGCGAAGCTCATGGTAGTGTTCGTGGCAGCTGCCCTGTTGGTGGCTGTGGTGTCTGCAACCGACGCCCCTCCCATCAATGACTTCTGCGTCGCCGACCTTAAGAGCATGATCATGTTCAACGGGCTCGCCTGCAAGGCTAACACCGCTGTGGTGGCCGAGGAGTTCGCATTCAGAGGTTTCCGCTCTAACGCCGACACCAACAACCCTCTGGGCATCGGCATCATCCCCGGATTCGCAGGTGTGAACTACCCGGCCCTGAACACGCAGAGCTTCGCATTGGCCAAGTTTAACTACGCCAAGGGAGGATTGGTGCCCCCTCACACCCACGCCAGGGCAGCGGAGGTGATCATGGTGCTCATGGGCGAGGTTAATGTTGGATTCGTGGACACTGCGGGCAAGCTGTACTCCGTGACGCTGTACCAGGGCGACTTCTTCCTGTTCCCTAAGGGTCTGGTGCACTACCAGCTGAACGTGGGCAACGGGCCCGCCCAGACGGTGTCGGTGCTGAACGCGCAGAACCCGGGTGTGCAGCTGATGCCTTCGGCATTGTTCGGATCGAGCCCGGCCATCAAGACAGAGATCCTGGCCAAGGCTTTCGGCATCTCGACGATGGAGGCAGACAAGATCAAGATGGGCTTCCAGCCCACAGCTTAAGCAAGTCACATTTCAGCTTGATTCAGCACCCTGGACGAAGCATTGGAAACCTATGCAAGCAAGGCGCTCGATCACGACAGAGTAGTAGACCTGTTGATGATGCGTTCCCCATTTTTATTGTTTCTAATTTTGTGTTTGGCCATACGTGATAGAAATCACCAAGTGGCATTGATTCTTTAAATAAATGTTCGTTGAATCGAACTGTGATCATTCCAGCGCTTAGGGGCGTGCGGCGACGGTTGTGCACCGGGCAGCATGTACCAGTGGTCATATCTGTTGCTTTTTGTTCATGCTATTGGCACGAAGTTCCTGCTCACATGTTGTAGTTCAAGAAATGGCCTCGATGCATACCAGGATCCTAGAACATGTGGTACAAAATTGAGCAGAAACAGGTGAAGTTGTCACGTGCAGCTTCACTTCTGAATGTTTACGGTTGTCCACACATATGTGATCACTCCAGTAATAAACCTGAATCAAAGGTGAACTGCAGTACCTATGAGACCAGACTTCATGCGAGGCATTCTAATGTTCATTTATCTTTATTCGCGATTTAGACTAGACAATGCAATATTGCAACGTCGAACTATGACCATGAACAGCGGATATGAAGCTAGCGGGTCCAAGCTGTTTTGATACAATCCTAGAATTTTCAGTATTTTCAATTTTTTTGCAAATCGCTCCAGATCCGTGCCCGAATCGTCGCATGCTAATTCAAAAGAAGATAGGTTACAAAGTCATGAGCTCTTTTGCATACTTGTTTTCACAAGTTTGTGCGCAAAAAATGAGATTACTTTGTGTACAAGTTACATCAGTGGTGGAAACACAGTTAGCATACATCCCATTAGGACACCTGTAGTGGCACCCGAGCTTGGGCGTAGGTCGGGTGTAATGTGCTCGTGGGTGTGAGCGGACCATATATCTTTCCACTGGTGAATAGAAATGACATCAAGAACATATTCTAGGTACACCAACTACATAAGTTATTCTATAAACTCGTGAAGAGAGAGAAATTCGTGGAAGCAAAAAACTCAGTGATGTCGCAAAACTTGTCTCAAAGTTGAGCAACCAAGTGGTGAGGGTCATTTATCTTTTGTTCCAGGATCATTTATCAACTGGTTCCAGAAATATAAATTTGCAAGGCTTTTACCCAAATTTCTTTCTTTGGTACCATCCGAGGCAGGACAGCAATGACATCTGGGATACGATTGTTAGGATATGTACAACATTCTCAGTGATAAAGTGGAGAAACGAAGCGCCGAACAAAAAATTCTCGCACTTACTGAACTCATGAACACACAAGTATTGATCAATCTGCACTTTCACACAAGCTTTTCCTAGCTTGCATTTGCACTGATAAGTCTTTGTAATGAGATCTGTGACTTCGCCCTCGTGCAAAAAAAAAAGCAGAGCCCTTGAAACCATTTCTGTACATAACAAAACTTCGTGCATAAGAACTCTGACTTGAGAGCAATTTAATGTAGTTCTACACGAACTGTGAGTTTCCGTTGTCCGTTAGATTTCACATGTTGGCACAGGAAGTTAAAACAGCCCTTAAAGGCGACTTCATGAAAGACACGATTCATCAAGTGAGATCTCATTGCCTTAGGTGCAATATCTAGACATAATTTCAAACTTTCATATTTCTGCAAATGTAGTAGTTCATTGGCTCGGCCTATCTTACACCTGTTAAAATCTATCATGCAGGTAGATAAACTGTTACTCTAGGGGATCAAAGTAGCTGTGTGCCAGAGTTAGATGAGAATCGTTGTTGTCTCTTTTCCAATTTTTTTTTTTAAGCTTATCATTTGTTAGCATTTCGTTCTGCACATATATTCCAACTCCTGGATTAATATGCTTTTAATACCTCCATTACCATTGAAAAATTTATAATCTAGGATAGCAATTGGTGCTTGACGCTATTGATGGTATTTACAGTAAGTTGGACTTGATGTTGGCAGAGGCAGAAACTAAAGTAAGCTAACTGCTCCTCCATTGAAACTATGTCGCTTGCACCATCGCATGTTATTGACACAAATCGAGAATGCTTGCACATTTATGAAACTTTAAACTTGCCGCCACAAGAATGGTGATCAAATCGGCCGCATCCCCAAATAAAACTTTCATCTGGCTCAAATGGAAAGGGTTGGAGGAGATCAATAAGCAAGCTCGGCAACCTCTCTACTGCGCCAACTCAGAATCCACAAGAGCATTCGTGAACGAGCACAAAAACTTTTCGTTCTACTGGATTCTGAACGTTGGTCATATGGTAATTAACCACAATCTTACTTTTCTGTACGTTCATGATTGACAGGATATCTACTTTGCATTCTCGTGGTACATTAGAGCACTAAAAATGCTTGTATACTAAGATTTTCTCGCAGGTGCTCATTAATAGTCTAACCTCGTATTCGTTATATTGGGAAATATGCAGGATTTTGGGAGATTGAGAGGGATTTATGAGGCCTAAAAGCTGTACAATTGGCGCGTAAATTGTACAATTTAAATGACTTGATAACCAAAATATGATAGGGAGATGCTATAAACGTGAGTTTCGCACATGTATTGAATGCAAGGTGTTGTTGGAAAGTGCAAATCGACACAAAAGCCATAGTATAAGAGGGGAGTTTGAGAATATTATTGAAATATCCGAACTTTATATATGAGAAATTACTCCAAGAGTAATTAATACATAGTTTATTCATTGTATTCAAAAGTAATTCAGCTATCACTACCTAAGGCGTTCCACCATATGCGATGATACGAGACTTTATGAACGCACGTTGACGCTGACGTGTCCATCCGTAATCATTATCTTGCATCATAGGGCTATCCAGCAGTCGTTGCAACCGTCGTCTTCGATTATCCTCGATGCTTGATTTAGGAAGTGAGTGGCGGCGCGTTTCGGAAAGGCTCCTAGTCGCTTCTTTTACATCTGTCGAAAAACCAAGAGGGCACTGGGGCTCTGAAGGTCCTTCCTGCACATAATGAATTCAACTCCGTCTTAGATATCAATTCCGCAAATTAAGGAGATTACAATCGTGTAACATACCTATTCATGTATCTTGCGCGGACATCGAAGTTAGCTCGACTCGAGCTAAAATAAGCTCTCGTAACCAAAAACCATTTTCATAGCACAGATTACAGCGAAATCGGAAACAATGCTTCGAAAGAGAGAAGAAAACTAACCTTTGGTGACAAATCTTGAGTAACGTCCACCTCGTCATACAACACGCGATTGGTTCGCCCACATCTATTCTCGATCTGTTTAACATTATGACCTACTGAAAGTGACCTAACGGGCGAAGGCGACTTATCCAAGTCACGTACTTGACAGGTCGCCACGGGACTGTTTACCACTCCATCGTCCACAGCCATGGTGGAGAAATCCATAGTTGACTGAGCCGTTGCAGCTGACTGCATTAATAGACCTCTACTCCGGAGTGTTGGCCCTACTCCCTCCCCATTGATAAACGAATCTACCGAAGCACGACAACCCCCCTGCGGAACCTATTATAAATGATTGACACGATAATCGACAGATAAACAGTTGTCAGTTGAGCTCATTCAGAACATACAATATTCAAAATTAGACTCCTATTTACACTTCACTCTGATCTATACAGTAAACAAAACTTGTTAATTACAATGTAGGAAAAATGAAACCAGGGTGAAAAAATACAAAACTTAAACAAAACTGGATGTACAGCACTCAGTAGGCAAGAAGAATAGAATCGTTGCTAATCTGACATGGCCCTTAGGATGTCAGCATATATAGAACAAGTTGTTCTATCATCGTAAAACATAGGACGCCCAAAAAGATGGGAAGTGCGGTACTCCTTGAGTGATCCTGGGAACTCGTGTAGCTCTATGAGATATGGCAAAATCTCGTCTAGTAAAACGGAGTCCTCTTCAGCCCTATTGACCTTGGAAGTCCACGAAGGCAGTAAAAGAACATTCTCACTAAGATTTAACATGTGCTTAATCGGACTATCGTCAATAAAGAGAGTATTGGCCTCTGTATATAGACCATCATAACTATTAAAAAGGTGGGCAGACATGGTCTTAAGGAAAATATCTTTTTGGTTTCTGGTTCCTTCATGAAGATAGTTCGCCCCCAACATTCCGCAGGGCACTCTATCACGATCTTCTTGACCGAGAATTCGTAATGGCTTAATAGGTTTTATCGGACCAAAGAGATAATCACAAATTGCTTGAGTCGTTGTTGTCATCATAGAACTCCAAACCGTGATAGTGGCGAACGCTGCCAACCCGGAGAGGAAGTCTTTACAACCGGGCCTTACCCACACAAGTTTCTTCCCCACCTCAGTTGGCACCGTGGCCGAGTGGACTTGGATGTCACGGTTTCTGGATCCCTTAGCTTCCCAAGTTGGGGAACAAGAACAGAGGATCCCATTGAGGTCGATGACAACATTTAACCAAGCTTTGCCTGACTCTCTTGGAATAAAACCTATTTCTTCACTAGAATTTTCAGAGACCGTGGCGTTCCTAACCTGGATAGCAAGCACGTCGCAGCAGGACAACATTACTGAGGTTTCTCTGCGAGAGGTTTAATAAATTCAAAGACAACATCTTATAGTACAAATATTCGATGATCTCTAAAGATAAGAATGGATTGATGAAAAGTACCTGAATATCGTCATTGCTCATCTCGTCATCATCGTGAAGGCCCATTGATCCTAGCGACTGTTGGGTGCAATCTACATCATCACCCAATGTAGGATCATTGCCGAGAAGCGATGCTTCAGTGTAATAGAGAGTGTCCTCGGGAGGATGCGAGTCATGGCGAACAAGATCAACAAATACATCTTCCATGACCGGAGTATCGATATCTTCATGCTCATCCTCTACATCTGTTCAACGCAATACAAGGTCATTGAAATCAAGCAAACACGTGTGGTGGAAGGAGGAGTGTGAATCTGAAAAGAATGCCTATGTGGCTGATGGGCAATTTAGCTCGAGTCGAGCTAAAATGAACGTGGTAACGCCTGTATTAATTACAAAAAAATGTTTGAGAGTTTGTATCAAAAAAAGTGTTCTACCGGTTTTTACAACTCAATAACTATACAGTATACCCATTATCTAAGAAGAAGTGGGACCTGTGGTATTCTCTTGCACCTCAGCCTCAGAGTCAGTATTCCGCGGAATTGACGTAGGTGGATGCGCTGCTGGCTCGACAATAGCAGTGGCTGGAGGTGCAGTGTCAGGAAGAGGGCGTTGCCCCCCATGGAAAGTACCTGCATCTAAACTTTGAGTACTAGGCACTGCAATTGCAGAAGGCAGAGGAGGAGGAGGAAGTGCAGATGGATTTAAGCCACTTAGTGCTCTACTAAACATATCCATCATATCGAGGTGTCTTCTATTTGCCTCTTGTTCGCGCTGAGCGTCACGAGCGCGAAACTCATCAGCCATTCTCACAATCGCGGCTTGCTCTTCCTCAAGTTTCTTCTGCAGTGAAGAAATCACCGCAGCTTCGGAGAACCTTGACTTCGGCGATTCCTTGGCCATTGCAGAGCCTTTCCGCTTTCGACTTGCGGAACCCCTGCCACGCGCTGAACCGCTACGCGATTCCGGGGTATTGCGCAGATTGTCGGAGCTGTCCTGCGGGAGGTTCTGGAAATCGGGCTGCCGGATCCGCGCAGGAGAGGCGTCTACCTCAGCCGACCCTGCTAGGCGCGCACTGCCTTCCGCTTCGTCTTCCCCGGCGCTAGAGGCAACTTCTTCCACATCATCATCGTCTTCTTCTCCTTCACCGTCATCGCCCTTCATACTATCGTCATCAGCTTCCACCTTAGCTTTCCCCTTCAAGAGGGCTCTCCCAATGATAGGGTAGGTGTTAGCATCGACAGGATATCCGTTGATGCCGAAGTCATTCGGATCAAGATTAACACCGATCTGATATGCCTGGTGTATGTCAGCGGAGTCGTCCTTGTCGGCTATGACGAACGATTCAGAAGCTACCATCTGCAGGACGACGATGAGAAGTCAGACAAAGGAATTTAGCTCGATTCGAGCTAAACTACATGCTACGAAGGAAATGAACGAGTTCATAACTTAGAAGGAAATTAGAAGTATCAGAGGTAACACTTAGTTTAGCTCGACTCGAGCTAAACTGCATGTGCAGAAATCCATGTGCAGGAGGCATGCAACTGATTGAGTTTAGCTCGATTCGAGCTAAACTTCACTCTGAAGAAAGCAATCAAGGTATGGAATAAATAAGGCTACAAGGACATGGAATGACATAGTTTAGCTCGACTCGAGCTAAACTATATTACGAGCAGAGCACACCGAACTGGATTTCAACGATGTCAGGTAAGGGAAGGGTAATGACCCCGTTTAGCTCGAGTCGAGCTAAACTGGGCTGTATCTTACCATGCTTGCTGTAACGGCTTTTGATCCGGAATAGACAAGGCAGATAGACTCATTGGGGCCGCAGAAAAGCTTGATGACTTGGAGGTAGAATTCCATTCTCAGCTCGTTGGGGAACATGCTGTACTCCACCTCATTGTACTTTCGGGGCTTCTCGTACAGAATGTGTTTGGGGGCTGTGTAGATGGATTTTATCTCCCCGCGGATGCACACGGATGTGTGCTTGAGGAAGAGAAGTCGCACGGGCTCCAGTGCCTGCCTACTCTTCGCGGCAAACCCTCCAAGACGCTCGTTGGCGGCAGGCTCGTAAATGGACTGGATCAACTCGTATTCCACACCTTCGAAGAAGGGACTGGTCTTGGCGAAGTGCTGTACATGCTCAAGGTCCTTCTCATCCCCGCATATGAACAGCCAGACAGGGACATCCTTGAGAGCAGGCTTATCTTGTCCTCCGAGAACGTTCATGAAAATCTCAAAGAACGGTTTCTCGATAGTAGACTTCGCCTTTCCGTAAGCTCCAGGAACGAGTCTGAAGTCGATGATCCCGAAATTGATGTCCTCGCCGTCATTACTCCAGGAAGCTTCTTCCCAGTCATGAAGCTTCATCGGGTTCTCCCTTTGGAAGAACCGAGTATGAGCAATTCCAGCAGTAGGTTCGAATTTCTTCCGGACTTCAAGGAATACGCGGAAGAACTCCTTGGCGTATGGCGAGAGAACCTCGCAGCTGCTATTCCGGTGCATAGTCGCCTTCTGGTTGGCGTAGTATGACTCCGGAACACCCCACTCGAGAAGCACTCGCTTCGACGCTTTCGTGACGTGGTAGTCCTTCTTAAATTTCTTCCACGCCTGGACGTCAAGTTCGTCACCCTTAAAAATACCGAGCGTAGGATCGATCTTGTGAAGCTGGAGCTGGGCGATAGCTTTGCGCTTCAATCGTTCTACGTAATCCTTCCATACGTAGCAGTCCTCGAGATGAGACTTAGGCTGCTTGAGCACAACCTTCGGGTATTTCAGTTTCCTTGATGGCCCAGACTCGTTCAAGATGTGCCTACAGAGCTTCTCGTGGTCCTTCTCGGAGAGGTTGCCGAGGAATTTAAAAAACTCTCGATTGAGAGTTGTATCTTTGTCCGGAATAAAGCCCTCCTTGTCCTTGAACTTGGATCCGTCCATGGACTCGGGGTCGACGAGGTCTCCTTGGGCTGCGCAAGTAATCACAAATTCCCAGAGTTTATACAGGTTCTCTGGTGCAGTGATGATCTTGATCTCGTTAGTAAGGGTAAGCAATTTCTTGCCGCCCTTCTTGTTTAGTTCCCTTTGATGATTGACAACGTCGATCATTGAGAACCTCTCGCTTACAGCCGCGAAGAATTTCTGCAAAATCGAGTACAGGTAATTAGAGTAAGTATTGACGGTGGCTATACAATTTAGCTCGAATCGAGCTAAACCAAACTTAAGGGATTCATTGTCACAATAATGCAATTTAAGTTTAGCTCGATTCGAGCTAAACTTTACTGCATCTTCAGTTTAGCTCGAATCGAGCTAAACATTTGACACAGTGGATCAGAAATGCTTACATCGTAAGCGATTGCTTGGCTTGCAGCGCGCTTTGGCTTTATTCGTTGCCCTGCCACCCCGGTTGCATCGCGTTTTGGTGGAGGACACCCGAACTCAACCCACACTTTCCGAGCAGCAAGGATATTCGTTGCCCACGTTGGCTTAAACTGAGCGAAGTGATTCACTCTGTTATAAAAAGCCGAAATTTTGCGCAGCTTGTCCACATCTTTAGTCCAGACTATGTACGCATTCCAAGTCCGGAAGTCCTTCTTGATAGGCTCGGGGACGGTGTCTTTCTGAATCATCTCCTTCGACGCCGCCACGCTGTGCTGGCCGTTGATGATGTAGAATTTGCAGTCCGTCATATCCCGTTCGTCCTTGGGCTTGAACTTCAAGTCGGGCATGACGCACAGAGTCTGCTTGTGGGACCTGTCCGGCAAATTGATGAGGTAGTTCAGGAGGCTGGTTTGCCCCCTCTTCTCGAAGGCTCGGATTGTCCACGACGCTGGTGCTTCCTTCATCTTCATGGTGTCAATCTCCAATTTCCGCTGGGGATTATTTTCGAAGACGAATGCGTCTTGGCAGTCCGAAAAGAATTTCTGGTAGATGACATTGCAGTTAGTGTAGTCAATGTCTTCTACCTTGTCGACAATCATAGGGATCTCCGAGACGGCATCGTTGATAGCGTTTGCCAAGTCCTCTTCTGATACAAGCTTGTTGCGCCTCGCGTCATCAGCTTGCCTCCTCGACCGTCTCTTTTGAGGCGATGACAATCCAGGGGTTCCAGAACTATTTGCCCCTGTGGATGTTACCTTGGGGGTTGATGGCTGGACTCGTGTGGTGGTCCTGCTATCTATGGGACTCCTTGTTCCGGTAAGGACTGAACGCTCAAACAGAGGTCGTTGAGCTACTTGTTTGGCTTTCGCTGCAACAGCTGCCTGAATGATGGAATTGACGACATTCCTTAGCTTGAAGGATAGAGCTTTAGCTTTGAGCGGCCCATCGTTCTTCGACCTCCACTTCCCTTCGAGGATTTCAGCTCTGAGAGTGGACTTGACTTCGTCGAAATGTGATGCCTCTAAACTCTCGACCATTGCTACAGCATCAAAGGGCGTCGCTACTGTGTTGATGGCAAGGATGAAATTGTATGGGGTCGACCCTGGAGGAGAACAAATGATCTTGATCACCTCTGGCGACTCGCAATCAAGCTCGGTGATTTTTGTGTTGACATCGATTGTCATATGATCAGCGACAGGCCCCTCGTAGCTTACAGCGACCGTAAGGAATGACGTATGCGCAGCCCAAAGCACTGTCCAGCTTTTGACCTTTGTTGCGTCCTTGAATTTGTAGCAATCAAGGTTCAAGGTATCATCGCCATCATCGTCTTGATCCACCGCTGCCCTTGGCTTGAAGAAGTGGCCGAGCAAGCCCTTCATTCTCTGCTCACTGCATTCAGCAAGAAGTATTTGAGTTTAGTGAATGGTTATGAGGTGACCGTAGGAGTTTAGCTCGACTCGAGCTAAACTGACTAGTTATCCACAGTTTATTCGTTATGGTATAAGTTTAGCTCGAGTCGAGCTAAACTTACTTACAATCGGACCATTGTAGTTAGGGAGTTTTACTTCATCATTTCTAGTTAGCAATATCCAATGAATGTACTTACTATTGTAGGGCCGAAGTTTAGCTCGAGTCGAGCTAAACTCAGCTTCATATAGGGCGAGTTGGATACCTCAGTTTAGCTCGACTCGAGCTAAACTGAATGATCTCAATAGTCTGGTATTGGGATGTTTCGTTTAGCTCGATTCGAGCTAAAGTTTACGGATCAATTATGTTTACATCAGCCCTCTTTTATTTGGTATATTCTTACTTACTTATGGTCGAAGTTTAGCTCGAATCGAGCTAAACTCAAGGTTCGAGGACTGGACCTTTTATATTACCTCAGTCTTATACGAACGGAAGATCAGACATTCCTAGGGGATAAGTTTAGCTCGAATCGAGCTAAACTGAGAAACACATTAGCCGAAGATGATATCTTAGTTTAGCTCGACTCGAGCTAAACTTGATAGATTTTAAAAGTCTGTACTGTAATTGTTCACTTTAGCTCGAATCGAGCTAAAGTTCAGAGATCCAGGATCTTTTCGCTTCTTTCTGGTATCGCTTCTTTCTTGTATCTTCTTACTTACTTGAGGTCTCAGTTTAGCTCGAATCGAGCTAAACTTCAGAGTTTTAGGGCTTCACTATTTTAGGGCCTCACTCTTTTTCTTATGTAAATTCAGACTTACTTTGAGTCACAGTTTAGCTCGATTCAAGCTAAACTGAGTTTTATATTGGGCGAGATGGATTTCTCAGTTTAGCTCGACTCGAGCTAAACTGGTTATATTCTCTTAGTCTGTAAAGGAATTGTTTAATTAGATTAGGTCGATTCGAACAATGCTTTAGTCTGAGGCTTACTGGTGTTTTTAGTTCGTTTCGAATAATTCTGATATATTCGTGTTCACAGTTTAGCTCGAGTCGAGCTAAACTAAGTTACATACTTGAATGTTGGATGCCTTAGTTTAGCTCGAATCGAGCTAAACTGAATAGAATCTTACTGTCTCTTATGTATTCGTTTAGTTTAGCTCGAATCGAGTTAAACTTTGCAGATTAATGATTGGTATGGGTTTAATTAATCTTCATGTTTGGTTAAGTTTTTAGTTATTGAGTCATAGTTTAGCTCGAGTCGAGCTAAACTGAGTCAGCTAATGGGCGACTTGGATGTTTTTGTTTAGCTCGACTCGAGCTAAACTGAATATGTTTTTATTTTCTTATTTATTCGTTTAATTTAGCTCGAATCGAGCTAAACTTTACGGTCTAAGGATTCTAAAGACTACATTTTACCTCTGGTCTATATAGGTTTAGTCTTACTCATTCAGGTTTACAGTTTAGCTCGAGTCGAGCTAAACTAAACGTAGACATACGAGTCCATTAATATCTGTTCAGTTTAGCTCGACTCGAGCTAAACTGAGTAGAAATCAACAGTCTCTGACGTGGACGTGTAGTTTAGCTCGAATCGAGCTAAACCTCATACTCTAAGGGTACCTTTAGTTCTGTAGCTTTTTCTTATTAAATTACATTCTTATCTATAAAGGCCCTCAGTTCAGCTCGAGTCGAGCTAAACTGAGTTAGCCTTTCCGCGTGTTAGAATCTTTAGTTTAGCTCGACTCGAGCTAAACTGAGGCCCTCTAATTACGTTTTTTTATCTCGTTACCAACCACGTGCATTCTACATACTCTGAAAGCTTAGTTTAGCTCGACTCGAGCTAAACTTTCTGCTTCTGAGTATCTATTTCTACAAAGTTAGAGGTGTGTTCATGTTTCCGAATGAGCAGGTGTAGCACCTTTCTCCCATTCCAGCCATTCCTGTGATCTGGAAGGTTCAACTTTCTGATGGTCTTCTTTGGCCTTGTTGTATATCTGCAAAACATACGAACCTACTGTTCAAAACAGAAGCAATTACAAACTACTAACTTTGCTGCGATTCCAATATCAATTTCTAATCACATACTACGCTGTCATTACAAACTGTTATGTGACTAGAATTACTAGAATCTCTGCTGGAAATGCAAACTACGAAGTCTGTTGTCACTGAACTGACAATATCAAAGCATCTCAACCTCATTTCTAATGTTTCATCATTCAATAACTTCAAAGAATTCAATCCAGCTTCAATCGTCTGTACATTGTAAAATTCTGTTGCATTGCTGAAGGTATCATAAGCATGTTGCTATGTATTGCACTCTTAGTAGAAAGGCTATCTTACCGCACAAATCAAACGTGAATGCCGATGCGCTTTCAGCAACGAAACTGAAGACCTTTAGTTATCCCACTTCCTAATCAGCGGAAATGCAACCTGTACGCAAGAAACAGAAAAATATTGAACCTCAAACTCAAAGAAAAACTATAGTGCATGCACAAATCTGTCCTGCTGCGAATTCTAGGTTCATAGGAACGATGGAGATGAAATGCAGCTGCATAAAATCCTCAATAACTGGACTCTCTACACTGACCGTGTTCATTTCGAAATCCTGCTTCTCGAGTACAAATTAGTAAGCTTCTACAGAATGAAACTTTCTGATACATATTAACGAGCTTTTATAAAAAAGAATCTATCTTACAAACACGGCGGTTTGCTTCATACAATACTTGAGGAAATGAATCAATCGTTCTCAGAGTCCTCTAAATACAAATTCAAAACTGTACCTAGCTCAAACAGTTGAAGCTTCCAACCCAGGCTGCGCAACTCCGTTACCGACACACAAAGCTCTCGATTCTGCTGACCTAGAAGTGCATTCATTCTGTAAACCGCTGGCCTTTGATTCCATACATCAAGCAAGAACAAATGCAAAACCTCTGAAAAGAATTACAAAAGAAACCGCACCTATGAACAACGTACCTACTGAGAACAATGTCGCACCACCAAACACGGCGCTGCAACTCCTCCTCCGACCCAATCAAGGCTCTGGAGCTCCTCCTCCTCCCCTACAACAGCGCTTCCCTCGAACAAATCTTCTCCTCGCCTTGCGACTCTCCTCGCACCAGCGTCACTCCTCCCACCGCGACAGTCTTCCAAAAGCAACGCTCACAAAAACGGCAGCGCAAACCCCAAGGAAACCCCAAGCAAACCGCAGCGGAAAACCCAAGCAAACAGCAGCGCGAAACCCAAGCAAACCCCAGATCCTCGAACAGCCTCTCTCCTCGCCCTGCGAGTCCCCTCGCACCAGCGTGACTCCTTCCACCGCGACAGTCTTCCAATTGCGACGCTCCTCCAAAAGCGCCGCTTCTCACGGCAGCGCAAACCCCAAGCAAGCCCCGGATCCTCACACGCAGAACTGCGAGAGGGGAGCGACACTGAAATTCCTCGAACTCACTACTCCAATCACGAGCTGGAATAAAAAACTACCCTCTATTCTCGCTACTCGCAGGCGCTACGCAAAGTGCACTAGCGCATAGAGAAAGGATAAAAATGGCGGACAGAAAAGCAACAACGAGGCGCTGACATGCAAGAGCAGAAATGCAAAAGCGACAAAAGTGGAGCGAAAACGATAGAAGAAAAAACAAAAACCTGAAAGTAAGAGTTGGAGAAAGGGAGGGGGAGGTGAAAGACGGCGGAGGTACATGCATGATTTGTATCCAATCATGATGATTACTACCGAGGCCATCATTTTAACTGCCGAGGCCATCATTTTTACTGCCGAGGCTTTCATTACTGCCGAGGTAAAAAAATTTAAAAATTTGATTTCTTCCATAAAATTTCCCTCCAAGTTTTATTAGTCGTACTTATATTTTCTAATTTGTAAATTTTATTTCATTCTCTTTTTAGATTCATTTTTCTTAGAACCACATTAGAATGCTAATTCTAACACGCTACATTTAATTTAAAGTATAAAAATATAAGTTTCCATTCACTTTTAATAATCATATTTTTTGAAACAACATTAGAATGTTTATTCAAACACGCTAAGTTTCATTTTAAGTGTAATCATTTAGGTTTTCCTTCATTATAATTACTCATCTTTTTTCAACCAACATAAGAATGCTAATTCCAACACGCTACATTTAATTCAAAGTGGAAAAATATAAGTTTCCATTCACTTTTATTAATCATATTTTTTAAAACAACATGAGAATGCTAATTTGAACACGCTAAGTTTAATTTCAAGTGTAATCATATAGGTTTTCCTTCATTATAAATACTCATCTTTTTTCAACCAACATTAGAATGCTAATTCCAACACGCTACATTTAATTTAAAGTATAAAAATATAAGTTTCCATTCACTTTTAATAATCATATTTTTTGAAACAACATTAGAATGTTTATTCAAACACGCTAAGTTTCATTTCAAGTGTAATCATATAGGTTTTCCTTCATTATAATTACTCATCTTTTTTCAACCAACATAAGAATGCTAATTCCAACACGCTACATTTAATTCAAAGTGTAAAAATATAAGTTTCCATTCACTTTTATTAATCATATTTTTTAAAACAACATTAGAATGCTAATTTAAACACGCTAAGTTTAATTTTAAGTATTATGATATAGGTTTTCATTCACTTTTAGTACTCATATTTTGTAGAGCCACATTAGAATGCTAATTCAAACACGCTCAGTTTAATTCGAATTGTATCAATATTGGTGTTCTATTTTGTATTGTCAAGTTTTTGGAACTAAGTTGATGTTTAATATTGTGTACTCTATTTTTTGTATGTGAAATTTACATTGCGATTCTTGTCACCATTTTCTACCAAGTTCATTTTCAAGCAAGAAAAGTTTAGACGCGTCTATTTGCCAAGCACTTCGAGGTGCGGTCAGAAACACCGTGGGGAACCCGTATCCATGACGAGCTTCCTCAAGCACCGTGCGCAATTTAGTTACCGCAATTGATTAAGTGGGAGCGGAATTACTTTAACCCTATCGACAAGTGAAGAGGCAGGAGTCACACCAAGAATTGGCCCGTGTGTGGCGAATCGAGCACTTGGAGGCTGCTTCCCCCCGCGAAGTTGGTGCTACAATCATTTCATCGAAAGATTAATGTAGGATTGATCACCGTGATTCCGCTCCACGCTTGGTTCCTCCATTGAGTCAATCGGGTACTTGCTACTATAGACTGTCGGCTAATGGCACATCAGGTTTTTTATGGATATTCTTTAAATAATGCTATAAGAACTAAGTTGAAGTTTAAATTTTAAAGATTTCGTTGTGGTTTAAATTTTAAATTTCGTTATTCTTTGACATGTGCCTAGTTTTCCCTAGCACAATATTTAATATGTGAAATCATTATGACTTTTTTATTAGTATATCCTATACATACGTAGTATTCTTTAATAAAGATTTAAGTGTGTAATTTCCAAGATTTGTCCAATCATTTTAATGTACATAAGTATCACTCTTGAATTCAAATCCTCATACATGGTTTATTTTCTAAAGTTTAAAAATCACAAGGTACATAAGTATTGCATTCAAATATAATAGGTTTAGTTTCTAACTTTTGTCCATAAGTAATCACTACATATTTCTAAATAATGCCATGTATTCCCAATATACCTTTACATTGAAATTACATGTACAAGTATATGATTTATTACAAATATATAATATTTCCTATAATGGTAATTATGCCTATTTAATACATTATTATAGGAATACATTATGTATAGTAATGTATAGTACGTTATTTATCATCATTATGAAAATAGTTCAAAATTTAATCATAATTCCAAACGTTATCATTCTTATAGCATGGTTATAGATAACTACAGTTAGAATGTTATTATCATTTATTACTAATAACTATTTACATTCGTATATAATTTAAACCAAAGAGCTTAGATGAAGAGAAAGTGCTTAAAATATTGATTTAGAAGAATGAGCACATTTCACATTAAAGGGTGACCATAATACATTAATGTCCGTTATGGATGTAAGGATCTATTTCACTTAAGATGATTATTTCGTTTCAAGTTCTTTATTTCAAATCTTTGACATAAGGTCACCTATAATTGATCAAATATTTTGGTATATGCTTTGATGTAACATAGCAAGCTATCCTAACTATTTGCACAGGAATTGATAGATAATTTAAGACTTTCTATCAAAGTTACTTAACTTGGTGCATAAAACCTAGGATAAATAATTAAGAATAATTATAGATTTGCTCTCGCAAGATGATTAGATATACAAATGCCTAAAATTATGAGTGAAAGCAAACATACCAATTAAAGTGTTCATAATGCTGTAGATGTTGTATGTGATGTTTAGCAATCCAAGGTAAGTATTGATGTTTCAGAGTATAGTGTTTAGGATTTCGAGTTTTGGGGTTTAGGATATAGGGATTAGGGATTAGGGTTTAGGGTTTAGGGTTTAGGGTTTAGGGTTTAGGGTTTAGGGTTTAGGGTTTAGGGTTTAGAGTTTAGGGTTTAGGGTTGAGGATTCTGGGTTTACTGTTTAGGGTTAAGGGTTTAGGGTTTATGTTGTGTGCAAAATGGTCCAATTGAGTTATTTTTCCATGGTGTTATACCTTAAGCTAACCATTTTGCTAAAATTCTTTATGAGGTTTTCAAAATATTCCACGTAGAATACATTATATTCCATACATTCATACCTTGATTTTGATGTTATAATATATGATGCATATCATCTGTAAGAAAGCAAGTTGGGAGCCTTTGATGAAGTAGCATGTTTATTTGGAGTTTTACCTTTTAATACAAATTTTTATGCACTTAAGTTAATCTTGCGTTGAGATTGGTACTGAGGTTGTTTCAGTTTGTTGTTTTTGAGAATTCAATACCTCTATGTTTTTGAGGAATCTCTTTCTTATTGACAATGAATCATATATAAAACCAATTTTTTTACGAAACACGACTTACTATGAGTAATACTCATATTAAATGTATTCAATATGAGGGACTTTGAAATGCCACAATACGCTTAAGAAACACCCAAGTGGAGAAGATGAATAATTACAATCCATTATATACAATATATCCATTCAAGTTGACATGTGAAACATACTATATCTACATGCAATAAAACCCCATGTAGTGAGATTGATAATGAATCGAATCACATTAAGCTATACACATAATCCTCAATGGCCATAAAAACAATTAAATTACTCGTTTCTCTATTCATTGAATTGTAAATTTATTTCCTAACTACGATGAAAATGAGTATTACTAACTTAGAAGATTATAACTTTCAAACTTAAATTATTTGAGTACGACTAACTTTTAATTGCATGGTCAATAATGGCATGATAACTTGGAAATGCATTCTTTCATTGGAAGCCTACTTCGGCCAATGCGTGTATTTTTACGATTGATCTTGTAGCAGGAATGTACAGAATTCGTCGAAGTAGGCAGGAAAGGCGGGTGGATTCCCGCTCGAATTCGCGGATTCTACTTCTATGTAGAAATATAGGGAGAAGCAATTTTCCCGCCGAATCTCACCATCGATTTTCCTAACAAATCGCATTTGTATTTCCCGCCTCATCTCGAGATAAGGTGGAGCGCGGGAAAGGCCAGACGAATCTGAATGACCTCTGAGAACGTGGCCATGTTGATTCCTTTTTCCTCATTTTCTGAAGGTGATGCTCCTCCTTCGCGGTTTCGGGCTCCGTCGGCGTTTCAGACTCCAGCACGCTGTACGTAGGGATCAAGATGAGCTCCACACAAGCGTCAAGGTAAGACTCACGCACATGGCAGTATAGTGAATTGTGTCTGTGTTATCGTACGTGCTTCTTGCAATTTACAATTCAATTTCGGCGTCATAAACCCTAAACCCAGAAGATCGTTCCGTATGTGTCGTGGACGCCGTTCCTGTGATGCTTAAGATTTTGTGTTTCCGATGTAAGTGCAGGCTAGCCTTCGTTTTCATTGCATCCGTCTGGAGTGCAAAACTATTGCTTTCAGGGAATGAAGAAAGCGGTACTCCGAAATATGCGCCGTAATTCTCGGGAGGTCATTTAGCCGGAGTCAAGAGAACTAGCAGGACTATCAGAGTGTAGCAATTTAGCTCGATTCGAGCTAAATTGCGGGGCTTGTACAGTCGAGGAATTTAGCTCGAATCGAGCTAAATTACAGGACTTTGCAAAGTCGAGCGATTTAGCTCGACTCGAGCTAAACTATGACTAACCGTAGACATAATAGTTTAGCTCGATTCGAGCTAAACAAAACGTTCGATAGATTTGTTTTAAAATTAACCAGTTTAGCTCGAGTCGAGCTAAACTACGGAGTCCAAATGGCGCAAGCTGTGCTTCAGTTTAGCTCGACTCGAGCTAAACTATACGTCTACTTTTGAGAGAATCGACATCCATTCAGTTAAGCTGGACTCGGGCTAAACTAGACGCTTGCTTTTGAGAGAATCAAAATTTATTAAGTTTAGCTCGAGTCGAGCTAAACTCAGGCACCCCACTCGCCCAATATGTTACTCAGGTTAGCTCGACTCGAGCTAAACTGTGACCGTAAGTATGACTAAATTTACCTAAAATGAATATTGAGCTACTGTTAATACTGTAATCCTCAAAGAACAAAGTTTAGCTCGACTCGAGCTAAACTAAACGATTTCATTACAATCATATGAAATCCAGTAAGTTTAGCTCGAGTCGAGCTAAACTGCTGAATCAAACTCGCCCAGCAGGTAAGTCAGTTTAGCTCGACTCGAGCTAAACCCTGACCCTAAGTATGTCTGTACTCACATAAAAAGAAGAGTGAGAGAATGTGAATATTCTAATCCTCTAACTATGAACATTAGCTTTAATCGACCTACACTAATCAATTTCATTACAATCACTTGGAATCTGGTAAGTTTAACTCGAGTCGAGCTAGACTAGACGTTTGCCTTTGAGAGGATTAAACTCCTTTCAGTTTAGCTCGAGTCGAGCTAAACTCAGGCACCCCACTAGCTCAATATGTTACTCAGTTTAGCTCGACTCGAGCTAAACTGTGACCCTAAGTATGTCTGAGTTTACCTAAATTGAAGATTGAGCTAATGTAAATATTGGAATCCTTTAACTATGTAGTTTAGCTTGCTTCGAGCTAAACTAAACGAATTCATTAGAATTATTTGAAATCTGGTAAGTTCAACTCGAGTCGAGCTAAACTGATAAATCACCCTCGCCCAATCTGCAACTCAGTTTAGCTCGACTCGAGCTAAACTGTGACCCTAATTAATCCAGAATTTAGCTAAAAAGAAAATAGAGCTGATTTACTCCATTAAATCTTTAGACTGTGAAGTTTAGCTCGATTCGAGCTAAACTAAATAATTACAGTAGAGGTTCTTGAAATCTGAAACTTAGCATTAGCTCGATTCGAGCTATATTACAGCACCTCGCAGAGTCGCGCAATTTAGCTCGCTTCGAGTTACATTTGATTACTTCGCAAATACGAGGAATTTAAGCTCGAATCGAGCTATTGTGACTTTAATGTAACTTTCTTATAACTTATATCTATGTTCTTGTGCATCTGCAGCATGGGCACCTCATCCGCTGAAGAGGAGTCTGTTGTTCCCCCAGTGAACCCGGATATTCCAGATTTTGAGGTTGTTCCACCTCGACTCTGGTCGGGCAGAACTGTGGCGTTGCACAACAGCGATGGTCTCAAAATTGCAGAAGGTTTACCTCGGAATTTAAGATCCAATGCCCTTACTGATTCTTCAGGTCTCCTCGGTGAATCTGTTATTGTAGTGCAAGTTTCAACTTTGTTTGTGCCTGTGGACAATCCTGACGACTGGATTTACTCATTCAAGTTGTGGCCCATTGATCGAGTTCTTCTGGACGGTGTTAGTCTTTTGCACCATACGCAGCGGGATGTGTACAACCGTTGGCTTAAAGAACAGGGTCGGGTCAATGGTAGACGCACTCGTACGTATGACAATTCCAAAAGGAATGTTCCTACTGAAGCACCTCGCAGAGCAAAAAACTTGTTGACACAGCAGTCGATCAACGAAGTCGCATCGAATACCTGTTGTAGCCGAAATTGTGTCCAACATTACCCTAGAGACAAGATAAAGGTTCTTAGGTCTCGCATTTATGAAAATACAACAGTGCAGTTCAGAAATCACATCAAATTAGATGTTCATCGACAATTCCATACAAACGCTAATCGGCGGAATGTCGTGACACTTGAAGGCATAGACGTATGTCCGTTAGCGTGGATGCAAATTATGGGTGTTAGTTCTAGCGTCTTTTATCGCAACGCTTTGAACGCAGCTGCTGGGTTCGAAGCCCAACATCATGGGAATACTGGAAAACGAAAGCCCAGGGGTCATACTGTTGTAGCTTCTGCTGTCTTGGGCGCATTACTTGCTAGGCATGCTGACCACATGCCTCACAAGTCTCATAGCCTCTCCTCAGGGGAGAAGGTTGTAACGAAGATACTTCCTGCAAGTTTTAAGTGGAAAAATCAGATTCCGCCTATATGTGAACATCTTGCTGAATGCGGGCTTCCACCAGTTTCAGCTTCAAGCATTAGCAAAATCCGCCGACTTAGCTATCCGGAGTACTACGCGAAGAGGGCAGGAGACAATTTCGCACGGTGCTCAAAGTGTGATGAGTTTGACTCATTGATGAAGCTGGCCTTACCAGGAAGTCAATCTGCACTTTTATGGTCAAGGAAACTTAGTGCGCACTTGGACTCGGCGTTTGCTCATAGGGATTTGTATTACCTCAATCGTTTTAGGTCAAAGACGATGCCTCATGAGGTTCTTACTATTATGCATGACAAGATGGACCACTCAAAGACAGCCTCCCCTGCCTTATCCCACAAGGTGAAGAACTTAGATGGTCTCATGAAATTGCCTCTCGCAGTGACAGGCATTTTAGCTCATGGACATGTAGATCAGCGCTATGCGCATTTTGGATTAGATATTTTCTCACATGATGCAAATTATACTGTGGGGTCATTTGCGAAGCTGCTACGCGATCTGGAGGCTCCGCCGAAATCCACCTCCAGACAACTTTTTACAGAGGCATCTTCGCATCCTCTTTACGCAGCTCTTCTTCATGGTTCAGAGATGTGTTTGGATCCACTTGGCCCGATTCCGGACATTTTGGTTCCACCTAGGCCATTGCCCCCTATATTAAATGTACAAATGGACAATGCAGTTAGTGATAACAAAAATAGGTTTGTCTTCAGTTTCTGGTCCCTTCTCGTAGCCAAACGGGTATTTCGAGAAGTATATGTTAATTTTATGCTAGTTGGTCACACTCATGACGACATAGATGCATTATTTGGTCGTTGGAGCATGGCTTTGCATAAGGAGGATTATCCTACTATCCCTCTTCTCATGAAATCTTTCATGAAGCTAGAGTCACTTCCTGTCATTCCTCACCTCGTTCAAGAGGTTCCTAACTTCAAATCTTTCATTCAAGAGTGGCTGCTGGAGGGTGATGAAGCATTGGTTGGACATACAAAAGCGCATCAGTTCAAGTTCTTCCTCGATGCACGTGGATGCCCCGTTATGAAGTACAAAATTCTTTGCCATGACGATGAATGGCTTCCTAGAGGTGATGAGGGGGGCATTAAGTTATGGAAGGAGGATTCAGAGGGTAGATCGCTATGGCCTAGGGGGGTTCCACAAGCTATGCGGCCAATGCAGATGCGTCATTTGCCGGAGATTGTGAAAGGAGTTTCAGGATTCGTTGACCATTGGGAGCGATTATCACGTGAGTCAATCGAATCACGGCGACTGTACGAGCCTCTCTCATACTATTGGAGCAACGTAAAGGATGCTCTTTGTATACCTATGGATACACTAATATCCCAGGAACCTGGTATCTCGTCAACTCTTGAAGAAGCTCCGGAGTTGGAACATGGGTTTTGGCCATCAACTCGTCTCGCACATGCTGTAGAAGATGAGTTTACATTGGAGGGGACACTTCGTGAAGAGTACGGCGAAGACGACCACTTTGTAGGTCAAAGACGTGATCGACCAGCTCCGTCATTCCGAGTTGGACGTGACCTTTACAAGGGATATTTTGTTGCACTACGTCCATGTGGCACAGATGGCCGTCCATTTTGGATAGGGCGTGCTATGTCTGATCCAAATTCAAACCCAGACTTACCTAATACCGTAGAAATCCAATTCTTTCGTCCCATATCACGGGATAGGGATGTTCAAAAGTATTATACAGGTTGGGATGTAAACAAAAAGCTACGTTGGACGGTGGAGAGAGGCGTCGACGTTTCATCTCAAAGTACGGATGCCATTTTCACAGCATGGAAATCTAGAACAAGGCAACCTAGGGGGGACGACGGAATGGGGCAAGATATGACTATTTCAATACCTGAAATTCAAATCAATATCATAAAGGCCTCTTTGGGAGAACTTGCCACATCTTCAGAAGAGTAGTATTCCATCAATGATGCTCTACGCATCCGATAGCCGACTCTTAGACCATTTAGTTTGTATTCTAATATATAGTCGTAAGTGAATTACATATTATACTGTATTTTGTTCATTTCCTACTATATATTCAAATTATGGGTTGATGCAATCCAATTCTTCATATTACGATGTTGATCCAATCTACGACAAGTGCTTATCATATTGCTAACACAAGGGTCTCAATCACTCTGTTTTATTTTCTTCATCTCATGACATGCTTTCCACATAATGTTTTGATCTAAGTGGACCTCCCAATTTAATGGAAATTTTATTTTAATAATACATATGCTTACGGTGTGGCCAATAACTGAGTGAATTTTAGCTCGATTGAACTCCATGTATTAATTTGGGAGATTGTTCTTCTCCCATTATAACGAATACGAGGTTGTCTGTGTGTAGCACAAGAAATGGCGTATCTTATCACCGATACCACTTCATAGTTCAAGGCCTATTGTAGCAAGGAAACCGGTGCTTATATGGTGAAACCACCTAAAGCCGTGCACCACCACAAGTACATACCATCCTAAATGGGAGCATGTACCACCCTAAAGGCACGCACCCAAGATTCGTGTCTTCATAAAGAATTCACCTTTCTTGCATGTACCTCATGCATACATAATTGAGGTACCCACTTTTAGTTTTCTAAGATTTGTATTTAATTATGTGTGTGTTTTAAAATTCCACAAAATAGGGAAGCTATGTCTTAAATACAAGATGGTTGAAAATGATATATGAAACTCTAATGCTCATACCATTACTTTGAAGGGTCTCGGCCCCAAAATAAAAAGTAAAAAAATTTACATGTTTGTAGTCATCTCTTATAACAAAAAAGAGCTTTGTGATATGTAAATCTACATGGTTTTCTATCATAAGTCAATTTATTTGACAAGAATATATAATATGAGCTATGAGTATATTTATAGTATTTGAAACTTAGAAATAATAAATTTATTTTGAAATAGTTGACTAGTATCGTTATTTTGATTTTGGAGTTGTTAGATGATATAACTATAATTGTTTCATATGTGACTTTCAACCATCTTTCAATACCTTTTCTGTGAACTCATATATTCAAACAATTCTTTCAATATTATCCATTCATTGGGAACCGGGAACGTCACGGGAACAAGAAGCAGGAAGAGTGAGGAAGACGATGAAGCAGAACGAATTAGGGTTGCAAAATTCTTTTGGCTATGGCAACAATGGCAACATCCGAAGTGTTGCGGAGCTCCCATGGCTGCATTTTGTCACCTTCGATGTCCCTCCTCCGCTCCAAAATTTCGCCCACTCCCTTAGCTTTCCATCGACCCGATTCTTGTCAAATTCGGCCGCCAGTAGCAAGCTCACTAATTAGATTGCCCAATTCGAGGTTGCATATACCGGTAGGGTATCCTTCATCGAGCCGGAGGTGCTCGCTTATAGCTCAAGCGAAGAAAGTGGCAGAAATTGAGGTTAGTGTGGATAAGGTCGAAGGTGCAGAGGAGGACGAAGAAGAGGAGGTAGAGATTTCTTGGATTCAGGAAAAGGCCGAGGATCTTGTTGTTGCTACTGGCCAAGCACTTGATAAAGTCCCTGGACCTAGAGTGGCAGAGACTCGCATGCCCTGGCTCGTTGCGGTGCCTTTGGCCTACCTCGGAATCACTTTCGTTCTTTCTATCGTCAAGACATACAAAAAGTACACATCTCCCAAGGGCCAACGAAAACGTCAGGTAGAGTCCTCGAAAGAATCGGTCATGGAGTCCTGGTCGGAGTAAGCGACTCCTGATATTGCATTTTGGATCAGCTGCATGAGAGGCAAGCAATTGTTTGCTTCTGAAAGTTTCCCTCTTCCCCGTTGGAGTGTCTTTCTGATGAGAGGATGCGATGGCAGATAGGAAAGAATGCGTTCTTGTGCGAAGCTTTGGAGGAGTATTTTCCATCGAAAAGGACTGAATTGGATTCTAGCAAGCTTCAGAAGCTTGCAAGCCAGGTACAGCTTGCCCTTTACGTTTTTTCACTAGTGTGCTTCAGGTGGTAAACCTTTCGTATACTATCAGCACGCATTATCTATATACGCTTTATAGTACTTTTCGAACTAAGGCATTATAATTCGGATGTCTGGAAAGATAACACCTGAATTATCGAACATCAATACTGTTGGTGTGTTTGACGAGGGACATATGTCGTGAGGTTCAATTTTGGATTTTCGCATCAATGGGAGTAAATTTCTCATAGAAGATAGTCCTTACTGTGACTGAGTATATGTGAAGCAGATGGCTCACATTGCAATTGGATTTGTGGCGGTCTGCAGTGCAACTTTTCCACGGCTGAGGTTCTGCGCAAGTACATACGCTATGTCTTAAACGAGCGGCCGTTCACTCCAGACACAGTTGCTGACTTGCTCCATCTGAGGAAGGTTTCAGGTTTAAGTGAACCTGAGGTTGCCGAAGTGTTGAACGATGTTGCTAAACGTGTCGTGAAGGCTAAAGGTACTTTGCTCTTTCACAGTCTTCCGTTATGCGGAGGAGGAAGTTTCTTGATTTGTAGTATGAGATTGCTTCTCATATTCCTGTGCAGCATTTATCTTTCTCCACATTAACATACTGGAGTATTGTCTTGTGAACTTCTAAGAGCAAGTTGTTGTAGATAGCTCATCAATATCGTGAATGTGGGTGTGCCAGGCCCAGTCGTTATGAATACTGAAGGCTTCACAGAAAAGGGTATCAAGCGCAAGGCGGCTGTGCAGGCCCTCTTCGCCAAGCTCCTCTACCTCTCTGAAGTGAGTTCTCTATGAATCACCCGATTGGAGGAATGCAATCAAGCTCTAAGCATGTTAACAGCTCCCTATACAAGTGTATCCTCTGTTCATTCACTTATTCGAATGGATACTTAGCGGGTTTCAGTCAGCTCTGCAAGGCTGTACGATCGTTTTAACGCGATGGTGCTGTCATATCCTTTCACTTATGTATGTACCGGAAGTGCGGATATTGGGTTTTAATCGTAATATGAATCTGACGACTTGTTCGCTGCTTGTTCCAGTTGGAGGAGTTCGTCACAAGTGATAACAGGAGTGCTTTGACAATCAAAACAACATTTGGTGTCACTGAGTATGTTCATTCAATCCAACCTATGCATTGCTTTTCAGTCTCAATGCATGTGTGGAGAATCTAAATACTTTCCATCTGACGAATCCTTTAGTTGCATTCGAGGGATATAATTTTTCAGTCGAGTGAAATGTTCGTATTTCTAGTAAGCACCTACTTTACAACGAGTTGAGAACGTTGGCTTCTTTTGCTGCAGTGGCGACGCAAACATGATCCGGATTGACACATTGTCTGAGCAATCCGACCTAGAATCTCTGGAGCGAATGGTTGGGGGAGAGTCCGACGATGAGGAGGCTAATTCACCCGAGAATGTCGAGAAGCAATAGAGTTTAATCTCGAGTATCGGTGCTGTAAGCTTAATTTTGTCCAGTTTCATTTCTTAACGTCGTAGCATTCGTGAGAGAGATATCAAAAACGGGAACTACTTCTCATTTAGGTAGCATTCAGTATCAGGATGGTGAGAGATTAGACGGGGGAAACTCTCACTTACTGACTACATCCCTTCTTGGGCTCAGAAACTTATTTTTACAAAAAAGTTTTCCACTGTCAGGATTGTGTGGCTTTCCAAGATTAAAGTGGCTCATGCCTTTCTTAATAGGTATATCAGCATGCTTTATCTCATACGTGGTTCATGCTCTTTACATACATACAGTAATTGCTTCAACACATTCATTTCAATCGTTTGCGGAGAAATTCGAATCTATTATCTCGAGGATATTAGAAGAGCTAAATCTAGTCCTATACTAATTCCACACATACTCCTAGTTAACTTAAAATTGGAAACCAGGGTATGCAAATTACGAGAATCATGTAGATTTATCTGTACGCTTTGCTTGTTTAAGATGAACGATGATCGTATTTTATCATGAAATATCCGAAATAATTGAAGGGACCCCCAGTCCTATTTGGTGCAGGAGGTACATCCAGGAGGTATCTTTGGAAGAGGTCGGTGCCCTTGAAGCACTCTAGCTTGAACTATGAAGCGATAAGAGACGCCATTTGTTGTGCCACACATGGACTATCAGCAGGCACCTGCGACGTTTTCAACAAGCAATAATACAATTATTAGAGCTCCAATGTACCACGAGAACGCTAAGTAGATACCCTATATTAACTTGTCATGAATGTAAGATTGTGATCACTTACAAAATGACCGGCTTTCAGAATCCAGTAGAAGGAGAGGTTTTCGTGCTCCTTCACGAATGCTTTTGTCGAAGATGAGTTGCAGTAGAGAGGTGTTCGAGCTTGCTTATTGAACTGCTCCAACCCTTCCCATCTAATCCAGCCAGCCACCCGCATGACAGTGTTCATCATTTTGGCCGATTTCATCATCACATCAGTGGCGGCGATTTTAGAAACTCATAAAAAATGTGCAAGAAATTCAGACTTGCTTGACATTACAATTAAATTGTAAGCAACATAGTTTCAGTGGAGGAGCAGTTAGCTTACTTTAGTTTCTGAACCCAGGCCTCGGCACCAGGCGTTGAACAGATCAAGTCCAACTGCAAACACCATTGAAAAAGCGTCAAGGACCAATTGCTAACCTAGTTTATAAATCCTTCATTGGTAAGAGAGGTATTTAAAGCATATTAATCCAGGAGTTCGAATATATGTGCAAAATGGAATGCTAAGCTTCTACAAAAACTGAAAAAGGGACAATAACGATTCTCACCTGACCCTGGTAGACAGCAACTTTGATCCCGTAGTGTAACAGTTTATCTACCTGCATGACCGGTTTTGAATAGGCCTCCAATTGCAGAAGAATAAAACTATATATCATGAAGTGTAGCGTATGGTATTATGTCTAGGAAAGAGATCTCACTTGATGAATCGTGTCTTTCATGAAGTCGCCTTCAAGGGCTGAAAATACTTCTTGTGACGATATTTGGAATCTAATCGGAACGCAACACAGTCAGTGATGCTTTGAAACTAATTGCTGGAGGGTTAGAAGATTTCATTATAAGATAACATAGTCAAGGGAATCATCAGTGGAATTGCTGAAGAACACTCACGTTCAAGTGCAAAGTGATCCGTTACCTCACACTTGCAGGAATAATTTGCAGCTTGTCTCGAATAACTGTGTTCAGAAGTTCGGGAAGAGTGAGATTCTTTTGTTCTAGGGTTTGATCCTCCGATTTTACAGTGTAGAAGTTCCTGAAATAAGTTTTATGTTCTTTCCGTTCTTTCATCGTTGTTGAGATAGTTGATGTTGCGACGCTACTTGTCGCAGCTCCATCATCCTCGAGAATGTTGTAAAAATTCTGACCAGTCAACACGTACATACCATACATCATTACCTTGCAGCCTCCAAGAGTAGCAGATAAAGAAGTACGAGTAAAAGCCTTTCCGACATTTGCGAATGTAGAATCTGGAGCTGACGAATGATTTCAATGGCCCTCACCACATGGTTACTCAAATTGTAGACAAGATTTTCGACATTTTCCCATGAGTGTGTTGCTTCCACGAATTTCTTTCTCTTCACGAGTTCAGCAGTCTCGTCCACTTTCCTGAATGAATGATGCCAGTTATGATTGTCAGAATCCCATCTACACATGCATCGCATGCTTTACAACGGAGAGTTTCTGGTTAGTTAGAGAGAGATTGAGGGAGCTCACTTGTTAATCAAAACGACGTCATGTGCATCAAGACGAGAATTAGTATGTAGAAAGCTCGCCCACGAATACTACAACAACCCACACTTCTCAATCAGCAGAAAATATTGACTGAGTCCGGTAATTTAGTTTCTGAGTATGCATGAATGTCAGATACAAATCAGGAGTTTTCCGTTCGAAACTGAAAAGATTACCATGAAGTCGAGAGGAGAAATCCAAGCATCCCCAAGAGCAACCCCTGCCACGAGTGTAAGCGCCATAAATGTCAGATTCGAACTTCACATGACGACAGGATTGTGTACAGTCAAGTTTCAAGAAGTTAGAGTTACCTCCGAAGTTGAGGTCTAGACTGCCACTTGCAATGGCCTCGTGAATCACGAGTCCGAACTCACTCGCATATTTTCCACCGTAGGACTCGGAGAAGATGAACCATTGGCGCTTGCTCAAATCAGGACGCTCTTTTAAGATTCCCTTGAGACATCGGAGAAGGTCATGGGCAATTTGAGTGTTGTCGGTTGCCAACAACGAAGGCTCATCCACGTAGCTAAACCCTGGAGTTTGTACAGAACGTTGAGCATGAAACTATTGACAGAAGACTGAGGGACATATCCAACGCTCGTCATACGATAACTAACTAATAAGAGGTTCCAGGACACGGAGCGTACCTGTGCCCACCGGATTATCCTGCACATGTTCGAAAACAATGTGTAGGTCAATTACAGCTGCTATGGGAATCATCGTTTGACTGGCCTACTACGGGCAATATAGAATCCACTCTAATCAAGAAAGAGCTGCTGTTACCAAGAAGAGAAGATCGGCAATCTCCACCCACGAGTGATTGCGAGGCTGAAGCTGCTCATTTAGAGGTCCAATTTCTTGGAAGTCTCCCACACCCACACTTGATCCTCCCTGTACAATATCGCAATTCAATTTTATCTTCATGCACAGGTTCAATGAGCCACCTCGGTGAAACGGTATGAGATACTTTTACATTCTATCACGCTCGCAATTGTGCTCAGTAACTGAAGCTTATGATTCAACCTTCCTAGGGTGCTCTAGAAAATTGTGAAAACTTCTCATATCATTGCGTTGGAATCCTCTCAAGATCCATCAGAAATCATAGATTGACAGGCCTTTGAAAATTAGAATGCTGACTGACGAAGCGAATTGACACTTGCTTTATTGGAACGAATCATAAGCTAGTAGAGATGGTGTATTACAGGACCCCCTTGCAACCACAGGATTACAGGAACTGTGGTGATGTCCACGGCTTGACTGGTGCTGCGGTACCACCACCAAAACATATGTGCTCCTGCACAGAAGGAAGAAAGAAGATTTTCTAGAGCACAGGAATCGAATCAATTTCTGAAATAATCGACCACAAGCACTATCTCGATGTATACTAACCACTACGGGGGTACCGCAGAAGAATTCAGAGAGATCGATTGCTCTTGAAATCCGTGAAAGAGTACGTAAAAAATGAAGAGTACGTCAAGTCTCACCAGGCCTCACGTCGACATAGCCCCACTGCTCGCTTCCGTCTGCAGCACCCGAAACTGGAGAGTCATGAGCTGCTACCTGCTGCAGCCATGGCAGGAGCAGACAAATCACGGCTAGCACCGAGTACCTTGCCATTTTTGCACGTAAGTTAAAACACATGCATGGTTCACCAGGAGTAGAGCCAAAGCTAGGAGAAGAGCTGAAGCTCGATACGAAATTCCAAAGAGCCTTGGTCTTGTATCGATGAGAATGAGCACCAAGTACTAGCTAAAAGCTGCACTGTAATCCTTATCAATGAAGCTCGAAGGAAGCCGAGTACATCGCCATCGAAGTTCGATGATGGCTACCCGCACGAAAGCGAATGATTGTTTGGGTCTGAGTGGGTAGAAGATTGACAGGGCGTGTGGCCGGTGCTGTATGTCAGACGACGACCGTGGACTCCACTGCCACCGCTTTCTCGTCCAGTGAACAGCTCCATATGACTTTTTTGCTTACAGTACATTGATGCATTTGAGCTTCCGTTGCATTTGTCCGGAATCCCAATTTTGTTAATGTGGTGTTATTTTGGGGTTGTTCAATAATTTTGTCAGAGTAGATATGGGTTTTAAATCGTATTTCACCCTCCAATGTTTCTTAATGGCTGTTCCAGATCTTTAGAAGGGCAATGTTACTGTACGGTTGTTCAAGACCATTGTTCTACGATGATTCTAAACAAAACAACTGTTTAGAAACGTTGAAGCAAAAACGTGGGAAGTATCTGGTGCTATAATTGAGTGATATAACAAAATAAAGAAGATAATATGGAGATTAATAATGATGTTAGAAAAACGTGTCATTTTAGGAATAGCGTCTAAAAATGTTGTATGGAATAACTTGTCTCAAATGACATAAGAGATTTATATTTGGAATGACATAAAAATCCGTCACTATAAACATAATTATGTTTATAATGACAAAGGTTTGTGTCATTTGAGACATAGTTTTTCTTTTGTCACTTAGGACATGTTATTCCAAACAACATTTTTGATGAATTCCTACTAGTGACTAGATATTTCTTCAAAATGACATGCTTCCAAAATGGCACTTGGAATTATGCCAATATTACGGAAATGAGGTCTGTATAAGATTTTGTATTGTGTGAATAACGTAGTGGAGTTGAGATCTCATCACAAAATCTATATATTTTTCATTCTTCAACCTTTGTCGACACTTGCACAATCTGTCGTAAGCAACCGCCCTTTCCATCTCAAGATAGTCTTAAACGTCCTCAATCCCATCTCTAATCTTGTCTGTGATTGCATACTTTTCATATATATACCTCTCGACCACGTCCTCTTGATCAACTAGAGGGCTACTGCATCAAGCCATTATTATCTTGGTCTTACAAGTTAGCATCAAACTATGAAGCACAAATTTATATTGATCTTGCTTTTGAAGAGTTTATTGATCATTTTGATTCAGCATAATCAATGAATAGAATGCATTATTGGTGAAGCACTAAGTGAAGAGACAGAGAATTGGTGGGATGAAGATGATAAAAATGTACTCCATAACGCGGTTTTATACAATCATACAAGCACCAAGTGCATTCATGAACCACATCATGAATAAGCACAACCACTAAGTAAGTGGTACCACTACTCGTACTTGGCGCTCAAAGGTTGCATTAATTGCACTATGCCACTATCTAAATGTATCATTGCTTTCTTCAACACTAACTTCCTTGCATACTTCACAATTGTAGTTGTCCCACACAAACATTCTGATATCAAGCTAGAGCTCTAGAAAGCATGATTTGAACAATTTTGGCATCTTGGTCAAGCTCGCCTTTGCATTTGCAATCCAACTCCACTAGAGCTTCTCTGTTCTCCCCTTCATCTTTGAAGATCGTGTCGAAAATGTTCACAAGAGATTCCCTCAATTATCATCTCTTTGCTACACATCTCTTATACATGACACATGATAGAGATTAAAGGGGATGGCAATAAGATAAAAGTTGGAACGTATATACTTGCGGCTGTGGAATGGTGATGGTGTGATGCGCGATTTCCTTGATTTCCTAAACTGCAATTTTACTTTTACTTGCTACTTAAAATAACAAATTGCCTATTATAAGTATAGGGCAATCCTTCAAAACATCCAACTTCTAGTATCCCATAATCTCTAGAGCTATCAAAAGCACAAGTAATGATTTAAAACTATTGATAATGCGTCTTTGATTTATTGTAGGTTGTAAGAATGTTGTAAATTAAAGTTTACTCCCCTCTTGTTGATTATTTTCCACAAGCAAAGACTTATCTAAGTTACCTAGCCTTTAATTGTTCAAGAAAACAACAACAAAAAGAAGTCTATCAATGCCCAAAAAAAAAGGGTTCATTATTAGTGCCTATTTCTAAATAATCCGTTCAAAAAAAATTGCTATAAAATGTTCATGAACCCAATATGTATTCATTTTATTGAGATAATTTATGAATATTAGGAAATATTCTCCTGATTTACTAACGATCACAATCACCAAAATCAATGATGTGCAATGTTAACACTAGGACCGATTGCTACCGTATCTGTAACATATAAGTTATGCTTATCCATAGGGTGGTGGAGGTTCATTGGTTGCACGAAATGACTAAGACTTTGGTGTAGCACTTCCTAACAACTTGCCTAAAATAGCTACAACAACAATATACCAATAGAACATACTTTAGATGCACTCATACGGAGTGAAATGAGTACGCCATGAGATTCTGGAAATGGTTCAAAATGAATAGTTCTGATTGGTCAAAGTCGTGGGTCATATCCCACATCAACAAGGTCTAATCAATCAAAATAGTTGCTAGGCAATGTATACAGACCATTGATGTAGAAACATCAAGGGTTCAGGCTCAAAGCACAAGAAAAAGATAGGTGTGTTTCAGCCCTATAAGCGTAACACATATGTTACGCTTATCGGTCCTAGTGTTAACCCTCAAAATGATGGTTTGAATGAAATAGTACACCAAATAATTATAGGAATATATTCATATACTCAATCATTAACAATCACAATTATCGCAAGTCAACAAAATAACCTCATGATTGGGATAGTGCATCATATATTTACAACAAAAGAAACCATTCATGATTCATTAGCAATTACAAGTACAACGGGTCCTTATGTTCATCACAAGCCCTTCAATAAAGACTTAAAGAAGATACTAAATTAGATAGTCACCACTATTATAATTGGGTTGTTGGCAACATTTTTTGGTCAAACATTGCTAAAGTGAAGCAACGTCATGGAACTTGCTATAATAATGTTTTTAGGATAATAAGCAAATTTACAATCTCAATAAGTAATTTTATTTATAATTTCATAGATTCAAAATCAAATACGTTATAGAGCACGTACATGAATGTTGCTCCATATGAGCAACATTTGTAAGAAAATTCTGCAAACTCCCTCTTTCTACTAGTGCACTAGCAATCACAAGCCCTTAAGTGCACCCAAAGGTCTTAAAATAACCTTGTGAAATGCATAGTAGTGTAATGTGAGAATAGTTCTAGGAGTGACTTAGAAATTAGTTGCAAACTCAAGTGGATGAACTCTTCTTTTGAGTTATTTGCACAATGTGCTATTTATGCTCGTTTACTCAAGTGCATAAATTTTACATGATTGACTGATTTTACATTTTTGAAATGTGGTTATGAACACTTATTTTTGGAAGAAATTATAAAGAGTCTCAAAATTAAAAAGATTATGTGCCCGCCTGGGGTGTGAGAACTAAAATTTGAGTTTAAACAATCTAAAATTAGAATCTGACGTTGCAATTTTCTCCACAAACACCTTGTAAACTCTTAGGAATATATATAATTTATTTATTTATTTATTTATTTTAGCACCTTCATCTAGCTTGTCTAAAACAACAAAAAGCTAGGTTGGCTTTTAAGAATAGTTAGGGGTTAATTAGTGCTTACTTGGTTTTTATTAATGGAACTAAAAATGAATCAAGGTTAGGTTGTATTGTATGAAAAAGTTGTTATATAAATCTCATGTCTGTTAAAATGTCCTTGTTCCATGTGCCATTTTAGCGAACCACATGTGCCATTATGGCCCTTGTTCTAAAGCATGTCATTTCAAAAGCATGTCAAGTAATGTCTCTAAAGGCACGTTTCTTTAATATTACCCATCTTCACCGTGTTATCAACTTCTGTAATATCACCAAAAAAATCTTAGTATTACAATAGCATTTGACCTTTAAAAAGTGGTGTTGTTTGTGAACAACCATTCACAAATATTTTCCTTATGATAGTGTTCGAAGGTCAAAAACCGACACAAACCTTTGTTATTTGTTATGTTTGAATATCCCAAAACAAGTCATTTTAACAAATTAGGTTCCTGGTATCTTTTGGTAGTCTTTGTGAAAATCTTCAATCTCCGCATTACTTCTAACAGATGTCCAATAGACTAGCCATAGAATTGGGTAAATTCACAAAAGAGCTCACTCTTCTACAATTATGATTCTTCTCAAATTTCCATGCTATGTTCTATCTTCTACCCATCTTCACCATACCATGATAAAGTAGAAAAGTTTTGAAGTCAAAGTTCATGTGATTCGCCGATTCTTGAAGTTCAATGAACGGATCAACCACATTTGAGGGATTTTTGCCTTCCATACTGCCTTATGCACAACTTAACCCCTCATGTAAAGCGTAAGTATAAAAAATTTAAATATGAAGAATAAAAGTATGGATAGGTGTAAAGACACTCTAGGACAAGTATACGACTCTTGAAGGCAATGTGAAAATGTCCTTAGATATGTATATAAACACTCCCATAAACATTACCAAAGTCCTAACTCATAGTTGTTCCAAAGAAGTAAAATGCCGAGCGTAGAGGTGTTTGATTTACAAGTTGAATTTTTTGCAACTATTACAATATGAAAGCGGTCCACTCATATATAAAGATCATAGTGTTTCATTTTATATTGCATTTTGTGGTATTGCATTATTTTTTAATGTTTTACAATGTTGCATTATGAACACTAGGAATCAATATGACACAAAAGTAGAAACTTAAAGGGCGGCCGCACAAAGAGGAGGACATGGCCGACGACCAAAAGCTTTAGCAAGGGTGTACGTGGGAGAGGGATGCAATTCAACAAATATTGAGTTTAAGTTCTTCAACAATGACAAGTTTAATCAACCTTATCATCGTTGCGAGGATTTTTGGTGGAATTAGAATATGTTATAATAAGAATAAAACCAAAATCAAGATTAAGGAAGATGAAGAGACTAAGTGACAAAGATGGAGTTGAGAAGAGCGAAACTCGCAAGAGGCGAACGATGCAACTTTCAACGTGGGTAAAGACAAAGATTCTGAAGACAAAGATACTGAAGACGAAGATGATGAAGTTGAAGATGGAAGTGGCTGAATGAGAGCGTGGCGACTTGGAAGTATAAGCGGGTAGTCTAAAACAACAAATAAATTTTTCCTAGAGTCAAGCTAAGAAGTTGAAGACGACATACGAGAGGGTTTAGACGATGGAGAAGACGAGGATGTCGAAGGACGCTTTGATGGTCTATCCAGATCGGTTAGAAGAAAGGGAAAAGCACTTGTTGATGAGGATGAGGTGAGAACAAGCATCGGAAGAGCGTTGACGAAGAAAGCTATTGACCACTCACATGTCGGTGAGAAGGTGCTGGCAGACAATGAACAAAACACCCGTCTTTGCAAGAGAGGGAAGCGTATGAACGAGACTACATTGAATATGATAGAGCTCTTCGCGAGGAGATGACGCAATACAAAGTATACATGGAGTACCAATCGACATTGGTAAAGGAGCTTGCTGGAGGAGGAGATGTGGGACACAAGAAAAGAGCCTTAAACAAAAAGCTCTTAATCACTTGGATGGTGCTCTAGTTGCTTGTAACAAGGTGCAATTCAAGGTACATTTGATGATGATGGATAAGTATTGGAAGGAGTATGAACGACGGATAATAGAAGATAACATGGAGATGTCTGAGTTGAAATAGTGAGATACAAGTTAAAAAACCGTTTCGTTACGACCTTAAGGAGTTTGTGGGTGGTTGGGTTGATGCGAGCACTTTCTAGTAGTCATAGATATGTGTGTTGTGGCTTTTGAAAGCGATTTAGAAAAGGCGAAGGAAGATGTATTGAGGTTTTGGGAACACGTAATTGATGTAGATGCAACATTGTGATCGTGGTGTTCGTTCGTGATTATGATTGAGAAGGAAGCTCGGAAGCTAGCCAAAGAAGTTTCAGATATTGTGAAACGCATTGGTTGATCAATGAAGGTGGAGGTGAAGGATGATATATTGAGTTTTTGGGACCAAGTAGGAAATGTGGGCAGGAGGGAGGAGTCTACTCAGGCGCTCCTTTAGAGGTGCTGATGTTGTGGTGGCATTAAGAGTTTTGGCACTTGCTTTAAGCTCTGATTTGCTTGTTAATTTCGTGTTGCTTGGTCCCAATAAAGTTTGTGCTTTGGATGGAGCTCTCCTTCTTATCTCTTTGTTTGCTCAATCGCAATGAAGGTTGGGCGGAGTTGGGTGGTAGTTTTGGTGTTTCATTAGTTGGCCTGACCAATTGGTATTTACAAAGTATCCAATTGTGTGTAATTCTTGAGTCAACCAAGGTTCAGCGGGACTTATAATTGTGACTACAATATCACCCATACTCAAACAAGTACTCTTCATTCAAGCATCATGCACACTAATACAATATGGATTTTTGACCGTATTTCATCTCCATTGTTCTTTAACGGCTGTTTGAGAACTTTTGAAGGGCCATGTTTGTGAACGGTTGTACAAGAACATTGTCTTATAATGTCCCTAAACAATCGTTTTAAAACTTTGAAGTTAAATTATGTGATATTAGGGACATATTTCGTGCTATGATTTAGTGATGTATTAGAGAATAGTGAGTGATGTTAGAAAAATATTCATTTTAATGGAATGACTAGATATGCCTTCAAAATGACACGCTTCCAGAATGTCACATGAAATAAGGCCATTTTATGGAAATAAGATTTGTATATGATTTTTTATTGTTTTTTATTGTTTAGGTCTCATCACAAAGTTTAAGTATTTTTCATCCTTTAAAACTATTTCTTGTATTCAACGGCTTATATTCTTTGCTTTGATTTTTTAGTAAGTTGTAAAAATGTGCTATATTATGTTGTAAGTTTGAATTTACTCCCATCCTGCTAATAATTTCCTGCAAGCAAAGTCTACAAAGACTAAATTGAGTTAATTAGTCCTTGATTGGCTTAGAAAGCAACAACCAATAAGAAGTTTAAGAATGCAAAAATAATAAAGGTCATGTTATTACATAATGCCAAATGCCAAATAATTGCTAGGAAAGTATTTGTACTCAATTTTTCACAAACCCTTTTATTGAGATAATATACTAAACAGTAAGGAATATGCTCTTAACTTACTAGGAATCACAATTACTACAAACTATAACGTGCATTGTTAGCTTACAATAAATAGTCACTACTATTAAAATTGGGGTGTGGGCAACAATTTCTTGTCAAATATTGTTAAAGTGAAGCAATGTTATGGAAATTGCTATAACAACATTGTAGAAAAATAAGAATAGTTATTAACTTATTATCTCTATAAGTAACGTTATTTATAACTTCATAGATTCAATATCACAAACATTGTTAGAACAAGTATTTGAATGTTGCTCCACATGAGCAACATTCATAAAATTATTGCAAACTTCCTCTCTTCTATTAATGTGCTAGCAATCACAAGCTCTCAAGTGCATCCGTAGTCTTGGGAAAACCGTGTGAAATGCATAGTAGTGTAATGTGGGAATAGTTCTAGGATTGACTTAGATATTAGTTGCAAACCCAAATAGATATTATGGAGTTATTTTATAGAGTTATTTATTGGCAAGGTAGATGGAGCAAGATGGCAGCATAAATCAACTAATTTAAAGAGTGCCAAGTTTGAAAAAGGACGTTCAGAAGCAAGCACAAGTGTCGGAGTTAATTGTGAAGAAGCATCGAAGCTGCATTCTTTGGGATGAATTGTGCTTCTTTTCATTCTTTTTGTTGCGATTGGTTTGACTCTTTAAGTTCTTACAAAAAGTAGTAAGTCGTAATTATCTGAGAGATCATGAGTTTGTCTTGTGGAAACCTCTCGAGTTGCAGAAACAACTATGCTTTCCAACATGGTTACTACATAATTGTCCACTTATATTGGAATCAATAACATTATTACCATGATAAAAGTGTTGTGATTTTGGTGTTTTTTCTATGATGGATGATTGTTCAAAGTTGAGTTTATTACTCTCTGTTTTCTATCTCATATCCTTCTTATAATGATTAAATGAAAAAACAATCACCATATCGAATATCGTTTACTTGACTTGTATGAATGTTATACACGTTTCTTTCTCTATATACGTCTCCATGTGAAGATTATAGAAAATCTTCAAATTCGTTCAATAGTTTGAACCCTATTTCGTTAAAAACTCAAAATAGCATCATTCCACTAAAACAACACTCCTCAACTTTCTAAACGACACTCCTAAACCATGTGACATTACAATATTTGAAGGTGATATAATAGAATATGAATGTTATTATATATTAAATATGAGTTATTTCACACTAAAGTCTAATATTATAGAGTACACAATTGTGTAGGCATGCAAATGCAAGTTTTGATGTGACAAAATGGTACATGGCATAGTCACAGGTTAATAGGATTGACTTATTTCGTAGGCAAAAGTTAGTTTATAATTGCAGGTTGTAATTCTTGTCGTTTGTCATATTGTTTATGTATTGACTAATATCTTCTCGTTTGTCGTTTGCCATACATGTAGTACTTGGCTAATTTCTTGTGGTTTGTCATATATGAGATTAGTCAAGTTTTACATGTATTTCATATGCTAAAGTGCATAATTGGAGACCTTCATTCCTTAACCTACTTACACTCCATGAAGTATACATCCCCAATTCCGTTAAAATGGCGTTATGCCGCTAAAATGGCACACCTCAACTTTCTGAACTGTAATTCAAAAACCATGTGATATAACAGAATCTGAAGGTGATATTATGGAAAATCAGTGACACTATATATAAATGAGTAATATTATTCAAAAAATTGTGATATTATAGAATACACCATTCCATGTGAACACATATGTAAGATTTGGTGTGACAAAATGGCACATGGCATAGTGCCATTTTAACGGAATTGAGGTTATACATTCATTACGTTAAACTCTAGGACCCGTGAACTTTGTAGAATGAACATAATAGCTTTGAAAGTTTATTTATGTACCCACTAAGAACATTCTAAACTTCACCATGTCAAGATAACACCTACAAGGCCAACCTCAAGAATTATAACAAATCTTCAAAAAAGGAGTCTTAAAACGATGATTCTAATTACTTTTAATTTTCTACATATTGTGCTTATATACACAAATTGCTTGCACGACTAACCTCACCATGGTTTGACCACAGTGAAAATAATGGTCATGGTTGTTACCTAGTATTGCATGGTTGCTAGAAAGCGATTAAATGCTCCTCCCTAACTTTTTTGGAGTACTTTAAAAAGGGCCACTTGCTCAAGTGTCTTATCGAACGTCTTAAAAGTCGTGCATCTAGTTTAAATATTCCTCATATGATTTTAAACCAATTAATGAGATAGAAACTATCATAAGTCAATAGAAAAAAAAGTCGCAACATTCAAAATTAGACAATATAATAAAGACACTCAAAAACCACCATGTAACAAATCCGCCTTGTAAAAGTCAAATTAACAAATATGAAAAAGTTGAAAAGTAAGTAATAGGTGTTACTAAAACTTTGAACAAGCTCTCATCAATGTCATCTATAGAAGACTATCGACACCTCCTTTTTGTATAGAGTGCGACCCTTTGATCTAAAAAGGTAAAAGGACCCATAAAGGATGCCCTGCAAGAGCCCCGCTTGGGATGCTCTAATCACCTTCCAAGGGCCCTTTAAGTTTCACTCCGATGGTCTTGTAAAATCTACATTTAAGACCAAAGGTGAGATTTTTGTTCTTTTTAAGCCCTAAAATAACCACTTACCTCAACTCTTATCATTTCCCATAACTTACAAACACCATGCTATTGACAACCTTCAAGAGAAAGTCAATCTAGCTAGACATTTACCAAATTCTTGCATAAAACGTATAAGGCGAATAATCCAAAGAATATCTCTACATCCATGTAAACCACTTTAAAAAGAATCATAACTCCCATAACAAATGACCATAATTACAATTCTTTGTTGATAATAGACAAAATTTGCACTTTATTCATGAAAATCTGAAAGACTCCTTGGTACGCAAGTACATTCGAGAAGAATCATAACCTAAAAGACCTAAAAAGGACCTGAGAAAGATCCGTCTCCTGGCTACGAAGTGATAAGATGCGCCATTTGTTGAGCCACACATGGACTATCGACAGGCACCTGCAAGAATTTCAATAAGCGAATGATCAGACCTCCAATTTATATTGAGATCATATTTGAGTCACATAGTTGTTAGAATATATGTTTGGCATGTGGTCACTTACCATATGACCGGCTTTCAGAATCCAGTAGAAGGAGAGGTTTTCGTGCTCCTTCACGAATGCTTTCGTTGAAGATGAGTTGCAGTAGAGAGGTGTTCGAGCTTGCTTATTGAACTGCTTCAATCCTTCCCATCTGAGTCAGCCACACAGCCACACAATATTGTAAGTGAATCTATGAATGAGGCCGCTGAGATTATCATTCCAGTGGCCGCAATTTCAGAATAACAACAGAATGTGAATGTGCAAGATACTAAACAGCCTGTCTTCCAAAGGTGCTTGACATGTAAACAAATTGCAAACCACACGGTTTCGATGGAGGAGTAAATGGCTTACTTCAGTTTCTGGACCCAAGCCTCGGTACCAGGCGTTGCAACAACCATATCGAACTGCAAATATCATTAAAAGCGTCAACTGCTAATCCAGAACATGAATCTCTCATTGGCAAAGGAAGATATTGAAAGAATGGCCGGAGTTGATTGTGTGTTGTAAGTACACATTCTTCTTCATGGAATCTATCATTCTGCCAAATGAAAATCTACCATTGATATGAAATGCTAATGTTAAAGAGAGAATCTTACCTGACCCTGGTACACCGCCACTTTGATTCCATAGTGCAACAGTTTATCTACCTGCATGCATAATGTGTATTAGGCCTCCTCTACTATAATTTCGTTGCAAAAATACAGACTCTTAGATTCACAAATTTAGGAAGTCATGTGAGAGAAGATGGCTGCACCTCATGGCAATGGAATCACACCTGATCAATCGTGTCTTTCAAGAAGTCGCTTTTAAGGGCCCCGTAAACTTCGTAGTTAGCTATCGAAAATCTAGACTCAAAGCAACTCAGAGTTAGTTATTGACTCAACAAGTCGAAATTCCTCGTCACGAGCAAGGTATTGAAATGATTTCGATATCCAGTCAATAAAAAGCTAGCGCAGAATCCATCACAAAGGCTCTTGAATGATAGAATTCTCTTGTGCAAGCTAGGGAGAGGAAACAATTATGTTTAAGTGCACGATCTGTACCTGAGACTTGGAGGAATAATTTGCAGCTTCTCCCGTATAACTGTGTTCATGAGTTGAGTAAGAGTGAGGTTTTTCGGTGAGCTTTGTTCCTGCACTTTTACTTCGTTGAAGTTTTGAATCAAAGAATTTCTGATCGAGCTTTGCACCGTTGAAGTTGCCAGGCTAGTCTCGGAAGCAGCTTCATCATCATTGAGAATGTTGTAAACATCCTTGACAGTCAACACGTATCAGATGTGAGTCCTTGTGCTTAAAACCCATATAATAGCATGGCAAGAATTAATAAGAAAGAAGATGAATCGATCTAGCGCTCACCACGTTGTTGCTCAATGTAGTGACAAGATTCGAGACATTATCCCATGAGACCCATGCCTTTCCGAAGTGCTTATGCTCTATGAGCTTAGCAGTCTCGTCCACTCTCCTGAATTTTGTGGCGCCAATCACAATTTCAGCACTCCTTTTATACTGGTTGAATGATACTTTACTAAATTATAGGGTTCTAGTCTCGTAGAGTGATTGAGGGAGCTTACTTGTTAATTAAAGCAACGTCATGTGAATCAAGACGAGAATTGGTATGTAAAAAGCTCGCCCACGAATACTACAACAGCCCACACTTTTCAGTCAAAAGAAAGTATAGACTCTGTTTGAGTGATGAGATTCTTAGACTGATAAAACATCAGGAATTCTCCGTGCGAATTTGAGAAAGATTACCGTGGAGTCGAGAGGAGATATCCAAGCATCCCCAAGAGCAACCCCTGCCACGAGTACACGCCGCATTTGTATATTAGATTTCAGCTTCACAACATAAAGTTCCAGGGTTATTGCCAAGGAGAGGTACCTCGAAAGTTGAGGTCTAGACTGCCAATCGTAATGGCCTTGTGAAGCAAGACTCCCAGCTCAGTGGCATACTTTCCACCATACGACTCGGAGAAGATGAACCAGGGGCGTTTGCTCAAATCAGGACGCACTGTTAAGATTCCCCTTATACACTGGAGAAGGTCATGCGCAATCTGACTGTTGTTGGTTACCAGCAACGAAGGCTCATCCACGTAGCTAAACCCTGGAGTTTGTACAGTGCTCACGTTCAGTAAGAACCCATGCATGCTGGTCATTCGACAGCTAACTAGTAACAGGTTCCAGGACATGGACTATAGTCACTTTACCTGTGCCCACCGGATTATCCTGCACATATTCGGAACAAATAATTATGTAGTCAGTCACTGCTAGTTGCTTCGAGAATGTTCAACTACTCACTCATCAACTCATGAAAATGGTTAATATCCACTCCAATAGAAAGTGCTGGTACCAGGAAGAGAAGATCGGCAATCTCCACCCATGAGTGACTTCGAGGTTGTAGGTTCTGATCCAGAGGTCCAATTTCTCCGAAGTTGCCCACAGCCACACCAGATGCTCCCTGTGCATCATCGTATTTCATCGTCATGCGTGAGTATGTACTACCGGATCGCAGGTTCAGTGAATTAATCCACCGATGTACTGTTGTCGTTTATATTCTAAGTAGATTAGCGTCTCTTCATCTTTGCTATTAAATGGGATGTTAACAAACCGATATTGGACATTGCATTCTCTGCAAGGTTTTTCAAGTAGAGTGACTTACCGGGCCCCCTTGCAACCACAAGATCAGAGGAACTGTGTTGATGTCCTTGGCTTTGCTCGTGCTACGATACCACCACCAAAACATATGTGCTCCTGCACAAAGCCAAGAAGATATCGAAAAAGCACAAGATACCTACAATTATACATCAATCGATTACGCAGTTGCAACATTTCTTCTTTTACATCAAACTATCTTGACTGTTCTGCAATTGGAGAAAAACCACGGAGGGGGTGTGGCATAATTCGGACAGATTGCACTAAAGATCCATGAAAGAGTAAGAATGTAAGTACTCACCAGGCCTCACGTCAACATAGCCCCACTGCTCGCTTTTGTCTACAGTACCGGAATTCGAAACTGGAGCAACATGAGCCGCCGCTACCAGCCATGGTAGGAGCAAACACACCACGGCCACCACCCAGTACCTTGCCATCTTTTCTACAAAATCGTCCGTCAGCAGTAATCGTCCACGGTCTGATGCTTGCAGAAAAGCAGTTTCAAAGCTAGAGCTGAAGGGACCGAGGACAGTCCTATTCACTTGTATTCTTTCTGTTCTCAACCCTCGACACGGATTCTAAGCTTTTTCTTTTCTTGCATCGCTCTGTTCTCTCGCTACATCTAAGCCTGTGAGTTTCAATTGCAACTTCTGGGAATTAGATTTGATTGGGTCTCATCAGGGAGTCTGTGCGCTCCGCACTCTACTTCTCTTTCTACATTTAGATTGCTCACAACTTGTGCTTTTCAGGTTGCAAGTTTCACTACGATATGGGATTAGGAGTACTTACCTTGTGTATTTCAATCAATCTTCAAGTTAGGTTGGAGGATTGAAAAAGAGATATTAGCGTGCAAGTCTAGAATGAAGAATGCATAACAAATACACTCTTCACAGTATGGTGGAGGATTCAGAATCCCTCAAGCGGTCAAGTGTTGCAAGCACAAGAAAAAATAGGTAGGAGTTGGTGAAACTAATGCTCCATAGTAGTGCAATCAAACACTCTTTCATTGCTTGCAAGATTTTAGGAAGTATTAGAATGATTGCTTTCTCCCACCACCACTTGAACCACGATGACAACACGATGTTTTTCTTTAACTTGGCGACACTCTACTTAGTTGGCTATGAAGAGATGCATTTCCTCCAAAATTCAACGGTCTCTATTGCACCAACTTGGCAAAGTGTCGCCAAAATAAATAAATAAATAAAATGAAAGGCAACTTCAGAAGGTACTAATTAATAAGAAAATTTAGAGCCTAATAACCCTTTGAAACTTTTCATCGTCCTATGTGCATGTATCCACAATGCGTGCTTTATGTATTTCCCTCGAATAGAATTAACTAGGTCAAAGAGCATTACACCAATACATTTGAAAGCTACAATTTAAAATAAATGAAGTTATTGTGACTAATTGACGGATTGAAAATCCAAAAGCACAAAACCCTCCGAAATCTAAAATTGTTGACATAAGAAGAATGCATGTATCCGCATTCATAGAAAGTTGTCGACTATGACAACCCTCATACTTAATCTCTTGCAAAAATGAAAAGCGTATACCCTATTGATATGGGTACCAATTTTTTGAAAAGAAAAACAAAATAATGTAAATTGAAAAATTCTTGCATCATTGAATAATCTTTGTGAAAAAGCATGATCAAGACAAGTTTGTTTGTGCATCGCTCTCACCTCTAATAGTTGCTCAAACTCAACTTCCCTTATAAACCTGCTTTACTCTTTGAAGGCGCCTTGACTGAATGAAAGCACAAAACAACCTTGCTAGAAGATGAGAGTGTTTATATACACCTCAAAAGTAAAGTCTCGACAGACAAAAGTAAGTAAATACTTGTCTCGAGAGTCATGGGTGAGTAAATACTTGTTTGGAGAGATGTAGGTGAATAAATACATGTTCTTGATGTCAATGACATAAATGCTCATCATTCTTTATAGTCATTCTATATTCAACTTACTATTTAAATAGTCACTTATTTGTGGGCAATTTTGGGCAAATATTTATGCATGCAAACCAATGGTCAATCTTGAACTCCTCTCAACTTCATAGTGTAGGAACTGAGTAATTGGAAACTTGCCCATAACCAAAACGACTATTTGGGTCTTTACATAGATTTCCAATGCATTTCAACTAGTATTACATGTTGTACTTTTGGTCAACACAATAAGAGCGGTCAAGTAACTTATGTGCACTAATCTTTATCTTTCTGTCCCACACACCGCTTGAGTCCCCTTCGCATTGTTGCGCGTATATTCAGCTACACTTGTACATACTTCTGCTGATTACCAACACCAACTTTTGGAACAACAAAAACCATGATGAAGTATGCCTAGCACATCAAGCAAGATGACCACATTAAGATGATTAGTTATTTCAAGAGACTCGCCAAGTTCCAAAAGAATGTTCAGAAGAAAGGGCAAGTTCGAGAGTCCATTGTGAAGAAGCATGAAAAGTATCCCTTGGAATCAATCAATAATTGTGCTTCTTTTTCAATAAAATCAAGATTAATTTTTCATGAATAAATTTCATACAATTACAAATTTAACATGAATTTCAACAACTTTTTAGAGTAAGGTTTTTGGTCGCGTAATTTTGGTATTGGTTTTGCAAAAATATTTCTTTTTTGCAACACTTACAGAAGACATGTTTTTTGACGAGCGAGATGTTCTATCCATTGTTCAATTCCAATTCTATTTCCCTCTATTGAATTTTAATTTGAATCATGTTTGGAAAACTTAGAATTTGCACTTAAAAGGTATTGCAATTCACACTTAAGTAACTTCAAAACTTGTATAAAGAGATTGTCCCCAATAATGTGAGCATTGGATTGCAACACTCTTGGATTAATTCAAGCTTCCGTAGTTTTAGTCCAGGCACCATTGTGATTTTAATTTCAGTGTGAATGAATTACAGAGCACTCTCAACATACTCGCTAAATGAGTTGAATTACCTACGTCTGGGGCATGAAGGGTCATTATCCATGGATTTGGTTTCATTTAGGGGGAGAAGGGCCAAATTTATTTTCCACAAGTGCCACCAAATAAAAGTCCTAGAACTAAGAAATATAGTGTCTCTAGAAGTCGGGCTGATTGCTCCACCACCTCCTCAACTTTTACCAAACTCTCATCCAAACATGTTGGTTTTGGTTTCTTTTAGTTAACTTAACTTTTAGAAGACCTCACGTCTTTTTTGGAAAACCTCAACACTTCAAAACTCATGGGTTTGAAGCACTATAATTTGTGTCATGTTTTGATAAAGATCAACATTGGTTAGCATGGGCATTTAGCATGGGCATTTAGAAAAGTATAGATTCGAAGGGGTGCTCAATTTAACAACCTATATTCTCCGACTACATTTAACCAATCCCGTCTTGGGATGTCTAATCTTGGGATGTTCCCATTGAAATGCACTTAGTGACTTAGATCATCACTTTGACCCTACATACAAGCTTCCATAACACTCAAGCGTGCCCTGTTGATCAATGACTTTCATAGATACAAATGAGCTTTCAAATTTGAAGCCAAATATCAAGTCATTCATACAATGTGCTTTCGTCTTTCTACATCATTTATGGTCTTTCCAACTTTCTAAAAAACCTCAATAATCAAGCTAAACATGATTGGAATTTTCAACCATTGATAGTCTCCTCAAAATCAAAATGTACTGTGTCAATTGAAAAACAATGGTTTCACTAATTTTGATGCAAATCAAGAAAAACCAAACAAATGTCATTATGTTTAACTTGAAACATGTTGACCATTTCTCTCATCAAAGATTTCTATAGCCACAAAATATACGTCTACCAAAAACGCACGCTTATTATCTTGGCCGACAACACACAATAAGGCTCTTCAGAAGAAGATTACATTCACTGTATCTTCTCTGTAGACATTCCTTAAATTTCTATAACATCGTAAGGCAAAATCTCTCGCCTCAAACTTTTGAACTGTAATTTCCAGTAGGGCAAAACGTCTTCAACTACAAAGCTCGCAAACTTGCTCACAGACATGCAAGGGAGGTTGTATGGGCCCCAGAAATCACAAGGTTGTAGAACAACGAACCCATTGTAGACTTGAAATTCAATAGAATGTGCTGAAGATGCGTGATCAAACGGTCTTCCTCCGTAAAAGATGTAGTGGAGCATACTTTGATTTGGAGCCCTTGCGGGCAAGATACATCTGATCAAATGTCGTATCCAAGCAGCTACGACATACAAGCCACAAGGTTGCCGGCCAGAAGGACGGCCCGAAGGTGCTCGTACTTGGTGGCTTCTACAAAATGGATCTCGATCTCATACTCCTCCTCTTGGAGTCCCTCCCTGCAAACCTCCATCGCTCTATGACTCCACCAACAATCGACCTCACTTGCAGGGAGCACGAGCTTTAAACGCAAACTGCTTCGGTAAACAAGCCTCACTCAAGCCTGCATCACATGACCCACAGTGCGATTGCAGAAAGCTTCGCTGTCAACCAATTCATGTGAACTTTCTGCTGACATTTGACAAGGCAATGTTGCTATATAAAGTATGGGTATGGCTACAGTCGGTTCATTTCCTAGGGCCTCCCGACTGATTAATTTAGCTTTCAATCCAATTTTTCCACCACCGTTTCAGCAAAAGCACTCCAAGATCACCAAATTCAAGAGTGCTGGGAACAAGATGCAGCATCATGTTGATACATTTTTGCCAATGATTCTATCCTCTTACCTTCAGCTTCAGGATGGCGAGTTGACACTATGGATACTCAGCTACAGGAGTGTGTAAAATTATTCTTGCAAAAATGTGCCTGTGATTAGATAGCCAAGCTTCGAAGCAGACTGGAGGGGATTCCTTGATGGTGGGTTCTGTTTTATAATCCTTATTTTCCTGGAAATTATATGGGTTACTCAGATTAGGATGCTGATCAGACTAAATTGGACCGCGGTAAAGTCTATCGTCTGTAGGCCCGCTAACAAAGTTCATATAAGCTGTTATTATTCAGTTCGTTCGCATTCATCACTTAAGTCTGTCAGTGTCTCTCTGTTTCTATCAGTAACTTCAAAAGAGGATTTTATGGTTGCGGACTAAAATGTGGACGCAGATCTTGCACACTTGGGAGACATTCAAGCAAGTATGTGGTGAGAGTAAGTTCAACCTGGACGTGGTCATGATAGCTGACGATGTCAAAGAACAGTACACAACATCCCTAGATTCACCAGATTTAAGAGATTGCACAAGATAAGGGTCCTAAGATTGATTACTAGATGCTGCATCTCAATCGATGCCTATTCTGATAGCTCGATCTCATCAACTTGATCTCTCATCAGACTTCTAACGCACGAATCTATCATTCCGGAACAGAGCATAGAACCACCGGAACAGAGCACGTTCATTCTCTCACCGATTCAAGATACATGAAACGATAAGGAATTATTTTGCAGCGATGAGAAGGATTCCTAACGAGGTCCCGCTACCGAAGAAACCATCTCCACGCATTGCGAAACTTCTTGCAAACCCTACTTTGCGAACGTGAGAATGACGAAACTGCAACTCACAAGGCTTGCCGACTTCGTGGAGAGTACGTGGATCCTCATCGGGTCACCAGACCAAAACATTGTGGTTTGCCTTCCCTTCCACAGCCTTCCTTCGTGACGATATGATTGAATCTTCCAGAGGATTGGTCACTGTGGCTCCGTCTTCCACAGCCTTCCTTCGAGCTACAATGACCCGATCCTCTGGAAGATTCATGTTCGTGTAAGAGGTAGCTAGCATCACGGCGGCTCTGCTTGACTGATTGTCGTGCGCCAGCAATAATTGACTCCATTCTACTTTGTTGGCAGATTGTGTAAATTCCATAGTTATAGTATGATTTTAATCTGAATTTGTTACTATTATTACATACCACGTTGTCGTAGGTATATACCTGGCTAAGTTGTTATGAGTATTGTAGTCGTGTTGTTAGTAATTTGGTCATGTTCGTGAGTGTTTTGGTTATGGCTCCAAGGCAAGTTGTCATTTCTTTCTTCATCTTCCTTTGTATACATTGTATCTGACAACTTTGTGCCAATCACACATAATACTGCAAAGACACCAACATCACTCGGGAATACATCACTTGAGTATCTTGACATGTTTACTTTGAAGTTGATGTATTTGATATTGAAAATATTGAACTCTAAGCTTCATGTATACATGGATTCTAGTCTATTTTACTCTTGGTTGTTATCATGATTGATTTTATTCACATGTACCAAGTGGTAGTGTGACTTTTGCAAGTAGGCGAAGAGTGTCAGATGAGGGTATTAAAAGTATTCCTTCCTTCCATTCTGATTTTCGGTATTTTCTTTGAGTTCTTGCAACTGTGGCAAGTCGGAGTTTTCTGTAGAACTATGAATTTAAGAGAATCTTACGTAGCCCTCACCACATAGTTGCTCAATGTCCGGATAAGAGGCAAGATATTACTCCAAGAGACAAATGCCTTTTTGAAGTGCTTATACTTTATGAGCAATCCTGTCCACTTTCCTGAATGAATAGCGTCATTCACAATTTTCAGCACTCCTTCTATACTGCTTGAATGCATACTTTACTAGAGAGGTCTGGTTCCATAGAGAGGTTGTGCCAGGAGCTTACTTGTTAACCAAAGCAACATCATGTGCATCAACTAGCAACAGGTTCTTGGACATGGAATGTACCTGTGCCCACCGGATTATCCTGCGCATGTACGAAAAGGTTCGAAAATGTCTAGTCAGTTACTGCTAGTTGCTATGCAAATCTTTTAAATGACCTCACACAAAATGTGTCACAGGTTTCTAAAGGCAATATGGAGTTCACGTCAATGAATAAAAGGCTGTTTCCAAGAAGAGAAGATCGGCAATCTCCACCTACGAGTGATTGCGGGGCTGTAGGTTCTGATCCAGAGGTCCAATTTCTTGGAATTCGCCCACACCCACATTAGATCCTCCCTGTACATCATCGCATTTAGATTTCATTCCAAAGCGAAGGAATATCATTCAAAAGCATGATAAGTATACATCGTTCACGAAGACTGGCAGTCAACTGCAACATTTCTTCTAGACTACATAAAACCATCAGGATTTGCTACTCGTATAACATGGAAATGATAAAAACCTCGAGAAGAAAACCCATTATCTAAGAGGGCATTGCAGAATTCGGACATCCAGTTGCTTTTAAAAACGATAAAAGAGTAGCAGTCATTGAAAGTACTCACCAAGGTAACCCCACTGCTCGCATCCATCTACAGTACCGGAACACGAAACTGGAGCAACATGAGCAGCTGCTACCAGCCATGGTACGAGCATACACACCACGGCCACCACCCAGTACCAAATTCCGGAGACCTGCTCCGGGATATTTCTTTCTTGTCACTCTTGAGTGTATGGCATGTGAAAACCAAGCCTTCTCGATCAGTTAGAGTTAGAATTCATAGCACAACCATGGATTGTATAACTCGTGTATACATCGAACGTACACATTACGTGACGAAAGATCCGATATGTAGGCTCCGATATCGGCGCTGGAGAGATGGTATCATGCCGGAAGCTGAAAGAACACGATGATTGCTTGACAGTGGATTTGAAATGATCTGTTATCCCCTACATGTTGCATCTCTTGTTTACAACTGATGCGTATAATATTCGGTTTTCCCCAACTCAGCGATTGCGGAGCCGGGTGCTCAGCACAGAGCGAACTATTCTTTCGCCTTTTACTAAAGAATACCGTGCGCTGGGTACACTCACCGGCATACCTCACTTTTTGGATTGCCCCTCACCAGGGCCCATCGAACTACTCAAAACTGGATGCACTTGGGGAGAGTGAGAAATCGTTCGTTGAAATACTGCTATGACTTGTACTTGTCGGTGGTCCAAGATGTGATTTGTCTGTAGATTTAGCAGTTGTGTAGCATTTTATATGGAACTGCAAAAATTGTACTGGCCTGAGCTATTCGTGGTTCAAGAATTCATCGGATCGTTAACAATGCCAATTGAGTCATGCATGAAGTACCTGATGCCCCATCGGTTTTGGTGGCTCTTTGGTCGACCCTGCTCTAGAAGTAGCTAGGAGTGCGGTTTACCCTTCACTTACCTGGGCGGGGTCGATCCATGAACACGAATGTGGATGGCCTACAGGAACCTGCCCCATTGCACTCCGGGCCGGGTGACTGCAGTATCTTCCTACGGGAGGCATACACGTCATAATTTGTGGCAGCGGGGGCTCGCGTTCGCGCGGCCCTCACCTAAATCAAAGCTCTAAATTGGAGATGGTCAATCTGGAAAGCAGTCGTAGGCAGTGGTGTCCTAAATTACTGTGAGGGCCATATCTGAGCACTGAAAATCTGGCGTGGTCAGGGAAACAAGATGGACTTGGACCCATGTGGGTGACTTGATTAGCCTTCATGATCTGAAGACGCGTGCGCGGGGATCGAAACATGAAACCATGACTTCCTTAACTTAGTAATCAGGGATATTACCAAAGCCTATCTTGTTGTTTCTGTACCGTTGAAGTACATACAAAGGCCTGTACCATTAGAACTTCTTTTATTTTCGAACAACTTCGTTTAAAGTGCGTGATGCAATTCCTTCAACATTTCACACCTGTGAATTCGTAATGCTGACCTACATTGAGCATCTCAATGAATGCATTGATGAATACTATTACCGTACTTGGACTTGGGAGTTGGCCACTTATAGTATAATATTCTGTCGAAAGGAGCGTCGTGAAGATGTAAAAGTAGCATGATGTAACAAACTGAAGTCTGTAACGCATTGATACCGACAAGTACAGAATGAACAAGAATGAACATTTGGGCTCTGCTACGGGGTACTCATGTCCACGAAGAAAGGAAGAATGGATAAAGTAACAAAGGTTTTATTTCGGAGGATCTGCAAGCAATCTTTACATTTCCACAAGTTAAAAGGGATCGAACATATACACAAATTACTTGCAGGTCAAAAGCCTTGTATTAGGTTCTATATATATGTAGACCTTCCAGCATGAATCGGGGGCACAAGCTACGAGATCAATGTACTAAGAAATTAGAATGGTTAGTAAGAGCGTGAAGATATATAGTAAGGCTTGTCAGCTCAAGATGGAAAGATTTTGGTTCAACACAGTAAATCCTTCCAATACTTTCTCAAGTTTGAGATTCACACGTTCCAGCAATCTTGTTTGCGGCGTTCGACTTTCGTCGATGAGGCTCACTCTGTTTTCAACATGCTCTATGTGCCGTGTCAAAAGCTCCATCATCAGCTCCGCCCGATACTTCATCGCCTCCTCCCTTTTCTCCGATGCCTGGATCAAGTATCTTCGTTAGTTCAATGTGTAAGCATGACGAGCTGGAACACTAAGAAGGAAACAACAGCACGTAGTACGTACCTGAAGCTGCACTAGCATCAATCTCTGCATCTCTTTCATTGCACTGTTGGAGTCTGTCACTCTTTGCTTCATGGGCTGTCCATCTTTCTCTCGTGAGGGCTCCCCTTTGAGCACTCCTTCTCCTTTGAGATTAGGGCTTTTTGTCTTGGTGGCTATCACTTGGTTCTTACCTGAAACATCAAGCCATACGTCGTAAAATTTTGGTTTCAAGAGTTCTCTTCCGGCAATGCTTGGGTTCCACAATGGATCGGTTGCCGCTGCTTTGGCAGACGTAATCCTGTAGAAAAAGCAAAGAAATTAGGATCTCCGTGAGCTTTTCTACAATAACCAAGTGATGTACGCACGATGCAAGCTTGAAGGACATGATGAGTCTGGCTATTACCTGTATTCTGTACATTCACGCCTTACGCTCCAATACTTGCTTTGACACTGCTTTTTGGTGAAATGGTTCCCGAATTTAGCCTGCATGGCTTTGAGTATGGGTGTCCACTTCTTCTGATATTTGACTTGACCTTGACTTTCCTCCCACAAACGTTGGTGTATGGCATCATAGGTCTCGAACAAGAATCGAACAGATTCATCCGTCCATGTGACATTGCCATCGGCATCTTGACCAGGTCTTTTCAACGATTTCCTGCTGAGCAACTCTTTCTTGGTAGATAGTTTCTCTGAATCGTCACTATCAGATTCGGACGATGACGTTGATCCTGAAGGGTTGATATTTATAATGAGCTCAGGATGTCCCTCCAGCTTGTTATTTCTGTATCTCTTCCTCGACTAGAGATAAAAACCCACAATAAGTCATCAGTAGGGGTGAAAAAACACGGCTTTTTCTAGAATTGCAGTGCCGGCAAGTGCTCGACTGTTTCTCCTATATTGTCACTTACATGGGTGACTTTTCAATGATGAGAGTTGGAACAAATGTCAGCATATTCAAAAGATTGGTTCGTGATTCACCTTGAGCTCATGCCCTACTTCGTAGACATTTTCAGATTCTTCTAGCTTTACATCCTCAATCACAAAGTCTGCAATCATCGAGTCTGCGGTTAGAGAATCACAATGACATTGCAACCTCTTCTGTCAATGTCTGCATCATGCAATTCCCATTTATTGCCAGTCTCTGAATGAACATATTGTTACCGTAACATCAATAATATCACTGAAACAAGTACGGCATCAGATATAGAATTCACCACTTGATTTTGACACATACCTACGAAATTTTCTACCTTAGACAACGATGGTTGTGTCAATATATATGTGTGAAAAACCTAGCTGTGAACATGTAGCTAAGCCCACTCAGATAAAACTTGAAAAAATCAATGGGGCGAGCGATTTGGCTGAAACGAGGGCCTCACTATGGCGGTCAACTTAGTCATTTTGCCCAAGCCGCGAATTTGAACTAACTCAGCTCAGCAGGCAAAAATTCAGGGTTTCAAGACAAAAACCACAGATATCTTGACTGCGAATGTTTCGATTACTACAGATCAGGCTTGGTAGAATGATTTCAGGATTGATCCTAGAAGGAGAGAAAATCCATAGTAAACGCATACCTCCAGGTTTCCTCCAGTTCCCCTTGGCGGACTTCGCCCAATCCTCCTTTGCAGGAGCTCCCTCACCATCGCCGGAAGTGCTCTCATCCTCTCCATCACGCCTCACGTTTTCCTCCCCGAGATTGAAGACATTCAAAGACTTGGCGTGATCAACCCTCGATTCGGTCGCAAATCCAGGGAAACTCGTGTTGTCCGGCTGCCATCTGGCGTTTGCCTGCCCACTGAGCAAGCTCTGCCAACTAAACGGGACAGACAATGAGTTCTGCTGCTGCACCGGATGCTGTCGAAACAAATCGGAAGTCAAATCAGCGCCAAAACCACTACTACTAACCATCAACGGATCCACGAATCCACCCCCATTCCTCAAGCCACCTCCTTCCAGCGAGAATCCACGCTCATCAGTCGCTGCTGCCTTCGTACCACTTCCCCAGCCGCCATTAGCAGCCCCGGTGTTGTTCCCGGATCCCCAGTGCTGATGATGATCCTCCTCGCCTTGCTGCAACATGCTCTGATAGCTCATTGTCGGATCAGTTCATCGATCCAGTGAACGCTTGCTAAAAAAAAACACAGTGCGGACGACGACAAACAACAAACGAGAATAAGCATATTCAGCCAGCCACGCGCTGCGCTCAAGTTAGAGGCCGCTGCTCTCAACACGCACACTCTCCCGCAGACAGCCACCATAGCCAGGTGAGCCACAAATACTAGTGTAGCTAGCTACTGTACTGTACAATACAGTAAGTTCACATGCAAGTTCTTCGGCAGGGACCACACTGTTGGGTTGTACTGCATTCTGGGTTCCCCCACGTTCCCCGTCCCTCGCCCATGTTGTTTACATGTAACCATGACATCACTGTTGGCGTCGGTATTGTACGATGTTGCTGGGGCTCTTTCATTGTGCGGCACAGCTTGAATCCACACACTCTCATACTGCAGTCAAGGCTCAAGTGTTGGTCCGCATTGCGTAACAACACGGTGATGTTTTGTACGGAGTCAGAAAGAAACTGTTTGTTACTTGTACTCTCCTCGCATTCGCCAATCAAGTGCGTTTAGTCGCGGAGTGGATAAACTTGGAACGCCACAAGATTAGAATCTCAGATGACTGATTTTTCAAGGGCGTGCGGACCATGAGGATTGACCTAGAAAACTCATCTTCATGGTTTAGAGACGTGACTAGGAATGATCAACATTGAATTCTAAATGGTTTGGTCTTATTTTGTTGTGTAAAGTGGATTTGGATGGGGACGAGTATGAGCTTATTCTATTAGTGTATCAGTCATCATTCAGGTCTGTGGTCTGAAGTTAAGTTGGACTAGGAGCACTTTCTTGGCCACTTGCACAATTGAAGAAGAGTATGGTCAATCTCCAAGGTCTATGGTCAAACTCGCCTTCAAAAGCACACAAGTGCATTCACACCTTGAGCTCTACAACTAAAGGTATCGAGGAATATTGCAGTCTAGAAGCATTTGAACATAACAAAACTTTAACGACAGTCCTTGCTGTTATATACTTCTATACTAACTGACTAGTCAAATTCTCTAGGGATATATTTTCTATTTGTCTCGTTTAATTGTTAAGAGAATTTGTAAGTTGAAAGTCTTTATGTCAATCCATTGAACAAGAATGCTATATTAAATGGTATGATATTCCTTCTAGCATATTGCACATCTTAGCTATATCATCACTTTATAGCCGTCATCTACCTAACCTACGTGCAAGTTTGACTGCTTGCTACATTAATTTAGTCCAAATTTTTCTCATTGCTTGTTGCTACATCTCCTCCGTCAAAGGGATTACGGAATATTCACAAATTACAAGAAAGTGTTGTTTGTAAGGCTAATATCAAATGTTTACTAACTTCCATCCAGAATGTTGTTGTTAGTGTTTGTTGTCTTGATTCAATTGATCTTGCACTTCTTACACCCCTGACATCGTACACATATTCCATCCCTATTCGTGCAATTAATTGGCCATCTAACACGATTGAGATTCAACCAAACAAAAGAACTTCAATTGAGTTAATATCAAGAAGAAGAGAAACTCCAACCTATTTAGAGGTCGGCATGAATAGAGTGTTCATTCGCCCTATTATTGGATGTATGTCTGGAGTTCCTCACTAGTGCCTTAGTGATACCGGACACGGTTATTCTCCCAAAGGGCTTTGAGTTACCCACACAACAAGGTCCAAGAACTCCCCACCATAGTTGAGTGGACTATGGTTGTGAGCACCACGCCGGCATGGGAAATAGAACCCACGACCCCCTCTTTGGGGGCCATGAGCCCTAACCACCAAGTCAAGGACTCAAGGCTTGTGGTGCCTCCTACCTTCTCACGAAATAGAATAAGGCATCAGTGTCACACACACATTGATTCAACAATATTATTAGGGGAATTATCATATATAAAAACACTTTTGTAGAATATTGCCCTCAAAACATTTGCAAAGAGGGAGAAGGAAATTTTTTCTAGAGTTGCTTCAAGAATAAACAAAGAAGCTCTATGTAACTTCAATGTGCTAAGATGACAATCTTTTTTATATTTAGCTCCGATATGTTTTTGAGTGATAAGAAATCAAAATAAAAATTTATTTTGGTCCCCTCTTTGTAATGTTTTATGATTCTTCCCCAATTTGGAAATCCTTTACAAAAGTATTCCCCTAAATGAAAATTCTTCATGTTGTTCCATAGTATTTTTCAAATTCATCAAAACCAAAATATGTGTTATTTTCCACGTTACGAGCAACTTACATGCATTCTTATGTTACGTAGGTTGAAGTTTTGTTGTTGGTAATGTTGCAAGGGGTCTAGTCATATGGAGAAGGGAAAATATTACAAGTAATTACAAGTAGCACTCCGAAAATCACTTACGCATCACTCAGTTCCCAAAGGCTTCCACCATCTTGCTAAGTTACCAAAATTTTACAAAAGTGGCAAATAGCTCCACATAAGGTACCGTCACTTAAGCCAGATTATGGGGAAACATAAAAAAATATAAATTTAGAAAGTAGTATATTACAATCTTGCAGTTGTTTGGTGGAAGCTTCTAAAAATGTACAGATGTGAATGTATCCAAGTGTAATGTATCATGATAAAGGAGCATGCCAAAATCTTGGAGACTCCGCATGAATGCCTCCTACCCCTTAGAGCATCCACAGTCGAATCCCGCCATCAACTCCCTCCAACGGAACTTGACGGGAGTACCGGGAGGACTTGCCGGGTTGTGCACCCAATGCGCTCCCGGGAAAGTCGATTCCCTTTGCAGACGTGGCTCCCTGTAGTGGTTCGCGTTCATTACATGTGCGCTTTGAGATTTTGGATCTAGCTGTAATTAGCATCGCTGGCAGCAGTCAGGACTGCTAGCGGGAGGACTTTCCCTCACGGCAAATGAGGAAAATTTACAGAGAGCGGGAGGTCTTTTGACGAGATCCACACAGTGACGGGAGGCACAGAGAGGGCATTGGCCCGCGCCACAAGCTCCTGCGCCCGCCTTTTGCCGATACAGGGAGCTAATCTCTCAGGACTGAGGATGCTCTTATACATACAAGGCCAAAGAGCTGTTCACGGAGGGAGGGTAAGGGTTGCCTCCTGTTGAGGATTTGAAATTCGAATGAGAGACATGTTAGAATAAATTGGGGTTGTAAGACTTACATTCCAATTTCAATCTCCAAAGATGACCTTAAAGGCTCCAACATAGAAAGCTGCGTATTTCCACAAGAAAGTTCTTATTGCCTGCTTGACCAGCTCGCTACACTAAATTTGATAATTAGTGTTATAAGATTTGAAAATGCTATAAGTTTTTACTTTTGTTTAAAAAAAATTACCAAGAGCATTGATTCACATACTATATAAGGACCCCCATCTTGGCCAATATAGTGGGTAAAATTATTGAACAATAGTAAAAACTTATAACATGTTTATGTAAATTAGTGTATCTAACACTAATTATCAAATTTAGTGTAGCTTGGTAAGAATATATGGTGTATATTGGAAATACGATGTATGTAAATGTATGTATCATTAGTAGAAAAGTGGCTTCAGTATAGTTGCAGTGTACCAAGGAGTACTCCCTTGGTTGCAATTTACATCCACCTATCTAATGTACTCATGTGGTATACTTAAACCACTTTTCTACTACACAAGTTGTTAATTAGTAGATTAGTGTTATTTATAGAAAATTAGCCATTACACTATTTCTCAACTCTTTTGAGATTAGTGTTCAATTGGGGCGGCCATTGCAAACAATGCTCCTTGGCTTTTCTTTAAGCCACCAATTGCGGTAACTTCCTCTCCTTCTGAGAAAGCTTCCATGAATTCACATTAGTGTTCAATTTTGAAAATTAGTGTTATAACACTATAATAACGGGAGACATTTAGTGTTATGGTTGATAAGTAACCTTTTTAACACCAATCAACAACTCTTGTGTATTGTATAATGACCAATGAGAATGAGGACAAATCGAACACACAATGCCACATCCACCTTTTTACTAAAACCTTGTATCCTTAACCCCTAAAAACCCCGATTTGGCAGGACATCCCCCCACGCTAGTACTTACCGGCGTGCTTGCCTTCTTGTCCCACAACCCTCCCCGGCCAAATAAAATTTTGGGGGTAAATTTGCCCCCTATTTTTGAATGGTAAATGTCACCCATTATGCCACGAAGGGGTGCCGCAAGGATAAAATGGGGTCTTAGATCCCATTTCCAAACTCAGAATTTCAAAAAAAGTAGTTGGAGGCCTCAAAAAATGAAAAAATAAATAATTGCCGTTTTTTGCCGGGCAGGGAGTATGGGTGAGCAGCCAGGCTAGTAAGTATGAGGGTGGGGTCATCCTATCTACGCCTAAAATCCCATGGTGCAAAATCCCAAACTTACTTCTAACTATCATTCTGCCAAGCCCCGATTTGGTACGATGACCTCCTTTTGCTTCAACTCCAAAAAACCTCACTCTAAGCATTATTTAAATGATCCAACCATAGGATCTTAATGTAACTTGCATGCCAAATTCAAGCTCTCAACTCTTTTTTAATTGTGAGATCATAACAGTCAAAGTTGGTTGAATTTATTCCGAAACCCACTTTGGGATTTCAAGGTTTTTAGAGGTTAAAGTTGTGATAAATATAAAGTGAGATGTGACTATTGTTTGATGCCCAAGACAATACGTGGATAATGAGTCAAATTCTTCCATAAAGGTATAGTAAAGTGGTCTAAAATAGAGCGTGTCTCATAATGGAGCTCTAGTAATCTTTACCCAAATATCCAGAATAGCTTCCCCATATAACAGTACCAAACATTATAAGGAGTCTCTTTAGGGCACCACTTTAGAAACACGTTATATTCAACTTCAAAATTCCATAACTCAATGTAGAAGAATCCAAAAATAACAATTTCACTTGCTCTATCTTTCTACTAATATTCCCAATGCACAAAAATAACTTACACGGATAACTTCCTTGTAGAAGATTGAGCCATCATTGAGCACCTCACTAAGGTAGACAGACCTATAACCGACACCTTAAGGAATTTAGCACATGATATTAAGGTATATATATTTTTTAGAATTTTTCATGTGTGCAAACATAAGGTTCTTGTTGAATGCAAAAAGTTTCGTGATTTTATTTGCATTATTCAAATAGTTATAATTGTTTGAAGTGAAAAGTTGCTTGCGACCTAAAACCGATTTCATGCTCAAATATACAAATGAGGTACATCTGTCCTTTCAAAATCTAGGAATTGGGCTAGATCGGTTATTGGTCGCGTGTCGGTTTTGGGTCTGTCTACCTTATCGATCATTTTCATGAACAGGTGGTGGTCGACCTTGTACGCATGACAGATTAAAAAACTAGAGACACACCTACATTTATGGAACTCTAAAAGGAGTGCATTGTCCAAGAAGTATCTTTTCATGCATATGTTGTCTTGGGAATGCCAAACCTGCAATTGTCATGCACACACTGTGTGCCCTAACAGAGCTTTCGAAAAACGTGTCAATCAGCACAAAAGTATTCTTTAGGGATTAAACATAATCGGAGCTTTTTATGTCAGTAGCATGAATCATATTCGTTTTTAGTTTCATGAAAATTCATCTATTAACCCGTAAAGTGCTTTGGTGTTTTTTGAGAGCTTGAAACCTCAAAACTGTGATTTCCTACCTCTGTGCACTCTCTAGGGTGCGAATCAGGAAAAAGAAAGAAAGAAAGAAAGAAAAAAAAAAAAAAAAAAAAAAAAAACTTTTTTAAACTTCTAGCCGTAAGATCTTGTACCTAAGACTATCTTTGATTACTTTTGTAAACATTGACCGTTGGATGTTTACCATTTGAGAGATGGTAACATCGCAAGTTTGTCTCCCATGCTTTTTTAGGCGTTTTGAAGATTGTTTTTGAAATTTTTGTAGGTTGCACTTGTAAATTTAATAAAAAATTTAACTTATGTCTCACAAGAACTTCAGTACACTAAATTTGATAATAAGTGTTGAAAATGCTATAAGTTTTTACTTTTGTTTAAAAAAATTTACCAAGAGCATTAATTCTGATAATACATAAGGACCCCATCTTGGCCAATATAGTGGGTAAAATTATTGAACAACAGTAAAAACTTATAACCTGTTTATGTAAATTAGTGTATCTAACACTAATTATCAAATTTAGTGTAGTAATTTGGTAATGAAAATATTTCCAAATAAATTCCATTTAAAAGCTACCTCGTTTCGGCTCACAACCCAAGGAATGATTTAGAAGACTCAATATTGTGAGCCAGTGATTAGTCAGTAAATTCTGGGGAGAGACTTTGTAATGAAGTTTCCTAAGTGTAGCAAGACAAACAGCTGCATGCAGTATGCAGAATCTGCAGAACGGCCATGGCCACTCTTTGAGGATAAGCTATCAACATTGTTCCAATGATATCTCTTTTCGGTGTTTTAATATCATAGGAAACAAATAAGTATCATTTTTCTTACTTTGGACTACTTTTCATTTTCTCTTTTTATGGATTTGCGATATTTGTGTTAGAAGATATAATTCTATTTTGAGGCTGGTGTGAATGGAGTGTTCATTTTACCTATCGGGGAATATTTATGTTCGCAGGTCATGACACCAATGATGGTACTATGGACCCCTCTCTGAGTGAACAATGTGCTAGTTCTTGAATATCTACTAGTGCCGAAGTGAGAGCATACATTGACAACATAAAGATAAAGAAAAAATAGCAAGTAAGAAAAATTCTAAATAACAGGGAACAGCATGGAAAGGCTCTACCCTCTCTCCCCCTTTTATTCATATTGCATGCCTCCTCCAGAACCAACTACGAAACCCTAAAACTATCGTCTAATTGCACCAAACTCTTATTGGAATTGAGCAGATGCGAGAAGACGAACGGAAGCTCCATGCATAGCGCCGACCTTCATTGAGATCGAGCAACACAAAAGAGACGGATCTTCAAGCAAGTGGTGAAATTCACAATGCCGCTACAACATCGGCGCCTCCAAAGAACCTTCAATAAACTCCTCCCTCATGTCCACATCTCCTCCTATGGTCCCAAAAACTCGTACACACCATCCTTCACCTCCACCTTCATTGATCAACCAATTCGTTTCACAATATCGGAAACTTCTTTAGCCAGCTTCCGAGCTTCCTTCTCAATCCTTTCTATTTCACTGTGACGAACACCATGATCACCATCTGTTGCGTCCATATCGATTACGTGATCCCAAAACCTTGATACATCTTCTTTCGCCTTTTCTAAATCGCTTTCAAAAGCCACTGCACAATCATATCTATCATTGGTAAAAGTGCTCGCATCAGCCCAACCACCCACAAACTCCTTGACGTCGTTTCTTAACTTGTATCTCACTATTTCAGACTTCGACATCTCCCTGTTTTCTTTTGTTATCCGTCCCTCATACTCCTTCCAATACTTATCCATCATCATCAAATGTGCCTCGAATTGCATCTTGTTACAAGCAACTAGAGCACCATCCAAGTGATTAAGAGCTTTTTGTTTTAACGCCCCTTTCTTGCGTCCCACATGTCCTCCTCTAGCAAGCTCCTTTGCCAATGTCAGTCGGTGGTCCATGTATACTTTGTATTGCCTCATCTCCTCTCGAAGAGCTCTATCATATTCAATGTAGTCCTGTTCATACGCCTCCCTATCTTGCACAGACAGTTGTCGTACCTTCTCGACATGTGAGTGGTCAATAGCTTTCTTCGTCAACGCTCTTCCAATGCTTGTTCCCTCCTCATCTTCATCAACACGTGCTTTCCCCTTTCTTCTAGCTAATTCGGACAGACCATCAAAGCGTTCTTCGACATCCTCGTCATCTGCATGCTCTCCATCGTCTAAACCCCATGGTATGTCATCTTCATCTTCTGAACTCGACTCTAGGGAATATTTCTTCGCTGCTTTAGACCGCCCCCTCGTGCTTTTAAGTCGCCACGCTCTCATTCGGCCACTTCCACCTTCAACTTCATCATCTTCATCTTCCGTATCTTCGTCTTCTTCCGTATCTTCGTCTTCACGATCTTCGTTTTCCGTATCTTCGTCTTCACGATCTTCGTCTCCAGGATCTTTGTCTTCACGATCTTCGTCTTCAGGATTCTCGTCTTCACAATCTTCATCTTTACCCACGTCCGTAATTGGAAGTTGCATTGTTCGCCTCTTCCCAACTCCATCTTCGTCACTCTCAGTCTCTTCATCTTCTTTAATCTTGTTTTTAGTTTGATTCTTCTTGTAACATCCTCTGATTCCACCAAGCGTAAAAGACCTCTTGCAATCCTGGCAACGATAACGAGGTTGATCGAACGCGTAATTGTTGAAGAACTTAAACACGATGTTTGTTAAATCACATCCCTCTCGCGCACACTTCCTTGCTAAAGCTTTGAGGTTGTTGGCCATGTCTTCCTCTCTGTGAGGCTGCCCTCTGAGTTTCTTCTTTCGTGCCATGTTGATTCCTAAAGTTCAGAATGTAACATGAGAATCGTTAAAAAACAATGGAATACCACATAATGCAACACAAAACGCAATACTATGATCTTTATTTCTCATCGGATCGCTTTCACATTCTAATAGTTGCAAAAAATTCAACTCGTAAAGCAAAGACCTCTACGCTCGACGTCTCACCCCTTTGGAGCAACTACAAATGAGGGCTTGGCTCATTTATGGGAGTGTTTATATACACAGTTAAGGACAATTTCATAGTGACTCGAAGAGTCGTAATTTTGTCTTAGAGTATTTTTACGCCTACATACTATTATTCTTTACATATTTGAAACTATTCATATGTAAGTACGCTTTACATGAAGAGTCAAGCTGTAACGATTATAAGGCAATAGGAGGGCAAAAATCCCTTCAATATGGTTAATTCGTTCATTGAAGTTCAAGAAATGGATGAATCACATGAGAGGCATTTTATACTCCATTGGCCCCATGCACAACTTGACTTTCCATGTAAAGCATCCCTTAACATACTTCTATGCTTGGCGGTCACTCATATATCTAAACCAAAATGTGTCTTTTTTGGACTTTAGGATGTAGCTACCTAGTATAAGATTCTTTAATCAATTTAAACTACAACAAATTCATCAATAGTTTGATAAATTGTACATTTTCAAATCTTATTGATTTTTCACAATATTAAATTGGCAACAAAATTCCTAAATTGGGTTAATTTACACTTTATAAATGTGAAAGGTATGCCATGACTCTTAACCAAACACCTCATTATCTCTAATAATCTCCATACGAGATAAAATTGTCTAGTATGACTTGTTTTACAATGCGTGGAGAAATTGTATTGAAGGTATTACAAGTGATATTTTAGAGTCTACAATAAATTTCTTGGAGTCATCATTAACAAACCGTACCAAATGTTTTTTCTTCTAGTGTGTAATTTATAAAAACTCAAAAAAACAATTCGTTGCACTTTTGGATGCCTCTCTTTAGCTCTAACTACGCTTCGTATTCATACATGTTATAAGTCATCACAAACTTCTGCAAGTGTACTTTTGTGATCGCCTTAGAAGGTTGTATGGTTTTAAATCATTTAAAGGTAAGTAATTTATTGCATTCGAATGGACCTTCTTTGACCAAGAATGGCCTCACGATGCCAAAAGTCACTTTTATTTCTACAACCTTATTGTTTAACCCCTAACTATCCTTACCTCCTAAATAAACTAGTTGTCTTTTAGCAAGAAATCTCAAAACTGCCCTTTTTAAGTCACCTGCACTCCCGTCCGTTTCTTTCAAAGTGTTTAGACTTCCAACCTTAGGATCTTATACCTCACTTGTTTTTGAGTTAGTGCTCATATTTCCAACCATCGGATCTTCTTTCCTTTGTAGATCACAACGTTCAAAGTTGATGCAAAACAAAATTGGCCATTACCGAGGACATATAGTATAAATGGTGCCAAGGGCAAGTTGAAGTTTGTTACCCCAAATATTTGGGCATATTTTTTCCGTGTAGGTAATCAAGTTGGTACCCTCATGCAAATTTTAGAGACTCATTCCGTTTTATTGAACTTCATGCAAATTGTTTCTGAGAAGAAGGTCTAAAAACATCAATATAAAAAAACATGCACCACGGTTAATTATATTGATCTTTTTAATATCTCAAGCGGTGAGTAGGTACCCTTATGAGTTTGTGACTTTTGAGCAAATATTTTTGGAAAAACTCCAAAATCTAGAATTTTGACAAATTTTGTAAGAAATAATTTGGAAATTTACTAGAAATTGTGAAGATTTTATTTGTAATGTTTGGAGGCTTCCCTTGTGAGATTGACAAAGTTTTTGACTTAGGTTACTTTGGATTTCAAATAATTATTTGAATATGAAAATATTTCATAAAAACATTTCAAGAAGAGTCTAAATTTAATCTGCTCATTTTGAACTTAAAACCTAGCATTTCTAGATGAAGGTTTTGAAATTGGAATTTGGCTTTCTAGATTTTACCACATACACTTTGTAGTGTAAGGAGCACCTTGTAAAAACTGTAAACAAAAAAATTACTTTTAACCCCTTCATAATGGCTCCTCGGAATTGCAAAAACCCATTTTAAGTTTTAAGGATACTTAGGAGTTAAAAGTTGTTTTGGGCAAGCGAGACGACGGTGTCAAAAGTAATTAGAGAATTGCAATTGCAAGGTTTCAAGCTCCAAAAAACATAGAAGGAAATCTTGTGGGTTAACCATTATTACTCCTTACATATTGGTCTAAGTACACTAAGAGCATGGTGAGAAGATGTTTAAAGTAAAATATTTTACTATATATAGAAATGATAGTCCAATTGGTTCATCATTTTTGAAGTCATGTATAATTTGATATGATCTTTTGAAGGTAGACTTATAGGTTGTTTTTCAATTGATGCTTTGATTTGATCTCAGCCGCAGGATCTTAGGAAATCTCTTGCACCTTGCAGTACATGGAGCATCCAATAATAATCTTACGCAAAATAATTCTCTTAATCCTTCCATATGGGCTACTCGAAATCCTAAAACCCATTTTGGGTTTTAAGGATTTTAGGGGTTCAGAGTAAGTTGAGTTGGTGCAAGTTGTTCCTCACTAGAATTGAGCGATTCACAATAATTTTTGAAAAGCACCAAATAAAGAGCTAACAGGTTGGGACGATAGGGACCTTACTTGTATTCTTATAAATTTTTACCATAATTATTCATCATGATTAGGAGAAATTTACTTCCTATTGGTAGATCCATACAACCTTTTATATCTTAAATATACCATTTTTAGGTGTATTTAAGATATAAAAGGTTGTATGAAGGTTGAAGAAACTCACAATGACTTTGAATAGTTTTGGTTCCATGTAAATTGGTAATTTAGTCATAATGTTTATATTTATATATGTACAGATGCTTCAAATAATACTTGATGGTAATTTGAGTAGATACAAAATCCTTTTGGCAATATTTCTTCGTTGATAAGAACTCTCAGATGATTGCGAAAGGATGGGACAAAATTGTTCATCACCATCTACTCAAGTTGTTAGTCATCAACTCAATTATTTCAAGGGTAACCATTCAAGGTAGTGCACATCATGAGGGGTGGATGCGATCACACTAAGGGTATTACAGGATCTTACTCAAACTCTTAGGCCAAAAACGTTTTTGATGGGTGACCTCCAAAGAAGTCCTCGTTCCACACCCATTTTTTTAATTATAAGATGTCCCACGTGGAAGCAGTTAGTGCATTTGCCATTTAACGTTAAAATAATAAGCGACTCTTGTGTTTTTGGTCAAAATCACTTCATAAGAAAGATACACCCGTTAAAAGACAACATCACCAAGGGCGAGCCTATGTAAAATTTAGGTACTGAACGTTGATTCTTCATATTTGAGTTATATGCATAGAAATAAGTACTACGCGTGAATATTTTCAAACTTTCACTTTCAATTAATAAGTGCGTAACATATATATTCAAGAAGAGATTCTGAAACGAACTTGAATTGGAAAACTCTCTGGGAGAGTACCAAGTTTTTAATGACATTTTGGGAAGTGAAGTTATTCAATCATTCTCCAATACTTCCACTTTCGTCAATTCAAAAGCCCCTAGATTATGGGTAAGCATTCGTAGCAGCTACCAAGGAGGATGGAGGAGGGGTAATGAGCCCCCTAATTTTTTGATGTATAGACATTAAATGCCAAGGAGTAGGCTTCCAATGGTAATTTGGAGTCGCAAACCTCAAATTTGAATTCAAAATTACCAAAAACGGCCTCGGGAGGTCCCCACGGATTCTAGGGTGCCTCCTTGGTAGCTGCCACAAACCATTGCCCCTTGATTATCCTACCCTTCTGTCATACTTTCAAATTACTTTTAGACTACCATTAGCAAATGTCTAGGTAAAAATTCACTTTTATGTTCTCAACACACGAACACTTAAAAGATGATACCTTCACCATCGTGTTCCTTCAAACTTCAAATTAGAAGGATCAAGCTAGCACTCATAGTAGCTAAAATAAAAAAAACACTGACATGTTCTCAAGCGTGCAAAGCCATAATTGGAGAAAATACATCCATGAATCACAAAACGAGAAGCATGTCTTCGTCAAAACAAATAACAATCAAGACCACATCTACTTCCATCCACATCAAGCAAGACAACCATGTACACCAACGCATCATGAAACTCCTCTCAGGCCACAACTGAAACAGGATGAGAATCATAGCAAAATCCACAATCTGCAGCTCGTAGTCTACAAGTTGAATTGTCAAACTGATCGAGGTCGCATCCAACATCTGTTAAACCCTAGTTCCATCTTCGTTTCAGTTGTGTTACGGCTGTTGAATAGAAGCCACACTTGGTAATAATAGTGTTAGCTGATATCCAAACCATGTATCCAGACACAAAAATGAGCTTCTTCAGATTAGTAATACTAGACCTTTAGTCCTCTAGAGATCAAGCACTTGGATCCAGAGACTAAAACATGCTCAAATCATGTTCAGAGTTGGTACTCAATTGTGAGGCTCCCCACCAACACAGCATATGCATGGTGGACCCTCGCATTCTAACGCCTATTCTTAATCTCCCTTACTGTATATACTTTACTGAGGCACGCTGCACGAGGCCAAGATTCAAGGAGCTTAATACAAACTGCTGTTATCGACTTTGAACACAATCACTCCGACCTGTTAGCAGTGTGTCAGATAGGCCCTTGTAGCCTTGCTCTAATCGAGTTTGCTGTGTTCTAATATGGAAGTGGATGCTACCAGCATGAAGGCAAGTTCCTGGCGAAGCTAACTTCGGGCATACACACAAAGAAACGTCAACCAGGAACACAATACATGTTGGCAATGCTTGATCGGGTATCATTCATGTACCTGGTAGGCATGTCCATCGAAGCAATGAGCTCTCGACAGTCAACACCATTTGTAGAGTTGATTTCGGAGAAGAAACCGCATTTCAACACTGGCTGATCGTCACACAGAATGGACACAACATAACAATTTAAACGATACAATCAATTCTCACCCTAATCGAGCTGGAGTAATACAATCCCTGATTGCTGCACCTGTGACAAAACAAGAATGACAAGCAAGTTCGATCCAGATGAATCGAACTTGCCCAGTGCATGAAAAGGAAAGCAGATGATAAGATACTCACAAGGGATGCCAAACTTCTCTATTCTTCCATGCTTCACCGACGAGACATCAAACAGTGTAATGACAAGAAACAGATTTACTTCATTGCATTTCAGCGTACATTGTATACAGATTTCACACTAATCTCTAAAATTGGAGTAATTCAACCCTCTCTCTATGTTGTTAATAATTCCAGTGAGGCCGAACGAAGGGCGATTTAAGAAATTCTCATACAAAGAGTCGGTTCTAAGCAGAGGCTCGAAATAATTTCCATAAACGTACTCTGGCACATACATTTCTTCTTCGTAATCGTAGAGGAGAATATGACCTTGCCATTCCCAGGTTCTATACTCCGCGCTTGACTCCACATCATAAGATACACAAACTTGATGACCACCGACTTCAACCGAACTCCCACTGTTAGGCAGCAAGCTCTCCCAGTCGCCACTTGTAATAATTCGAATGATATTCTCTGACAACGTCGACGTTTCGCGCTGAAGGTTGGACCGCGTATCAAGATTGTCGTCACTCGTCTCATCTTCCTCGGTGATCACTAATTCTTCAACCGCATTCGTTGTTGTGGCCTGTTCGTCCAATTCAACCTCCATGGTGCGCCCCATGCTCCACCTACAAAATCACAATCCAGCGAAAAATTCTCAAATCAATCCAGCGAGTTGTTCTCCGCAACAAACGATCGATGATCGCAAAACAAGCCTGGAAAACCCTAAATATGAGAAATCTCGGATTGTGGGTCGATGAGAGGATAACACACCTGCGAAATCGTATACGCAATCGATCGATTGCTGGCGAAATCGGAGTGATCGGACAACGAACGGCGCAATGCGATCCAGCGGGTACGTTAGGGTTTCAAATATCCGTCCCCCTGGACATTGCTCTGTCTTCACTCCTTCTCTCATAATGGATGATTTTCATCCTGTTCCGCTTCTCGTCCATCATTATCGCATAGCCGGACACTTTTTCGTCACTTTTGGTACATGAATCACTTTATGATCGATTTTTGTGGATAAGCCAATCCAATAGCAAATATGAAGGAAAATAACATTTGTCTTGAGCAACATCATCAATAGGAAAATGAATGAAATTTGTGTGTCTAAATGGTAACTTGAGATATTTTAACTTTATAATTAAAAATAAAATAAGAAATATTGATTTGACATTAACATTTATTAAAAGAATATTGATTTGGGGTGGCTCTAAAATAGAAAATTATTTACTTGAGTACTAGAAAATTCTTGTACTTTTAAAATTCTAATGTGTACTTATTCCTCAAATTGTACATTTGATTTCCATAACTACATATCTTCAAAAATTGAATATTCCAAAAACGTTAAAAGTACAAAGAAAAACGTTTAATTAGGGAAGATTCCTAACACAAGTATGGAAAATTTCTTATACGTTCATAACAATGGATATTAGTGTGGTTTTCATAAGACTTTTGTTGGCTCATGGTTGTCATTCAATCCTTGCTATAATATCTCCCACCGCTTGATGAAAAGTTTGTCGTCAATTATTCTCCTCATGTGTGTCAATTTTTATTTATTATGTACCCTTCTACACACCCCACACACTTTTCCAAAATTGAAGGAAAAGGCACACAATTCTACATATGCAAGCATCTAGAATCAATTTCTAAAAGAACTCACTTGGCAAATGAAAGTCGATGATCCCTTAAGTTGTTTGTTTTTGGAGCGTGAAATCTCAATCTAAGCTTTTCTACCTCTATGCACTCCCAAGGGTGCAAACCAATTTTTATTCTTTTTTATTAAACTTCAACTATAAGATCTTGTACCTAAGATTATTTTAGTCATTGTTTGAAAATTTGACCGCTAGATGTTTACCATTTGAGAATTCTTAACATCAAAAGTTCGTCTCTCAAGTTTTTTAGGCATCGTGAAGATTGTTTTTGAAACTTTTGGAGGTTGCCCTTATAAAGTTGGAGAGTTTCTTGACTAGGGTTACTTTGGAACTTGAGTAGTGATTTCTTTACGACGTATGTCTTAAAAGAATAGGAAAAAATAGGAAAATATGAGACTAAATTCAAATGGCCCTTTTTGGACTTAAAACCCAAAAATATTCCATAAAGGTTTTAAAACTAGAATTTGGCTTCGCAAATTTTATCACATACAGTTTGCAGTGTAAGGAGCACCCAGTAAAAATCTCATGAAATATTATTATTATTAATCTCTTCATCTAAGCTGCTCAAAATCACATAAACTTATTTCAGGTTTCAATTACGGTTAGGAGTTAACATAAAGATATTGGTCCAATCATTACATTTGAACTACTTTACTAATGTGATTTATGTTGTATTTCATTTGTGTAGTGTTGGATGTTTACATCCCTCCATTATTTTTTAAATTAGTTAAATAATGTAGAGTCTCTACTTAGGAGGGCAAAAATTCTTATCTATGATGAGTCTATCTCTTGAATCATCTTGAATGAACCAATCACATGATAGGACTTTTGCCCTCTTTATGCCATATGAATGACTTAGCTCCCCATATAATGCGTCTCTAAATATTAACAATTGCATAAACAAACATTAAATATTAGCATTTCTAATAACAAACATTACACTGATTTCAACTTGTAAATCATACAAAATTCACTAGTAGACAAAAATTGTCCGTAATTACATGTTTGGAATTACATAGAACCACTTATATTTTCCTACAAAATTGTTTTCTAGAAATCAGTCAACACAACTACCAACATTTCATAAATTTTTATTTGATGTAGTAGTCCAACCTACACTAGTGTTGAAGAAATTTGATGGAAATTGCAATCTATAGTAATTAATCGAATGACACAAAGTGATAGAAAATTTTTGGACACCATTTCTACTATAGTGATTTTGAAGTTTACTAAAATTGACAATTATTGTTGGAAATAATTAATGGTATTGCTCAATATTTTACCTTGTTCACAACTACTATTGAAGTTTGAAAATAGTGTATACAACACTATTCAACATTAAAAATATAGTGAGATAAAACTACAACAATTCTTACAATAAGAAATTATTTGGCTTGACATCACATGTAATAAAACCTACAATGTTGGTTCTTGCTTGTTATAATGACAAAATTATGCTCAACATAGGATTCCATTTCCTTGTCCAAACCATGACCACAATTGTTCCTAGATTTCTTTTCAATGTTCATAACTTCAACCAAAGCTTGAACAACCTAGTAGTTCAATTTCAACTTGCTTCACTCATAATGGGTCAATCAGTGCCAAGATTTAACTTATGAAGCACTTATAGTAGAGTAGTTTAACCCCTAAATTTCCTTGTTGCAAAACGGTCTAAGTCACAAAATTTGACCTTCCTCTATATTAAGCTCAAAATATTTCAATCTAAGCATTATTTAAAAAGATTTAACCGTAAGATCTCAAAGTTCACTTGACATTCTTCTCACATACCAAATTTGAACCGTTCAGTCTTCCTCATTTGTGAGATTATAATGGTCAAAGTCGGCTGAATTTTTCTCCTGCGGGAACCTCCAAAACTCCTTTCGGGTTTTAAGAAAAGTTAGGGGTTAAAGTGGAGCAGGTCCCATTTATGAAGCTCTAGTAATCCTCACTCACATGTATATAATAGCTTCACCATACAACGTAAGCATGTACTCATTGTAAACAATACTTCGGTGCACCTTTTTAAATTCATAACTCATAGTAAAAAGGTCCAAAATTGATGATTCCATTTGCTCTATCTTTCTACTAATTTTCCCCGTGCGACAAAAATCGCTTGAAGTGGGAACTTTCCTACAGATTTTCCTGTTGAAGATTGAGCCATGATTGAGCGCCTTACTATACTTGACATAGCCCCATACGTATTTGAGTACTTTGTACCTCATTTTGCACATTCAATTGGCTATTTTCCCATTTGGGGATATGTTCCATGTCATCCTTAAAGTCATGCACAGTGAAAAGTGCTAAAATGCATGCAAAATGATGACTAGGACCATCATATTTTTTGGATTTCCATACAAAAGTCATGCAAATTCAATATAGACCAACCATTGTATTTTCTAGCTTCCCCTATCTCATTGGGCAATATCCTTGTTTTTGGGCCTCAAGGACATAAATGATTGTGGAAATGTTTGGTCTTTTGATTTTCTTCTATCTTTTTAAAGATAAGTTTGAAGGCATTATGGAAGTTGGAGCGGCCTAAATAGATCCAAGGAAAGAGAAATCATTACAAAACTATTTCAAGGTAAGCATGAATAGTGTGTTCCTTCGACCTATTATGGAATATTTATGTCCAAAGGTCATATCACCAATGCATGGTGAGACTTCTAACCCCTCTTTGGGGGGGAACAATTTCCAAAGTACAAATATCTCTTGATAGATGGTCATTTAGATTTTAAAAATCCCAAATGCCAAATGCTCAACAGTGACTTCCAAACAATCATTTTGAAAAAAAAACGTCTAATCTTTTTGAAGATTGATTTTGAGAAATCCAACCATAGGATCTTGTTTAGGACCATCCAATTAGTCTGATCTCCAAGTTAAATCATATTTGAAAATTGATTTCGAGATGTATTCCATCAAATTTTTCATGATTTGTACATACAATGTTTCTTATGCTATGCAGATTGACCCGATTATGGCCACTTTACATGAGGGGCCAAGTCATTAACGAGGCCAATTCATGGTCAATTCCTCTCTCGTAATTGGTCCAATACTTGAAATTGGCCTGAGGGGCTTTACGTGGGGAGTCAAGGCCAATTTTCTAAAATTATATGTAATGGGTGCGGGACAAGTTGTGACACAACCCTTGCTCCAAAAGTTGGGAGATACAAGAATGGAAGGCCAATTCATGGCCTAGAGGCCGTTTCTTGATTTCAGTACAAAATCATTATTCACTAAAATACTTTAATGTGAACAAATCTAAAGCGCATGGAATGTAGCTAATAATACGAATTCGTCCCATGGCCTTGTTTTTCCTTTCAGAAATCAGCTCCAAGGACTTTACACATGGGGGGAATCAGCCCATTTCTATTAATTCTTCAATGTGTTCTCTAAGTGTCCCTTGTAGCCAATTGGGCTCAAAATGTGAGTAAATTGAATTGGAGATTTGTTGGCCTTTACTCCTCATATAAAGCATCCCTAACAAGAAAACTGAGTTGTGACATTGGCTAAAAAAAATAGCCCAAATCCGAAGCCTGATCTATTCCAAGTGTTTGTCCTTCACACAATAAAAAAGAGTATACCAAAGCCACAAAAACAGTGTTGCAATGCATCATGCCCTCATGATGATTAGTGACAATTGGCATACACTTATGCAATTTTGTAAAAATAGATGCGCACTTGAATAGTTGTACATAGCTTCTGATCCCCAAGTCAAACCTGACATGTAGACCCTTCAATTTGTCTTTATAAAAAAAATTAAAAAAAAAAAAAAAAAAAAAACTGACATGGGGGTGAGGGTTCGCAGCAGCTACCAAGAGGATGAGAAAGTGCCACCCCATCCTCCCTCCCATCCCTGGAATTTTAATTTGAACCCCCCCAAGGCCATTTTTGATGATTTTGAATTCAGAAATGGGCCCTGCGGCCCCAAATTACTCTGGGAGCCTACTCCTTGGCAATTTAAACCAATACACTAAAAAATTAGGGGGCTCCTTTACCCCTCCCCATCCAACGCTCATCCTCATCTTCATCCTCTTGGTAGCTGCTGCGAACCCTTAGGCGACATGGGGAACAAATGCATACCATAAGTTTTCAAAACGGGCGCATGGGAAGGGGGGACGGGAAATAGTAGGATTGGGCCAGTAGTGTGTTTTGTACTTTGGCAGCATTGTCGTGTCTTGGCTGGGGTTCCGACCAACACCCTACCCACCCTGCCCACATTGTGCGGATTGCAAGGATGAGTAGCTAGCTAGCTTCTATGTATGTGGGGTCCCTCCTTCCCGTATGTGATTTTTTTTCTTTCTTGCGTATTCACATGCGTATGCCTCCTCTTTATCCAACAACCACTTGGTGGATGGCTCAAATCATGAGCACTAGTTCATCATCGTGCCCCCGCATGCGTCAAATAGTTACTTGCGTTTATTCATCTTGATTTACGAGTGAGGCCCCTTTTTTACATTAGAAATGAGAAGCCTCCCGCTTGGGCCATGGCCTATACTTGAGAAGTGAATTCTTGCGAAGCTACGGCTTTTGGATGTGGTGTGAAGTGAGAGAAAGCCAAAAACTCTCATATGAAGTTGTTTTATGTAATGAACTTTGAAATATTCTAAATGATTTGGTTGTGGTTTTTTTGCTCGATGGACATCTGGATTATTAGTTAGGCCCACCTCATTGAAGTAATTACGTGTGATTACAATTATGGGGGGGGGGGTGTCAAGACAAACAACTTTTGTGCCAACAAGACTAATTTAGCCTTTCTCCCTTGGGGTATTTTTAGCCAAAAACTCATTTTCAAAAAAAGTGATATAAATGAAAATAAAGATAAGCTATTCAGATCTCAACCATACAAACTTGTAATAGACTTGTAGTAGATCATGTGGACCAAAACTTGACTCATGGGACCTCATAGATTGCGAGATCGTAACATATTAGTGCACAAACCAAGCTACAAAATACCATCATTTCCACTTTGAAGTGAAAATACTACCAACATGAAATTTGCAATCAAAAAATCAGCAACTAGAAAGTTGTTCATCTTCATTTCAAAGACACTCTTGTACCAAAAAAATTCATCAAAAAAAAATCTTGGCTCAAATAGTAGCCTTGTAGTCGTGAAAACTGCCAAAAATTTTACAAAGGAAAAATAGTCCAAAACTAGACCCCTCGCACTCAAATCCATGCCTTTTCTTCAATATATCCTCGATTGGGTCAAGGTTTCTACCACTAAAAATAGACTATAATTCAAATCCATCCCAAAAAATAAAGTCCAAATCTAACGGTGGATGAAGGAGATCTAGCTCTTCAGAAATCATCCATTTTTTCACTTTTTTCATCGTAAAAACATCATTGCAAAGCCAATACCAAAGTTATCTAGATCAAAAAACTTCCAACTACAAAGTTGTTGGGATGCATCTAAATATTAGACCTATGAAAAAGAATTCATGAAAAACTATTTTAGATTTCACATAATTGGCTTGCAATGGTAAAACATGCCAAATATTTGAAAACCCAAAAACAAAAGCTGCCATCACTAAAATCCATGCCATTTATTCATACTTTATTTAAAGAGTCTGCAATTTTTACCACATAAACTAGACTTGATTTGTGACCTAACCCAAGTGATTTCGTCAAAGACGGAGTTTGGATGAAGAAGTTATGGCTCTTCAAAGTTTCTGCCCTTCATCCAAAATGTCGTTTTTCAACACTAGGGACGTTTAGGGGTTAAACTAAAATTTAGCCTGTCTTCCTTAGCTTCTCAATTCATAGGTCTCCCATTGGATGAAATCCTTCCACTCTTGGGTTCTCGACTCTAGTGTGAATAGGGCCTAAAATGGACATGCCTACCCCTTTCGTTACCCCGGGTACCATACCAAATACAGACTGCATGGATGTTTTTTTCTTTTTTGCTCCTTGGGATAAGGCAATGCCTCCAAGTACAGTATAATCATGCAAAAGCATAAGACACTTTTAGAGCAGCATGTCGTTGTAGCTTGTTTTATCATCTACTTCAATCTTAGACTTAGGAGTGGGGCTAGTTATGAATTGTGTGAGATAAACCATGTAGTTGAAAGGCTCTAAATCTGCACAACTTCCTCAATACTACCATCTTTTCAAAATTTGACATATTTTGAAGTATGTACCTACTAGTGGGACCCGTGCCGTTGAGCACGTTCAACTTGGATTGCCTAAAGCTATAAAACATTCATAAACTTCAAATAAGTTTATACAGAAAATATTAAAAAATACATATCGAATTTATATATTTAGATTAATAAAATATACATCAATGGTCTCAAACATGGTCTCTATTGGATCATTCCTCAAAATGGGTATTGACCGTTGGAATCCCTTTACTCTTTGTAAAAGGGTATTATAACATTCGTTTGCGCGGGTTCACTCTTGAGCAACCATAGGCCATGAGTGTATATCTTATAATCTGTGGACGAAATCTCACTATCTTCATCAAAAGGCCCTATAATCCAAGATGCTATCCTTGATGTAACATACACATCAGTAGCTAAACTAAATTTAGCTACTTTTGATCCATAAACACTCATTAAAGATGGATCCACCCAAGGCCGTCTTATTCTATCTCGCCTCCAATTCTTTTTGTGATGGATATGCATAGTTGGATAGCGGAGGAAACTCTATCTAACATGCAAATCCCCAATCACAAACACCTATGTACATATTATCTTCTTCTCTCGTAATAAGATGTTGTCGGAGACAAATCACAATGTATGCTACCATTTATATACGAAATAGCATACCAAATAAAAAGTGCCAAGACAATCGGATTCGTAGTCGTTGAAACAACTTCACATTGTCGCATCCACTCCTGCTCCATACGTGATTTTCCATTGCGCTTCAAGACCATACTTCTCAAAGTTCCAAATTCCACCATCGCATATATCCATGCGGTTTAGAAGGATGTATGGCAAATAATTTCATAAATAGAGGATGGACCAAAGAACAACTTGTGGCTTCTATGTTCATTGATTGAAAACTATTTCTATGAACAAGACTAATGAAGGCTTTACAAGCGTACTCCTCTTCTCTTGGAATGAAATCGACTCCTATTATGTGACACTTAAAAATCACACCGTAGCTACGTCTAGCAACCTCCCTATTACCGTTCAAATCAATAACCTTTGCATCGAGTGGGAGGAAATGCAACAAAGATCCATCTAACGGATCTTTGTTTATCCCATGTACTAACCTACGAGGTTCAATTACTAATTCATCAACTCGGCATCAAGCCATGAAATTTTTGTCATTAAAGAGTCAAAATTGGGATCAAAAGGATCTAAAACTTGAAGCATCCAATTTTTTAAATTAGTGGTACCACTATTGACCTCCTCGCAAATAAGACTACTCAAAACCTCTCAAAAGACATCCGCTACCTATTTCTTTCTAACACATTTATATCTTTTTACTATCTAAATACCTAAAAAAACTAAAGACTACTTCTAGTCTTTTTATTTTATATTCAATTTTAGAGCTAACGCATAGATCTTCCTATCTTTTAACCGTAGGTCTAAAACAATCTTATCTCTTTGAGAGAAGTTCCTTTCTCAAAAGACCAACAGTCTACTCCTACTCTTTTTACTTTCAGTTCCTACTTTAATTCTAAGTCATAGATTTAGCTACAATCTACTTCTAGTTTTTTTACTTTCTATTCCAATATTGGTTGTGTGGATACGGGAGGCAAGTCTCCACGACGGTTCAGTAGAACCGTCGTGTGAGACAAAGCCTCCTGTATTGTAATATAGATATGATTTACAACCTTATTTGTACAGTAAACTTTAGATTAGATTCCTTCAAAATGTCACTATTAAACGCAAAATGTACTTAGGAAAAGTGAAAACCGTAAGAATCGATTCTAAGACATTAACTTATAAAATTTGATAGGCACTTATATGTCATTACAAGACGTCATTTCAAACCAAAACTAAAATTATATATATATATATATATATATATATATATATATATATATATATATATATATATATATATATATATATATATATATATATATATATATATATATATATATATATATATAAAAAAATATACCTTTTAGTCATGGCCTTTTCTAAACGGGGATATCAATAATAAGGTGGCCACACTACAACTGGTTCAAGGTCTTATGACTATGGGTGTAGTCATATTGTTCGAAGCGACTTAGAGTAAATAATTGATCCCAACTATTGTGGGAGGTTCTTGGACCTTGTTGTGTGGGTACCTCAAAGTCCTTTTGGGGGATACTATGTCAAGTATCGTCAAAGGCACTAGTAACTAGGCTAGTAAGTAGCGTAGTTCTAGTGTCCACCCTCAAGAGGGGAAAATAGTATTGTTCTAATTTCCCCTTGTCTGGTGGCCATCGGGATATTAGCATTACGAACGGACACTTCATTCAGGCCGCGGCCCCTTAGAAAGGACCGGAGTTTTTATCTAAATAACTGATAATATGACAATTTATAATCATCTTACAGTCATGTTATGATAGTTTGTGGTCACATTGCATTTCCACTGTAAAGTGACAATGATGAGTTTTGTAGTGTAGTTTAAGGGCTAATACAATCCGATCTCGGAATGTATGAGGCTTCATAATTTAACCCCTAACTCTCCTTAAAACCCGAATCGGGTTTGGAGGTTCCCGCAGGAGAAAAAATCAGCCAACTTTGACCATTATAATCTCACAAATGAGGAAGAATGAACGGTTCAAATTTGGTGTGTGAAAAGAATGTCAAGTGAACTTTGAGATCTTACGGTTGAATCTTTCAAATAATGCTTGGATTGAGATTTTCTGAGCTTAATCTAAAGGAAGGTCATATTTTGTGACTTAGACCGTTTTGCAACAAGGAGAGTTAGGGGTTAACCCCTAAAGTCAATTGAGGACATATTCTGCCCAATTTGGCTTTGGGTTGCCCCTCACTTTCTAAATTTAGCTCACATGAAATTAAAACCATTTTGCAAGTTGTACAATTTTTCTATATCTTTCCAAAAAGTCATTTCATGATTCAAAATTCCTCGTACTTTAGGAGAAATTGTAAATTTACAGTCAAAGTTTGAAAACACCATTTGAAATCTCCCTTAAGTGCCCAAATTGCAATATATGGCCATTTATCCTCAAAATCTGCCCAAAAAAGCCCAAATTGCAACATATGCCCATTTATTCTCAAAATTTGGCCAAAATCAATTAAACAACTGAAAGTTCAAAACCTCACCAAAAGTTGAGGTGTTAATTTTTTCAAGTCTTGCTTTTTGTACTTATGAAGAAGGTTTTAAGGCATAATATCACCATTTCAGTTTTCAATCCGATCATTTTTGCACTTGCCACTTTCATTGTCAAAGGCAGGTTTTTGTATTTGAGTTTTAGCATACCTCCATGTGAAAACGCAAGCATTTCTTTAGGTTTTTAAGTCGCGTGCGTGTAAAAATTGCATAGGCAAATACCTCACTGACCTAGGAACAAGAATGTGTAGAGCCTCACATCAATTTTTTACACCAATTTCTGGCCCTCAAAAAACTAGTCACCCTTTCTACAACAAGGGAAAAAAAACTTTCTCTCCAACATTGAACACTACGATCTCACAATTGGTAAGGAATTTGAATTTGAATTTGAGATTTGATATGCATACACAAATACAAGTTAAGTACTAGATCTTACGGCTACATACATAAAAATTTATCAAAGTTCCAAAAAAAAATTCACATTGCATCAAATGAGGGTAGTTTTTAACAAATTTTACACTTTCGACACATTTGAGGCAAGTCGACTTAAATTCCAGTCCACATGATCCACACTAAGTCTACCACAAGATTGTACACTTAACCCTTAAACGTCAAGCCCCTCTTAAAATACACAGGAAACCAAGCCCGAGGGGCATGCTTGGACGTTTAAGGGTTAAGATCTAAACAACACACCTCCAATATCACCTATGACAATTATTTCTAAAAATATATATTTTTTGATTAAAAATAGGTTGAGACATTTAGGGGTTAATTAGTACAAAGAAAATATCTAACCAAAAAAAAAGTGCTAATCTTCAAAAGACTGGTGGCCCTACACTCCACAAACAAAAGGAGCCTATGTGATTCTCTTCAGACAACTTTAGCCAACTTCGGTTGTGGTTATTTTTGATTTGATGATACACAAAAGTTGAAAGATGTCAGGGGGACAAGAAGATGCTTTTCTTTGGCTATACACACAACATGTGACTCCTCCTGCCAAACCCTAAAAAAAAACCTCTTGTCACCTTTTTGGAATTGGGGCCCCCCTCCCCCTCCTCCAAGGTCATGTAAAGGTGTTACACTCATTCTTTTATTCTTCCCAAAAAGCGGGCTTGGTTGGATTGGTATGAGCGCATGATAAGTTAGCACCTTGAAACTCACCACCATCTTGGGATGTACGCCCAACATGTTGTCTCTTTGTTGATTGTTCTCACAAGTTGTACTTCTATAGAGCAACGTGAGTACTCGTGTTCTTGAGATCATGTTTGGATTCTGGAAAATCCTAAGAATGTAATAACGGTTGACTAGCTCAACCCCAAAGAAAAGGACTTTAACTCCTAACTTTTCGTAAAACCCAAGACGGGTTTTGGAGGTTTACGCAGGAGAGAAAAACTGAGCCAACTTTGACCATTATAAGCTCACAAATGAGGAAGAATGAACGGTTCAAATTTGGTATGTGAGAAGAATGTCGAGTGAACTTTGAGATCTTACGGTTGAATCTTTTAACTAATGCTTAGATTGAGATCTTTTGAGCTTAATCTAAAGGAAGGTCAGATTTTGTGACTTAGACCGTTTTGCAACAAGGAAATTTAGGGGTTAAGATGAGTTTGAATTCATATTCTAACCCTTAAACGGACAATGAATACTAGAAGGGTATTTTTTTAATGTATTTTGGGAAGCTATGACGTTTAAGAATTACCCGACAAAAAAGTTTGGAATTTATAGGAGATCGAAGATGAAATTTTCTACCCTTTTGAACAAATGGAAGTCAAGAGCAATTTCATATCTTTCAATTATAGGATTTTGAAGTCCACAAGTGACACAAAACACTATGTCAATTTTGAATAGTTAGATGTGCTCCATTTGTAAGATTGTAATATTCAAAGTTGACTCAATATTTATTTATTATTATTTTATTTTTAATTTTAAATATTGCTTTGGAAACATAGTCTAATTGGGCGAGAAATTATTATGGGTCCGAGGAGCCCTTAAAGTGGGGCCAACGACCATAAAAAGATTGTAGTACCTCAGATATTCAGGGTAAGCATTCGTAGCAGCTACCAAGGAGGATGGAGGAGGGGTAATGAGCCCCCTAATTTTTTGATGTATAGACATTAAATGCCAAGGAGTAGGCTTTCAAGGGTAGTTTGGGGTTGCAGACCTCAAATTTGAATTCAAAATTATCAAAGATGACCTTGGGAGGTACCCACGGATTCTAGGGTGCCTCCTTGGTAGTTGCCACGAACCATTGCCCAGATATTCATGGGTTGAAGTCATTTTGGATCTAAGGTAACCTTGCTCGTATTTTGAGCGGGATTAGAAACCGTCTACCAAGTTGAATTTTCTCTCACAAAGATTATGGCCTCTAAGTTGACCCTCAAATGTATATCTCAACTTTGATTGGTTTAACCCCTAAATTTCCTTGCGATTGTTTTTATACATGTTGGATGAAAGGCTGAAGCTTTGAAGAGTCGTAACTTCTTCATCCAAAGTCCATTTTTGACAAAATTACTCGAGTTGGGTTCCAAATGAAGTCTAGTTTGTGTGGTAAAAATTGTTTAGCCACAAAATGAAGTATGAGTTACTGGCATGCATTTTAGTGACAACAATACACGAGTAATTTTTCAATTTTTCAATAATTAGCAAATAGAAAAGACAATGTTTCCCTATTTTTGTGATGATTTTTAGAATATACAAATCTAATTACAAATTTTAGAAGTGATTAATATAGGTACACCTATAGTTGGTCACCCGATGAGGAGGTTGTGGGTTCTATTCCCCTTGCTAGCGTGGTGCTCACCACAATAGTCCGTCCAACTATGTTAGGGGGTCCTCGAACCTTGTTGTATGAATACCTCAAAGAACCTCAATTCCGTTAAAATGGCACTATGCCATGTGCCATTTTGTCACACCAAATCTTACATATGTGCTCACATGGAATGGTGTATTCTATAATATCACAATTTTTTGAATAATATCACTCCTCTATATACAGTGTCACTGATTTTCCATAATATCACCTTCAAATTCTTTTATATCACATGGTTTTTGAACTACAGTTCAGAAAGTTGAGGTGTGCCATTTTAGCGGCATAATGCCATTTTAATGGAATTGGGGATAAAGCCCTTTGGGGGAATATTATGCCGCACTAGTAACTAGCTAGAAACTAGCGTAGTTATAGTGTCCACCTCTCGAATGGGGAAGTAGTATTGTTCCGATTTCCCCTTGTCATCCGACCACATGTATATATGAAGAACATACTATTCAAGCACATCTTCATTCCATCCCAAGGAAATCTTCATTTTGGGTTGTTCGATTACAATTACGAGGCGCCATCCGGATTTTGGTTCTCTTATCCTATTGAGCATGTTAAGGCACCACAAGCCTTGGCTTGGTGGTTAGGGCTTAGGCCCCCAATGAGGAGGTCGTGGGTTCTATTCCCCATGCCGGCGTGGTGCTCACCACTATAGTCCACCCAACTATTGTGGGGGGTCTTTGGACCTTGTTGTATGGGTACCTCAAAGCCCTTTGGGGGGGATACTATGTCAAGTATCTTCAAGGCACTAGTAACTAGGCTAGAAACTAGCGTAGTTATAGTGTCCACCCTCGAGAGGGGGAAGCAGTATTGTTCCAATTTCCCCTTGTCCGGTGGCCATCGGATATTAGCATTACGAACGGACACTTCATTCACGCCGGCCCCTTAGAAAGGGACCGGAGTTTCTATCTATCTATCTCTCTCTTGAGCATGTTACCTCAAAACAACCTCCCTTCTTTGATGAAGGAGTTTGCCGGCAGGCGCTGAGCTGGAGTTTTATTTTTTCCCTTGTCACATTCCCTCTTACGTATGGTAGTAGGCACGTGAACCTTCCACGGCCACCGGTCCCATTCCAGAGGCAGGGACCGATGCCCGAGGCTTCCACTATGCTGCGAGACTGGCTCCCCTGCCGTCGAGCGATGGTGGGCGGGCGAGCTCGCAATGCAGGGCCGTGCGGAATGGGGCAACAATCACTGCCTCCTCGCAGTGCAGTGAAGGACATGAACCAGTAGAAAGAGCTTATAACATAATGGAAAGTCGTCGCCCACTGAGCAATTGATCCATTTCCTATTCCTCACCTCCCTCTCATCCCCCTCTCATTCTCTCTCTCTTTTCGCCTCCCAAAAGTGCTGGGCTGTATCATCAGAGAGTGGGTCAGCGGCCCAACACTGGTGTCAGAGGGCGTGTCAGAGCTGATGGCGCTCCTCTCTCATCGTTAGCGTTGGCTGCTTGCAACCCAAAAAGCAAACCAGAGCGAAGGGAGGACCCAAAGGGGCGGGTCGTTGTTGTGGGTTGCGCTCTTTCTCTCTTCCTCCCACCTTTTCGCCGTCATCATGAGTCGAGGGGTGCTTGTCAATTAGTAGTATCATAGCCATTGGAGTGAGGTTGGTTGGTGATGGATGGGTTTGCTCTGCCTTTTTTTAATTCACCCCTTGCTCTTGTGTGTACTATCACGCCAAGCATAGCATGATGGAGTCCTTTGAGGTTTTGTGCGGGTGGCGTTTCTCCTGTCTGTGGGTTTTGAGTGAGTAGGGTCCCCCCCCCCGTGCATGCTCTGCGCTTGTCAGGGTTTGGATTGGGAGTGCAATCAGAGATCTTCTTGTCGGCTCTTCATCGCCTCCTTGCTTTGACGATTTCCAGCCTCTCTTCTTTCCTGATTACAGACTTGCTCGCGAGTTTCAATCCACGGCGAGCTCACGCCTAATGAGATGTTGATTTGTATCAATTTCCTGAACATGCCCAAATGCAGGGTTAGGGTTTACATGCTTACGAGTAAGAAACTGAAGTGAACGAAAGAAAGTAGTAGAAGCTTCAAGGTAAGCTACACAATTTTTGAGTGATCCGTTTTTTAGCTTCTCTGTTTCAGTGGATTTCTGACTCGTCGAAGTGGTAGAAACCAAACATTATTCAGCATGCCTTCTTGATCCATTCATAGAAGCGCCTTCGAACTCTGTCCAGACTGAAGGAGGCGAAGGGAAGGTGCTCGACATGCCGCGAATAGCATGGCACAGTCGAGTGAAGCACACAGTTTGATCAGCAGAGGAGCATATTATTCTTGAAGGTTTTCGCATGTTGAACCTGAACAGGAGGAGTCGAGTAGGAGATTACGGGATGGAGACGAAGCCACACTTGCTACTGCATCACAACGTCGTAATGACCTACTTCTTTGTGGACTAGGACCTATTTCTTCTTGTGCTTGCCTGATTGTGAACTCTCATACTTTGCAGCAAGTACATGTTACCAATCTGAGTGGGCCCAGATCACCAATGTACAGAACTACTTAAAATACAGGGTATGATTCTCTCTCTCTGATCACCTGAGAATGAGAATCAGGCGTAGATCGCTTCTCTGTAGCAACTGTGTAACCTAATGAATGTTGATCGGGATTGAGCTTGGGATTGGGCAGTAGATGCAGGCGTTGATGCTGTGTACGTTCTTTTACTAAAAATAACATAGCTTGTGCTGATGCAGAGAGCTAAAAAATTTCAAAAGTGAAGACGAAAGCGTAGCGACGGCTCCTTGTCTGCCACAAAGTTGAATTATTAAGTTTCTAGTGTGGCTCACCCTAGGTTTCTCAGGGGTGGTGCAAGGATATGGAGAACAGCACATAGTTTAGGTGGAGCACGAGTTGATGCAAGGGACTGCGGGGCAGTGAAGGCTTGAGTCTGTGATGTGCAATGGAAGAACCTGATAGAAGTCGCGTTTTTTGAACCTCTGTAGGAAGTATAGTGAAAGATACGAGTGAGAGTCTGCTACACTATTGTCGCCGTAGACGAAGGTTTTTGTTCCCGCCTTAACCAGTCTTTTTTGAAAGATGAGGTTTGGTACAGAAATCGTAGTGAATGCTACTTTTTGAGAGCAGCCTCGATGGTGGTTTGATCGACACCTAGGGCCACTTCTATAATCTTCAGTAGGTTCTCTTTACTGCTACCCCCGTCCAACCTTCGATTCAATGGTGGCCTTAAGTTTTTGTGTAGCAATGACTGGTTCGGAATCTGAAAGTTGTTGTTGGTGCCAGCAGCATTTGTCGTAGCCAGGCTCTCTGACTGAGAGATGGAGAGGGTGGCACCCGGTGGCCTTAGCTGCGGTCACGGCGCCGTTCTGGAGGCCAAGATATGGCAGAAGCTGCCGGAGGAGCTTCTGGAAAGGGTTCTGCTCTACGTGCCTCTCCAGAGCCTTGCGAGGTTTCGTTGTGTCTGCAAAAAATGGAACAAGTATGTGGTGGAAGACACGTTCACGGGTCTGCGGGAACAAGTCTCACCGCAGAAGCCATGGATTGTGATGACTTCTAGCGACTCGCTCTTTGCTTATGACACTGGTAAGCACCCCTCCATCCGCATACCATCTCTCTTTGTAATTTAGAAGGGCTGGCCATTTCCATTCAGTTGTAGTAATTGCCAGTATCCGATGGGTTGCAGGTATAGGTACATTTCACGACGTGCCCATCCCGTTCAATGCGTCTAACCTGCACGTTATCGCAGCAGCGGGGGGTTTACTCTGCTTTTCCAATGCGTGGTTCCACTGGCCAGGCATGTACGTGTGTAATCCAATGACTCAAAAGTGGCGCCGTCTGCCACCCATGAAAACGTGGATGATCTCCACAGTCGGCATGGTGTACGACGACGTCACTGCAACCTTCAACGTTCTTGTGTGTGGTCGTCTTGAGAATCACAGCATGATCACGGAGGTTTACGATTCCAAGACAGACGAGTGGACGTTGAGCGGCACCCCCTTCCGGTGGAAGTACGGCGGTGACACATCCCTGTGGTGCGACGGCATCTTCTATTGCCTCACATACCCGTTCTCGACCCTCTGTCTGCTCTCTTACGATATCAAGCGCGGCACTTGGCAGGAAGTCCCGGTCCGCATGCCATCGCTCATCATGTCACCCTCGCTTGTAGAGTCCCGTGGCCAATTGCTCTTGATCGGTGGCCTGGAGGATCAGGAGGTCTTCAGCATCCGGATTTGGAAGCTGGATAATGGCAAGAAAGAGTGGCAGGAAGTGGAGAGGATGCCCTCTGAGCTTTGTCAAGAGTTTGAAGCGAAGATGGTCGCCAGTAAGCCTCTTACGTGTTTTGGCACTGGCGACTCCGTCTTTTTTACTATTCCGGCTTCTGGTTACATGCCTGCTCTTATGTTCGATCTCAAGTCCCGGAAATGGGACTGGTGGCCTCCTACCGACTTCCCTCCTCAGCTTCCTGATAGCATTGGTCAGTGTGGTATCAGCTTCCAGCCTCGCCTTAATGCGTATGTCTGACAACAGACTTGGGATTTGAACCCGAGAGAGAGAGAATCAGCAGGTAATAGCTGTTTTTCCTCTCTTACAAGCAGGATCACCCCAAGTTTTTGTATTAGTCTGCTATATATGAGTTAGCTGAGCTTGTTAGGGCTCTGACCTTTTCTATAGTATCTTGTTTGTTGTGGGTTCAGGTCCCAAGTCTAGCTTATAAAAATGATATGAGAGTATCGAATATATATGTATACGTATATATATGTTGTTTTTAAGGCTGATTAATCAATCAATACACGACAGTCGATTGTGTGGTACACAAGTTGTATGTAGAGACCGGAGTTGAATTTTTGGTGGGAAGTGTGGGTTGGGCTTTCATATGGTTTTTAGGGAGAAACAGTCTTTTGTGCTCCTTGATTTCTGACGTCTTTTCAGGCAGAACAATTGCTTTATAGCATTCCATGATCATTAGTGGCGTGAGAGATTTGTATGTTTTGAGCTGAATATATTTGTAATATAGTGGCATTTTACACCATATTACTGAATACAGTTGAAATTGATTCGCAAAGACAACTACGATACAAGCTTGTTTTGAAAATGAAATTTATGCATAAAGGCTGTTGTCCTCGTGCATTTTTTCATTCACTTCAATGGAGAGCGTGGACATGGTTATGTTGGTCCTCACACCAACTCATGGTGATGTTGGCATCTTCGACTAAATAACAGTCTGGATTCTTTATGTTAAAGAATATTGAGTCTCAATCACTCAAATACATCGGTTGAACCAAAAGGCTCTCAAATCAAACAGTTGGAGTCTGCCATTCAAATTTCTTGTTCATGCTTTTCTTTATATCCACTTGAGAAAGTTTTGTTGTTCCGAAATCTACAATTTTGTCATTGCTCATTTCTTCACGTTGATGCTTTATAGCGTTCGAATGTGAGGGTCACCAAAACATCGCATCGTACTCTTCTCCCTTCATCCGGTATGAAGGTTACTCATTTCCTGCTGAATTCCATGAAAAGTTCAAAGATTTCTTATCAGCGTTAAGTATCCCACAGCTCTTAAGGATTCAAGCACTTTCCTAGAACTCACAGACAAGAACTTTCGTCCAGAGGCAATTGAGGAAAGAAAAGGCAGATAACTCAAATGGACTCGAAATAAAGTTGAGTCTTTCCTGTACATTTTTAAAGGGTGTATATACCACGAGATAGTGTGGCAATGCAAGTTGGACCCTACCGTAATCTGCTAATAACTTTCAGAATATGCTGCACCACACAGAGTTCAGTTCTCCTGTGGCGTGCTAAAAGCAGCAGCTCAAATAGGCACTGCACTCGATCAACATAACCGAGGCACATGATTGATGTATCAAGAATAGGATACATACCCGAACTGGGCAGAATCAACTTATTGATTCCAGTGACCATTACAAGTATCATTGCGAAACACGTAAAGGGACCATGCAAGTAAGTGCTTGCATCCAACGGAATCAGTAATGAAAGAAGCACGTACACTCAATACTTCAGTGGGCACACATGTGCTGATGCTCAAATGACCACAGAACTGTACCCAGAATAGAATGGACTAAGCAGATCGACAAACATAGGTCTCTTTTGAAGCTGAACTTACACAATTGCTATAAAACTTATCAAAAAATGTCTAGCTTGGGCATAGTTCCTCAAATGGAGCAGACCCAAAGAACAAGAGAGAGCATAGTAAGCCGACATCTAAAGTCCTGGGCTACCTGTAAGTGCAACTTGAGTCCAATCAAAAGGCTCATGGTCGCGTGGAACACGGTTTCGGGCTGCTCGTCCCATCACGGCAAAACCATCCAGAACACGACTCAATGCGGACCACCAACGCTCTTCCGATCCTTGGCGTCGAATTAGCGCCTCCCTAATGCTCTCGTCATGCTGACCCCCCAAGACCTGATACGACCATGCAATAGGTGTCAGGCCACCGCTGAAAGAGCATCCTAGCATGATATATAAGAGTTTGTAACATACAGATCTTGTTTGGAGGCCAGAATGTATGGTTTTACCTGATGCAGGGTCCTGGTAGCGTCTCGTGTAAACTCCAAAATTGTCTCTTCGCCCTCATCTTCACAAATGGCCGTCAGGTCATTCTGGGAGTTTGTCAGACTCATGGCTAGAGCCCATTGAGCAGCTCTTGCCCATCGTGAAGTAGCCTCCCACTTCGTCTTCTGAGCAAGTGCATCTCTCTCAATTTCGGCATTCCGATCAACGTCTCCCATTGCAATTCTTTGCAGATACCTTGCATTCGCAGGTCCAGTGCTACGTACCATACCTGTTGCAAGAAAATGGAAAGATCAACAACTATGTTACATATCAATGGCGATGGCGTTCAGCCTGGACAATCTTACCCATTGGAATGTATTGATATCAGACAGAAGCATGAGATAGTATGAACGTGAACAGATAATAGATAAGAAAAAGGATAAATAGGTTCAGTATGCAAAAAATAGAAGATATGAGTACCTGCAAACATGCTGTCTTCCTTCAGAATTAGTTTCGGAGGAGTGTCCATTTCCACCACTCGCCCAGCATCAAGGACCAGAATTCGGTCACTATCAATGATAGTGTTCAGGCGATGGGCGATGATAAGCATCGTACACGACTTGAACTCCTCACGAATAGTCTTCTGGATGAGAGCATCAGTCCCGACATCAACCGCAGCAGTGGCTTCATCGAGAACCAAAATCTTTGACCTTCGAAGAAGTGCACGGGCAAGACTTAGTAGTTGCCGTTGTCCGACACTGAAATTCTCTCCTCCTTCTGAAACTTCAGCCTCAAGTCCAAGACTGTTTCTTCGCACTACATCCTTGAGATGAGCTCTCTCAAGAGACTCCCACAAATCTGCATCCGAGTGTTCTGCGAAAGGGTCCAAGTTGAAGCGAATTGTACCAGAAAAGAGAACAGGAGACTGAGGAATGATTCCGAGGTTCTTCCGCAAATCAGCCAGGCCCAAAGTGTGAATGTCAATGCCATCAATGAGAATCTGACCACTTTCGGCTTCGACAATGCGGAATAGCGTATTGAACATGCTAGATTTTCCAGCCCCAGTTCGTCCAACGACTCCAACTTTCTCCATCGGACGAATCTCAACTGTAACACCGTGCAAAACAGGGGGGAGATTTGGCCGATATCTCATTACCACATTCTTGAACTCCACTTTGCCTGCAGATGGCCATCCGGGAGGTGGTCTATGGTCTTCAATGACCAATGGGGCTTCCTGCTCCAGGTCGATGTAATTTCCTACCCTTTCAACTGCATTGAAGCTGTTCTCAGCAAGGCTCGCCAATCTCAAAACCGCAGTCATCAGATTGGTGATGTTTAGGGCGTAAGAAAGAATGAGACCCATTTGAGGTGCAAATGAAGCAGGGTCTCTGGCTCTTGAATTGGCGAATACTGCCAAGGTTCCTGTCATCCAGATCATAAGGCCTCCCAAGAACTCTAATCTCACAGCAAGCCATCGGTTTGAACTCATTGTGACAACTGTGAACCTCGCATTTGTGTCCATCGCCTGGCCATTCATCCTTGCCATGCGATCATAAGCCTTGTATGCCCTGATTGTTGCCAGACCATTTAGTGCCTCTCCAAACTGAGCATAGACGGGCGACCGAGTGATGGAATCCATACGCTTCACCTCTCGTGCTGTCGCTTGGAAGTACAAATACGAGGAGTAGAAGGCAAGCAGCAACGGTAATATTGCCCAAAGAGAGATGGTGTTCACGAATCCGATAAGGAAGAACGTAGAGATGAGAGAGAACCAGGAAGTCAAGAACATATTCGTGAACATCGCAACACTTCGATCTATGTCACCCGTGTCCTTCGCAAATCGGTTGATGATTCGCCCCACAGGATTAGCATGGAAGAACGACATCGGAGCTCGAAGCATAGAAGCTAACATTCCATTGTGTAACTTTTGTGCGGCGAAAAGACTTGAAAGCACCAGCCAGAAAGAATTGCCCAAAGTAACGAGAACCTGGACAGTATTAAAGAAGAAGTCAGCTACCTAAAAACCTCACCTAGTCGAAATCATTAAGGGTAGCTTCCTTGAAAATACTGGATGGAAAAAGACTGACAAAGAACAATACTGGTGTAAGATCTACCTACTAATATAACAGCCACAAACGAATGGAAGGAAAACCAAAACAGTCGCTTATAAAGCTTGCTCATGTAATGCACTGAAGTTATAAATGTCTAATATTTTAGTAGCTGAGAAGGCACGAAGAACGTGAAACCCGAATACTAAATACCTGGGCAAATGAGAGACTCGAGTAAACTTCAAGATAGAACATAGAGCCGTGGGTTTTCGGTCTTGTGCTATCAGTCCAAATAGTCAACCAACCACTTGTGCTGAGACGCAGGGCTTCAGTCATAATGTAGCAAAGGAAAAGCACGCCCACCACAGCTGCCCCTCCCATGGCTGCCACGTAGCGCGCGAGAACCGTATAAGAAATAATTCCGGTTTCACGTTCTTCTGTTTTGATAAGAACAGACTTGGCCGCTTTCTCCTTCTCAGACTGTTTATTGTCTTTCTTGGAGCTCGATCGACGCTTCAAAGATGGACTGTCCTTTACTCCATTGTTTGCATTGTTTGCTCCTGCACTCACAACACATCAGGAAAATATCTTCATCTGATTCCCGATATGAGATGGTCTTCCTATTACCCTAATTTTAGGGCGGAAGGATGATACTCCGGCTGTGATAAACTACACGAATGAAAACTGAAGATACGAGAAAAGTAACAGTAATCAATACTAATTGCTTCAGTTTTACTGTGTGAAATACCCTCTTGTCTTCACATTTTAATAGTTTCTGCTGATATCGTTCGAGCGTTTCAGGACTTAGCTGAGTATTCACCGTGAATGCAACTGAAAGGGAAACAAGGACCCCGCTAAGACAACAGGACAACTCAATGGTGCTCTTCGGCATGCGTAAGACTCTTACCTGCTTCACTGGAATGTGCTTCATCTTCATCTTCTGAGACCGCGTCTTCAATGCTCCCTGCATTCTCCATGAGCTGCTTGAAGAGAGGACCGTTGGCCATAAGTTCTTCATAAGATCCTTGTTCCTCAATTTTGCCTTGATGAATAAGAATGATCTTGTCAACGCTTGACAAGAAATGAAGTTGATTGGTGACTAGCACTCGTGTCTTCTTCTGAAGTTCGTCCTTCAGGCATGAATCAAAAACCTGTTTAGCAACGTGGGCGTCCAAAGCACTCAACGGATCGTCGAAGAGGTAAACATCCGCTTCAGAATAAACTGCTCTAGCAATAGAAACTCGTTGCTTTTGCCCACCACTAATATTGACTCCTCTTTCACCAATTTCTGTAAGATCTCCTCCTTGCAGCAGAGAGAGATCACGCTGAAGGCCAGCCACATGAATAGCTCGCTTATATTTGACAGGATCGTAGGGCAGCCCAAAGAGAATGTTGTCTCTCACAGTTGCATTGAATATCCATGAAACCTGTGGCACATATGCGACCTTGCCCCGGATAATACAGTTTCCAGATCTGGTGGCCATCTCGCCCAAAACTGCGGCCAACAATGATGTCTTGCCTTCTCCCGTGCTTCCTACAACAGCTACGAAACTGCCCACTTCAACCTCAAAATTGATGTTCGACAAAGTCGATTCCTCGCTGGTGGCATCCCATGCAAAGGTTCCATCTTTGACAGAGATTGCAGGTGCACCAGTCTCAAGTGGCGGATTCAGAGCCAAGACTCTCTCCTCAGCTAGAAGAAGGTCCTGAAGACGCTTCAAAGAAACATTCGCATTAACAGCGGCAGTTACGAGGGTTGGGAACATGAAAAGTGGGAACCGCAAGACTGCGAAGAGGGATAAGGAGGTGAAAGCCTTTGCAGGAGTGAGATCTCCACCAAAGTAGGTGTAGAACCCGAAAGCAAGAACAGTCACAAGGACAGGAACACTATTCAGACAGAATGAGTTCAGAGCTGATAGAAGTTGGGCCTTCCTGAACCAACTTATTTCATCATCCCGAATGTTGAGCACCTTCTGACAGAAACTGTTCTCCCATGCATAGCACTTCACAATATCCATAGCCGAAAGAACTTCATTCATAAGCCCAATCCGCTTATCAGTTCTTTGTAAGCCTTCCCTCGAAAGATCTCGCATTCTGGTCACCATGAACGTCTGAAGAGGAATCATGACTAGGAGGACCATTGAGCCGAAAAGTGACGCGACTCCAAGCTGTTGACAGACATAACAAATACTTAGTCGAAGAATCCAACTTCCATAAATTTTGTTGACAAGAAAACGAGGAGAATAAGCTTGCTGAAGAACTAACACAAATAGCTAGAGTGTAGGTAGATCTAAAGAGGAGTAGGTGCTCGAGCGTCAAAAGAGCTGAAATGTCAACCATGTACCATCGTTTCTGTAGCTATAAAAAGCCCATCCTTGACACAAGCAAGAGCAATTGTACCCAGAGGACCTCATCTAACTGGTAATTTCATTCATTGCATTCTAAGAGAGCTCACCAACAATCTCTCGCACCCAACACGCACACAAGCTAGGTAAGAGTTGATCCAGAATATTAATCCCAGACAACGTGAGTTCCAAAGTCGAATAGAACGTAGTTCACGAGCGTAAGAAAAAGCATGAAGCCAGAGGAAACAGTTTCACAACAAATAACAAGGGACGGAACACACCTGTTTATACAGAAGTGTAATGGCAATAACAATTCGTAGAGGAGAAGACCAGAGAGAGTGAAGTTGCTGGGCAATCTGTTGTAGAGCTTCAGCATCTGTCGTCATCAGATTTGTGATCTTTCCAGCAGTGAAACCCTTTCTGCCATCTTGTGTCAAGCGGAGTGACTTCCGAAAAACTGCTGCAATCAGAGTCGATCTTGTGCGCATTCCAACTCTCATCACATTTTGAAAGTATTGCCCTTCACAGATGACACCCAGTAAGACGCCAAGAAAAATTGACGCTGCATATATGTATCCATGCCAAACGGGTTCTCGGTTCTGCATGGCCTCCAAGAGCAAACTTAGAAAGACTGGCCCTACAAATTGGGCTGCATCGTTCCCTATCTTGAACAATCCTCCCAGCCAGAATCGCGCCCCCAACGCTTTATTCAGAGACCTCAGCAGCCAAGGTTTAGGTTTGGCACGTTCTTCATTCCAAGCCTTTTCGAAATTATCGTAAAGCTGCTCAGTTGTATCCCAGCTATCCAGCATCCAAATGTCTCTATCACTAAGAGGTCTCTTGGCACCCAGTTTCATGAGAGGTGACATCCAGTCAAAGAGAAAAAACGAGATTATGTTTGCCTTCCTCTCAGGACAAACCTCGCGCTCCCCTGCCAGAGGTTCATAATCAACCCCATCCATCTGCTCCTCAGCAGTCCTTATTGGCGAGTATTCAGCCTGAGGTACCAGGCTTGGGAAATTCAAGAGATAGAAAACACCGAAGAGTGCAGCTGCTACATACTCGCTTATAACAACCTGGAATGCGATCTTGGAAAAGTAGCCCTTCAATTGCACAGTATATTGCAGCAACGTCGTTTGAGCTACTACCAAGTAAATTAGTGCGAACCGCACGTACCATACCAGCACCTTTGTGTAGCTTTTCAGCTCGAAAACAAGCATCGTCAATATAGAGATCCATGTCAAGCTAACCAACACGAGCGTGGAAATCTGCACGAACAAGTATCAGACGCTTAGCTGACAAAAGAGAAAGACTCGGTAGCTTTCACCTCCCTTCCTTACTTAGGAAGCTAATAACCAACAAGCTTTGGCATATCATGCCTTAAAGAAGCTCGCTGTTTGCATAGCTGGGACAAGAGTTTTAACAAGCCGCATCAGATAGCAGTTCTAGTTTCAAAGCACTCGGAGCAGATGAGGTATAAGGTACACCATACCTCATAAGGAGGCATAGAACTCTCTCCACCAAGGTTCACAGTGGAAACTCCGAGAATTATCTGGGTTATCGGAGCCGCAGCACAGAATGCAGCAAGGAGAAATAAAGGGATGTATTTCCAAGAATTGGTGACTTTGAAGCGCTCGATACCAACACTGTAAACTAGAGCTCGAATCCGTTGAACCGTGAAGAAGAGAAGCACGAGACTGGAAATGTTGACGATGACGCTGTCAACAACGCATGGAGTGTAAGCCCCGAAGCCACTGGGCAATTTGTTGGCCCAGACCCCTGCTTCCAGGGGCCTACAAAACGACGAAAACAGGTCCTCTGCCATTGTTGCGCTTCGATAGATTCAAATCGTAACAGTCAGCCGCTCAACCGTCCACATCATCTCTAGGGTACCAGCCCTTGCATCGACAAATCTCGTGAGAAAGGTGCTTGAGATGCACCAGTGCAGGCTCCTGCAGTCACACAGATAAATTGGGAAGGATTGATCAGCCAATCCACATTACCAATCCTCAATGAACCTCACAGTTTTTTGAATCATGTCTAAAGTACAACACCAGTCGTCTGAAACGAGTCCACAACATCCAAATTCAACGATGCGCAATACAGAACCTTGTTAAACCCTCAAGGCCCCTTGCAGGAACTTGACAGATACCCAAGCGTCCACCGTCACTCTAGGCGGGGGGACGCCGAAAGAATCCCGTACGAAAACGAGAAAACAAGCTCAAGCAAACCTTCCAGATACTAAGTGCTCAATGCAACAATTTAAGCGAAAAATTCCTGCATTAGAATTATGGTATTGACGACTACGATGATCGAGCAAAGGAAGATCGCAGTTACCCACGAGCTACAAGACACAATCTTACGAAAGCCAAACAACAATGTATAAAAAAGTGAGATCAACTAGGGATTTTAACGTTCCAATAAGCACTCCAAAGCCCAATGGACGATGCAATTGCTGCTCTATATTGCCAAAAGCTCCCAAATCTCGCCAATTTGATAGCATTTCCAAATTCTGACGACATTATTTCCTCGAATCGTCCGAATTACCACGAATGAGCTGGTTTTTAACAAAAGCGAACCTGGAGAATAGAAGAAACAGTTCCTGCAAACAAAACCTGGATCCGAGAAACAAAACCTTATCCCCAGAGTTCCAGTTTCAGGAGGAAAAACTCTCTAGGAGCATACACGAGTGACTACTGTCCTCATCCTCCGAAGAGAATCAGCTTCACGCACTAACCTTTCAAGGGAGCAGCGGGCCTCTACGTGGAGAATGGTGCTCACCACCCTACTTCAGAGAGGAGTTCCCCAAACCCTACAAACCAGTGAGCATCGGACACAAGGAAAGTTCCTTACCACACAACACGTGGATGAAAATGTTGGATGAGTACCAGGGACACACGCTAGCTCCGTGGTATCAAAGAATCACGGAGAATCTGGATAATCCGACGATAAACAACATTCAGGCATGCTAATCGATCTAATTTATGCTGATCCGCACAATAGCAGCGACCCAATCCACATAATCTCTCGACCTTCCGTCCGTGACACAATCCACAATCCGGAAAAACATTCACATCCGCCACAATGTACCGATCAGGCTACAAAAAAAATCGAACACCCAAAATTTTGCGATCGAGATAGAATTCATGGCATCGGGCTAAACGTCGGAGTGTACCAATGAAATGCGGTAGCAGAGTCGATGATGTGACCTAATCGAAGAGTATATATTCTGTTCGGGCACAAGATTGATCCTGCGCAGGAAACTGCACAGCGAGCATGATTTCCACTTCGGTCCAAGCAGTGGATAATTTGCAACACCACAAGTCAGTTCAATGTGTATTACAGACACAGAATATTCCACGTGCTCCCGCGAATCGATGAATACCCGGAATCAATTTCGGAAGATGCAGAAGAAGCTACCCGTACGACTTTCTACGCACCCTCTCCGTATTTCGTATTCTCGTTCGAAGCATACTATTTTGCATTATTTTGCCCTGTCGCAATCTCGTACAAGTGCGTCACTATCACTGGGCATGTCACTATCATGTCAGTGGTCATGTCCTTATCAATGGGGCTCTCATTGTCTGCTATGGTTGTCTAGACGTACTCCACAGGTGGTCATAGGGTATAGAATTATGGGTGGAATGACCTAGACACACCGCTACTAGTAGACCTACAGTTTCCTTTGGACTTAGCTAGTCAGACCAACTTTTGGCTAAACATGTATTGGCCATGCTCACCTTGCAATAGGCGTCCCATAGCTCCCTTTGGTTCAGCGGTTTCCCCCACATATACTGTTACTTTTTCTGAACCTGGAACGGAATTATGGATGACATTGACAATCTATTTCCGCTAGCTTTCTAATGCTTTCGTTTTTTGTTCTTTTTTCTCTTTGTAGTTCTCAACCCTTAACCCCATACATCCTTAACGTGAAAAATTCAACATTTTGAATGACAAGCTAGAACTTTGAGACTTCTACAGTCGGTGTCCATTTTCATTGTACGAAATTTGTTGGCTCACGTTCCAAATCAAGTTAAGTTTTTCAAAATTCTTGATCTATCTATTCTAAGATGGTTAGAATTTATGGCATATGCTTTATTTGAACGCAATAGTTGTTTTAGGGTTTTGGAACATAGTGCATGTTTTACTAATCAACTGAGTTTCCTATGAACTTTATTTTTATACGGATGGGATCTTAAGGTGAAGTCCATAAACTTTTTGGTTGAAAGATCATTGATCCTAATTTTTCCCCATAATAGATTTACTTAAAACATCATGTGGTTTCTTGAGAAGCTATACATCCTTCATCTATCATTGGATTGCAACTTTTTATATTACGATTGGCCACTCCCTTGCATGCGTGGAAGTATGGATCATTTTTTTTTAGTTTCCTTCTTTGTATGAAAAATAGCTCCCCACGCAACTCCTTGAATTCTTTACATCCACAAAAATTTTAAGGATTAAAAAATGAATCATGATACTCCATTTAAGGTGACAAGAAGATATTTTGGCTTTGAGGCATCTTTAGGAGTTCATATTTGTTACAATGAAGCTTCACATCGACATCATTTTTTTGTCAACAACATTATTCACATTCCTACCATATCTTTTGGTCAACTTGGGCGACAGAAGTAACACATTACGCCTTGTTGAAAATGTCAAATGCAGAGGCCTAAGTTCCTATATACTTTGCACCAATTGGAATCCCATTGTTTGGAAGTACCACGAAGAAGTTATGTACATTGAAAGTTGAAGCCACAGGTCCACCCAAATTGTACGATCTAAACTCTCCACTATGAGTACGTTAAAATTTGAAGATGGAAGCTATAATGTATCTCGTGAGCTAGTGTCGGTTTTGATGTAACGTGGATCTCAAGCCACCTACCTTTCTTTTATCGAAACCTTGACCAAAACGAATTCAACATCTAATCTTTTTTCTACATACTCTCTAGAAAATAGAGCTTTTTCATATAGAATTGTGTACGCGCTTGACCCAAGATTCCACTCCATTCCACACAAGCCAACAAAATTTCACAACTCTCTAGAATCTCATGCTCAAATTACCTCCAAAGTATTATTTTCTTTTTCTTATAACTCATTTACCATCTAACAAGGACGGAATGAAATCTCATCCTAAGCTCACACTATCGTACCACCATAGCAGGTTCGGTTCTCAACGAACGATTTTTCATTTATATTTTACAAAAATAAGGCTCGCGTGCCAAAAACATATTTTGTTGAAATTCGTTCTATCGTTTTTTTTTTATATATATATATATATACTTTCGCAACTTTTCGCTTCTCTTTACTTGTAATTTCTAATTTATTACATTCTTAAAAAATATAATCATTTATGAACAAACCTGATATGGTGGTACGGTACACTAGACACTAAACCTATGATCCAACTGAGGTCAATCCGAAAAGAGCATTGAGTCAACAGGCGAGGCGAAAAGGCAGCCTGAGTGCGTTGTGGGGCCGCACAGTCTCCAACGAGCGCAGAAGTGCCATGAGTCCACGACATGTCGCAAGAAACTTGCAGGGAGAGCTGCACGAAGCACCGCCGGCAATTCTGCATGCACAATTGCGGTGCCGGAAGCTCCGCCTCAGCCACACACTTCGGAGAACGTATGTCCCTAGTAAAATACGGATACTGGATGTCCAGGAGTGGATGGATGGATGGATGAATCAGGATTTTTCATCGATATGTGACTCGCTTTTTCAGCGACAGACCCTAAAATCCGTGCGGGCCCCTTTCGATTCGGAGGTCCCCAACGGCTATCTTCCTGCCTTGGGCTCTACTCATTACAGTACTTGGTTTCCCTTCAAGGCCTTATTTCTTTGCTCTGCCCTCTTTCAATGCCAGGTATAATATTCATGGTATGACAAGAAGAAGAAGAACACCAGACCCCTATGGGTTGGCGTGTGTATATGGTGAAACCACCTATTGTCGTGCACTTAAGAAAAATTGAGGGAATCTATATAATTGGAAAGTGAAATGAGTGGGTTATTATTTTTCAGGGATGAGGAATAGGAAAAGTCTCACTTTCCCTATTTTTGTGGTTTTTTAAAAAACACACATAATTAAATACTATTTTCAGAAGCAGAAGCCTAAAGGCGGGCACCCTAATTCTGTTTGCATGAGGTACATGCAAGGGAGGCTAGATCTTCATGAAAGAAAGAATCTTGGGTGCCCACCATTAGGTAGGTGCCCGCTTATAGGTGGTTTCACCATAGTGTCTGTTCGACCTACCATTGATGATATGCCCACAGGACATTACAACAGTGGTATAGGACAACTAATCCCTCTTAGGGTGGACACTATATAACAAAAAACCAAGAATCAATAAACTGTAACGTGGTTGTTTGGGGTGTATTTTATTGTATAAAGGTATTTTTTGTTTTGTTGGCATGTTATGACTCATATTGTTGGATGTAAGGGTCGCTTACATTGTGGACCAGGAAGGTTGACCACGGCCTCCTATAACTAATGATTGGGAAGTGCTTTTGGTCCTATTCGACTTTACAATACCTTGGAAAAAAGGAGAATGACCACTAATTTTGAGGTCCCCAAAGTATATAAATTTTCCATAGTGAACAATGTTTGTATGGTCTCCTTGATTATAGTTGAGTCGAAGCAAATGCCTCAACCCAATTACAATCAAGGAGAACATGAGGCTCAAAAAATCATTGATTGGTTAGTGTTCAATTATTTAAGGAATACGGAGGAAAAGGGGAGAGTAAAAGGGAGAATGGTGAATATTAATATTAGGAAATTGAGCTTAAATCCAAATCCACTTGATAAGAGTGACCAAGCCGCTCAAAAAATTGATTTCTAATTTATCATGTAGTGAGGGCTCTTGGCCACGAGCCATGATCATGAAAATGATTATAACTTTCTTCGTTATAACTCTTGGTACACATTGTAAAGGGACCCTAAGGTAAATGGTCAAGGATAAATCATATTCAATGTAGAAGATTCTCAGTGAGGTTAACACAATTGAATATTAAGACTAACTCTTGAAGTATGAGGAATTTTGAAGCAATAATGATCTTGTTGTAGAGATATAAGAGAATGGTACAATTTGTAGAAGGTTTGAATTTGAGAGTGTAAGATTTGAGTAGATGCTAGCTTCATGAACTCGATAAACAAAATTTGGGCACCTCGCATGGGCGAGATGCGGCATAATTTATTTCTTTTGAAAAAAAGGTGACATGTGTCTCCTTGCAATTGGCCCCAAGTTTAATGAACATCCCATAATTCTATGTGGGCATTGAATTTTAATGATCTCTTGTCAAATCAAACATGGCCAATTTCTATTAATTTGGAGCCTCAAAATTAGTTAAACAAGACAAGGTTGTGATAATGCCTTCAAGGATCAATTATGGGAGCTTATATTATGGGTTTGGAAGAGCTTGAAGGAACTCCATGGGTAACTTGGGAGAGCTTGAGCTTGTTATTCACGAGCATATGTTTGGTTCTTTATTGGTAAAAAGTATTAACCCCAATTCCGTTAAAATGGCACTATGCCATGTGCCATTTTGTCACACTAGATCTTACATTTGTGCTCATACAAAATGGTGTATTTTGTAATATAACAATTTTTTTTGTAATATCACTTTTTCATATACATTGTCACTCATTTTTCCTAATATCACCTTAAAATTCTATTATATCACATGGTTTTTGAAGTGCAGTTCAGAAAGTTGAGGTGTGTCATTTTACCGAAATAATGCCATTTTAATGGAATTGGGGATTATTGCTTAACTTCTGAAGATCCTTGATGCAAAATTGCCTAAATTACAAAAATCGACCTTTGGTTACTTGAGGCTAGAAAAAGTTGAACCCAAATAACAAAAAGAAGATCCAACTATATGATCTTCAAGTTAAATTTCTTTTATCATGTAAGTGAAATTTGAATTGTTAATTCTTTTTCATTTGTAAGATTATAATGGTCAAAGTTGGCTGATTGCTTTCATTTTGGAAACTCAAACAATCATTTCGGCCTTCTTGGATCTTTAGAGGTTAATATGTGACTAAAGCCAAACAAAATTCCTTTCGGCTCTCTTATTAAGCTACTTCTGTCTTGAGTTGTCTCCTAACTACTATAGGTTCCCAACCACCTATTCTTAGCCAAAAAGCACATTCTCAAAAAAATGTCAAAGATGAGAGTAAAAATAAGTTATTAAGATCCCAACATTACAATCTCATAATGAAACTATTTTAGGTCATGAGGGTCAAAATTATTGACTAGAGGCCTCATAGATTGGGAGAGTATAAGGTATCATTACTTTAAGAAATCACAAAATTTCATCATTTTCTCTTTTATATAGAAATTCTACTAATAGACATATTGCAATGATAAAGTCACCAAGTAGAAGATGTTTACCATAATCTCAATAACACCCTTTGACCAAATAAAGCCATGAGAAAGATTCTTTGCGCAGTTGATGACCTTGCAATAGTGAAAATTGCCTCAAATTTTAAAAGGAAAAATTCTTAAACAATACTCTTGCACAAAAATGAAAGCTTTGACTTCCTCAAATCTTGGATAGTATTAAGGTTTCCACTACATAAAATACACTCAGATTGGATTTGAATCCAACAAACAAAGTTAAAATCCAATGGTGGTTAAAGGAGAAACAATTATTCAAAAACCATGTAATTTTTTGTATAGAGACATTATTGCAAATCCAACACCTAGAATATTCAAATCGAAAACCTTCCAACTTCTACAAAGTTTTTTGAATTCATCTTTCAATCATACTTATGCAAAATAATATTCATCAAAAAACTATATTGGATTTCACATATTTGACTTGCAATGGTAGAACGTGCCTTGTGTTTGGAATCTCCAAGATAAGAATTGCCTAAAATGAAACTCCAACCTATTTAGAGGTTGGCGTGAGTAGAGTGTTCGTTCGACCTATCTTTGGATGTATGCTGGAAGGTCATTACACTAATGGCGAGACTACTAACCCCTCTTGGATAAGAATTGCCTACACTAAAACACATGCCACAAACTCATAAGTTTTTTTGGATATGTTTGCTATATTTATCACACTAACAAGACTTAATTTGAGATCCAACCTATGTGATTTTATCCAAAATGGACCTTGAATGAAGAAATTGTGGCTCTTCAAAGATTTAGCTTGTGATCTCAAATACGTTTTTTTGGCAATTAAATAGGTTGATTAAATATAGGAACATTATTCCGAAGTTTATACTAAAAATATTTAGATCAATGATCTTCCAACTATTAATAATTTGAAATTTATTCTAAGATTATGCTTATGCAAAAAATAAAATAAAATAATGAATAACTATATTTTATTTCACATAATTGGCTTGCAATGATATAGCATGCTCCATGCTTGAAAACCCCGATACACAATTTGCCTTTACCAATATGCATGGTCAATAATAGCTCAAATTTCAGAGTGGAAAGTTGTAGTGAAGATAACTGTGTAAGCAATTTTTGTGCATGAATGTTACGAGTAACAGGGCCTAAGAACCCATAGCCCCGGCGGCGGGCAGTTGGGGTTGGCGGGTATTCAACCGCCACCTACTTCCTATATATGGCCAGTGGGGGGGTCTTGTCCCCCACTGCACATTTCATATTCTCACTCGTTTCCGTATTATTCATCATCTATAGACGTTGTCCTTGTCTCCTTACATAATGTGCAGTCCTCGATGTCTTTTTTGATGAGTAGTACTCTGCAGGTTACGTAGTTTGGTAGCGGCTCGGAATGAATGAAGGAGATTGGTAGTTTGCTGGGCCGCGATGGTTGAATCTATGAAGGACGGTGACGATTGCCACACGATGGGGGAATGCCAGTACAACATGATGCAAGGTTGAGATGCCGATCAGTGCAACATTGACACATTCATGAATCGTGGCGGCTGCGACGCAAATTAACAGAACGCATCAAATCGGCTGTGCGACATGAGCTATGGCGGCTGCGATACAAACCAACAGGACAGATCGCCGCAAATCGGCTGAGCTGCACTCGCACAAGTTATCGACAGAATCGGGATCGGTGGGCGGTTTTCACTGATGGTGATTCCGGACCCGCATAAGCAGACAAGTTCTCACCGATGGTGATTCCAGACCCGCATGGGCAGACAGCAACCCATACGACCCGCGTGACCCATTGTTGCTCTGATCCGGCAGTAAGCGCTGAAGCCGAATACTTCACTGCGGCGAACTCAGGACCAGCTCTCCCGGCCAGACCCAGCTCTTTCCCGAATACCAGTTCACCTCCTCCGACGTGTTCACGTCCTCAATCTGCAGAAGCGACGTGCTGGGGTACTGGTTCGACTCCGACTTTTTGTGCCCGAGGATGGTATCTCGCACATGCAGCCTGACGCGTTCGCCCTTGCGTTCCACCATGTCTGGAAGGTGAGATTGTCGCTGGAAGTGCAGTTGTAGCGATCGAGGGCGACTTCCGGGCAGGCAAGCGCAAGACCAGCTCTTTCCTCGTCGTCACGGTCCATGCTGTTTGGGGGCTCCCTGCTGAAGAACAGACACCCCGTTGCCATCGAGAGCCGGCAGCGTCGAAAACCAGGGAGGAGAACCGCGTCGACCAGTCGCATCGTCTCCTGCTTGACAGCCATTGAGCACGACCACGAGCACATGCAGGGGCGAAACTCTTCCCACAACCACGAGGGTATATGCCGGGACGGCGTCTCAGCGTTTATCAACGGCGATTGAACCTCCGGGCAGCGCTTGTCCGAGCCACCATCGCCGAGGTTGAAGGAAAATTGTCAAGGTATGAATCTGAGGATCTGCACCTTGCAGGGTCAGTGGTACGGGATTGCCGAGACTCCGCTGATGCGAGCATGATCCTGGAGGAAATACAGCGACACTACAGAGAAAGGGAGGCGGGCGCCACATCTCCTGCCACAGATTGGATTCGCGAACTCTACAACTCTCCCGTGACCGAGTTCCTGCATACAACATTACGGTACATAAGTGAGTGGCACGGGCGATGCCGGGCCGGCGACTGACAATCACGGAACTCAAGGCAGCTTTTAGGAGGGCTCTTCTACGGGCACAAGTTCAAGAAGCCACCGGCGAGTTAACGAAATATTGGTACAAAAACTATTACTGCGGTATTGCACAATCAATGATTGAGAGGAGCACTACACTCGTAGAGTTATGCATGTTCAAAACGGAGTTGCAGCGAATGGAGGAGGAGCGCACGGTGGACTACAACTTCAGTGAACGTTTCGGAACAGACTACGAGGAATTCTCCCCACTGGACCACTTCATCCAGACTATGCTCTTGTTGGTAGCGGAGATTCAACCTCAGCTGCAATAGGCTCCTCCAGGCTGCGTGAAGTGGTACGCACTCGTTACTGGGAGGAAGGGGACTGCTCCATTCAACGGACACTCCGACTCGGCGTTGTCAGCCCGAAACAAGGACCGGCAGGGCACGTTCGGAGCCAGCGCGTTTCTGCGTTTTGGCAGGGCACGTTCGGCGCCAGCTGCAGCAGCGGAGGACCACCGTTGCCTGACCACCGAGGGCTGCACTGCCGGCTTTTCCTGCAGTTACAGCAGTGGGGGGACCACCGCCACCAACTTCGCCAGCGTTAATTCTCCATTGATCGCTGTACACTCCCGATTTTTTCTGGCAGCTGCAGCAGTGGGGGGACCACCGCCACCAACCTTGCCAGCACGTAACTTTCCCTTCTGGGGGTTTTTCGGCACCTGCGTTCTCATTGGGCGATTGCTCTTCACCAGTGCCGCATGACTGGCTCTATCCGACGACTCCAATTTCGGGAGGACCACCTCAGGTGACTACAGGTTACTTGACCTCGGTTATCTTTGCCATTTTGGGAACCAGTGCGGCCACCACGACGTCTGGGTGCAGGTTTTCTGGAGGTGTAAAATTCGTTCGCAGGTCCCGGTCCACTCCTTAATTCCGTTTCGCCACAGCCGGGTTCATGAGCTGGGGAAAAATTGATCCAACAACGGTGGGACCACGACGCTTTGTTAACTCCTACGGCTTACCCTTGCCGTTGGAAGTCACTCCGGCGGCGGAAGAATCAAGTGTACCTACAAGCCAAAGCACTCAACTGCGGATGATTCTTCAGCACATGCGCTTACGCCACCCTAACACATAGGTCGTGCAAGTAGACGCCACCCTAACAAAGTCCGGACGAGGGGGCGAAGGAAAAACATATGGAGCACAGCGGGGATCCCATCCAAGATCCGGTGGCAGTGGCCACGTCGGGAGGCGATTGGGCAGCCTACCTTCAGCAGCAGCTTCAGCAGATGCAAACGAGTCTTCAACAACAGCTACAATCCGGATTACATGCGGCCATCCCCATGATCATTCAGGAGTACCGGACTCAGGAGTCGGGGGAACGGAATGCCCAACCGTTTCCGGCCTCCGCGCCGACCTCAACTGGAGGAACACCGGGGGAGCATACACACACCACCAAGGCCGGGCGAGTAGCTCGACCTAAGGACTTTGCCGGCAAGAAAGGAGGGGAGGTATATCGTTGGATAGCTCAACTCCGCCTACAGTTTGAGGCTGATCCCGAAGGCTATAGGACGGAGCGTCAGAAGATCAACTGTGCCCTCTCCTATCTGACCGGAGCGGCACAAGGGTGGGCAATGCCTCTCTGCCAAGCCCTAGAGAAGCGCCAGAGTCATCCCTTGTTGGAGTCATACGACGCTTTTCGCGACGCGATCGTCTCCGTTTTCGGGGAAATCGACCGCAAAGGGAATGCCCAGGATCGGTTACAAGAACTGCGACAAACGGCAGGTGTGGCCGCCTACATAGCAACTTTCAGTGAGCTTGCGTCTCAAGTCAACTGGTGTGAGGAAGCCCTTATATCGAGGTTCCGTCATGGCCTTAAGAATGATATCCTCTACTCGGTGGCTACCGGGGACGAGCCCCCTACGACGCTCCAAGGATGGATGGCCCGAGCTTCGCGCATTGACGAACGGATCTGGGCGCTGCGTAAGCAAGCAGGACGGCCCACTTTTGCGCCAGTTCACCAGGGGCGGAGGTTTCTGGGACCTCCCCCCTCTCCGGGTCCGGTTCCCATGGAGTTAGATGCATTTGGACCCGTCCCTCGCAAATCCACGGCAATGGCCAAGACCTCAGCTGAACGCCTGGAGTATCAACGCCAAGGGAAGTGTTGGGGTTGCGGGCAGTTGGGCCACCCTCGTGCGAGATGCCCGACAAACCCCTCACGACCACTATCGTTCTCTGCCACGACGGAAGTAGATTCCGCAGGTCCGGGAAAAGACATGGCCCGGGACTGATATCCTCCGCTCAGTGCCCGGGCCCACCACAAACAGCGAGGACTATAACTCATAAACAGGCAACACTGGCGACAAGTGCCGTCGAGGGAGGGCCGCTGTACCTCCGTGCCACCACCGACCCCAGTACTCACCTGACGTTGGCAGGACTCGCCAATGGTCGGCCCGCTACCTTAATGGTGGACTCAGGGGCAACAGGTGTATTTGTTCATCCAACGTTTGCCGCCTCCAGTGGAGCCACTATCACAGTTAAAGCGATACCTCGGGAGGTACGGGTGATAGATGGACGGGTCATCAATACCGGGCTGGTGACACACGAAGCGACGTTCCAGTTGGCGATCGACGATCACTTCGAGACTCTTACGGCAGATCTTACGAACACCGGCCGGTATGACTACATCCTCGGAACGCCGTGGCTATCACGCCACGACCCAGATATCCGTTGGGCCACGGGAGCAGTACGGTTCAATTCCGCTTACTGTCAAGCTCATTGCACCTCCCATGGCAAGGCTCTCGAGCGCCTACACTCAGCTTCCCATCAGGGGTCCAGTCCACTTTCCGGCCAACACACTTTAGTATCTCAGCCGACGTTCCGACAAACCACCAAGGGCGCTGAGGTATATATGATGGAAATTTTTGAGGCGTCAGAGGAGGTACCACCTGCCACCACCGCGATTCCACCGGAGTACAGCGACTTGGAGGGCGCTTTTAGCGAAGAGGCGTCCAACGAGCTTCCCATTCACGGTCCCTCGGACATGAAGATCGAATTCAAAGAGGGTCAGGAACCTCGTAATATGGGGCTACGCCCTATGTCGCCTGCGGAGTTGGAGGAGTTGCGACGCTACTTAGATGAACACCTAGGAAAGGGCTGGATTCGGCGGTCTCGCTCGCCGGTGTCGGCCCCAATTGTGTTCGCAAAAAAGAAAGACGGGACTCTCCGAGTCTGCATTGACTACCGGAACCTTAACCAGGTTACAATTCGGAACAGATACCCGCTTCCTCTCATTCCGTAGTTGACGGACCGCCTGGTTGGCGCCACAATATTCTCCAAACTCGACGTCCGCCAGGCCTACCATCGAGTACGAATGGCGGCGGGACATGAGTACAAGACAGCTTTTAAGACCCGATATGGCCTCTATGAGTACCTCGTTATGCCTTTTGGCCTCACGAATGCTCCGGCCCAATTTCAGGCCCATATGCAAACAATATTTGGCGACTTACTCGATATTTCCGTCGTAATCTACTTGGACGACATCCTCATCTTCTCCAAGACGCTTGAGGAACACCGCCAAGTTGTTCGGGAAGTACTACGGCGCCTTCACCAGCACGGTCTCTACGCCAAGCTATCCAAGTGCGAGTTCCACCGCCCGTCTGTGGAATTCCTGGGCTTAATCGTTTCGGGCCGCGGTCTAGAGATGTGCCCTGACAAAGTCTCCGCCCTCAAAGACTGGCCACGCCCAAAAAACCTTCGGGAGGTCCAAGCGTTTCTGGGCTTCGCCAACTTCTATAGGCGATTCATTCCGGATTACTCTCATGTGGCCGTTCCCCTCATTCAGCTGACACGAAAGCATCAACCGTTCACGTGGTCTACACAAGCGGAAGAAGCTTTCAATGAGCTCCGTCGGAGGTTCACGGAGGCCCCGGTACTACTACACCCGGTCTTTGACCAGCCATTTGTAGTGGAGACAGATGCTTCCGACATTGCCACTGGGGGTGTACTCTCTCAGTATGGGCCCGACGGCCAGTTACATCCATGTGCGTATCGTAGTTCAAAGATGTCTGCTGCGGAGCAGAACTATGATATATATGACAAAGAGCTTCTCAGCATTGTCCTCGCATTCCAGGACTGGCGGGTGTACTTGGAAGGATCTCCCCATCAGATTCGAGTGATCTCTGATCACAAGAATTTGGAACAGTTCCTGACAACCAAGATCCTCAACCGCCGTCAAGCGAGGTGGTCAGAATTTCTCTCATCATACAACTTCGTTATCGAGCATCGACCAGGAGTGCTTAACGCACGGGCGGACATGCTCTCCCGCCGTTTCGATACGGATAATGACAGCAGTCGGACGGCACGGCCGCTACTTCGGTTAGCGATGCTGGAGACTGTAGAACCGGTTTGGAACGACAGCCGTATTATACAACGACTCCAAAAATCGACTCTGTCGGACCCAACGCTGGCACCGGTACGTACATTTCTGATGACTGGTATGGGGGAGGCTCCCAGTCATATACGACGCCAACTACAGGATTATTCACTTCGTGATGGCGTGATTCTCTTTAAAGACGCAATGATGGTTCCAAACGACGAGGAGCTCCGTCGACAAATTCTCCGATCCCGCCATGACGCCCCGGCGGCGGGACATTTGGGACGCGCAAAGACGGTAGAGCTGGTCTCTCGCACGTTTTACTGGCCGACCTTAACAAAGTATGTCCATCGTTACGTGGACGGCTGCGACGTCTGTCAGCGCTCCAAGCCGACTCGTCATCCCCGTTACGGGTTGCTGCAACCTATTTCTGCGGGGGACGCACCGTGGAAAAAGGTGACTACAGATTTCATAGTGAAGCTTCCGCTCAGCGCAGGCTTCGACACGATCATGGTTGTGGTGGACAAGAATACCAAGTTGGCACATTTCATTCCAACTACAGAAGCCACTGACTCAGCAGGGGTTGCAGCACTCTATTTACAACACGTCTGGAAACTTCACGGGACTCCTTCGGAGGTGATTTCTGATCGCGGATCCGTTTTCGTATCAAAATTTATGCGTCGCCTGTACGAACTTCTGCGCATTCACCCAGCTCCAACTACAGCGTTTCACCCCCAGTCCGATGGCCAGACCGAAAGGGTGAATCAACATCTGGAGCAGATTCTTCGCATGTTTACAACAAAATGCCAGGACGACTGGGCCGACCTTCTTCCGGTGGCCGAGTTCGCCTACAACAACTCCCTCCATTCCGCTACAGGGTATTCCCCGTTCTATGCAACTTACGGTTATCACCCGACCCTGTCGTTTACCCCACCCACAACTTCAACGGTTCCGGCAGCGGAGGAGCGAGTGCAGCTGCTACATCGTGTGCAGGAAGAAATCAAGACCATGATCCAAATTGCTGGAGACCACGCAAAGAAATACTACGATCGACAAGTCCAGGAAGCGCCTACGTACGAAGTCGGTGATTACGTCCTTCTACGAGGTGAGCACATCGCTACAACGTCCCCGTCAAGGAAGTTAGGACCCAAGTTTCTAGGGCCTTTCCGAATCATCTCCAAGTTGTCGGACTTGGTATATCGCCTCAAGTTGCCAAGTACCCTCCGTATTCATGATGTCTTCCACGTAGCAATTTTGGAACCATACCGGCCTGATACCATTCCGGGACGAAAGAAAACTCCTCCCGCACCAGTCATTACCCCGGCGGGCAACATGGAGTGGGAGGTTCGTCGGATACTCAACTCCCGAGTCTCTGGACGACGACAGCAGCTACAGTATTTAGTTTCTTGGGAAGGTTATGGACCGGAGGAAGACTCCTGGGAACCTGCTAGCCATCTTCGGGTTCGCGAATTTCATCACTTACATCCGAATGCCCCTCGGCCATTAACTAGACCTAGAAGGGGGGGTAATGTTACGAGTAACAGGGCCTAAGAACCCATAGCCCCGGCGGCGGGCAGTTGGGGTTGGCGGGTATTCAACCGCCACCTACTTCCTATATATGGCCAGTGGGGGGGTCTTGTCCCCCACTGCACATTTCATATTCTCACTCGTTTCCGTATTATTCATCATCTATAGACGTTGTCCTTGTCTCCTTACAATGAAGAAAGTAAGTGAAAAGATAGTCAAAGTGGTATTATCATTGTTAAATATATTTTGACGGTGGACCTTTTAGGTGTTTCTAAAGTGGGTGCCCTAACTTGACACCCTATCATGTTTGGGATGAGTACATGATACTATCATCTTGCAAAGCTATTAGACACATAATCCACTTATTTATTTTTTTATGAATAAATCATAATCTACAAAATCCATATAGGAAAATTTGTCATAACTTCATACAACTTAAGTGACTCTTCTTTTAACAAAATAAATTCAAATACAACTCAAATTTTAATTTCCTCCCACCTTGTACAAAAGAGAGAATAAAGAACATTTCTCAAAGTGATAGATATAATTAGCAAGGTTTGACAGCTACACAACGTCAAAATTGCTCACTAGAGATATCCACGCAAATACATCGACATTTGCAACATTCAATTCTAAGGTATACATTTTAGATACAACCATGGGTTCCACTTTCAACCTTCACAACTAATTCAAGATTAATTAAATATTGATGATTGTATTTGATAAGTTCTCCTGCACATTTTCTAGAACTGAGTTCTCCACTGCCCAATGAGTTATGCGCTCTAAAATTCGTCCGGTCTTGAGCATCCTACCTCAGTTGCAAAAAGGAGAATGGATCCTTTGAGCTCTTCTGGTTCTCTTCGTGAGAATAAATTCAAAAATTCAAATAACACGAAAGAAGGGGCGAATGTGACGGACGTGGACGACAAATCATATCGTTCGTCACGTCTCCCGCCCTTTCATCAATTTTCCCGCTCTGAGACGAATCCCTTCGTTCAAACAGGCTGGACGAAGCCCCCGGCTATGGCCAGGCTCCGCTTCCTCGGCTATGGCGATGGCGTGCCATGCTCCTGCTGTGAGTCGTCGTGGACATCGCTACGCTTGATCGTTTTCGCATCTGGAGCTCTTTGTTCATATTTCGGGGTGCAGCCTTCGGGATCTTGCGCACTCTAATGCAGGTATGAGGTTTTCAGTGCGACTTCTTTTCAAAAATTAGCCGTTGGCGCCCTGAGGCGGCTGGTCTCACTCGGACCATTTCGAGATGGTGATCGGTGTTAATGATGTCAAGTCGAACTTTACATTAATCGTGAAATGACTCCGAGTCGGTCGTAAACTTTCTTGGCATTTGCGAAGGGTATTGGCGCTGGAAAACAGGGTAGCGGAGTTAGAGCAGGTTTTTTTGAGCTTCCCTTAGTCTTCTTATGGAAGTGCATTATTAGTGGTATTGAGAGGCGGGTGAATTTCATAGTGCGATATCTCATTTGTAGTTGATCCAGCAGCTCCAAGTAAAATCTCCCTGTGTTTCGCAGATTTTTTTCATTTAGGTGTTTCTAGGACGTGCCGGAACTGGAAAGATAGAACAGGAGCTGCCCTTTGATCATCGAAAACGGCGTCTTGTTTAGCAATTGCACGCTGAAGGAAGAGTTCAAGATTGATGAGGAAAAATATCAGGGTTCAGGATGAATAAGTGGAAGTTTCTGCGACTGTGATATCTGCCCAGCGTTACCTTCAGAAGGCAGAAGCAGCAGGATATTGAGTACCTGGAAGACTTTGAATATTTCGTATACATTAGCTGAGGATCCCCGGAAATTTACCATTAAGCTCGGGTTCGCGATGAGTATGAGTAGGTCAAGATGGGTGATGAATTCATGTTGGAGCAGTAGCGAAGCTGCACAGTGTTCCAAGCGAAAACACCAGGCAGTGAGCATAATATAGAGCTGAATCGCATGGGATGCATCGTAGGTGTGAACTTCTGTATGTTTTAGGCGGTGCTGGATGAGACGCTTGTGAGGTGCATAGAGCTCGGGCATCCGCTTCCTTTGGTATTAGAAGACCAGCGAAAGTAAAAATCATGGCCCCGGTGTTCGTTATTCCAACTTCTTTGCGGGACTTGGAAGCACCTGTGGAAAATGGCGAGCGCCTGTATGCTCAAGAAATCGTGGAAGTTGAGAATGTGTCTGCTTCTGAGGTCAATGACCTCGTGAAAGGTACGCGTTGGCAGTGGATGTTTACATTGTATTCGACCCGAGAACTATTTTTGTGGCAAGCTAAGTTTCTGCGAGAGCCTCAAGTATGATGATCAAATTTTAATATAAATGTATCACCGTAGACAGTATCCAATTTGAAAATGGTTAGGAAGAGCTTATTTGAGCTAACAATCATGCGCAGCAGACATTACAAAAGGACTGAAGGAGTGTGAGGTTATATTATTAGATAGTGTTGGTCCGTTTTCTCTCAAAACGTCAAGAAGATACCGAGACGACGCGTAATTTCAGTCTGTGTACAATCTTGTTCTTGGTGTTCCCCGGAGAAAATCTCAGGGCCGGAGTTAGATAGTAGTATAAATGAGAGTTAGCTCCCGAAAGTGAGCTCAACATTCTCCCGACAGCTCCCACCTCTTCAGGAAAGTTCCTTTTCTGCTCGAGGAGGCACAAGGAATTTGACACTAAAAGGTGCTCTGCAGGAGTGGCTTACGAATTAGCCGAGAAGGACGTGTGGTGCATCGAAGAACAGGGGCTTTTTGATCAAGTCTACTCTCTCGTCAGGTATGTCTTCAATGACAGAAGGCCTGTTACACAAGTCTTTGAAGTACACGACTTTATAATTACTCTCAAGCTTCGTCATATTTCTCAGTAGGTCCTCTTCGGTTACACGCTACTCTTTCCCTATTAAGTCGATGCTCGAGTTTCTGTCACACCAAGCTGTTTAGCTGTACTTTAATCTCATGCATCTACTCCCGACAGTCGGTTTTCACTCTAACACTGGGCTGCATTTACATTAGTTCCTTCTCAGTTTTCATGTCCTCCTGAGCTTCTTTGGCTTCTTAGTATTAAAGAGCTGTGTTTCCATGTCTGATTGCAGAGGTTTCTCCTTCCTAGAGCCATCCATGAGAGGGAGCTTGGTTGAAAGCTTGTGCTCCAACTTTGCAGTGCTTAACCCTTCTATTACGGCGATATCACATTCGTCGGGTGAGTCTACCGAGGATGCAGCGTATCTGCTGCAGCAGATGCAATCCCATCTGAATGCATTGAAGATATACTCGTACTTCTTGCACTCCATTCTCGTAGTGGAGGAAGCTGCAGAAGCGGAGCCAGCGACAAAAGCACCCTCTGGAAAGGTATGTCACCTACCATCCCAGGTGTTTCCCCATGCACTTAAGCGTCAAAGAGCAGGGTTTGCTGTCAAGTAAGCGTTCGTCTCATTATTCAGCAGTGTCATGGTGGAGTTAAAGAATGCATCTTTTTTTCTTTCTTTCTTTCTTTCTTTTTTTTTTTTTTCTTATCCAAATTTGTCAACTTCTGTTGGTCGAAATTGGTGTCGCGCTACTTATTTCCTCTGACTCTGATTGTGAGTAGGGCAAGAAGACCCAGTCTCGAAAGGCACATGTGCCAGCCAAGTGGAACTGGGATGTTCATAGGACTCGTATTGTCCGTTTGCTTGCCACAGCATTACAAGTGGACCTGCGACAGCTTTACTCCATGTCGCAACCGGAGGAGAACTTGATTGCCTTCTTTGCCAAGTCAGTCTTTTCTGCTATCTCAGTCTCGTTCTCGCAACCCTTATTAGTCTTTTCAGAGGACAGAAAGGCTGAGTTGTTCACGAAGAGTTCATGAAAGTTGTCTGTGCTCAAATCTGAAGTAATCTACTATCGATATTGGCCTGCAATGAAATGTTTCCTACGCAAAACTCACACTTGACGAGGTGTGCCAGCTCTTTGGTGTTCTGATTGGGTGCCGTGATTTGTATGCAGAGCTGCCTTCTCACTTCTGGAGAATCCTATGTATGTGAAGGAGATGGATTTAAAAGATGCTTTGTGCAACATCGTTGCTGCATGCGCAGCAAAATATGGCTATGTTATACCTGTTACATCTACGATCTTGAATCTTCTATACAAACATGAGAATCTATCAGTTTATCTTGCAGAGCTCGTTGCCCTTGCCGAGGATAAGTATCATAATAGCAGCCTACCTGTGGCTGTATTAAGAGAGATCGGTCACATTAATCCCGAAGACTTGAAGCGTGACAACTCCGGAGCTGATAACATAGGCTCTTTCCTAGTGGCAATGGCGGAGCGGTTGCCAAAACTCATGACCGTAAATCTTAGTATTATCACTCCCCATCTAGATGGCGACGCCTACAAGATGCGCAATGCGGTCGTGCAAGTGATTGGTACACTGATTGTGAAGGCATCCAAGGACCCTTCCGTGGATGCCGCTGGAGATGACATGGCTAGGCTTCGCAGCAAGCAGGTGAGCTTACATGGCCCGTAGTCTCTGCTCGCAATATCATTTTGTACCTATTTTCTTTGAGCTTGTAAGCTGCATTTCTTGCTGGTTTATATATCTCACGAACTTTCACAGTCTCTTACATGTGACAAAATCATTACCTGTCGCTATTGAGCAGGGAATGGTGGACATTTTACTGGAGCGTGCCAGAGATAAGAGTTCCTACACTCGTAGTAAAGTTTTGCAAACTTGGTCCAACCTTTGCGTAGAAAGTGCTGTCTCGATTGGCCATTGGAATCTGGTGGCCCGTGTTGCTGCTGGAAGACTGGAAGACAAAGCAGCTATTGTGAGAAAGAGCGCTTTGCAATTATTGACCACTCTTCTCCAATTCAATCCTTTCGGACCAAGTCTTCGAACCGGCCCCTTCGAAGCCACACTTAAGCAATACAAGGATAGATTAAAAGAGATGGAATCGACATCGACAAACACCGACTCTGTCAACACGCCTTCAGCTGAACCAGAGGATGGTGTTGGTGAGGATGAAAGTACTTCAGAAGACAAAACGGCGGATCCGGTTGAGGACACACAGAACACACAATACGACAATGATTCATCTCAGGTCTACCTTAAGGATTATGAACTTTGTGTATCTAATTTCTAGTTTTTTCTCTGTAGATTCAGCGCTGAGCGTGTCGTAAATTACGTTCCAACAACATCGTTCTCTCTTACAAGCAGGCCTGACTGGGCTCCCTGATCTTGCATAGGTACAGCCTGAGCATCATGCAGCCACTTCCCCGGATTTGGGGGGTCTAGAACAAACCAGAGCTCTTGTGGCTTCACTGGAATCAGGATTGCAGTTTGCGCGGTGTATTGCTGGAGTCATGGATGTGCTTAAGCAGCTCCTCGCTTCATCATCGTCAGACGATGTCAAGCATGCTATAATTCTATTGATATTAGCCCGCCAGTTTGAGATCGACGGTGCCGAAGATAGTCTACGAAAGATGCTGCCTCTTGTATGCTCCATGGTTTCATTGACCTCTTGATAAGATTTTTTCGTTTTATTCTTGGGTTACTAGATGAGATATTGTTCGAAAGTGGTGACATTGGCTTGTTCACAACGCTTTACGTCTGGCGGCTGTAGGAACCGTCCCGGATGTTAAGGTGTCTAGGACGATTAAAGCCTCAATCTACTCATATTTATCAATGTGTTTGCCTTGTTGCCTCTCTTAGGTTTTTTCCCAGGAGAAAAGCATATCTGAGGCAGTTGAGGGAGCTTTCATGAGTCTATACATGAAGCGAAGTCCTTCTGAAACAGCTCTGAATCTCCTAATGCTCACGTTGGACGCAAGCATTGGGGATCTGGCTTCTATCGAAGCACTCGTGAGCAAGTTTACAACGAATGGAGAGATCTCCCATGGCACGGTAGTAAAGGCCTCTGTTTCGTTGATCCTTTTGAACTCAATTTTCTTCTCAACAGTAATCGCAGTCGTTGACATTCAGTTGCCAAGTTACAACAGATCTGATCTCTAAGAGCTGTTTCATGCAGGTGGCAGCCCTCTGGAATTACTTCACGTTCAATGCTCCCGATGTAACTCCTCAGAAAAGTCGAGGGGCCCTCGTTATATTGTGCATGGCCTCGAAGTCACAACCTCGAATCATAAGTTCTCACCTCCAAAGTGTGATGGACATTGGGCTGGGTCGACGTGCTAGAGAAGACCCCTTACTTGCTAGATATGCATGCATTGCACTTCAGCGACTTTCCGATGTTGACAGGGTCGGCCTTGGATCGACGCACAAGATCTTCAGTATCTTATCTAGTTTGATCATTGGGCCAGGTGGGTTTTGTCTTATTCTATTGGCCGCTATTTGAGGAGAAGTGACAGACTAGGTAGCTTCGATCGGTTTTCAACTTGAACTGTTGCTTCTGGTATCTACTTCTGCTCTCATGATTCTCGAGGTTGGCACATATTTAAAGTGTATTTCTATCCTGAGGTGAAACGAACTAGTGTCTTTATTCCGCTTATTCAATCTCACGACAAGGGTTGTTTCTGAGCAGGTCTCCCTGAGGATGGCTGGTACTCAGCTGCAGAGCAAGCTATCAATGCAATCTATACTCTTCATCCGACCCCGGAGAAGTTTGTCTCAGGACTACTTTTGAAGTTCTCTAAGTCAGCGTTCGGCACAGTCTCTAAGAATGTTGACGAACCTTCGTCTTTGGAAGAACCGACAACCGAGGAGAATGAAGGTGCAGGAACTCCTGCAAGAGCGGAGACAGATAGACTTGAGCCCAGGGCTTCTGTTTTAAGTCGCTTCCTCTTCGCATTGGCGCATATTGCCTTGAAGCACCTTGTCTATGTTGAATCGTGCGTTCGCAAACTTAGGAAGCAAAGGGCTGACAAAGAGAAGGCAGCAGCAGATGCAGCAGCTGAATTGCAAGCTGATGGTGGCGCTCAGAGTCCTCAACAAGCGAGCAGTAAATCGAAGGTTAGTACTTATCTCTATTCGTTCTAATATTGCTAATTAAGCACAACAATGGTCTCTCGAGTAACTAATTGTTCTTTTCGTTTTTATAGTAATCCGAGAGTTCTGTTGCACTAATCAAGAGATATTTTCCTCTAAGAATCAAGTTTCCAGATGGTCCAACCCTCGCAGATTTTTTAGCTCTTGTCGTTTATTGAGCTATGACTTTCATGTTGGTGAGCTAGAAATGGTGGAGATTCTCTGTGATAATAGTTACGACGTAGTTATGAAAACTTTCAGAAGAAAGTAGAAGGCTTCGCATGTAAGATGCTTCAATTCGCTCAAAGCAGCAGTTACTTTGTGAACAGTACATCGTTTATTGATAGTAAATGGTGACTGTATGTAAGTTGTTCCAACAAAGTTACCGTTCTAAATTTGTGCAGGCTGAGAGCATCGATTCAGAACTGGGGCTGGCAGCTTCTGAAGATGCAAGACTAGATTCGCTTCTCGAGAAAGCTGAATCTGAGATAATCTCTGGTGAAACTAGTCGGAAATTCCTTATAGGTGCGATGGCACCAATTGTTGCCAGGATATGCCGCAATTCGGGTCTTATGCAGCAGGTAACATCAAGCGATCTTCTAAATGGTTTAACTGTGCTCAGTACGCCACAGCATCTTTAGTCTGACATCTTTATCGTCGACCTTCGTATTTTACACAGTATCCAAGATTGAGAGTTTCCGCGATGCTGGCTCTTTGCAAGCTCATGGCCATAGATGCTGAATTCTGGTATGATTCTCTTTCTCCCGTAACGAACCCCGTAACTGGACGGACAGTTGTTAAAGCTGGTCCCCAGTTGGTGATATCTGGGATGTTCAGTTTCGCTCCCTTGACTGAATTTGATGACTTTCACACCGCCTTCCTTCTGAGTCTTCGCATGCTGCTCTATCCTAATCACTGAACTTATGTTTCCATCTGCTTTAGTATTCTTGAGCTTCTTTGCTTGTCCAATATGGCAGGATTTGACTCACAAAACAGAAACGAATCAAATCTGTAATAACTAATCATGGCTGGTCTCAATGCTGCAGTGACCAGAACTTGCAACTGCTCTTCACAGTTGCACAAAGTTCAGGAGACGCAGCAGTGCGCTCAAATTGTATCATTTCCCTGGGCGATTTGGCTTTCCGATTTCCAAATGTGCTGGAGCCGTGGACTGAGCACATGTATTCTCGCCTCAATGACAAAGATCAAAAAGTTCGAAAGAATGCAGTACTTGTTTTGACTCATCTCATCCTCAACGATATGGTGAAGGTAACTCCCTTCTCTGCTACTTCCTCTAGCTGTAACCAACATCTTGCTACTCGAATACACCAGTTAAAGGTTGCATGGAGATATGGTCCTTGAAATTAGCCAATGAGGGTAATTTATGAACTCGATAGGCGGACTCTGCAGCGTGGATTGATCACCTTAAGAGAAATGTCGAAGTTTTCTTGTTATACCAAATGAATTGTCCGCTAGGATTCCTCAGTGGTGACGGAATGTCCTACAGCAGTCCTTCCTGTAATTGGTAGTGTGATGCGGTGCGTGCTATGTAAATCTCAAGCAGACATTGTTTTTTTTCTTGTCCAGGTGAAAGGACATATTAGTGAGATGGTTCTGCGGTTGGAGGATGAGGATGAACGCATCCAAAATCTTGTGAAGCTCTTTTTCCATGAACTTTCGAACAAAGGTGAGTCTCTGTGGCTGTACTCTGAAAGGCTGAGTCTTTAGAGTAATGTAGATGCATATCTTCTTCCTTTGGTCAACAGCACAGTGTCGACCTTAGATGTAGTCTTGCTTAGTTTCTAGTGTAAGGTGAAAGTAGCAACTGTCTACACTTTCGAAATGGCGCGTGAATAACATTGCATTGAACTTATTTGGCACATATGATTGTACAGGAAATAATCCCATCTACAATCTGCTCCCGGACATTCTTAGTCGGCTTTCAAGCCAGACCGATCTGCCCCAAGAGACTTTCCGAAGTGTTATGCAGTTTCTCATAAATGCCATCACGAAGGTGCACAAACCATTGTCCGCTGTCGCTGTTGCTGTTGATACTATTTACTTCCTTAATTATACTGCTTAGTCTTTTAGAAAAGTGGATTTACATGTTTTTTTCTATGCAGGACAAGCAAAAGGAGGGACTTTTCGAGAAACTCTGTCATCGCTTTCCTGGCACCTCTGGTAGGCCCTGAGCAATTCCCTGAGATTTAGAAGCTACATCTGCATTGCAAAAATGCATTCTCCACACTGAATTATGTGTTGCAATTAGTGCAATCCAAGAAAGTCTTTGACGTCTGTATCATCTACTTGTGCTTCATTTCGTAGGAGGTGTTCAGAAAATTTCGCAATAGCCTTCGATTACCACTTTATGAGCAGACTTCAGCTACAAATCAAAGCTTCTTATTTTGTTTCGCTATTTTCGAAAACACTTGTGTGTCTACGAGTATCACAACGCACATGAAGTAAATTTACTCAAAAATTTGGGTTAAAAGAGATCAAACTGAATTCTCGCAATCGTTTTCTGTCATCTGACCAAGTCTGATTTGTTTCTTCAGATGTCAAGCAGTGGAAGGATCTAGCATATTGCATGGCGCAGCTCACGTACACGGACAAGAGCTTGAAGAAGATGATTGAGCTATTCCCGAAATATCAGAACGCTCTTGGCGAAGAAGAAGTTATCGAGCACTTCAGAAACATAGTCGCCAAGGTATCGAGACTCATTGCTTGAATGTTGATGTTACCTTCAGAATTTCTTAAAATTCTATCCTACTTTCTGTCATGCAACATGTGAACAAGTCTCTGACCTTGTGTATTGATGCGCCTTTGCAGGCCAAAAAGTTTGCAAAGCCAGAAGTGAAGGCAATGGCAGATGATTTTGAATCCAGAATTGCCAAGCATCACGAAGAGAGAAGGGAACATGACCTTGCTGTGCAGAATGCTCAGGCTCACCAGAACAGGTCCCACGAGACAACGTCACGAACCACTGGTGAGTTTATTTATGGTGCTGATTTTCGACCGTTAAATCCGCATCGTCCGTGGTGGAATCTTAACATTTGTTTATTTGATAAGATAAAGCTGAGGACATTTGAGTGATTTAGAGTAACATTTTAGAGGAATGTGATCTAGCAATGTGATAAGACTTATAGTCCTGTAATCGTAACTCCCTGCTTTGTCATATCCGTTGTCGCAACGACTGTGTAACCTTCATCATCATCTTTCGTGATCTAAATTCAGCTTGACGTACTTAAGTTCTTCGGCTTCATGAGTTGGGTTGAAGCCTTATACTCGACTTCACATGACTGCGTCTCAAAGCGTACTTGGATGACTGTACAGAAGGTGATAATGAAGAAGGCCGAACTGCGGAACCATCTGCAGAAGCAGTCATGGCGAATGAGCGTACAGAACGTAGTAACGCAGACTCTCCCGATTCGCATTCGTCTGTTGAGCCAGCTTCTGCAAGTGAGCAAGAGTTGGACTGTAAGATCGATACGTCAAGCAGGACGAGATTTTCGGAGACCGGTGCAGACTTAGCTGACAGAATGAGCAGCGAAGAGGCTGAGAACGGTAATGGCAGTGAAATGGTGAGTGGGGATGAGAGCGCAAGTGAAGGGGAAGATGTTGTTGAGGATGAAACTCGACCAGCCGAAGACCGTGGCAACTTGAAAGGTGATGAGCGCAAGAGGTCATCCAGAACCAGAAATGGTGACAATGGGAATCAAGGCAGCTCAGACGATGGGAATCAAGGCAGCTCAGACGATGAAGCTGTTAGCTCAGATGACGATCGGTCAGAGAAATCGACCAATACAGAAGATACAGAAGATTATCGCTCCCAAAAGTACATCGAGACAGAAAAATACAGGTCTCAGGAGTTTTCTGATACCAGTTCACAACAATCAGAAATTAGTGACCTGGCAGGCGGTTCGATGCTTGCTGGGAGGCGTAAGGTAGGTTGAAGACGCAATGGCGTATGACTACTATGTAGTGTTTTATTAACTTGAGGTTTTCATGTGTTTTCCTGTCGCATGCACTTATCTTTTATCATTAGCAAGACTAGTGGAGTTTCATCTCTGTTCTGTCATATAGACCTCGTCTCTATTTGCTCCGGACTGTTCCTAGATGTGTAGCAGGAAGCACAAGAATTTAGTAGTGTCTTTGTCTGCATGGATTACAGGTGAAGGAGGAAAATCAGCGTCGAAGAGCATCCAGCCAATCGAAGTCTATCGCGAAGAAGTCTACATCCAAGGTATCAGTCCACGTCTAGTTGTTGCCTTTTTAAGGCAGAGCATTTCAATTTAGGGCGACTGTCCAGTAATTTCCGAGTGCAATTGCATTTGTACGATATTGGCTGAGGTGCTCTATTCCATTATGCAAGGCCAGTTCAGTTTGCTGGACCACGTTCAAATATTGGTGGTCGCAACTGCAATTGATCAATGTTTCATCGCTTGGCACCTGATGTTCATCTTCTCAAATTCTTTGCCTTCACCACCAGGAATAAATGGAAACCATCAAATAAAAGTATTTTTTAAATAGAAGTTCCCATTTCGCTGCTGAGAAATACTGCGCTTTGACATTCTCTCTCTTGTGGATTCTGAGAGACTTCTTGAGACAGAGGTGCTTTTTACAAGTCTTATATTCGAGTTTGCTTGACTTGTTCTCATGTCCTGGTAAAAACTGCTACCCTCAGGGTCTTTCACGATTGCAACAAAGTGAGAATGACGATGATGATGATGGAAGTGCTGAAGAAGAAGAGATAGTTCAACATGTAGAAGTCTTAAAGAATCAGAAACCAAAGCCTCGTCTTAGAAGACTGGTACGTGACGACCTTAGGCAATCAAGCCGCTCGCAAATTTTTTTGACCGCTTGCAATCAAGGCTCTGGGAAACTGTCAACTCTGCCCTTATTTCTTTGCCCTGGATTGATTGCAGGAACGCAAGCAACGTGTAGACAGTGATGACGATCAGTCTCAGCTGTCCGAACAGTCATCCGGGACTGTCGATATCGCCTTGAAACCTGCCGTGACCAGAAAGGTAAACCTGGAAGGAGATAGCACTTTGTAGTCGAAGTTCTGACTTTTGAGACCATGTAGCATACCTCGAGCTGGCTCGTGACTTTCTGATTCATGTTTGAAGGGTTTCCTGGAAGCATATTCTGGTCCCTTCTTATGATCGAGCACCTGAAGTCCTTACACTCTGGTTGATCATATCAGAATTATAATTATTCGTATGTAAGGAATGTGGTGGTTGTGCACTTTCAGACTCGAAGACAATCTGCGCAAGTCTCAGACGTCGAGGATTCAGAGAATTTACGTACACGAGCTTCGAGGTCGCAACAGCAGAATGTTTCGTCTCAGAAATCCCAACCAGCGACAAGGAGACGGTAATCTTGTCCGAAAGTGAATCTGTCTGAACTCTCTTAACTCCACCCTGAGTGGTGGCACTACTGTAAAATAGCTTCGCGAGTTTTCTGAGGAGCTGATCGTTTGATATTTAGGCTTTAGACTTAAGATAGGTTGTCTCGTCTTTCCAAGGCCTAGTTGATGTTCATTGGGTTGCGCTCGCTTGCGCAGGTCTCCCTTGGAAGAGCTTAAGTGATTATCTTTCCTCGATCACAGGCATCATAGTTGTGTGGCAGAAATAGGTTAGCATCTGTAATTGTAGGTAGCATCCCAAAAGAATTTACACATTCATTTTCTTTTATGACAGTGATACTTCCCACCCCTGTTTCTTGGGAGATTATCAAACCCTACTGTAGTTTGCGCGATCCCTCATCGCCCCTTTGTTTGTACACAATGTTAATTTGAACGTTTTATGGATTTATCAAAAGTGTCGAGTCGAGCCAAGTGTCCAACCGCGTTTCTTTTTCAATCACTGTTTTTATGCGACTCCCTGAAATCTATATCACTGTTACTTAACAAGCATGTCCAAAGCTGTAACTTGTGCACTCGTGCAGGATCTTCAAGTTTGGTCAACTCAGTAAACTTGCTGGTAGACTAAGACAGATATTTAGACACATAGAATTACTAGTAATGTAGTTGGACTTGATTAAGGTCTACTGGAACATTGTTCCACATACAATTTCTCTGAGAATGAAATCGGAGAAACCTAATGGGGTCTGTTACGCAAAGCTTCTTCAGTACGTTGACAGGCGACGTCAGATGGTTCTGAATTTTTATTCGAGCATTGCGTCGGGAATTTATTCAGCTTGACGATCGCAGTTGCCGAAGTCCCGGGTTACATGAACTCGAGTGAGGCAACTTGTCGCAGTATGTAAGCCATAATTTGTAGCATTCCGCATATGGTGTTGCTTATCACATATTCAACAAGCTGATCGACGTCTTCGATTGAGTGTGTGCTCGCACTTTGATAATGTGCGTTAACCCATGCAGGAGAGTTCTGAAATAAAGGGCCACACAGAAGCTGTGAAATAACGACAATGGAGGTGCGTTATCGCGAGACGGAGCCTGCAGGTAGTGGTGGCGTCTCAGACGCTGAGGTTGAGAGTGTCATGAAAATGCTGATGGCGTATCAAAAAGCTCGAGCGGAAGGAGTTGGGCAACCCAATCCCGAACTCGATGTGAAGACTCTACTTCTTCTCCTGACCTAATTCTAATGCAAAGCATGTCCGTTCTATTATTCCTTCCGACAGTACAGAATCTGAGGTCTTCGTATGGCTTCTCTATAGTTGCATGCTGTATGGATGATATATTGCTCCTCTTGTGTTGTTGAATATCAACAAATGCAGAGTCTACCTTGAATGGGGGGGTATGTAAATTTGGATCATTCTCATTGTCATTGTCATGTGGGGAGACCTCAACGAGAGTAGACGTATGTCAATTTTGAAGTGTAATTGAAGTTGATCTTTTGGAAGTTTTTGATTGCATGCTGTGTAAACCTTATGATGGTGAATCGGGAATGTTGGAGGAATAGCATTTGCTTGGAGCTATGCAAAACAGCCTCCCAAATGACTACCCAATCAGTGAAGGCCTTAAGATTCCATCAGTGGGCACACAACCGGGACCTGCACCCTCCAGCGACGAGGTTATCCCAAAGCCTTTTTTCGTGCTCAAGACTAAGAATGAGATTCAGCAGAGAGTTTACATAAACATTTGCGGTTCTCATAAGGTAATTTCCACCTCGCAGTCAATGCTATTCCACCATCAGATCACTTTCATGTTAGATTCCTAACGAGCGAAGCATTTGTGGCATCACATTCTCGTTGTCAACATCATATGTTGACGTGCACATAACATGTCCATTTATTCTGTTACTATGATATTTGACCACACTTGTATTATACTAGCTCCTCTTAGCAATAACCTGTCCAGTATATGTGATATCATATGATGAGGGTGTCAATAATGTACGAAGTGAAAGATCTTTCAAGAATGTTATTACTCGGCCATGGATTCAGATTCGAGCTCCAGACTATGGCGAGGAAAACGTAGTGAATGTTGACGACATTAGGAAAAAACTTCAGAATTTCAATCCAGCTGACGATCCCGATTGTCCCGATGTGCGCTTCCCTTGCAGTTGTCTTGACCCTATTTCGCTGACAAATAAGAGTTAGGCATTATCACCTTTAACTTTGAGAAGAATGATTGCTTTTCAGCACAACGTACATATTCATGGTTTAGATTGGTATGAGGTAGTCTAATACATTTTGTGCGCCTTGTGTATGATGCAGAAGGACAAACATACGTGATTTATGATGTTTGTTACAATCGCACGGTGGTGGAGTCGGCCATGTCGTCGAAACCCCTCAAGCTCTTCATAATCGATTTGGCTTTCACATGGCTAGGCCAAAAATACAAGACCAAGCTTAGCTCTGGTATCTTCCGTTAACATCTCATGTTAAACCTCTCCCCTTCATCATGAGGTATGTACACCTATGATAGACCCTGTCCTTGTACATCTGTCTCATCCATAACTTGTGCAAAGTTCTGGTAAACCGAAATATGCACAATCAGAACCTGGGTACCTTCAAGAGAATCCCTCTGAATTTCACAACATATTCATAGGTTGTCTAGTGATTCTCGCTCGCAATATCTGATAACAGTTTGTTGCGGATGTTTCTTCACTCTTCAGTAATTTCCTTTAGAAATAATCTTTAATTAGTGAAAGCAAACATGCTCCATTTCTACTCAGAATGATCATTGGTGCACGTACGTCAGACCAGATCAGAAAATTGCCTATGGTTTGATAAAACAGTATCACTAGTATAGACATGAAGTCGTCTTGAACGTAAGCTCTCATGCAAAGTGGTTCAGATTAGAAATTCTGTGTGACTTGTGTGCTCAAAATTGGCAACAGACTTCAAAATACTGGAGGGAAGGAAGTACAAAGGGAAGGAGGTTGGAAAACATACTATTCGGGTTGATCCCAAGAAGGGACCCATCATTGCTGAACTTCCTGGTGATTGCTTTCACCCTGCCAAAACTTGTATTGAGAACGTTTGATTACTCTTGTCATCTCTCATCACATTCTTCTCCCTCTTTGTGAGCCTCTCTCCACCACATATTAATGCAACATAGTAGTTCATCAAAATGTCTCTGTAATGTGTAACCAGATGACGATGATGATGATGCGGAACCCGTCATTCCTCTGCTTGTGGGTGACAGACATGGTAGAAGTTGTTCAAGCAGCGATGCCCAAGGGATCGCTAAGATAGTCGAAACTGTGAACCGTGAACGCTATCAAGAGATGCCAGAGTGGGTACCTGAATTTTACCCTTCTAATGTTCCCAAAGACAAAGTGGTACCACAGAACCAGCAGGTCACAACCACAGAACCAAACAACTGCACACCATCGCAGGGACTGATTTCATGCGAGCCAAGTTGTAGCTCGGGATTACGAGAAGAGAAATCTGTATCCTTCACTTCAGGATAGCTACTGCCATCATCGAGTGCAAGTATCTGTTACTTAAAAAATGCAGAATGTTTAGGTGCTCAGAATACTGCGAACTAGCATTACTGTAGTGACCGCCCATTCAAGATCTTTTTTGTGGAATACAAACGAGATACATCTTACGTCAAGGTAACATGTCCCGATCCTCTTTGATCATGTGTTTCCTAAGAATGAGCTTACAGTAATTTAGAAAGAATCTGAATTCCTTGACTTACTTTCACCCTCAGAATGAACCTTTGCCTCTTGACGGTTCCCTTGCACAACCGTGGATGCCATCTGGAATGTTCCGTGAGTTGAACACACCTACTCCAGTACCGGATCTGGATACTCCTGCTGTCCAGAATATTGACTCTCGTGTTCCGGATCTAGAGGAACTGAAGGAAAGGGCTGCGGGAAAAGCCCCCAAACCCAAATTCAAGTTCAAGGAGCTGAGTAAAATGGCGGGGAATTCTGAAACCGGTGACAATCTGAAGCAAGAAGATACTATACATGAGTCTTCGAGGGAGATGTTGACGACCCCAAAAATACAGACTGAATACATCAACAGACCGGTAGTCGCTACTGTTGTCATTGTAACATTTCCTTTGGCCTTCGTAAGCATCACTCTTTCCACCTACTTACATTTGAGGTCGCTTTGAATTACAAAAGTCAAATTAGCACTCTTAAGATATCAAAGATCTTACACCTTGTATTCTGCAAATTTAATTTTCATCTGTGTTTCCTCGTTTTCTTAATCCGCTAAGGAAGAACTTAGAATGGTCACAGTAACAGAATCAACCATGCAGAGTTAACACTTACATGGAGCTTATGTAGAATATTGTCCTTCTTTGAGGTGCCAAAATATCGAGCAACCTCATTGAGGTGGATTATGAATATATTGTGTAATTAGTCCAATCAATTTGGAATTTAAGCTACAAAATTTTAGGCTTGTTGCTTCAAATTCTCCTATGGAATTTTGTACTAAGTTCTTAAAACGAAATGGTATTATCAGGTGTTCAAGAACTTAACATCATGGTGTTGTCATTATCATTAATATCATAGTTGTTGTCAAGAACTTAACACCATTAACGCTTTGGCTGCTAAATTTTGGATTTGTGTGGCAGGTAGGTTTGGAGGACATGCATGTACACATGACAAGCACAACAATCTTCATCAATACTACGGCTTATGGTGCTCTACAGGTGCACCTTGCAACATAATTTGTCATGCTTGTAATTTGTAACTCCTCTTTCACATGGTGATATGCAATTTTAATGCGTTTTTCGTTTTGAACGCAGGTGGAACTACAATTCTATGTCTCACCAACAGAAGTACAAGCTGAATACAGGAAACAAGATGGAGTTCTTAGATTTGAGCTCCCAATAGTAACATATGCTCAATCATTGAAACTCAAACTATGACCTATGAAATTTTTCCCGGGCTATGCTGTACCAATCAAGCTAACAGAGTACGGATAGATCCCAAATGTGAAAAGTGTGGTCTTACAACTAGTTTGGGGAATTCTGATGTTGATTATCCTCTAAAAACTATTGATGAGACGCGATGACTAGATAGAAAATTGACATAGTGAGTGCTTTAGTAAAGTAGCAAGAAAATTGATATAGTGAGTGCTTTAGTAAATTAGCAATTGTTGAGCCAAAGAATTGTTGCAACCACTCGCTGCTTGACGAGTGACCATCCTCCCAAGCGTACAATTGAGCCAGGGCTTGCTAAGAAAAGTGGGTGTAGCATATGTAGCAACCTTTGTAAAGGTGCCCACCTCAACATTTCTAATGTAATTGTTTATTGGTCACATTTTGTATCATGCTTTTGTATGTATGTGTCATAATCATATATTTTTTTGGCAATGCTATAGGATGCCTTTTTTTATTTATTTGTTTGCTTGCTAATCTATCTGATGATGGCGATTAGCTCAACTTGGAGGCAAGATGAACTTTTGAAAAACCTTTCCGCATTGAGGTTTATATTTTATCCATCATATCTATAATAGTTCCCCAATGCAATAAACTTACAATCAATATTTTGACATACTAATGAACAATCTTCATCGAACCTTAACTATCTCTACCTTTACAATCCCTTATCCTACTTTGAACAAAAATAAGTGCATGTCTCATCCATTTTGTTCTATACACGATATGCTTAATACGTGTAGCATCTTCCTCTAGATAAGAACTTCATCATAATCTATGTGCAACATGGGTACCACAATCAATAAAGTGTAGTTTTTATCCTCTTCTTCCACATTATAAGGGTCGACACTGTTCCTTACAGGTATAGCAAAGTCAACATCAATATTGTACTCTTCACTTTTTGGATCTACAAGGTCCATAAGTAAATGATCTTGGCCAAATTCAAGCTGCTTCAATGTTGTCCATGTATCCTCATTGATGTGTGATGTTTGAGCATCATTAGAAAGTGCCTTTTCATCACTATTGGTCATTGCTAGCTCACTAAACTTGGTTATAGCTCACTAAACTTGGTTATAGCTCACTAAACTTGGTTATAGCTCACTAAACTTGGTTATAGCTCACTAAACTTGGTTATAGGGGGAACTCGTTCATAAGGGTGCCTCGGTTGTAAGGGCACCTGGGTCTTTGAGGAATGCTCCGATCGATTTTCCATGGCAGCGGCAGCCCAGCACCTTTGGATTTCTAGTTGCACTTACAAACCCACAATCCACCTCGTTCCCATTTTGCAATTTTCTGCCAAGGTGGTGTGGAGAGCAAGAAAATCGGCAATAAGGCCGGGCGAATTGGTAGTACTTCATTCAACAAAGTCTATAAAAATGGTAGAGCCTCTGGAAGTGCAGAAAGAAACTACGCCCCCCCGTCGCGTGAAGGCTGTGATATTCGATCTGGACGATACCCTGGTGCCCACTCTCGCTGTTGACAAAGTTGCACAGGAAGCTGTTCGGGTGAGAGATTCTACATTCGAATTTTTTTTATTTAATTTCTCTTGTATGTTTTCTGATTGGGGTTTTGTGAAGGTTTTGGCAGGGCGCCATGTTCCCCATATCGATGGAGACGAGATGGTGAAGGTTTTTGCTGAGAAATTTGATGTTTCTCCATGGGATCGCACTCACCAGGTTTGCTTATTCTTCTTGTTTACTTTCTTTAAATGGACATACAAGAAAGAAAGAAAGAAAAGACAATGGGCATCCCGGTGTCCTTGCAAGAAGATCCAGAAATTCAATGTCTTCCACTATAAACATTGTCTTCCAATAATTCAAATCAACGAAGTAGACTTCACTTGATAGGGTCAAGCAAAGCAAAAACAGTATGATTGTAGGTCTGAATATCAACCAGCTGAGGCAGGGAGGGCTTCGGATAATCATAGCATTGTTCTCTTTATTATGAGCATTTCTAGAAATTGTGGAATTTGTATATCTGTCGATTGAATTAAGTTTTGTTTGGAGAGCAACAAATAAAACAAAAGCAACCTAGCAGTTAGGTTCTTGTACCGATAAGTAAGCAGCAGATGTAGGGGAAGGAGTCACATGAACCTACAAAGCAAGGAGCTGATCACTTCAAATTCATGAATTGTGGAAATGTATGCCTGGCAGTACATGAGAGCCTTTTTTTTTGTTAAGTTGGTAAAGGTACTGTTCTGTGGTCTTTCTCGGATTAGGGCAATCGAAAGACCAGTGGATCTTGTATTTTTTGGATTTTCTAACCTAAAGGTCAATTCCTGAAGCATCCAGGATTTCTGATACAAAACGTGCAATTCAAAAGATCATGTCACATGAGAGGTGTTTTCAGAGCATTTTATATTTCAATAGAGAAACTAGTATCACTGGCGTGATATGCTGAAAGCGAGTAGCACGCAAAGGTTGATGGTCAAACCGGGAGCTTTTGAATCACCAGTGACCTACAGTACAAGCTCGTAATCACACCTATAGTCATATGTATCTGCATATAATCTGCTAAAGAAGTAGGACGGCTAACCTTATTGCATTTACAGGATGATAGGAAAGCTGTAGCATGTGTTGGAAGTGAGCATTAAGATTCTTGCAGGTGGATGTTCGGGAGTGGAGAGCGCGTATATGGAATGAAGCTCTTCAAAGTCAAGGCGTTGATGATATGGCTCTGGCGAGGGTAAGCTCCACTTGATTCTCCTCAATGAGTGTGGTACTTAAGAATACGTTACTTATATACTAGTCCTCGTTCGTTTGTTGGTATCCTTGAGAGCTGAGTTGTTGTGATCTTCCAGGTCTTGCAGGACATGTGGGAGAAGGAAAGGATGTCGGCCTTTCAATGGACACCGGGAGTAGAAGCGGTATGGCCTTCCTCTTTCAGGCAAGCCCTGTCGCTTCCTTTTCTGCACACAATTCAGCGCTCCGGGACTGTATTACAGTCATAGCCCTGAGAAAGAAGCCAGTATTTCTGATTTATTGGAAAAGTACTCGTTTTTCAAGATGTACACCTCAACTGATTTTTGAGTGCATCTTGTAGATGGTGCAGCGCCTTCATAAACTAGGCATCAAAGTGGGCATTATCACCAATGGTCACTTCAATGTAAGACCATCACTCTTATCTAGCTCTTTTCCATATTCCTCTGCATTAACCTTTTTTGTTTGGATTTAAGTTGAGAAAAGTCCTTATTTACCGTGCAGGTTCAGAGGAACAAGCTGAAAGCATGCAAGGCTGATCTACTTTTCGATACCATACTTGTAGGCGGAGGTAATGTGGATTCAACTCTTTTTTCTAAAGTATCATAATAGTTCGCATCTCCTGTTAAAAATCCCTTGTTGCTATCGCAGAGGAGCCACATCAGAAGCCGCATAAAAGTATATTCTTGAAGGCCTGCAGCCTTGCAGGATGTATTCCAGAAGAAACGATAATGGTTGGTGATAACCTGAAAACCGACATCCAGGTATCGTGTCTACGAACTTTTACTTGTGTGTTACCAGTGAGTTGGAGTTAAGTTATCGCATATGAATGCGCAGGGCGCACAAAATGCTGGCTTCCTGGCCACTGTCTGGGTCAACGTGTACAACTTGGAGGAGGTACCTGCTGGAGGCGCAACACCAGATCATATCATCTCAAACATAGGGGAGCTTCCTGCGCTTCTTAAAACATTGGACGTTGACTTGGGACAGTAGATTAACAATTGGAAATAGAGATTCTGTTCTAGTAAGAGAGCGAGCCATGTAGGGGAGAAGATGAACTCTAACTTGCGCATTGACTTCATCCTTCACTGCAGTTTCATGAATAAATACCCCTTTGTGTGTATTGTCAGTTTTGAGTAGAAGTGCTGGTTTGTTATCAATGGCGTCACGCGATGATATGCGAAGAAACTCTGACTAGGCTGATGTCCCATACCGTTCGGTGTTTCGTGGGTTGCCGCTGCCGTACAAGTAGCTCGGAGTGCGTCTCACTCTTCACTTACCTGGGCGGGGTCTATCCATGATCCAGAATGTGGATGGCCTACAGGAGCCTGCCCCATTGCACTACGGGCCGGGTGACTGTAGTATCTTCCTACGGGAGGCATACACGTCACAATTTGTGGCTGCGGGGGCTCGCGTTCGCGCGGCCCTCACCCAATCTCAACTCACAATTTGGAATCATAAATGTAACCCACACACTTGAGCTAACTGCATAAATGTTTCCCACATTGCAAATTGCTTAAATGTATGCAAATTGTTTGAGAGTAAAAGCACACCCATAGCTTGTTCACTTATCAAGTAGAAGTAGGGTCGGACTTGGTGTGTCACCCAATTCCAACACCCAAATTCGGAATTAGTATTGAAATGTAACCCACACACTTGCATGGATGCAAATTGCTTAAATGTATTCCACGGTGCAAATTGCTTGGGATTAAAAGCCCACCTGTAGCTTGTTTGGTTTTCAAGTTAGGTCGGACCTAGTGTGTCACCCTCGGTTTGCAAAATGCAATATAGGCCTCTAGCTTACACTTATCGTCATATGTATCATTTTTTGGACCATCAATTTACTTGAAATTGGATGCACATGAGGCGAATTTTAGAGCTCTTGTTAATTTATTTGATCATACGGTTACATGCCAACTCCGGTTTATGTATTGCCAACTCCATTTTCTCTATTAGTCAGTATAATCAACAAAATAAACAAGTCTTTTCAAAAATAGGAAACTAAGTAGATGTTTATCTTATTATGACATGTTAACAGAATGATGTCTGCACTCACAGGTTTAAATAGCCTCTAATGACCTTCACATTTCTAATCGTTAGTATGCAAAGAGATTATCAAACGCAGCGAGAACGATACACTCTTCGCGATGCCATCACGACAACGCAAATGTTGCACAAGATCGATCGTCGCCTCTTGAAGCTAGTAAATCTAATCAAATGGATAGCCTAATTGAACCTACCCCATAGCACTACGTGTCCAGTGATTGTAGTATCTTCCAACGAGAGGCATAAACGTCATAATTTGTGGCAACAAGGGCTCGCGTTCGTGCACCCCTCACCCAATACCAACTCACAAATTCAAAATGAGTACTTAAATGTGACCCACACACTTGCATCCGTGCAAATTGCTTAAATGTATTCCACGTTGCAAATTGCTTAAATGTATTCCACGTTGCAAATTGCTTAAATGTATTCCACGTTGCAAATTGCTTAAATGTATTCCACGTTGCAAATTGCTTAAATGTATTCCACGTTGCAAATTGCTTAAATGTATTCCACGTTGCAAATTGCTTAAATGTATTCCACGTTGCAAATTGCTTGGGAGCAAACGCACACCCATAGCTTATTCGATTATCAAGTAGGGTAGGACCTCGTCTATCACCCTCGGTTTACAAACGCAATACAAGCCCGTAGCTTACACTTACTGACATATGTGTCCTTTTTGGACCATCTATCTACTGGAAGTTAGATGCACATTAGGCGAATTTGGGAACACTTGTAAATTTATTTCATCGTACGGTTACATGCCAATGTTAAGGGGGTTCTGGTAGTCTCCCCTAACAAGTCTAGATTAGTTTCTCTACTAGACGCAAAGACGCCGGTTTGCCAGAACTACATCTAAGAGAGAAAAGAGAAGCTCTGTCTGTGTCGGTCAAGAAGTTTTTGTATACTACCGGTACTCTAAGGTTGACACTTTTAACAACACGAGAAGAACAAACAAACAATTTTTAACGATTATAGCAGCATCCCTGCAGTGAAAGGTCAGTAGTCTTAAACAAACACACAACACATAAAAACCAAGACTGAAGACACTGCGGAAGACTGCGGTTTTAAGCAAAAGGAACGTAAATAAGCAAAACAACAACTCTCCCGTAAGAGGGAGAGGTACATATAGTTGGCTGGGTCTGACTGTCTGTCAGATCCAACTGGCCACAAATGAACAACCGACCTAAGTGCCACGTCGGCAAAGAAGTCGGGTGTTCTAAATGAGTCTACGACTCTATAAATTGAAATTGGAGAACCGACCTGCTAACACTATCGGGTATCGCTTGTCGGGTCTATACATGTCGGGTATAGACTAGACCAAACTAGCCTAGAGAATATACTACAAATATTCGGTTAACAGCCAACTCCAGTCTCTGTATTGCCAACTCTTCTTTATCTATTAGTAGGTATAATCAACAAAAAAATTATAAAAATAAGATTCTCCAAAAATAGGAAACTAAATACATATTTATATTTACTTGATCCGTTATTAATAATAAGATGTCTACACTCATAGGTGTAAATAATTGAAATTATATGGCAAGGGCATCTGACGACCTTCACGTTTCTAATCGTTAGCATGCAGAGCAATTATAAGACGCAACGAGAATGGTACACTCTTCGCAAGGCTACAATGGCGACATAAGTGCTCTACAAGATCGATCATGGCTTCTTGAAGCTAGTTAATCTAGCCCTCTGATTCCAAAGTGGTTAGCTCAAAGTACAGAGAGCTTGATTATTAAAAAGTGTGCGATCATTATGTGCGACTAGGGATCCTCTAATGTTGAACGGTTCTTGTTGGACAAGAAATAGCTCTTCTCGCTGCACGAAGAGACTCCGACGCCCAAGCAAAAATGCTCCAGTTTGAGGGGAGTGACAAAGAAAGTCCTTCTTTGTCAATCTTCTTGCTTGTGATAGCTGAGTAGCAATATTGTCATTGGTAAATCGATCGTGATTTAATTGATGGATGTGTTTAAGGCATAGTAACAATGGATTGTTTAAAGCCCATTTGTGGAACGAAGATGCTTACAATGAAGAGCATAAGACGAAATACGGACAAGGTATGCAGATGTTTGGAAAACAATACTTATTATGATTATATTCGTATTCAAGTCTCTAAGTAAGTCTTGAACGTGATGATAGCTTGGATGTGGGTTTGGTTTATGATATCGATCATTTGTATGGAATTAAATTTTAGAGTTTAAAAAAATCATGGCTTGTCTGTATGAGACTTGATTTTTTGTAATAATCCTGAATATTGGATTTGTTTAAAAGAAAACAAGGTATACACATACATGCTTTAATTTCTTTTAAACTTTGAAATTTTAATTCATACAAATGACCGATATCAGAAACCAAACCCACATTTAAGCTATCATCATCTTCAAGACTTACTGAGAGGTTAGAATACAAGCATAAGTAATTAAAATAAGTGTTGTTTCTTAAACATCTCTGTACCTTCTCAATGTTTCTTCTTCGGCCTGTCATTGTAAGCATTTTTGTCCTTGAAATGGGCTTTAATCCGTTAGATGTTAGTATGCCTGCAATGCATATATCAATGAATCACTATCAAATTATCAGTGACCGTATTGGTGTTCAGCTATCTCAAGCAAGAATATTAACGAGGAAGGACTTACTTTGTCACTCCCCTCAACTTTAGTTAGAGCATTTTTGCTTGGGCGCCAAAGTCTTTTCTTGCAAGCAAGAAGAGCTATTCATGGTCGACCCAATACCGTTCTGCACTAGAGGATTCCAAACACACGGAAAATCTTGCACTTTTTAATGATCGTTCTTCGTGGACTTTGAGAGATTGAGCTAACCAGTTTGGAATCATAGGGCTAGGTTCACTAGTTTCAAGAGGCAATGATCGATCTTGTGCAGCACTTTTGTCGCCGTCATAGCATTGTAAGGAGTGTACCATTCTTGTTGTGTCTGAAAATCTCTCTACATGCAAACGGTTAGAAACGTCAAGGTCATGAGATGCTCTGGCAAGAAGATTTCAAATATTTACACATGTGAGTGCAGACATCATTCCGTTAATAACGGGTCAAGGGAAGAATAATATGTCTTTAGTTTCCTATTTTTGAAAATCCTATTTTTATAATCATTTTGTTGATTACACACATTAGATATATAAATATATAGAATCTGAATTAGAGAATTTACTACTTGGAAAACAAATTTGACTGATGGATAAATTGGAAGTCTGGTAACAACGGACGGTTCGAAGCCCATTTGTGGGAGAAAAATGCCTACCATAACAAGTAGAAGAAGAACTGCAGACTAGGTACGCAGATGTTTGAAAAACAATACTTATATCAATTATGCTCGTATTCTAACATCTGAGTAAGTCTTGAACATGATGATAGCTTGAATGTGGGTATGTTGTATGATATCCGTTATTTGTATGGATTAAAATTTGAGAGTTTAACATATATAGAAGGCATGAATGTGTGAGTCTTGCTTTTTCCAAACGAATCTTGAATTCGAAAGTAAGAGCACCATTTCGTTTTGTTTTTGAAGGTCAAAAGTAGTAGTTGGTTTCATATTACCGATCACTCTTGATGCTCAATAGTCCATATTAAAGAAGAGAATCTAAAGAACTTGAGTTGTTTGAATATGCTTGAATATCGTTGTGAGAGCTTTATTGAAACCTCAAGAATATCTTCACTCGTTGAATTCTATAATTGGATTAGTTTCTTTCTCTTTGACTAGAAGATTTGACTAATTAGAGAATATTAATGAATTTCATTGTACGTGGTGCGTAACTACACTCTATCTTGGTGCTTATATAGAGGAGTATGATTCTAGTCGAGCCTATGACCTCGCAGCTCTTAAATTTTGGTGACCTAAACTTTCAAATTTCAATCTTCTCAATTTCAAGGTATTAATCTCAACACAACTAGTATATTTCCTAATTCTATTCTATGTATTTTCATTTTGAATGAGTATAATCAACAAAATGATTATAAAAATAAGACTTTCCAAAATTGGAATTAAGTACATAATTATCTTCACTTCATTAGTAGAAAATGGCACAAAAGTGACAAACGTAATGACTTGACCGTAATGACACAAAGTGTTAGTTTTAATTGTGCTTCTAATGACATCACAATAAATCATGATATTTGTCACTTTTTCTTAAATATTTTTGGGTTGTAATAAGCATACCACACCCTAATAGATTAGTAAAAAAATTAATGAAAAGTGACAAATATAATAATTTATTGTGATGTCATTATAAGCACAATTAAAATATGCACTATGTGTCATTACGGTCAAATCATTACGGCCGTCACTTTTAGTGCCATTTTCTACTAGAGCTTGACCCCTTCGTAACATAATCATGTCTGCACTCACACGTGTAAATAGTTGAAATCTTTTTGTCATGGCCTCTGATGATCTTTACGTTTCTAGTTGTTACCATGCAAATAGATTAACAGAAGCAAAAAGAATTGTACACTCTTCGCGACGCCATAATGGCGACCTAAGTGTTTCACAAGATCAATCATTGCCTCTTAAAGCTAGTCAACATAGCCCTGTGGATAACTTGTAGAAGCCTGCCCCATTGCACTATGGGCCTTGTCACTATCGTATCTTCCTACATGAGGCATATATACCATGATTTGTGGCAACGGGGGCTCACGTTCGCGCGGCCCTCACTCAATCTCGACTCACAAAGTCATAATGAGAACTTAAATATAACCCACACACTTGCATCGTTGCAAATTACTTAAGTGTATCCCACGTTGCAAATTGCTTGGGAGCAAAAGCATAACCATGGCCCGTCTTATTATTAAGTAGGGTAGGACCTAGTGTGTCACTCTTGGTTAACATACGCCTTAGCTTATACTGATCAACATATGTATCATTTTTTGGACCATCAATCTACTAGAAATTAAATGCACATGAGGCAAATTTGAAAACTCATGTTAATTTACATGATCATATGGTTACATGCCAACTCTAGTCTATGTATTTGCCAACTTCGGTGTATCTATTAGTAAGTATAATCAACAAAATGATTATAGAAAATAAAATATTCCAAAAATAGAAAACTAAGTACATATTTATTAGACCTGTTATTAACAGAATGATGTTTGCACTCACAGGTGTAAATAGTTGAATTTTTTTGCCAGGGTCTCTAATGACCTTTATGTTTCTAACTATTAGAATAAAGAGATTATTGGAGGCAATGGGAATGGTAAACTCTTCGTAACGCCAAAGAATTATTTATTCAAATACAAATTGATTCATTTATTATCAAAAAATTATTGGCATTGAGCATCAAAGCACAACATTGAATTTTATGAATTTTAAAGATTTGGACATGCACATTAATGTATAAATATGGTGTATTCAGAATAAGTAAAGTAGATACAATGAATTTGAATGTTAAATCTCTTGTAAGAACAAATAAGAATTGCAATTCTATTTTCAAATCTTAGAATTCTTTGAGACTATTGTTGTATATATAATTGGAGTTCGTTCCACTTACAGTTATATTTGTTTGATGAACCTTTGATGCTTTGAAACACTAGCATTTACTCTACCTTGCATTTATTCCCAATCTTGCATATTCACTGGAGTTTTATGAATAAATACCTCTCTGTGTACATTGTCACTTTTGAGCAGAGGTGTTGATTTGTTATCAATAGTGTCACGCAATAATATGCGAAGAAGCTCGTACTAGGCTCATGTTCCATACCGTTCGGTGTTTTATGGGTTGCCGCGGCCATACAAGTAGCTCGGAGTGCGACAAACTCCTCACTTACGTGGGCCGGGTCAATCGATGATCCAGAATGTGGATGGCCTATAGGAGCTTGCCCCATTGTACTACGGGCTGGGTGTCTGTAGTATCTTCCTATTGGAGGCATACATGCCATAATTTGTGGTAGCGGGGGCTTGCGTTTGCGAGGCCCTCATCCAACCCCAACTTACACATTTGGAATGAGTACTTGAATATAATCCAAGTTGGGTCAGACCTAGTGTGTCACCGTCGGTTTACAAACGTACCGATGTGCACATGAGGCGAATTTCAGAATTCTTGTTCATTTATTTTATGCAAATTTGAGAACTCTTGTTCATTTATTTTATGCAAATTTGAGAACTCTTGTTCATTTATTTTATGCGAATTTGAGAACTCCTGTTTATTTATTTTATGCAAGTTTGAGAACTCTTGTTCATTTATTTGATCATACGGTTACATGCCAACTCCAGTAAATGTATTGCCAAGTCCAATCTATGTATTGCCAAGTCCAATCTATGTATTGCCAACTCAGTGTCTCAGTCTATGTATTGCCAACTCAGTCTATGTATTGCAAACTCCAGTCTATGTATTGCCAACTCTAGTTTATGTATTAGTGAGTGTAATTAACAAAATGATAAATAAATAAGCTTCTCCAAAAATAGGAAAGTAAGTACATATTTATCTTCACTTGCCAACTCTAGTTAATGTATTAGTGAGTATATTCAACAAAATGATTATAAAAATAAGCTTTTCCAAATTAGGAAACTAAGTACATATTTTTCATCACTTGCCAACTCTAGTTTATCTATTAGTGAGTATAATCAACAAAATGATTATAAAAATCAACTTTTTTAAAAATAGGAAACTAAGTACATACTTATCTTCACTTGGCCTCTTGTTAACAGAAAGATGACTTCAATGACAGGTGTAAATAGTTGAAATCTTTTTTGCCAAGGCCTCTGATGACCTTCATGTTTCTAATTGTAAGCATGCAGAGAGATTATCGCATGCAGCAAGAATGGTACACTCTTCACTACGCCATGACGGCGACAAAGCTAGTGAACTTAGCCCTGCAATTCCAAAGTGGTTAGCACAGAGTCCTAGGAGCAGGATGATTAGAAAGTGTAGAATCTTCTCTACGTTTGCGGATCCTCTAGTGCAGATTGGTACTCGGTCGACCAGGAATAGCTCTTCTGGCTTGCAGGAAGAGACTCAGGCACCCAAGCAAAAAAGCTCCAGGTTCAGGGGAGTCACTAAGTAAGTCCTTCCTCGTCAATCTGAGGAGCAATATCATCACTAATAATTTGATCGTGATGATTTGACTAATAGATGCTTTGCAGGCACAGTAACACCGGACGGTTTGAAGCCCATTTGTGGGACAAAGATGCTTACAATGACAAGAAGAAGAAGAAAGGCAAACAAGGTACGCAGATGTTCCAAAAAACAATACTTATGCTCGTATTCTAACTTCTCAGTAAGTCTTGAACGTGATTATAGCTTGGATGCACATGGGTTTGATTTACGATATCCGTCATCTGATTTACAATATCCGTCATCTGCATGGGTTAAAACTTCAGACTTTAAAAGAAATCAGGGCATGTATGTGTGAGTCAGTGAGACCTGCTTTTTTGCTTGGGCTCCGGAAACAGCTTCCGATCGAACGAACTGGGTTAGCTTGCCAAAGTCAGTCAGTAGAGATGATACAACCTGCCTGCGCGCGCGCGCTGCGAGTCCTTGAGTTACTAGCCTGATCATTAGTTTCATCAATTATAGAACCGAGCCAAACATTGGAATGTGTTCATCTGCTGCCGCACAAGCGCTCTTGTCCTCATTGTTATCATGTAGCTGTCCTCAGAGGTTCCTTGCTCGTACTGCACCTCATCGCACATGTTTCCTTCGCATCGAATTTAATGGTCAATTCCGTAAATTTGAAGCACGTTTGAGCGTTGCAGATTACGACTTATTTGTCATATTCTATGCATACATACAGTTGCAATAAATTTAGGAGTGGTGCATTGCAAGCTCTGGTGGTCTTCGGAAGTAAGAACATTCTTTCGTTTTGTAGTTTAAAAGTAGTACTTGGTTTCATAACATTGATCACTCTTGATGGTGCGGAGTCCATGATCAGAGAACTCGAGTCTGTATGAATATGTTAGACTATTGTTGTGAAAGCTTTATGAAAAGTTTGAAACCTCAAGATTATCTTGACTATTGGATTCTACAATTGGATTAGTTTCTTTCTATCTGACTAGAGAATATTAATCAATTTCATTGTACCTGGTGACTACAGTCTATCTTGGTGCTTATATGGAGGAGAATGATGCTGCTCGAGCATATGATTTGGCAGCTCTTAAATATTGGGGACCTGAAATTTCGAATTTCAATCTTCTCAATTTCAAGGTATTAATCTTAACTCAACTAGTAAATTTCCTAGTTCTGATTCTATTTATTTCCATTTCTAGTTTCAAGTCAACAGTATCTTCTTAGTAAACTAGTGGAACATGGGTACTTGGGACAAGAACATGCTAAAGACTAAACGATTCTATATAGCTTATGTGAATGCAAATTTTAAAAAATAAAATAAATTCTCAATTTGGCAAATTTGTCCTGGTATGGAAAAGTGGACTTATTATAGATGCCTCCATTGACTTGATGCTATTTATGCATCACGCCCAATAAAAAAAACAATATATTGTTAATTATTGAGTTATTATTGTTATATTACAGTTGAAAGATTATACTCAACAACTCAAAGATATGGCCAAAGTTCCAAGGGGAGAGTATCTCGCTAGTCTTCGAAGGTAAGGGTGATGACAACTGGTTGATCTTATGAAAGAACTATTTGAAAGTTGAAGTCCTTCCTTGCACTACATGTTTATCTTTTATTGAAATTATTACAAGGAATGTTTTTATGCTTATTCTTCCTTATTGATGGTTCTTTTTAGGGTAAGCGATGGATTCTCAAGAGGAAAATCAAAATACAGAGGAGTAGCGAGGTAAGCAAGAAATTTGTTTCATGATGTTCTTATACTTCATTTCACCTTGAGGAGAATTTAAGTGGCGCAATAAGTTGCATCAAACGATAAAGTCAATGGTTGAGACATTTAAATGCCGACTTTGACACTTTGTATAGAGATGAACCGATTGAGACATTTGAGCTGTAGATTGATCCATAATAACATTTATGTAATTGCAAATCAAGTTCCATGACTTGGAATTATATAACTAGGAACCAACTCACTAATTGGGCTTGTAAGGAAATGATATTATTGAGAATATAAGAAAAAGTTCCTGTATTCTCTTAAGTAGTTAACTTAAATTGCTAAATATTTGATCTACCAACACCATTAAAATTAGGAGCACATGCACCTAGTATACGAGTATTAGAAGTATCAAAACATCCTTGTGGATAAGTTTGTTAATTTTTTTGATTTTGATGTATTTTAGGCACCATCAACATGGACGTTGGGAGGCTCGTATTGGCCGAGTGGAAGGAAACAAATACCTATATCTTGGAACCTTTAGTAAGTGAAGCCTCAATAATACTCTAGACAGTAACTCATCTTAAACAATCTATATTTTTTTCAGCAATTCAGTTTACTTCTAGAGATTAATCATAGTTTTTACAATGGCTGCATAATTTATTGGTGTTCAAATTTTAAGTAAGCAAATCAACATTTACATCTTTCTTTTGAACCCACATTATGCAAGTTGTATCTTTTTGTATCCAAAATTGATTCATTTTTTTATGAAAAAAGACAATAAATAATGACGAAGTTTGGCTATTACAGGTACGGAAGAAGAAGCTGCTATAGCGTATGATCTAGCAGCAATTAAGTATAGGGGGCGATCAACTCCCACAAACTTTGACGTGTCTCTCTACCCCAATGTTGTTCCGTAAGTAGCATTTGAAAAATTTTAATTAGGTAGAGATGTCAAATAGGTACTCACACCAAAGAGCATATTCAAACATGAAATTAAAGCCCATATTTGAATAGTTCTATTAGTCAAATCATATAAAAAAAATCACCTACTTCACATAATGTGGTTTCGGCTATCCAATAAGTTGTGGAAAATATTATATTTGTATTGTTTATTTAAGTCCAATGAAGTTTAAATGTAATGTCTTTCTGGAGGTAGGAGATTATTATGTGGTAAAGATAGTCTGGAGATGTGTCTACCTTAAGTTTTAAAGTAAGCATATAAGCTACATTGCAATAATTGTATTTTTATTGCAGAGATACTCAAGTCAAAAAAGGATCCAAGAACAATACTTCAAAGAAAAAGGTGGAAAGGAAGCTTAGAAGGAGTCCAACCTTTACCACAAGTAACAATGAAGCTTCATCGATTGTCTCTCAAACAACGGAGAGCAAAGTTAGTGAACTTCCAATAACCAATGATGATGAAGGAGGTGATTCCGGTGGTGCACAACCGATGTATGACATCAATGAGGATATATGGAGTTCGGAGTGGCCTATGGTTGACCCACAAAGTATGCCTGTGGAATCTCTAGCTTCAATATGTGAAGGGTTTGATGATGATATTGAGACTTCTATTCATGGAGGAAACAATTTCAACCCTTATGATATGGAGGATATATTTCAATGATGACGTACCACTACGATGAGTAAATAAACAATCCTATATATATTGATTTTAATATACATCTCATGTGTAGATCATCATCAATATTGTATATAGAGCAAGATGCTACATATTTTGAACATGGCATTTTGAACTAAATAAGACATGCATATTCTACATGTGTTTAGGATAGGGATGTAGGATTGTAATGGTAGAGATATTTAGAATTCTTTAAGGGTTGTTTTTAAATTTACAAAGTATTGACCTTAAGTTTGTAGCTTACAAGAATTATTATATACATAGTATTGTCAGTCTTGTCCATTCCTGGCTCTCCTCTCTACTCCCTAGCTCTCCTATATTTGCATTTTACGAGGTAAGTCCATCATCAATTTCTTTCTTTCTTTTGTTTGGATTAGGTAGTTGTTGAGGGTAGAGAGATTTTACGTGCAACATTCATTTGAATTGGAAGTGATATCAAGTAGGAGGTTGGAGCTCATCAGGATGACTCAACACTCTTGTCCACTCCCTGGCTCTCCTACATCTGCATTTTACGAGGTAAGTCCATCATCAAACTTCTCTGGTATTGTGTATACATGGTGTACATAGGAATCAATTAAGTGTAAATGACATTTCTTTCTAAGATAGAGACATGATATATAAAGCAAAGCAACACATGAACCATTAGCTACCAGCTGAAGTAAATTTTGTGCCCATTACATTGACTTTACTTATGTCCGAATTGCACATCTACACCACTTGTAATTAAGGTGACGTCTACGTCACAAGAGGGATAATATTCCAAATGCTTCAGTTTACAAAAGCTTCATAATCTTGAGCCTTTATCATTTTCGTCACTTATCCCAATAAGTTTCTTACTTTTGTACAGTTTGTCCTTAGCGTTAAGGAAACAAGCCTTATAGATCAAGATTGAAGGAAAAAATAAATAATTCTTTGGTAGATTATTGTCATTGAGCAACAAAGCACACCATTGAATTTTAAGAATCTTCAATTTTTGGGATTTGGACATGCACATTAATACATAAATATGATATAATTATATAGAATAAGTAATTAAAGTAGAAATAACGAATTTGAGTTTTAAATTTCTTGTAAGAACAAATAAAAATTGCAACCCTACTTTTACCTTAGAACTCTTTGACACTATTGTTGTATATATAATTGGAGTTTCTTCCACTTGTAGTTATCTTTGTTTGATGAACCTTTGATGCTTTGAAACACTATAATTTACTCTACCTTACATTAATACCAATCTTGAAATTATCTAACAATGAAATAACTATAGCAAGATACCACTTAAAATATGAGAAATACAAGTGATAATCCAAATGTAAAAAAATATCAAACTCCAAAATGCCAAAACTCCCAAACTATTATAGTTCATATCAATAAAGTACATAATCAAACAAGTATTTAAGAAAAAGTGGGGGACCTGTAGCTTGTAAAATTCCAATATTTGGATTTGAATATGTTGAAGGAACTTTATGTAGTCTAACACTACAAACCTCACTAATCACCTCTTTGCAGATCCATTGGTAGAATCTCCAAGGATAGGTTCACATTTCTGAAACTCTAACACAACCTGAATCAAGACACAAAACACTTTTTAATAATAATCATTTGTTCAAAGAAACAACTAAAATAATGATTGAACTTGAAAATTGCTAAACCATAACCAGTCGTTAAGATATGCAAACAATCCTATAAGAAACCATAAACAATGGAACCGTTCTCTTATGGAGAAAACACAACTAAGGAAACATACCTTCACATGAGCAGGATGGGTACCAATTGCTGCCATAACCTTTAGCCAACAAATTTATCAAATATGTTAGATTCACATACAACACACAATGAAAATGTTCATCGAAACATATTTAGAAACATCATAAACAAAGTAAGAATCCAAAGGAATGAGCAATGTTCACACCGTCTCAAATCGTTCTCCGCGTACATTAAGCCGGATAATTTGCATGCCTTTTCTGACCATCACACCTCCATAATCTTCTTCAGAATTGTAGATTATGGCACTTGTAGCAATGAGTTGATCACGAGCGGTTATCAATCCCGACTTATATGCATTTCCACCTTCGATAACTTCACCGACAAAAATGTTTCCATATTTGTCGTCCTCAAAAGCAATGCCTGAAACATCACCCTAAATCACTGAATCAAAGACCTTATCATGCAATAACGAACATAACAATCCATGTGAGTTGGCCTTTTTCAAAAAAGAACCCAGTAATCATGGATTATGAAATTCTGACGACAAATGATATGAATATTTTGCAAAGAAAGAGGCTTCTCACCTAAAGGTTTGGAGAGCTCCACTTTGATTCGACTGCAACCGGCGGGAGGCAAATCATTTTCCTCATCGTTTGCACTTGTGGAGGTGTCTCTCTCGGAATTGAAGATGGCTCTCAAAGAATGACATGAATCAATAAATTGGCCTGCTGCTCCGTCTCTGTGTCCAGATTCGAAACTATGCTTCCCAATGCCTGACCGAGAACAAAAACACAAAAATCATATCAACACTTTGCAAGCTCAGCTCTCTCAGAAAGAACACCCAAATCGAAAGAACAAACCAAACAATTATCAACGTGACTTGAGAAAAGACCTGGAATTGGACCTTTTTTCAGTATTGGATTCTCCGTAAAACACAGTTGGATGATTTGACTGAACTAAATCGCATCACAAAGCTAAACTACGAGGATGGTTGGTGCTCAAGGAAAGAAGTGAATGTTTCTACATCTACCACGCCATAGCCATCGCCGATGGGACGTAACCAAGCGAGGTAATTGAGCCATCATCCCCCAGAAATATTCACTCGGAAATTCCAACTGCTTGCAATAGGGTGATGAAAACTCATGGCAATCATCCTCTCAGAAATTTGCATTACTGCCATCCACTTCCAATGGGGTAATGGACGGTGTATCTAGTTGTGGAATTGAGAATGTGCTTACCCAGGTGGGGAGGGCGTAGGAAAGCGGCACCAAGAGCGTGTTTTGGAGAAGAATTGGAGAGCAATGGCAATGTGGGGGGGCGAGCACAGACGAGGTTGCCCGCCATCGCCATGGCTGCGACGAGATTCACTCACAATGGCACCAGAAGTAGCAGAATCTGTCACAGCCAGGTGAGTGAGTGGCTCACCGGCTTCCTTTCTTCTTTCTGAATCTTGTGGCAGGACAATAGGAAGCAGGCTTTCTTCTAGTGTGAATAGGGGTTTCAGAGTTCGTGGTTTTAGCTCGTGTTAGTGTGAATGGGGAGTTCTCGAATTCGAGGTTTTAGCTCGTGTGGGACAGCACAGTCAAGTCTATTTGGATTTGTCATTGGTACCCAATTTATTTGCGCTTTATTATATCTATTATCAATTGTCTTTTCCAGTATTGGCATTTGATGTGGTGTTTGTGCATGCAGTGTGAAGAGCGTTAGAAGCGGACTTTGATAAGTTGTATATTTGCTGTGTTCTTAGATGAATTAGGTTACTGTCATATCTTCCAAGCGGTGTACTGCTACAGCTTTTTACTTTTGATCACAATAAAATATTGAATATGTTTCAAATGATTTTTACTGCTACAAATTGGGAAGCGTGGGTTGCAACGTTTTTTTTCTTAAATGTTGCTTAAGTGAAGCAGGTTTACAACTTGCTTCAACGACATTCTCAAAAAAATAAGTAACTTTACCAAATCACAGAGCAAACTTATTTATAATTTCAAAGATTTGAGATTGTTGCATGCAATACCAAATTTTGTCTCATTCTAATCGAAACAATTCACAATGAGTTTACGAGGTCTTCCCTTTCTAAAAAAGATTGATTTCATCACAAGTCCTTCTGAAAATCAACCTTACTGATGAGTCCACTAGCTCAGAAACTTGATCCACTGATAATTTCTGAGGATGAGCATATAACATATCATTAAAAAGCTCGTTTACTGCTCAACATCGCTGATTCAGATGTTTCTGCCACTAAGAAATGAGTTGCCTATTAAATTTCACAATCCAGGATACTCGTAATCAGCGGCACTTTTGAGCATAATGCCCTCAGAAAGAAGTAACCTTTTCCAACTCCAGCGCATTGCAAGATCATGGAAAATTGCCTCAAAAGCAATACAGACCCAGAGTGAGATGCGAAACAGGAACTTTAATTTGTCTATCATACAAAGCTCATAACATAGTAGTGTCTAGATTAGACTCGTTCAAAAATCACTTGAACGTCTACCCTGAGTGTATAGTTCTAATATACGCAATTGAATGTTACTAGTCTACAATATGAGTGTATGAAACGGTCACAACATGAGAGGACCGGCATCATTGGTCATGGCGGCAACGAGAGCAGCAGGACGGGCAGAGAAACTGGTCGCCTTGGCGTAGAAATTCCCCTTTCCCGTCGACCCAGAATCAGTGAAGAAGGCGCCGTTTTGGAACACATCGCCCAAGCTTCGCCAGTTCCAGCTCTCCCATCCCTTGATGTCGCTGCCGTCGTCGTCGATGCGCTTCGTCACCTCCTTGAATCCCCCGGCCATGAAGAAGTTGCCCTCGCTGTTGATTGTGGGGCTTTCACTGCCGCCTATCGCATACATCAACCATGGACTGTAGAAGTTGTTCACGATGTGGAAGTACCCGAACCGACACCTGCAGCAACAGGATTGTTCTCATCGATCACTCACAATGAATGCATCGATCGATCGATCGACAATCCTAAGTCAAAGACTATCAGATTACATTATCATCTATGGACTTAGCATTCTTCTGTATAAGCATCTGTTACCTCCCCTGAAGTCCACAAGATTCAACAGAAAATGTTGCCATGTTGCCAGACGGGGTCACTTGTGGTTGAAACTGAGGTGCTGTGTGGGAGTAGATGGTAGCCTACCTGGGGATGCGCTCGACGAGGCCTTCTCCGAAATGGTTGAACGCGACGGTGACTTGCATGATTTTGTCGTAGGAGTCTTTGCGATGGCCTCCCAGGAGCATTACCTTGTCGTGATTCGTGAAATAATTGTTGGAAATCGTGACAGCAGTGGAGGCTTCAGTGACATCGACCAAGCCATCGGCGCAATGGGAGAGGAAGTTGTGATCGATCCACACATCACGAGAGCCATAGATCGAAATCGCGTCGCCATCAGCCTTCCCTCGGTCGCCGAAATGGTCGGGGCTGCCGCGAATCACCGCGGGTCCCGTCTGCTTGATGTCGTGGATGTGCAAGCCGTGGATGATGACATTGTTCACGTACTGGATGGTGATGCACGCGCCACCCGCGATGTGCACATTGGCGCCCCTCCCGTCGATGGTCTTGAAGCTGTTCACGATGAGCTCGTTCTTCAACTTGATGTTCATGTTGCGTGAGAAGATGATCCAGAGCGGCTCTGTTTGCATGGCGCCGTACCGGAGCGTTCCGGGTGCTGGGTCTATTACGTCGTCGTCGCTGTCATCTGTCACTACGTAGATCGCCCCGTTCTTCCCTCCGATGGCTCCCTTGCCGAACCCCACCGCGCAGTCCGCCAGCGCTTGCCGGTTGCTCCTCCAGTGCGGATCACACCTCCAGCAATCGTCTATCGGATTGCCTGTGCCGCATCCCTTCAACACTCTTCGCGTGTAGTTGTCACTGGATGCATACTCACTGCACAATCAAAAAGGTCCAGGTCAAAAACAGAGCAGCCATGACAATCTTCTATTCTTCTACCACGAATGCATTGATGGTTCGCATTCAGAACGTCCATTTCAGGATCTGAATTGCCGGATACAAAACGTAGCTAGATGGGTTCCAAAGTGAGCAACTTCTGATATCATGAAATCAAAAATCCTGCCATATTTTCAAAAACAAATTGCTCTAAGAGCAGAGTCTCGATCGCCATAGCGTACCTTTCACTGATAACGGGTGCAGGTTTTTGGGACTCCATCGGACGTGCCGACCAACACAGCGGCAACATTGCAACCAGCACGAGCGATAACAACGACATTGACGCCATAGCTCCTGCTCGTTTCTGATTACGACGATCGGCACATGACTTTCAGTACCGCGAAATATCTTTAACCTACACGATGGAGGTAGGTTTGCGTACTCCCCCCATCACGAAGATCATAACTACTCTCCAGGAGAGCTCTCTCTTGCAAAAACTTCTGAACAAGATCTAGCTAAAGAAGTGCTCATGTTGAAATTGGAACCTTTAACATCAGCGTCAGTGCTGCAACTTGTGCTGTACCGCAAAAGCTGAGAAAGCATTATCCCAGATGCATCTACATCAACCAACTGACATGAAAGCGAACGCCTCATTATTGTACTCTGCGCACTACTCACCGTCGGTGATGGTGTGCTTGGACTCGAGATCCCGCTCCTCAACGCTCCATGAGATTGTCGAGATTACTGCAGCTCCTGCATTGATCGAACTGGAAGCTCCGATCAGAGTCTAGAGTTTTGATCAATCAGAAGTGGTCTCCCGCCCGCTCCCATCAGTCAATGAGCAAGGATTGATAGTCTTAATAACAATGTGGATATATGTAAGTGTGTGCCAGCGGCAGACGTTTCAATGAAGGCTGCTGGTAGGACTCTGCACTCGCTCTTGAGTGGCCTGGCCTGGCTGATCAGGGACAATTTCTGACCCCGAATTCGTATGATGGGAAGCGGGAAACCCAGTTAAATTGGATTTAAGCTCATAATTTTACTGTCAATGGTGCAATCCCTTCATACTTGTTGGAGGTACCTCTTCAGATGGTTTGGACAAACCTGACCACTGTCTTACTATGACAACCACAGTCATGCTTAACTCCTTCAATATCTTAAAGAATGCTGAGTCTAATCATGACAAAATTTGAAACCATTGTATCCTTCAGGTAACTTGCTCAATAAAATATCAGGATCTATCCCAGATATAGCCATGGAAGAAATCATTGTAAAGTACCGAGAAGGTATATCCAACAAATAGATTGATGGGTATGTGATGGATTTAATAGAAATAATTGTAGGCTCCTAGATGGACCCCTTCTCAAACATGTACATATCTTTTTGTCCTGTTTACAAATTTGTCTTGTTGGTTAAATGCACTCTATGCTGAATAGTAAAGTGTAATTCTCTGTACTGTGTTACAGGAATGAGAGGAGGTCATAGGACTCTGTGTCTTTGAAATAAGGATTGGAAGATTGTTTATTTTTGGGGTACAGTACATCAGGCTGTGGGGGGCAATTAATTACAGTAGTGAGGAAGGGCGAGTAATAAATAAAAGATGATGGGACATGGACAAAAGATGATGGGACATGGACGATTGGACGAGCTTGTGGTACATGGGAGGAGTGGGGAGTTTACGCAAAAGCTTGAGAGGAATGTGACAGACGTATGAGTACAGAGCAACATACTGCTTTCACATGTGCAGATGAGATTGAACAATTAGTATGGCTGGCATACATGTGACTTTAGCAAGTGGAAGGATTCCATTTCTGCATTCAAGTCTGTCAGGTCTTAGATGTGGAACTCCGGCTTTCTCAAAATATATTAAATAAGATAGTTATTTGTAAAACCGACATTTTTTTTGGGGTCAAAACAACCGAGATTAAGCTACAATCAACGCAAGACATCGACCCCTAAAGATTGCTTGCTTGCTTCTTGTGGCCCTCAAAGCTATCCACGCCCACAGAACTCATTTCCAGAGCCAGGAGTTTCATGGACGGTCCGAGCCTTGACGATGACTGGTTCCATGATACATAATACTATAATATTGTGAAGGGTCCGGAGAGGATGCTCCCTGGCATCATGTGCCATGTGAGAATGAGTGCGAGAGAGGGCAGACAGGTTGTTGCGAAGGGAGACGACATGGCAGTGGCCCATACTAGTACTAGTGGGAGAGTGTGGTATTTCTAGTGGGCTCTCCGGTCGTATTTTATTTTCTCATTCTAACAAGCTTGATGATAATCCTAGTGGAAATAGTCTAACAAACTTCTTATATTACTAGTGTAGGAGCACCTGTCTCGATCAACATGTTTGCTTATTTCCATACCATCTTTTGGCATCTTGTGATTGTGCGGATGATTATCACACCCGAGATTTGTATATTCAACCAAAGTTCCACATTTGTAAAACCCTACATTTTTTTTTTGGGTCCAACTACAAAGATTAAGCTGTAATCAACTTTAGACATTAACCCCTAAAAATTCTTGATTCAAAATTGTCTAAATCACAAAGAAGGACTTTTGTCTACTTTAGGCCGAGAATAACTCATTCTAAGTATTATTTAGAAGATTTAACCACAGGATCTTAGAATTCATTTTCCTTTCTACTTGCATGTCGAATTTGAACAGTTGAATTTTTTATTTTTTTACTTATGATATTATAAATTTATAATGGTCGATTTTCTTTTTTTTTTCTTTTTTTTCTTTTTTTTTTTGTGTGTGTGTGTGTGGAACCCCAAAAATCTATTTCTACTTTCTTGGATCTTAGGGTTAATCTTCACCATCTATAATTCCATTTGAAGAATTTGTTCCCGTGTCCACTTCCCCATTTTTTTCTCAAAACTATACTCGTCCAAATTACTTCGTAAGTAAAGTTCTTGTTGAAGCTCATTCCATCTCTTAATATCACTATTAATTTTAACAGATTCCCTCTTTTCATCTTCATGCAAAATGATCACTTCGCAGAGGTTGTTTTGCGTGTGCACATTCTTTGGTTCAACTTGAGCACTCTTGAGCAATTCTTCGCAAATTTGGCAAAAGTATGGTCCACGTCCTGGAGCCTTGTAAGGGCAGGGATTTCTATTACCGCAAATAGCATAAAATGTTCCCTTCTCTTTGTTGGTTTCCGGAGAAGTTGAAGTTATTGATGTTCCATTCCATTTCTTAATATCACTATTAATTTTAACAGATTCCCTCTTTTCATCTTCATGCAAAATGATCACTTCAGCAGAGGTTGTTTTGCGTGCGTGTGCACATTCTTTGGTTCAACTTGAGCACTCTTGAGCAATTCTTCGCAGATTCGGCAAAAGTATGGTCCACGTCCTGGAGCCTTGTAAGGGCAGGGATTTTTACTACCGCAAATAGCATAAAATGTTCCCTTCTCTTTGTTGGTTTCCGGAGAAGTTGAAGTTATTGATGTTCCATTCCATTTCTTAATATCACTATTAATTTTAACAGATTCCCTCTTTTCATCTTCATGCAAAATGATCACTTCGCAGAGGTTGTTTTGCGTGTGCACATTCTTTGGTTCAACTTGAGCACTCTTGAGCAATTCTTCGCAAATTTGGCAAAAGTATGGTCCACGTCCTGGAGCCTTGTAAGGGCAGGGATTTCTATTACCGCAAATAGCATAAAATGTTCCCTTCTCTTTGTTGGTTTCCGGAGAAGTTGAAGTTATTGATGTTCCATTCCATTTCTTAATATCACTATTAATTTTAACAGATTCCCTCTTTTCATCTTCATGCAAAATGATCACTTCGCAGAGGTTGTTTTGCGTGTGCACATTCTTTGGTTCAACTTGAGCACTCTTGAGCAATTCTTCGCAGATTCGGCAAAAGTATGGTCCACGTCCTGGAGCCTTGTAAGGGCAGGGATTTTTACTACCGCAAATAGCATAAAATGTTCCCTTCTCTTTGTTGGTTTCCGGAGAAGTTGAAGTTATTGATGTTCCATTCCATTTCTTAATATCACTATTAATTTTAACAGATTCCCTCTTTTCATCTTCATGCAAAATGATCACTTCGCAGAGGTTGTTTTGCGTGTGCACATTCTTTGGTTCAACTTGAGCACTCTTGAGCAATTCTTCGCAGATTTGGCAAAAGTATGGTCCACGTCCTGGAGCCTTGTAAGGGCAGGGATTTCTATTACCGCAAATAACATAAAATGTTCCCTTCTCTTTGTTGGTTTCCGGAGAAGTTGAAGTTATTGATGTTCCATTCCATTTCTTAATATCACTATTAATTTTAACAGATTCCCTCTTTTCATCTTCATGCAAAATGATCACTTCGCAGAGGTTGTTTTGCGTGTGCACATTCTTTGGTTCAACTTGAGCACTCTTGAGCAATTCTTCGCAGATTTGGCAAAAGTATGGTCCACGTCCTGGAGCCTTGTAAGGGCAGGGATTTTTACTACCGCAAATAGCATAAAATGTTCCCTTCTCTTTGTTGGTTTCCGGAGAAGTTGAAGTTATTGATGTTCCATTCCATTTCTTAATATCACTATTAATTTTAACAGATTCCCTCTTTTCATCTTCATGCAAAATGATCACTTCGCAGAGGTTGTTTTGCGTGTGCACATTCTTTGGTTCAACTTGAGCACTCTTGAGCAATTCTTCGCAGATTTGGCAAAAGTATGGTCCACGTCCTGGAGCCTTGTAAGGGCAGGGATTTCTATTACCGCAAATAACATAAAATGTTCCCTTCTCTTTGTTGGTTTCCGGAGAAGTTGAAGTTATTGATGTTCCTTCCATTTTAACACTTTTTTTTTCTCTTAAGAAACGAATACTCTTGGTATGTAATAAAACTTGCAACGATCAACTCAAATATTAAGATCCAATAGTCAAACGTGACTCCTGATGAACAATATACTACTGTATAACAAAGTGTCTTTCTGAAATGTCTTTTTTTTTCTTTTTTTTTTTTGTCGTCAGTTTCTATGGTCAAAAAATATAATGCAGTTTGAAATGAGGCTTCACGGCAGTATATATACGGTACAGGGGAAAGGCATTCACTGTAACGTAAAAGAAGTACAAAGTAAAAGGAAACAGGGGAAAGGCACTCACTGTAATGTAAAAGAAGTAAAAAGTAAAAGGAAACGAAAAAAGGATTAGTTGTACTTTCACTTTTCCCTCACTTATCTCTCCCACAGGTCTCTTCCTAATCACTTGTACTAACTTCTCACTCATCACTTTCACTGATTCCTAGCTAAAGACATTCACTATGACTATGAGGGTATATCTCACTAATGTATATCACTACACTAAATTTGATAATTAGTGTTAGATACACTGATTTACATAAACATGTTATAAGTTTTTATTGTTGTTCAATAATTTTACCCACTATATTGGCCAAGATGGGGGTCCTTATATAGTATCAGAATCAATGCTCTTGGTAAATTTTTTTAAACAAAAGTAAAAACTTTTAGCATTTTCAAATCTCATAATAATCTAATACTAATTATCAAATTTAGTGTACTCTGACTATGAGGGTATACCTCACTAATATATAATATCACTATGTCACCCATTTACAGTAACATGCGCAGAATATACGTTTCGCTTGTCCATGCACCAGAAGCAAAGCCAATGTTCGCCTGAATTGCCATTCTCCCTCCATGCCATTCTAAGAACTTGTGAATTTTCGAGTACACACAACCCAACTTCGTGGAGGGTTGTCTTATGCGACCCTGTCGAAGGTCACACAGACACAACTATCGCACAAACATTCACCCTTGGAGGAGGCAAACGAAAGCGAAGAGGTCAATTTTCGTAATTTTATTATGCATTTTCTAGTATAGTCGGACATTCCTGTCGACAGAAATTATGGAAAGTGTGTCATGTAAGACAACCCTAGCTTCATGTGCATCGAATCTGATCTCAGCTTTTCACTTTGCTTCCTGTGACCCTCAAACCTCTCCACGGAGATAAGAAGTAGCCGATAGAAGGTCCATGACTGGTTCTATGATACATAATAGTAAAATATTGTGAAGGGTCCGGTCGGGATGGTCCCTGGCATCATGTGCGCATATGAGACTGAATGAGTGCGCGAGAGGGCAGACAGGTTGTTGCGAGGGAGACGACATGGCAGTGGCCCATACTAAATTCCACCACGCTTGTCTGCCATTGATGAGCGAGGGCCACACTGAAGTGGGTGTGGCAGCAGACGTGGGAATGTGCTCGCCTGAACGAGACCTCAGGCTCAACGCTCATCCCGCCTGCACCTGCACTACCACGTTGCAGCGCATGTGCATTTCCCCTCATCCATTCTTTGCCGTTCAATCACTCAGTCATGCTTGTACCAATAGTTATCCTTTCATCCAACTATGTCTTCTCTTTCCTCTCTATTTTGGTCTTCATATTTTATTTTTTTTATTTTTTTTATTTTTTTATTTTTTTTATTTTTTTATTTTTTATTTTTTTATTTATTTTTTTTAATTTTCTGATTATAATTGTATTTTTGTACGATTGAGTCCAACCAATCGGCCTTTTGCCCACTTGAATATTTGTTGCATGAGGAGGGCATTGATTTGCTCTCACAAATATTGCAATGAGCATTTTTTTCGGGTGTTTGTTTTCGTACAATCACCAAAGACGGAGTTTCTTTTCAAATCAAGATTTGTTTTTTTAATTTTTTAATTTATTTTGTTATTTTTGAAATATGACAATAAATATTTATGAACTACCTGCTTTTAATTGTTCTTCTTATTTTTTTGGGTTTGAGACAACCTCTTAAGCTAGGGAATGATTGATTGGGCCTTTAAACCCTAAATTTCCTTGTTGCAAAACGGTCTAAGTCATAAAATTTGAACTTCCTTTTAGATTAAGCTCAAACATCTCAATCTGAGCATTATTTAAAAGATTCAACCGTTAGATCTCAAAGTTCACTTGACATTCTTCTCACATACCAAATTTGAACCGTTCATTCTTCCTCATTTGTGACATTAGAATGGTCAAAGTTGGTTGAGTTTTTCTGCTGTGAGAACCTCCAAAACCCGTTTCAGATTTTAAGGAAAGTTAGGGGTTAAGGGTAAACCCCCCCCCCCCCCCAAAGAGTTCCAACCTATAATTGGCTTAAAAAACACATTTTTGAGGAAAATGCTTTATTTGCAAAATTAAAATGATTTTTTCAAATCTCAACCGTAAAATCATGTAGTAGACTTATTGTCAATTATGTGGGTCATTTATTGTCAGTTATTTTGAGTTTTGAGGCCTCATAAATTGCGAGATTATAACGTAATAGCATTCAAAATTCATCATAGAAATTCTACCAATAAACTTCTTGCAATGAAAAGACCACAAACTAGAAAGATGTTTACCTTCACTTCGATAACACCCTTGAACCAATAAATGCATGCAAAAACTTTTCATTGCCCAAATAATTTCTTAGCAAAGGTGGAAACTGCCCCAAAATTTACAAAGAAAAAAAGCGCACCTAAGTGTTTAGGTAAATTTTGCTATATTGGAATTAGAGGTTTGATAGCAATATTTTTCTACAACACTACCCTAAGTAAGACAGCTTGCACGGCCATAAGAACAAGATGGCTTCACTCGTAACCATCCTTTTTTAGCATCTATAGGATATTGTGAGAACTAGATGGACTTAAAACTAATATCTACTAATGAGAAAGTTTAAAATATTGAATAATAATTGAGTGGGCTGATTTAAGAGCATGCATCTATAAGAATAGTTGAAAGTAGAAAATGAGTGAGGTTTTAATATGGTCTCTAAGTGGTTGGTTATAACAATTTGTTAAATTCTATGAAGTAGAGCTCTTCAATCAATTGAATTGCCTTGATCATAGCACCACATACATTACTTGTGGGTAGTCAACATGTCAATTTATAGAGGATTGCATCGAATATGAGAAAAATATTATGTAAGCCACCTTACTAACTTTGTAACTTAGAGAACTTAACTAAGAGAAGATCATCTCACAAAGATCAATGTAAATGTTGTAGCAAAGAACCTACGATAGGATGCTCAATAATAACAAAAAAAGAAAAAAAAAAAGAAAAAAAAAAAAAAAGAGGCTTTCAAGCAGGGTGTACAATACAAATTCCGACATCAATTTTCAAAATTCCCACAAGATACATTTTTGTACAGATTTGACTATTTGGTTCTAAGTGTTCTTATAAATTCCACTCACAAGAATCATAACTCTACCCCTAAAGGCCCATGAGGTTTGAAGAAAAAACTTAGATGTGTTATAAAATAAAATATTCCTTTACACTTATGAAGTAATACTCTAAAGACAATATGAAGACCGTTATTTCTAAGTAAAATTGATACGGATAAATTTCCTAAAATAGTAACTATTTGTTCTAGTATTAATAAGATAGACTAAAAATTTGAAAATCAATAGAAAATGTATTTTCCATGAGTAATAATTAGAAACTGATATGGTTGGCTCAAATCACATTCTATATGATAAAATAAAGAGAGGCCACCAATGACCTGTAAGGAGCACCATTAATTTCCTCAAATAGTAAGTTTTTGAACACTATGAAAACCTTGTTGTGTTTGTGTTTAAAGCTTTTTGTGAACAGTCTATGATTCCAAACAAAGTTTTGTAAATTGGGTGTGGTTCCCAATCCCCCAAACTTCTAGAAGGTAAAAAGAACAACTAATTTAGTTTTTATTTATTTTAAGACCCTAAAAATCCAAGCGTTTCCTTGACCTCTAGAACCAAAAACTGCCATTTTTCACCTTTGCTGAGAAATGGGGAAATGGAGAAACTTTTTTTCTGGTTTTAGACTTTGAACCATAAAATCTTGTACCTAACTTGTATACAAAGAATTGGTCAAAATTTCAACCGTTGGATGTTTGTCATTTGTGAGATCATAACAATCAAAGTTTGTCCAACACTTTTTTTTGTTGCTGCCTGAGAGGCATTGTCTAAATGTTGCCAAGGGCAACTTGATGATTGTTACTCCAAACATTTTTCCGTCATTTTTTTTCATGTAGGTAATCAAGTTGTGTATGCTCATGCAAACTTTTAGAGACCAATTCCACTTTTTGACCTTAATGTAAATTATTTTATAAAAGAAGGTCTAAAAACAACAATATAGCCCGGGGAGATCACTATCGTTTTTTAGAAATATACGTGAGTTAAAATATAGGGTCTATTTAATTCAAAGGGGAGAATTTTTATATAATGTGTAGGGCTACTATAGGGTCCATAAAATGCTACATACTATATTATATATAAATTAGGCTATATAAAAACAATGTGTAGTATGACATTTTATTTATAAGTTAGCCTTCAAAAATAGGAGCCTTGATTTTTTTTAATAATAGAACTAGTATGTACCCGTGTCCTTTGGACACACGGAGAAAAACATAGAAGATAGTAATTATCAATGTGACTTAAGAATAATTATATATGCTATAAATCATAAAGTAGGTATAAAATTCACATATATCCCCTGTCCTCTCAACTCCTCTAACTTATTCTATTACTAGTATGTTCTCGTGTCTTTTGGACACACAGAGGAGTAAAAGCAAAAAACAACAAAGCGTTATATGCACTAAGCACCATTTTAAGTCCCAAGAACCTTATTTTGTGTCGATTTAACGAATATGACCTTTTGTGCTATGTTTAAGTTTTGGTATGTTGAAACAATCAAAGTGAGACAAAATCTTTGGCCTTGAGAGCAAATTTCCGTACAAGGCTGGAAAAAATGCACCCATATTGTTTATATAAAACATAGCCTCAAGTAATTATATAAAACATAGCCTCAACACATGTATGAATTTATAAAACACCATAGGGTACCGAGAATACGCCCCGAGTAGCTTTTTATGTAAATATACGGTCATCTAAAACACAAAAACAAATGTAAATAGCCCCACATCAAACACCCTCTTAACTCAGGTGTATACCTTAAATTACAAGGAGTGATCTCCCCGGGCAATATAGTAAAACAAGCACTACATATGATATACTTAGTTTGAGAAAATTTGGACGGTGAGTAGGTGCATTTATGAGAATGTGAATTTTGAAATAAAAATCTTCAAAAAAAATCCAAAATTTCAAAATTTGGCAATTTCTGAAAGAAAAAATTGTAAAATTATTAGAAATTGTAAAGATTGTTTTTGAAAGTTTTAGACGCTGCCCGTGTAAAATTGGTAAAATTTTTGACTTCGGACACTTTGGAATTTGAATAGTAATTTGGTAATGAACATATTTCCAAAAAAAAACTTTAAAAAAAATTGTTTTAAACTGCCCGGTTTGGACTTGAAACCTAAAATTTCTAGATGAAGATTATAAAATTAAAATTTGGCTTTGCAAATTTTACCACATACACATTACAGTATGGGGAGCACTCAGTAAAAATCTTAGGCAAAAAATCAATTTAACTCCTTAAAACAAGCTGCCCAAAATCTCAAAAAACCGAATCGGTTTTCCTGGATTTTTAGGGGGGTTAACCGGATACAGCATCAAAATTTGGAATCGACCATAAATAGTTAATTGGGCTCTAAGGGATTACCCCTTAAAGGTTTTGTCTTGTCATTGTGGTCAATATATTGTGTTATTTGCATGTCTTTTGGTTTGTACCTTGGACTCTACTCTAAAAAGAAGTTTGTATTTGAACAAAAAGTTTTCTATTGATATATTGCTCCCCTCATTCTATGACATACCTTTCAATCTACAAGGATTTTAGTGCGAAATTAGATATAGCGTATAGAAATCTCAATGAGAAGCCATGAGAAGCGAGACTGGAATTGCAATTAATCGGCTCAAAGATTTGCTCTACATATTTTCTAAACATGCACATCATATATATATATATATATATATATATATATATATATATATATATATATATATATATATATATATATATATATATATATATATATATATATATATATATATATATATATATATATACACACACACCTTTGAGCATCGTTGGTTGGGATTAAATCATGGTGTAACCAACATTTTTCTACAAATGTCAAAAGCCTACAGCTGATGTAAACTCATTGTCTTGTGATTTCTTTCTTGCAATCTCACCAAATCCGTGAGATTGATCACTCCCTAAAAAATTCTCTAGACATAGTGTACATTAATTGTCATATCCATACAATTGGATTCCCGAAACATGCCTTTAGTTATCCTGATAAAGTTGGGGAGCAAAACGTATGCATGGTCTACGGTTATATTGTATCTATACCTCCCTTAGGAGGTTCAAGGGACTATCTGTGGAAACGAGAGTGCAGACTTTAGTGTGGTATTCTTAGTGAAGGACAAGATTCAAAGCATAGGCAAAAGACATCTAGTAGATTTGGAGTTTGTTATTCTAAAGAAGTAAGAAGAGGGTAGGGGGATACAAAGTGAAACACAATGTTTTCATCAATATGGATAGACTTGGTATACAAAAGTTGGCACATTATATGGAGAGATGGGGGGTACAAAAGGGGTACAAATTGGCGGGTACAAAGGGGAGACTTGATGTCTCATCCATAATTATGGAGAAGCTAAGCAATGGTAGAACTGTTCAAACGCTTAATAACTAAACACTATTGAGACACAAGTGTAGACTCACCACTAATTATGACTTGGGGACTTCTTACAAAAGCATGATAAGAGACCAATCTATTTATTTGTGGAGACCAAGATAGACAAAGCAATGGTGGTCACTATTCTAATGATAAGGAGCTTGAAAGCTGGATGTGACCAACATACAATGACAATATGTAATGTAGACCCATCGTGAACTACAAATGCTTTATGTATTCATTGTTTTTAAAGAAGTGACCAATCTATTCCTATGCAAGGACTACCTATCTGCAAGCTAAAGCTAGCCTCTTTGTAAAAAGACAGCATTGGTGATAATTATTTAGAAGTTCAAAAGGTTAGGATAAGAAGTTCAAAATTTTGAAACTTGATTGATACCTTCATACTAAGATACATTGATGATGTCTAAATCCATCAGGTCAACAAGTTTTACATTTATTTTATTAATTATGATAAGTGACCAATTTACCAAGCTCATGAACAAGACTATCCACAACGAAAGAGAGCAAAAAGTAGTCTTTAAACAAAATTTCCAAGCTTTTCTAATCTCCTACATACTTGCACATGTTTTAAAATTGATTTCCTTGGCCACTCTCATTAAGTGTGCCAATCTCAAATTTGAGCAGTTCTCAAGCCTAGTACCCTTCACAATTACAAATAAATAAATTGAGGAACATTGAAACTTAAAGGTATCAAATCAAATTCCAAACTAGTACAAACAAAAAAATCTATTAAGACCTAATGTCACATTAGAGTACATGCAAATTAGTAGTTTAATAAAAAATTCAATCACCGACGAAGTCATCAAGCAATTACCCACAACACTACTACATTTTAGATAAGCACTGTTTTTTTCTCCCTCAAACGTTGCTTAAGTGAAGCAACGTTTTGGAACTTGATATGGTGACATTCTCAAGAAAATAAGCAATGTCACCAAATCACCAAGCAAAATCTTATACAATTTTGCAGATTTGAGGTTGAAAACATTGCTTATTTTCTTAAGAAGGTTACTACATCAAGTTTTGATACGTTGCTGGACTTGAGCAAACACAAAGTTTACAACATTGCAAACCCCTCTCTCTTCTAGTAGTGCGAATCCACCTAGAGTTTAAGCTTATAAAAAGTTGTCTTTTGGACCTTGAAGTGCAGCTCAATTGGTAATAATGAACGGGTTCACAAGCTACTCGAATAAACTCCAATCCTAGATCAACATGAACACGGATAGGAGGATTCAGCGATAGCGAAGAAAGAAATGGGGTTGAGGATCCTAGCAGTTTACAAACTACTCACTCCTTTGCAGAAGCGATGCAACCAGCATATTGATTTGCACGTTATCTGAATGCTCATGCCCAGCCGTGAGAATCAATATATTGGGGGTACTAACGAGACATGCGATGGGGGTACAACACACCCATTACCAGAATTTTTCCTGCCTGATTACGTTACCAACTGTACATGGTGCTGGGAAATGAATCATTTGGTACCCATGTGATACACCGAGGCAGCACATTTCTGAATGAGTACAAACCGTTACAAATCATGAACAAATCAGCATTTCCAATTAGGTGGCGGTATTCTGTAAAAATCGCGGGTCTAGGGTTGTTGAATTTCTTTTCAAAAACTGACTGAAAATATGTGAATTCTTGACCATATTGGACAAAAGCACGTGAGGCATTGGGTGTTTTTTTAACGAATTGATGTCATTCCAAAGTGCGACGGTGAAATTTAAAGTCAGACAGATTTTGGTGTTGCAGATTGGTGCTTGGAATACTGCCATGTCAGTGGCACAGTTCATGCAACTGAAGATAGTTATCAGCTGCGACATTTCATAACTTGAGGACTTGAGATGCTTGGACTGTTCAGAATATGAGCACAGTGATTCTTTCGTCCAAGTCTTGAATAAATTAAAGGTAACGCGATGATTGCAACTAGATCTCACAGGAAAGGAGGCAGCAGCTTCACCGTGATTTATATATGCCTCGAGATCCATGGTCAATCTCCACAGCATCGTCTGTCAAGGGCTCTTCCGGCAAGAGTTTGTTCATTGCAACCCCAGAGGCTTGTTCCCGAGGAAAAGTCGACATGAGCCCACTTGTGTCGATCACTTGTTCGATAAAGTCGGTACCTGTCGGTAATGATAGCAGATACATAATTTCGCGATTGAGGTAGAAGAATAGAAAGAAAGATCTGCGCTTCTGGCTCAATTCAACAATCATCTACTTCTTTCCGCGAGATATCAATAAAAAGCTGTATCTATAATCATTAATGTCCCCAATTAAAATGATCAGTTCAGGATACTCATTGCACGAGTGGTCTTTATTCAGGAGCCGCAGAGAATTTGTGTAGACATGGACATTTCAGTCGGTCGGCAGGCATTTTGTGTGAGTAGTTGGTGGCAAAAAAGGGTGTGAAGATCACGACACCCTGCGATGGCAGAACACAAGCATGTCCACTTTCATATCAATCCTGGATGACGTATCGCACTCCTTGTTAAATTTCCAACACTAAACCAATCCTCTTCCTGGTAGAGCTCTTGATTCGATCAACTTCCTCGGCTGCAAATTCCTAATCTAGTGGAGCACACTGATTATTGATGATCTTGCAAGAGCAACAATGTATATATACTGACCGATAGAGGAGAGAAGAACAATGACTTCCTTCTTTTCTCTCGTCTGAAGAACCTCCTCTAATTGTAAGTCTGCTGAAGGATACATATGTCGATCTCCTTGCAAGCTTCAAATTCTGATGTAATCTTACTCGAGAGCAGGAAGATGTATTTATGCTTCAGTTACCCATAATCCACCATCAACGTAACCCAAGCTCATGAACGGAGCTGCTTCCGCGTCGGTAAGTTCGTGAGACCATGCCGCTCTTTCAGTGTGGTATGCACCGGGTCCGGAACATTTGTACGTTCCGTAGTAGACCGTGCTGCAAGAAACAAAACACCGACACCAACCTCATTATCACTAAAATGGCAATAGATATCTCACCTACTAGGAAGTTTGAATTCAGAAAAAAGGATTGGATCATATTACAGGAACAGTGACATTTCAGAGACCTAATGGGTGCTCTGTATTGAGAGGGATCATTTTGGAAGCACAATCATATATGTCACTATTGGCAAAATGACAGTTTTGGTTCGTCAAAATGGCACTTGCATTCAGCGGAATAGCCCATCAACGTGATTGAGAGTTCGATCACGAAATCAACATACTACATAAAAAGACAGAAATGGAGAGGACGGACACGACCGTGAATGTTCCCCCTCAGAGTACAACTTTGCCAGAGAAAAAACCAAAGCGCAAGCATGGATTCAGAAAATGCTCACCCTTCTCGTGACGGATCGCCCCAGTTATACCATCCAAGGGGGTTGATGATATTAGCAAACTCTGTGAAAGCAAACACCACACGCGAATACGGACCCCACGCACGACCAAGGTACACAGTCGCAGGTCCCTCGCCTGTCACTTTGCAGTTCACGAAAGAGTACCCCGTGTCCTCACTCATGCTCAGTCTCTTTTGCGCCGTCAGGGAGCCACCGGATGATGGAATCACTCTCAGCTCACAATTCTGCAAAAGCTCAAAAGTAACGGAACAATTCAGAACCCTCGATCAGCAGGGAGAAGGGTCCATGGGTGGTGGAGCTTAGTTACCTTGTACAACGACTTGCCATCGCCAAAGATGAAGTCGACAGACCCCACGATGAGCGAGTCCTTGAAGTAATGGCGTCCTCGATCATCGTAAAGAGTGTCTTGTTGCCCATAGAAAGCGCACCCATAGAAAGCATTGAAGTCGCCTGTGGTTCGCAACGCCACAGCTTGCTGTTGCGCTTCTCCGTTCGGTGGCGGCGAGGCGTTCTGCACACCATAGCCATTGTAGTACTCTCCCATGATAGTAATTGCAGTCGCTGAGAGACACTAATTGCTCATGATGTCGCGATCAACAAAGGGTTATGTACCTCAAAGGAGATGTTTCTTGCGGTGAAATAAGGAGCACTGACGCCAAAAGTGGACGTTGTGTACGTAGTGCCCGTCTCCCCGGCTGCATTCGCAGAAGTGATCTTGGTGACATCTCGACCTGCTCCTTGCAATGTAATCCGCCACTTGCTCTTCGGCACTACAACCCTTTCACTGCAACCAAGCAAGCAACGTCCTCAATGGATCAATACAATGACAAAGGTTACGAGCAAGAATCGGGAGGCTCCAGTGACAGAGGGCCTTACAAGTATGTTCCGGCATTGACTTGGATGGTGATGGGATCCTTGTTATGGAGAGGTACAGCATTAATAGCTTCGTTGATAGTTTTGTAATTCCCTGCGCCGCCCTGGTCCACTACAATCACGGTCCCTCCAGCGAGCTTCTTGCCGCTAGTTTTTGCCGAAGCTTCGAACTCTGCATGCTTGGTGGCGACGCTGTCGACCCAGGTTCGGAAACTGGCTATGACTTCCTCGCGACTGGATGGCGCTACACCTGAAGCTACAGTAGAAAGTAGTAACGAGAGGAATAGAAGAATCATCACTGGTAAGCCCCAAGTCATCGCCATCGCGAAATCACCCGTGGGCCCACGAGACTGAGTTTCAGTTTGTCTGTCCGCTAGCGCCTCACTAACTCTATCTTCTCTACGATACTTGCATTGAGGATGCGCGGACACTAGCTAGATGGCACTCATTTTGCACCTAGCTGGCTTCGTCCGTTACCTGCAGGTAATCGTTTCTCAACAATTCAACAAACGATCGAATTGTTGAGAAAGGCACTGATCGAAAATGGTTATAAAGACTACGGTAGTGAAGGAGCTTGCATGTGAATGATGTAGTAAGTAACGTACTAGTACCTGGTTCTGTTCTTACTTAGTCCTGGTGTTTCCGCCAGGGTTACCAATCTCACGATGTTTGATGGCCGGACAAACTTTGTGCCCTCAGCACTGACACAGATATCACTCCACTAATTTATCTTTAATTATGTTTTCTTAGCCACGCTATCACAGAAAGGCTTCATCATGTTGCTGAAGTGAGAATCTATAGCAGTTTAGGAGTGTTTCCTGTAATTTGGGCAGATTCGGTCACGATGGCAAAATTTTACGACAAACCAGAATCGTTATTGTGGTTAGTTTAGTGGCACACATGCTGTTATATATTGTAATATCACCCTCTATTTTGCTTATCTCTGACCTCCTAAAAGTACCATATACGTATTTCATTGCCATTTTAATAGATGTGGCTCGAGAGGAGGAGATTCAGAGTTTGCATGCAACAGATTTTGCTGTACAATAAGCGGGACTTGGCTGGCACATGAACATAGCGTGTACCATCTTTGTTGCATGAAGTTCAAAATGATATGCTTGATGACTTTCAAGAGACATGGCATCAATTGAGAGTAGATTGAGTTGTACAATCTGGAGATTCTAAGTGATTCTGAGTTGCTTGTGGTGACTTAGCTCATTCCACGTCTTGTCAAACCTGTGATTATTGACTTATTTCTGTACACAAATTAAACCCTTGAGGTCGAGTTTGAAGAATTCTGGTCGAGTTTGAAGAATTCTGGCTGCAGTAGAGCATGTAACTTGTCTCCCTCTTTTGTTAATTCACAGTTAGGTTGGGTGCGACGTGTATTAAAGCCCACTCCTATCACTGAAAATTCTACCTTTAAGACTGCACCTGTACTTGGGACCGAGTACTGTACACCTGAGTGTTCATATACAGACAGCACTTATATTTGAAATAATCGATGAATATGTTGCGCTCCTGAACAAATACATCATTCTTAACCCCGAGGCTTGATTTCAGCATTGTACCCTCAAAATTGCCCTCTTTCGCTGCAACCTAAAATTTATCACTCTATAATGTATTTTGGGATTGTATTCCTAGGAACTAGTACCCAACTTGTACATGATGATGTACACCAAATGGCGAACTAAAATTTCTCATTGTATATAAGATTGTAATGTTCAAAGTTGTAAAATTATTATTTTTTTTATTTTTTTATTTTTTATTTATTTTTTTTTTTTTTTTTATTTTTGCCTTGTTGTCAAAAGGGAAGGCATTGCTTTGAAGTCCAAAAAAAACCATTTTGGAAGTAAAATTTGGTCTAGGCCTCCTCAAATTCTTGTTTCTGGGCAAGTTAGGTACCCCTTCGTATAACTTTTACCCTCGTGCGACACACAAAACCTAGAGAAAAGTTTGACTCTTCATGTGGGGGTATGCTGAAATTCAAATACAAAGGCCTATTTTTCACAATTAAAGGCACGCTACACGATCTCGTGGTGGACTCATGTGCCGCAATTGCTCTTCTTTTAGAGCGTCTAATTGAGCTCCTCATGGTGCTACTAGGCAATAGTGATAACTCAGCGTAGTGAGAATTTTATGTTGACATGCTACAACTTTTGAGTAGTGTGAATTATAGTGTGTCAAGGTCCCATTTTGATGAGGTATGTATGTAGGTTTTCGAGGCTTATTGCGCTTTTTGCATATATCAATATTCGTGTCTAATAAAGGTAATCTTTCATTCTTGTATTACTCAAACTTTGTGCTCAAATGCATGAATGTCTAATTGAATTTGCCTCAAATTTGAATTTGCAATTGAACTTCAACTACCGTCCATGAATTGGTTTGGCAAATTTATGGGAACACGCAAAGTGCTCTATGGCCGCATGATTTAGCATACGGAAGCGGCCATGGAGCATCCTAGTGCCGTTGTGAGGACACTTCTGTGCTCTCAAGGCAAAACCAACTTGTGTCAAAAACCAATTACTATAAATCACGGTGTAGGGCCATATACGCAAGAGTTTCATTGTAGCTTTCGATTTTAGATATCGGTGTATCCCCTATGTACGTATTAGATGATTAGTCTTGGGTTTACCTACAACTTTTACTCCCAATTTCAAGATAAGTCCGAAATGTATGTTCCCTATCTTTTACAGACTTTTCATATTTTCCAAAACTAATGTCCATAATTACTACCCAATAAGCTTGCACAACTTGAAATTTGTGCGGTCATTTTTGCCTTGTCATTAAACATGTTACCTTGTGTGTTTGCCTTGACATATTTAACCCCTAACTCTCCTTGTTGCAAAACGGTCTAAGTCACAAAATTTGAACTTCCATTAGATTCAGCTCAAAAAATCTCAATCTAACCATTATTTGAAAGATTCAACCATAAGATCTCAAAGTTCACTTGACATTCATCTCACATACCAAATTTGAACCGTTCATTCTTCTTCATTTGTGAGATTATAATGGTCAAAGTTGGCTGAGTTTTTCTCCTGGGGAACCTACGAAACCAGTTTCGGGTTTTAAGGAGAGTTAGGGGTTAAATAACCTACATCACTTTTTTGATGACTGAGCCTAGCCCTTTTGTGAATCAAAGAATCCAAAGTTCACAAGTCTTCTGATGTCCAGTTACAATCAAAGTTGCATTCCATCACCAAAAATGGTTGATAATCGACACAAGTTCACGTGCAAATGACTCATAATGCGGCCGAGAATGTAACTGTCATATGACTTTCTGACATGTGAGTCTTGCACAAGCCCATTGAAACTGAAAATACCTACAATAATTCTTCTTCCTTTTTAAAAAATTAAAAAAAAAAAAAAAAAAAAAAAAAAAAAAAAAACTAATGAAAACTAATGAAAACACCTGCAACTCTCGATCGGTTTGCAGGATGCTCCCTCGTGTAGAAGCTCATTGTGGTATGGCAGAGCAGCCAAAAATGGCGCAGTGTCGAAAATGGAGCCCTAGTAATCTTCATTGTCACGTACATAATAGCTTTTCCATACAACAGTACCATGTACACACTGCAAAGATTATAGGGCGTCACTTTAGGGCACCATTTTAAGAACACCTATATTTCCATATATAAAATTTCATTACTTACTGTAGAAGAGTCGAAAAATGATGATTCCACTTACTCTAGTTTTCTACTAATTTTCCCCATGCACAAAAATTGCTTGCACTGGCAACATTCCTGTAGATTTTCTGTGCTGAAAATTGCGCCATTATAGGACACCTTACCATACATGTATGTAGAGCCTCTGTTCTTGATGTAATTCTCAATGAAATGTTGAATACTTTGGTTTGTTTCAACAATATTAAGAAAAGATGAAACAGCTGCAACTGCAATCATGTAGTGTGTCAGTGATGAATTGAGGAAGTTTTGTTTGAGGGTTAACCCCTAAAGGTCTAGGAAAGCGAAAACTGCTTTTTGGAGTCCATAATTCAACCAACTTTGACCATTATAATCTTACAAATGAAGAAGAATCAACGGTTCAATTTTGGCAAGTGGGTGGAAGGTTAAGTTAACTTCAAAATCTTACAGTTAGATCTTCCAAATAATTCTTAGATTGAGAGTTTTTAGGCTTGAAATAAGGGAATGTCCATTTTTACAATTTTGCATCAAGAACCTTTAGGGGTTAAAGCTACGATGCAAAAGTCTCTCTCACAAGTTGATGCTGATATTCCATGATGGGATTGGAGGTATTGGGCTGTACTGTACTGTCCTTCATGCTCTTTACTTGAAAGTCCGTCACTCACACTAATTGGGTAGTGAGTCTGTCAGATTGATTGATCAGTGACTACCTTATGAAAAATCATGTCCTCTGACTTTTCCACACTACACTAAATTTGATAATTAGTGTTCGATACACTAATTTACATAAACATGTTATAAGTTTTTACTGTTGTTCAATAATATTACCCACTATATTGGCCAAGATGGGGGTCCTTATATAGTATCAGAATCAATGCTCTTGGTAATTTTTTTTAAACAAAAGTAAAAACTTATAGCATTCTCAAATCTTATAATAATCTAACACTAATTATCAAATTTAGTGTAGCTCATTCATTGATTGATTTGTGCTTTCTTTGTCATATTGACGAAGAAAGCACTCTCTCAAACACTGGATTGATACATAGAATTCTCACATGGAAGATTTTATTTGTTTTGAACACGAATTAGTGATTCTTAACTCCAAAAGCTACGAGGCTTGATTTCAGCATTGTGCCCTCTTTCGGTGCAAGCTAAGATTTTCACTCTGTAATGTATTGTGGGATTGTATCTGTAGGATCTAGTACCTATCTTGTACATGATGGTGTTTATCAAATCGTAAACTGAAATTCCTCACCGTTTGTGAGAACGCAGTGTTCAAAGTTGAAGAAAGAGGTTTTTTGCCTTGTTGTTGAAAGGGAAAGCAGTGCTTTGGAGTTCAAAAAAACCATTTTGGAAGAAAATATGGTCTAAGCCTCTTCAAATTTATGTTTTTAGGCAAGTTAGGTACATGTTCATATAATATTTACCCTCATGCGACACTGAGAACCTAGGAAAAAGCTTGATTTGTCATGTGGGGGTATGCTAAAATTCAAATACAAAGGCCTATTTTTGACAATTAACCCCTTAAAATCCAAGTGTTTCCTTGACCTCCAAAACCAAAAACTGCCATTTTTCACCTTCGTTGGGAAATGGGGAAATGGAGAAACTTTTTTTTTTATGGTTTTAAACTTCAAACCATAAGATCTTGTACCTAACCTGTATACAAATGACTTGTCAAAATTTCAACCGTTGGATGTTTGTCATTTGTGAGATTGTAACGATCAAAGTTTGTCCAACACTTTTTTTCGCCACTCGGTGAGAGGAATTGTCTAAATGGTGCCAAGGGCAACTTGATGATTGTTACTCCAAACATTTTCCCCTCATTTTTTTCCATGTAGGTAATCAAATTGGGTACGCTCATGCAGAATTTTAAAGACTCATTTCACGTTTTTTGACCTTCATGTAAATTATTTTATGAAAGAAGGTCTAAAAACAACAATATAGTAAAACAAGCACCACATATGATATATTTAGTTCAAGAAAAATTTGGACGGTGAGTATGTGCCTTTATGAGTATGTGAGTTTTGAAACAAAAAAATAAAAACTTGGAAAAAATCCAAAATCTGTGGCAATTTTTGAAAGAAAAAATTGTAAAATTAGTAGAAATTGTAAAGATTGTTTTTGAAAGTTTTGGAGGCTGCCCTTATAAAACTGGCAAAATTTTTGACTTCAGTCACTTTGGGATTTGAATATTAATTTGGTGATGAACATGTTTCCAAAAAAGAATACTTCAACAAAGCTAAATATAAACTGCCCGTTTTGGACATGAAACCTGAACTTTCTAGATGAATGTTTACAAATTGAAATTTGGCTTTGCATATTTTACTACATACACATTACAGTATGGGGAGCACCTAGTAAAAATCTTTGTCAAAAATATCAATTCTAACCCTTCAAATGAGCTGCCCAAAATCTCAAAAAACCAAATCGGTTTTCCTGGATTCTCACGGATTAAAAAGGCCTATGAAGAATCATTACATAGGTAATTCAAACTTTGAGAGCATACCTTGATAGGTTCTTTAATACCCATTAAAAGATTAAAAAAAATAAAAATTCTTGATTTCTTTGAAAATTACTGCAATCTAATTTGTGTTTGAGAATGTATGGGGATATATTACATATTTAAGAAGATTTCACCATTCCCCAATAGTGTTTTCAAACTTTGAGAGTGAATATTTCCTGAAGTATGAGGAATTCCGAAGCATAAATGATCTTGTTGGAAAGATATTCGAAAACTCTACAATTTGCAAAAGGTTTGAAATTCAAACAAACCAAACATAGTATGGCAAGAGGTTGACCGAAGTCTAAACGGCCTCCTGAAACTTTAGGGGTTAAATTGTGAGTTTTTAGCTATAAATCCATTTTACCAGAATAACACAGCACCACTCTCACACTGGTACTCAAGCAATTCCAGCTGTTCTTACAAGTTTACGGCAAGCCAAGTCATGTACTCCAGAGTTTATTCAAGTATGTAAGGATCATGTTAGTACACTGAAAAAGTGCTATCTACGCAATTTGTATGTACCATAATCTAGTTTTGATAAACTTTAAGCTTCATTTCTAATTGATAAACTAATTAAATGGGTGCATCATCAAGAGAGAATTGTATCGTCATAATGTTGCTTACCATATCTTACCACATTATGCATTATATTATCTATAGGTTCTATCTTATTAATGGCAAATATAGTTAGCCCTTTTAGGTGCACTCACCATCATGTCTTTCTGAAGGCAGCAAGTGAGTAATGACAGCATCACAATATGTTAAAAGATTCCTCGGCAATTTATGCACTATGTATTCAGTAAAAATGGCGCTGGCGAACTTATTAAGGGTTAGGACTACCGCTCAGGCGTTTAGTCATATCCTAAAACAAAGTATGAATGATATTGTAATATAACGGTGATACTAAAGAAAAAAAAATGTAATATTACAAAGTACACAATTGTGTTGGTACATTAATTGCAAGTTCTGTTCTGACAAAATGGCACTTGGAATAATGCCATTTTAACACAATAGTTACAATATTCCCAAATATATCTCCTAGCAAGATAGACCACATTTCATGTTTCTGGATGCTTCAGTTTTACCTTGAGTGTTTGAACAAGACTGAAAATTGGAGTACACACAAAGTCCTACGGCTAAAAATTCCTCTTTTCCTGAATGTAGACCGTGGTTTACTATGACAAAGGCAGGCACGGGTTGGTGGAATAGCATTCTGTCACCCACCAAGGTACTTATGGGTGGAAAAAGTCCTTTGTAGTCCAGAAGGAGTCAAGACAAGAATTTGACTGCTAAGGTACTTGAACCCCCGAACTTCATCTAGTGCTGAATTGAATTTTTATGATTTCCTATTTATGGTGAAATTTTGGGACTCATATTGAAGGTGGATTAGTGCTTGATTGAAATTGTTTCTGCTGTCAAAGAAACGATTGTATAAAATTTCTCATTTCTCTAAATTTCCAAAAGATACGAAAGGTCTCATTCTCAGTGTTAGAGAGTGTAAATTGTCGTAAGCATTTGGAGGTAAGTTCAGTTTGTAGCAGTTGAATGCTACGCCAGTTACTTGACCTTATATACTAATTGCGAGATATACTAATTTGGCAAGTTGCCCTGCTCCTGACTCTAGTTGCAGGCAATTGAGGCAACCCTGCAGGTGCCTCATATTTTTCAGCTCATCATCAACTCTTACATACTGGCTGTGAGTGAGCGGAAGTTTTTGCTTGGAATATTCCCCAGAATCTTTCGAAAAGATGAGCGAATTTAAGAAATTTAAGTGAATTTCGTTGCAGAGTGAATATCTCTGTGGGAGCCTTCCACAATCATGGTGCATGTTAGCTTAATATCCAACTCATCCCCAATCACTTCTTGGGACCGACATTCTTCTCCTCTATCAATCGATCTGAGCCATCTGACAAGATGAAAAGTTGTTCAAGAAGAGATTTGATAATCACTTATCACCAACTGTGGTTTTGTGGCCTCTTCAGGCTGTGCAGAGACATGAAGTTGACAGCACACTTATTGGCAATTGCGGCCAATCCTAATGCAGTTAGTACTCTTCCTGTTCTCTGTAGTGTCTAACATGTAAGCCTTCTTTGAGATGGGTCTCACTTAGCACTTTTGCAAGATGAGTTTAACCCTTAAACGCCCATGGGGTGTGAAACGGGCAGCCCAAAATTGGATCACAGCATCTTTTGGACTTGGGCATCATGAATAGTGCACTTTTTGAACTTGGGCATTGTGAATGAACCAATCAATGATGAGCTTGCAATTTCCTACAAGGTTATGTACAACCCCAACCTCGCTACCACAATCCTTTCAAAGCACAAAATCACTCATACAAATTGTGATTTGAATTGTGAAATTTCACTTTTTGAATGCATCACAAGAAGGTGACCAGTTTGACATCAAAATATAAGTGAAAAGTTGAGTACAGCGAGAGCTACAGAGTAGATTCTGTTGGAAGGTGACCCCTCGGGTCACCTTGGGCGTTTAAGGGTTAAGGAACTTCGTTTTATAGCACCTACGAAAACTGCGCTTCACACAAAGGTGGCACTGCGGCAGTTCGTTGTCACACGGAAACCCAGTTTAATTTTCGGAAGATAATTCCACACCCATCATTAGGCTTAACCACCAGGTATCACTTTCAGATAGAAAATAACGGAGAATGAACCTGCATATCGCTCTTCATTAGCTCGACTTTCTCTTCGATCATTGATCAAGCTAGATGTCGGCTTTAAGCAAGTGCAACTTTGATATCTGACATGCCTTTAATGTCAGCTAGCAGCTATACATCGTCCTACTTCTTACATACGGAGGCCCTAAAGCCGTATAGGTCCGTTTGAACAAAGCAGCTACCAATAGTTCGTTGTGATGCTGCCGCAGGTAACCTAAATTAAGCTTAATCATCACGTACTTAAGTTAGTAAACCTTCCAGTAGAACGCCACCGTAAGAGTTAACCAGAGAAATCTACGAGAGAATTCTTACGTCTTGATACGCGACAGAACAAGTATATGGTGCAACTAATTTAGTCAGACTGACAGTCAAGGAGAGTGAAGGGGAGCCACCGAACTCTTTCATTCAGCAATCGCAAACGATGGACTTGCTCGATCGACTTTAATGCTCTGCACCGATCTCTAGGTATTCTGACAGTCCACGATCGTGTCTCAGTACAGGCATGGCACACCCAATTGATTGCAACCCTCGTCGCCAACCCAAGAATGTGGACTGTTCAGCTGTCCCTTGCGAGATCCAGGCTTCAACGCCTAGCATGGCAAGCACTCGAATCACATCATTCAACTCACCAGTCGATCAGTCGTTACAGATACATGATCGAAAGCTCGCAACATTGTCAAACCCGATGATTTGGAGCCGTTTCGATGCACAGCCCATAATGAGGCTACACTCTATCATAGCACTCATTCTTCCCTCTTCGTTGTACTGACAAGTTCTCGGCACCATCAGGGTAGTGCTCGACGTTTCGGAATCATGGCTCGCTCGAGTTTTGTGCACATCTTACACCTGGTGTATGTGTTGCCGCTCTTAGTGAGCTGCACTTTAGCTAATCGGAGCCAGTATGCAGAACCGGACTCGGATGGTGCGCGCGAATTCATGCAATGGATCGAGAGAGTGGGAAAGAAACACAGGATGAAACAGGAATTTGCAAGGAATGAACTTGTTGGAGAGTGGGATCCCTCCATAGCGCAACCAGACCTGTCCGGAAGCTTTCCAGGGCTGAAGCAATACTCGGACTGGGACAGTGTGGTATCCCCTGCAACGTACATCGTTGTGGATCAAAATGGGTTCGGAAACTTCAGAGGCATCTGGGAAGCTATCAACTCGATCCCTAATGATATCAATCGCCGCACCCGCATCACCATTCAAGTCAACTCCGGAACTTACAGGTACCCTAAATCGTTTCTCACTTTAAAAGCTCCTCTGCTGTGAATCTTGTGTACATATTCCAGCCCGAGCAGGACTTGATCACTTTAATCTTACCACAATGATGCCAGTACCTTGTCATACTCTAGTTTGTGTAATTCTTTCCGTTTGTTAAAACCAGAGGTCATTAAGCCATGTCAAATCCAAGTACATGAAATCTCTTTAATATTGTCGGAGCCATGGAGTACTAAAACGGATGCATGCAGGGAGAAAGTGTACATTGGGAAGGACAAGCCGTTTATTACAATGGTGGGAATGGGAGACCCTGTAATCGTGTGGAACGACACCAAGGCCGATGCCGGGAACCGGACTTTCGAGAGCGCCACTTTCGGTGTCGGTGGAGATTTCTTCATGGCCATTAACATGACGTTTCAGGTAACACTTCCATCTTTCAAGTTCCTATTGTAAATGAATCTCTTGATAAAAGATTGGATTGATTAATGAGGTGGTTCGAAAATGGATGGCAGAATTCGGCGCCGGCTCCTCCTCCTGGGGCGGTAGGCATGCAAGCGGTGGCTCTCCGGATCACTTCCGACGTTGCAGTGTTCTACAGCTGCAAAATTCTCGGCAACCAGGACTCTCTGTATGATCACAACGGTCGCCATTACTTCAAGGACTGCTTCATTCAAGGAAGCATCGACTTCGTCTTCGGGGACGGTCTTTCTATTTATTACGTAAGACCATTCTCTCACTCTCTTACTCAATTCACGGTTTCATGACAACCACCATCTTGTTGCTCATTTAACACCATATGGGTTCAGTCATTGCTGTCGCTTAAATGTCTATATGGGAGCTTTTGTTAGCAGCTCCCTGAGGTTGGTGCTTCTCTATATTCTATTCAAGTAAGGTGTATCTATGCTAACAGAAGGATTCGGGACTACAGCTTTGTAAGAATATCAGTCTGATGTGAATAAGTTTCCACATCGAAAATCCATGTCCATGGCTTAACAACGTGATATTCCCACTTGTGTTTATTGCAAATATTTGAACTCACTTGTGATGCCAAGTTCCAGTAAATCAAACTACATGGGTTCATTTGGACATGATTATGGTTGAAGTGGACACCACCTTAGTAGTTGTTGGGACATAGTGATGGTGCTCTTGTCGTTTTAAGAACTTTTCAATACTGAACAAGACTCAAGAGCTCTGCTCTTACTTTAGCAAGTTTTGAGGAGAATGTTTGATGGCATATTCCTTGTACAGAGATTGAGCTTGATGGAAAGGGTGTGTGCAGAAATGTGAGCTGAACGTGGTACCGACAACGTTCGGCGCCGTGACAGCGCAAAAGAGGCAGAATGCGACAGACAATTCGGGGTTTTCATTTCTATTGTGCTGGATCACGGGAGGCGCGGGGCAAGTGTATTTGGGGCGGGCGTGGGGACCCTTCTCGCGAGTGGTGTACTCCTACACTTGGATGAACGATGTGGTGTATGCACCGGGCTGGTTCGACTGGGGCAATTACACCAGACAAGCGTAAGCTCACTTATCACCTCTCATTTTTTCATGGACACCAATCAAGTGAAAACCCATTGTGCAGCTTTAAGTGTTGTAAGGAGTCCTAGGAGTCCAGTTAATGATTAACCTCAATTCCATAAAAATTGAAGTCAAAATGAGTTCTGTAAAAAGAGAGGGTTTTACTGTAAGGATACGGTAGTGATATCACAAAGAAGTAACAAGTTCTCTGTTATGGTTTACTAGATACTAAGTCTGTTTTCAAAATGGTACAAAATGGCAATTTTGGTTGTCAAAATGGCATCTGAAATATTGCCGTTTTAATGGATTTTCGCTTCAATTTGATGATAAAATATAATCTGACATGCTCCATGTAATTGATTGAATTCGGTATGCATAGCTTAGGGCCCGATCAAAATTGAAATCTTCGAATTGCTAAGTGTGTGAAACCATCACTTCGATGAATCACCAGTGATCGAAAGATTTAGTGCTTGAATTGAACTGTATCTAAATCCAGAAGTTGTGCATTTTGATTCATCTAAGAATTGAACACTGCAAAAGTAGCTCGTTCGAGCCATACATGAGAAACTTGTATTGGTTCAGGGAGGTTTCTAATTTTAGGAGGGTGAGCAAATAAGTTGAGGTGTGCACTATCTATGTAGAGTCACGGTCTTGTTCTGAGTTTGTTGAGAATATCAATTTGTACCGATTCAATATTGCATATAGTTCTGCTGTAGATTCTTATGAAGAGGTTTCTATTTCTATTTTTTCCCATTTTGTTTAATGAGGTTCAATTCCGAAGCTTGCTAACCATGTTGATCACTGCTTGGTGTTGCAGGACGGTGTACTACGGGCAGTACAAATGTACAGGGCCTGGTTCTAATCAGGTTGGTAGAGTACCTTGGTCCCATGAGCTCACTGATTATGAAGCCGCACCGTTTCTATCGCTTGGTTTTGTAGATGGAGAGGCTTGGATTCCACAATACTTAAGACCAGTTCAACCTATAGTCTAAACATTTTTTTACCAGTTACTAATACTTACATGATGAAGCTAAAAGTTTTGACAATTGATATGTATATTTCCAAAGTGTTGACATTTCAAGCTTTTACTTTTGACATTATGATTGATCACCAATAAAAAATTTGGACATGAGATTTGGTGTAATGTTCAAGTTGGGTTCTAAAACTTACAGTTACATACCTCAAACTATGTCTAAAATCTAAATTTTTGCCTTTCTTTGAACATAAGGCATATAAGGTTATAGCATGTAAGTTAGGCTTTGGAACTTTAGGAGTTGAAACTTGTTTTTACAGGTATTTAACCCCTAAATGGTTTGACTCATTGGTAGAGAAACGAATACATTTTGAAAAAAAGTCTCATAAATGGAAAAGAAGGAAAGTTTTTCTAATCTCAACTGTACCATCCTCTAATAAACATATTGTACATTAAGTGGATCAAATATTGAGTCATGAGGCCTCGTAAATTGCAAGATCGTAACGTAGTAGTACTCAAAAAACACAACAAAAAAATATCACTTTGAAGTGAAAATACTACCAATAGACTTATTGCAATCAACACTACAAAGATGATTACTTTCACCTTAGTAAAACCCTTGACCAAAAAAAAAGCCAAGAGAAAGAATTCATTGCGCGAATAATGACCTTGCAATGGTGAATACTGCCAAAACTATTACAAAGGAATTTTTTTCATAACTCGACTCTTTGCACATAAATCTATACATGTGTTATCTTCACTATATTTTTATTATGTCAAGGTTTCTACCACTACAACTAGACTCCAATTGGAATCCATCCCAAAAAATCAAATCAAAATCCCACGATGGGTGAAGGAGATGTAGCTTCTCAAAATCATCCATTTATTCGCTTTTTTCATTGTCGCAATCGCAAATCCAATACCTAAAATATTTGAATAAAAAATCTTTCTACTAGAAAGTTTATACCCTTCATCTTAGATTCATGATGATGTAAAAAAACTTCATGAGAAGATCTATTTAATTTCCCATAATTGCCTCTCAATGGCAAAACATACCCCATGTTTGAAAACTCAAAAACAAAAGCTGATTTCACTCAAATGCATGGCATTTATTCAAACTTCATTCTATAGATCTGCAATTTTTACCACACAAACTAAACTTTATTCGGGACGCAACCAAATGAATTTCATCCAAAAAAAGCTTCAAACGAAGAATTTATGACTCTTCGAAGTTGCTGCAGTCATCCAAAATGTCGTTTTTCAACATTCGGCCCAGATGGGGGTTAAAAACCCAATATCTTGGTACATTGTGAAGGAGTAAAACTTTTGCTTCTGAGATTTATACCACATTGCCTATTATTACAGAGACATAAGGGCGGCAAAATCAAGAACGCAAAAAATTATTAAATGTGCATGTGGCCCTCATGTAAGAAGAAAATTGTAAGAAAATACTACATGTCCTACTCTTCAGGGTTAAGTACAGTATGGCTACCCTAATTGTAGCACATTACTGAGTTCACCTACTAGTGAAACGGTAATACTAAAAGCCAGTAAACGACCGTTCCACCATTTCTGGATGGATTCTGTCTGCATTCTCTTTAAAATGCTCTTCCTACTCTATGGGTGGGGCGGTACAGTAGTCGGAATCAGAATATCATTCTCGCTGCTTTGTAGCCCCAGAGTATTAATTTCTTTAAAATAAGCTGAGCCTGATGCCATAGTAACATTCGCCGGGACTCATACAGAGCCATCTTTACATGATACACCATCCTTTACTGGAGCACTTTACATGCTGTGCCCTTGACATTAATTTACCGTGTTTAGCATTTTGCAATTTGACGGGAGTTGTATGCCGGGAGTTGTACACAATTGACGTGGGATATATGGGGCCGGTGAGTCCGAACCTTGCTCTCGTGACACGGTAAATGCATGTCATGTCCGCCACTCCACCGCACCTTTCATGCACAGTACAGTACCGGAGAGTGAGGAGTTTGCATGAAGTTACCGAGCTGACAACTATGGTGAGTTGGAGTGTATGCCAGTGGGACCCTTGACTTTCATTTCCTCATCACGCTTGAACAGAAACATACTTGCAATCAAATATCTGAACTCTCGCTCACTCTAGCAGGAAGGTGCCTTTGGATCCTCTGATACGATTTGCGAAATTCTCTATCACCACATGCCGCGCATTGGACTGCACGTCACGCATGCATGTTCAACCCAACGGCTGTAACTTTTGCTTTGAACATTCAACCCGGCCAACGGAAGAAAATAGGAAAGGGGAACTCTCCGCCAGGCAATTCCTTTGTTCCGGATGTACTTCTCGAACGGTTAATAAGATACATTGGTTTGATTCAACGAAAAGAAAAAGAGAAACAGAGGGATGATTAATAGAGTACCGACTGACACCCCAATTAGTCTCCTTCTGACACCGTGTTTAGCACACAGGCGGAACAGTACAACTTAGACAACGGGTTTACTGTAGATTAATCAGTGCCGTTGATTGATTAAGAACATGGTAATCTTGTGTCAGGTTCCATATGTAGCCAACCCAGCACGATTCGTTATACAGTAACATAACATAATATTGGTGTGAGTTGCGTGGTAATGGCAGGCTGCGCTCCAATTGTAACACCGACAGCCACTGCCACTGACCCTTTCGTTGCGAGGAAATTCTTGTCGGCATTTCTTAATTGTTGTTGTTGCAACGGCCAACTGCGATCCGGTCACCGTGAGAACGATCAACTCTGGTCCCGAGATACTGGCTAGCTTGTGTACAGTGGGGTACAGAACAAACTCGATTTTTTTTCCCATTGTGACAGAGTGTTGACAGAGATCACTCAACTTCAACAAGCTCTAGTAGCTTCGAAGCCGTAAAGTGCATTTGTGAATAGAATCTAGTTTCATATTGTAACAAATTTACATAATAAAGTTGTGAAAATGTACATATAGTAGAGGAACCTAAAGTTGACCGGGTCCCCATACCCATACATTAGACTTAGAAGGTAGCCGCCACCTGCACGACCTGTACCCAACAACATACACGATCTAATCTGAGAATGGTAGTCGTCAGCTTATTTTCGGTGATTGGGTTTAGGGTCACAGAATTAACGGCATGGCATGTGGTGGCCTCTCAGAAAAATATGTCGAAGTGGTTGGTGAATGAGGCCAAGCAGTTTGTAGAAGGGTGCTAATCTTGGCCGAATTTAAAGAGCCATCCAAGTGGTATTCCGAGTTTAGGGAGTTCAGTTAAGGTGGATGCAGATTTGATTTGTAGGCATGATGCTTAACAAAATGTGAGGCTTCAGTTAGCGGCTTCTGGGTTCTTTTAGAGCAACCAGCCGCCTAGCTTTTATTGAGAATTCCAATATAAAACAAGGTCGGACTTCAATCTTGGGATCCCAAAGTAATAACTTGTGACCCCCAAGTACGGACTTCAATCTTGGGATCCCAAAGTAATAACTTGTGACCCCCAAGTACGGACTTGGGACCCCCAAGTAATAACTTGGAAACCCCAAGTAAACACTTGGGACCCCCTAGTAAACACTTGGGACCTCCAAGTAAAAAGCTTGGGTTCTTAAGTCGATCGAAGCTATGATAGCGTCCAACTCGACCGAGGAGCTGCGCAATCCAGCGTCCGCACTCAGTGAGCTCTGGGTGAGCTTTTTAGCAGGGTGAATTCTGTGGACATCTGAGTTCAAACAACACAGGTTTCCGGTCCAAGAGAAGTGCAAGTGGGTGCAGTGTGTGCCAACTTTGAGTAGAACCACTGATCGACTTTGAGATGACCAAGTGGTCGACTTCTAGTTCCAAGATTATTAGTGATGGGTATGTAGTTCTGGCAGGCACTTGTCACATGTATGAACGACTATCGGAAACTGTAATTGACGATTTCATCTCACTTCATTCTCAGCTTTTCGTGTGCATATTGGCAGCTTCTCTTGAGCCTATTGGCTGTGTACTAGTTTCAGGAACGCTTTTTGCTTCTAAAATTCAAGGTAATTTGAATATTGCCCAAAAATTTATTTTTAAATGATCATACGTTGAGAACCCTATTTCCCTATGCAAGAAAAATAACCCCGTAATATTCCGCCTCAATCATGTCTGAAAAATCGCTTTAAGTGGTCGACTTTAGGTTCCTCTACCATAAAGGGTGCTTTTTGTAACATAGTATCTACCATCTTGTACTACCACTCCTAGCTGCACTTATTGTTTGCATTCTATAAAGGCATAGTAGAATCCAATGTACGGAGTCATTCTGTAGATATGGTTACACCATGTACATTGAATTTTTCCTACCCTTTCTAGCTTGCTATTGGGTCTACTATGATATTTAAGCCGATCCTTCACAATCATCCATACGTTCTTTATTGGATTCAAGTCTAGTGAATTAGCAAGCCAAAGCAACTTTTTTGTACCAAAAGCAGCTTTCCATTACAGTGGCAATAGGCTACGGTCAACTAAAGCGCCATCTTCCATCAATCACAATTGCTCATTGTGATCATGTAAAAATTAAAGACCGCTCAATACTCCTTATAGATAATATCGACAAAATTACTTGCTGAGCTCTTATCCGAAGGAATGGAGACCAACGTAGACTTTTGAAATCTTGTAAAGGCACCCTAAACCATCACTAAACTACGTTCGGACTCAAAACTTGGTGCTATACAATCACAATTATATATTCTATATGCCTTTTGCCACACTCTAATTTGCTGCGGACTTTTGCCAATTTCAAATGGCTACTGATGGTTGGAATGGTGGAACATGGAGCCCCCATGACTTCTGAAATGTCCTTAGAGCATGCCCAACCCGCATTGTGGGCCGGAGAGTGGAGCCATATTTAGTGAGTGAGGAGCCCCAGCCCACACACTATCTATGTAACTCTGTCAAGAGGGTTGAGGTCTCCTAAATTTTGAAACACTATAATTCCAAGTTATCCCGTGCCTTCATTCACATTTTAGTGTCCCCATTAACCACTAGAAGAGTGCCACGTGTCAGAGAGTTTATTGGCAAAGAATAATTTCTATTATAATATGTTGACAAGCAAATGTGATTGGTTAGAGGCCTTTTCTTGTGGCCTCTGTCCTGGCGTGGGGTGGAGTTGCTACGACCGGCTGAGCAACGCCTGCAAGGTTTTCTTGGAGCCGAGCGGCCCAGCCTGATGCCTAGGGCTAGGCATGCTCTTACGCTTCATCTCGGTCTTCCTTATTGCCACAATTTGATTCTTCTGCAGAGTAGACAATGTTTTACACTTTATGATGCCTGCTAAGCCTTCAAACATCACAATGGAACCTCTAGTTTGTGAAAGAGGAGTTTGTGAAGCTGACACTGTTAAAGACTCAAAAATAATAATTCAAAAATCTCTATGTGCTCCACAATATGATTATGTGCAAGTGCAATGTCTTTCAGAACTTCACATGGATCATATTTAACACCCATTCAACCATCCCTTAATGTCTTTCTGTTTTGGTGGATTCACACAAGTTTGACAACAAGAGGATTTAATGAGGATCTAATTCTCTAAATAAGGTCCAAACTCACTTTACACTACAAGAGTAACCGAGCCACTCAAAAATTCATTTTTTATTTATCATGGTCACAGCTCTTCGCCAAGAGCCATGACCTAGGTCCTCTCATGCCACATGGACCCCTTAAGGGAGTGCCACATGGACCCCATAAGTACACTTTAATTTATGGAACTTTATTCTTTGAGGCTAGCCCGAGCCGTCTTGTACTTAGTTCATGGGAGGAAGGAGCTACAAATGATATGAGATAAATTTGCTAACTGAAGACCCCCTGCCCTAGAGACTCCTCCAGCTGGACCCTCCTATACCCCTCTTCTCCAATTTTTAAGCCGCGATTTGCGGCCCGCATCCAAAAGCTGTTTTTAAGATTTCGGGACACAGTGTAAAGGGACCTTCAATATGGGTGAAGGCTTTAAGGTTTTTAAATTTACTCGAAAAGTAAAGAAAAACCTTGTTCAACCTATAGACATCCTCAATGCAAAATTGTCTAAATTACAAAAATGTCCTTATATTTGAAGCCTAAATTAACTCAATCTAAGTACTAATTGGATATTTCAACTATATGATCATATACTTAACTTGAATTTCTACTCACCTGTAAAATTTGAATCGTGGATTCTTCTTCATTTTTAAAATTATAATGGTCAAAGTTTATTAATTTTAGTATGTTCTTGAAGAAGCCATTTCGGCCTTCTTGAAACTTTGGGAGTTAAGAGAGAAACTCAAAACCAAAGTCTTGTTGTGTGTGAAAAAAAAGCTAAAAGGTGTTTTACTTGAGTTTGACACCTTCACATTTAAATTAAAATGTATAGGCCTACTTTTGCCATTGTATTCACATATCAAATATGTAAAGGTGATCTTCATTTGTGGGATCAAGATGGTCAGAGGTTGTTGAACTTTATACTTGTGGAATCCCCACAAAGTCATTTTGGCTTTACTCAATTTTAACCCCTAAAGATCCAGGACCTCCAAATCGGCGTTTTGCTATTTTGGGCAGCCTAAATGAATAGGTTAAAAGTAATATTTTTGCCTAAATTTTTTAATAGGTGCTCCGTATACTGCAAAGTGTATGTGGTAAAATTCGCAAAGCCAAATTCCAATTTTTTGAGTCTTCTACGACAATTCTGGGTTTGCGAGCCGAACTGAGGCAGTTTAAATTTAGTAATTTTTTGAGATTTTTTTTTTGAAAATATGTTCATGATCAAATCACTACTTAAGCTCCAAAAGGCCCCAAGTCACAAAAAGTACCAATTTTACAAGGGCAGCCTCCAAAAGTGTCAAAAATAATCTTAACAATGCCCAAAAAAACTTTGTAGACAAACTTTGGATGTTACGATCTCTCAAATGGTAAACATCCAACGGTCAATTTTTGAATGAGATACTGAAAATTGGCTTAGGTACAAGATCTTACGGTTGGAAACTAAAGAAAGAACTGAAAATTTGTTTCGCACCCCTTGAAGTGCATAGAGGTAGAGAATTGGAGTTTTGAGGTTTCAAGCTCCCAAAACACCCAAGGATCTTTAGTAGTTAAGGGGTTAGGATTGATTTTGACAACATCCTAGTTGGACAATTACTTATTTAGATGATTTTGGTATTGGATTTGTGACATCTGATATTTCTATACTATACTCCTTAGTCCTTGAGGAGTCTCAACTTTATTTGTTAGATTGCCTTCTATTATTTTCTATTCTTTGCAATAAGATTCTTTGTTCATTCCATGATGTGAGGTAGACATGACATTAAATTTAGTACAAGAGGTTTGATTTCAAACTTTTTCCCTTTATATACATTTTGAGCACTTACAAAAGTATTGTTCGAACCATTGAATTTTTTTTTGGCACACGGGTATTTTTGAGATCAAGGTGAACAACTTTTTATTGTATCAGCTTTGTTAGTACCAACATTGTAGTGATGCGGTCATACCAAGGCTACTACACCGGATCCCATCATAACTCTGAAGTTAAGCGTCTTTGGGCCGGAATAGTACTGGGATGGGTGACCTCCCGGGAAGTCCCGGTGCTGCATCCATTTTTAAATTCAATTTCCCCTTGTCCGGTGGTCATCGGGATATTAGCATTACGAACGGACACTTCATTCACGCCGGCCCCTTAGAAAGGGACCGGAGTTTCTATCTATCTACCAGCATTGCTCTTGGGGGAACTTTTAGGAAGACTCTGTCAAACCAAATGGTCAAACTGGAAGACCCACTATGATCGGTAAAGCAACGTCCACCTTCCAGTCAGTGTTTGGTGAGAGAGGCGGTGACTGCCATTGACTGCAGTTCTCCATTCACCAACGCGGTATACCGCTGGAGGCAGTTGCCCACTGTAGTTCACGTGTGTTTTTAGATCGGAATGGCACCGGCAGCCACGGCGCCATCTCAACTTGGTCTCCGCGCGACCGCGGCTTAAAGCTGGCTTCAGCTCATTCAATGGACTCCAACGAGCTTTCCATTTCTGGTTCACAGATTTCTCCAGCTTCTGAGGGCGATCGATCGATCGATGGGCGTGCACAGCGATCAATCAAATAATTGTTTGCTAGCTAGCTAACTGGCGTTCCGCAATAGACGTACGAGTTCCTTCCAAGTCTCCGTGAGCACTTTTTTATGACGACGTCGACACACGCCTCCGGGCCAGTTCAACATAGCTTGGCGACCTAGCTACAGTTGTACTTATAGTAATATATAACTTGCTTCCGCCCTTCCCCACCAGCAGTAACGCTCTTTGGAAGAGTGATACATGATTACAGAACTCGGGATCTAGTAACGGTCAGTCCCCAACTGTGAAGCCTAGATGCAGGTGCTCCACATTTGTTTCATGCCCAGCCATGGCGGATTGATTGCGCCGTTATTATTCGGATCTTGGTTGTAAGTTGTGCTAGAACGACGCGAGTGATTGGGGTGGAGTATACAGGGAATGCGATGGGAGTTTGAAGTGTGGGTAATTGATCGGGGTGTGATCGGAGTTCGAAGTGTGGGTATCTGGGGTGCGATCTGGTTTAAGTGTAGGTATCTGGGGTGCGATTGGAGTTGAGCTGTGACGATGAAGCTGGAAAAGGACCATACAGTTGTGAAGGTCGAGAGGGAGAAAGCCTGGTTGTCGGCGAAGGAGCATTCTGGATGTCACACTGCAATAAACTTGCACTTGATGAAGCTGCCGGATGTGCGATTGAATGTGATCTACACACTCGTAGTGATCGTGAGCGTTTCCCTGCTACTATTGCAGCTCCTTCCTCTCAGTTCCAAGCTCTGGTGTGTGACTGAGCCCGCGACTACGCATGCGACAGTGTTGCAAGCCGAGCCTCCGGCGGCGGTTCCTCTTCTGCCGGCATCTGTTCTCCATGAGAAGGTCGACACGAGCGCGGTCAATGTACGCCACGGTGAGCTTCGTGTCTTCAAACCACACGGATTAGCCACTCATCTGTACATCGGCATGAGCGCGTATCGTGGTGGCCCTCGGGAGTTTTCCATTGTGGGTCTCACCTCGAAGGCCATCGAGACTCATCACAAGCCGCCGTTCGCTTGCGAGTGGGTGTCTCGCGTCTCTGGCCAGGTCGTGAAGGGGAAACCTCACAAGGTGAAGCCCGATTGGGACTACGGGAAGCTCTATACCGTTGTGGTGATCACGTGCCGGTTCGCGGAGGACGTGGGTGTGGACGCGGAGGGCGGGGAGCTTGTTTTGTACGCGAGCTATGGTGATCAGTTCCGGCAACCGGAACGGATCGTTGCGCTCACGGAGTCGAAGGGAGAATATAATGCGAGCCTGTTTGATCCTCAGAACTTTCCTTACGATTATGTTTACTGCGGGTCTTCTGTCTACGGTGATATTAGTCCGCAAAGGATGCGGGAATGGATGGCGTATCATGCGAAGTTTTTGGGCGAGAAGTCGCATTTCTTCCTTCATGATTCTGGAGGTTTTCATGATGATGTGGTCGCAGTGCTGCAACCTTGGATCGATCAAGGCAGAGTGACGCTCCAGAATATCAGACAGCAGGAGCTCTACGATGGGTACTATCACAACCAGTTTCTGGTGGTTAACGATTGCCTGTTCCGCTCGCGGTTCATGGCCAATTGGACTTTTTTCTTCGACATTGATGAGTTCATGTATGTGAACCCTAAAACCAGCCTGAAAGAGGTGCTGAGTGAGAATCCGAACGTCACACAGATCACCATCGAGCAAGTCCCAATCTCCAAGGGAATGTGCGTGGCCGACAACAGCACCCAAGGTGAACACCAAAGGTATGAATCACAGGACCTCGCTATGATCCCTTCAAACCCTGTCCCTCCTAAGTATCTCCGAACACGCTTTTGTTTATTCCATTCACAATCTAATCTCCATAAGAATCTGCATGAACCTCTTGACAATGTATGCCATTGTACATGGTAATCCAATTGAAGGTCAGGTATTTTCATCTAGTGCAAAATTTGGAAGAGGGAAATTCATCGTACTGTGCCCCAGTGACTTCGCCATTGTTAGGGTTAGCCGGAATAAGATCTGAATGTGGTATACTTGTTGTGCAGTCGATGGGGATTCGAGAAACTAGTATTCAAGAAGTTGTTACCGAGAGGGAGACATTATGACCGCAAGTACGTGGTACAAGCGCGCCATGCCGAGGCAGCGGGAATTCACATGTCGATGAACATGCTTGAGGGGCACAATTCGTACCCGAAAGGCGACAAGATTCGGTACTACCACTATCACGGCACCATCAACAAGAGAGATGAAGTGTGCAGTGCGTTTGTCGACTCGAGCAACAAAACTGCCGTGCAGCATCGTGATGGTAGCTATCACATGCTAGATGAGACCATGGCGAAATTGGCCAACGACGTGAAAGCATTCGAGCTCGACACTGTTGGCCAACAACCGTTCATTGTTTAGGTATGTAAGAAATTTTCCCGTTTTCTTACTACACTTAATGAGGTTCATCGACCTCTACTGTTCCCAAGCTCAGCGTCTGAGCGCCTGCAGTAGAGCGAGAGAGCAGTACCCTTACCGAGGTGGAGATTTAGAGTCATAAGGTGGATCGCCCAGTGTGGATCCACCATCTCCTCTTCCGACAGACCTGTGTACATAATTGGATAAGAGATCGACGTTCTCAATCTCATTCTTGAGACTACATGACTCATGACTCGGTACAACCTACTTGTCCATTACCTATGAACAGGATATGATGCCGCCACTGCAGCAAGTTGCCGATTGTTGTGAGGAACTGGCATTCAAATAAACGAGTGTTGGTTTCATGAACATCTCAGTATCTCGCCATGGTCTCATCTAACATGAACATGAACATCTCAGTATGAACATGAACATCTCGGTATGAACATGAACATCTCAGTATCTCGCCATGGTCTCATCTTCAGAAAGCGTTTCATAACATTTTAAGGCATGCATGTTCTTAAGAATGTTTGGGTGGGTCCTTTTCCTGAGGAGAAAGCCCAGTTGAATACACAGTGAAGAAAATTCCTGAAGCAAGGTTCTCTTTAGACAAGTCGATCTGACGCATTTGGAAATATAGGATTACTGTGTTAGCATTTTGGGGGTCTCTTACTGGTGTGTGATCTTGTGATATAAGATCCATGGTTCCGTGTACATTCAGCTGTGCTACTTCTATACAGAAGTTTGAGCATCGTTCGGAATGATTAAAATGTTCAGAACCGGCGCTTGTTTTGAAACTCCGCAGATGTTTAGGACGACCATTCTATGAAAGCATCAAACATCTGAGAAAGTACCGAAAAGCACCAAAATTGACATGGCGAGACCAGGTAAAAGAGTGCAGTCCCAAAAGACACGAGAGTCACCACCGTCTTGTGAACGGCTCTAGTGGGAGGCTCAAGTCCTCCGGACACCCAGGTTTCAAGGCCTTCCCGATATTCTGCTACTCAGTCTTCGCAAGTCATGGCTCATTATGGGTCCTGACCGTGTATCCTGTGGAGTTAGAGCCTGTCCCCAAGCTTGAACCGACCCGTATTTATTTGAAGGTGAGGGTGGCTTGCATGTAATTTGGAGACACTCGACCCGTATTAATAAAAGCGGTTCGTTTTTTTAAATGACGGGTCTACCAAGAAGGCTTGGCAAGCCCTCTTAATAATACGGGTGACCCTCATTTCTTATCTTGGATTATTCTTCCCTCAATTTAGGATGCTTTTGGAATTCCTTTGTTTGAGGAGCTTGCATTAGTTGTTTTCTGTCATTTATCTAAATCGAATGGAGGATTATCACGGCACGGTTCTCACATGAAAACAACCCATCATTTCTCCTCCCTAATTTTAAAAGAAGGTTTGCTACAGGACGAACCTTGAAATATGACGGGTTGGTTCAAGCATGGAGACTCGCCCTTAGAAAGCACTTCGCTAGTCAAATAGAATGATTCCATGAAGTAGCGTGGGCGTGGAATTAGAGAGATTTTGAACATGATTAATTTAGGTAGTCTTTTGAGTTTTATGGTTTAATATTTGCTTTGTTGAAAATGGTTTTGACATTGATACTTTGAAGCTTGAAGTCTTTAAGGTTGCAGAACGTATAGGTATAGTGGATTCCAAGATAAGAAATCAAGGAATGTATGTGATTATGCAATTAGACTCTAAAGCTAAAATATGGTAAAAATTCTGGAAGCAAGTTTATACTTTACATTCTTCATGTAAGTATGAAAGTTGACTTTGTAAGTTGTGAGTTGAAAAACTATATGGGTGTGTGTTCATAACATCTTCTTATGCATCAATTAAAAGGTTGGAAAGATGTGTGGTTCCATATGTGTTCCAAAGCTTATTGTGTTTGCTATATGTTGTGAGTTTTAAAAATGACAAATGGATTGCTTGAAAAATACAAAAGTTTGATGGTATGTAGATCGTAGTGAACGCAGAGGAGACCTAAGGGAGCTTTGCATCATGGTATGCTTGAGAAGAGCTCCTGCGCGCTACGAACCTTTGCCGATGACTTTACGACATAAGGCTCCTTGAAGTCCCTCCTGCGCTCACCATTAGGCGACACCCATGAGTTGATGTCTCTATCAGAAATCACAACAACTTTATATCAATTGTTGGGCCACTTTTGGCGCTTATGTGCTAAAAAATCAACGCCTATTCTGACTAAGCACACTTTCCATTTGGTTTTCAAGGCGTGTTCCAAAATTTGCCCTTGCTTGCTTATCAGTTTAGTTTTATAATTCATTGTTGATTATAGGTGTTGACTATGTTTACGGTGGACTTAAAAAATAATGGGTAGTTAATTGTTAAGTACAATGATGAACTATGAAGCAGTGAGGGCTTGAAATTTGAGAAATTTGAGAGCAAGAATGTTTGTAGATTGTATAAGTTTTGATACTTTGATGCACATTAAGGAGTAAGTCTTCTACATCTAGTCAACAAAAGTAAATGTATTATAGTCAATCAAATGTGAGATAAAAGAATCTCTTTGATTACATCATATAGAATTCAAATAATGAAGTTAATACTGGGTATCACTTCTTTCGCTTAATAAGCAAGTTTATACTTTACACCTAAAATGGTGGCGTACCTAATTCTGTATCTATTCAACTATACATGATGGTTTTGGACTATGTATGCAATTTTAAACTGCTTTCAAATAAAAATTTGAATCTTAATAGCTTTTGAGTGCAATATCTAAATTACACTCTCTTTGGTGCATTGGAATTGTTTACCACTTGCTTAGACCATGACACTTTACCTATGCAACAACTCAGAGAAACAATTTTTTGTTTGTGTCTTTATAACATTCTACTTACACATCACTTCAAGTTGAAAAGCTATATGGTTGTATGTGTGATTATTATCGTTATTCTCATTACTAGGTGAATACTATAAGTTTAATCATAAAAAAATAATTGCTTGAAAAGTACGAAAGTCTGTTGATACAAAAGCCACATAAGTGCAACTTATAAGGAACTTCATATCATGTTTTACTTGGGAATGGCCTCCATGCGCTTCGAATGTTTGCCTCTCATTGTGATGTAAGGTTCCTTATAGTTGCACTTGTGACTTCATCACGACGTGAAACCATGAGTTGATGTCTCAACCATAAATAGCATAAAACTTTATTTTATATTGGTATTGCCAATTTAGTAAACTTACTATTAGCTGATTGAAGATATGTTGCATGCTTTAACCAATATTTTATAGTTTTTAGATTATTGAGATTTTGGAAATTTTAACTGATAAACTTCTTTTTGTCATACACATGGGAAACCAAATATAACAAAGCTTTGAGTATATATCCTCAATAAGAACCTTCTTATATTTTAAAGACTAAAATGAGACATAACTTGAAACATTCACTCACTTTGAGAAAACATGAATATTGAAAGAAGTGGGAGTTAAATTCTATACAACACTCCAATCATTCAAATTGTATTTGAGTGTTTTTTGTCGATTGGTATTTGTTTTCTTGCAATTTTCAAAAAAATTATAAGTAAACTTCTCACAATTTGAGCAAAAGAACTTTAGTCTTCACTACAATAGAAACAAAGAGCATTGTAGGATCCTTACATAGCTATAATTAATAATGTATGTCTTGATGCACTCTTCACAAAGATTTGTTTTAAATTGATCACATATTGACGACAAGAGCTATAATGTTACTATGAGTATTAGGATGATTGTCAATCTTATATCCATGAACTAAAAGTGTATTCCATGTTAACATGTATGACTGCAATTAATTTATTGTATCTTGTTTACTTTCACTATAGTTGCTTCATGCTCTATGACCATCAAAGAAGTAGAGTCTCCTTTAATCACCCACATATATATGATCAAATAAATTAAAACATACAAAAGCTTTTGTAAAAAATGACATACAAAAGTGAAGCTTGTAAAGAGTCAAATAGAAATAGAAAATATCACGTGCTTCTACACTGAAGATCAAGCAAAAGTATCTTTGTGAATTTAATTTAATACAAGGAACTACAAAATATCTATAAAATTGCAAAATTTTTGAAGTACTAATTTACTTCAAAGCAGCTTACTGGTTGTAATCTTAAATGGTTTCAACAATTGTCACTACTATCAGTCAAAGAGACGATTGTAAAAGATAGCATAAGGAGATTGGAAACTTATATTTTTAATTGAAATTTTGAATCTATTTTACAATGAACAAGCATCACTTAGCTCTTAAATTTTTATAATTTGAATGGGTCTTTGAGGGTCTTGAAAAGCTAATCTTTACAATATTACAATCTCTAAATAAAAAAAGATAAAGGGTTAAAATTGAAAAATGACTTGGGAATCAAGTTAACTCTTAAATTTCAGGATTGGATCTATGGAATATTTCTTAGATTGAGATTTTTAAGGCCTAAAACTACAATGATTGAATTTTGATTTTCAAGCACATACCCAACACAAAACTTTAGGGGTTAAGTGGTAGTGTTCATCAAGTAAAGCCAATAGTGCATTTGGGAATATTATAATTTTGGTTTCGCTAGGAATTAATTTAAAATTTCACACTAATAAATCACGTTCACCTTGAACGATTATATATTTATAAATATTGAATATTATAGTTTTAATGAGATTTAAGAGTACCTTTAAATCACTTAACATTGTTTCAATATCCATTAACTACCACAAGGGGACTAAATCTTTAGATCAAGAGATTCAAGAATAATTTATAAAATATACATGTGTTGAGTCATCATGAAAGAAATTGTCTTTGTATTAATTGAAACCTATAAGATTTATAATCTAAATTTTTTACCTTTATTGAAACAATATTATATGGAATTAGGGTATGCATTCCAATTAAGGTGTTTGTGATTCTCCAATATTGTATTCAATGTACTCAAAATATACGAGTTCATTGAGATGATTCATAAGAGATATCATGATGAAATATAACATTAACAAAGTTAATAGCAGATATATAGAAAGAAAAAATTCTATAGACAAAACCAAACATATAAAAACCCATACTCCAAACCAAATTTGCGCAATCGAATCTATCAAATTTTGGATTGTTAAATCCATACTTTTGCTCATTCTTTTCCTCTTCAAGAGTTCCACATGTCCCTTTAATTTCAAACATGTTGCTTACATAATTCATATATATTGATACAAAACGTGGTTCAATCTTAATCTTTCTTTCATAAACTTTCAAGTAGTATATAACTTTTCAAGGTAGATGTTTTCGAAGTAACACTCTATATTAGGTTTTTGGGAAGTTGTCACATAGATGTGATTATTTGCAATAAATGGTTAAAATCATTCGATATGATCATCCTCATATTTACTATGTAATAATCCCCACTTATTTTGTCTGTGAAGTGCTATTGATTTAAAATAATTCTATAATTCAACATCTTGATTCAACTTTGTTATAAGCTTATGGTAGGACTTGAACTCTAGGCTTCACTTTATAGATGTATTATACATATTTCAAAATAGATTCAAAGTTTCATCACTTGAAGATATCATTTGTATGCTATTAATGTTTATTGTATTAAGTAGTCTGTAGTGCTTAAAAGCTTCAGCAATAAATCTAAAGTCACGTAATTCATAATTGTCTTGATGTAAACATTGATTTAGTATCTCAACTTTTAATACAAACAATAAACATGGATTTGATATGGCCTATCATAGAGTGAGCTTATTTGATGATATAATTGGTATTTGACTCTAAAATAAGGATATGGCCTGTCATAGAGTAGGCTTATTTGATGATATAATTGGTATTTGATTCTAAAAATAAGGATGTATATTAGATGTAGGCATACAAATATATAATTACTGGCCAATACACTAGCATACTAGCATAATATTTGGCCATACATTAACAATAGACTATGCAGAATTGATATTGATGTATAAAAATTTAGATTTTGTGTAAATTTTACAAAAGAATATCACAATGGTTTTGTTTCTTCATTAGCAAAACATCTTTTTACCATGCATTGGGAAGCTCTGAATAAACTTCCCCAAAACCATTTTAACCTAGTTTGGATATAATAAAACTTCAGGGGTTAAAAAAAAATAACCACAACCTTTTCTTTTGTATTTGATTATAAACAAAACACAAGAAACACATAATTATTATAACTTTTGCATGTGCTTCTGGACTTTCAAAATAAATTACAATTAGAAGTAAATGTTATCTCAAGGGTAGAAAGATAAAAACTTGTAACCTTGAAGATAATCCATTCACACAATTAGTACACACCAATTGTATGAATATTGGCTTGCTTGTATATTAGTACCAATTGAAATAGTACACACCATGAATGATAAAGCTCTTGGAGGATAAAGAAATATCATTAAGAGGACGTGATAGAACTCTTATTGCAACAATTCAAGACAAACTGTCTAGTAATTTAAGACAGACTGTCATCTAGTACCATGTGATAGAACTCTTACTACAACAATTCAAGACAAATTTTTACCTTGTGATAGAACTCTTACTACAACAATTCAAGACAAACTTTCAACAAACGATAGTACTAAACTAAACTTTGGGTTCAATGTTGCCACATTATGTGATGAGCATTTGCTATAACTATTTCTTTTTGATGGATGCTTCAGTAAACAAACATCTTCATATACAGAGAGGGGCAATGTCCTGACCATAGTCCGTAGCTCTTTTGATCAAAAGAAAAGGATCAGTTAGTGTAGTCCAATTCAAGCGTATTCATCTGAGATCCACGACAAGGCCATGATTCTTCAGAAGCAAAAAAGACACTCGTCATAAATACGGAACTTCTGCTTACAAAACACAAGTATCTGCCTCATTTTCAAGACACCCTTGCAAGCATTTACAAAAATGTGCAATTCTCTACATATAAAACCTTCAGTAAGCCTCACCTATGCATGTGAATAAGCTCATCGTCAGCTCCTAAGAATATGAATACTGTATAAGCTTTCCCGTTGAGAAAAAGGGAATGCTAAGCACTGAGGGTCAAGGAGAGGACGTCGTTTAGATTGTAATGCACAGGTTTAGGGTTGGCCACAGGCTGGAATACGATCTCCACATCCGGTCTCACTTCCAGATGCAGTGGAAAATCGTAGTCAAGTTGCTTGATGGAAGTCGGCTTGGTGGGATTGGCGTCTCGGTGGTCACGCACACTCACACCAACTTCCACTTTTGGTGTCCGACCAACAAGCAACCCTGTCACTCGCAAAAAGACTCACCATTTTAGATTACGAACTTGACTATGTGCATTATAATTAAGAGTCTTCAGACAAAGCGAAGGTAAGAGAAATGGAGGATAAGGAACTGACCAAGTGTGTGACCCACCCAACCTCGTCGGTGCGTCATTGTTAACTGCTTCACCACATTCCGTTTTACAAATTTCATATTCTGGGCCTCCTCAGGTTGACCCTGAAATGAGCGAAAGTCTCCAACCACGATTTTGCCTCCGTAAAGCTCCAACCTGCCGACATGGTTGGTATGTTAGCAACAATGAAACAGAAGGGAATGCTCTTTTATATGGTTTCAAGGATCGGGTGGAAGATTGGACAAGGGCAAGCACCTGTCCCATGTAGGAGCTGTGCTGAGAATGTAGAGCAGTAGTTTCTCAGCAGGCTCGGAGAGAATAGGAGCTGGCTGCGACTTGCTGAAGAGACTGCTGAGCCATCCACTTTCGGTCCTTCCCAGATTGTTCTCCATGAAACTCTCCCACTGATCGGCCGACAATACTTCTGGTTGCATCACGATGGCCTGTTCTGGCCTAATTACATGCACCACGCCGTCAAATGTGAAGTCGGTTCCTCCCATTACAATAAACCGAGAATCGTGCTTACCTGCAGTCAGGGTTGACTAGAAACACTTTGGGTTGTATAAAGTCAGACGGCACATTCACCCCTCTTCTCTCAATGTACCATTTCAGCAACTGGGCCCGGTACTTCGTACCATCGACCTGTCAAAGTTGAGATTTTCCATCAGAGTTCCGTTCTGACTGGGCTTTAACCTTAAAAAAGAATGAAAAATGCGAGTGATTGAGGGACACTTACAACATTGGAATGCTTTTGAACTGTACCATTACGACGAATCTGCAGCCAGCTTCCATCAGGTTGCAACTCTATAGCACCAGACCAGTTCTTCACCTCCACCACATACAACTCCCTGCAGACGTGTATTCACATCAAAGTACTATACTTGCATACGGAATGAAATTAGGATGAGATATAGACAAACGAAGTACCTCTTTGTTACAAGAACCAGATCTATCTCCCGGCGTCCTTGACCTTGGCCTGTGTCCGGGATTCGCAACGACGTGAAAACTTGAACGCCTGGTATCCCTTCAAACCTGCGATATTTGAAACACCACACCTCAACAGCATCCTTCAGTTCAAATGAGAAGATCCACCGAGACCCTCACAAACCATCTTTCATACATTTCCATGGACATTTCGGCAGCATCTTTACGGAAATTTTTGGCAATCCTCGTCCGATGATGATGCTTAGAGACCTCCGACACCGTTTTATGCACACGCTGGACCCGAGTTAGAAAGATTCTTCAGAAGATTGTTGCCCATGGCGATTGTTCGGATATGGGTGTTTTGCGAGCGTGAAGGAAGAAAGAAACTTAGAGTGCTAAATTCACACGAGTAGGAGAATTGGGAGGGCGAACCCACAAAGCGGCAACGCGAAGCTCCGCGGATCGGCCGGCGCGGTCACTCTCCAACTCGTACTCGTGACCAGGCGTAAGCGTGAGCGCCAGCAGCTTGAGCTGCTTGTACAAGGCCACCAGAGCCTCGCCCGCACCCATGATCAGCACCTTCACCAGCCACAACACCCACGCTAAGACAACGCCATAGCCACGGCCTTTGGACATTGCTACCCTGGCTCTATTACTTCCAAATCTACAACCCCGGTAGATCCCGACACCGACACTCGAACTTCCGTTGTCGAATCGTCACTGAAATAGAGTGCAAGTGAATATAACTTATTATGTAACGTACACAACCTGAGGTCTTGGCATCCGCGCAATTCGAGGCTCGTTTTGAACGAGAACATGATTTAGAGGTATGAATCGGAGCCAGCGCATTGACTGGGTCAAAAAGTAGCTTGCCCGTTCCGTTTTGAGATATTCAAATTGGGCTCGACTCTCAACGGAAGGACAATCACACCGCTAACATGAAGTTTTCGAATTGTCTGTACAGGTGGAGTACTAGCTTGAAGACCGAGCATGTACCCTAGATTTCACGTTTTTTTTATCAAAAAACACGAAAAAATGAGTCCATAATCATGAAACATCGGCGACGCTTACCATCTTGAGGTGAAGGAAAAGTTGTCTCTTTATAATTCAGTAGTCACGTACAGTAGAAGCAATCCCATAGAAAGCCACCTAGTTTTTAACAGCATTAAGTAGCTGGTGCTTGACGTAATGCAATCTTCGGCATCGTCTGATCCAGACCTGTTGCTACTAATCCTTCTCCAAAGCTTAAGAATCCACTACGTTTTGTGATAAAAATACAGTCTGTACAAATACTTCTCACATCACGGTATCTGTTACACAAAAGTTTCTATAAAATGGGGATATTGATGATTAGAATGCGCGGGCTTGAAACTCATTTAAAGCTGAGAGAACTCCAGAGCATTGCCGTCAGGGTCCCTAGCGAAGAGGGCTGGTCTTCCAGATTGACTCATAGTGTAAGGAACACCTGCACGAAGCAATTATACACTTTATAAGAGGACCATCTATGAGTGATACAGATTTCCAGGAATGATAATGTAGGGAGAACAATTTCTTTGACCCTGCACCTTCTGTGGTGATTTGAAAGGATAGATTGAAATATGTAGTGAATGACATTGACATGCGTACCAGCTTTCTCGAATACATCCTTGATTTTCATCACATCCTTGACTGAGACACAAGCATGGCGGTCTCGTCCACCGTGCTTCGGGCGACCTTCGATAGGATCTGGGTTGGGCAACTCCATGAGGTGAATCATTTGAGATGGAGACCCAACGTTCAGCCACACTCCATCATACGGAAGCTTATCGTCAGGCCGATTCTTATTGATTTCAAGACCTGTTGCAAGCTAAAGCTCACAAATTAAGATTCTCTTGTAAGCAGGATGTTGGCTAGATATTCAAAAGAGTGTAAGTAGCAGAACTTATGTATCACAAAAAGGCTCAACAAAAACCCTTGCTATGAAGAAGACGAGCTCAAGCGCGACTAGCAGGCAACAAAAGGTGAAGAAGAGAGGACTCTCATGCGGTCTAGAAGGAGAGAACGAACCTAGTAAACCACAGTAAAAATCGAGTGACCTCTGAAGATTTTCGCACAGCATGCCGACATGATGCACTCCCGTGAACTCGATTGCTGAAGTCACCCACAAGTTGCATTAGTATCTCCCCTGTAAAATCCCGATAGCCCCTAAGGTCTCGTCATTTGCATACTGCCCTACCACTCCTGCTCACATCCATCCATCGATCTCACAAAAAGGATCATATGACTATCACATCCTTCGATCTGTCTACTTACTCGAGTTTCGACACCCCCGATCTTAACACCTCATTCGAATCATGAAAAGTGACTTGCTTCTGGAATCAAACTTCGCGACATTTACTATTTCTCAGAACGAGTATCCAGATTTGAGTAATTCAGATACACAAGAAGGTGTGAGTGAGCTTTTCGTTGAACTATTAGGGACTGTGTTTTGAGACTTGAATACTTTGTGCAGGGGGATGTGCCAACTTGGAAAGTAGCAGTGAGCCCTGAAAGGCCTAAATATAGTGCTACGAAATCACTGATCTTCGTTTACCTTTTACAGCAGCTTGAAGGCTATCATCAGTCTCGGTGTCTCCCTTCACTGCTGATGAAGCCTGTGCTACTGTAGTAGATGATCTCCCAAGGCTTGGAATCAGCTTGGTGCTCAGGATTTGCTTGCCATTTCCCCAGCACGGCAAGTTCGTCCCACCCAATTTGGACACCCTGCTCTGCTTACAATACCGAGATCCAACAGCAGCAATCAGCAACAATGTCGGTGGCATTGCTTAATCATTGATATTTGACCAATTTCATGCTTCCTGGCCAATATGGAATTCCTGGTCCTTCAATTCCAAGAATGTCGAATGTCCAAGGACTCAACAGTGTTCGAGCTCTATATGTAACCTCCAATCAAACGATTATCGAGAAAATAGGGTTTGAGCTGATTACCGAGACTGGCCAGGAACAAGTGCAACACAAAGAGCTCGTCGCTGCAGTCATCATCGTTGCCATGCCTAACAGATTACCACGGTATCAAAACCTAGCATCAAAATGGCAGCTGAGAAGGACCAGAATTTCGAGAATAACACCAATACCGCAGAGCTGGACAAATCCTGTGCCATTTAGAGCGCAAAATTCAAGCAAAATCCGTCAGCGGATAATTGGACGAGGAAGAATGCAATAAGACATACCTGGCCTGCTCCAATAACAACAAGAGATTGAACCAACGATCGATCGAAGGAATTCTGATACAAGCTTCGGGAGATGAGCGAATTGGAATTGGAAGGCCAGGAATAGTTGGGTGGAGAATGGGAGGTCAGGCGGGTGAACCTAAACCCGTGCGATTCCTTAAACCGTGGCTTTGGTTATGGGATGGTTAGGTGTTCTTTGTTGGTTGCAAGCCACGTGTACTTCTCATTCATAAAGAAGTTCTTATTTAATAAAAAAAAAAAAAAAAAAAAAAAAAAAAAACATTCATAGCCACAAAAAATACTAATATTTATTTTATCATATTAGCTCCAAGTTACCATTGTGATGCTTGAGCCTTGTTTTTATAGTAGAGTCGTCTAAAGTGGAGTAAGTCCCATAATGGAGATTTAGTAATCTTTACTCATAGGTACATAATAGCTTCTTCATACAACAATACCATGTATTGGATGCAAACATTATAGGGTACCATCTTGGGAACACTTATATTTTCAACTTCAAAAGTTCATAACTCATTGTAGAAGAGTCCAAAAATGTTGATTCCACTTGCTCTAGCTCTCTACTAATATTCCCCATGCATGTAAGTTGCTTCTACTAGTAACATCCCTCTAGATTTCCCATGTTGAAAATTGTATCATTATTGACCACCTAACTTTGATTTCAAGCCTCTCAATCTCACATAATCAATTGTTAAAACAATCTAGTTTCTAGATCTGAACAACTCCCTTTGCCCCATAATGTCATATTGATAGGTTTTCACAAATCTACCTCTAAGGTAGATTTGGGAGAACCTATTGACCGGACACTATGGGACAAAGGGAGTAGAAATTTCATATTCCAAGTTCTGACACCAATGTTCTACTATTTTTTTTGTAAGAAACTCCCCTCCTGCATGTTGTTTCTAACTACTTTCAGTCCTGACGTACACTATTTTTTTAAAATGGTGTGATCTCTTCGTTGAGTGGAGGCTGGGGGTTTAAGCGAGTTAAAAGTTGAAAAGGGGGTCAGGGATTTAGGTTTTTGTTTTGTTCACTTCATGAGTTTAGGGGTTTAGGGCTTTCAATTAATGTATTACCCCGGGTTTAGGGCTTTTTGGATTCTCCATCATCAGAAAGTGAACATTTAGGCACTTAGGAATGTAGAAGCTTCTAGATCTTAGTTGATATTTTCTATTTCTGAACGCAAAAAAGGTTGTTCCTCCAATCGAACGCTAGCTATGATTCATGGCGTACTGCTGATCAAAACACGGATCGTTTCCAGAAACAAAAAGTTGCTGGATCAAAAACAACAATACATTACAGCAAAACGAATCATTGTATGCACATGGGTCCGGAATGCGAATAGGATATTCTATTCTCTTCCGGTACAAAATACAACATCATACAACAAAAAGATGAAAGCTACAGAAAAAGAGACCCACAGACTCTTGGCAATCACTGAGAGCCATGCAATGCATGGAACGCTACACCTGGAGATGCTGCCTTTATTTGCGAGTGCCATGTACAACCAGAGTTCTCACAATCACATGAGATACCCCAACAACCAGACAGTCTGTAAGGTAATACATAAAATTGCACATACTGTATACTATCCGAATAAGAATGATAACTAACTAGAATATACACTGATTTAGTGTCTCTCTGTTCTTCACGCTTTCAGCTTCTTCGTCACCTCCGCCGTGAGCTTGCCCTGGAAAAAAGCGTGGCCCAGCTCGAGCTCTGAAGGCTTTCGTGTACCATCGCCTGCATAAGTACCGGATCCATACGCAGAGCCTCCTTTGATCTCATCCATCGTGAACATACCGCCTCCCCACGTGTAACCAGTGGGCACAAATATCATACCGTGGTGAGTCAATTGGGTGATGGCGGTCAATCTGCAGTGATGGCACCACAAGTACAATCAATCATTCACACTCTTTTGTGGTAACAGAACCCTAGATGTATGCAACAAAGGAGAAGGGTCGAATGCAACGTACGCAGTGGTTTCCTGGCCACCTCCTTGGCTGCCGGTGCTGATGAAGATACCGGCGGGCTTCCCAGCAAGCGCCTGCGTTCTCCACAACCCACCGGTGGCGTCCAAGAAGGCCTTGAACTGGGCGGCCATCATGCCGTACCTAGTCGGAAATCCGAACAAAAATCCGTCGGCGTCCGCCAGATGCCTGGGTTCGAGGATAGGCACATCAGACTTCGGTGGCGCGCCCATCTTCGCCAAAACCTCCTCTGGTAATGTCTCTGGAACCTGCAGATGAACCAAGCTGTCAATACCCTTTCTCCCAACCTGTCGATACCATGCTCACAATCGATTCGATAACTTACTTGGTACAAGATCGCCTCTACGCCCTCCACAGTATTGGCACCCTTCTGAATCTCCCGAGCAAGAGTTTCTATGTGCCCATACATGGAGTAGTACCTGCCAGTAACACATACAAATTCAAAATATGGCGCAAGCGCAGGAATTCGAATGTTGGCCATCCATAGCCAGAAGAACGGAGGAACAAACTATGAACGCAATGCAGGAGGCCGTTAGGATCTTACACAATGTAGAGCTTGACGGCCATGTTGATTGATTATGCAAACGGATTGAAGCTGGGATGCGATGGGGGTGATGTCGGGCGAGGAGGCTGACAAGAAATTGAGCGACAGGACGATGGGGAATGGACGGCATGCACTTTATATTGCAGGCTCCAGTAGTCTCTTCCGAGGATAAAGCAGGCGGTGTGAACGGGGAAGTTTCAGTCCAGCTCGGATTACTTCAGTCCACGTCAGCTTTTGGACTCCACCTTGGGTCCGAAATAGGGTGCTGGGAAGGAGCGTGCGAAGCTTCCTAGGGCACTTTGGAATACACAACAGCCTCTCATGCTGTCCTTTTGTACTATCGTTCGGTAAGGATGAGCTAAGAAATCACTTTTCTGTGTAAATGCTGAGGATTTCGATTGATATTATACTCATCGATTACTCTTTTCTATCTTCTTGGTAGATTTGAGCCAATCATTCGCTTATTTCAACTCTACTACACTAAATAGGTAGATTAGTGTTAGATACACTAATTTACATAAAGAGGCTATAAGTTTTTACTGTTATTCAATATTTTTATCCTCTACAATGGTCAAGATGGGGATCCTTACATAGTATTGGAATCAATACTCTTGGTAAAATTTTTTACCAGAAGTAGAAACTTGTAGCATTTTCAAATCTTATAAAAATCTAACACTAATCTACCTATTTAGTGTAGTACGCTTGCCCCCGTCTCTATTTCCCCCTGCTGTCTTGAATGCGCTCTGACTGCTCCCACACCGCACCCGCTCTTCTTTTCCTTCCGAGTTCTTGAATTCTTTTATGGCGTCTTTCGGGCTGAATCTCTTCCTGAAACACAAACACAAACACAAAGATGAAAAATCAATAATCTTCTAAGATGAAGAGGAGCAAATGAATATGAATCTAAAGAGTCACATTACAATCGTACGGCATTGAAGTAGCTACGTACTACCGGGACTTGCTCTTTTGAATTCTGTGTTTGTGTTTCGTGGGGTAAGAAGGATTCAACCCGACGCAGAAAAGAATTCAAGGGCTCAAAAAGAAAAGAAGAGCGGGTGCAGTGTGGGAGCAGTCAGAGCGCATTCAAGACAACAGGGGGAAATAGAGACGGAGTACGCTTGCCACGGTCACTTGTATGCTTTGACCATGTCCCTCTTGTATTCCTGCTAAATCTAAGATTAGGTCATTTTTGAATTTTTTTCGTAATTTGGAGGTTGGAAAGTCATATCTTGGGGATCAGTTGACCCGTTTTGCAATCCAATTGTTTTTTACAACTTCACAAAAATCCGCTTTCAACGACACGTCATGCGGCCTAATCTGATCGGTGGTTCCCAAGATCATAATGTCGCAAAACAAACTACATGCGTCAAATTATAAACTAGTATGGCCCACGATGTTGCCATGCATTTATTGCCTATAATTTTCGTCTTTAATACTTCTTTGATAATGTGTTTTTGGCTAAAAAGAGGCTGGGACGTTTAGGGCTTAATCCCTAAGTAAATAAATTGAATCATTGGTAGAAAAAAGGACACATTTTCAAAAAAAGTGTCATAAATGAAAACAAACTCAAGTTTTTCAGATCTAAACCGTACATTCTTGTAATAAACATATTGTACATCATTCGGGTCCAATTTTGAGTCATGGGGCGTCATAGATCAGAACGTATTAGTACCCAAAAAACATCACAAAAACTCAACATCTTCACTTTGAGGTAAAAATGCTACCAATATACTCATTGCAATCAAAATATCACCAACTACAAAGATGTTTACCGTCATCTCAATAACCCCTTTGAACAAAAAATTCCATGAGAAGAATTTCTTTGCGCAAATATTGACCTTGCAATGGTGAAAATTGCCAATAAATTTTCAGAGGATCTATGCTATGTGACTCACTGGATCTATGCCTTATCTTCAATATATTTTTGATTGTGTGAAGGTTTTCACCACTAAAAGTAGACTACTATTAGGATCCATCCCAAAAAATAAAGTCAAATCTCATAGTGGATGAAGGAAATATAGCTTCTCAAAAATCATCCATTTATTCACTTTTTTCATTGTAGAAACATCATTGCAAATTTAACACCTAAAATATCTTGATCAAAAAGCTTCCCACTAGAAAGTTTATACCCTTCATCTTAAAATTTTGATGATGTAAATTTTTTTATGGAAAGATCTACTTGATTTCCCATAATTGCCTCACAATGGTAAAACATGCTCCATGTTTGAAAACTCAATGATTTTTTTGATACAATGAACTATACACCAACCATCAATGACTACCATCTCCATTTTAAACTCTTAACAAACATATCATTGTATATAATTATGTAATTTTAAATCTAATTAATCAAAATTCACTACGAAAATCACTAGCGATTTTAACACCCTCATTGCCCTTGTCCAAAAGGTTTGAAACTGGGCAGGTTCATAGGATGCCCATCTCATACAAATATTGAACCATGATTGATCCATTCCTTGACCTCTAGACTGCCCATCAAAAAACTTAGCCTATCTGCTTTGGATGCTTTGAAAAAATGATACAAGTTACCTAAATTGAAAATTAAAAAAGAAATTCCAAAAAATACACTAAGAAAAAATTTCTTGTGGTCTACAATTCGGCATTACAATTTGGATCCAAGGAATGTGGTGTTTCAACAGGATAATGATCCAAATCATACAAGTAAGATGCTGCAAGATTGGCTTGAATTACAGCTATTTCAACTTTTCCAGTGGCTTGCTCAATTACTAGATTCAAATCCCGTGGAGCATTTTTGGGCTATGTTAAAACAATGTTTGAATGAATTTTCTATAGCTCCAAGAGGAATCAAGGAATTGTGGGAGCATACCATGCAATTTTTCTTCCAATTTTAGTGAGGATAATTCATGACATTGTTTGAGAGCATGCCAGGAAGAATTGCTACAATTTTGGCAGCTAGAGGCTATTAGTCAGAATAGTGAAGTTCAAAGAAGTTAACTGAACAAAAATGAGTACTTACATATACTTGTTGATTATGAATTGTGAATGATAATTTACTTTTCAATTTGTAGTATAATTTTTAACATAGGTACAAAACTCTATTTCCTTCAAAATGTAATTTTCAACTCCAAACAACAGTCACTACATTGTTTATAATGGCTTGCCGAAGCTAGTTTCTTGAACAAAGTACTCAATTTTGTTTGTCACTGTACATTTGGAGCACCTCCACACATACACTAGGCATTGAGACTAGAAAGGCCCTTTTAACTTGGCCTCTAAAGTTTTTATGTCACCTTTCACTTTGAGTGGACTAAAAATTAAGCAAGATGAGGATAAACACTCTTTAAAATGGTATGTTTATGTAGCTCGCCATGACTTTGTAATCCATAAAGCCTTGTAGATTTCAATTTTTTTTTTTTTTTTTTTTTTATTTATTTTTTTTGTATCCCAAAAGTATCACAAAATTTTATCATATACATTTTCAAGTACCGTAGTCTAAAAATTGATTATTTTAAAAAACTAAAATATACAAATTCTGATTTTGAAACAATATAATTCGAAAAGTTTCAACATAATCTGTGACTAAAAACAAAAACTTGAATGATTCTAGTTTTATAGAATTTTCAAAACCACTTCAACACAGTGGTAAATTTCCAAAATTTGATACAACTCATGGTCAAGAAGCATAAAGCTTTAAAAAATGATAAAATTCTTCAAAATTTTCAGTAATTAATTTTTAAAAAAAACCAGAAATATTGTGATGAAATCTAATTGTGAGATATAATAATAATGATTATAACAAAGATAAAATAGGTAGAAGGTATGGTACTACCAATAGACTTATTGTAGTGAAGAAGTGACCGGCTAGGAAGTTGTTTAACTTCATCTTATTAACATCCTTGAACCAAAAAATCTATAAGAATAATTTCTTTCCATAGAGAATGACCTTGCGATGCACTACAACAAATCCAGCCCATTGTGACTGGGTTTTATGACTGTAGTAGGGTATAAACCAAAATGTGACTAGCACTGTTTCTAATCATTTTGAGTTAGTCGCTTCGGACAATGTGATTGGGTCATATCGGACAATTCTTGTTCCCAATACTGCGTTCCCGTAGTGTTTGGGACCTCAAAACGGGACCTGCAGTAGGACGTGGGTTCATATGACTCTATATAGTCATATATGGTTGATTACAATTAGTCACAAATACGAAAATAGCGACTAATTGATGTGACTACTTGTAATGAGGTAACAGTCGACACATGACTTGTTTCATCACAATGCGTAATAATATGATAATAATATGATAGTGATTGAAATCAGTCATACATTAACTTTGTGAGTCACATCTTTGGAGTCACATCTACTTGACTACTCCTAAATACTAGTACGGAAACATCTTTTAAATGATATGACTAATTGTACATAGGAAGGTATTCCTAGTGAACATAGAAACGGTTTTATCACCATGCATAGTAGTGTGGTTCTGATTACATTAAGTCATACACAGACTTGGTATAATTTGACTCTATAAAGCTACATCGAATCAACTACACATAGTCTACAATACTGAAATCATGATATCGAAATATCTAATCGTTATGATTTATGAGTGATCACTATGCGTAGTGATGTGATTGTGACAGTATTGCGTCATACATAGACTTGAGATAATATCACTCTATAGAGTCAAATATACTTCACTACATATAGTCACCTATATTATCTGATGACTATGCGGAGTTCTTGTATATTTGTTTCTTTCACCACTAGGAGTCAATTTTCAATCTTAAATCGGAGTTTCCGTGACTACAATTTGACTGTTCGTAGTCTAGTTTAAATGTATGCCATGCCCTAGACTCTAGCGTTCTTAGTGTCCATAGTCACATACCTCAGTTTTGGATTAGGGTGTTAATGAAATCTAATGACTATTTGAAGTCAACAATGTGGTTGTGAGCACTACATTACGGCATTCATGTGATTTTTCCAACATTTCATTAAAGAGAAAATTCGTCATCAAACATGATGCATTGCAACGCCAACTCTATGAGTCTAATTCGCTTGGGAGAAGGACAAATCAATCTCCATGAACTTGTGGGCCACAATACAAAGTGCCCTACTGCTTCTCCTACCAAGCTCACAAGAGGATCATCTAGATCTACAGGTGCAAACAAGTTGTAGTTTTCATCTATGCTTTTCAATACTTCTACCAACATGGAACTTGGAAATATGGTTTTCCCATGTAGAGAAGCCCCAGCTACGTTTTGCACCTTCCCAAGTGCCACAACTTTATCCTCCTCGCCTTCTTCTAGTCCCTTGAGTCTCGCATGATCACCTTTCTTGAACTCCAAGTCCTCCCCTTCTTCTACAACCTATATTAGAAAAAAAATACACAGAATACAAGAATTAGTTAGGACTGAAATGCTCCTTTGATACAAAGATGTACTTCTCCAAGTCTCATGGCACTTATTTACATTCCATGATCTGATTACTAATCTTAGTCACATGTGCTAACCTCATGACTGTCTCTAGTCAAGCATGGTCACTCCCCCCATGTAAATAACTGAAAACAGTCACAAACTTGGAATATTGAATTTTACGGAATTGAAAGACAATATTCCAACATGTAGCTCATGGGCACTTACAACTGAGCTCATTGGTGTGTCCACATTTTTCTTCGGTCTCACAGGGACACCCTTCTTCGAATTAGGGTAAGACGTTTCTTGTACAACCTATAAAAACAATAAAATAACAGGGATATAGGGATCGGCTAGGATTGAATTGGTGCTTTCAAAAATAAAAATAGGACTATACAATGTTGACTACACATACATGTAATTAAATATACCTCCGCATTCACGTTTCTCTTCCTCTTCCCTTTCGCGTTCTGCTGATTTTCAAGGTTGCCTCTCAATCAATAGTTAGTGCCAAACACTGCATCTCAAAGAACATATAAAACCTCTCCTCCTCTACACCTTTAACCCTCTAAGTATTCCTCTAAACTTCTACCTTCAAGTACTCCTCATTACCTATTACCTTCAACAATCCTCTAAGAGAGAAAGAGATAGTTCAAAACTTGAGGGGCTGGCGGCAGGGCGTCATTAATATTCCTAACCCTAACCCTAAATAAAAATGGGGGCAAGGTCCATCCTCGCCACGTGTCAATTGTTGAGTGAGTCTTTTAGGGGTTATGACTTTGTCCAGTCATCCGATTAACATATAAGACTACAGTTAATCATGTAGTCCTTAACCTAACTACATGAGTAATGGTAGTCATGTACTCATGTAATCCTTAACTCAAACATGTAGTCATGTAGTCCTTAATCTTACTATATGACTAATAGTCATGTAATCATGTAGTCATGTTTACATGATTACATGCTACATATTTTGAAACTACATGTAGTTACCCAAATATGACTACATGACTACATCTAGTCACTAAAACCAAGGCACCACAAGCCTTGGCTTGGTGGTTAGGGCTTAGGCCCCCAATGAGGAGGTCGTGGGTTCTATTCCCCATGCCGGCATGGTGCTCACCACTATAGTCCACCCAACTATTGTGGGGGGTCTTTGGACCTTGTTGTATGGGTACCTCAAAGCCCTTTGGGGGGATACTATGTCAAGTATCTTCAAGGCACTTCTAACTAGGCTAGAAACTAGCGTAGTTATAGTGTCCACCCTCGAGAGGGGGAAGTAGTATTGTTCCAATTTCCCCTTGTCCGGTGGCCATCGGGATATTAGCATTACGAACAGACACTTCATTCACGCCGGCCCTTAGAAAGGGACCGGAGTTTCTATCTATCTATCTATCTATCTCACTAAAACCAACTTAACTACAACACTAAATTATACATAAACCAAATACCAACAATATAGAACATAATAACTTCCTTGTTCAACACTAGAAAATAGTCTACATGCCTATGTCATTTAGCATGTACTCCTAATTGTAGTAAAGGGAACAGTTCATATGACTGTATTATTTTGCAGTCACTTTGACGTCTCAAAAAAAAGAAGGGAATGTGATTAAAAACGGTTTTCTTGTGAGCATGGAAACTCCGTATAAAAGTTAAGCCTACAAGGTAATTTTGTAGATCTAGAGTGTAAGTGGCAAGATAGAGCAAGTGGAATTATGATTTTTGGACTTTCTTGCAAATTAGTCACTAATTTTTGGAGGTGTATTTAAAAGTGTTTCTGGAAATCTAGAATGGTGCCCTAAAATGACATCCTAGAATGTTTGCGCAAACATTCTAGTGTTGAACATGGAAGTTATTATGTAAGTGGAGATTATGGACCTACTCCAACATCACAACACTCATGTATTTCACCAAGAAGTAGAGGACTTCAAAATCACGTGATTGTCGTATATGACTACTACGAGTCACATTATTGACTACATGACTAGGTGTAGCCACCCAAACTAACTCACTTACTCCAGTAAGTCATACATAAACCAATTAGCCTTAAGATGTAACTACATTACTATGACTATATGTAGTAAGCATTCAGAGCGTGACTCGGAGAACCGGACAGGAGAACATATGTCATGTTCCCGTAGCCGTTCCCACCCAGGTCCTCAAAAATATGATTACATATATGACTAGTTCATGACTGGACCCTCTTAGGACTGATCTTAGACTAAACGAATGATTGAGGTGACTACGTAGTCATTCGCGCTTAGTCACATCCAATCACATTGGGCTGGATTTGTTGTAGTGATGGCAATAATTGCTCCAAATTTTAGAAACGAAAAAATATCCAAGATTAAACCCCTTGCACGAAAATAAAAGATATAATTTCTTCAAATTTTAAATTAAGATTTCTATCACAAAAACTAGATTCAAATTGGAAATTAACCCAACAAACAAACTTGTATGAAGGAATGAACAACGACTGAAGGATATACAATTTCTCAAAAACCATGACTGTACTATTTCAGATATCCTCTATAGAAACATGGTTGCAAATCCAACACCTAGAATCTTCAAACTAAAAATCCTCAAACTACAAGATTGTTGGATTTCATCTTAAGATTATACTCATGCAAAAAGAAGTTATAAAGATTAAATTGAATCTGACATATTAATTGGCTTACAATGGCCCATGTTTGAATAGCCAAAAACTAGAGCTACCTTCACTAAATTGTATGCTATAGACACATACCTTCTTGGATGGGTGTGCAATTTTTGTCCACAAACTAGAATTGATTTGTCCAAAATAGACTTCGGCTGAAAAAGTTGTGGCTCTTCAAAGTCTCAACTTGACATCCAAATTGTTGATTTTTGGCATTCAGAACGTTTAGAGGTTAACTGAATTGAAGATATGATGAAGAAAAAGCATTCATACCACTGCAAGGGGTCTAATTCTAAACCTTTTTCTCTTGTGTAAAAATTGGGGCAGTTTTCACCGTTGCACCACTTCATGAATCAAGAAGATTGAAAAATAGAAAAACCATAAAACTTACCATTTGATTATGAAATTCGACCACTAAGAATGTAAAGATGATTCAAAAAAATAAAATGAATAGTGTATGCAAAATGTATCTCCTTGACATGGAGTGCAATTGCAGGTGTGGGATACGGGAATCACTCACTTCTTTACACAGATTCCAGAATCAAAATGCGAAAATCAAATTCTTCATGCGATTGAAACGAAAGATGTGCAGAATCAATACCCAAGGATGTAGCACTGCCACCTGAAGAAAGTGAAACTAGACATCGTGGATACCGAAGAGTCCGAGCATCTGTACCTGCACAAGAAGGACGGCCGGGACTATAGGAAGACACGAAAGCTAAAAGTTGCAACAAAACAGAGATCAAGTGTTGGAGAGAAAGCACAACATCGTGACTTACAACGAACGATCCGCTCGACGCACTGCCCTGGACTTGTCCGAGGCTTAAACCGCAATGGATTTATCTTTCAATCTTTCCAAAAAAACGATACTAAAAGTCACAACGAACGAACACGCACTCCAGTGTCCGTCACTTGTTGACGAAGACAAAATTTGTGTTACTCCAGATTGCACCCCAGAATTTCTGAAGTGGTACTCTTCCAACTCCAGGAGCCGGATTGTCACTTACTCTGCATGGAAATCTGGGGGGTAATTGTAAGCCACAAACATAGTATCCCATTATTCTACTTCCTTGCTATTGCCTTGGTACTTCTGGGGACCAAGTCTGCCACGAATTTCGACTGCAATTTCCATATTTTCATTCTCACTAGGAAGTGCGAATATGCCCCACTTTTTTTTCTTTTTACTTCGAAAGTTCATGTCGAGGGCTTGTTTCCTGGACGTCGTCTTCTGAATGACGCCCAATTTCACATCCTGCCGTGGCGGTCACGCAGGAACCAGGTCCAGGTCCAGGTTGTTGGGCTCGGTAGCATGGTAGCTAGCTAACCGGCGCACTATCATGGCTCCGTAGCAGTAGTGAATTGGTGTGCGAGGAGTGAGTACTATGGCGGGGAGCGAGGAGCGATATTCAGGCGCCATGGAGAGCCTGGTGCTGCTGGCGGATTCCATGCAGCAGGCGTCGGCGTTGCTTGCTGATGCGGAGGACGATGGCGATGAAGCAACGCAGCCGGCCTCGTTTCTCAACGTCGTCGCGCTGGGCAGCGTGGTGAGCTGCTTTTCGACCACTTCTCCTTGCACAATTCACGCAATTTCACCTCACTCATACAATTGACTTTGTGCTTGCAGGGGGCCGGCAAGTCTGCGGTGCTCAACAATCTCATGGGCTATCCTATCTTTGTATGTCTTCTCATCACCCCAGCGAGCAAGCTCTTGCTTAACGAATTTTTAATGTCACAACTCATTTATGAAAAGTAGGCACAATTCCCTATTACTACTGAAGCAAGAGTCTCGACTTTTAAGAGAATGTTGAGTAATTTCTAGGTTAGGGTTCAAGATATGTTCATGAAAGTTTCCATGTTGGGTGCAGCCAACGGGAGAGAATGGTGCAACGCGAGCACCCATTATCATAAAGATGCAGCGTGGCAGCTCAAGTGGGAGCAGCAGGGGTTTGTATATTGTTCTTGATGGACGATCACCCAGTTTTGTTACAGCAAGTAAGATCTCTTGTAACATTTTACCGTAGGCAGTGGATCATCACCGAGCTCTGTATAGGGTGCCAACCTAAAAGTTTTCAAGTGATTTGTGGAACCAGGCGATCTTCGTCATTCATTGCAAGGAAGGTTGAAAAGCTGGACACCAGATGCAAGGAGTGGTCGAACGCAAGGCATTCAGCTCACTCTCCAGTCTGATGCAGGTAAGACCTCTAAATCTACCTTCTCCAGTTCATGTCAATCGTGACGGAATTCTCATACAAGAGTTTGATCTATGCAGCGCCGCCTTTGAAGATAATCGATATCCCTGGGCTGGGTGCTACACCGGACGACTCGATTGTAAGTTCTGTGGTCTACATTCATGAACAATTACCTTTTAGATGTCTAATGGGCTCAATGCAGCTGTAGCTATGGCGAACATGACTGTTGTTGTCTACTTTGTGCAGGCCCATGATTTCGCTGAGCACAATGATGCAATACTTCTGGTAGTAATTCCAGCAACTTCAGCGAGGGAGGTTGGCGCCTCCAGGGCCTTGAAATTAGCTCAAGAACTGGATTCTGAAGGTACATCCATACTTGTCAATTTACACCTAGTCGTGAATCACATACGCATACACTGGATAGACGATGCTTATGATTATAACAAAAGGAGCATCATGACCAGAGGGCTAGACCTTATGATTCTCTAGAGCAAAATTGGGTTTGGTTAGATGGTGACTTTCTTGTCTATCTAGCTCCATCTGCTTGATAGTATTACTCAGAGTGATTCCAAATGCTATGACTGTGATCAGCGACGCGAACGGTGGGGGTGATCAGTAAAGTGGACCAAGCAGCATCAGATCGTCGTAGCCTGGAAGCAGCAGCGGCGCTGCTGGGAGGAAACGGTCCAGGCATTACGCAAGAGATTCCATGGGTGGCCATGATCGGTCAATCCGCTTCTACTACTACGGAATCTTCTGACTCGTTGCAAGAAGTTGAGGCGCTCAAGCGTATTCTCACCCAAACATCCCCAAGCAAGCTCGGCAGGGTGGCTCTCGTTGAAACCATCGCCAAGCAGATCCGGAAGCGGCTGAAACAGCGCCTCCCCACTCTGTTGTCAGGGTACGTACTAACCCCTGCCTGGCCCTCAATCCAATCATATTCCTGACATCGGTAGCAGTTTAATTCTCCGCCGTTCTGCACTTGTAGGTTGCATGGAAAGTCACAACATGTTGAAGATGAATTGGTGAGATTAGGAGAATTACGAGTGGAGACTTCGGAGGGAACTCGGGCCATAGCTCTTGAGCTTTGCAGGGAGTTTGAAGACAAGTTCCTCCTGCACATCAACACTGGGGAGGTATATTTGCAGTCGATCAAGTAGCAGTACTATCATTGTTAATAGAGGATTGGTTGATGATGATTGCGTGTTTTCGATTGCAGGGGCCAGGATGGAGAGTGGTGGCTAGTTTTGAAGGAGCTCTTCCGAAACGGATTAAGCAACTTCCACTTGATAGCATGTTTGAGTTGAGCAGTGTTAAAAAGGTGATACTCGCTGAAGCCTAGTCTTGCGGTTGTAATATACTAAGCACCTGTCAGAAGTTCTTTTATAGAAGTGAGCAATTAAATTGGGTTGCTCTTATAGCGACTTGCTCTTATAGTGAATTTCTTTAGTATATTGACCAACTCATGCAAAGCTCTTTCTCGATGAAAACTTTGCCCCCATCTGAATGTTGTTTTTGACGACATAAATCCTGCTTATGTTTCAGCTTGTTCTGGAAGCTGATGGATATCAACCTTACCTCTTATCTCCTGAGAAAGGGCTGAAGTCGCTCATTCGGAGATCCTTAGAACTGGCGAAGGATCCAGCAAAGTCCTGTGTAGATGAGGTTTGAAGCGCTTCCATTTCGGTTATGCAATATGCTATTTCGTTCAGTGAATGATGCATTGCGTTGCAATTCAGGTTCACCGTATCCTCGTGGACATCGTTTCGGGTGCTGCAAATGCCACACCCGGATTGGGCAAGTATCCTCCATTAAAGCGCGAGGTACGAACAAAAGTAAATTTTTGATCAGTTAGAACAACCCCCCCCCCCCCTCGGGTTTGAATGTTCGATGTATCAAGGTGAAGTGATTGATGCAGATGGTGGCGATTGCACATTCTGCTTTAGATGAATATCGCGCAGAGGCTAAGAAAATGGTGGTCGCTCTTGTTGACATGGAGCGGGCATTTATACCACCTCAGCACTTCATCAGACTTGTCCAACGAAGGTGGACAAAAAACTCAAATCCAATCTTCATCTTCAAAACATTCCCGCTTCTCGCTTCTGATGTTTGCGAGCCCGATATATCATGCCTTGCACTGATATTTCATGTAACTATTCGGAATTTTTCAGGATGGACAGACTGCGGCGTGAAGATGAACTCAAAGGACGGAATGTAAAGAAGGGCCAGGAATCAGAGCAAACCTTGTTGAGCAAAGTATGTTGATCGAGTTATTGTTGTGTGAAGTTCCCCATCCAGCAAGCATTTAACTCAATTTAATTTGGAGCTTCGAGTATCATAAGAGGAATATTATTGCGGTTTTAACAGGCAACGACACCACAAGCAAATGTGACCGCAACAGAGGGAGGAACTCTCAAGGAAAAGAAGCAAGCAGATCTAGAGAACAAGGACGCTCCTTCATCTTTGAAGGTTATTGGTGATAACTCGGCAGGTAAACGCTCTTCATTCCCCGTCTCTGTATTCTTTTCAATCTGGCCGATTCGATTTGATCATGTCGTCGAAGTTCCGTTTCAGATAGATTTGATTCATGTCAGTGAAGAATATGGCTTGTGATCATGGCATAATGCATCGAATCGGGTTGAAGAAATGCCTGCATAACAGGAAGGAAGCAAACTGGGCTGTGTGGGGCAACACTGTACTGTACATTCCTCTAATACCATTTTCTATTTCTGGGTTGGACAGGTTGGCTTTCTACACAGAATGAAAGCACCAGTAGCTGGAACAAAAAATGGTTTGTCCTCAACGAGAAGACTAACAAGGTCAGTTGAAACGAAAAAGTCAAAATGTAATAGTATATAACATTAAAAACAAAAGCAACCATATTGCTAGCTGTGGGGTTTGAACCCACGCATGCCTACGCATAGGCGATCTTAAGTCGCCCCCCTTAGACCACTCGGGCAAGCTAGCTCGGTTATGTCTGAGGGATTCCATTTCTCCTCCTTAAATGATCAAGTTCTTGGGAGAACACCGGTATATCTTACCGACATGAGTTCCGAAGTGATGTGCATCCTCTTATAAGCTTCGTTCATTGGCAGTTCGCTTACACGAAGACACCGGATGAGAGAAACTTTCGAGGTATCATCAACCTTGAGGTATGTTTCTTGACATGAACAAATTCTATTCTAAGTGTTGATTTCTGTTTAAGCAGAAACTCATTAGAGTTGAGTTCTGTAGGAATGCCTACTTGATGACGGAGGTGATGAAAGTGAGCAAGCTGCTGGAAGTGAGAAGAAATCTTCTTCTTCGAAAGCCAATGGGCAGGTCAACCCCGAAGCAAGTCTCACGTTCAGGCTCAGGCACAAGATGCCATACAAGACGGTGTTAAAAGGTGAGTTTCTAATATTTACACGTTGCGATGTCCAATCATACAATCTTCGTTCACTGACTGTGGCACTGGTTTTCTGTTCCAGCAAAGCATTCTGTAACTTTTAAAGCCGAAAATATGGCGGAGAAGCTAGAATGGATGGGCAAATTGAGGTATTGTATCGGCAATGCGCAAGGCGCGAGCGTGAAAGGCGAGGCACAATTTGACTCCAGCCAAAGATTCGGCAGCACTTCTGATACTACTGGGGTACATCACTCTCCTTTAAAAGCTCTAATATTGTAGTTTTAGCTTCCCTAGAGGTTGAAATCAAATGCTTATGCTGAAGTTTACATGCGTTTCAAGAATATGCAAGTACATGCTTTGAATCTCATCAAAGGTTTGCTGTGCTTCATCATTCGTGATAACCATGTTGTTTATGCTGAATATGATGCTTTGTTAACCCTCTGTGATGAATTGGTGGCAGGAGATTAGCACTGTTCTACGGAGGCCTGCTGATCTAGACGAGGATCTTAGGTTAATGGCTCAAGAAGTTCGGGACTACGTTGAAGCGGTGCTCAATAGTCTTGCAGCCAATGTACCAAAAGTGAGTTCTGCTCTATCAACTTCAGAGTTCTAAGTCTTTGTTGTTTTCCATTTTAACTTGTGAATCTCGTCTTGATAGGCAGTGGTGCTTTGCCAAGTCGAGAGAGCAAAAGATGCGATGCTGAATCAATTATACAGCTCGATCAGGTATTTCTGAATGCAAACCTATTTCTACACGTTCGTTAAACCTTGGCCGGAGTTAGAATTCGTGACTCCGACACCGATATAGAATCGGCCTCATCTGCGTTGTTGATTCTCGTACAATAGAACGACGAATGTTAAGTCTTCTAGGGAGTATTGTTGTCAAGACAGCATTTGAGAGAGAGAAAGCCTTACCTCATTCTTTTGTGGATGGGCAGTGCACATCCAACAGATAGGATCCAAGAGCTCCTGCAGGAGGATGTGGAAGTAAAGCGCCGTCGTGAAAAAGTGAAACGACAGGCTTCAATGTTAAGCCGCCTTACTCGACAGCTCAGTATCAACGAGGCTCGAGCTTCCGCAGCCACTGCTGAAACCGGTGGCGACTCCTCAGGCAAGAGCCCACATCCTATGCCATTTCATAGTTGATAATTGACTGGACTCTTACCTCAATCGAATCTTACAATGCTGAAGAATCAGCCATAGTGATGGATTGAAGGTTTGGATGTTAACCAGTCTGCTAATGTTATGCAGCAGGAAGTACTCCAAGAGCCAATACCATGAGCGAAGCAGAAGACTGGCGGGTGGCTTTTGAAGGGGCTGGCAGTGACTTACGTTCCCCATCTCCAACTCCATCGCAGCGAAGCTCTTTCTTTAGGGGGCCGTCTCCCAGGAGGCGTGAGTCTCCACTGCGACGGGAGTCTCCCATGAGATCGGCATCCCCCCAGCTGCGTACACCCCGCGGCTATGTCAGCAATGGCTACGGTTATGACGAGAACGACGAATCTGGGTCGAGCCGGCGTGATCCTGGAAGACGCCCCCCTCCCCCACCACCAGTATATAGAACTTAAATAGCTCGCTGAACCTACACTCCGGTTTGCTTTTAAGTAAGAACCACATGTCCAGTGTAGTGATACTTCTGAAACCCCCGTCTATTGTTCATATTGTGCTCATAATTTTGACAAATCTGGCTCACGTAAGATTTCTGTACGTTATATATAAATGGCTTTGAAGCAATTGACAAAGCACGACTTCACTCAACTCTCTCTACTTGCACTGCCCTGAATAGGACAATTCGGTTCCTGTCACATGTATTTGCAGGCTGATGATCATGCGCAACATGACAAATTCTTTAGAAATGAGCAGTTGGTGAGTGCAATTACAAAGGACTGAGTGAATGAGAGGTTTCAAACCTTGCGTAGCTTAGCCTTCGATCAGCTGCACTTTCTTTGTTGTCTTTCTTTTGATGTACCTCAACCTGCCTGATATGGTTCAGTGTTGGGCTCAAATGGAGCCGACTGTCGAGAATATTTCTGATAAGATTCGAGGGGTTCGATCGACCTGGGTGGTGAGCTGCTTCTTTTAAGCTTTACAGAGACAATCTGAGACAGGTAAGCCGGAGCCATAAGCCACATGTTGCATGTGGAGCTTCAACATGAGCTCGGATATCTCCTCGTCGTTCTTTCCCTGCCACTTCGATTCAGCAAAAGCCTGGCGATCCAGGACCAGGTTTCGAAGGTCTCCAGCTAAAATTCGGTCTGTCACCACCATCTTGTCCATATTCCCCACGAACGTCGCAATGTACACATCGGCATGAAGTGACACAAACCAATCAATAGCGGCTCGGCCACTCCCTTTCAAAGCTCGGAGTTGATCGGCGTGCAATAAAGCGGACTTCTGCAGCACCCGCGAATACGTTGCTGTGAGCTCATGAAGCTCGAGAACCTCCGATCCAGCAGCAAGATAAATGGGAGTTGACGCAGGAATACGAAGGGCTTGAAGAATAAACCCCGTCTCTTGGGGCGTCAGTGGACACTTCCCTTTCCTTCTCCACGCTTTCTCCTCCGCATCTCCAAGCACCTGCTGCCGCGCACCCCGCACTCCCTCCAAGGACGCCATGGTCACATTCTTGTACCGACACCGGCTGAACGCGATCATGTCGGGCTCAAATCGGAGGTGGAGCGCCACAAAAGGACGCGGAAGCGCATTGAGAATCGATTCTGCCGTTTCTTGTAAGGTTTGCACCAGCCGTAAAGAACGATAACACACTTGACATCGCGTCTTTCTTGCAGTGTTCTGGTTCGGGCTATCATCGGATCTCTGGCTCGCCGACGGCCGAAGCAGGATGAGTTTGTGCTGCAAAAGCTGCGGCAGGAGTATCTTTGTGTAATCGAAGGGACTGCTCCCTTTGTGGCAAGTGATGGGTACGGGCACCAGGGAGGCGATCGCTACAGGAGGCTCTCGGAGTACGTGTACCCAGCCGCGAACCTTCTCCAGAAAGTAATCAACATCGAAAAGCTCTCCAAATCCGCTCGTATCGTTCCAGTAGGGCGAAGCCTCGAACCTCGGGAGCAAGAGAGTGGCATTGAGCAGTCGGGCAATGCCCACGCCCTTGCAGAAGTCGCGCCGCATCTGGTTCAAGCCTCCTGCGCAGGAGATTATTATGTAACCGTTCGTGGACTTCTCCGGTGGTCTTCTGAGAGTTCCCCACCACCACGAGCAAGGCATCCATCGCGCTACTGCCGATTGGTTCCAAAGCTCTAACTCCAAGGATCTGCGACGAGGTTGCAAGGAGAAGAAATAGCGGTGGTCTCGAGTGGGATTGTAGTAGCGCTCTAACGACGCCATAGCCACAATACAAACAATCATGTAGGCAGTGAAACTAACGCAGCGCCTCATGGCCCTATCCTTTCAACCTCCGGCTACCGGACATCCGCCCAAGGCATTGAGCTTTGATCAGTAAAGTTGCGGCTACACAATGGAAGAGATCCACGCCCAAATGCATGAAATCACAATATCGGGCCCTTCACATAGTATCACCCTCCGGCCGCCACTGGCATCGATTGTCCACCTAACTTTGAAGCGTGCATGAAGGTTGTGATCTTTGAGGTATCTCTATCGAACCTTCACTTATGCCTTGCTCAGTGTTTCAACCCATTCCGCGTCTTAGGCCACCACCAACTTCACAAGCTGAGCTCTCACAGAAGCATCGCGAAGTTGGATGCAAGATCAGCGACGCGAGTGGCAATGTATAACTTAGTTGTCAGTTTCTCAGTCTCTGTTTCTTGCTGGTAAGTTCGGTAACAGAATCAGATCGGGGAATGATGTGCACAAGTGGTAGACGTCGTCGATTGAGAAGTTTTCTGCATTGTGCTGATGGCGGTGATTCTGTTCTCAAGGCATTTGTGTTGTGGGAGAAGCGTTGTTGTGAACGAGCTGGGTTCTGTGGCTGTCGATGGAAGCTCATTGTGTTCACTTCCCGAAGTCGACAGGATTGTTTAGTTGAAGATGTCGTCCAATTGCCACAATGAGATGCACAAGTGATTCTCCCCTTCAAAAATTATAAGACATGTCATAGTAAATTTGCACAACCTGCACAAGTATTTGCTGAGCAAACTTCTTCAAGTCAATTTGGACTTACAAGCACACTCCCCACTCTCTCCCAAGCCTTTAACACCTAGCTCTCCCATTTATTATCATCAAGAAGCATTTTTCTTATGAAATGTTATGAATGTGATTCTCAACGATACAATCTTGTAATAAGCATGTTGTAAATCATGTAGATCGTATTTGGAATCATGAGATTGCAAGATCATAATGTATTACAACATCTCCAATAAGTTTGGCATCTATTGCAAATGTCCAGTTGTTGGATCCAACCTAGGCATTGTCAAGTTTTTCAATGATGCAACTCTAGACAAGAACGAGGAGCTTGTAATGTCACGAAGCTGGTCAATTGTGTGAATCACCTTAATGCAATAAAGCTCATAATTGCATGGCTGATGACTAGAAAAGAGGGGGGTTTGCAACTTCTTCTGTGTTGCTTTCTTGTGAACATTGCTAAAATCTAGCAACGTCTTGGTACTTGTTCTGGCAACGGTTTTAACCTCAAATCTTCATAATTATAAATAAAGTTGCTTGCTTGGTGATTTGGTAAGATGGCTTCTTTTCTTGAGGATGTTGCTTGAGCAGGTTCCCAAACTTTGCTTCACTCTCGCAACATTTGACAAAAAAACGTTGCAACTCCCCTCCACCCAAGTTGTAGTAGTGCCTCAAACATATGTTGTCACACAATCTTCTAAAAATACTAATGACATTGCTTCATATTCTCACAACAATTTTGAGTTTGTAAGGAATGATGTTAGGGTTTTTGAACCCGTGAAAATAGAAGAAATTTGCAATCAAGTTTTTTTGAAAATCAGTCCTTGGAGTACACCAACATGTTTGGAGTACAAACAATACAAATCCTACGTTTGACTATTGACCCATTAGAATCAATGAAAACTACGAACTCTTTGTCTTTAATTGAGACTATGAAAAGCGTAAAAGAAAATGTCAGTAAATTGCATTAGCCTTCAATGCTTCTTGACAAGCCACCAATTCATGGAGGCACCGTAGTTGCTACTTTTGCAGGGTTATAGCATTCCACAAATATAGATCCATCAGGAGAATTGTGAGCTGCCACAGGAAAGCTTGAGCTTCAATCCAGGTGACAAGTTTCACATTTACCTTCCCATGTCAAAACACTGTATCTTCCACAACAATTTGTTCAGGTGAGCTCTCCACACACAAACCCAATTTTGATCAAGTTGACTACAATATGAGCTTCTTCTTACGGAGGGACCTCACGAATAGCTAAAGTTAACAGTCCCTTCTTTGGGCTTTGTTTCAGGCGGGTTCATGTTGTGCGAAAATTTAAAGAAAAATATTCAAAATAATATACTCAACCTAGCACTTTAGAATGTGTGCTATTACTGGATAAAATTTTCACCTGGGCTCCAGATAGAGGACGATATACTTCGGCCATCAATAGCTTTGATTCAGGTGAATTTTCCGAACAATAATACACAGTTGGTTAACTAAAAAAAGCAGAGGAAGTAAAATAGGACTGCCTTCCTATCCACTGTGTAAATTTGGCCATGCCGTTGCGGGGATCTCAACACAGTATTCTGGCTCCCGCCAATGCAAAAAGTGAAAAGCAACCCCATAATAGACCATAGCTCCCGTTTTCGGTTTTCCCAAACAAAAGTGAATCGCTTTCCTGATTAATATAATAGATATTCCCTTTATAGGAGAGCTAAAAACCAGAAATCCCTGCGCACCAATTCACCAATTATAACGAATGTTCAATACATTATTATTCATACTCCCGCTGCAGAAATTATGGTACGATCGATCACTAGGCTCCATTTTGTACGACTGTTTGTTGTTGTAACATGCGAGGATTAACTTGCATGTGAAGCTTGCACGCGCGCTGCGAAAAAATCGACTCATCTGCTATCCATTAATGCCTGATCGGTAGTGAAGGGTACCGTTCAAGTACAACCGTTGCATAATTCAGCTATGTTCGTACACTGTACTCCACCAATCCGGTGTTTAGAAGTGCAGCCAGGTGGCCAGCTTGAAATCCTTTCCCCTCGTGATGGGAGACGACGATGTTGAGAATTTGAGAACCTCGCTACCATGATCGCCATTAGTATTGCATGCGCATACGATCCTATTTGTTCCTGGATTCAAGCAGCCTTTCATGCCGCTGCGGTGGTTTTATTATCTTCACTGTTCCTAACTTGGGTGGGAGAATTTGACGTTAGGGGGGGATTGGCTGATGGGGGGAGGTAGCGCGCCATCAATGATCGATCCTACCATATGTCAGATTGGAGAAATTTGGGTCATGGACACATAACTGCAATATTTCCCTTCGATCAAACTGCAATATGGGGTCATGGACACATAACTGCAATATTTCCCTTAGCTCATAAACATCATTGTCTTTTAGCTGCACCGTATTTGTGAAAGCATTCCTAGCATTACTAGTCAAGCCGCCAAGCCCTCGCGCTTGTTGTCAGACCCGCAGTGCCCGCGCCACCAGCACCTGCATCCGCATGAGTCCAAGCAGCAATGAGCCTCCGAGTTCACTTGTTTCGAAACGAATTCTTCGAGAACCATGCACAACTCAGCTAACCAGCCACTCTGATGTGCATGTCTACAGAAGCGCAGAGTTGGCAGAAAGCTGGTGCGCAGAAGAGACAATGAAAACTGGAGATTTTCACATGCAAGCTCTGACAAAAGAAATGTCGACGGACGCGGATGCTACGGTGGCGATCGAGCGGTTAGTATAAATCATCACATATATGCACATGTTCCTCGTTTCTGACTGGAGAATGTGGTGCTTTCCATGCGAGACAAAGAGTGACAGATGCAGAGCCCAGTGAACCAAGTGCCGGTTTCTGACATATATGACGTACAGTGACACTTCGAGATCGGTTGAGTATCTGGTAACTCCCTTTCCAGGGTGAAAATGTGAGATCGATTGAGTATCTGCATCAGCTAAGTTAACCTCGAGCAAGCAGACCTTGTCAATTCACCTTTCACAATTATGATTCAGCATTTAGCAGTAGATAAATTTTCACTTGGGTTAAGAAACGATTCGCCCACTTGAGTGTGTATCATGCCAATTTGCATCAATCATCTCCATGGAATCTCTTTCTTGCACACGATGGCGTGTTGCACCGAACGCTTCCAACTGTGATCTTATCATCAAGAACTTACTTTTTGTTCACTACCATTTTCATGCAAGTAAGGTTCTGCATTGTGTGTGATGTATGGTACAAGCAACTGATTTTCAACAAGCGGTTACTTTTCACTATATCAAGCCACAAAAATATGTGTATGAGAAGCCATGAATAAACACTCCTTTATTCATCTCAGTCTATTTTTAATCAACCTGGAAACACATTTTATCATTAATGTCAGTGAAGGATAGCCATCTCAACTATGTGATCTTAGAAATAACTTCATATGAATGAAATTTTGAGTTGTGAGGCCTCATAGATTGAAAGATTGTAATGTATTGATACTTGAAAATTATGAACTTCCATTATCAATTTCACTTTAGAGTGGAAATTCTACTTACATAACTGTTGTAAAAAGGAAAAATTATCCTAGAATATTGTTCATTGTTATCTGAAAAACACTCTTATTCTAGAACTTAAATTATCTGGAAAAATATCTTTATTTCAAATAGTAAACTTGCAATCGTGGATGAAGAAGTCATGGCTCTTCAAAATATTTATCTTAGTATCCAAAATGTAAAATTTAAACATCCAACGTGTTTATTTGACCTATTCAAGGGCTTGATTTTGAAACCAAAACTAAGGACAGACATAGGCCTTCTTACATACGATCTGTAAAGATATATATATATATATATATATATATATATATATATATATATATATATATATATATATATATATATATATATATATAAAGAACTCCAATCTCCAATAAGAGATTGGCGTGAATACAACGTCTGTTCGTAATGTCTTTACCTCAATGGGCACAGGACAAAGTGGTAAAAGAACATATCTGTAAAGAACAATATGCAAAGAGAACGAGGTTTAGTTTCCTGTCGCCCGGTAGATTTCCAAAAAGGGGAAGTCCTATGAGTGGTTCCTTTTCCCCCAAAAAACAAAAAAAACCAAGACTAGAGTGAGTTAAGCCCCACATTGAATGGAATGCTTCTTTCTATATTTTCAAGCTTCATGAGATGCGATTGATTGGCTACCGAACGAATCTTGGTAGAATCAAAAGTAGCTACGGCAATGTAACTGCCTCGAATGCTTCCAAGCAAGCATGTATTCCATCGAAAGCAAAGATTGTACGCATTTGGCATACGAGCGGGGTGCGCACTAAAGTGGAGCAATAGATTCATTTAAAGCCCTTTCCGGGGTAATTAACAGATGGAGCAATAGATTCAACTGTGCAACGCGTGGGGATTGATAATGAGAGGGTTGATTGCAGGCAGGGACTTTAAGAAGAGTGATGATGAGAATTAATTGGTGATGGAAAACACCGCAGGGCATGCTAGTCAGTGCCTGGGAAGTCTTTTTGTGATCATCCGGTTTAGGTTTTCTACTTTTCTTTATCGTCCGGCATTTTAAATAAGTTATGTACATGGGTTCTACTTTGGCCATATCCATGTGATATTTGGGTGTATTTGGGAATAAGTTTGAACTTTCAAAGTTAGATCATTTCTTTCTCGAAACTAGTCCGATCATTTTGCTATTGTTTGCCGGTTCTTCACGTACCTTCATGTTGGTTGTGTGAAGAAACCACATTGTGAATCCTTTACAGCAAAGTGGTCCAATATGGAGCAAGTTCTACAATGGATCTCGAGTAATCTAGTAGCTAATAGTTTCCTCACACTAGAGTACCATGTACTCATTGCAAACATTATAGAGTGTCACTTTAGGCCACCTTTTTAGGAAAAAACACCTAAATATCCAACTTCAAAAATTCATAACTCAATGTAGAAGAGTGAGAAAATGATGATAACACTTGCTCTATCTTTGTCCTAATTTAGAATATGATGATTACACTTGCTCTATCTTTATCCTTATTTTCCCTGCATGAAATTTTCTTGCATTGGTGACATCTATATAGATTCCCCGTGCTAAAAAATTGAGCCATTATTGAGCACCCTACTCTACTTTGTTCAAAGAACCACATTTTGCAGAGGCGTGCATGAGGCGCGAACAAAGAGATCGAAATTTACGGGCGTCCTTATCGATCCTCGACAAAGGCTTCGCTGGAGGACAGACACAGAAGTAGTCAAAGCATACGTCAACCTCTACTCTAGCCGGTAAATTCTTTTGCAGGGTAACTGAGTGGTCTCTAACAGTACATATGGAGACTGGAGTGAACGTAATGCGTCAACGCCTCACTGTCAACCCCTCCCACTGTCCCGGTAAATTTCTTTCCACGGCAACTGGCAGTTACAGTATCAATAAAGTTACTGGCTGGGTGAATGCACTCCGGATGCACATCCCGGCCCTTCCTGCCGTTCTGCGGATCCTTCCTAGGTCCAGCTGGGTGGTCAAGTGGATGTTGCAGCTGTCTGGGCACCGCGCAGAGTCGCAGACGCATCCGACGCGACATCGGGGCTGACGCAGAATCTTGTGCGACAGCGGATTAAACATACAGTCATACTAAATTACTGCTTAATCAACTGGACCTAACCGCTGCATTAATTGCTCTCTGCTGTTGTACGCCGTTTGTTAACTCAGAAAACAGTTTAAGAGTCTCCCTTTTTAACTCCAGAGTAGTTGCACTTCACCCTCTTTTTACCCTGGAACGTCGAAGCAGACAAGAGTCCGATGAATGGATTTGATTTCAAGCCAAGAATTAATTTTGTAACTGTTAACCCTTAAAGGTCCTTCCACTCCTCAATGGGCAGCCCGAAACTAGATCTTAGCATCTTTTGGACTTGGGCAACATGAATAGTGCACTTTTTGAACTTGGGCATTGTGAATGAACTAATCAATGATGAGCTTGCAACCTCCTACAAGGTTTTGTGCAATCCCAACCTACCTACCACAATCCTTTCAAAGCACAAATCACTCATACAAATTGCGATTTGAATTGTAAGATTTCACTTTGTGGATGCATCACAAAAAGGTGACCATAATGATATAAAAAAATAAGTGAAAAATTGAGAATCTAAAGAGCTACACGCAAGATTCTGTTGGAAAACAGCCCGAGGGGCTGACAGGGCGCCTTTAAGGGTTAACCCCTAAAGATCCACGATGTTTTGGGAGCTTGAAATCCCAACACTGACCACTATGTACCAATGGGGTGTACGTCCAATATTTTTGGAAATTTTTTATAATTTCAACTGTAGGATCTTGAAGTAGACCACCATCGGTAGTAGTGTGAAAATTTTCAACCATTGGATCATCACTAGATGTGAGATCATAACATTTGAAGTTGACTGTAAAATATTTTTTGGCCTTGATGATAAAACCTGAATCGGTGGCCGTGGTCGTTTAGGGGTTAACGATTCTATAAATGTTAAGAAAACTTCTTCCAAGGGTTAAGATTTATAGAAGGTAGATTGTTCACTTGTCATTGATTCACTTTTGAGTTACTACCATGTCATTTTTTGAAGTAGCACGGTTTGTCATACATAATTTAGTTTGAGATGATGTAAATCATTATGCCATGCATGAGTTGGCACTTCTAATGCTAAATTTGACTTTAGATGATGTTAGCCATTATGGCATGCATGGATGTCTAGTAAAGGTAGTAAAGGTAGACATACCCATTTGCAACCATCTTACTCATTCCAAACAAGCCCACTTTCTAACTAGTTTTTAGATTTTGAGGAAGTTGATGTTTCTCCTTCGTGCATATGGGAACGTATGATTGATTTTAGGTATACATGAGTTACTCTAAGTGGTTATTCATGGTACCATTTATCATACTTAATTTGGTTCAAGATGATGTAAGTCATCATGCCATGCATGAATTAAGATAAGTCTAAGAATCAAATATGCACGTAGTCTACTTGCTTCAACGCTCACCTATTACAAATAATTGTTAATTCCATGAAAGATTCAATTCATATGTAGTTTCGATTTTTGTATTTTCACAGTCATTGAAGAACCTTTGAAATACGGTGCTCCTGCCATAATGTCACCACCGCTCTACCACCGTTTGACCCACCGTTTTACCACCGCGTAGATGGAAGTTGGTAGAGTCAATTACCCCAAAAAGGGAATGAGAGCGTAAATTGGGTATGGTTCCTGATGCCTTGACTTTTCGTCACCCGCCGTTGTCGCTGCGAAGTCAACCAGATGGGGCTTCTCAATAAATGACAGAGTGCAGCGAGGCAGCAAGGAGTTTGTGATGAGCTTTACCATCCAGTCTTCAACATAAACTTCAAGGCAGACGCTCTACTTGATCCAGTTTCAAATTTCCCCTGAACTCGTGAGGCGGTCGATCTAGTACTCACTCTGTGAGTGTCTACGACGACTACCCTGAGTACTGCGGGCAGCAGCTCTGTAGACTATTCTGAGCAAAGCTCGAGAAGATCCAGAAGCATTTCGAGATGGGGGTGACGAGCTTGATAGTGGTAATGATTTTGATACAGGGCTTGGTGGAGCTGGTGGCGGCGCAAGGAACATGGCAGGTGATCCAGCCGAATGCTGGAATCGCGACTATGCACGCCGCAGTGACGCGCTTCGACACCGTCATCCTGTTGGACAGGACAAACACTGGCCCGACGCAGATCAAGCTCCCGAATGGCCGATGCCGCAATCAGCCATTGGAGCGAGTGTCAAAGACGGACTGCTACGCGCACTCCGTAATGATGAACGCGGCCAACGGCGCTGTGCGGCCACTCTTCATCTTCACGGATACTTGGTGTTCGTCCGGTCAGTTCTTCGACAGCGGCACGCTGGTGCAGACAGGCGGCGACTTCGAAGGCAATAAGAAGATTCGCACGCTCTCCCCTTGCTCCGCAAGTGGAACCTGCGACTGGACGGAGCTTGGGGAGTCGCTAGTTCGAGGACGCTGGTACTCATCCAACCATCTCCTCCCCTCCGGAAACCGTCAGATCATCATGGGAGGCCGAAACGAACCCAACTACGAGTTTTACCCGAAGCGGTCAGCTGGTGAAGGTGCTTTCAATTTGGCCGTGCTCGGTGGCGCCACCGACAATCTGTACCCGTTCGTCTTCCTGCTTCCGAACGGTGATCTGTTCGTTTTCGCGGAGACGAAGTCCATCGCCTTGAATTGGAATACCGGCAAAATAACGAGGACCTACCCGACGTGCCCCGGCAACCCCCGAAACTACCCTTCAGCTGGATCTGCTGTCATGCTCCCTCTGTCCTCTAATCAAAATTTTGCGAGAGCGGAGATTCTCATTTGCGGAGGCGCGGCCACGGGTGCTTCAAAAACCAACAATGTGGGTGCCGATGCGTCAAAAAGCTGTGCCCGTATCGTGGCTACCGCGGGGAATGCGGCTTGGGCTATGGAGGACATGCCACTGGCTCGCCAGATGGGCGACATGGTGATGCTTCCCAACGGCGAGGTGTTGATCATCAATGGCGCGGCGAAGGGATTCAATGGGTGGGGGAAGGAGGGCAACGCAGTGCTGAACCCCGTGAACTATAATCCCGCTGGTGCAGTTGGTCAGCGATTCACAACATTGGCGAAGACCACCATTCCGAGAGTGTACCACTCGACTGCGAGCCTCTTGATCGATGGCAGAATCCTTGTCGCTGGCAGCAACACCCACCAGTTCTACACCTACACTGGTCAATTCCCCACCGAGCTTCGGGTCGAAGCTTTCTCTCCGCCTTACTTGGCCGCCAGGTAGCGACCGCCACATCTCTTCATCTCTGCGGTTCCCCCTGTGAAACACTTTCACTCTGCTCGAATGTGCCTCTGTTTTGCAATGTGCCGTAGCGACCGGGATCTCTGTGACTATAACTGAAATGCTTGTTATTGAACATTGGATTGAAGTTGTTTCCTGTTTCGTGATTTGCAGTAACAGTGGGCTTACGCCAACAATTACTTCAATCCCCGGGTCGCTGAAGTACAACCAGGTGTTCACGGTGAAGTTCACGGTGAAAACGCGGAGAGGGGGAGTGGCAACGTACCAGAGGAGTGCACCGTTCACCACGCACTCGTTCTCGCAGGGACAACGCATGCTGTCATTGAAAACCACGGTGCCAACGATTGCTGGAACGGAATACACTATGCAAGTGACATCCGCGCTCAATAGCAACGTTGCACCGCCGGCGTATTACATGATCTTTGTCGTGCAGAACGGGATTCCTTCCAGGGGAAAATGGGTTAAACAGACCAATTAGACGGATGTTAATATCATTCGATAGATAGATTGATTCACTGATTAGTTGAGTGCCACTGATTCCGGCGTTCCTACTTCGATCCTTGTACGTATAGACGAGCTTGTAGATTCACCGAGCTGATTTTTGCACTCCAATAAGTCCTGTATGGGACTGAAATCATGAGATAAGTTTCATGTATATAACGTCAAAACAACAAATTCTTTCAGCCAACTCCGTGTACCATGTGATTTCCTTCAGCAATGAAATGAGAGCAGAAAATAGTAAGTTTCCCGAAGAATCTACCATCCCAGGCATGCATCCGTAAATATTGAACTCTGTAGGACACAGACATGGTGGACCTCGGATATGTTGAATCTCGAATCTTCTTTTTTTGTTTCATCGCAAATGAAAGTATTCCATTGCAAAGAATATTTACAAGCCCTCATCGAGTAGGTGAGGCCAGATTACTTCTGAGCCAAACCGAAGCCAATAAATCTCGGAATTTTTGATACTTGAGATCAAGTATAGAACATCGAAGGCCCTTTTCCGGAAAATTAAAGAAAATATTAACCAGTTACTGTACAGTGGGGTACAGAAATAACTCGAACTGCCTTTTTTGTGAAAATGTTTGAAATGTGCTTGTGTACCGTATTCAAAACTAATCAGAATTGCAAACCATAAAAGGCATTGGAATCACATCAGAGTGTTTTAAAGCATCATTGCAGAAAAAGATTCTTTTTTGTAAGCAAACAAAAAATCTACATGTTTCTTTTACAATTGACCACTGTCTCTTTTTGCTTCAATTACAATGTTCATTTTCACTTGCAAATTTGATATAAGTGCCTAAAGTAGTTCTTTAGACCATTGTTGAATGTTCACATGCAGATCAGAACCACCCTTATCTAACGGGCTAACACTAATTAATATTATCAATGTCGTGCTAATCTAGGAACATCGACATTGCGGGGAGCTTCAATTCTCTGGCTCGCAGAGGCTCCTCCGTTTCAATCGAAGATGATCTAGAGGCAGGGGGCATCTTGCATGCAGTCAGAAGAAGATTTAAAGGCGAGGGCCCGTTTTTGAGTTAACCAGTAGTTTCTATCAGAATTATTAGCCACAAAGCTCCCCGGAGTGAAAGCCGCTTCAACTTCTCTTTGCATGTAACTTTGTCACCATCAGTCACCCCGGAGAGCGTTTTGCGAGCTCCTCCGTTTCATTCTCAAATAGCGCCATTTGTCAAGATCAACCGGTTCACCACACTGTTTCGTAGGAACGTCCTGCACTGGTTCGTAGGAAACGTCCTACAGTGCTCCATATACTATTCTGAGAACAACTTCGGACCTTATTTACTCATCGAGATTTAGTTTCTTTCAGATCTGAAGTCAGCTAAGTTATTGGGACCTCTAGCGCAATCGTAAGGTTCAAATGGGGCTCTGTGCAGTAAGCATAGAGCGGCATAGCCTCCTCTGCTCTAGATCGATCTCTGTTTATAAATATGCAGTGTTCATCACTTTCTTACTTTAGTAGGGGTGAAAATGCTTCGAGAACAGTATTATAGTATGCAGCTTTTCTCCAAGGTGAAATCAAAGTCCTTGGATTGGTTTCGTAATCATACGAACAAGACGAACATGCTAAGAAAAGATTAGTATTAGTTGATTGGCAAATCAAAATAGAAAGTGCGAATTCGAAACTGATTGATTGACAAGACTAGGAGCATTGTATAATGAGAGTGGGCACATTCAAATGCATCACTTGCTCAGATATGAGCAAGCTTAGAAGAACATTAATCTTGTCTTAAGAAGTTCTGGAAAAATGTTGTGTGGAATTATTTTTTACATAACGTTTCACAGAAAGGATACTTGAATTCACCTGAAAACCACTTACATTTAAAAATTCCTCTTTGAGTTATCTAGAACCACCTTCCACAATATTACAAAAATGGTATGTTCAAGGACATAGGGTGTTTGTGGTGATGTTTTTTCATTTCTAAAAACACGTAGAATTGAGTTGAGTATCTTCAATGTCACCTCTCATAAGGTCACAACCGAGGTATATGTTAAATATTAAAGTTGTTGAAAAGGTCTTGTATATAATTTTGTATATTGTTACTTTTGCAAATCTTGTGACAATCATCTTGTGTTTCATAAATGTTTGGAGAAGCCTAAGTTAACAAACTAGGCATGCGCGATTTTAAGGTGACTTGTTGATACTGCTCGTGGAAGAGAGAGAGAGAGAGTATTTGTAACGTTCTTTACATTGCTCAAGTGAAGCAATGTGGTAGTATTTGCTCTTGCAGAATTTTTAACCTTATATTTATGAATTTTTCAAAAAAACATAACCAACAAGTACGGTAGATTTGCTTGATTTCATGAAAATGTTGTTAGAGCAAGTACTAAAACGTTGCTTGACTTAAATAACGTTTTGACAAAAATATGTTGCAAATTCTCACTCCTAGTCTAGTGTTGATTATATATAACAAAACATGTAAAATTTTCTATGTTCCTTGTGGAGTCATTCTCTATAAGGAATTTAGGGTCCTCATTTTGGCTCATTTGTGACATTAAGGTTTTTGTGAAAAACCTCGATATAGTTAACCCCTAAATGGCGTTAACTCATTTGTACAAAAGCAAACACATTCTCAAAAAAAGCATCATAGATGCAAACAAAAAAGTTGTTTAAATTTCAACCATACATCTTTGAGTCTAAAAATGTGAGCCACATGATGTACAATACGTTCAATACATCTTTGATTTTGTCAAATTTTTTACACTTAAACTAAACTCTAATTGGAATTCATCCCAAGAAACAAAGTCAAAATCCAACCGTGGATTAAGGAGATATAGCTCCCCAAAAATCATCTGCTAATTCACTGTCATCAATGTTTGAACATCATTGCAAATTCAATACCAAAAATATTTGGATCAAAAATCTTCCAACTAGAAAGCTGTTGGCCTTCATTTATAGATCATGATTATGTAAAAAAAATTTTAAAAAACATCTTTTTGATTTTCCATAATTGCCTTACAATGGTAAAATATGCCCTATGTTTGAAAACCTAAAAATAAGAGCTACCTTCAACAAAATGCATACCATCTTTCCATTTTTATTGCACAAACTAGACTTGATTTAAAACCCAACTCAAGTGATTTCATTTGAATCAAACTCCATCCGAAGGAATTATGACTCTCCAAAGTTTCTTTCCTTCATCCACAATGTCCTTTTTTGACATTCGACACGTATAGGAGTTAAAATGACACTATTCTATGTGCTATTTTGGCGAACAAGATGTGACATTTGGCTCTCGTTTTAAAACATGCCATTTTTGAGCCGTATCTAGTTATGCCTCTAAAATGGCCCGATTTCTTTAATCATGCATGCTTCATAATACCAACCCATTTCTGTAATATAACAAAATTTCCTTAATACCAGACATTACAATAGTTTTTGATCTTCGAAAAGTGGTGGAAGGGCAAATATTTCAGTTGACAAACATTGTTGTTTTTGATCAGCTGCTCACAAATATTATTCATCTCACAATGTTCATAGGTCAAAAACCAACAAAATCCTATATCACTTATGACGTATTGAACTTCTCAAATTGAATCAATTTAGCGGAATAACACCATTTTGACGAAATTATCATTGATATATATATATATATATATATATATATATATATATATATATATATATATATATATATATATATATATATATATATATTATTATTTTTTTTTTTTTTTTTTTTTTTATTTATTTTTTTTTTTCATGTGCATTATAAGTTTAGAAAACAGTGAGATGAAAAACCCAAGATGAATAAATAATGATATCATTTTCTTGATGTAGCAATTTTTCTTTACTACTGAACATATATTTTCACTTTATTACCTCTATCTTCTTCAGATATTTGGAGGATCTCTACTTTGTCATATTTCAAGCATCAAGGTTGCTATGCATCTCATATGTTATACAAGTTTGACAAACAATGGGGCAACTCACTCAACATGCTTGAATATCAAGGTTGTAGCAATGATATTGCTGATTTTATTTCTACGTATAATTTTAATTTGACTCCATTTGCTCTATGCTATTTTTTGGAAATTTGACTCCATTTGCTCTATGCTATTTTTTGGAAGGTGAAATGTAGGTCACCTTCTCGCATAAATTTTGTTGTGACATCTTTTGTTTTCTAAAAGTTGGGATGATAGAGGCCCAAATTTGGCATGTATGAACATTAAAAATGACGCGATGATTTAGTATAGTTCTTATAAATATTAAACTTATTAATTTTTCACGTATTTACTTGGAACATCTAGAGCCATTAGAACCTTCAATCATCAAATATGCTCAAATCCTAATACTTGAACGTATATGTAAAGGTTGTCATATTGATACTATGCATATTGTAGAGGTATATATGTGGATTTCATCTATCTTCCTCTAATGTGATCTTGTGCAAGGTTGCGACTCTAGTAAGATTCATGTATATGAATAAGTGTCGTAATGATTTTACATCTTAAAGTCTAATTTCACACATTATATAAAAAAATTAATTATGTTGAATAAATCAGATTTAGAAATTTATAATGTCACTCCTTCTAAAGGGACAATGTGGGCATGTTCAAGTATCAAGATTGTCATACTTATATTGTGCATAGTTGAATAATATACTTATGAACTTAGTTCCTTTTCTTCTAATGACAACCTTTCTCAGATTGTAACATGAGCATATCTTAATGTCAATGATAGTCATAGTACTTTGCATTGTCAATAAAGTGAATGTGCAAACAACACTCTTATGATGTCACTTCTTATATACTTATAAGATGGCTTTGTAAAAATATCAAGGTTGTCAAGTAGGTTCATATTATAATATCAATCATATAGCAAAATTACACTTGCAAACACAAATAATTTTCTATGTCTAATCAAGTAATGTTACAAAATCACACATATCGAACATCTAGTTTTTTTAAATAGTTGTAATTAGCTAATCAATCATCTTACAAATTAAAAAGGTGGACATTAAAAACAATAGATCTTGCAAGCAATAGATAAAATAGAATTATTGTAAATATGAATACTGCATGACTTCATTTACATATATTTAATGGTATGTCATTGGACCGCATATGAAGGCAAGTGACGGTAAGTCATTAGACAACAAGCAAATGAAGAAAGGTTATTGAACCGTTTGACTTTGTATTAACTTACCAAAGTCATATCAAGTTATTGGACAACAATTGAATATATGTCATTAAACTACTCAACTTAATATCAACTCATCAATGTGGTTGCAAGTCATTGAAAAACTCACCAAAGTGACAACAAGTCATTTGACTACAACAAGTGAAGGCATGTTACTAAATTGCTCAACTTGATATTAATTAACCAATTTTGGTGGGAGGTGATTGGATTGCAAATAAAGGCAGGTTGTAAGAGAATTGTGAGGTAAATTGCGAGGTAAGTTATTGGATTGCAAATAAACGTAGGTTATTAGGCGAATGTGGAAGGCTCTACTTAATATACTATCATTTATCAAAATACGCTCCTCCACTTAATATCAACTCACATAGTGACTTTATTAGAGAACCGCAAGGCAAGTCATTAAAGAACAATATTACTTGGATTGATATGAAGCCATCCAAGTGATATAACAGAAGTTATTGGAAAAGCGATGGACAAAAATTAATTAATATCAACTAACCAAACTGATATCATTGAGTAAGTAACTAGACGAGCACTCGATAACATTACTCAACTTAATATCTTAAGTGATGTTATAGAAGCATTGGAGAAACAGTGGACCTTACCACTCTACTTAATGTACAAACTTACTTCCTTGGAGCAAGTTTATTGAAAGGGGATCTGACCTTATTGGAATAAATTATTGAAGGAGCAATGATTCCAATGAACAATACCACTCGACTTGATATGAACCCACGCAAGTAACGTCATTGCACCACCAACTAAAGTAAGACAATCGATACACCTACCAAAGTGACACCAATAGATTAAGTTATTGAAAAAGCTATCAACCTACCAAAACAAGATCAATGGAGCATCAACAAAAGTAACACCATTGGAGCAAGTCAATAGAGAGTAGTGAACTGCACTACCGAACTCAATATCTACACACCAAAGTGACGTCATTAATTAGAGGGCTGGATTGCAAATAAAACATGTCGTTGGCTTGAAATCAACTTATTGAAGTGATGTGATTGGAGGAGTGCAAGACAAGGCCTTGGACTGCAAATCAAAAGGAGAATACCGCAAAACAAGTCATTAACCGAGGAATAAAGACATGTCATTGAACGACTACATGGCAATGCTTATCGCTCAACTTAATAGGTCTCCACGTAGGCGCGACTCCTCCGAGACAAGTCATTATACCTCAATTAAAGGCAAGTCATTGGAAGACTGCAAGGCATTGCTCACCACTCAACTTAATAAGTTCCCATGCGGATGGGCTCCGCGCAAGACAAGCCACTAAACAAGCAAATTAAATCGCAATTAAAGACTGGTTATTGATTATTAGCAAGACTCCTGCAAGACTAGTCGTTAAACGACAACTAGAGGTCTGTCATTGGTCATTAGAAAACTGCAAGTAATCAAAGCATTAAACCGCAATCATCATTGGTCATTGAAGGACTGCACTATCGTTGGTCAATGGAAGACTAGTCGTTGATCAATTTAGGACTACACGGAAACCTGAAAAAACTAAACATGAAAACTAGTTAACTGTTAAATTGCAAATAGAGATCAGTCATTGGTCATTGGAAGACTGCAAGTAATTGAAGCATTAAACCGCAATCATCATTGGTCATTGAAGAGTGCACTATCGGTTATTGGTCAATGGAGGAGTGCACGGCACTAGTACACTGCTCACCGCTCAGCTTAATAGGTCATTGAATTTCAAAAGGCGACACATGAAGGCTAGGTTATTGGTCGTTGGAGGACTGCATGGGTCGTTGAAGGCTAACTTATTGGTCGTTGGAGGACTGCATGGGTCGTTGATCGTTGGAGGACTGCATGGGGTTGTTGGTCGTTGGTCAAGTGAGGACTGTTGTTCGTCAATGGAAGACTAGTCGTTGATCAATGGAGGACTACACGGTATGAAAACAGGTACAATGTTAAATTGCAAATAGAAGTCGGTCATTGGTCATTGGAGGACTGCAAATAATTAAAGCATTAAAACCCAATTAATTATAGCATTAAACCGCAATTATCATTAGTCATTGAAGGACTGTACAGCCACGTATTAGTCAGTCGAGGAGTGCACATCACTAGCTACCATCATTGTTTATTGAAGAACTACAAGGTCAGTTATTAGTCAGTGGGGGAGTGCACGGCACTAGTACATTGCTGACATCTCAATTCAATAGGTCATAAATTTTAAAAGGCGGCACATGAAGGCTAGGTTATTGGTTGTTGGATGACTGCATAGGTCGTTGGTCGCTTGGTCCTTGGTAATGGAGGAGTGCACGGCACTGGTATGGTCTAGTATGGTCATGGTCGTTAGTAAAAAGAATGCAGGTTACTGAGTCACCGCTCAACTTAATAGGTCATTGAATTTCAAAAGGCGGTTGGGTTATTGGTCGTTGGAAGACTGCATGGGTCGTTTGTTATTGGAGGACTAAGTAAAGGCTCGTACTATCGTTGATTAATGGAAGACTAGTTTGTTGTTGGTCAATGGAGGACTAGTTGGTAATGGAGGACTGTTGATCAATGGAGGACTAGTTGGTAATGGAGGACTGTTGATCAATAGAGGACTAGTTGGTAATGGAGGACTATCGTTGGTCAATGGAGGATTAGTCGTTGATCAATGGAGAACTAGTTGTTGATCAATGGTTGATCAATGGAGGACTAGTTGTTGATCAAACTGGTAAACTGCTCACCACTCAACTTAATAGGTCACTAAAGACCAAAAAGGGACAAAGTGACCATGCCTTAAAGTCAATACAAAACTTTCTTTACAAGAATAGTAGAGTTGAGAGGGTTTACAAGGATAACAGACTCGAGAGAATGTTTAACAAATTGTTAGAGGAAGAGGAAGATTGCTTATTTAGAACAAGAGATATAATAGAAGTGCATGCTTGAATTTGAGTTTTTGCATTTTATGAATTGTCAAAAATGATCACTAGCCATCCATCTGTCCACAGAAATGCATTACCATCTATACAATTATGTTTTATAGTAATTCAGCTTGAAATAAAAAATGATTAGCCTTTAGATTAGAGCATGCCACTCATTACCATCTATACAATTATGTTTTATAGTAATTCAGCTTGAAATAAAGTAATTCAGCTTGAAATAATTCAGCTTGCCAGATTGCACTCAATGACAACTAAACTTGTAATTATCCAATATTTGAACAGTTTTGACAATCATTGTAGCTAAGGAGATGACAACATTAATGCGGATGACAATATTAATGCGGTGACTCCATGTTAGCGTGTTACAAATTTCACCCAAGATTACCATTAGAATATTAAACCATCCTATAATAGTAGATTTTTACTACTATTCAACATAAATTACCAAAAAAATCCTGATACAAGGACTTCTATTGCACTCATTTGCTAAGGTAAAAGGAAGAGTATTCAAAACTCTTGACCACTCATTTGCTAAGGTAAAAGGAGGAGTATTCAAAACTCTTGACCCAGAGGTACATAATAGCTTCTTCACACAACACTATGTAGGCAAACATTATAGAGTGCAAAATGAGGGCACCATTTTAGAAACACCTATGAGACCACCTTCAAAATTCATAGCAAATTGCAAGAAGTGCAATAATCATGAATCCACTATGACTGTCATTCCACTTACTTTCCCATGCATGAAAATTACTTCCACTATTATCTTCAATATGGAAAATGTGAGCCATTTTTTAGCACTCTCCCATCTGTTGAAGAAATGGGTCAAACAACGATAATTATGAAACAATTAGATTGGTAATGCATTTGACCAAAAACCTCTACATTACCAGTCAAACAACGATAATAGGAAACAATTAGATTGGTAATGCATTTGACCAAAAACCTCTACATTACCAAGTACAAACGATCCTGTCTTCTGATGCAAGTTAAAAGCCACACATTATACAACACTGCGTAGTTGAACAACATTCTTGCAAAAAGCTAAACTTTGGACTTTGACTTCAGTGACAACGTATCAATTCACATGTTTTACCAACTGCGACCTTTCAGAATCAATTTTCAAAAACTCAGTTCCGAGAGTGTGGCGTGCACTATGTTAATTTTCTGTCAATCAAATGATGATCCGCATAGGTTTCTCTTTCATCCCAAGCTTGACCTTCTTCTTCGATTTCCTCCACGACTGCCATTCCGAAGTACTTCTCTGCACTTCATCTGCAGGAAGATCTAAAACCAACCCCGTCTCTTCCGTGCTACTCTTCACATCTTGGACGAGGGTCTCGACATCCAATCTCGCCACCTTCACATCACTCGATGGAGTCTCCAACTTCGTACTAGTCGTGTTCTCATCACTCACCGTTCTAGCAACTTTGACTTCCAAATCTACACTCCTCACATTCTCCAGTCTCTGATGATGTTCACTCTCCCCAGCAACTTCATCTACCCCTCCTCTTTCATCACCGCTTCGTCTGCGCCGCTTGCTCTCCTTGGGTGCTCTCTCGTTCCTGTATCCTATCTCTCTTTCAAGCTCTTCACTATCCTTGGATGTAACTTTGACATCCAAATCTTCATTTCTCACATCCTCCGATCTCTGATGATGTTCACTCTCTCCAGCAACTTCATCTTCCCCCCTTTTTTCATCACCACTTCGTCTGTGCCGCTTGCTCTCCTTGGATGCTTTCTCTTTCTCTTTCCTGTGTCTTGTCTCTCTTTCAAGGTCTTCACTATCCTGACTGAGTGCCCTGTGGGAAGTCTTCGACCTTCGAGCTCTGTGGCTACTTGGACTTCTTGACCTTCTCCTCGAGCGATGGTGGTGGCTTCTGTGGTGGCTAACATGATCCGATGTAGGGGAATATCGACCATCATCGTCATGGTGCCGGTCTGTCTCTAGATGGTCATCACCTGCAACCCATCTGTCATCGTTAATGCAGCCTGGTTCATCACGGGTTGCACTTTTCTCCCTTGCTATAACAGCATCCTGGACTACATCTCTCTCCCGCCTCCGGCTTGCACTCTTCTCATCATCGTGGTCTTCATCTCTCTCCCTCTTCCGACTTGAACGTCTTCGTCGATCATCGTATTTGGATGATCCTCTTCTTGACCGGTCACTTGATTCATTCTTCCGGTCCCTAGATTTATACTTCCGGTCCCTATCATCCCTGTCTCTTCTTCGATCAGAGTGCCGATCTCTCCCATCGTCATCTCTGTGTCTTCCCCTCTCAGTATCGTGAGTGGATTCTCTGCGACTCCTTGATCTCTCTTCATCAATTTCTTCATCCGAACTATGAGCATGTCCGAAGAGCTTGGCCAAATTCCTCTGCCAGTACCTCGGAGGTGGTCTGTCTATGTCTGCCCACTCGTACTCCCGACGAGGGTTTTCGAAACAATGCAAAAAATTGCACGCTGTTCCGTGAGAACATGTCTGCTCAGAGAGGAAACCCACGCAGTAATGTCAGGGTGCTGCTTGCACGAACGCAGCTTCTGAATCTTTCAACGAAGAACAGAAAGGGCACGAGTTTATAAGTGGCTGATCACAAAAGACCCCGCGCTTCAAGACAATCAGTAGTAACATTACCTTGTAATTTGTTCTCATAAATTCGCCGCAAATCGCGAGCTTCCACTTGTGAACGCCTACAAATTCACATGATATCTGTGACAGTAATAAAGCAAGTGTTAGACGATGTAGGACAAAAACGGGAAAAGTACAGACAAGAACCTACTTAGCAAACCTGCCAACTCAATGAGAAGCTACGATAAATATACCGGCCAACTTACGAAAAGCGTAAGCACTGGTCACTGGATTTCGTTATGATGCAACACATAACTCTTTAGAATGCCTGAATTATAGAGAGCCACGGTCGATCTAGACATCATACCTGTTTCTTCGCATAAAATCGTCCGTTCATATGATTGTAAGCAGCCATTGCCGACTCCTGTGATGCGTAGTGAACATAAACATTTCCTTTCAAATGCGGCGAACTGTTTCGGCATACCTGCTCATTCAATGTCTAGAATATCAGGTGATGTCAAGTCACCCTACAAACTTGAGCAAGACCATCTTTGACAGAAGGAGGACAGAAACTATCATGCCTGTTGCCTTCGAATTAGGACTCATGACCAATACCTTGAAATTTACAAGCTCTCCAAATTGAAAGAACTCGGAGTGCACATCATCGTAAAAGTCTTCATATTCTTTTATCACCTCCTCATCGGTGTACTGCCAACATCAGCATAACGCACACACTAGATAAAATGTTCGTCACGAACATGAATGCCAAGTCACCATCTATCGCTGGCGTCAAGGAAATGATCCGCAGGAAAATATTTTGTTAGAGGGTTATAAGGCACTGGATTCTCTGATCACCAAGAGCCTATTCTCTTCTACAAAGAAACATCAAAAGTAACAACTATCATAAAAGTCCAGCAGCATTCTGCAGGCAGGATACATCAGATGGTTGCTTCCTTCTCACGCTGCCACATGAACATCTGGCCACCTCTCCAGAAGGTATGCTTGTGTGAAGTGACATTGGAGCCTTGAGGAACTTTGATTAAGCAAGACTGAAGGAAGTGAAAGGTTCCATCATTCAAATTGAAGTATAGTGATCGTGTAAGCTATAACAAGCATAGCTGCTCGATTCTTTGAGGCTCACCCGTTTAAATGATCAAACACATGAAGGATAATGCATGCTTTAGATGCAGTTATGGTGGATACTGTTCAGCAAGTAGAGCACATGAGGCTGCACAATAAAAGTCTCAAGCAGAGGCGAGGATATTGATGCCAGCACAAACCTCAAGGCTCTCAAAAGGCTCCAAGGCTAGGCCAGCCCCGGTATACATGGCACGTATCAACAGAGTACATGCATGATTGAACGACGGATGCTGGCGGCTGCACCGCACACCGAAGCGGCACACGCCAGTCTTGATGTAGAACGGGCAGTTCCTTGCATCCTGCGCACATGAAAAGCATCAGTGATACTCCTCAACAAACCGCAAGTCTCGTTTTTCACCTCAAAGCTCACACATAACAAGGCCTCGTTGAAAACTGAAAATGGACAGAATTTGCAGTGAGAATTCACCTTCTCCGTTCCAAAATTCGTGGACTGCTCAGCAACATTGGGAGTGACCGCTTGATAACTGGAAAAAGCAGTGCTCTGGGGTGGCAACGGATTTGAAAATGGTCCCTCCTTTCTCTTATCCTGCAACAAAAGGGGTCGCAAGTTTAAGCAAAATTCATACTTGACCCGTAAACCTCATGTAATCCAGCGTTTATGAGCAAGCCATTTTACCTATTCTTATGACCAAAAAATGCAAGGCTTTCTAAACGATACAGAAATCGGACCCATCTGAATGATATATTCATCTACATGGCACGATACCTGAAAAAATAGAGAATTTGATTTCATTGACATATGACCACTTAGGAACTATGACAAATGGATGAGACCTCTCTTATACTTTTTGAGCAGACTTGATCGTCCCATGCTATCTTTTCACGTAGTAAGGGCTTCCAAGATGCTCGACATCCTTAACAAAAAACGATAAACAAGTACCCTTACCTCAATGGCAAGTGGGGTACTGGAGTGGGTGCCCTTTCGAACTTTCTTTCGGCGCTTCTTCACAATGATCTCGTTCCCTTGCCAGATGATTTCAGCAGGACCATCTTCCACATACTCCCATCCTTCTTCGAGCTCCTCTTCACCTTCGAGTTTAAGTTCCTCCTCTTTGCGCTGCACATTACAACGAGTCAAACAACACCCAAAATCGCTACCATAAAACTGCAGCACAGGATTCTCTACCCCCAACAAAAGCCAACCTTACCAAACAAGAGTAAGATATAAATAATTTCTCAAGAAGCAAACTTGTTTCGCAACCCTAAATCGAAAGTTCCTAAAACGGTACTCAAAATTTACCAGAAGCTAGTGGACTGCAATATATCGAAGATCAAACTTCAGTTAGACAGAGTAGTGTGGGATTTAAAAGGGGCAGTTCTGTATCGCGGCCCTGATTGTCAAGATATGAAATTCCGACCAGAAGGCACTCAAACACTGATTCAATCACAAGAAAAATCTGAAGCTCGTTGTAATTTCGCGAGGTCGCCGATCGGTTGACCACTAATGCAAGAAGGTCGAGTAGTCACAAACCTTTCGGGCCGCTTCGGCTTCTTCCTGTTTCCGAAGCCATTCTTTCTGCGCCTCCTCCTCGCGCAATAACCAAAGACGCTCTTGCTCCTCGTGCTCTGCTCGCTCCTTCGCTAATGCTTCCTCCTCCGCGCGAATCAACGCTTCCTCATCCACATCCTGCTGCAAATCACTCAAGTCGACAGCAGCCTGCCGTCGCTGTTGCTTCCGCTTCTGTTTCTTCAATTCTCGGCGCTTCTGCTGGCGCGACATGGTCACTCGTCCTCACTCACTCGCTCGCCCCAATAACAAAGTAGTACCCACGAATCCACACTCGATCGCCCTGCCATCTGACAATCCTCACACAACCCCACACCGAATCCAAACCTCAAGCCCTAATGTCAGACACATGCTCTAAAAAGTTCACGAAAAAGTAGACCAAAAAGGTGTACTAGTGAGTTACTACTCCCCCGGGTGGGGTTTGCGACCTATCAAAAAATTCCAGAACCTACCAGGGCGACATGGCGGCCAGAACTGGCCTACCGACTTGCCACCCCAACTTAGACACTGCTGGGCCCCAGAGCCATGCACCCAACATTCCCTTTCGCCAGGGGGGGGCTATATCATGAAACGAATAGTGAGAAATTGGGAGGAAGCGCCCGAAGACCCACACATGCTAAACTTACCAGTGTCGTGTAGTGAGGTGGTGGTGTTGGATTGGCACGCTCTGGCCGAACTCCCCAAGCCTAAGAAGACTCTCCTCTCATCATGGTTGGGTTTATGTAAGTACTGAAGAGCCAATACCCAACCCGCCAGTTAGCCCGCTCTGCCAAACCTTGCCTCACCTGCCGTGCCTGCCTGCTCGCTCGCTCGCCTGCCTGCCTGCCTGCCTTCCTTTTGTCTAGTAACGGAATTCTCCCTCGCTCGCTTGCTCGCTCGCTCGTCATCATCGCCCATCCCTCGCGCTTACTCGCCTTCCTTTCATTCGTCCTCCTTCTTGCAGCCTCTGTACTTTTCCCGGCCTTAACCCTCACAGCAATTTCTACATGTATATACAATCTTACAGGTCTCATCTCTGATGCGTGCGTTTTGTCTGGGTCCACTCGCTTACTAGCGTGGAAGACCTGCCTCGCTGTTTCTTGCAGGCGGGCGACGTTTCTTTTCTCGCGGACGACGCCCCGCTTGCTTGCTTGCTTGCAAGGTATGTCACATTTGATCATGGAGTATCAAATCGGAGCCTTTTCTGTCGATCGTCGACTGTCTAGGAATGGCCACGGAGAGAAACCCATAGGCATTGGAATCTTGGACGGGTTCTGTGACGTTTTGAACAATTCTTGGATTCTCTGCTTCCTTCTTGGGAAGTGTAGGCAATTGGGGGTTTCTGGGACCGTGTAGAGTAGGAATGCAGTGTGTCCGGAATACGATAATATGTTTTATATATATTTGAGAGATGCAATGCAACAACTCCTCGAGAGGATGATACATTGCTAGTATGAATGAATTGAGTGGAAGCATACAGTGAGCGAGTGTGCTTGTAACTGCAAGGAGCGCCAAGAAGTGGAAGTGAGTGGTTACCCATGGACCCTAGTAGGGCTCCCAGTCATCAAGTGCACCCGCAAGTACAGTCCTTACCCATCTCCGTCCCGTGAGTATTAATCCTCTTTTTGCTCTGACGAGTTCGCGCTTGCCTCTTTTCGTAATTCGGTCATCGCTGTGACCCCGCAGCCTCTTTGTTTGCTTTTCAGTGTAAGTTGCTAGGTTGTTGCCAGCCACCATTGTCGCGCTGTTCCGACTTCCGAACGGATCTTGGTAGGCAGTCAATGAATCGTCGGGTTCTAGAAACAACCATTTGCGTTTTACTAGCAAAAGGCGAGGGGACTGAAACTGTCTTGGAGTGAGAAGTCCAGAATATAGCGATGATGGTTGTTGTGTTAGCAATCTCTGCCCGGGGGAGAACGTTCTAGAGGACATAGCCCGGTAAGTTTGAATTTTCTTTTCTTACTTACTTGAGCGGCGCGTAGCGTGAGTCGTCGATCAATGTATGCACTCTTTGCGTTGCGGCTGGCGTTACGGTGACATGGTCTGGGGTAATACGAACGCCAGCCAGGGTCGCTGGCACGTGCCAACTACTGCAACAATCGGAAACCATCGAGAGTCAGATCATGACCTACCGCTTCGCTCAACAGAATGTACTGTCCATGATCTAGCTCCGGTTCCGTGTAAACCTCAGCTAGCAACAACCGATAGCTCGATTGGTGGGCTGTTTCGGCATTCTTAGGTCGTGCTAGTAAAGTATTATCTCCCTCCACTGGATAGTGTCGGTCGCCGTCTTTGAATTGCTGATTCTAGGTCGTTTCAAACCTTCGGAATCCGTATGTGACTCGGACTTTAGGTTTCTAAAACGCCTTACCTTGTATCTAGAAACGCCGGTTTGCTTCCACATTGTTCATGTCGGTCAAGATAATCCTAAAAATGGAATGAGCGCCGCCATCTCGAGAGAGCAGTCAGAGCACCCCCCCCCCCTTGGTCGTTGATGTTTGTTGTATGTGCAGTGCACTCGGAGCCAGTTTTTTCTCTTGTTCGCACGTGGTATATTGCTTTTCGATCTTCTGAGCTCCACGGTGTTTGCAGAGAATGGAGGTTGGAGCATGACAGTATGAGGTTGCGGGGGAATGATGTGTCCATATGACACTACCCAATCATGAAATGAATGAGTAGTGGCGTGGATACTTTCGCTTCCAGCAGGTGTTCAGAGATTACGGTCCCGATGCTGAGCCGTGATTTTCCAAGTTTCAACAAGAGCCCATTCCAGCATGCCTTCATGTCACACAACAACATTGGTATTCCTAGCCGAGAGGAAGAATTGCCAATGGACGACGATCACAACAACAACAACATGAGAGATTCTTTCAGTATGTTCGGAAGGGCATCGTCTCCTAGTCAGGACGGCGTCCCCAAGAAAAGCTCCAACGCTCTAGCAACGACGTTGTCCTCGTGCCAGATCCCAGGTATTAGTTCAATGTTTAATCGATTTGACTAAGATTGTTAAGTGATGATGATGATGATCGTTATTATTTATTATATTATTGAGATCTGATATAGTCCTAGTCCTTCTTATATAATGCTATTGTTTACTCAGGCTCAAACCTGGCAGGTGGCACAAGTTTATTAGTAGCATCCGTGTTGGGGAAGAACTTAATGAAACCTAAACAAGCGATCCGAGGCTCCGTGAAGCGCAAGTCTATCAAGGACTCGAATGACAACAGTGACGGAATTCCAAGTGAGTAGTTGTAATTGGCATCGGCCGCCATAAGCAACGAACCCCTTCTCATTTGTCTGTCAGACAGAATGGCGTCAGTCGATCCTTGCTTTTGTCAGTGGAAGCTTTTGTCAGTCAGTTTTTTAGTGTATAAAAAAGATTAAACTTTCAATGCTTGGAATTGTCCGTCACTGCCCACTTTATTGCTACACCATTTCTGACCAGAAATGATTCCAGATGCAAAACCAAGAGCTGCCACTTTATCGCTTCTACCTCCTCCTCGATCGATGTCGATCAACGGGCCCCACATCAACTTGAGCTCGCCATTGTATCCTCTTACATGTTGATATATCCATCCTTGAAGTGATGTCAGGTTTGTTACGACCATTGCTTCTCCTTGATAATGTTTTAGCGTGGGGGCAAGCATGACCTACTTGTTTGACAAGGTGGCTAGTGCTACTGATTGCCGAAGTACTGGGCATTTTGTGCTTCCGAAGCGCAAAGTTGAGGTGCGTATTTGCTCTATTCATGAACTATGTGCTCGTTATGTTTGTATGAAGAAGAGTGCCCGTTGTGTTTGCATGAAGAAAAGCTGTTTAGAACTGTTTATGGTGGTGCTGATAGGAGCATTTTCCACCAATTCACAAGCCACAAGGTGTTTGGATGAAACTTCTCGACAACAAAGGAAAGGAGTGGAGCTTCGAATTCTGCTTTTGGCACAGCAAAGACAGTCGGATCTACTATTTCAAGAAATTCTATCCGTTTGTTCAATCAGAGAATTTGTCCGGTGGTGATACAGGTGCGTCGAAACCGGTTTTTTTCACGTTCGAAGCGTGACATTATCATTCTTTTCGATCTTCATCGAGTTGCATGTTAACAATCAGTTGTTGAGACAACTGCATGGTGTTACTTCAAACGAGACTGTTGTGCATTGACTCTGCTTTCTTGAACCAGTCTTCTTCAGCAGATTGGAGCCAGAAGGAACTTTGTACATGAGCGTGAAGGACCGTGTGCAAAAGTCCCCACAGCAACCGAAGGTAAAGCACTTGGTGGAATCGATATATATCTATCCCTATTGTAATTATAGTTGGGACTTAGTGAGCCTCTTGTGGTTGGTTCAGCAAAGCAAGCAGAGCAAGGCCTCGGCTGGCCGTGCTTCCAAGGATCGGTTCAAGGAAAGGGAGCACGCAAATGGAGGACTTCGATATCTCGCAAATGACTGGAGCCCGTCGCCGGACGATGATTACGGACCTCGACAGGGCAAAACTGCAATAATGTCAGTTGATAAAGCACATGCATCAGACAGAGGCACCCAATGCAAAAGGAGGAGGAAGAACGAGTTTCCTCGAATGTCGCACTCCCAGCGGTCCAGTATCATGGATTATTTTGTAGCAGATGAAGTACCCACGCAAAAAAGGCGGTCGATTTCGTCGTCGCCAGAGGAGTTACAGCATGTCGATAGGATAGGAGGGGTGCTTGGCTCCAAAAGAAAGCGCCTGCAAATCAACGTGGAAGAGTATTCGGAATGGAAGGAAATTCAGGATCTTCTTCAACCAGCTCCTGGTGTTGTCCCCACTGTTGTTACCATCGACGGTTGCGATTTTGAAGAATACGAGGTGACTGCCTCTGACCTGACAACTCAAATATACTATAATATAATAATATAAATTATGTACTGCGAAAAGCTTGCAAAACCAAAAGATTCATAAGACTGGATTTGTTTTGCAGGAGCCTCCTGTTCTCCCCAAGGAACCGAGTTACAGCCCTCATAAATCATTTGGGTGAGTTTCACACTGTCATTTCGGCATGGTGTGTATTGAAATTATGATTTCAGCTGACTAAATTGCGTTGACAACAGACCGGAGTATCGATGGGTGAAGTGTAACGATTGTGGGCGTTGGAGGAGGGTGCCTTCCAATGCATTTGTTGTACCCAGAAGATGGGTTTGTACTGACAATGAGCACGATCCGAAAAGGTTGCTTATTGTCCATTCTTCTTTCATTCATGCACGCATTTGTGATTTGGAACACCTTGTATGTTCGAGCTATGAAACACTGTTCATTCAACTACTTGCTTCGGCCTCGGCAGGGCGCATTGCGGTGCACCACAGGAGTTGAGCAACTATGAAGTCCATCAACTCTTAGGCATGAGCTCAGACGCAGGTAAAAGCACCCTCGACTTAAAAACATGTTCAAGTAGCCCTATGAATGTATAGCCTAGAAGATAAATATTCTTGGGTTTATAGTCTTACGTGATTGTTCGCCGGATCAAGTCATTCATTTGAATGCAAATTAGTGTTAGTGTTGGTTTCTTTAACGTATGCCTTTTTTGATGGCTAAATTCTGATATTGTATGCGCTCCAACTGATAAACTTGTGAACCATACAGAGGATGATGAGGTCCCAGAGGAGCGATACGATTTAAATGAAGGTGACGAAGAGGATTGCGGTTACAGCCAGCCAGCACTTTGGAGCGTAACGAGGACCCTGATGGACAAGTTTCAAAAACCAGATTCAGCTGATACTTGCAAATCTTACACCTCGGAGATAGAGAATTTGAATAGTGCCCCGGGGAATCATGCATTGCAGTCATCATCTTGTGAAGAAGAGATCAATGAAGAAGAGTCGACTCCACCATTTATAGAAAGATCGGAGTTTTTAGTCTCCGGAGCTAGAAAGGATACTAGCATGCCAACGGACTGCTACGATTTCTTGGGTTTAGCTGCTGTTGAGAAGAAGTACGTCGACTTGTCAACAACCGAAACAAAAGGAGGCCAATTCTTTGGGTTAGCTGACAAGGTGAGTATGTCTATCTCATCGTCGTCGCAACTTCAACTTCTCTCTGACATAGTTACTCACATAGTATTCACATGTATGGGTAATAAACTTCAGGTGGAACCGAAGAATTGGTGATGCAGCCTACCTACAACTCAATTCGAGCATCGATCTGATTTCCCGACTCAAGCCTGCATCTTGCTGACTTGCAATGGTATCAACCGAGATTCCATACTATACTCTCGTTTTAGAGTGATATGGCCACTGTAAAAACACAGGAACACTTACAATTTTTGGGAGATTGAATTGATCAAAATTGATCTCTGTACATGCATACATACTTTTACATACATATATACGAAGATAGAGGCGGACGAGCGGAAGCTGAGGGTCATTTCAGCAAAGTAGGCAGTGAGGGGGGACTTGAGAGATGGAAATTAAACGCCTAGTAGCAGCAGGTCTAGTTTCACTTCCTGGAAGACCTTGAACCAGTGAGAGTTTTGGACTCCAGAGGTATACTTTCTTCCCCATAGTTTTAAGTACCCATTGTATCGATGGAACGGGTGGCAATGCAAGTTTAAGGCTGGTGATCTTGTAGGTTACGATGAGTCAATCGAACAGTATAAGTTCAACCGAACACTTGATCTGTGTCTGCACTTCAGGATGTATCAAGCTGATTGTTCAAACTATTCGAAGTTCCTTATTGCCCTTTGAGCGCTTACGAACTCCACGCTATTTGGACTGATCAAATCAAGCCCTCAAGGATGATGATTAAAGTGTTCACATCATTTGAGTGTATGTATTAAGTCCTAAAGGAGACCCTAAAGGATGATGATTAAACTGTTCACATCATTTCAGTGTGTATTAACCATAGCGGTCTACAATGACCTGCAAACCATCTTTTCAGATATCATTCAACCATAGGATGCTATCCAACAAGTTTTATCAATTTTGACTGCAAGATCTTGAAATATATTTAGTCAAAGTTCTTAATTTAGTTGTAAGGATCATGAAATATATTTAGTCAAAAGTTCTTAGTTTCATTTTAGGCTCCTTTGGGCTATTTTAGGCTCATTTGGGCTTTTCTCTTCTCTATGGGATGACCAAAATTATTCAAGTATTTAAATAATAATTGAAGCTTGGTATTTCTGGTGGATCATTTTTGGAAATGAGGTCTCATTCCAAAAAGGAAGTCTTACGTAGTAGGTGTTGTATTAGCTTGTTTTACCATGGGTTATATTCTTGAAAACTTTCACCAAAGTTTCATTTTAAATTTGTATAACATGTTTTGTATATGTAGAAAGAAAAATAATCCCCAACTTTTACCTTGTCTTCTATTTCTACATGATAAAATCTTTGCATGAAATGTGTTTAGTATATCAGGCTACTTTAAGTTGACTATATCTATATTAAGGATATACATAGTGAATCTTTGCATGAAACATGTTTTAGTTCAAGAGCATGCTATTTTAATCTAGATTTAGGATATATATACAATGATTGATGGATCTTAAATACTTTAATATGTCTTCATAAAGATAACATGTGAACTTTGATTTGATCTTGAAAGAGTTCGATATTAGCTTATAGAGATTGTTTTATAGGAATGAGTTGTGGAGACTCCAAAGTCAAAGTCACAAGTTTTATATTCTAGTTGAAAAGAATTTGGAACATGCTTGTAGAGACTATAACAAGTGAAATCTAGTATAAGTGGAAGATACTAAAATATATATATATATATATATATATATATATATATATGTAGTATACATGCGACTAAGAATGGATAATATAGACCTTATATATGCCCATTGAGATGAAATAGATAGTAATAATAATGATTCTTTTCTTTATTGCTAATTGATTAAACCCTCACGCAAATTGAAGTGCAATCAAGCTATAGAAAAAATCAAGTTTTACTCAACTTTGCCTATTTGTGCATAGTTTGAAAAAATTAGAAGTTAGTTTGCAAAAATGTCTCTTTGCCTATTTGTACCTCTAGAAAACCTTCCAATATTCAAAAGTTTCCATTTTAAAATTGCATAAAGTACTCACTCTAATATTTTGATTCACCAATAGATTATTCCTCAAAAGGGCAAGTTTCTAAACACATGATTTTTTTCCCCTCCAGCATAAATGCCTAATAGCTTGCAATCGCAAGTATGAAGGCCTACTTGTGTTGCATAGTAGACTTCTTACCCAAAAAAAAAATAGTGACATCAAAAATACTAGAAATAAAACCTATAATGAAATCTGGTTTTTCTCTGCCCACTACTTCTAAAAACAATGTCATAAACATTTACCCAAAATGACCTACTCACAAAAGAATTATATTGAAAGTATTCCCTTACACGAGTGAATGGCTTATTTTATACCTAAAGAAAACATGGCAGCACAAAAGGAGGAACCATGTTTCTTACTAATTGAATAGAGTATAGGAGGTTAAAATTAGAACCAAAAGCAAGCATGATTTTACAATAGTATAGGAATATAGACATGGACGGGATATAGCTAACAAGGGACATGAACAGGGAACGGAAACGGGAGACATGGATAGGTGGCGGCAACGGTAGACAGGGACATGGACAAAGACGTAGACGAAAATGATGACAAAGGTAAGCAAGTGGACAAGGAAATCAGGTCAAAGATGGCGGGAATAGAAATATAAAAGGGCACTGCATGTCGGTATACTAGTCTCTATGCTTAGAATGGATGTTTGTTTGTTTTCTAATTGGCTCTGTCTTTTTAGACGGAGCCTTTGCAATGGGTGCCTTTTTCAGAAGTATGGTCAAGTCAAAAGACCAAAGTACCGATGTATTCACACTTGTTTAACAATGCAACAACCGAATTACGTCGTGTTCACACTTGTTCACATCGGGTTTTGTGAATAGGTTTTTTTTTTTAACCCTGGTTTCTGTCTGTTACAAATGTTGTGTCAATTTGGACTCTCCATTTTTAATTACGTCCCGAGCTAGAGATTGAGGTCATGTCGGACATGGCGATGGATCAAAAGAGAGTTTATTGTTCGATGGTGGCTAGATTGTTTGTTGAGTTACATTCCTTCAAGATAGAAAGTTTGAAGGTAGACTCTTAAATTCTATTGCGCAGCAGCATGGCGAGTTACTAAGGCTGTTACAAGGTGTACGAGCACTCTACTATCAACTCGAACCTTCTATTAGCAATGTCGCCAATCATTGGTAAAACAAGTTGTAGCATACTATAGAAGTGTAGCAAGTGGTAGATATAATTGCTTTGTGAATTAGGATTAGAATGGGGTCGAGCCTTATCATTCTTTTCTTTTGGGAAATTTTACAGAACATGCTTCATGATGGTGTATTGAGGTAGGTGCAACCTTCCCCATGGTTATCTCATAGTCTTATTTGGAACCCTAGTCTTATTTGCTTCATGTTATATTTAACTAAATCTGAACTTATTCAGGTATTCTAGATTGAAATAAATTCTAATTGCTAGAAGTGGAGGGTTTGGTGTAGAGTTTGAGTAGCTTTTGTCTCTAAGAAGTTAATTTTGAACATGTGTGGAGTTTGTTGGAATCTTAAATGATTGGAATCACGAACTTTGAATTGAAAACAATTAGAATGACAAAGTTGGAATTCAAACAATTAGAATTATATAATTTTGATGGATCTTAATGAAGATATGAAATCAAGAAGTGGAAGTTGTTAAGGTATCAAAGAATTTATTGAAAATGTACAATATAGGTAGAAATAGGAGGTGGAATTCAAATGCTTGGATGGGATTATGGATTGGTTCATGGTGTTGTTTAGGTTATGAACACTCTACCTTATTTAACAGTGGTGGTCTCAATATGCTTAATTATTTCTTGTTTTATATTTATAGTTAGTTAACTAAGGTTAGGTATCTTTCATGTCTTGTGTTGTTAATTGCTGCTTTTAAGGGGAAAACAATTGAAAAAAATTGAAAAAAAAGAAGAAAAGAAATTGATGGCAAAAGTCATGGCCCGTGTGAGGCAAAGAAATTGGTATCGTGTTCCTTATATACGGTAATTTTGATTCAATATCAATCTTTGAACATAGGTGTTTGCATTGTAATTTAGTGATAGAACCGAGTTTACAAGTGTCTCGAGGAGTATTCACAAGAACCATATAAGAGATAGTGAGGGAAAATTAAAGTTTGCAATGTCACAAGAGTGGAGAATTTTATGTATCAAATTGAAGTACAAGATAAGACAAACGTGGATACTAAAAAGGTAATTGTACTTGCATTATAAATTTTAGAGTGTTGCTTTGGTGACATATTAGCAACAAGTCTCAACATCTATATTACGCAATTCTATCACAATGAAATTAATTCATAAAATTTAGAAAGAAATCTGATGAAAGTATTCTAGTATCTCAATAGTTGTGTATTACAAATGTGCATGGTTATAAAGATAAAACATATGGTGTTCTTTACTTTTGCTCAATAGTCCATGAAGTCACATCTAATGAACATTGAATTAGGAATTTTTGCACTTGGCCAAGTGCATTGTCCGGTAGCCATGTCGGTGCAAAATTTGAAATTTTACTCCCCTGAAATTTCATATATTTTCATTTTCAAAATAGCAACAACATATTCATTTATATTATAATTTCCATGTATTAAAAGAAAATCAAACATAATGTACTATATTTTTTTATTACTATACTATAGAAAATAAAAACAAAACGCTTCATTCCACATATAAATGAAGACACACAATCCACGCATTACAAAGTAGATAATATTTGCACTATCCTACTACATCAAAAGGTTCTACCTACATTACTTTCCCAATCTGTACTACTATTCCATCTCTTGGGTCTGAGGAATCACTTGAGAAGACTCAGCTTCTACCTCCTCTCCTGTTTCGCTCTCTAACTGTTGGTCCCTCATTAGTGCTCTAATCTCGGAAGGGGTTCCGGATCGCATATACTCCAATGCTCTCGTGACCATAGCTTCCGCCACTGGAGATGAAATATCACCCGCATTCAAGTCACCCTCCAAAATTGAGGCGACTTGCTCGTATGTGTAGTTTCCATCTTCTCCCACACGACGGTACTTCACTCCCTCAAGATCATGATATAATCCGTCATCTCCAAGTATCATATGATGATTTGCCAAAGCCCATGCAAATGACTGCGTCGTAGACTCCGTACCAGTAGTCACTCCATGTGAAGGTAACACCACTGAGCTTGGTGCAGCAATGATATCTGAGAACGAAGTTGCTGCCTCCATAGATTCCTCGCGTACCTCTGGAACTTGAGAGATACCAGATAAAGTACTCTGGAATGTAGCCTCTATCCCGACAACTCCAGTTGTTGGTTCTTGTGCCACAATGCGCTCCTCATTCTTGTCAATATGCTCCTCGGTCTCCTCAGCCGAAATGTACACGTCCTTTGAGGCTAATGACTCATCTTCTGCGTCAGATGAATTTCTTGGATTATAAGACTCGTCATCTGAAACATCGTCTTCTTCGCCAGAATCCACGTGGTGCCCCAGTCTCTCAGATGTATCTTCGGACTGCAAACTTTCGCCATCCACCTCTTCATCGTCCCCGCTTCCTTCGAACTCCTCTATCGGATCCTCCAAATAGTTATCGGAATCATTCTGGGAATCATCATCAGACTCATCTTCGGAATCACCATTTGATTCATCCTCCTGTTCTTCGTCATCTGCCTCCTCCTCGTCTCTAGGTTGTACAACAGAGATAGAAGCACGTTCAACACCGGCCGTAGGAATTCTGGTGGATGGCCCTGCGTATTTCCGATATCATCACCGCGCGTATCATCGCAACTCAATCAAATCAAATACTTCTTGTAATGTGTTGTACACAAAACGTGTGCGAGTAGATGAACTATCCAAGACAATGACTTGATCGCCGACAAATCCATCCCGCACAATGTCCGCAATGGTCGCCGTGATACCCAGTGCCACTAGCCCCCACTCCTCGTAAATACGCCTTCACGAGCCTACACAACTCCAATGGCGATCTCTCCAATCCTGTCTGCAGCTCGTGGCATCCTCTCTTCGTCCCCACTCACAAAAAAGGCCAAAGGCAAGCTCTCCGTACTCTGCCGTAGATTTGGTATAGCACTCGAATCCTTCGGAAACTGCATTAGGATTCCCACATCTCCGATAGGCTGCATACGACGCTCCACTTCTCTCCCATGCACTAGATCACGCACATTTGTCGTCACCGTCTCTGATTGAAATATCCATACGCCTCGTCTTGTAGTGCTATGTGGAGGCACCACCATCAACTCCCGCATCCTCTCGTCAAAGTCTATTCCGACAGGAAACAAAAACACCGCATTCCATCTATGAACTCCTGCCATCTACTTCTGCAGTAGCTCCAAAGACCTCTTGTAGTCCACATCTGTCCATGATACATCTTCTCCTCCCATGCCTCCTCGCCTGCAATCAAATATCCATAGACAAGGTTGTCCTATCTCCACGACCTCATTCCCGAAAAAACCTCCCCTACATCGAATAGGAAGTTGACTCGTGCTGCTTCCTCCTACAGCACGCGGCACTTGTACCTGCCAATCCCATGGAGCACTTCTAATGTTTGCAACCCCTCTCCGATATCCTTCATATCCTGTACCTCCGGCAACAATGCTGGAATAGTGTTGCTTGATCGTTGGAGGTATGAGATGTTCAATTTTCTTCAATGCCTTCACAGTCTTCACCGTTGGAGCAGCCCACGCATTCTTCATGGACTTGTCAACATCGGAACCCAAGACTTGGAATTGGCGATGCTCTCTGCCTCCAAACTTATCTACCGAAATGGCAAAGAACTCTGACATTGACTTTGGTCGCTCCTCCCCAGACTCCACCAACATCCACCGCAATGCATTTCGGACGGCTTCTCGCCTTTGAATCCGATCCACCACCCAGGCTAAAGTCTGCTTCGGGGGCTTTGTACTTGAAGCGTTGTTGAAATAATATTTTTGTTTCGGTCGCTTTCCATCCACAACTGCTCGTGCTGCCATGCTCCGAGCAAGACTCAAGTACTGCTGCTTGGGAACCCTAGATAAAGGTCTCAACCAAAGCCGTTCCATCCTTTTTCGATCTTTACGCACGTCCACGTTGCGATCCAATGAATGCTTCTTTGCATATTTCTCCCACTTCTTCTCATCCTCCTTGCTGTACCAAATCAATCCCTCCTCGTAGTCCTTGCACACTTGGAGGACAGCTTGGTAGCACTCATCATCCTCATGCCAAGCATGTCGTGTAATCTCTAGCATCCGCTTTGCCATCTTTCCCAACGGTTCAGACTTTCCCACGAGCGATACAGTCCAATGTAACGCACTTGCTGACATTGCAACCGCCCTCGCCTTTTGAGCATCATCCGATCGAATCTCGTGATTCGGTCTAGCGCATGCCTCCCAAATGGCCCGCAGTTTCACCATATCCTCGTACAAAGTCGTGTAGAAGCGTCGCTCAAATTCCCTCGCGTTTATTCTCACCGATGCCTCAATATACAACTGTGGATTGTTGAATACGATGAACCGTGCCTTCCGCTGCGCATATGTTTTGTTGAAAGTCCTTGTGGACAAACGTCCCTCCCGCTGTTCCGTTTGTGCTTGTTTACAAGCTGCTACAATGTGTTGGCCATCCACCGGCTCCCAGATAATGTGGTTCCGCAACCACTCCATCCTACGCATGTTGGGTGCAATTGGATCTGCCATCACATATCTCGAATAAGCAGCCTCAAATTCCTGCACAGCGCGGTCTGCTCGAAATTTCACCTCTCTTTGCTGCCTTTGACCATCCAAACCAATCGGCTCATCTACTATGTAGGCAATGGGTCGAAGTGTAAGGCACGTAACAAGAGGCTCATCTGACCCGGCTAGTCGATGATACATAAGCCTCACTCGTTCATCCAATAAACAACGATGGTTTGTCTCCACATTTTCTACTGAACGAATGTGGTCAATCGGAGCATCAAAAACTGCATCCATTCCCCAAATATACCCAGCCCGATACTCTTCATCTGAGGGAAATGATAGCAATTTTCCTCTTGATGTTCCACCTCTTGGAATATGAACACCTTCATCACCATGGGGGACCACATCAATGTCCTCAGCTTCCTCTTTGTTCCTGCCCTGACTCCCTCCAACATGTTGTCTTCGTGGAGCGTTCGTTTGAGTACTAGCTATTGGAGCAGTCATAGCCCTTCGAACACGAGGTTGAGCTAGAGTCTCCATCTGAGCCGACGTCCTCGTCCCAAGTCCCTCAAAACCCATTGTTTCTGGAATACTTGCTCCACCCTCAGCTGCCGATGACTCCCCTTGGACTACTGTTGGTGGGACCCCACTTCCTTGCTCTAGGCCTATAGAAGAAGATGACAACCGCGGTCCTCTCGCTGAAGAAATAATCCTTTGTGTGGATACATCTCGTGTTCGTACTGGTGCTTCCATAGTACATTCGGTTGATGCTCTCGGTGGTGCTTCATCAGTCCTACCCCGAACCCTGCGAGATGCACTAGCCATGGGTGGTGTAGGTTCCACAGAATCTTGAGCGGGATCTCAGTGTTGGGCGCCGAGACTCTTCTCGCTTGTTTGATACCCAATTCACGTTGACAAAATGATGCAAGAATCCTATAGATCGGATCGATTTCTTCTGGTTCCTGCAACGGAGAAGGATCTTCCGAACTGTGAGGCAACTCCCTTGCCAGTTCCTCGTATGCTGTGTGCTCCTGAACAGCCTTCCGAACTCTTACCACATCTTGTGGGGTAAAAGCTTTGAACTTCACGACAGACATCTCACGTCTTTGTCTTTAGCTCCTCGGGCATAGTAGACCATAGTACCTTTAGAGGCTTCAAGCCCCTCAATGGTGAATTGATTTCGAGCAACGCCTCCGGAACAGGGGCCATCATAAACTTCTTTTGCATCCTGATTTTTGTCATTGGTTCGTTGTCTGCTTTCACCGAAAATATCATAACATCGTTCGGTGCGGTACCAATAGATAGTATCTCTCCAAACAATGTACCCAACGTTGCCCAACGTCGTCCTTCTCGTACGGCCTGCTCTGTTATCCACAACATGGGTTTGAGTGGATTTTCGGCCTCAATCCACCATCCATGCTCCTTCCACTCGTTTAGAATCTTCGGCGCCATAACTGTACAAAGAAAAAAAATTAAACACACAATTACTACTTCACACGTTTAAATTATGTATAACATTGGTCGATATGGGAATGCATTCAAGATTAAAGAATATCAGTACAGAAAACATCAACACAACAATTATTGATTCAAAAAACAAACGATTACCTTAAAAGATTTCTAGAAACCAAAACTATTCTAAGATTTATAAATTAATGAAGTAATTTTTTTTAAAGAACTAGTAAATATAATCACAATATACAAAACCTAAAAATTGAGATTACAAACAATATATTTTAATAGCCATCTAGTTTATTTATATGTATTTCCTACATGCCTTTTTTGTCTCATTATTTTACATTAAAGTAAAAGAAATTTCGTTCTCCAAATTAAAAGATATCAATTTTAAAAAAAAAAACTATACAATTTAAAATAAAATCTTTTTTTCCTTTTTTTTAAAGCAATTCCTTTTACTCTTTCTTTAAAACCTTCTAATAAAACTACAATTCGATCTACTATATTGCTAAATCTAGTAGCGAAAGTCTTAAATTTTGAGAACCGAACATCAAATTTGAGTGTCGCTAACCTCTACTAGCAAAAACAAATTTTTTTTTCTTTTCAAATTATAAATAATTACGTCAAATTTCAACATTTAGGCAAAATACTTGGTCAATTGAGTAGCTTCTGACATTTTTCTTGAAAGCCAAACATTGAATTTGGTACCTTCAAAGGTTTAAAAGCCATATAGAAATCTTGGATCTTCAAATCGTTAAAAAAAAAACATCTTTTATGCAATAGTTGCTAAATTTAGCATGTTGTGATATTCGGTTTCCAAAACCCAACATCAAATTTAGTGCCCCGACACCCCTGCAAGTCCTACCAAGTTTTTGGATCTTCAAATCCTAGAAGAAAACCTCAAATTTGATTGTTTATGCGAAAGTCGCTAAATTTAGCAGGTTGTGAGTTTGATTTCGAAACCCAACATCAAATTTGTTACCCAAAACCCCTACAAGCCCTAATGAGTTTTTTAAACATCAAATCGTGGAAGAAAATATCAAATTTGATCACTCATGCAAAAAGTTGCTAAATTTAGTAGGTTGTGAGTTTCCAAAAACCCAACATCAAATTTAACCCTTGCAAGTCCTACAAAGTTTTTAGACCTTCAAATCGTAGAAGAAAACATCAAATTTGATGGCGTATGTAGAAAGTTGCTAAATTTAGCAGGTTGTGAGTTTGATTTTGGAAACCCAACATCAAATTCGGTACCCCGAAACCCCTACAAGCCCTAATGAGTTTTTCTATCTTCAAATCGTACAAGAAAACATCAAATTTGATCGCTCATGCAAAAAGCTGCTAAATTTAGTCGCTTCTGAATTCGATTTCAAAAACCCAACATCATTTGGTACCCTCAAACCCCCGCAAACCTTAGCGAGCTTTAATCGTGGAAGAAAACATCAAATTTGATCAATTATTGAAAAGTTGCTAAATTTAGCAGGTTGTGACTTTGGTTTTGAAAACCCAACATCAAATTTGGTACCCCCAAAGCTATTCAAGCCATAGCGAATTTTTTATTCTTGAAATCGTGGAAAAATACACCAATTACGCAAAAAGTTGCTATATTTAGAAGCTTTCGACTTTAGTTTTGAAAACCCAACATCAAATTCGGTACCCCCCCAAACGTCTACATGCCCTAGCGAATTTTTTGTTCCTCAATTGTGGAATAATTTTTGAATTATGCAAAAAGTTGCTAAATTTAGCAAGTTGTGACTTTAGTTTCAAAAACCCACCATCAAATTTGGGTGTCCTAAACCTCTACAAGCTTTAGCGAATTTTTTGTTTCATAAATCGTTAAAAATTTGTGAGTTATGCAAAAGTTGCTAAGTTTAGCAGGTTGTGGCTTTATATTTGTAAACCCAATATCAAATTCGGGTGCCTCAAGCCTTAAGAAATTGTTTGTTCCTCAAATTTGGTTAAATTTGAACATTTGACATGCAAAAAGTTTACAAAAATACCGAATTCAAAAGAAATAAAGCTTTACCTGCAGTTGTAATGACTTCGAATGCTCCTTCCAATGAATCACACCTACAAATATTTGAAAAAATAAATGTTAAAAACATCTCTCCTTTGTATTTTTAAAGAATTGATGAAAAGTTCAATCAAAACATGTCATACAAATGGCTATATATGAATCTTTCCAATCAAAATCTTGTGTCATTTGCAAAAATCAAAGTGGTGAGAGCAATACCTTTGAGAAGAAATATGTGAAATGTGACTTTTCAAGTGGGAGGGTGGACCTTATATAGTTTGAATTAGTAGTTGTTTTTTTTTAAAAAAAAAATAAAAAATTGCTTCCAACCCCGCGGAGCTCCGCGGGGTTGGGAAAGGCAGCCGGCAGCTGGCCTGGCCTTGGCTGGCCCGGCCTTGGCTGGCCCGGCCTTGGCGGGCTGCCTTGGCTGGCCGGCCATTTTTTAAATTTTTTTATTTTTTTTATTTTTTATTTATTTTTATTTTTATTTTTTATTTATTTTTTATTTTATTTTTTGTTTTGTTTTGTGTGTGTGGCTGGCCGGCCTTTTTTTTTTCTTTTTCTTTTTTTTTAAAATTGTTTTTAATTTTTTTTTTTTTTTTTTTTTTTTTTTTTTTTTTTTTTGTGGCTGGCCCGCCTTGGGTGGCCGGCCTAGGCTTGCAGCGGTGGTTTTTTTTCCTTTTTTATTCTTTTTTTTTCCTTAATTTTTTTTTAAATGTATTTTTTATTTTCAGTTCTCTTTTTTTCTCTCCCGATTTCCAAATCTTATTTTTAACTCATCTCTTCTCCCTTCTTCTCTTAATTTTTTTCTTTTTTCTTTTGCTTATTTTATGTTATACTAGTACGGTCCCGTCGTGCATCGACGGGGGAAGCTCTTTATTTGGTACTTTTAAAAAATTATTCCAAGTCTCCCATTTCCTCGTTTCTTATTTTTATAAATGCCCATTTTTTTTTTATATATGCTCGTTTCTTATTTTTATATATAATATTCACTTAAATCCCATAGTAACACTCACTTAACTCCCACTTAACACTTGTTTGCCTCACCAAACGGACAATCAAATTATATTACATAGTTAGGTTTTTTTTCTCTTATATATAGTTTGTAATTTTTGAAGAATTTATAGAATTGTTTGTCTAATGTTTCATTCAGTCAATACTAAAAGAGATGGGTTTTGTTAAACCATGTATTGTGGAATTTTTTCAGGTGACATGGGACGAATGAAGTGTGAACTGGCAAATGAAACACATTTCATTATGTGATGTACGGTAAAACAATTTCACCTATGTTGTATGTAAATTAGAATAGGTCAAAGTTTGAGAATACTATTTAAATTTCAGTGTGGAATTGCTATTAAATTTGTCACTTCACAATTTAAGCAACCCTAAAATCCCTAAATGTCACTACACTTAAAATATTGCAAAGTTAGTCTCAAGTGTTTTCATCCATGTGAATGCATGAATGGATGATAATTATGGTTTTGTGGTGTTTTTATCGGACTGTACTTTGGTTACGTCCGACTATTATGATACAAAATCCATTGTTAGTGTGTTCATATCATTTCGTATGTTTAACCCCTAACTATCCTTTAAAGCCAAAACGGCTTTTTTCTATTTTAGGCGATCTAGATGAAAAAATTACTAAGTGTTCTTCAAACTACAAGGTGTATGTGCAAAAATTGGCAAAGTTAGATTCTAATTTTTGAGTTTTTGAACGCAAATTTTAGTTTTCAGCCTCTAGCGTGGCAGATAAAACTTTTTAATTTTGAGGTTTTATTGAATTTTGTTTTTGGTGATATTTCTTAATCAAATCACTACCTAAGTTCCAAAGTGCCTCTAATAAAAAATATTACCAATTTCACAAGGGCAGCCTTCAAACTTTATAGAGCAAGCTTCGAAGTTTTTAGAATTTTCAGTAAAAACTTTTGCGCAAACTTTGGATGTTATAATCTCGAAAATGGTAAAGATCCAACGGTGAAATTTTAGAGCAATGACTAAGAATAGGCTTAATTATTAGATCATACAACTGGAATCTAAAGTAAATAAATAAATTTGGTTCACACTCTCGGAAGTGCATAGAGGTAGAAAATTGTAGTTTTGAGGTTTTAAGCTCCAAAAATACACAAGGAAAATTAGGGGTTAAATAGTGCTCTATTTTCAAGTGATGACTAAATTTTTGCACAATGTCACATACACAGAAGGTGATCTATTGTAATATTGTGCCGATGTACAATAGTATAAAACTTTTGTACGTGAAATGAATGATAATACGATTATTTCAATACAAAATGAATAATCATTATGGAATTCAACCAAAAAATTCACAGTAAACATCAACATAGGGCTCCGTTGCATTGGCTTTGGGACTTATAAAACAAAGAGTATGATTTTAGTGCACAAAACGTATCTAGCATCGAAAGGTGGTAATACCAGAGTTGTATGTCCACACTTGTGATGACATACGTCACTCTATTCCAAAAATAATTTCACCCATGAACATGTTTAATATGTTGGCAATTATCCTAAGAGCAACCCCGAAGATCAATGCATGGGTCCTTTAACCTCAAGATCAGATGTCACTGTATTATTAGCTCATAATTGAATCACCAAATTAAGCTACGGACATAATTGTAATTAAACTTGAATGAATTCTTGCACCGCACGATTATGCACTCATAAAATACTTCCGGTTATATTGAAATGGAAATTAAAGGTTCAAAATTGCTTCAAAATTCCTCATGCTTTAGGAGATATTCACAAATCAAAGTTTGAGAACACAATTTGAAATCGCCTAAAAGTGCCGAAATTGCAATATATGCTCATTTATTCTCAAAATTTCCAAAGAGATCAATTGAAATGCAAAATTTTTGAACATTCACCAAAATTTGAGATTTTACGTTTTATCAAGTTCTAATTTTTGGGCATCTAGAAGAGGTACCAAGACATGATCTCACCGTTTAGATTTCCAATTCAATAATTTTTAACATGCCTTTTTTATTGTCAAAGACCGGACTTTCTATTTATTTAATTTTTACCTCCACACCTCCATGTGAAAAAACGGTATTTTCTCTATGTTTAATAGGGCCTATGAGGGTAAAAATTATGTAGACATGTACCTAACTCACTTAGGAAGAAGAATTTGAAGATCCTCATGTCAATTTTTTTCTATAAATTGGTATTTTTGGCTCACAAGTAGTATGTTATTTCTATTTTTTGAATGTGAAATTGTTGAATGTTTTTGTAGTAAAATGGATCACTGAAGGTGAAGTTAGGATAACCATTTTATTTGGAGTGGGAGAAAAAATGGACGGGAGAGCATTTGGAAGTCCTGTGGTTGCGGTGAATGCAATGACACGTCCACCAAGAAGTGTGGGAGAGAGAATTATCCGAGCTACTCGCATCCGACTATTTCAAGAACCTTCTCCATCGACACAACAAGGCGGGAAGTCCGAGAACGAGGCAATGTGGAGCTTCTAAATGCAAACAACATTGTTGTTGGGACGGAAAGATAGACAACAAATTTTTAAATGTGGAATGGAGTTAAATGCGGTGAAGTTATGTCCTTTTGAAACTGCTATCCGTGTTGTGGACGTTTATGATGGCTCTGTATGGACAGGGGAACTTGTTGGAGAACGCTTAAGCGAATGTGTGGGTCATACCATACGATGGGAGAAGGCACGTATACGTACTATAGAGGGGACGTCTACGAGTATAGGCGAATCAAGTGGAGGACAAAATTTCTCATTTCCTGCGCGCTTGTAGCATCGCAATTTGAGTTTGAGGATGAAGTTACGCATTCCAACCACTCAAATAGTGTATCAAACATCCCAGAGGACTTTGATACTATATGGAATAGGTCTCCTATGACAGAAGGTTCACGGTGTAGCACCGAAGAAATCCCTCGTGTTGACGGTTTACCAATGGAGACCCAAACGAGGCGTTATCGTATGCAAAACCGTAGAAGGCGAGTACAGACGCCACGTGAGAGGGGAGAACCATTGGGCCAAAAAGTTACATTGGATAGTATTTTGGCAGCAAAAAGAGAAGGGGGGTGCAAAAAAAAACTGTTTGAGGAATGTGGATGAGAAGTACATATTAGACCAACGGTATATGGCATGGGGTCAAAAGTATGAGCAACGCGCGACATGGATTTTGCAGATGTTGAATGCGTTCTACTCGCGAACGGAGGAGATAAGGAGGGACAAGTTCAAGACAAAGTTGGATGGCTTGGACGTGTGCAATGCATGTTATGCAAAAGCCCTTGGATACTCTCAAAGGCGGTTCAAGCAATTGAAGTGTCTCACCAAGTATATGGAAGAGTTACAGCTGTGCACGGAAACACGTGCAAGCTAAGAGAAGGTGCAAAGATGTCTGCAGCACGTGAGTGTTTTGGGGAGTTTGTGAGAGAAGCTGGTTGTACACAACCGCATCGACAGATACGGCGGAAGTTGGACAATACCATCATGCCTCTGATTTTGTTGCCTATGAACACAACAAAGACGGATGTGTTCTACTATGTGAATGAGGAGGTGAAGAAGATGGTTGATGGGGAACCGCTTTCAATTACTTCATTTCATAGATTGTGGCGTACTGAATTTCCACATGTTCAAATACCGCCATTTTCTAGATTCTCAAAGTGTTATCATTGTTGGGAATATAAGTGTGGAATGGAGGCGACTACTAATGCAGCTGCAAGAGTGGAGATCAAGAAGTTGTATATCGTGCACATCAATCATCAAATGGAAGAAAGACGTGACTCTCGGTTGTTCAAGAGGTCGAAGAATGATAACTCCCGATTTCTACATGAGTTTGATTGTAGATGGCATGGACCGTAATACGACTATGGTTCCGAGATGAGGCAGACGGTGAAGAACATAGAGTCAAGATTTGTGAAGACTCATTTGTGTGGGGTACTTGTGCACGGGATTGGTTTGTATGCCGATGTTTGGATAGATGCACACCACAAGCACGACGCAAAGAACCAAGTGATTACGACAAAGATGCATGTGATTCTTTGAAGTGAAGAAGAGAAAGGGAAAATTGGCGCCCGACATTGCGAATTCAAGCGGATAACACAACCCGTGAGAACAAGAACATTTTTACATGTTTGCCATGTGCGCATCACTCGTGGGATTGGGGTTCTTTAAGGAGGTGCAACTTTGTTTTCTTGTGGTGGGCCACACACACGAAGATATTGACCAACGCTTGAAAGATCATATCGAACACGTTGAAGAGAACAAACATTGACTCATTGAAACAACTTCTGCAACTGGTGGAGAAAGGCTCATCGTATACAGAGGCCTTTGTGAGTGCAAGACATTTAGAGAATGTGAGGGACTGGAAATCGTTTATTACACCTCATCTTTTAACAGGGGGCGATGCACTCACCGGCATAACCTTCCCACACCACATGAGATTTTATATGGAGAATGGTGTGCCTCGCGTACAATACAAGCATTTCAGCAAGGACGTATGGGAGCCAACAGAGGGGCATTTGTGTTTACGCTCCGTGCCGAGCGTGTTGGAGAAGCCTGATTTGGCGAAGGTGTTTGGTGCGGATGAGAGGGAGTTGAAAGCCCTAGATGAGTTTATTGGATACAAAGAAAGATGCGTGGAGAGATTACAGAATGTAGAGAGCAATCTGGAGGCCATTGAGGAAGTGCAATGGTTGGCGTCGTATCTAAAAGAGTTTCCAAATATCAACAAGGATGCTGAGAGGGCAAAACCATTCTGGGTAGAGGAGCCGGGAAGAAATTCAAATGCGATGACTGAACCGGATGGAGTAATTGAAGGGGACAATGATACAAATGTAGTGAATACAGAGGTTGGTTTAATCATGGCAACTATGCCAAATCCGAAGCTCGACGGTACTTTGGTCCTCGCAGGAGGAGACCTTCATCAGTGGCCGTGACAACGACACCGAGGAGAAGAGCTGTGGTTGCTATGGATGGAGCAAGAACCACAACATCTACCGTAGGAGCTGAAGATCCCTTTCCACCGTTCAATCCGGAGAGTGACATTAGAGTTGGGCATTTTGTGGCTCTCACCGTAGAACCAAAGAGAAAGTGCGAGTGGTGTACCCTTCTATGTGGGGAAAGTGTTGGAGTTTGGACAAGGCAAATGGGCTACAAAGATGAAGATGGTGTGGTATTGGCCCGTGAGAAGACGGGGAATGCAAGACGAGCGGGATTCTAGCAGAGCGAGATATACGAATTGCATGGAAGCATTTTGGGAGCCCTCCGGAGAGGGGACACGGATGGGTTGTCAAAGATGCGGCTATATTTTCATGGGAAAATGCACCAATGACAACAAGGAGTGGACTTGTACAAGAGAACAATGTGCGAGTGCATGGCGAGCTTACGGAGGCAAGGATCAAAATTCCAACTGAAGCAAAACCGCATTTGGTGGAATATATTGCACTACAATTGGAAGAGATGGATAATGAACGTTTGCAGAATGACCTTGATGCATATTAATATGTTTAGTACGTCGTACGAGAGACATGGTACATGGAGTTGTGTTATGTAGCAACAATAGTTGTATAGTATAGCGCAACGTGCATGAGTGGTTTGAATAACATGATGTTTTGGTAGAAAGATATCCTAAACTTTGTATCTATTTTGACTATCATGTTTAATACATTGGTTTGGAATAAATGGAGAATCAATTGCATCAAATTAAAATGCATGTGTGACCAAATATGCATGATTGAAGTAAGCTGAAACCCCAAAATTCCCATTTTAACACTTCCTAAATTATCGGCCTACAAAACCCACGATTACCAAAATTATACCCCCCATCAATTTGAAAAATGTCAGTTTCTATTCGACGGGCGACAAGTGCATTGTCAAATGGCCAAGTGCAAAAATTCCTAATTCAGTGTTAATGATCAACATATGCTTGTATCCACAAGTTTGTTTGAAAAGAGTTTCAATTGTTTGTTGATACTTAAAATAATAATATGTGTGCAATGATGCTCTTGAAAACCACCTCAACGACAAGCACAAATGATTGATATTTCATTACAAAGGCTTATACCATTATTGCTCGTGTTATTGAAGATTACACAAAATCACACCTTCAACATGTTTTTGAGACAATGAAGAGAAATAGTACATAATCTTACAAAGAAGTAACATTATTTTCAAATCCGGTTGATTTTGTTTTATTTACAAACTTGTATGATTTTTCATATGTGATCTTTGATAACTAAATGAAATTAGTTTATTTGTATAAATAGGATAAATAATTTCCATTCAAAATTGAGTTGTACTACGATTGGCGTACAATTGTTTAAAGTGCAAAAATCATAACCTTGTCGTGTTATATGATGGGTTTATTGCAATATTTGCCATCATATTAGACCAGTTTTTAAGGAAGCTTCTCTAAGTAGAAAAATTGTTTCTTCCACAAAAAATATCTTCACTATTATCAACAAACAGTGGTGGTATCTTTGGTAAGTATAGAAGAGATTAACTTCTCAATCTTACACGTTGATAGCAGAGTCAGCTTTTATCATCATTTCGAATGAAAAGCACATTTTTCTTTAACGCAAACAAACGCCCTTGGCAATTCTAGAGAGCGGATGGAGATGACTCAAAAATCAAACAAAGTTTAAGCTTCAAGCATGAGCCATATTAAAAGTCCATACTTAGCAGATGGTGGAGACAATGACTCAGAAAAACAGATGATATCACAATGTTACCTTTGAAAAATTGATAAAATTATATCCAATTTTCTGCTATGGATTCACAAAGTAAATAAAATGTTATGGTGTAAACTTTGTTGTAGGGTTTGTTGTCTCATGTTTTAAGACATTTATGTTAAATTTTTTTTATGGAAATAATGTCTTTATTTTTTGTGCGTTGAAGGGCTTTGCCCCCAAATTTTGTATTTGTTCAAAATTTTAAAGATTTTCAAACCTTTCTCTTGGAGTTTTATGGTGTCAATCTTTTTAAATTGTGCAAAAGGTTTGCGTATTGCAAGTTTTCAAGGTTCTCAAAATTTTCAAATTGTTTTTTCAATTTTTTTATTTTTTCAAATTTTTGAATATTTTAAAATTTCATATTAATTTATCTAATGAAACTTATGGATAATATATAAAATCATTGTAATTTACATTGGGTTACCACTTATAAGTATATAGGTGGAGATCTTTTGTTCGACTTAATTTCTTACCCGTTGCATTCTTAAATTTCATCAACTTTATTACAAAAAATATTTATGAATCATCTTTTGAATTGTTGTAAGTTGAATACATCAAAGGTAGTTAAACCCAAAATATAGAATTTGAGTTTTTACATGATTTATATTAAGGTGTTTATAACAAATTTGAGTATATACAAAAAATGGTTCCTCTTGCATGTAATGATGGACTTTTGGGGACTTCTATGCTATCACACGGCGCTTGTATCACATACTATTGATAATAAAGACATAGACATACTTAGGCATGAATTTCAAAGTGAATCACTACATATAATATATGTAAAGATGAACATTATGAGTTAATTGAAAAATTAAATGAACTTTTATTTTTTAAAAAAAAAAAAAAAAATATTCTCATATTGATATCATTAATCTAGAATAAAATTCTAAATAAAACTAAAACTTCAAATCTACAAAAGACATGGCTCTAACATATACTTAATTAGAATAGTTTTCTTAGTTTGTTGGCACAAATGATTAATTTCAAGATTTTATCTTCCAGCAAAAGAAATTGATGATAGATGCATATGTTTACTGACTCAATTACATAAATAAGTATTATCTACAAGAGAGATTTAAATTTGCTACTTAAACCAAATAGTAATAGGGTTTCAAAATGTATATTTAAAGTATAAAATGATCCAAACTTTTTATTGAATAATAAAATGAGAAATAAAAATAAAATGTATTGAAATTTGAAGTTGGATCCAAACGTTAAAATCTTTTATATTAAAGTACTCAACGACTTCTGAAATTGTAAAAATATTCTTGATCCAACATAAAGACCTTAATTTAATAAATATCCAAGAAATACACTAGAGTAAAAGATTATTGAAAAATCACAAGATACGAATCATCTTACAACTGTAATTGATTTTATTTTTGATAAAATTGACTGTTATATATTAACAAAAAAAAAAAAAAATTGTATATAAAATGTAAAATGTAGATGAAACGTAAAAAAATATTATACATGATGACACATCTATTAACGTAATACTTATTTCAAAAAAGACAAATCGTATACTATGAGAGATTGCATGTCTTGTATGGAATACAATAGAAGCTCTTGATTATTTTACATGCATAAAATGGATTCCTAACATGTCATTATCAAGAAAAATTTGAAATATATTATTTTAAGGAATTTCATGATATCTGTACTAGTCCTCAAAGTCTTTTTAAATAGTTTACAACCTTTCACATCTATAATCCAAGTAAGACTTCTTTGTTTTACTTTTGCAATGTACAATTGTTGAGAATATATAAAAGATAAATAAAAATAATGCAATTAAATTGTTAAATGAATTAAGCTTATATTTTCCAAATCAAAATTTTAAATTAGGAAAGCAATTGATCATCAACCAAGTCAAACCTTGTTGCATAATTCATTAGATTTGAAAAGAAAAAGTTAATCATAATAACTTAATATTGGTTGCTCATAGCAGAGTATTCACGGATTGAGGTTTTTAAAGACAAGTATAACAAAAAATAAATTATTCAACATTTTGTCTGTCATCTTTGTAAAGAAAACTGAAGAATTGTCAGATCATTAAATAAAAAATTAGGAAATATTACACAAAAATGATGATTTTGACAAAAATATTTAAAAAAATCAAAATCAAAACAATTTGTATTAAAAAAAAATTGAATTTTTAATTAGATTTGGATTTGAAAAGACAAACTTTCTAGAAGTAAATTAACACTTAGGCAACTAAATTTTTTTGGTCTTCATGGTATCATAGTAGCTTGTTTACCCCTTAAAAAGAAATTTCGTTGGTGTTTCATGCCATGAAGATTACAGTATTTATGTCCCCGTATCAAGCCTCATATCACCATGTTTTTTGAAGAAGGTCGAGTCAGTGTATGTTTATCAAACACCGTGTGCTCTACAAAGATATTTCTTCATGATCTCATGTATGCCTTGATCAAACCTCATTCTAAACTCTTTTGTCAATTCTTAAGAACATTACCGGTAGTCTATTTTGACTCAATTGGGCTTCCAAATTGTAATTCACACTACAAAGTTTTAAAAGTGTAAATTTTTGAATTTTTTTTATCATGTAAAATATGTAGTATGCACAATCTTTTAGATAAAATATGAATCTTAATCTCTTCAACTAAGCTATTTAAAAATGCAAGTTTTTATTTTTAATTTTGATAAATTTTATGCAATAAAAAATAATCATAAAAATATAATAATTCTAGAAAATAGTTCTAGAAAATTTATAGTTATTAACAATATGTAAATTTTGATAATAATAACCATGGATAAAAATGTATACTAAAAAAAAATCATTTATAGCATATTCAAGTTTTATATGAATTTTTGTCGGAAAATAATTTCAAACTCTCTTTTGTACATGTCAATGAGAGTTTGATAAATAATTATGTTGTACATTTTGGTTCATAAAAATATTCATTGATTTATATAAAATCAGTGTTCTTTGGATATAAGTTAAGTTTTGTAAAAATTCAATTTTTTACAAAAAATAAATATTTGAAGATGTGTATAAGATATAGATATTTAATAATAGTATGTTTGTTTGATCTATACATTATTTATTTATTAAAATCTTGATATTCAATGCAATGAGAATATTTTTATTCATGTTATAGTATCTAACTATTATATAATCAAATATCCTCTATAGAAATATTGTTAAAATTATTATAATTGAATGTACATTAGTGTTTAATTTGCTCATCGTATTTCAACTTTATATGTAACAAAATAAATCACTAAAAAAAGTAAATAAAAGAAACCTTGAAAATTAACATTATATGTTTCATATATAAATTTAATTGCATAACTAAAAACATTGATGTTGCCTTTTGAAATATAGTGTGTGTATATGGTGTAAATATTGTGTGATTTAAAATATTGAATATATTCAATTATATTTCACACAAAAAATAAAAATAAACTTTTTGGAACCTTCAATTCCAAACAGAAGAACTAAAATACATTAATTAAGAATAAGAAAAAATAGGGTTCATTTGAAATTGTACCCAAATTATTTTGTTAAGAATATACAAAAGATGAATATACTTCGAGGGCAAATCCAACACCTTCATGATGAATAATCAATAAAAATGAAATAAATGCCTTTGGCAACTCAAATATGAATGTTCAATATTCCTACTATATAAAATAATAATTAGATGTATCTTCAGTAAGTGGCAAAAGCTTGATGTCTAATATGAAGAAAGTTGTCAATAGATAAGTCTTGACAACAACTAGAAACTTGATTAATCAAATCAGGTACTTTATAATTTGTAGGCAAAGCTTCTAATTATTGACAACGCATATGATTATGATAGCATGACAACAATTGAGTAACTCAATTTTAATAGGGATAAAAATTTAAAGGAAAACTGAGGAATTAATTTATGTCAAATGTAATATGTATGGTTATGTATAGTTTCTCTTTATCTTCTAAATTTACTTGATTTATCATCTCAAGTATTTATGGGTTAACCATTGGATTGCTTTGAAGTTACTTAAAAGCATCAATAATCTTCTTGTTCAAAATTGAAAAACTTGTTAAAATTTTTAATCTCTAGACGCGCCAAATGTCAAAAAGCAACATTTTAAATGAAAAGCTGAAAAATTGAAGAGCCATAATTTCTTCAATTGATGGCATTTATTTTATTTTTTTATTTTTTTTTCATATATATTCCAAAAAAAGAATTTGAGTTTTCAATTAACGAACGTGGGTTTATATTTTAAAACGACAATTAAACTGTGTTTAAATTATATTGATTAATTATTTTGTTAATTATAATGACATCAGCTAGCAACTTACTCAAATAGAAGATTCTTTCATTTAAGGCATGTAGTTTGTTTCACTTTGTTTTATATATATATATATATATATATATATATATATATATATATTTTTTTTTTTTTTTTTTTTTTTTGGACGTGATATTTTGGTCTTGGACACCGCATATAAAATCAAATGGCATGAGGTGTTCTTGGAAACAAGTTTTTTGTAGAGTTGTTGAAAACAATGAGATAACAAATTCGATCGACAGATCCTAAGATATCATATTTTGAAGTATTTATTGCCTCAAAAATACTGGAAATTATTTGTATGAGCGTAACAACGTTCCGGGGACGTACTACACTATTCCTTCAAGGCACAAAGTTTTTTTATATTCTTATTTCTTTTTGTTTTGTGACATTATAATCTTTGAAACCGTTGGTCGGATCGGGCTGCACGAGGTGTCATTGCAAGCGGATTTTTTTGTAAAGTTGTAGGAAAAAATGAGATCGCAAATTTAGCCAACAGATCCCAAGATATTGAATTTCAAAGTATTAATGGCTCCAAAAATACTGGAAATTATTTATATGAGCTTGGCAATGCAGTGAGGGCATAGTACATGTGCACGTAGAGGAGGGAAGGGTAGATACGTATTAGGTCCCGGAGTACGACGATCGTATTTCGTTCCATTGTCGTTGCTCATTTTCCAGTGGGGACGGACTTTGGAGGGACTCACTCGTCGTCCTGCTTGAGAAAGACGCCGCTTCCTTCCTTCCGACCGCAGGCAAGGCAACCATGGTCTCTCCGCTCCGATTGACACCACGTCCCTGACCGGTCACCCTCTCCACCCCGTCCGGCCGGGACAAACCAATTGTTCCCTCCCTTTTCGGATTTTATTTATTGGCACCGGAGTCGCAATATCAGCATAGGAGTCAGTCGAGGGCGGGTGAGGTCAGGCGATGGATCAATGGGCGATGGTGAGAGCTGCTGCGGCGGCTCAGTCGCAACCGCAGCAGCAGCAACAACAGCAACAGCAACAACAGCAAGCCGCTCTTGTTCCTCAGGTAAAATTTTAAATAACGCCTTGTTTGGACGCCTCTTTTAATATTGGAACGCAATTCTGCTCGCTCGCAATTGGGGTTTTACGCGCAATGCAGGTAGACAATTTTGTACCGTCGCATTGCAGGGAAGGGGATTGGTTTAGGGCTGTATCGTGAAGTCGACAAGTGTTAATGTTTCTTGCTGCATTGGCAATGTTAGAGACTGTTTTAGGGTTTACGGGAAACAGTTAATTCGAATCTGAAAGCTTAAATGTTCTCAGGCGGTTAATGAAATCATGGTCAATTCTCGAGCGTTAATGTTTTCTGGTATTCTCTCTCGTTTTTATATAACTGAGTCAAGGCGAGGATTTCTGGTATGGGACGTCGGCGAGATGGTTAAATTTGATATTTCGCATCAAGTCAATACTTCGGGTCCTGGTAATGCCACGATCGGGTCAAGCACATGCGATTGAGTCTTCTTGCACGATTGGTCATTTTAAGGGAGTTCTGGGTCGTGAAAGGCGACCTTTTATACGTGATGGTGTCAGTCCGAGGATACTTTAGTTTTTCTGATATCAACAAGACTTTTGGCCTTTGATTACTGGCAGAATCTCTGCACCTTTCTCAATAGAGTAACTCGAAACGGGTTGGAGTTTTAGGATAACTTCACTCGTGTGAAAAAATCTCATGCAATCTGGTTGATCCAACCCATGTGTTTACTGCAGCAGGTGGTGGCGTCTCAATACTCGTACTCAGCTAGCTCATATCCGGGACAGCAAGCTGGCGCGCCCTCGTCCGCTGCAAGTGCGGCATATGGGCAACCACAAGCGTACGCGCAGCAGAGCTATGCTCAGCAAGCGTATCAAGTGAGCAATAAGTGTCTACACGCGTTTTTGTCTATTTGGTTACTACTGCCATCGATTCTTACTTTGCAATAAGAGCATGTCATCGGTTACGTAAATTTCTTAAGTACCTTAGGATGGAAAGGCTCACTAGTTTCTGAGCATTGGTGGTAGACGATCTTTACCGACATTTGGGAGCCCTCGTTTCTGATTGTTGCCATTCAAAAGATAAGGATGCTGTGTTGATGGTTTTTGTGTTCTTTTCCTTTTTTTGTTCCAGCAACCAACTTCAGCCTCCGCTCAAGCAGGTTATGCTGCTACTGCCACTTATGGTGCGCCTGCTGCCGCAACGCAACAGTCGGCTCAACAGCAGCAGCAGGTGGCCTGGTCCCAGCAAGCCTCAGTACAGGGTGCTCAACAAGCTGATGCTCAACAGGGTGTGTATGGTCGGTCCTCAACCGGTGTGGCATCGGTGCCTGCCAGTGGTGGGTCAGCAAATGTTGCAGCTAGTCAGTATGGAGGTCAATACGGAGCTGTCTATACTGCTCCCACACAGGGTGCTAGCCAACAGGTAAGATAGTTACTGCTAATATCTTGATTAAGAATATCCAAGAAGTGGTCGTTGATGATTGTGAAGTGACGTATGTGTAAATGTGCTTAACTCATACACTACTTTCCGACATATACTCAGGCTTATTATGGCGATCACGGGTGTAGTAAATTAAAATGAATACCACGAATCTTATCTGGACTTGTGCATTCTCAGGTATTAGGAGCAAGCGGTCGGTCCGCAGAGGACTATCAATCACAAACTGTTCCTACCCGCGGCTCAACGGCTTATGGTGCAGCCCAAGATAGCAGGGCTACTATAGGCAGCGGAGCTTCTTACGTGGTCGGTGGTGCACCATCTGTAAATGCATCTGGTGTGTACGGTGCCTCTGATGTTACAAAATACGCTGAAGTTTCAAAGTACGCCGACCAAGTTGCCAAGTACGGTGACGCTCCCAAATATGGTGAAGTGGCAAAATACGGTGACAATGCCAAGTATACTGGCAGTGCTTCAACAGCAGGTTACGGTGGAAAGGCTAGTGAGTATGGTGTAGCTAATTCACCCACGGATTATAATCAGAAAACTTCAGCGGACCAATATGGCTCCAGTTACAACAACATGAAGGCTGCTGATTATGGGATGTCGGAAAGGAGCCATTTTGGACAAGCACAGAGCGCTTATGGACAAGCTGATTCTCGATCAGATGCTGCTCGCGGCTACCAAGATCCTCATGCAGTTGCTCCAGCTGCTCAGCAAAGACAGGTCAGGCTTAAAAGCGTAACCAGTAATTCGAGTCGCTGTGCCTTGTGTGAACTTTGTACTGCAGTTTGTCCACGGGCTGCCTAATTTTTGCTTGGCCTTACTGTAGTTAAAGAGCCTTTATTTTGTGTAGGATGGACTAAGAGCGTATCTCTAAATGTAGACCTCTTACAATTCCACCTGGACTAATTGTTCCCGTGATATCGTACTGCAGCAGCAGGATCGGCAGCAGCAGCAGCAGGTGCTTTTTTTCTCCTCTTGTGTCTCAGAAACATTTGATTACTGTAGAGTTCACTTTTTAGCATGCTCAAGTGATCCTTGACCACTTCCTTGCATGAGATCAGCAACATTTAATACTTTACGTATGATCTGATCTCGTCTGACCTTTGTGCTCTATTGCTCAAGACTCAGTTTCAAAGTACTTTCTCTTTTTGATTATGTCTTTTGGTTTGTCACGTATTTGGTAGAAAGTTTTACTGAAATATTTCAGCTAAAGCATTTTCTTGGTCATGAAAGATTCAGCTCCTTCTACAACAGGTTCAGGTTCTGCAAGCTTTCGAGGCGCAGAAATTGCAAGCTGCAAAGCTGGCAAATAGAGGAGCTGCGCCTTCGGCCCTGGAGGGTGCCACACGGTTAGTGAGAGCTTCATTAGCAGTTGATTTCAATATTGCAGTGAAGATCATTTGTTAGAAGTAGTAAGGTTTCTGTCAAAGCAGAGATTTTTAGGGCAGACTCGCTGCATGTTATGGTGAACTTTGGTATTGCTCTAAAAGGCCTATAATCTCAGTGTGGGAGTTCAAGGATCGTAGAATTTGAAGCACTGGGATTGACCAAGCAAGTTGGAGAGTCATGTGCATCGTTGATTCGGATGCTTATATCTCTGAGTGGGAGTTATCCAGGCAACAAGGAGATTATCTTGGAAGAGGGACCGCGGTACGAACCGCTCAGGATTATGGTGGTAACCCACGAGGAATGATAGGAGGGAATTATGGGGCCAATCGCGCTGAAGCAGAATTGGTTGCTCAGTACGGAGGTGCTGGAGGAGGACGTAGTGCAGGAGTTTCTGGTGGGGGTGCTGCTTATGGAGGCAACCAACAAGCTTCCGTGTATGGAGGCATGAGTGGTGGGCGAGGACCTGGAGGTATACTACCTGTACAGAGCTTGTCATGTGTACTTACTCTTTGTCATTCCATCTCATTGTCAATCTATCCCTTATATGCCGATAAGGAAGTAGTAAGGAATCAGAGAACTGAAAACCTGATGGGTTTTGGAACGGGTTATTCTGCAGGACAAATGTATGGCGGTCACAGTGCACCTGCCATGGGATATGGTGGTGTCCAACTGCCTCCAGGACGTGATTACAGTGCTGGGCGTGGAACTGGTGGAGGGGGTTTTCCTGTACAGAGAGAGGGCAGTTATGGCGGCGGTCGCTCTGACCGGCCAAGCATCGGAAGCAGTCGGAATGATGATCGTCGTGACTCACTGCCTCCATTCCGTGGAGGCGGAGATCGATCGGGAGGAGGGGATCGAGGACGCCATGACGACGTTAATCGTCGTAATAGCAGAGATGGTGACAGCAGGGATCGAGGACGGAGTAACAACAGCAGAATTCCTATGGGTGGCGGAAGAGGCCCAGTTGGAAGTGTCGGATCCTATGATCGTGATAACCGAGAAAGAGGAAGAGATCGGGATAGAGACAGAAGAGATGACGACAGGAAGAGAGATCGCAGTCCTGGTGTAAGGGCCTCTCATGACCGCAAGATGTCTCCAGCTGCTGACCGGGACGATCGCGGTCGGAAAGAGTCACCGCGACGGGAAGCTTCCTACAGGTGAGTCCTATATTTACTCAAAGTCTATTTAGTGACGCTTGTCGTATCATAGTAATTATAATCATCCAGGACAAGGACTTGCGTTTACCAATCTGAATCAATCACTGTTTTTTGCTTGTAAGTGAGTTCAGTGTGGAGGAACACCCTCATTACATCAGTTTGTCAGAGTAGAGTCACAGTGTGGACCCTTTCATTTATTTTATTGGGATGGTTGCAGGCATGCGTCTCCTTCGAAGGAGAAAAGGCGCGACTACGTTTGCAAGGTCAGTGTTAATATTCGATGTTTCCTCTACCCACGACGTTTTCTGTACCCATGACGTTTTGTGTACTTGACGTTTCCTGTACCCATGACGTTTTCTGCTTGTAGTATTCTACGACAATCAGTTCTAGAAATGGTTCATCCTTGATCAGACATGTCCAGCAAGTTGATCCGACATACTTTTTCCATTCGATCTCGTAGCTTAAGAGCGATCGTCTAGTTTTATTTACATATCTTGTTCGTGAAATGTCTGGTGGGCTTAACGGCATGTGCACTGTTGTACATTTCATAGATTGAGCCCTTCAGTTTGATGGATAAGGAAAGAGACTATTTGTCTGTCAGCAAGCGCTACTCCAAGCTTTATATGGTACCTGAATTCTCGAAGGTAATATTCTTTTTTCACTTGGTGAATCTTGGTGCCGTTGTTCAGCATACATGCAGCTTGTGAGAGAGCGTAGTGGAAGGTATGAGGAGAGCGTGGTGTAAGAACCGTGTACAAGAAAAATGTTTTAACATCTGTTATTAAACAGATCCTTATTGAGAAAATGACCCTCAAGCCATTGTTGTCTGTTGGTTGTCACCTGTCTTGCAGTTGGTGGCGTGTGGGGTGGACAGAGACGTGGAATTACCCATTAACCAACCAATCAGGTCAATCATTATCCCCTTCTTGTTTCACTACTGATGGAAAGTCGCTGTTGTTCGAGGTCCTGCAAATGGCTGCAGAAGGACAGCATGGGTAGTGCTTGTTTTCATGGTCGGTTTCTTCGTTATTCCATACGAGGACGTCCCAGGGTGGCTCTCCATTGTGAATCTCTTACTGTACATGGCACCATTGACCTTCGTGATGTCGTGATACTATCATGGTCAAACTTTGGATTACGGGGTTATCATAGAACGTCGTAGTAAAGAAATTTCTCAAGAATCAATGATGTGGTAATAATCGATCATGGATGCAACTGGGAAGGAAGATGTAAAAGAGGCTACGCTCGTATATGCAGCAGCGTAGAGTTGGGGAAGCGCTGACGCGTGTCACAGCATGATAACGCTTATATTGTCAAACCCTCCATTGGTCTTCTGTCATGACACATACCAACCGTGGTCCTGGAATGGGATTTGCCACAGCTTTGAGCACGATGCTGTAGACATAGAGGATGAGGGCGAGTCCGCTAAGGAGGCCCCACCAAATATCTCCGACAAAGCGCTTACTTCTGCGGCTTCAGCAACTACGCTTTCTACTTCTACTACTTCTAAGCCGGCGCCGCAAACTACTGTATGGAACGCAAAGGTAAAACCGGGTGCAGAAGAATGAAATTATGTCTTGACAGCTACTGGACCCCGGTGATCACCATCTCTATAACTTCTCCAGTCCGAGGCATTTGACGACTTCATAAGTGCTTTTCCAGAAGGCAGATCTGATCTTTCCAAAAAGCGGCCTCTTAGTCATCCGTAACTCAGCTCTAACTTTGCTGCCTCTCAGACAGAATTTCAGCTTTGCGCTTCGCTTTCCTCACTTCCAACCTTGTGTGCGTGAAGATTCCAAGTCACGGACGCTAACGTTTCTTTGCTGTTCTAACGATCTTGACGTCCTAACTTCCTGAGCAACCACTGGTGTCTGGCTTCGAAGTTTTCTTAATCCCGTCTGTTGCATTCTGAACACATAATGCAGAACCTCGATATGAGCTTTGTACTAGTAGAGCACGCAGGGGACTTGACAAATGACTTGAGTTTTGGTTTGGATTAGCCAAGTGCTTCTTTCTCCTTGAATGCCAACAACATTGTGTGGAGACATGCTTCCCCCTTCGGGGTTTTTCGTTATACGTCAGCACAGAGCAGTTGGCCATATTTTTCACCCACGCATCAAAATCAGCCGAACACCTTCTCTTTCACTAACCTTTCTTAGTAGAGTGCTTATGTTCAGAATTTGTTCATGTCCTTATCCCTCGCTAATGCTGGTTATTATTGGGAATTGTCGCAGGTCATGCTGATGAGCGGGCTTACTTCGGAAGCTTTATCGGAATTTCTCCAAGAGAAGAGTTCAGAAGAGAAACCTTCTCACATTCACAACCTTCTCAAGTTTGTAGCTTTAAGGAAGGATCGGAGTGCAATTATGGCTGTCGGTGGTCGCTGGGATGAGGAGCTCGATGGAGGAGATCCTGCCAACGGGGACAGTGCTCTAATTAAGACTGCTATCAGGTTGACTTCTGGTCCACACATTGTTAATAGCGACTGTCGCGTTTTTTGTGAGAACACTGTCTACCTTGCAGACTTTGTGCATCCCTTTTGCGAAAAGTGCAGGTTTGGTTCTAATGACCTGCTGTATACAGATGTGCGAAGGAGTCTACTCAATTGGATTTAAGTGGCTGTAAGACTTGGAGTCGCATACTAGAGGTTCTTCTACATAATCATATCCCATCTATTTTAGTCAAGGATATCTCTGATAATGGAATTTTCTTGTTTTTTACGAGAAGAATTTGTCTTCTGTGTTTGAGCCATACGATTCTTCGTGTGCAGGTTCACTATGAAAGACAAGGGGAGAATGGCCTGCCGAGTGTGAGGGAGATCACAGTGATGTTCCTCCCTTCAATCAGCGACATAATCCCACCAACCGAAGTGTGGCAAGCGCAATGGAGAGAGAGGCAGCAAGCCAAGCTGGAATTCGAAGCTGCAGCTAAGAAAACAAAGGTGGGTTTTGAAGCAATGAATGTGTGAGGATGAAATGGATTAAACGAGTCCTAGTGCTTCAGTTACCATCCGATGTGCTTATCAAGGTAATATATCAGCGTGAGCAAGAAGTCAGATTCTTGAGCTCTTTGTATGAATGACTGACCTAAGTTCGGGTATTATTTATCGCAGGATGCATCTGAGGAGAAGGTGCCGAAAGAAGGTACTCACTTGTTACGCGTCTTTTTGTCGAACTGGAGCAGCCTGAAAGTCTTTGTTTCTGATATAAGTGAAGTGCAAAGGATGATAACATTGGTTGATTTCCTTTTTTTCCTTGAGAGAACTCCATCTCCTAGACCTATAGCTTTTTGAGGAAATATTTGTCATGTCTTACTTAAGATCCACGAAGGGTGCTGATTTTCCATTTTGCCGAAATCTGACAGGTGATTCAAATGGTGTTAATGAGGAAAAGGAAGCAGTGGGAGAGGGGTCTATTTCAGAGGAGAAGCCCGATATCAAGGAGATCCTAGCTGAAAACCAAGAGAAATCTGAGAATGACTCCGTGAAGCCTGTAACTGAAGAAAATAAGGAGTCATTAATTCCCCTAGAAGAGATTCCTGCGCCGGGTCTGGTGCTCACAACTAAACGTTCGAAATCATCCAAGGTAGAGCTTCATGCCAGTCCTACCAGGACATGATTTCTTTGGTATTTTGACATGACATGGACCACTGGTCAGAAGTGATACTCTCAAATGTTCATCCTAATATAGGTCATTGACTGTGCTGTATCACCTTACTTACGTACTAGTTTCCATCTGCCACGATCCTACCCTCGTGTTAACTGATGATTTTGGATGGTGGATTTTACTCATGACTTAGCAGATGCGTTCCATGACTATCTCTCTCGATGGGTTACTCGACTATGATGAGGAGGATAGAGAAGAATGTACCTTTGAGGTAACCTAGTCTTCCTTTACTTCGCCTGCAACTTACGTGACAAGCTTATAGGTCTTTGTGAAGCATTCCGCTGTTCTATGCCAGTATGGTGACATGCGTAGCAGTAGCCTCATCTTTAAACCCATTTGTGAGTAAAGATTCAAATTCCTCTTAGATTTATTATAAGATTGCTTACCTTGTCAAAGTTATTAAATTATGTCTGATTTTGTTTATTGGGTGGTGAGCAGCTCTCATTATTTGCGGAGGTGCTGCAAGAGTTGCTACAGAGTAAGATGGGCAATCGTATTCTGTCGAATCTACAGGTATCTTACGCAAAGAAAATTTGAGTATTTATAATTTCATATTGGTACGGTGTGCTGCGTTTTCATCAATGCGCATTTATAGACGTTCTCTGACCTTGCAATTGATGGAGCCAGACCATACGAGAAGAGAGTCACGCAAAGAGAAAAGAGGAGAAGAAACGGAAACAAGAGAATGAGAAAGAAGTGGATGCAGAAGGTTCATCTTCCCAGCGGAAGCGCAGTAAATTCTCTGATAAACCAGAGGTAGAGGTGAAGGTTGAGGTGGATGCAAAAGCAAATTCAGAGGTAAAGACAGACGAAGTACCTGTCAAGGTCGAAAAAGTCGAGGAAAACGGTTCTGAGGGTGAAAAAATGGAGGAGAACGACAGCAAGAAAGAGTCCGACGCTGGAGATACCCAAGTAACTCCTACGAGTGCAGATAGTGCGATAAAGCCTGCGGAAGTGAATGGCACGGACCATGTCAAGCAAGAGCTCAAAGATGCAGAGATGACAGAGGCTGCTGCATCTACGGAAAGACCTGTCGAGGTGAGAAGTTGGTGCATCTTTTCGATTAAGCAAACCCTTGAAATGAGCAAATAGCCTCATATTACTTTTAGATAAATATTACTATGTCAAGACCTAGTTTTTATCTAAAAGGTGGGTAGTACTATTCTCATCAGTTGCATCACTTCAGTTTTTTTGATCCATGACGTTATTTTGAATTGGTTGTACAGGTAGAGAAAGTAGAAGAGCGCAAGGTGGAGAAAAAGGTCGTAGTAGACGAAGAGCTACTGCTGGTAAGAAGAATTGTCTTGAGATTCACTTGTCCTCCAGACTTCTCCATTTGGCGAAGAAATCCCCTACTTCGGAGTTTTGAGAATTCGCTGCTGTGAGAGCAAGTTAATATGGATGCTTGAAAGTTTCAGTGGGCTAATGACGTACATTGTTTCTACGCAGGCATATCGATATTTTGACAAGAACAGAGTGGGGTATCTCAAGGTCTAGTTTCTCTCTAGAGCCCTTTCTCATGCATTTGTAGTTGCTATTTTGTAGCCTCCGCTCTTGTTTCCGGATTTTTGCTCACAAAATATGTTCCCTTTCCAGATGTTCATTAATCTTATCTTTTGCGGATATCTTGCAGTCGGATGATATACGACGGCTTCTACATTGTCTTGGAAAATATCTATCTCACAGGAATGTCAAGGTATGATGATCGCCACGTCAATTGAGCTGTTCCATAACTATAATCCAATTTTCTGATTCAACAGATGATAGGCTGATCCTACTAATGTACTTCTATCTCAAAACGAGCAATGCATTATGTCCTTTGCAGCTGATCTTCATGCATTTGGGCTTACAGGACATTGTTTCATGCGCCGTCTCGGAGAGCAGCAAGTCTTCGCGTGATGATCGGATTGTGTATCGAAACTTTACTGAGAAAGAAGTAGAAGTTGATATGGCGTAGACTAGGTTTTTTTGAGGTTAGGTTTTATCTCTATCATAATCCTTGTGACTATCTACCTGTAACAATTCTCTCAAGTAATTATGTTTCATCTTCTGATTATTTATCATTTCTCATGCATTCCACTGTGAAAGATCTCCATTATTTCTCAATACCGTAGACGTGAGTTATGAAGGGTATGGATGCGAACTCTGAGTCATTGCAGTCAAATTGTTCTGGCATAAGATTGTATGGCTACACAGAATCCTTCGGAAGAAACCAATCATTTGAATCAAGCACTGGACCCAAGAGGGGAGTCCAGTTACAGGAAAATTGTATCACGTACCGTATCTCTGATTCCGTTAAGGATTTTCATTGGTCGTGCAGCTGGCATCTTAGAAAGGGAACTGAGTCAGTACACTTGTCCCAGATATGTAAACCTTCATACGTTCATCTACAATATTGTGGTCAACTATTTGGTGCCTGTTTTGATAAGTTCAACTTTGATCTCATGTGCTGGATTCGTCAGTTCCAATAATAGTTGAGGACGAAGTTGTGTCAGAAAAAGAAAGCTGCTGCCGCAAATGAGTTCAAAACAATCCTCTAAATTGGTGTTCTGTAGGCGCTCATACTAGAAATATATTTATAGTAGATAACCAGTATCAAGCTACAGAACCGCTACTTCTGCAATTTCGTAGAGTAGTTCACTGCAATCCATTGAATCACTATTGACGTGCAGTGACGTGCTAGTCTCTATTACATGTTGCAGGGCCTTCACAAAATTGACGCTCCGATACCCAAACCTGTCCATTAAAACAACCAGCATAGGTCGAACAAATAATCGTTTCAAACAAAGCTGGAAACCGACAATCTCATATCTAGGGTTTTCGGAAAGTTCCATGCTTGATTGCCAACATTTGCTCTTATTTTTGAAAGGCAAGTACTTACAGCCCAGCCAATGCTCAGTCGATATGCAACAGATTTGATTAGATTAGCGGCTCTAATATACATACTATCAACTCAAGATCACAAAGCCTGCTTGAACAAGGCTTCTAAATATTTAATCGTATTGACAACAATGCTATGTACTGGATTTCCCCACATCCACTAGATCTAGACAGAGATCATTAACTTATTAGCAATAGCTAGGGGGGACACTCAGAGAGCCAATATCATCAAAATTCTCCGGAGGTCCTCCCAGAAACCTGGCCCATCTGGTGCCTGCTTGCTTAGAGGAAGAGGAAGGCGGACGACAGAGCTCCCATGGCTAGAACGAGCGACGAGGCGATGGTGAGCATGGAGCCGGCGCCACGGCTGCCGGGGCTGGCGCTCTGGCCCTGACCATCATAGATAATGGTGATGTTGTTCTGGCCCTGCAAGCAAGCGGGAACCAGAATATAGTTCATATCGTTGTATGACACATCGATGTAGTGGATCTTCTCGTGTGTGCAAAACGTGGACGGGATGGAGCCAGTAAGATGGTTCTGCTTAAGGTCCAGGCGCTGAAGGTTGTTGATATTCGCCAAGTTGGACGGGATATCGTTCCGGAGGTTGGCGTAGTTGATGGTGATCCAGATCAGATTATCGGAAAAGTCCCCCCACTGGGACGGGATTCCGCCGTTGAAGAGCACCCACTGAATCTTGAGCTTCTGCAAGTGCTTGAGCGCGACGAGCCCGGCACCCACCGTGCCCCCGTTGTAGCTCGTGTCCCGGTACGGCTGCGACGCCGACGACCCCACGACTGAGAGCTCGAGGATTGCACCGTCTGATTCCCGGCATGTCACGCCTGTCCAGGTGCAACAGTTGGTGCTGTTCGACAACCAGGTTGAGAACACGCCTGTGTTGTCCACAAATCCCGACTTGAAGCTCAATAGCACGGCCTTGTCCTCCGCCGAACAGTCCCACGCTTGGCTCCCGGAGATGGCAGCCACACACAACAACAGAACAATGGCCTCCTTCACACCTACACTGCCGCTCCCCCGAATCGCCATCTCTCCGCTTCTTTCAACAATAACCTGCTCCAATTGCACAAGAATCAGTCAAACGAAACGCAATTTTGTTATTCCCTGCAACAGACACTGCTAATTATCAACCTTTCCCCTGCCCAGCACTCTGAAAACACCTAGATCTGCAATGTTGGCAGCAAATCTCCGAACACTACAAAGTCACAACCCAACCTACCTAGACCTTCTCGAATCACACTAAAATTCGACTGTATTACACCAGAATTCGACTCTATTCAGTAGACTCCGTTATTCGAAGCGTAAGAACTCGAAAACTAGCAACCTTGTTTCGAGAGACGCTGATCTGGGCACACGAAAGCACTAAGACACCGGCTCTGCTTGCAACGAAGATGCTGATGCACCACAATCAGAGCTACCAGATATTCATACACTGCAACAACCAAGCTAGTGTAGACTGCCGTACAAAGATCGATTAGCAAGTACGAACCTGATCGATGATGCAAAACTAAACTCCGAATGCACTGATTGCACTACGAACGATCGATGGGCAACATATGGGGCTCAGAAAAGTGTCGGTTAGGCGACGAGTGTAGGAGGAGGAGGGGATCCAAGGCATCAATATTCGGCGGACGAGGCTCCGGTGACGAGGGGGGACTAGGTCTAGCTCACCGGTACAATATTAGTAAAACGGGTTATCCGATTCGCAAGCTAAATTTCCCCATGGAACGATACTGTGCACGATGAAGAGCAAAGCCACTGTAGCACGGACAGAAAAAAGCAAACGGGCTTTCTCTCCGTCCTTTTGACCTCTTCAACGCGACGGGCTCACATTCATTGTCAGGCATCTTGCGAAATTATTGCACGCCCTCTCAAGCACGTCCCTGCAATTATGGGCCTCCTTTCCTAACCTACACTGGTTTCTGTTTTCTTTTCTTTTTCTTAAAATTGAGCAACCTACATTGGTTCTCGCACACCTCTATTGTTTTCCTCCATTGCCCAGCCTCTCTTCTGCAGGCACCTGTTGCATGAATTCCGGCTATCAATCATAAAGTATTTCTTCTCATTCTCGGATTCCCTCCTCCTTTACCTTTTACGCCCTTGCTGTCATTCTCGTGCCTTCTATTTTTATCCGGTCAATCACCCTTTCGTGACAATGTTATGTAAACATGAAGCAAGTATGGAGTTCCTTCCTCGAGTACTAACAAAGACACCAACTTCGTTTCTAAATTTGCATGGCTGTCCTTACATCAATCTTCTGTAACTTATCAATACTGGCCACGGATGCTTTGTAACCCGAAATGAGAATTCAGTGGATCACTTATAAGTCGTTGGGTCAAATGCTGCTGTATTTGTTGATAGTCAGTTTATTGATTGGGTGGTGTGCTACCAGTGCCTTGTGGAAGCTTCGTGGTTTTTGCAGCCAGAGCCGAGGTCACACCCTGCTCCTGTCAATCTTCTTTCGAATGGGAAGAATTTCGCTTGTGATGAGTCGTGACAATACTTAAAGAAGCAACAGTGACCTCCGGAAAGCCATATTTGCGTGACTAACATTTTTTTGGATTCGATTCTTGAAAATCCGATCATGAGATCTTGTTTTTTTGTGTCTAATTAGTCTACCCATCAATTTATGTCAAAATTCACCGTACGGATCTAGCAATATATTGAGTCAAAGTTTCGTCTTTCGTAAAAACAACATATCTCTTTCAAGCAAATCAATGATCGCAAAAAACCGACCACTAGTTCATTTTCAGTCGATGAAAATAGCCCACTAGCTCATTGATTCTTGATATCAATAGCTAAAAACAATGAAAAATTATAAGAAAATTTCTAGTCTCATTATGAATTGAGGTAATTGCGAGAAGACAGCTCCATAAAAAGCTCCATAAAAAACCGTTGGACAATGGGAATAACTATCTATTAGTGGATAAAGCTCAAGTTATTTTCCGAACGGAGGACCCGATTTGGGTTCCTCTCCTTTATGGGTTAAAGAAATTTGTCAGTTAAATGGACGGTGTTGTGACAAATCTTTTCAAGAAAATGTTGATAAATGCACGAAAATAGTTCTTTTGTGGCAACATAGTCAACAATTTTGAGGATCAATGCTTTTGGGGTAAGTTGATAAATGAGAAGGTATGGATTTTGGCAATCTATACTTCTTTGAACTTTAAATGATTTAGTTCCAACTTAATTTCTTTCACTATTCCACTGCTTAATGCACATTCTTTACTAAGGTTTATCCAGATTGACTATTACTATGGGGACAATCCAACACCAGTGAGCTGGTTACCTTCAGAATTTTGGTACTGACATCAAATTTATATACTCCACGAAAACAGAAAAACAAAAATAATATTGCAAAGAAACTCTTGCAACGAGATCCAATTTTACTTTGTTCTAGCGATGGTGATAGACTGTTTCAAAATATCAACTTTAATTTTAAAAGACACAGAAGCAGAATAAACATCCATTGAGTCAATTTCTGACGGTGCTTATTGGAACTATGAACATTATTAAAGATACAACTATAAAATGAAAAAGGAGTCTCGCATGGAGGGGATTTCTTCAAGGCCCATACTCAAGTAACTCAATGATACCTTTCGCATAAAACACAGTCAAAGTCGCATGGGATGACAATTTTACCATTTTCGAAATTCTATATTATAAACCACACACACACACACAAAAGTCTGATATCAATACGTAATCAAATGCATGAGTTCTGCTGTTTAATTACATGTGCACCCAACAACATGTAATTCCAAAAGATACTCATAAAGTGACAACAATGAGCTGAGTCCATAGTGGACGTACTAGTAGAACTTGCAAATAACATCTAGAACGCAAGCTCATATTGTAAAACAGATAATATTGTAGTCATCAAAAGTGGGGGTTTTCAAGGTAAGACTTCATTTCGAAGTTGTATATTGATACCTAATTCTACAATGAGCGTCATGCACATTAAACTGACCCAATTGCAAGAAAATGGGATCATGCGTATCTTACTTAAATGGTATGATATTGTCAACAGTCACTCATATCAAACTGATTATTCAAGAATTAGAGCTTTCGATCCCAACTTATGATGTAAGTAGTCAACAACATGAAACAAAGTAGGTGAGATGTGAATGCATGGCACCCTCAGAAAGCTGAATTAACTCGCAGAAGGTTGGGCCAAAGCATTTCTTCTGTGGACTTTTTGTATGCAATATCGAAACTCTTCTAAAGAAATGACCATATATATGGATGCTATCGTGGAGAAAGTGTACGTGGGACTGGGCGAGTAGAATGGCTAAAGGACTGGCTTGAAGAACCACCTGTATTGGAACTTGTGTGTGCGGATTCATTGTCGAGCCTGGCCTCCTTCGGATTCCACACAACACTCTCGACCGTGCTTGTTTTCGGCCTCTCAACTTTCCGTAGCAGGGACTCAAGAGTATTCACCACAGCCTGGCGCCGAATCAAGAATATTAAGTGCCCGTATCAACAACTATAGAAAGCTAAATCTTGCTATAGCATTTTCGAAAATGAAGGTTCTGGTGTAATTAGAATCAGCAGATTTGCAAATCTGGCACTTTACCTTCATTGTAGGTCGTTCCTTCTTTTCGGATGCGCAGCAATTAAGAGCAAGAATGGACATTTGTAAGAAAGGCTCGCGGGGGAGGTTGCCTTGTCGGAGCTTTGCATCAACAAAGGATTCAAGTTTGCCTTCCTTCACTCTAGGCTTTGCCTGCAATCCAGATTCGATTAAAATTCTATAAGCATTGATACTTCGTAGTTCATATGATCCGATTGGTAAGAATGATGAAAAGTAAGAGAGCGAGGGCATTAATTACGAACCCACTGAATGAGGTTGTACTCTTCACCACGGGAGACATGATCGATCACTTTTTGGCCTGTAATCAGCTCAAGCAGGACAACGCCAAAGCTGTACACATCGCTGGCTGTTGTCAATTTCTGTGTCGTGAAGTACTCTGGATCGAAGTACCTGAAAGCCCACAGCCACAATCATTGCAAAGAGAATCTCAAACTGTATACCTTCGATCCTATACCCTGTCTCTGTATCAATGAAAAGGTGACCGGTTACCAAGTATCTTAGCTGTGGTAAAGATGCTTACCCGACGGTGCCGGCCGGGTTGGTTGAGACGTGAGTGTGAATCTCTAACGACTCTTTTGAAATGCCGAAATCAGCCACTTTGGCAACTAAATTTGTATCCAAGAGTATGTTGGTTGGCTTTACATCCCGATGTATCACTGGTGGGTCCTGCAATTGTAACACAAAACAGAGTTGATTCAATCATAGGGCCTGGTTTCTGATAATTGAATTTGCTACTTATGGTTAGTAATGCTCATGGACTATATATCAACTTGGAAATTCTTAAGTCCAATAGTCTAGAATCTTAGGTTGCGGGTATGAGAGCTGTGTAGTCTAAGGAAAGTAGAGAGGCTATTAATCCGTACTGCAAAAGAGTGGAGGTACTCCAATCCTTGAGCAATATTCAGTGCAATCTCCATTCTCTTGTACCAGTCCAAGTGATTTTTACCACGTTTACCTGCAAAGTCAATATATTGTTTAGGTCAAAATCCAAAATTCCAACCAAGCCAAGAGTGTGCTAAGGTGACCAGATTTAGTGAGGAACACTCTGCACGTAATGTCAGCATGTAAATTGGAGAAAACAAATTCTGAACTCTAAACTGATGCCGACTATGATCACCTAAATTCGCACATCTAGTAGACTTGAATGTGTCACTTGCTAAGACTTACTAAAAAGGAGACTGTGAAGATTGCCGCTTTTCATGTGCTCGTACACCAATATCTGTTCATTGCATCAGGAGTAAAACACCTGTTTAGTGATCAGAATACATCAAGTTTTCTCCTGCAGTTCCGAAGCGGAAGATTGAGAGACAGATGCATGCAAATTGAAGAATCCGGACGTATCTTCGAACATTATAAAGAGAATCAAAGTCTAGTGTTGTTTTCTCTCTACAACTGAGTATGAGAGAGGTCGGCATGCTCACTTGCAAATTGTTCTCGTCACAGAATCCCTCAAGTTTGACCAGGTTCTTGTGGTGCAACCGGCTCAATAGCAATACCTGTGACACAACCAACCCATAAGCTCCTCGGGTATGAATCAGAGATTCAAATGCCCCGACAGACGAAGACCTTCCAATCGCATTCAATACATGGAAAAGCTCACTCAGCCAAGTAGGTAATATATACGTCGACTTACGTGACACTACAGCTTAAACATCGGATGCTATAACAGATGACATTTGTGATAGCAAGAACGGAACAGAACCTCATTTCGAAATTGGATTTGAGCACTAGCACTGGTGGACGTGGACGCCCGTTTGATAGCAAGTGTTTTGTTGCCCGGGAAGTTTCCGTAGAAAACCTTGCCGAACCCACCCGACCCTATCTCGTGCTCCTTGCTGAAGTTGTCTGTGGCTCGAGCTAGGTCATCCAATGTGTACCGTTGCACACCCTTGGGAGCATCCCACGGCTCCAATTTCTCACCTGCTCCCCCATTCAACTCAGCAATCTCCAAACAACACTCACTGTAGAAATCTACATTTGCTACGGATCGATAATTCGGGGAGTGGAAGTGCACAATATACCATCGTGTATTGTTGTTTCGTCGTGGAAGAAATCCTTTTTAGGTTCAAACTTCCTTCGTCGACGCATGCATAGGCAGATGAGGAGAAAAGCTGCTACAATGATGACTGCAATGCCCGCAGCTCCCCCTCCCACGACGGCGCCAGTCCATAATGTATGTTTCTTCTTTAAGCTTCTCTTTTCATCTGCCGATTAGAAACAACAGAATGTGATGAGGAGATCCAACAGCTAGTCTTTTTCTCCTCCGATCTAATCTATGTGCGTCAAAAGAGACCCTTACCTCGAAAGCAAATGCAAAGAGTCTGATTGGCAATGTATTGTCCATTCGGACATGGTGGACATCCTCCTGCAAAGTATGCATGTTGGCATTAGGGGATCCTACAACCAGTACCAACTCTTATCTGAAGTCATCAAAAACCCCAAATCAGCGTCTTATAGAACAAGAAGAAGTTAGAGAGATGGAGAGGTACCATTGGCAGCCAGGTAATTTTGGAAGGGAATGCAGCTGAGTTCACGACTACACATTATATCCAGGGTGCCGTTTGCACCAGGGTTGTCATAACAATTTGCATCAAACTCCGTTCTGCACCACAAGTTAGTGAGTTGCTCTACGAACATTCATCAGCTGAGGCTAGAGTGCTCTTAGGCAGTCACGTTCAAGCTCATACGAAGTTCGTGAGTTGGTCGGGAACTTACGTGAAACTTGCATCAATCAGTGGATACTTTCCTGTGAAATAATTGCACTTGACGTACCTGTTACAATGACCAACAGGATTTCAGGTGTTACATCATTGTAACATTGACCATTTTCTTCGATAATCTCGGTACTTTTAACAACCTCTCGACCTCCTAGTTTTTGTGCACGAGAAGATTTCGCAAGGTGAAAACTCAACCCTAAGATACCAAATTGGTGTTCTAAGTGATGGTCTGTCCATGTGTTTGACTTTCTAATGAAGAAACCAGGTATGATTCAAGTATCAAGATATCTCTACATTCTTCTGCTATGATGCTTTATTGGATCAAACAATCAATGAATAAGACATACATTTGCGTTAAATGGGTTGTTGTCTTGTCAATGACGGGCGGCAAGCTCCTGTAAAGCTGGTTGAAGTTCACATTCCTGCACACCCAAGCGACTGGGGTCTCAGTTCTCAATAAACAGAAACACCAAACCCTAAATTTCACTTCTCCCACTAAGGGGAGATTATGACTTACACCAATTCGATAGCTGGCAATCCGATAACCCATGGTTCCAAGGAACCGAACAGCTGATTCCCTTCAACTCTCCTGCAACAGAACACCAAGTGTCTAGTCAAATCTTCTCTACCCCAGTTTAATAGTGCTGTGCATTTCATGCGATCCAATTACCTCACAAAGGACACATCTTAACCTAAAACCTCATATCCTACCAGCAAATTAGAGTATGATAATGTTTTAGTCTGAAAGCTTTCGGAAATGAAGTTGTGGGAAGACGTACAGTTCTACCAAGTTTGTCAAGTTTCTGTATTCATCAGGTATCGGTCCTGTAAGGGAGTTCTTGTAAAAGTGTCTGCAACAAAAGCCAACTTCGGAGAGTCAATAAACCATATTCTGAAACAAGTAGAATGGATCATATCTATTGACGTTGATGCGATCTACCGTGAAAGAAGGCTTTAATAGTGAGCAAGATTTGAAGTATTCTTCGTATCGAATTAAATTAGTCTCCTAGAAGTACTTACAGTTTTTTCAGTTTCTTCAGTTTCCCATACTCGGGTGGAAGACCTCCCCACAAGAAGCACCTATTGCAGTTCCTGTACAAGCGTCGATCAAGAAGAATATTACTAAACTTCTAAGAGCTTGCAGTATAAGTAACTTCTTTCCGAACAGTCAGTTATGCTAGTTGAAGGTATGGTGAAATGATGATCTTAGACCGCAATGTATATGTTATTAAGATTTTCTGTGAAGGTGAAATGAGATTCATGAACTTAGCAGAAAAGAAGTGTACATTTTCTAGGAAAGATTGTAGAGTAGGTACTTACAAATAGGTCAGATTCAGAAGGTTGCCGAGCTCTGGAGGAAGTTTGCAGTTGAAGTTACTGCCCCATATGGTCCTGCAAAACTCACTCACTTGGAGCACCTTAGAGCCTTAGACTTTTCCCGCATAATCATCGCTCAGATCTCCTAAGCAAGATTCTTGAATGTGCACCGACAAACAAGTGAAGCTGATAATTCTGCATAAACCCAGCAGATGCTCCAACAGGAACTATGACGAAGGTACTGAATGCAATAACTATCACCATTCGAAGAGATTATAGCAATAGTAACACGCCATGGAGACATAGAAAGTTAATTTTCCTCCACCGGAGTACTTACAGCTCTATCAACGAAGTCATAAGTCCAAGTTCTGCGGGAATTGGTCCACTAAAACTGTTGTTTCCAAGATACCTGCAAACTGGTACTAACAGGTTACAAAGATTATTTTGAAACGCGGCACTTGTACAGATGCATACAATCCTCAGATGAGCAGGTTTCTATATATAAATAAAAAAGCACAGTCATAGAATGTGAAGTTAGAGGAGATCGAATGACTCAACAAGTATTGTAACTTCGTTAAGTTCGTGAGCCCAACTGGAAAAGGGCCTCCAATGAGAGTGTTGTCAATTGTCCTTCACACCACAAGTCAATGTTCAGAAACCTTCTAATATGAGCTTGAACCTCAAGTTATAGTAACCAGATTGAGAAGGCATCCTTACAATGATCTCATGTTAGATAGAGTCTCGAGAACCTCGGGAAATTTGGTGACGCCTAGAACGTTCCTCGACGCATTCCTGTGGAATCGCTTTATCAGTATAACATCAGGGCAGAGATTACTATATGCCAAGAATGAGAGATGCTTACAGGAGCTGTAGATTTTGCAATGGAGCCAATGCTGACAGATTGCCTGTCACCGTGTTCAGATTCACGTCGGTGTACTTCACGTTGCTGATGTCCAAAGCTATCAGGCTTGTCAATCGACCAATTGCCAATGGTACAGGCCCTCGTAAATTTGAATTCGTCAGGTTCCTGCACAGTCACGATCTGTTCAGCCTTGACAGAGATCACATTCGCGATTGAAGAGGTTTCGATCGAGGTACTCACAAAGTTGTGATGTTGATATATTGAGCATCACATTCTACCCCCTCCCATGCGTTTTTGCATGGGTCTGTTCCTGGTAGCCAGCTCGGGAAAGTAGCCTGCCACTCTTTCGCCACTTCAATCAAAACGTCCCCTGCTCACAACAATATCCAGTACAAGCCATTTCTTCATTTTTTTCCAGAATAGAATTTCCTACGTGGTCATAAGTCCAAGTATATATCATTCTGTTCCATTTTGGCTATGGATGGCTTATGTTACTTCGGAAGCTGCACCGGCAGGAGTGGGTAGATGTCGCACCTTGAGGAGTAGCAATGATACTGGATGACGAAACAAGTGCAGTGCAGATCACCCACAGTAATATTACTGGATACCCCATTTGGCACCTGCAAAACTCAATTCAATTCAGCTCCTATCATGCTGAGTGACCTCTCAAACCCGATCCTTATCGATTCGTTTCAACAGGTCTGTCACAACCCATCTATTCTGATACTTAGTGAATCTAGTGTAACCATTTAGTGATCCACAATGAAATTTTACCCTTACTTACATCTAAAACCCTGAATTTCATAAGCTCTTGGAGGTACTATCAAGACGTCGAAAGCCAAAAATGTTGTTCCGATCTATGTACTCGTCTCGACTATATAACAATCTGTAGTTTGTTAAAAGTTGCAAATCCACAATACCGAGTTTCTGAAGACTGATTCAAGAGCTACATGTACTGATCAAACGCCACAAAAAAACTAGGGCCATACGTCGAACACTGAATGATCGTATAAGCAAGGATTTCAGCTTTCAGCTTTTAGACCAACAATTTCAGCTTCAATCCAATCATCGACAAGCTGATGATATATCAAGAAAATGAGAAGCTGTTGCGATCGCTCGAACTCTGAAAAATTGAGAACTTGTACCCTTTTTTTCACTTGTACAATGCGCGAAGTGTCGAAGTCTCGTTCACAAGCAGAGTAAACATCCTCCTTACAATCTAAGCTCCTCTAAGAAACTCAACAGCCTCGTCGTGAACAAACTCAGCCTCGTCGTAAACAAACTCAGCCTCGTCGTAAAACGAACTCAGCCTTTCCATAAAACTCCCAATAAGAAGAAGTCTGTGATTCTCATCAAGCAAGAGAACCTCATATTCAGCAACTGAATCAATCTGCCCTGGATTTGCTACCGAAATCCATCGATTTGTGCGTGGAGACTCCCTATCGAGACGGGGAGACTTCATGGAATAATCCATACTAGAGCTATTGATCCTGTACTTTGATCCTGATGATTCCTGAGTGGTCTATGGAACTGGTGTTTCGGTCAAGCAGAACATCAGAGGGTAAAATAATGTTTGTATAAGTTATATCTGGGACAGTCATGTGGCTTGCATATGTGAGCCTGGTATTCGGTACGGGTGCCGTCTCTTCTGGTTGGTTGCCAGAGTCAGACGACTCTTGTTGTACATTTGACATTATTTGAAATTGGCAGCAGAATGGTGCTCTTTAGACTGTGAGTATCATGATCCCCCATCACTTTCTTATGATGATGTTTGGTCTTACACCAAATGAAACTGTTCTATGTACCAGTTTTGTACAACTCTTCAATGTGTGGTAACTAGTGGGGCTCTTACTTGAGTTTAATATTCGGTACAATATAGTTGTAATGAGAACATCAAATGGTGGGAAGCTTGTTAGCAGGATTCTTGGAGTCTGTCGAGTACACTTGTAGATCCATACTGCAATAAAGATGAGTTTCATCATTGAATATTCCTTCCAATATGAAAATTATTCATTGAGAGGTTACACTGATGTGTTTCCCTCATAATAGTGCTAAGAGGGGTTCATATTTTGTTTCACGAAATATTCTATATGAGGGCTTTCTGAAAGAATGACTGAATATTTGCTACAAACAACTTCGATGATGATAATGTTTTTTGAACTTAATCGAATTTTTATTTTCTTTATCATGAGTATCCAATGTATCAAATATTAATAACACATTCTAAAGATGCTTTGCACTGTAAGAATGTCCTTGCAATGAACATCCATTGATTTCTGCATAATATAAGTATTGAGATAATTTCTGCATAGAAAAGGCAAAATGGAAAAGTAATGCATAGATTAGATTATAATGTCAGGCCCCGCATTGCCTAAACTATGTACCTTGTAAACACGTTCTAAATGGTAGGATATATTATGTACGTTCCTACCTTAACCCTTGAACGCCCAAGGAGGCCCGAGGGGCTCTTTTTCCAACAGAATTAGCTCTGTAGCTCTCATTGTACTCAACTTTTCACTTATACTTTGATGTCAAACTAATCACCTTCTTATGATGCACTCATTTTACAATTCAGATCACAATTTGTATGAGTGATTTTGTGCTTTGAAAGGATTGTGGTAGGTTGGGTTGGGGTTGTACATAACCTTGTAGGAGGTTGCAAGCTCATCATTGATTGGTTCATTCATGGTGCCAAAGTCCAAAAGATGTTGTGATCCAATTTTGGGCTGCCCGTGGGCGTTTAAGGGTTAAACATGTTGGTATATGTGCTCGTACCGGTATGGTACCCCCTCTCAACTTTATAGCCTGAGTTATAAGCAGCAGCAGCCTTGCTTTTCCAGTCCCTGCCCATGAGCCGAAGGTCAGATGTACCAGTCCTCTCATCATTTTCAGACTGCCTACTTGAGCTGTCATTGCCCAAATACTAAGCCAAGTGCTGTAATTTCTATGCTCAATATCAAATATTCCGAAACCATATGTTACTTACAGATTATACAGAATTTGGAAAGATTAGGAACATGGGTCCTTAGATCTGTAATATAAAACTGGAAAAAAGACACATGTCTTATCAATCCTCTGACTCCAGCAACAGATATGAATCGATAATCGATTTGGATATACAGTACAATTATTCCTGTCTAAGCTACTATTCTCTATGAGCGATTATTAGATACCCATATTTATGGTATTTTGCTGACTGTAGTTTAACCCTTTCTACACCAACAATCATGGTTGTTTTATAAGACAAAATTTGTATTCATTTGTCAGACACAATTTAGATGAGATGTACATCTAAGACGTCATCACTGTATCAGATTTACATCTCATCTAAATTGTGTATGACAAATGATTAAAGATGTTGTCAAAGAAGATATAGAAGAAACTTGTATTTTTCTTTGTTTAATGAAAATTGACTCATTGAAGAATGAGATGCCCACTTCAATCAAGAAAACGAATGATACCACTCGAATCCAAAAATGAGGATAAAAGTAGATGAGATGCATTTAGTAATTAATGGACCTTGTAGGATTTGGTATACGATTACATTTCTAGTAACGATGGATACCTAAAGACTACATTCCTAATGGCACTAGTTGATGGTGGCAAACAAGATGTTCTTTTTTTTAGTTATCCACTGGTATATCGGAATCCTTTTGCACTTTCATACAAAAATATGTGATATGTTGACAATTCAAATCGTAGGAAATAGGATTATCTACCTGGGTCACCATTTTAAATGTCTCTACCTTACCTTACCTAAAAATCTTGTGCATGCACTCAGGGAATGATGCAAATTAGATACCCAATTTCGATACTGAAAAGATGCCTCCAGAAGATTACTTAGTCTGTAGCACGTCACAGTCCACTGCACAAAACACAGTTGCACAGACTGTTCAGTTTAGGTACCTTGTAACATTCAATTTCTGTTGGGCCAGTCAATCTTTGAGCTCCACAACATTAAATATGGCCCAGGAACTTGGCTTCCAGCGTATCCTTCCACTGTAAAGTAGGACAAGACATCTCTGGGCTGACTCAATTGTTGCTTTTAGCAATTTTAAACATTTCAAAAGATTTGTCATGTTTGATTGATCCAGAGCTGGCTGGATATACTTATAAATATCTTGTGCGGAACGTCTGTACTCATGGCCTAAAAATTTCCATGTCAAGAGTGCAGATCGATGCTTGTCTAGAGTAAATAAAAGTCAGTCCATCACTGTCTTGTAACTTTACGAGCAGGCTTTGTAACTTGCAGATGATGATCACAAGAAACTTAATCCCCAAGTTTGTGGGTCAGCTTTGACTGTGGGGATAAAGATTGATTTCTTTCGGTCTGAATGAATATTATTTTCTATCAGTTCTTTTTCCATCCAGTGTATTCCATGTAAAGGCAATCTTGCTTCAGAATCTAAGCCCAGATCTCACCTCCTTCATCAATCACTGGATTCAGGGTTAGCTTGCACAACATTGACCAAAGACCAGAAGAGTGAACCATTAATTTGAAATTATTTCAAAAGAATTTATAAGTACAGAGCGTGAATTGCACGCATGGCAGCAAAAGCCAGTGGGATGTGCACGGTCTTGTCGAAAGGGGGACATGCATTCAACTTGGAAGGTAAAGAGCATGGTTGATACTAAGAGCATGCATGGTTGTTGTACTTGAAGATGGTTATCGTGGAACCATGCTCCCGGAAGTGGGCCGAGAGGGGGAGTTGTTTTGAGCGCTGTATTCCTCAGATTCTGTACTTATCATGCTCCATTCTGACATGGGCTGTGCTGTTGTGTCTGGAGGCGGACCTACGGCCTCTTCCCATGAAGTGCTCCCGAGTGCCACTTGCGTAGACTTTGGTCTCTTGTGTGCCTCCAAAAGTGGTTCCAAAATGGCCAGAACCGCCTGCATTCAAGTAAGAGAGTTCTTCATGCTTGAAAATCATGCAATCACCTAAACCTATCATTGTTAAAGTCGCTCTTTTCTAGTTGAATATAAATTAGATGAAACTAGGACTCCATTCAAATCATACGATTACTCTGAATCTTCATCGTGTTCTTGCGATTACAGTTTCAGGGCAAGGGTAAGTATAAGTACCCTCATTGTGGGGCGATCATCCTTTTCGTAGAGAGTACATTTGAGAGCCAAATCAGCCATGTCGAAGAACATATCTGGCGCATATTCATCCTTCAGACATGGATCCACAATGCTGGCGATTCCATCACGCCTTAGCTTAGGCTTCGCCTGCATACTCATGATTAATCAACCACCGGTTAGCATGTAGAATAGCACAATTGTCTAACAGCAATTTCCCCTTAGGATCAAAGATTAAGAGACGTACCCATGCCATCAGATTGATATCCTCTCGGGAGTGATCGATTGCTTTTTGCCCCGTCACGAGCTCTAAAAGAACAACACCAAAGCTGTACACATCGCTGGCCGTAGAAAGTTGGTGGCTTATAAAATACTGTGGATCAAAATACCTGCACCATTGAATTCACATAACAGCTCAAAATTTTATCTCAATAGGTCGCTCCACTATGAGATTGAGATGAAATTTTCAAGATTACATGCTTGCTCCTACACACACAGAGTTGGACCCCTGCTTTTTTGGAAGTTGATGAAATAGGCCGCAGCCATTTCTGGTTCCTCAACTCAAGATATGGGAGTTCCATTAAAATGGCAAGATTCTAAGTGTCGTTTGACAAACGGAAACTTGTGCCACTTGGCGGCATACGATTTGGTATATTTTATTTTGCTTCAAAAATGACACCAGTCCTCCAAAGCATCCATTTCTTCTAACCCCACTATATGTGCAATTTTTGCAGAATACTGCGATTTTGACGGTAATTGAGGTTAGATTGAAACTCAGCAGAAACTCATATGCTCATAGAAATTAGAATGGAGGAATGCTTACCCTGCAGTTCCGGCTGGGTCTGTGGAGACATGAGTTGCAAGCACACTGGATGCTCGGGAGATACCAAAGTCGGCTACTTTCGCAGTCAGAGTTTTATCCAACAATATGTTGCTTGGCTTCACATCTCGGTGGATCACCGGCGGGTCCTGTACTCAACAATCATGGACAATTAACAATCACCGGCGGGTCCTGTAGTTGACGATGTGCAGCACAAAACTAGAAGTCTTAGAAAACCACATTGCCTGCTTCAACAATGTTAAATCAGCTTGTCTTGGAAGCAGGAACATATGTGCAACACAACACTAAGCTCCAGCCCATGAAATAGGAGCAGTAACATACAGCATTAGTGTGTAGGTATTCCAATGCTCGAGCAATTCCCACAGCAATGTCCAACCGCGTGAACGAATCCAGCATCTGCGACTTCTCTTTTCCTGAATATGAATCAAAGCATTTGTATCAACAACGAAATCGAAGCAGGCCATTTCTTCAGCAGCTTGGGTAGTGAGACATACTGAAGAGGTGGTTGTGGAGGTTGCCGAGGCTCATGTATTCATAAGCAAGGATCTGCTTATCCTCGCAGAAACCCTCTAAGCGCACTAAGTTCTTGTGATGAAGCCTGCTGAGCAATAAGACCTGCACAACATCAAGACAGAAAGATATTCAATGAAGATCGATAACCCCGACAAGGAGAGAGGTCTTAGATAAATTTTTTATGAAAAGTACCACGTCGATGATAAAAGGCATTAGTTACTGAAGTGTTCAGCTCATAAACAATTATTACTGCAAGATGATTAGAACAAGCTCCCACCTCATTTCTGAACTCACTAATTCCTTGAGAACCAGTTTCTGAGGCACGCTTGATGGCCAATGTTCGGCCGTCGGGAAAGTCACCATAAAATACTTTGCCGAAACCTCCAGCCCCTATCTCATGGTCTTTAGAGAAGCCACCAGTTGCCTTCTCCAAGTCTTGAAAAGAAAATCTCTGGACCCCCTTGGGAGGCTCCCAGTATGTATCACTATATTCTGCTTCACATAAACAGCATGTTGAGCTTATTATTCTGGAAAATCAAAAACTCAAAAATGGCTCAAAAACTTTCAGATTTCCCAATCTGCAATTTTCATGCTTAATATATAGCATATTACACTCTAGTGTCAGCGGTTGGCTTACCTGGCTTCTCAGGGTCAAAAGGATTACTTGTGTCATCAAGATGCTTGCGCCTTTTCTTGCAACACAGTGCGAGTACTAGAGCAATCAATGAAAATACTACAGCCGCAGCAACAGAGGAGCCTATCACCATTGTTGTTGATACTCTTGTCTTGTCTTTTTTCTCGTCAGAGGGCACAGATGTATCTATAACTACAATACATATCAACAATGAATATGTCAAACCATGAGATCAACAAGTACTTTTACTTCAAAAGATTAGGTTAAACTGATCAACACATTCTGAAGATATGTCTGGTAGCTAGTGTTTCTATATTTGATCGAACATGAATAAACTGAAAAGATTGGTTGAATCTCTAGCAAGGCCTTTAATTCAACCTTTGTGGCAGATGCATGTTGAATTATCGAAAAGTATTTGTGAATCTGGACATGGTGGACATTTGCCTGTTACACAACAATCCCACTCCATTCTAATAATTAGTGAGCAAGAAAAACGATTGGAAGTTTTAAATACATCAAAGTAAACATTGACAAGGTAGCTATTCTGTTCAATACCATTTGCAGTGATCTGTTGGAATCGGTCACATGTGTATTTTCTTGAACACACATCATATTGTGAATTCGAGGATTGGAAGCAATTATTGGGTATCCTGCAATAGACCCACCGCTACAAACTTTAGAATGGGAAATTTTATCAGGCTCTTGAAATATAAGATAAAGGGCTTCCAGATTCTAACAAAGGCAGCGATTCTTACGAGACGTTAATAACTGATGGCTCTACTCCTGACAGATAATTACAGTCCAAACTCCTGCACATCAAAGAAGCATCATTTTGTTAACTTCCAACAGTTACAAATACATAACTATGTATCATCTTGGTCTAACATACTCAAAAACTTGATCATTCTCCAATTATTGACCGATCTGTCTCATCTCGGGATGGGTTGTCACTGGCATCGTCGAAACTTACAGAATATCAGGTTTTGTTGAAATATTTGGGTATGGCCCATACAGAAGGTTGCTACCAAGATACCTGAATGAAGAAGATGCAACAATACCACAATCAAACTCCTCCTGTCAAAAAATCATAGCTGAATCATGTTCGAAATCACAGCTATATAGATAGAGTTTCATCAAAATTCGGACCCACAATGCCTTACATTTAACGTCATTAAGGCATTATAGTAGTCTATGATGAGATCGGAGCAGAAAACATACAGCAAGAGCAATCCCTATGGAGAAGAAGCAGGTCCTTACACTGAATTTAAGGTGGGATGTTCCAGTATCCATTCTCCAAATGTGTCATACAACGAGTTCTGATCTAGTCTCCTGCAATCAAAGAATCCCTTTTCTCATGTCAGTAACAGTTCGATCAAGAGTCCTCATGTACACACACGGCTATGGTGATGATGGAATAAGAATATGTCCAACATGGAGATCGAAAAGGTACTTTAATTTCCATCCAACAGAAATGGTAACATACAGTTGAGTGAAGTTGATATTCTTCCACCGTTCAGGGATAGGACCAGTTAACGAGTTCCTGTACAGCACCCTGCCAACAAGAAACAAATGAAGATTATTATAATAGACAGCTCAATTAATACAATAGTGAAGTTTGAGTGACACCACAACTTGCAAGTCCTACGGTTGACTCACAAAGTTATGTAAGCTCCTGAGAACAAAGTATGAAATGACAAGAACCAACTTTTTAAGTCTCTGTTGAATCCTCAACTGGACTCACATGTTTCGCATTGCTTTAAAGTTTCCGAATTCTGGAGGTAGGCCACCCCAAAGCCCACAATTGTGTAAGTTTCTGCAATCACCGAAGGTAAACAATTTGTCTGAAAATATACAAAGCATATTGACAATGAGCTCCTAAGTAAGAGCTCGAAACAAGAAGCGGTGACTAAGAGGCTTTAGAAGCTGGTGGTCGCAGAAGAATTGAAGGACCGAGTGAAGCTCTCCACTATTAAATCCACAACTTACATATAAGTAAGTTGCCGGCAGAACTGGAGCTCTGGAGGTATTTGTGAGTTGAAGTTGACATCCCATAGTGATCTGCAATGACCACCAGATATTTGAAAATGAATATTATGCTGGAACATGTTGGAAAATTCATCTCATCTTTAATTACTCACTAGATTCGATGTTAGATCCAGACAATTGAAAGGAGCTTGGCTTTGAAAGAACTTACAACTCTAAGAGGTTTGCTAGATTACCAAGCTCCTTGGGCAAAGAACCTGCCCAGGAGTTGTTCCCTAAGTACCTGCAGCTCCACATGAAGACCAACTGTAAATCTCCTTATGCAATATGAAGCTTTAGGTCAAAATCTCACAAACAAAATGGTTGAGCAGTTTACGAACAGGTATTGGAGGCTCTTGAGCTTCGTGACCTCGACTGGAAATGGACCAACGAATCCAGCATGATCCACTTTTCTGTCAACCACATAAGGATTCGCTCTTTATCAATTTCCCCATATCAAATTAGAATACCTTTATCTTGCACGAGCGTTTAGAAAAATAGTCAAGTGAGCAGTATATAGGAGAAAACTAGCTGCAACAAGAATCTACTTACAAAGTAATGAGACCAGTAAGTCCCAATATTGCAGCTGGAAATGGGAGACCACCTCCTGCATAACTATACGTAAGGTTCCTGCTCAAGCACGAGAGTACACATATTGTCAAGACCTAATATCAGGTAAGACATTGCTTGACCTCTTCCTTTTCACTTCACTGCAAACAGAAGAAAGTAGATTCCACATTCTCTTTGCTAAACAACACACCACTCGAGATTGCAGCAAGAAGCTCGAAAATATTATCCAGTCTCTCTCTAATAAAGCCATTTGCTACTATTCTAAGGTGACGATGGTCACATCCACCATAAAGCTCAGAATAAGCACCACCTCTTAATGCTAATAAAAGTCATGTCCATTGAATTCGTTGGTTGCAACAATCTCAAGCTTGTATTGATCAATGCTTTGGTATGAGTTGGGGCTTACAGATGTTGGAGGTTGCGTAGGCTTGACAGCACATTCAGGTCGCCGGTAATGACGTTCCAGGTTCCATTCACAGTCTTGGAATTGCCGAGGTCTAAGCTGTTGAGAAATGAGAGAGAGGTGATGGCAGCGGGTATGGGTCCTTTCAAACCCTTATTTACCAAAGATCTGTCACAGGACGGGAGTTAGCGATCAACATGCTCGATCAAGTGGAGAACTGAATAAACTCCTTGGAAGGCATTCAATTAATCTGTACGTGAGCAAAGGATGGTTGACGTACAATTGCGTGACTTGACCTAGAGCATTGCAAGAGACACCTTCCCAAGCAGAAGTGCCACACGGATCTCCACCGCGGACCCAGGTTGGCAAGGCATTGGAAACACCCCATGGCTGCGCCACCTGAAAGAGTGCATCGCCTACAGTAGCAGTGATGAAAATTGCATCAGACCGAAATTCATCTCATACCGACTAAACCCTATACCAGTATTGAATCATTTCTGAGCGATTGTAGTTGCAAGAGAAACTTTTTTCTTACAATGGGTTGTACTGAGCCTGTGCAATGAGGATTGGTATGATGTCTCTATTGCTAGGAGGAATATTCACAATTTTGAGTTGCTAGAGAAGTTTGTCATATCACATATTCATGCGTAAACTCTCTTCTGACCATGTAGACCATATCCAGTGAAAGAAAATGATGTCCTTCATGACTTGTTCATGTTTCAATTACGACTAGTTGAGTCATTAGATTTATATAGGAGAAATCGTAAAGACACAATTTTCTTTTAGTGATCACAGCGACCTTCGCATCAAACACGAATGATAAATTCTAGTTATGCTCATGGAACGTTCACCCGTATTTTAATGAAATGCCAGACAGGGAATCATAATACCTTCAGGGGTGGCAATAGCAAGAGATACGAAACATGATAATATAATCGTAGCAGCCCACCATTTGATCGCCATTTGACCTGAAATATACCAATCCCAACGTCATTCCTCAGCGCACCAAGATATGCTGTAACATTTTATGGATTGACTTCCGAAGTAGAACACGTTCACTGCTCGAAAACAAAGTCAGATCTTCCACAGGTCGGATCTTCAGAACGCTGTTTACAATGACTTTTCACCTCATCTCGTATCTGCTTCCCCTACAGTGTGATTGTCGGTAGTGTAAAGGAGATGAACTAGAGAGACGGGTTTACCTACCTGGCAGTAGTGCACTATCCTTTGAACATGAACTGTGTGACCATTCGGCTTTGTCACTCCTCGACTTGAATTCTAGGAGCGGAGGCATCTTCATTGGTCATTGGCTTCCTTCACCTTTGTCAAACCTCCTCTGTCCCGTTTTCGCATTCCTCAGTGACGATTGCTAATCCTCTGAATTTACATGCTTCTGATGATTCAGTGTGTTGATAATTACGTCTACCAAGTTCTCGGTTGGCTTTGTTCCGACCAGAAGCTTGGTGTTTCAACGAGCTCCATCTGGACACTGGTAGCTCTGGACCTGAGCTACACCCAGAACACTAAACTTCAACCACTCTGCAACTGCAAATCAGGCTCAGTCAAAATTCTAATACCAAACAAAACGAGTATGAACAATACACAAATCAACAGAATCAGACTGATCCGCTTTTAAGTCAAAGGTGCAGACATGGGCTTCCAGAACTACCTATTTCACTCGTCTGCAAGTCTCTCGCACTCACTGAAGCTCTTGACTCACTGATCATTAGGTCATTGACTCTATTGGCAATTCAAAAAGACGAGGCTTCGATTACCGTCCAAAACGTCCTCACAGCGATAGAATCCCAGTAGTCGAGTTGTTGAAGTGAAAGGTTTGAGGTCAACGATGAAGCTGTGGAACTTTCGTATACACCAGGTGCGACTATTCAGGCATGTTGGGGCAGTGCGAAAAATGCCAAGGATAAAAATAGAGTTCACACCTGCTGCCCCAACTGTAAAAAATTAACCAGGCCTCCCTCTCGCTCCAAGTCTCCAACCTTGCATCCGACAATCTTAAGCTTAAATCGATCGAATTCTGACAATCAGATCAGACACAACTTCAGCTTACAAATTGAAGACCAACACCTGAATCTGCTGGAGAACTACATGGAAGCAGCTAGAGAATGTCTACACTAGATCGTTCAAGAATCGCAGCTCACGTGATCGTGCCTCATGTCGCTTGCCTCATGACTGCAACAAGCTGACAGAACTTTCGTCATGCTTCCGACATTCAGAAGCAATTCCTCCAGAACATACTGCCGTTTTGAACACAAGGTACGGGACTTTCCAAGGCAAAACGTGCTCACTCAGTTGTAACAACCGAGTCACAGTGAAAGTTGAAGGTAAGGTAATTCTTTCAGTTTGCAACTCTAGAACATTACTGCAAGATCATGAACTTTTTTTCGAAGAATTTCATACGATGCATGTACGAGAGTTCACGAGAGACTCCTATTGTTGACAAAGCGGGCAGCTTGAAAACTTATCTGCACAGTCGGGATTTTGATTCACAGACTGCGAAATATAGTAAGCAGAGGGACCAAATAGTCTTCGGAGCCAGGCTGGTCATGTGCCGCCAAGTCCAAGCGCCATTCTCGACGGACCTCCAGTGTGAATGGGTAGTCCATTACTCCATTACCTGATGTGCATGCCTAAATTTGCAGCAGATGGTAGCATGCTTAAAATATCAACCAGTCGGATTGCCATGCAAGCTGTCTCCAGCACCTCGGTGCATTATTACTATCCGCATAATATCCTTTTGGGCTCTTTGTTATCGTGTACCCCGCGAGGACGATAATCTTCGGAATCACCTGTTGTAGATTCGTCGTACTATGTTGTACAACCAGTCACACCTCGATAAGTGTTAGAACTCTATATGTGTTATGGAGATTTCCGTTCCCCTAGACTGTTATGTGTTAACTGTTATGCAATGTTATGCTCCTCTTTTTGTTAATGTTAATTTTATCTTAATAAGTGATAACTCTCTAAAAAAAGGACTTTTTGTAAGAATCATAGTTTGGAAAGAGATAATTTTGAGGTCAAGTAATACTTTCTAGGTGCAAAGTAATTCTAGAGGTCCATTTTAGAAACTAATTGATCAATTGATATGTTTGATTTCCTCTTAGACCTAGTGTTAGACTAGAGTTACTGATTAACGTTCAACAAGTAGATACATATGCATTAAAATAGAAGATGTGCATTGGGGGACATGCCCCCCACTAGCATTATGTAGTTTTACTGTAGCAGTTGTTTGTAAGTAACCGTCAGCCGCCCTTAATTGTGAGCCGCCTTACGGTTTTAGAGCCACCTGTATGGTCATAGGTTCTAACACCTAGACTCCAAAAATGAATGCTCAAGAGTATTCAAATTATGAGCTTGGGATGATTTGAATAACCCTTATACGCACATTGATAAAGAAATTCATTTTAACAACAAGATAGTGAGCACGAAGATATTTAAGATCTTGATGAAGCTAATCCTTGGGATATAGTAGAAGAGGTTGTAGGCTTTAAAGAAGGAAGTAGTGCTCTTCAATGAAGAAGTTTTTGGAGCAAAGACCGAATGACACCACATTATCCATTATAATCATTGAAGCATTAGAAAAGGAAGTAGAATATTGGCGTGTAGAAAAATCTCGCCAAAGTACTTCTGATTCATTCTTTCAACGGACTTACATAAATAATGAATCAATGTTTTGTAATTTCATCCATTTTTTCCCATGAATGTTATGTATTTACTATTCAAATTACTCTAATCGTTAACACTTATCAAGGTGTGATTGTAATGCTTCACGACAATACATAGAAGCTCCTTGAGGAACTTTGGTGTAACCGAATCGTGCCTTTGCTTGGGAGCCCATACAAAAGCACAGCAGTTGGATCAACGATCTCCGGATGGAAAAGGAAGGAACTACAAGTCCTTTGATAGTACGATCACTAATTTTGAGGGCAATTATTGTGTTATCCTTAATCCTTTACCGCCACAAAATCCTTTGGAGTGTCGTGAAATGTCTCAGTCCTAAACATTTGACCGTCTTACGGAGGCCTTGTCAACGGTAAAGGGTGAATGCAATATTGAAGTTTTTGTTATGAACTTGTTTTGAAATTTGTAAAATAGAGCTTGAGATAGGATGATCTTTGAAACATGTCACTCCATGGCCATCTTCATGCCAAATCAACATACTCATTGAAAAGTGATTAGCTTTTATCCTCAAAAGCCAAATGTTAGTCCTAACAAGTCACACTCAAATGTCTCGCCGAACATCTAAAAATTGATGCATCAGTTGTACACTAGGTATGGTGCTTAAAAATCACACAAACTTTAGATTGGTAGACTCATTGGAAGTGGCAGAGAAATTGATTGTGAAAAATGTACAGTGTCTGGAAGATTGGACCACTTGGATTTATCTTCTTTTGAATTGGCTATGAATTTTGGAAGTAGAAGTAGTAGATGTATCAAAAATGGCACACTGTAGAATATATCGCAAGGGTACATCACAATTAGAAGTTGAATGAAAGATCTGCCTCATACTTTGATGCCCTAGTGCGCAGTTTTTGGTACTTGAGGTTTTCAAGTATTCTACTTTAGATGATGAAAATCACAAACCCTTTTATTTCTATCTATTTTTTGTTCATAAACACAATTTTTAAAATTGTTGTGTGTTTGTACATGAGAGTTTGAGGTATTATAGATTGCAAGGTCATATTGTAATTGTACAAAAAAAAAACCTAAAAATCCCCCGTTTTTACTTTGAAGTGAAAATGCTACTCGTATGCTTATTACAATAAAAATACTTCTCAACTAGGAAGTTGTTAACCTTTATATGAGAAAAACTCTTGCACCAAAAAAGAAAATCTTCTTGGATTAAATATTACAACAACCTTGCAGTGGTGAGATCTACCCAAAAATTCCATCTACTTCTATAATAAAATACTGTTCGGCAATCTTTCCTACCCACCTGCAATGTACCAACCTACGAACTTACCAACCTACCTACATTCTTTTATGTATTAAAAAAATATGAATAAAGAGAGAGAAAAAGAGAGAAACAAGGAAATGGTAAACACGGGATATTTTTTTAAAAGTACCATGTAAAGACCTTTCCCGTCGGGACGACAGGAATCATACTAGTAGAGGAATATAATCCTCAGCTAAACCTCTTCCACTGCAATGTATGCCATCCCTTCAAAATTTTGGATTGACATAAATAATGAAGACTATGAGTCAATTTCAAAAAATAACAACCTCCGAACATAATTACAACACAACCATGTCTTCGCTTAACAACATGGTAATGTCAACATTGTGTTGACCAAAAAAACCAACCTTTTAATTTTACACACCAAAATTCTCCCCAAAAAACCACTTTACAGTTTATTGGTTGGGATTTTCTGTCATACACTACTTTTATGTCTCGTGGGCATATCATAATACAGACACTATATTCACACCGATCCATATGGTGTCCTTCTTCTTCCTTAAGAGCATTCCCACCCATCATGCCCTGAACTGAAAAACGGATGAATAGTAGTTCAGTTCAGGGCGGAAATGCCCCACCAACCGGCAAAATCCCTGAACTACTATTCATCGTTTTTTTCCAGTTCAACCTGCAAATGCGAACCCTTTTGCAGGGAAGAAAGGCGAACCTGAATACGTATAAGACAACAGTCAATTTTCTTCGCAGGAAACGTCGGAGCTTGGTTTCTACCGCTGGCCGTTGTTCGTGCTGGCCTGAACTGAACTTCAAGCATGCTTTTTCACCGAAAATTCCTGAACTGAACTTCAAGCATGCTTTTTCACCTGTGGACCCTAATCCTGAGGTCATGGGTGGGGCTCCTCCCCCGCCCTCACGATTCAGGGTTACCGAATTGATGATTTCAGTTCTTGTTTCAGTTCAGGGCGCCCCCCATGGGTGGGCATGCCCTAAAATTTTCCTGGAGATGCTCTTATGTCAATGACCTTCTAGCCAAATGACCAGAAAAGCAAAGGCAGCCCAGCATAGGATCGTAAAATCATCGTATGATTCCAAACTGAGCCCTCTAATGCTCATTCATCCTGGATGACTGTTTCCAAGAACATTCGTTACGATTAGGGTTAGGTCATTGTCTCTACAAAGGACCTCTACCTCTTCTCCCAATTCCATCTCTTGCAGTTAAAAAGTGGAGCTTCTCCTCTGATTCATAACTGCACAGGAACCAATGTAGTCGTGATCAGACGCAGGAACGGTAGGCATGTTAGAAGTCACGATGCATGTCTTTCAATGTTACTGATGACCAGAGCTTCCTCACAAATTTGCTGTTGACAATATTTTTTATCGTTTCGCGCTTCGATTTCTTGTTGCACTAAGTTCTGCTAGGTATCCTGGCGCTTCTTGTAAGAGGAGTGCTGGAATGATACGCATAGCTTTTATCTGTGCACAGATCACCATGGCCTTTGCTTATGTGCTCACCTTCGCAATGGTGTTTACTTCAATGAGGGGTCAGATATTTTTTTCTCCACTCGGTTTTGTTTTTTGCGAAGCATCCTTAAATAGGTAGCATGCGGTTCCATAGCATGATGCTTATACGCGGTTGCGATATTGAGGTCATCCCACCAATGTCACGAGGGTATTTTCTTCTACACACCATCGTTTCAAGTATCGGAGGGAACATTTGTGTACAGATCTGGGGTAGTAATAGTTCTACTCTGTGTGGGTCCTTCGGGTATGTCGTAGTGATTCAGCTGTTTTTAACATCAAATTGCGGAGGTTTTCATGACTCTTCTGTAGGTCAGAGTCAGCGCATTCGGAACAACTGGTCAAAATTTGGCCAGGCTAGTTTGAATTTGTATGTGGAATCGAACTTCAGAGCTATCCGCAACATTCTTTATGTGAATATGTAATGCTATGAACACGTGAGGAAAGGGCGGGGTTTGAGCTACAGCGAAGAAGGGCAGTTTATAGAATGGATATAAGTATTGAAACTAATATTGACTTGTTAGAGCAGAAGCTACTAACAACGCATACCGTTCCGGGACTTGTTCCTGGCTGCTCTACAATACCTCTTATGTGGTCCTCCATCGACTTCCCGGAGCGACGGACAAAACTTCATCTACTTGTTAGGGAGCAGATATGAGGCCCTGCGGAACTGGGTTCCCAGGCTGCCTGCAAACTTTGTAAGCGATGGACGAGGCTTCTTCATCTTCTAGTTGAGAGAGGATGAACCTGAAGAGCTGGAATCCTAGGCGACACGGGATGGGTGAGAGACCCTGCAGAACTGGGTTCCCAGGCTGCATGTGGTTCTCCATCGATCTCATGTGGATGGTCGTCTAGTCTTTTGTCTCTGTAGCTTTCTTATTTTACCAAGTAGCGCCCTTATTTGGTTAATAGGATTAGTCCTTGACAGGGAGTTTGCGTTCTGGGCTTTACCCATAACCTTCCTCTCTTTTGTTGTTTAGTGCTCTCTTAGTGAGATGTTCTTTGAGGACAGATTACACTAGTTGTAGCTATCAGATGACTAGTTAGCTAGTTTTCTGTCATGGACTTTGGCCTTTCTGGCCGGACAGGAAGTTTTTTCCTTGTCCATTTTCTGAGTTTACTCAGATCAGTGTTCCATTTTCACCTTCTAATCACCCCGAAAAGGGACCTTCAGCTCTACAATACCTCTTTTATTTTCACTTCGAACGTCCCGGGATCGAATCCTGGCTGCCCCAACTCACCTTGCCCCTTCAAAACAAGTCGTGTGCCCCTCAATCAGAAAAGTAGCTTTAGTTGCACACGCGCTCTGCTAAAGAGTGACTTTAAATTGCATAGTGTTTGTAAAATACTGTACGCAAATGGTTTGTCCAGGGCATACATTATTCATTTCTAAGAACTTTCACCAAAATCAATTGTATAAATAATTGGTTGTAATGCAACATCAATTCTTATTCTCTTAAGAGAATATACTTTCTATTTGGTGGATGTCATATAATCTCTACTTTGTGAATGTCACATGAAATATGACAAGCTTTCTTTTTTATTTATAACTAGATATTTATGAAGTTGACATAACGCCGGTCCAATAGTGATCCAAATGATCAAACTCCAGAGAATCAGCACAGCAAAAGTAACAATGCAAAAAAGAAGACTTCAAAAAAGAGGAAGGGCAGCTTCATAAAACGGATATAAGTATTGAAACTAATATCGATTGGTCAGAGCAGAAGCTACTTACAACGCATACCGTTCCGGGACTTGTTCCTGGCTGCTCCACAAGACCTCTTTTATTTTTACTTCGAACGTCCCGGGATCGAACCCCAACTCAACTTGCCCCTCTCCTTTTAAAATGAAAACAAGGTCCTCCAAAATGAAAATGTGTAAAGTAGAAATGCAATGAACCAACCTATTGCAACCGAATAATTTCCCAATAGAAGTCGTTCACCTTCATCTCAAAAACCGAATACAGGAAAATGTATCGCAACCAGATAATAAATCCTCTTCATTGCATCTTACATTGTGGAAACGACACTGTTGCATACTCCACTCCTGTAAACAATGTGATGTACTCTCCTACATTGGAATGGGAAACGATTCATACATGATTTAGGAATCGATCTCTATCAAAGAAGGGATAAGGTTTGTACATCAAGACTCTGAAATGGAAATACAAATTGGTGTCCTCATATGAAGCAGTACAGATACACCACGTAAGGATTCCTACATATTTGACCATGTAAGGAATCTCAGTTTGTCCAAACCACCAGGATGGAAAAGTTAGCCTCTCACATTGTTGACAACTGCAATAGAAAGAACTGTGGAGAAGGAAAACGATACTGTCTAGTGGCAAACAATAGGCCGCTACTGCCACAATTAAAATGGCACACCTTTGCAAAACAGAGGATTGCAGGATTCAACACAAAAAAGAAAGAGTGAAGGACGAAAACAGTTGGCCTGTTTCGGTTAAAAGCGTACACTTACAACACATGTCGAATGTGAAGTAGGCAAAATTGGGGCGCATTCGACTAAGCTGAAACTCATTACTTTCTATGCGAAGCTAAATCTCCGAACTGCAATTGAAACCTTTAAGACACAGATGTGCCTTGAGGACGCTCTCTTATTGTGTTCTGAGGCGAAACCCTAATCAATGCTCTAATCTAACATCTCTATACACACATATGCTACAAAACCAGCAATTCATACACCCTTATCATATTAGACAAACTCAATGTACTGCGGATCAATTGGCAGCACCTGCGGAATCTAGTTTAGCCGTGAGCACCTCCGCTCATTGTTCCTGCTCTGTGTGCTCCCGGTGTTGAGAGTTGCCTTCTGTATCATAAAACGCCCCTCGTCCCTCTTTACAGTGATTACAAAATCCTCTTCATTATCTGCCATAGAAGAAATTATTCCAAGGCTACTTGCTCTTCATGATTGCATCGAGTTCAGCATCAGTCACCCATTTCCAGAAATGTTTCCTCACACCTAACGCATGGCCATCGTGCGATCCATTTGCAGCTCCATTTGCGGCTCCGTTTGTTGCTCCATTGGTGGATCCATTGGTAGTGTGGCCCTCATTTTCTGTTGTGCAAAAATCAGAGCTAGGGAGGCCTCGCACAGAAGCCACCATGGAGTGCAGTACATACCGTGTTAACAAACCAGGATATGAAAACGAGTCTCGTTCCTGCTCTTCCCGTCTGTAAGTTTCCAGGATCATCTCCACCCGATCACGAGCGCCCATCTCAGGTCCCAGCTCCTCGTACAATCCTCTCCTGCATGCGTTTTCCACATTCTCACCAGGTCGCATCTTCTCCGACAATGGCCTGTTCCTTGACCTTCTCCTCCCATCATCCATTTCCTGCATCAAAGCTCAAAAACATCAGCCAAAAGCGTCCATACAGAAATGAGAATAGGCACATGACTTCCACAATCATCTCGTGTAACTTGTTTCTGAGATCACCCCTAAAAAAGCAGGCCCTGATTTCTTCAAAAGATTCTGATGGCATGTATTTGTAGGTGGAAGTGAAAGGTTTGCAATACCTGATGGGATTCTATCAAGAACATGCCCGATTCATTTCGGACTTTGACGCTGGCAACATGCACGGTTCTCCGAGGCGGAATAGAATCTTCCAGCGAAATTTCACCATCATTCAACTCGGTCCAAAGATTCGCGACGCATTTGGTTTGGGAGTCCACGCCCCACGAATCGATGCCCGGCTTCTCAGCAGACATTCGATCAGCCAGCCACTTGGCCAGGCCGTCCACAGACCCTAATTCATCGACCGTCACGCATTCTGCATTGGCGGCACAGAGCTCCGCTTGCGGCACGGACAAGGCAGCGGCCGTGGCAGCTGCGTTGTCTCCCCCAGGCATCAAACAATTGGTCATCATCCTCGCTTGTAGTTGTTGCTGTGGAATGTCCACATGAATCCTACCTAAAATCGTCAATCCATGCTTTGACGACAAGCTCTCCCCACATGTAGAAACCTCTCTCGAAACCCTAAACTGGTGAAGAGACGTTAAAAAGTCAAATTTGTTCGGTGTGATGCGCGATGGAAGCCTATTCCAAGCCTGCATTTGATCAATTTGAAGCTCTACCTCTTCTCTTCCTCATATAGCTCCTCCGCATCAATCAACCTCCTGCTCACTCCTTGAACCCCAATAGCAACCCTAGCGATACTTTACCGAACTTTCAAGCAGCGATAGACGGATTCCAAGTTGGAGATTGCGAGTGTGGGCAAATCTTCTATTTCGGAGGTGTTTGGCTAATATATGGGCGGAAAAGAGGAATAGGGTACAAGGGAATGCGAGGCCGGTGGTAGCGAGGAGAGCGATGGAGCAATGACTGGGAAGGCAGGGGCGCGGTGGGTCAGTGGTGTTGGTAGCATGCCTGCCACAAGCCCAAAAAGAGGACAAAAGGGGGAAAAACGACGGACAAACAAAAAAGTGGCACAGGTCACTGGGATTTGCTTGTGCCAATCTTATCCTCCCCCAAAACAAAGATCAAAGCCACCATGGCTCATCCTCTACTCATTCCTTGCCTTCCTAGTATCCACATCCCAAGTGGCTTTCGCTGCTGCACCAATTTGCTTCCTCGCACCACCGTACTTTACGCTCGTTATGTCCTCATGGAGCTCGGTCTATTAGCAATCCGACTTCTGCCTTGGGACCCCACGTAAGGTATGAGCACCTACTATTGTGCGCATTTAAGGAGATTGATCTATTTGCAATGAAGTTCATGTGCTGAAATTTTTACCCCCACATTAGCAAATATCAGAAAAATAATAATGAAAAAAGAATGACCACGGCCTTTCAAAACTTGCGAAGGTTGACCACGGCCTTTTAAAACTTGTATTTCGAGAGTAAATACTCTTGGTCCCATTTGACTTTGCACTACCTTGAAAAAAGGAGAATGACCACCAACTTTGAGGTCCCCAAAGTATGCTAAATTTTCCGTAATGGATAATGTTATCATGTACTCCTTGATTATAGTTGAGTCGAAGCAAATGCCACAACTCAACTACAATCAAGGAGACCATGAGGCTTAGAAATCATCGATTGGCCAATGTTCAATTATTTAATGAAAAAGGAGGAAAAAAGATGAGAATAGAAGAGAGAATGCTAAGGATTTAAATTAAAAGATTGAGCTTAAACTTGTCCACGTTCAAATCCACTTTACACTACAACAGAGACCAAGCCATTCAAAAAGTCATTTCTAATTTTTTATTTTTTATTCAAAAGCCATGACCATGAAGATAATTTTAATTTTCTTGGTCATGACTCTTGGTCCATAGTGTAAAGGGACCCTAAAGTCTGTTACCTATACTCACATGTTCCCTCATGGTTGCAAAATATTAAAGAGGAAAAGTAATTATGACCTTATTTTATCTCTTAATATATTTCTTTACCACTTATCAAGAATCAAAGTATTGGAGTAGATTATGAATACCATCATGCATGGCCAATTTCTTCAAAAATTAAGTATAATTTTAAAGCGCCAAAAAATCCAAATATTTTTACTAATATTTATATTAGTACCGAAGAAAACCAGAATTGCTGCAAAAATAGGTTCGTTGAATTCAAAAACACCAAAGTAATTAAATATTCGGCACAAGCGAGTCAAATTGACAATGTAGGTACGGTAAATAAGAATATACATATTCTTTAAGCATATGGAGTTGACGCACAAGACAATGAGGAATAACAGAATAACTTCAGAGGTGAAACAAATAATGTTCATTAAATCAATACTATTAGTTTTAATACATCAAACCTACTTTAAAAAATGATGTAAATTTTAAGATAATATTGTAAAAATATAGCTTGTATGAGAAGAGACAATTTTTTGCAATTTTTGCGTCACCACGTTGCTTATATCCTCTAGTATATTCTATCTTATTTACTTATAGATCACAACAGGTAAATTTGAAATGAATTAAATTATTGAAATAATGCCAATAATTCATCATCACCATCTTCTTGTGATGACATTTGGTTTATTATTCACTTACTTAAGTGAATATAGTTTGAAAAGTATGCACAATTTAAAACAAAAAAGAGAATTGAAACCATTTTTATTGTTTTTCAAGATTTAACTTGACAAATAAGACGTTTAGCATTAAAATTGCCAAAGGTATAAAAATCTATAATCATATTTGTTCATTCTATTTGAAAATAGACATATCTTATACAAGTGCAATCTCTTTTAGGATTGGTTAACAATCTCTTCCATATCATCGTATACCTGCCATAGTACAAACAAAGCAGCAACAACACTCTTGACAGCTTCATCTCCCCAAATATTGCGATTTAGCTCATGACTCGCAAATTTTGAGGTCGATTTCAAATTCACCAAGAACCACTTTCCCACTCTTGCAGCGTGTAATTTTGTCTGTTTGAAGGTTCCTTGAAACATGTAGTCTAACGGTGGGTGGTAAACAGCTGCTAACGAATCGATAACAGACACACTACTCTCTCCTGCAGCCCGGTTGGCTTCATCTTCGAAGTTTCCCAAAGGATCGAAAAAGCTCTGATCTCGCAATGGCTCTATTAATAACATCTTCATTCTTGAAATGAGAAGATCAAGCAAACAACAACACTCTAAGTGAAAACCTCCATGAGGCTCCTATTCACGATCAAATTGTTGTCAGTCAAGGTCTTAGTTTTGTCGCTTCAGAATACATGCATTTTCATCATCATAAGCCTTCTAATGACATTGTGTATTCCAAATAATCTATCAACACCTACCTTTCATGAATTGGTATCATTTATTTATTTTTTTTAAAATGTGCTCCATACATGTTCTAAAAGCGCTAAGATTCGATGACCATGTTAACAAACAACATATGCATATTGCAATAGGGATGCCACCAATGAGTAATACAAAGAGGCATTTGCTCTTATTGCGGTAGGATCTTATTCTATTTGATTTTTTCCATATATCATTGACCATCCTAATGGCAATAGGAATGATGCATAAAGCGTCCATCCTAATGACAATAGGGATGATGCATAAAGCGTCGATTCTTGTTAACACATGTTAGAAGTAACTAATATTGTTTGTTGAGTCTATAGGATGAGTTTATTTTTCAAAAACAATTTGTGGCAATCACAAATGCCTTAATCTTGCATTGCTTGCACTTAGACCTCAAAAATCTAAAACTTTAGATATCTTTAAAGTTTGAAAAATTCTCTTATAAAAGCTCATTGTATTTTAAATAATGCAAAAATTAAAATAAAAATACAATAATCTCTTAAAGGATCCTAAAATTGGAGAATTATTTATTTCTCTGATATTTAAAGAAGTCTGGATAGAATAGCATACAAAGCAAGTAAATAAATGTTATTTGCATTTGAAAACTTAAGGAAAGGTTGCAAACAAATCTAAATAGATTAGATGACTAAAAATTTAAAAGTAGAATTTTTGGAATCAGATTATTTAAAAAATTCAATTTTCATAAAATAATTCATTCTATTCTATTTTTAAAGAATGTTCTAGAGCCAATCGAGATTAACATACAAGATTTCATTTAGAAAAACTTGTCTAATACCACCTTGTTCACATTGACTTAAAAGAACTATACTAGAGTCATAAAGTGTTCTATCGTATGAAAAGAAACACAATGAAAAGAGAAACAATGGGAAACAATGAGATGACTAAAAATTTATTTCTAATAATATGTGCATACTTTTATCCTTTTCAATTCATTATATGTTTATTAATTTAAATATATACATGATTTAAAAAAGTAAATAAAAACTGATAGAAAGATAATTGTGTAAATTAAAATGCCAACTACTGTAACCTTGTTTTGTTTTTTGACCAAATTTGTACATTTTTTATCTTTCGTAGTTTTTATTTAACACTTAAAAGCAGCATGAAAAAGTTTTGTACTTCAGGAAAATTTAAAATCCCAATATTAAAATTTTAACAAGAATTTCCTATCTAAAATTTTTAAGTGATCACAAATCATGCCAAAGTGTTATAGGGGTAAAAAGGAGGAAGTACTCTAAAGGATGCCTAATAACTCCTAAACATCCTTGGATATTTATGTCAAAAGCACATTAAAAAAAAAAAAGTGTTATAGTTGAAATTAAGAATAAGCTATTTAACCCCTAAAAATCCAGGAAAACCGATTCGGTTTTCTGAGATTTCGGGCAGCTCATTTTAAGCATTTAAATTGATATTTTTGCCTAAGATGTTTATTGGGTGCTCCCCATACAGTAATGTGTATGTGGTAAAATTTTCAAAGTCAAATTTTAATTTTATAACCTTCACCTAGAAATTTTAGGTTTCAAGTCCTAAACGGGCAGTTTAAAATAATTTTTTTTAATTTTTTTTTTTTTAGAAATATGTTCATTACCAAATTACTATTCAAATTCCAAAGTATCCGAAGTCAAAAAGTTTACCAATTCTACAAGGGCAGCCTCCAAAACTTTCAAAAACAATCTTCACAATTTCTAGTAATTTTACAATTTTTTCTTTCAAAATTTGCCAAAATTCGAGATTTTGGATTTTTCCAAGATTTTTTTTTTCAAATTTCACATTATCATAAACGCACCTACTCACCGTCTAGATTTTTCTCAAACTAAATATATCATACGTAGTGCTTGTTTTACTATATGGTTGTTTTTAGACCTTCTTTCATAAAATATTTTACGTTAAGGTCAAAAAGTGGAATTGGTCTCTAAAATTTTGCATGAGCATACCCAACTTGATTACATACATGAAAAAAAATGAGGGAAAAATATTTGGAATAACAATCATCAAGTTGCCCTTGGCACCATTTAGACAATGCCTCTCACGCAGCGGCAAAAAAAAGTGTTGGTCAAACTTTGATTGTTATAATCTCACAAATGACAAACATCCAACGGTTGAAATTTTGACCAGTCCTTTGTATACAAGTTAGGTACAAGATCTTACGGTTCAAAGTCTAAAACCGGAAAAAAAAGTTTCTCCATTTCCCCATTTCCCAACGAAGGTGAAAAATGGCAGTTTTTGGTTCTGGAGGTCGAGGAAACCCCTGGATTTTTAGGGGTTAAATCTCAATCATACAAACTCGTATAGACTTATTGTAGACCATGTGGATCAAGAAAAAATTCTTACCACAAGAACTAGACTCAAATTAGAGTCCAAGCCTACAAATGACATTTAAATCCAACGGTGAAAAAAGGAAATACATCTCCTCAAAGACCTTGCATATTTTTACTTTTTCATCCTAGAAACATCATGAATATTCAATACTAAATTTATTTGAATAAAAACCTTTTAATTAAAAAGTTCTTGGAGTTCATTTTGACCCCTAAACTTCTCTGCCTATTTTTAGCCAAAAAACACTTTTATCTTTTACATGTCATAGATGAAAATGAATGTACAATTTTTAAAGCTTAACCGTACAATCTTATAGTAGACTTATCTTAGGTCATGTGGACCAAAATTTGAGTCATGAAGCCTTTCAGATTGCGACATCATAATGTATTAGCACCCAAAATAAACTGCAAGATTTCATCAATTTTATATGAGAGTGGGAATGCTCTCAACAAACCAATCGCAATTTAAAAATTACCAGATTGAAATTTCTTCACCTTCATCTCAATAACACTATTGCACAAATTGAATTCACCAAAACATCTCTTGGCTCAAATGATAGCCTTGCAATGCTGAAAATCCAAAAAATTACAAAGGAAAATAGTCAAGAACTAGATACTTTGCACTCAAATTCATGCCCTATCTTCAAAATATCTTTAATATTGTCAAGTTTCTACCACTAAAACTATACATTATTTGAATTACAAACCGAAATATAAAGTTGAAATCCAACGGTGGATGAAGGAGATATAGCTCCTTAAAATCATCCATTTTGAACCTTTTTTCATTGCAAAAACATCATTACAAATCCAATACCAAAGTTATACGGATCAAAAAGCTTCCAACTAACAAAGTTTTAAGAATGCATGAAAAGACCACAGTTGTGGAAAAGAAATTTATGACGAAGTATTTTTGATCTCATGGCTTGAAATGGTAAAACATGCCAAATGTTTGAAAACCCAAAAACAAAAGTTGCCTTCACTAAAATGCATGCCATTTACTCAGAATATATTGTATGGATCTAGAGTTTTTACTACACAAATTAGACTTGATTTGAGACTCAATCCAAGTGATTATGTCAAAAACTAAGCTGGGAGAAGAAATTATGGTTCCTCAAAATAATTTCTTCCATCCAAAAAGTAGAAAAATAACATTGGGGACGTTTAAATCATAGGTTTGAAAGGGGGCAAAAAAAAAAAAAAAAAAAAAAAAAAAAAAGAAGAAGAAGAAGAAAAAACTAGATTGAAAAAACTCTTTGTGATTTTACATAATTGGCTTACAATTGTAAAACATACCCCATGTTTGAAAACCCTATAATAAACTAGAAATGAAGAAGTCAAGGCTCTTCAAAGTTTCAGCCCTTCATCCAAAGTATTGTTTCCTTGACACTCTAGGGACGTTAACTCTTTACTCTCCTTGAAGCCGAAACAGAGTTTATGTAATTTTGTGTAGCCCGGATGAAGGGGTTCAAAATAATATTTTTGCCTAAGATTTTTATTGAGTGATCCTTTTACTACAAAGTGTTTGTGGTAAAATTTGCAAAGTCAAATTTCAATTTTTCGACCTTCATTTGGAAATTTAGTTTCAAGCCCAAATGGGGCAACAAAGAATATTTTCTTGAATTTTTTTTTGGGAAAAATATTCATAACCGAATCACTACTCAAAACTAAAAGGCACCCACATCAAAACGTTTACCAATTTTACAAAGGCAACCTCCAAAACTTTCGAAAACAGGTTTCACAATGCCCAGAAAAAACTTGAGAGACGAACTTTTGATTGTTATGATCTCTCAAATGGTAAACATCCAACAGTCAATTTTTGGAACAATATCTAAATATTGTCTTGGGTACAAGATCTTACGATTGGAAGTTTAAGAAAAGAGAAAAAAAATTGGTTCACACCTCTAGAAGTGCAGAGAGTTAGGAAATCGCACATTTGAGGTTTCAAGCTCCCCAAAAACACCAAGATGATAAAATATTAGATGATGAATGACAAAGAATTGATGAAATTCTTCAAGCGCATGAATCACCAATGGTATGAAACAAGGACGATCATCACTAAGAACAATGAAAAAATGATGACTCCGCTACCGATCCACATCAGTATACAATATTAGTAGAGGCCAAGCACCCATTAAACATTACTCAAAGTAAGAAAGTAACGTACAAAAACATGAGAAGTTCCAAACCATCCCTCTCCAGAAGACCAAAGAACTCAAAAACCATCTGGAAATGTTCACACACAACACACATAGTAAGGTCGTCGATAATGGCACAATTTTCATCGTGCAAGCAATTTTGTGCATGGGGAAAATTACTAGAAAGCTACACTAAATTTGATAATTAGTGTTAGATACACTAATTTACATAAACATGTTATAAGTTTTTACTGTTGTTCAATAGTTTTACCCACTATATTGGCCAAGATGGGGTCCTTATATAGTATCAGAATCAATGCTCTTGGTAAAAAAAATTGAACAAAAGTAAAAACTTATAGCATTTTCAAATCTTATAATAATCTAACACTAATTATCAAATTTAGTGTAGAGCAAAGAAAATCATTATTTCGGACATTTCCACAAAATTGGAAATATAGGTGTTTGTAAAATGATATTCTAAAGTGACACTCAACAATGTCTGCATTGAGTACATGGCCTTGATCTATGAAGAAGCTATTATATACCTGTGAGTGAAGATTACTAGAGCTCCATTCTAGAGAGAAAAGAAAAAGAGTACAGAGAGTGACACATGCGGCTTGGTTTTCCCACAGATATCACAACCACCTTTCACTTGTGGCAGACCCACTTTCTTTCATCGTCAAGTCCTGCCTGGAATTTGGAGAGAAAGGAATTGAATTGGCGACAGGGATGATCATTGTACTTGTGAATGTAGGGACACACTGACCTATTATTGAAGCCGACAGACACTTGTGTGCTCCAGCCAAGTACATTCTCAAGGGGAAAAAAAAGCCCACAAATCATGGTATGCAAACTGCCAAGTGAGAGTCGTGTCTATATTTCTGCTGAATTTGTACACAATAATGCTACATATGGACACCTGCCATTATAAAGTGCAAGCAAACGGAACGGAACGGAAGGAAGACTGCCGCCATGCATGTTGTTGACCCTACCTTCTAATCATCGATCGATCTAACTGTCAAAAAAAGTATCCGAGTATGCGAGTGGGGAAGGCCGTATCAGCACAACAGCTCTGAACCCCCACTGGCTCGATCGGTCAGTATAATTTATCTATAAGAAATTCTGCGACTGCCTGGGAGTTGCAAAATTGTTGTTGTGAGTGGGTTGTTGATGGGATGCTGTTTTGGTTTCAGCAAAAGTAGGCGGGGAGTACGCCGGCGACGTCACAGAGGTTGATCTTGCGCTGGGTGCAGTCCATCTTGAGCAACTGGCCTTCGTAGAGATCGTCGTGGTCGACAATGTGTGGGTTATTCTCCAAGATGAACTGGTCGTTGCACTTCTCGCTGATCATTTGCAGAGACTCTCCTCCGCGAACGACGTATGTCTCCCCGCAGGGACAATTGAACCGCAGCATCCGAGCTTCGGCTCCTCCGTTTGAGGAGGTGCACATGAAGAGCACCACCATCAGCATGGCCACGCATGCCAAGAAGCGCCCTTGCGATGCCATTTTCCTCTGCAAGAAAAAGAGTGACAAAAAAATGTAAGACCCTCAGCTGCCCAGCCAGCAGACCATCAAGAACTCCAAAAGCACCAATTTCGACACACAGTCGCCAATAAAGACCACGACGAATTGCAATCTTGATGCAAAGAAATCAATCTTTACGAAAATTCCAAGTCCCCAACTGAAACAGAAAGGCTCTCCGCAGCTAAATCTGAGTCAAAAGCGCCTTCTTGCTAGGGCTCTCGAAGCCATTGATACAACACAGCAATGCAGCAATGAACGACCTAATCCAAACACTGCTCGACAACTCATTACGCAAACCCTCAAAGAGCAACCTTGGGAAAAGATCTGCTCAACACAAGAACTCTCTCGCATATTACAAAAGACTCAAGAATGCTCAAAATCCAGAATCAATTCTTGGAAGTGCGTAGACTTACCGAAAACGGGAAGAAGATGGAAACGGAAGTGGTAATGTGCGCAAGAAGCTAAGATGGGGAATGGCCTGCACACAATGCAAGATGCGGGAACCCCAAAACAGGTATAAGTAAAGAGGTGGGAGCAAATTGCAATCAGCTACAGAGAATCACGCTAACCCAGACAAGGCACCGAAAATCAAGTGACAAGTGAGCGATGTGACCACCGAAAGCAGGAGACTGAAAATAGCAAAGCGGGCGGGAGTGGGACAATGGTGGGCAAGTCAAGAGGGCCAAGACCACTAGTGAGAGCAGTAGATCGAGCACGCAAGCAGCGGGAAAGACGCCGGCTGAAATGCGGTAACGGAGTTGTAAGCAAGTAAGCAGTGAGAATGGAGAGTGATTCTGGGCCTCCATGTCATAAAGTCTTTATAGTGGGCTATGGGAGGAGCCATGCCATGGCTAGCCCAGCCAGGGACGTTGCGAGAGACCCGTTGCTTCCCCATCTGACACATTTGGCGGTGAGGCTCCGCTCCATCCAACGGTCGCTGCTGCTGCTTCCTTCTCTTCATCACACTGCATGCTTGGCTTGCGTCACTGTAACTATCATACTGCCGTTTTCTCCTCTCTTACCATTTCCGCCTTTTTACTGTATCTTAGTTACTCTTTTGTTATCCCAGTCTGGTTCCCATGGTTCTGTTGTAAAAAGGACTTTTTCTGGTCCTAATTGGTGGGATATTTATAGTCATGTTCTGTCTGGTTCTTATAGTTAGGCGTCAAGGAAGAATATTCATGTGAATGTGTGTATAAGGCCAAGAACACGATTTTCTTTGGTCATTGGATTGTTGACAACTGTGACCAAACTTTGATCCAAGTGCCTTGATCATTCTGCCTTATAATATCAGTGGTTCGTGAGCAACTTCTGAAGTGATTTTGTTTCACCCCTAAAGTCAACTTGCCCGAAACGTGCTGGGAAGTCTCAAAATTGCCAGAAATTACCAACATTTGATGTCATGTGAAAGTTTTGAAGTAATTTTAGGTGTGTAACTGTAGGATCTAGTAGCTGACTTGTATGTGTTTGTGTATATCAAATATCATATTCAAATTCTTTATCGATTGTGAGATTGTAATGTTCAAAGTTGGAGAGGAAGTTTGTTTACCTTCTTGTAGAAAGGGTAACTAGTTTTCTAAACGCCAAAAGAACCATTTGACATGAGACTCTTTATATTCTTATTTCTAGGTAAGTTTGGAACATGTCTATGCGATTTTTACCCTCATGTGACCTATAATACCCCAAGAAATGCTTGAATATTCACATGGAGGTATGCTGAAATTGAATAGCAAAGGCAGATCCTTGACAATAAACATGGCATGTAAATAATCATTGTTAGTATTGAAAATGTGAACAGTGAGATCATGCCTCAAAACCTTATCTATTTGTACAAGAAACAAATTATGAAAACAAAGTAATATCTCAAATTTTGGTGAATTTTTGAAGTCTTTACAATTTAGTTGATTTTGGGCAGATTTTGAGAATGAATGAGCATATACTACAATGTGGGAAGGTCTTGGGCAAATTTAGGATAATGTTTCAAACTTTGACTGTGAATATCTCTTAAAGTATGAGGAATTTTGAAGCACATAATGACATTTTGGAAAGTTATGGAACATATCTACAACTTGCAATCGGTCTCAACTTCATAAAACTAAATTTAGAGAGAGAAAGGCTGTCTGAAGTCGATACAGATATATTATATCCTCAATCGACCTAAGAGGTTAATTTCTCTTGCAGATTTTTTGTAGTTTGTTGTGGTAATTTGAAATTTATCCCCTTCCAATCTTTGAAGCAAAAGTGAGAAAATTGGTGGATTGACCCTTTGATGATTTCATTTTAAGAAATATTAGAGTTATGTGTAAAGTCATGAAACTTTTCTTGAGTGGAAGCTTACACTTGGCGACACATTGAAGCAACACTTCTTAAAGCCAAGCCAAACCTTGTTCAAGCTTGCCCATAACGAGCTAAAGCTTCCCTAAGGTACCCATGACGTTCCCTGAAGCACCCCAAAGCCCATCATGTATGCTCTCCCAAGTTGCATTCTTGTTGGCAATGGCAGTAGCAGGCCTTGTTTTGTGTAGCTTTATGGAAATTCAAATATGTGCAAAGTAGGGATGACTTTATGGATAGTCATTCAATTAAATAGATTGTAAAGTTAATCAAACTTGATTTTTTAGCCATATACCAAAAGTAAATTGTTAGTTATTTTTCTTAATAAAGTGGTCATACTCTTCAAAGTATGAGGCCTCAAAGATTGCTAGACCATGATCTATTGGTACTTGAAAGAAGGTTCCAAAACTCTATCAATTTCACTCTAGTTAAAGTATGAATGCTCTCAACAACTTGTTTGCTATTAAACAATCACCAACTAGAAATTAAGTTGTTCATGTTTATCTCTACAAACTCTGATACCAAAGAGAATTACTATAATACTTTCTTGACTCAAGTACGATGCTTGAATTTGTAAAAATTGCCTCAAATTTTATTAAGAAAAGTAGCTCAATGCTAAACTCCTTGTACTAAAATGAATCCCATGTCTTGGAAACATATCAGATTGAGCTAGCATTTTAACACAATAACTACACTTCAATTGATTTTCAACCCAACAACTACATTTGAAATCCAACATTGCATTATGAAGATACGACTCCTCAAAGTACCAAGCATTTAGTTTTTTGAACATAAAGACATCACTGCAAATGTAATGCTAAAATTATTTAATTGAAAAAGTTTCAACTAAAAAGTTGTAGAACCTCATTCTAAGATTACTCTTCCATGTAAATTATTAACTTCATGAAAGTATACATGTGTTTTAAATAATTGGCTTGCATTGGCAAAACATGCCCCATAATTAACCCCTAAATGCACCAATTGTAGAAAAACCACATTTTGGATGGAAGGCAACAACTCTAAAGAGCCATAGCTTCTACAATCGAGGTCCGTTCCAAATGAAATTATTTGAGTTAGGTCCAAATTAAGTCTAGTTTGTGTGGTAAAAATTGCAGACCCATACAATGGAGTATGAATAAATGGCATGCATTTAGTGAAGGCAACTTTTATTTTTGGGATTCCAAACATGGGGCATGTTTTACCATTGCAAGCTAATTATGTGAAATCCAATTTAGTTCTATAGGAGTTTTTTTTGCATGAGTATGATCTTAGGAAGATGTCTTACAACTTTGTGGTTGAAATATTCTTGATATAAATAATATGGGTATTGGGTTTGCAATGATGTTTCTATATTGTCAATATTCAATATATACATGGTTTTTGAGAAGTTGTTTCTCAGTCATCCACCGTTGGATTTCAATTTTGTTTGTTTGGCTCGACTCTAATTTGAGTCTCGCTACAATGGTAGAAACCCTAATATCATCCAAGATGTGAGGAAGACACGGGATGCATTTTACTGCAAGGGGTCTAGTTTTGGACTTTCTTCCTTTGTATATCTCGGGGTAGTTTTTCACCATTGCAAGGCTATTATTTGAGCCAAATAAAGTTCTATGATGGATATTTTCTGGGTAAAGGTATTATTGAAATGGGGGTCAACTTCTTTCTAGTTGGTGGATTTCTCATTGCTATATGTATATTGGTAGCATTTACACCTCAAAGTGAAAATGATAAAAATTTGGAAGTTTTTTTTAGCACTAAATAATATGTTATGATCTCTCAAGGCCTCATGAGTAAGATTTTGGTCCGCATGACCTTTAACAAGTCTATTACACATTTTTTTGGATAAGATCAAAATAGCTTATCTTCATTTTCATCTATAACACTCTTTTTGAGAATGTATTTTTTGGCTAAGAATAGGTTGGGACGTTTTGGGGTTAAAAGCCTCAAAACAACAGATGCTTGCTCTATAATACATGTCATAAAGCTCGACCATCTCATATAAATCCAGAATATTTATCACCAAAAGTATACTTGATTTGGGTTTCAACCCACCAAATTTTGTCAAATACATACTTTGGATTAAAAATTATGACTCCTCAAAGTTTCAGCTTGTCATTCATTGCTTTGATTTTCGACACTTGTAAACACTAAAAATTGCGTCAATTTTTGAGACACAAACACTACAAAATCAAACATTTTTAGGAGAACTCATCAAAAGATCTCATATAGTCTAGGAACTCATAATCCCAATACCGGCAACATCGCTCTAATCATGGTGCACAAAGGCAAAGTAAAAAGACTTCCTCTTGTCTAATTCTTTTAACACCTCTAAGGGTCCTTTACACTATAGAATCAGAGCCATGACCAAGAAAATTGAAATCATTATCATGATCATGATTTGTCATCATGATAACTCAAAAATGAAATTTTGAGTGACTTGGTCACTCTTATAATGTAAAGTGAATTTGGACCAGGAGAAGTTTAAGCTCAATTCTCTAATATTCATGAACCTCATCATTCTCTCTTCTACCCTCCCCTTTTTCCCTTCTTTCTCATTAAATAATTGAACACTAGCCAATGAATGATTTTTGAGCCTCATGGTCTCCAAGATTATAGTGAAGTCGAGCCATTTGTTACGACTCAACTATAATTAAGGAGACCATGAAAACATCATTCAGTACAAAAAATTTAGCATACTTTGGCGACCTCAAAATTAGTCGTCATTCTTCTTGTTTCAAGGTAGTGTAAAACCAAATGGGACCAAGAGCACTTTACTCTCCAATCACTCGTTCTAGAAGGTCAATCTTCGATCCATAGTGTAAAGCAACCCTAAATTAGGTTAATTAGGAGGCTCAGAAATTTGTGAAGATTAGCACCTTACGATGTTTATAACCAATCAATTTTCGATGTACTCGTAGGTAGCAGAGGAGGTTGTTACGCCCATTATTGTATTCATATTGAACATATGCAACAAAGTATTAAAGTCATTATGCTATCAAATGCCTAGTGGCATGATTAACCCCTAAACGACCACGGCCACCAATTCGGCTTTTACGGTCAAGACCAATAAAAAAATTTACAATCAACTTCAAATGTTACGATCTCACATCTAATGATGATCCAACGGTTGAAAATTTTCACACTACTACCAATGGTAGTCTACTTCAAGATCCTACGGTTCAAATTATCAAAAATTTCCAAAAATATTGGACGTACCCCGTTAGTACATAGTGGTCAGTGTTGGGATTTCAAGCTCCCATAACAGTGTAGGTCTTTAGGGGTTAAAGTGGATGATCGTAAGCTTTGTCCGGGAGAATTTGCTATGTTTTTAGGTACCAATTGTGAAATAAGAGCACCTGCATTTGCTCATGCTCATTTACAAAACTGATATTTAACTAATTATGGACTTATTTCCAACTTATGGACTTTTTGCAACTAATGAAGAACCTTGCTTTTATTGGCGGCCAGCCGATACATCCCCACATCAGCGACTTTCAAAAGGCCATAACTCACTCAAATTTTGTCCAATTCAAACATGTGAGGTGTTTTTTGACATCTACATGTTTCGTAGATATGAAAAAATACCTCATATGTTTAATGTGGACAAAATTTCACTGAGTTATGACCTTTCAAAGATTACTGATGGAGTCTAAAGGTAATATCAACGGACAACCGACATTATTTCTGAACTATGAATTTGTTCATAATTAGTTAAATATCAGTTACAAGGGCTTGATGGTTTATTTTTGACAAGTCTAATGGAAACCCAAATAGTAACGGTAGTCAAACCAAAATGTCACCATGGTTCCTAACAAAGATTCCATCCACTATTTCCATGCATAATGATGTCCTAGAATGGTGAGAGAGAATCCGAGTGACATGTGACTCAAGAGGGAGGCTTGACTTTGGAGATTGGAGCATGACAAGTTAGTGAGTGATGATGCATGACAACTTGTGGTTGGGTTCCCATGGAAAAAGGTGGTTGATGAGCCAATTTGCTGTTTAGTTGCTTACTTGCAACAAGTTGACTTGAGTGGTTGGGCTATGGTAGTATGGGGACTGGTGCCACCAGAGATCAAGGCCATGCATGCAGGCAGTTGTGCAATGATCAACATTCGCTCTCAACAAACTGGGGCTGAAATCAGGGTTCCATTCCCTCCCCTATCATTTCACTACCTGTTGTTTTTCTCATGTGCATCTTTCGTATTTTATGCTGTTTCTGGTAACATGCATTTGGCCATGATGTGGTTCATCGTGCTAAAGGGTAAGAAGTAGCAGTAGAGCTTGGAACCTTTTTTTTTTTTTTTTAGACCGGCGTGAATAAGAGAGAGTGCTCGCAAATGAAGTACACTAAATAGGTAGATTAGTGTTAGATTTTTATAAAATTTGAAAATGCTACAAGTTTTTACTTTTGGTACAAAAAATTTACCAAGAGTATTGATTCCAATACTATGTAAGGATCCCCATCTTGACCATTGTAGAGGGTAAAAATATTGACTAACAGTAAAAACTTATATCTTGTTTATGTAAATTAGTGCATCTAACACTAATCTACCTATTTAGTGTAGTGCTCGCAAATGAAGTAGTTCTGATAATGAAGAGTTAGGCTTCCTAACCCCTAACTCTCCTTGTTGCAAAACGGTCTAAGTCACAAAATTTGACCTTCCTTTAGATTAAGCTCAAAATATCTCAATCTAAGCATTATTTAAAAGATGCAACCATAAGATCTCAAAGTTCACTTGACATTCTTCTCACATACCAAATTTGAACCGTTCATTCTTCCTCATTTGTGAGATTATAATGGTCAAAGTTGGCTGAGTTTTTCTCTTGCGGGAACCTCCTAAACCCGTTTCGGGTTTTAAGGAGAGTTAGGGGTTAACCCAGAGGTGCATAATAGCTTCACACTTCAACAATACCATGTACTCATTCTAAACATTATGAGGTGTCTAATTAGGGCACCATTTTAGAAACACCTATAAGTCTATCTTCATAATTTCATAGCATAATGTAGAAGAGTCCAAAAGTTGTGAATCCACTTTTACTAGGGTAAGAGAAACTAAATTCGGATGGCCCCTATAATCGGACAACTCGAAATGAAGGTTTCTTGGGGATAAGGTAAAACATTTCTTGGATGGTATGTTCCTCATATGTACATGCAATAGGGTAAACGACTATAGGTGTACTTCTACATACGGATTCTTAAAAACTATAAAAGTAAGGAATAATAACGTTCTTGTATGAAAAATTTATGCTCCTACTCTATAAGCGTGCATGATAAGTTCTTGCTCCTACAATGCTTTGGTCACTGTATAATTATTCTCAATGTATCCCATGCATGCATGCAGTAGGTGTCCGATTATAGGTTAACCTATATTGGTTAACCCTTAACCCTGTGTGGTGAAAATTGCAAATCCACATAATAAAGTATGAATTAATGGCATGCATCTTAGGAGGCCAGCTTTTGGTTTTGAGTTTTCAAACATTAGCCATGTTTTACCATTGCAAGCCAGTTATGTGAAACTAAAATTAGTTTTTGATGAATCCTTTTACATGATCACAATCTTAACATGATATCTAACAACTTTTTAGTTGGAAGATTTTTGATCCATATACTTTTGGTATGAGAATAGTAATAATGTTTCCTTAATGAAAATAGTGAAAAAAACGGATGATTCTTGAAGAGCTAGATCTCCTTAATCTACTGTAAGATTTCAAATCTAATTTTTGGGATGGATCTCTTTTAGAGTCTAGTCTAAGTAGTAGAAATTTAAGACCAAGTCAAAGATAATTTCTAGATTAGGCTTAGATTCTAGTGCAAAGGGTTTATTTTTGGACAAGTTTCTCTTTGTAAATTTTCACCATTGTATGGCTATTTTCTGACTCAAGAAATGTTTTGATGATATTTTTTGGTACATAGGTAATATTGAGATGAAGGTGAACAACTTTCTAGTTGACAATTTTTTGATTGCTAATAATTTGCTGATAGAATTTATACTTGAACGTTTAAGAATGGAATTTTGTTGCTTGTTTTACATATTGATACCGTATGATATTGCAATCTATAAAACCTCATGACTCAAATTTTGGTCCACATGACCTACAACAAGTCTAAAAACACGCTAGGACAATCAGGATTTAAACACCCACGTATTGAACGTAGTCAATCTCGTGTAACTCCATGAGTGATCAATCCTTTGAATGTGTTTAACAAGAAGGGTGTGGTATGCAACAACAAGTTCGTATAGTCAAGATCAAAATAGCTCATCTTCATTTTCCTTTATGATACTCTCTTTGAAAATATGTATTTTGGCTAAAAATAGACTAGAACGTTTAAGGGTTAAGCACCCCACGTGTTGAACGTAGTCAATTTGGTGCACCTTCCTTAATGACCAATACATTGAATGTTTCAAATAGAAAGATATGGTATGCACATTAATGAATTCATTTGGGAGACGTTATGCCATTAGCCCGGAAGCAGTCTCAATAATGTTCAATAGAATTTTGTGGTTTATGAAAAATCTGGTAAGTTTGAAGTAGACATAGTCACACATGCAAATTATTGCATAATCAGTGGGTTACTTTGCAGCATGTAATCCTGTAGTAATGGAATATATGAGGTAAGGCTGACTCATGTAAAAGCCAATTCAGCCCAAGAGGAAATAAAAATTAGTTCCAGGTCTAGTAAGGATATACTCCCTTCGTCTTAGGAAAAACACCATGATTCGCTAAAGATGGTTGATTTTCCGATTGTCTAGATTCATTGATATAGTTGAACATGGTTTGGATGATCTAAATTCATTGATATAGTTGTACATGATTTGGATAGTCTGGATTATTCACTAATATCAATTCTTGGTATTATTGTAAGACGAGTGTTTGAACCAAATCATGGTGTTTTTGTTGAGACGGAGGGAGTAGCATGAAATGACTAAGCAGAAGTGTTGACAACTCATTGGATGATTGTGGAGGAACATATCACTACAATGGTGCTTGGATTAGCTATAAACGTTTTCAGACAGACAAAAACATTGATCTTATCCAAGCGTTGACCATAACGAAACAATGTCTCTTTGCATAATAAAGGAACAGGGACAACGTCTCTTTGCATAATAAAGGAACAAGGACAACGTTCTTAACTAAATGTTGATCTTAACCCCTAACTTTCCTTGAAGCCCGAAATGGGTTTTTGCAATTCCGGGCAGCCTAGATGAAGGGGTTAGAAGTAATATTTTTGCCTAAGAATTTTATCGGGTCCTCCTTATACTGCAAAGTGTATGTGGTAAAATTTGCAAAGTCAAATTCCAATTTTTGAGTCTTCTAGGACGATCCTTGGGTTGCGAGCCGAGATGGGGCAGCTCAAAAAAGTAACTTTTTTGATTTTTTTTTTTTTTTTTTTTTTTTTTTAAACATGATCATTACTAAATCACTACTCAAATTTCAAAGTGACTCAAGTCAAAAAGTTTACCAATTTTACAAGGGCAGCCTCCAAAATAATTTAAAACGAATCTTCGCAATACCCAAAAAAACTTGGAAGACAAACTTTGGATGTTATGATCTCTCACATGGTAAACATCCAACGGTCAATTTTTTGAAGAGTAATCAGGCATATTCTTAGGTACAAGATCTTACGGTTGGAAGTTTTAAAAAAAGAAAAAGAAATCGGTTTACACCCCCACGAGTACTTAGAGGTAGAGTTTTTTTGGGTACTGCGAAGATTGGTTAAAAATTATTTTGGAGGCTGCCCTTGTAAAAGTGGTAAACTTTTTGACTTGAGTCACTCTGAAATTTGAGTAGTGATTTAGTAATGATCATGTTTCAAAAAAAATAAATTCAAAAAAGTTACTTTTTTGAGTTGCCCATCTCAGCTCGCAACCCAAGGATCGTCCTAGAAGACTCAAAAATTGGAATTTGACTTTGCAAATTTTACCACATACACTTTGCAGTATAAGGAGGACCCGATAAAATTCTTATTCAAAAATATTACTTCTAACCCCTTCATCTAGGCTGCCCGGAATTGCAAAAACCCATTTCGGGCTTCAAGGAAAGTTAGGGGTTAACGAGGTTGATCTTATTCAGGTACCACTGTACCTACACATGATATTTGTTGTTGTCACAAGGGTTGGTAACTTTTTATATTCAATGACTTTTTTTTTTAAAATTATAAAGTGAACATAAAATCATTCCTACTACAGCTGTTGTAGGAATGATTTTATGTTCACTTTATAATTATAAATGATTATAAATATTGTAAATATTGTATGTAAGGTTTTAATCAAAAACCTTACCAACAATATTTACAAGCTTTACTACATTCTTATCAATCAATATTTTTATCAAGAATGGCTCATTTCATCAAGCTTGGTGAAAGGATTAATGAAATGGGGCAAAAATTTGCAGTAGCTACCAAGCAGATGAGGCTTAGAATCATCAGGGTTGTGGATGAGAAGGATGCTTCATCCCTTAGTAGATGCTAAGAATGCTTCTGCAACGAAATGAGTCAGTCAACTTGGTGGGAATACCCCACTTCTCCACTAATGCACCGAAAGTCTAGATCAGCTCTGGCCGTTAATTTTATGCCCCCAAGTAGGATTCTACTTTCAAGAGTAAATATGTAGCTCTGGTGCTTTGTGCTCCTGATAGTGAATAAAACATGGAAAACAACCATGATTGCAAGCAAACACATGACTCTGGTACGTGTGTACTTTCTTGTGTCTACTACTCGACCTACGCAACCACGAAATATGGGGAGGCGAACATAACATTGCGGAGCCTGTGCATATGCAGACCTACATAACCACAAAAATAGGGGAAGCTTGCATATCCGACCCACGAAGTACACACGTTGAACTGCTTGCCAGAGAGCAGGGAACTAGAAATGCACATCTAAGCCGTACATCTAAGTACATGGCCGTGATGACATCTCATTCCACAAAGATTCTCACAGGAGCTCTAGAAGCTTACCGGCATATCATGCATATCCTGATAGTCATTAAGGTTGAGAAGTGTATGATTGAATGGTAAAATGAAAATTGCAGCCGAATAGTACACCTCCTACTCAACCTTCCCCACTGCAGATCACGGGATATTTCCAGAAATTTAATCCTTTCATAAGTGGGCGTTGCCATCTACTTCAGCCACGCTTGATAATCTCTACCAACAATAAGTAAATGAACCATACGATGTGCTCATGGCCACATTGATAGAAGTGCTCGTCCATCGGACCTTGTAACCTGCAGGCAAAACATACACCAATTAGAATCACCCAATCAACAGATTCTGATAAGAAAACTAAAGGCATTGTTCGTAAGAGTGTCGGCAACTTTCCCATTTCAAATTGGTATGCAAAAATGGTAAGAGCACCTTGATTCCAATCGGTAATAGTGTTACACTTCTAATTGCAGGGGAAAGACGCTCTACCTTCAGGTAAACTCTTTCTGTCGTCTCCAGCTCTTCCGAAGCACTCACTTGTGAAGGAAGATAAGGAATATAGATGGTTTCCCGTTCTCAGACAGTCTTCCCTGTAAATAACAGTTACATTAGGTTACTGCTGGTGATCACTCCTGCTATCTAGAGCAGAAGTCCCCTCAGGCTTTCCTTCGGACACCATGTGCTACTCTTGTTCGGATGTCTTCGGTGTCACTTTCACTCTCATCACCAGAAGCGTATGCGTTACGGTCCCATTCATCACTGCTTTCAACACTATCTTGAGCATCATCTGGGAGATTCTCGTCGCTGTCTGGATATTCGTAATCACTCTCTGTACCATACTCTGGCCCTAGATCATCCATTGCAGTAATATCCTCATCGTCAGATATGTCTGAGCCCTCATCGGAATCATCGTCGCTTGGTGCTACTACTGCTTTCGGAGCTAGGGATTTCGGAAGTTCCATGCCAGGATTCTCCTCCAACCAACGAGCTCTTTCAGCTGCCTGGTCTTCCCGCAGTCTCCTGAGGTCCCTCTCCCATTGAGCTATTTGATCGTTCAACGAGCCAACTGACTGATCATGCTTCGATTTAAGTAGGGCCTGGAAGCGGCAAATCCACCGAAAGCGTTAACAAAACATCTATCAAAATGAGAACAAAAGCCTGGATCATTAGAAGACAGGAAGCTTTACCTTTCGTTTGTTGAAATTCTTGAAGATTATAGGTATGTCAACTTTAGGTCGCTTATAGTTTCGTCCACGCCACATTATGATAGTGGTGCCTTGATGGATGTCTATGACGGTACCGCCACTGAGCCTTTCCAACTGCTCGCCCATGTCCCTGATTTTCTCTTTAGGAAAATTATCACAGTCGATCCGCACCGTCTCATGTTTTTTCCAATGCATATGCATGTTCTGAATTGTGCCTCCATATATACCTCGCCTGCCGACAGGAACGTAATTTTTGTTCTTGTAGCCGAGCTTTTTTAGCGCATATAGTTGCTCTGGGGTGAGGATTTCCGGATCCGGATCGGGCTCCGGCAAAGGTGGCAATTCATACTTCTTCAGCTGGTGCTCATGTAATGCAATCTTCTTCTTGCACTGCAAGCAACCAACACATCCGAAGCGGAAAACTTCAGAATCTTAAGCAGTATACTATACAGGAGATTGAACTTCAACAACAGCAGTATACATGTTCTATACCAACTGTGATATGATTCTCTTCCAATGCGCTCACTCTCTTGTGCGAAACAGAAATCGATGATGACGCTCTTCTATAAGTTTAGGTATCAAATAGTACCCTTGCGATGCGGTAGAGCAAAGTTTCCTCGGCATTCATGCTCTGCTTCTTCAGCTTCTTCGCCCTTCTGATTTGTTTTAATTTAGTACGAATCGCCTTCTCTTTCTTCTTTTTAGCGATCCGTTTCGCTGCTTGCTCGCTTTTGCTGAACTTGACCTTGAATCGAATGCCACCCATACTAAACGGGTTTACAAGCGGGGAAGATCGCAGAATGCCTTGGCGACTCCAAGACAGATCAGAAAATCTTGAATTTTCAAATGAAATTCTATCAAACGAACTATCATTTCCCCGAGTCAGCAGTCCTGGTAGAATGCAACCCTCACTGACCCTGCGAGAAACACAACATCTGCTTTTTCTGAACACCAAATGTTCATCCGCAAACCCTAAAGCTTTCGGAACGGAAAAGAATGTGATTCGAACCATCGAATGCAATTTTGCGAGTCGAGCATCGCGGGAGTGGGATCGATCGAACTCACCTAGAGGCAGGGGATAGAAGCTCCGGATGAGGAGATGAGGACGGGTCAGAGTGAGCAATATTGCCTCCTTCGGGTGGAGCAGATTGCACCCTTCCCGATGCAGGAAAAGCCTCAACTTGCCTCTCGAAAATGCGAGAGAAGAGTCGAGCAGTGGACAGGGATGACCGCCGCGATGCCCCCGCCATGGCTGAGCTCGCAATGGCTCGCCACAGCAACAGGAGGGAATGGTCTAGCAATCGAAGTCTGAAGAATACTCGAGGTTAGGGTTTAGGGTTTTAGGGCTTGACTGATGGTTCTGTTTCATAAACCCCTGGCCTGAGGATATCAAGGTTCCCTTTCTCCTCTTACCAAGGTAGACAAGCCAGGAGTAGAAGAGGAGAAACTCCAACCTATTTAGAATAAAGTGTTCGTTTGATCAAACTTAGAAGGAGTACAATTTTTATAGACTAAATCAATACAGTATTTTGGTGAATAGAGTACTTGTTTGATACAAGGTAGAAATATTGTTAACTATTGGAAGATTTTGTGAAATAGTGAGGTGTTGGACCAGAATTATGAATTATGAAACGACATTTTCACTTAGGAGGAGTGGGCGTTATAGCTCTTTCCTCTTGAAAGATTTAATGGATGTGCAGCTTCATTCACTTTCTACATTGGTGGAGAAAAGAGACTAAGTTGTGTTGGCTTTATTGATGGTACAAAAACTCTACTTGAGGTTTTCAAATGTAGCGTGAGAATTTGTTTTATTGTTTGGCATAAATGGATCAAAAATCAAAGAGTATTGTAAGAAGTGCTCCTTTTGTGCTCCTCCTTTCACATGGTTAGTTGAGTTGTGAGGCCACGCTGGAGAAAAGTCAGACAAGGGGACTTGCACTAGGGTTTACAGAAGAGTTCTTTTTTAACTGCTCTTTGTGTAAAGTCCACCTAATATGAAACTAGTAGGTTTCATGTGTATTTCTACAACTCTCATTGGTTAATTGATTAGATTTATAGCACTAGTACACAATTAAGGATTTATGACTATGGGAGTCATGGTGACTATTTCTAGACAAGGTCATATATGTCCAAATCGACTAAGAGTAAATGAGTGAATATATGATTATTGATAGTCATGTTTTGACCCCAAAATTATTAAAATTTATTTATATGAGCATGACAAAGCTGTGGGGACGTACTAGTCTATTATTTAAGGCAAATACTACTTTTAGGATTTTGTTTTGGAACATTATGATCCGAGGACCATCGGTTGGATCCGGCCGCACAAGGTGTCATTATAAGTGGGTTTTTTTTGTATAGTTGTAGAAAACAATTAGATCACAAAAGAGGCCAACGCTTCTGGAGATATTGGATTCTGAAGTATTTATGGCCCCCACATCACCTTCCCGAGATATTGGATTTTGAAGTATTTATAGGCCCCCAGTCACTAGAAAGTACAATAATGACCTAACTATAATACTTATTATTACTTTCATAGTAAGTTAAGTACACAAAATTTGACAATATATTTGTGGCAACGGTGCGTCCTGCGGGCCATACTAGTCTATTCCTTAAGGCAAGTAGTGTTTTTGTTTTGTGACATCATAAACTCAAGCACCCCGCTGGTCGGATTGGGCCGCATGTAGTGTCGTTGAAAGCCAGTTTTTTTTACAGGTGAGGTGTAGACAACAATCGGATTGTGAAACGAATCAATGGATCCCCAAATATGGAATTTCCAAGTTAGTCCAATCACGAGAAATTACAAAAATAACCTAATTAGATCTAGCAGAAAAAAGAGGAGCATGATAAAAGTATTTAAGTGGGTCTGGCAAAGCCGTGAGGGCACACTAGTTTATTATTTTAGAGGAGGTAGTTTGTTTTGTGTGTTAGTGTGTGAGTGACATTATGATCTCGAGCACGGCTTATCGGATCTGAGCGCATGAGGTGTCATTGGAAGTAGGTCTTTTTAAAGAGGTGTAGGCAACAATTGGATTGCGATTCTGGCCAACGAATCTCAAGATATTGAACTTCCAAGTATTTATTGGCCCCGAAATATTAAAAATGATTTGTATGAGCGCGGCAACGCCGTAGGTCATACCACTCATAAATGAGACAACTGAAAAATAAAAGTTTTGCCTATTTTTATAGTATGATCATTCATGAGTGAGAATAAAATTCTTAAATAAGATGCCAAAGTACAAAGAGATTCAAGTATAACCCCTAACTTTCCTTAAAACCCGAAACGGGTTTCGGAGGTTCCTGCAAGTGAAAAACTCAGCCAAGTTTGACCATTATATTCTCGCAAATGAGGAAGAATGAACGGTTCAAATCTGGTATGTGAGAAGAATGTCAAGTAAACTTTGAGATCTTACGGTTGAATCTTTTAAATAATGCTTAGATTGAGAGTTTTTGAGCATAATCTAAAGGAAGGTCAAATTTTGTGACTTGGACCGTTTTGCATCAAGGAAATTTAGGGGTTAAGTATGAATTATATGTAATTTGAAAATAAACTTTCTATAGAAATAAAAATGAGACTTTTTTAGCTTTTTCATTAATTTAAATTCAAATATCCATTCACGGAGGGACTTAAACAAATAAGGATTCAATTTTCCAACTTTTGGGAGGCTTCACTAGACACAATTGATACTCTTGGTTTCTTGCAAGTAAGTTAGACTTGTGTACATAAGACTTCTAAGTCTGAAATAAAAAAAAGGTCTATCTTGGTAGTTTTCACACCATCAAAAACCTACACCATTAACATATTTTGGATAAAATAATTTTAAAAATAAAATAAAAACAAAAAAAATCAAAAACCGAATAAATCAAGGAATGAAAAATGTGATTTTATTACCAGAACCAAGTCCTATCTGCATTGACACTCAAATAACCAGCCATGATTTTCCCACCTGTACTTCTAAGACCATTAATAAGTGTACACCAAGTAGATCCTAAAGCTCCAATGAAAAAATCAGCATCGGCAGCCATCAAAAGGTTCACAAATGCATTATTTGTGCTCAATTCTTGACCAAGACTTTTCTCATAATCTTCCATATGTGTATGTCCATGTTGTCTACGAACATTGGTATAATGAAATACCCAACTATGGTTATAACTTTTGGAGGCTTTTATCACACTCTGCAAAATGTTATTAGTAATTAGTAATACAATCTTTTCTATGAAAATTAAAATTCACAATTATATTTGTGAAACTCGCAATCATATGTGTTAGATAAAACATCAATATGCTAATTGGAAAATAAGAATTGGGAAAAAACCCATGATTTGCTAAAAATGGTTGGATTTTCTCTAATGGTCTAAATCACTCGTTAATATGATTGGATATGGTTTGGATGGTCCAAATTACTCATTAGTATAAGATCTTGAATTCTTTGTGAGATAGGAGTTATCTTGGTTTTTTTTCAAAAACAAAGGGATTAATATTTATGATATATGATAGTTCTTCAATTTAAAACAAATTATGCTTTATCACTTGTCAAAAACCTTCAACAGAAATTTAAATTGCTCTAAGGTTAACCTGCCTTGAAAGTAGAAAAGAAGATTCCTTCTTCAATTATTTTGTATCTAAAGTTCATGTTTTGACTTACCAAAATATATTAATCATCAGATCAAGATACAAAATTTCTAGGATTTAATAAAGAATTTTTTTTTTTGGAAGCTTGCATTTCAGCTCCAAAAATATAGTTTAAAAAACAAGAATCAAAACTAATAGATGTATAAAATTAAGAGTTTAGAATGTCTTGAAAATAAGGATATATAAATTTCAAAAGATTTTCTTATTTATGAATAGCTCAAGTATATTGATTTAGATGGCGTAGACACGTTTTTTTTTATATTTTGAGGTAAGAGTATGAAAGTCTAACCTCCATCTCTGTAGATAGCCACACGTGTTGTACCATAGGAAATTTCTTTTGGACACGTTTAGCCAAGTTCATATATATTTTGAATGGAAATAAAGGCATCTCTTTTCCTTTATCACCAATACGAACATGAATACTAAGCATAGGTCTTGGAATCCATGGCTTCTTCAAAGTCCACAAGAAAACTTCCATATCTCCACTTTCAATATTTGTAGTCTATCATGTTAAAAGAGGCACACAAAAACATGCTGTTGTTAGTCATGATGGTATCAACTTGTGAGTCTCCTACAAAAGAACTTTAGATTTCTACATAGATGTTGTATTCAGGTTTTAAATATATTGCTTCATATGATTAGGTATTGATAATCTCAGAACTATCTAAAATACTAACTCCATTAAAGTTTAGATTCATTTATTATCTCAATTATAGATGAATACATATTAAATCAAGTAACCTCTTTTGGCCATTGATATGATAATGTCTTTACAACAAGTTTTGCTGCTTCAAGACCAAATGCTTCATGACGTGCTTCATTCATTAATGAACACATATACAAAGTTGGAAACCGCATCAAGTATTTGATTGCCTAGTTTATGACACAAACAAGTCCAATTTCTTTTTAAGAGGGTTGACTTGTTACATGATTCACAATGAACATAATTATGAATGATGTGACCAAATTGTAAACATGCAACCATTTATTTTGTGATAAGCATCAATTATCACCTGAGCTCTCCACCATATTAGTTGAGATGCATTTTGGTTTATGAAAAAGCTTTTATTTATTTCAATTGTTGGTTGCATATGTATCCATGGTGCTCCCCATTTTCTACAAAACTATACATGGTATTCTTGTTTGAGTATCAATTATCTTATATTGTAGGAACATAAACTATCTTATATTTCTATCCAAGTAGCTCCCAAAACGACATTATAGCTCATATAATGGTGAAAAGAATTTCAAGTAAATATAAGATGTCAACTCCTCGAGGACCAAAAGCTCTCAGAAAGGCTTTTTGCAATTTAAATTTGAAGCCTTGGTTCTTTAGGAGTTACTCAATCAATAGAATCAAGTTTATAAACTGATGTCATCAAGGAGAAAGTGGGTAATGCACATGCTTATGGGAGATATGATACTAAGCTACTATAGTAATTTTACTTACATATATCTCATCTTTACAACAAGTTCATAGTGTAATGATATAGTAACCCAAATTGATGATCCTACTTTGGAGCCGGTGTAAGCCATTGATCCCTCCATTGGGTCTCCATTATCGCTTCATTAGATAGATAGCCCCAATTCCATGAATTATCATTCTTTTCAAGTTCAAGTGCACGAGCTTGACATTCTAAAGATGTTTCAGGATAAAAATAACAAGACCATCTTGATCGACTTTCGCCTGAGTACATATTCTTATTATTAGTAATTCCATCTCAAATAAAATCCATATAACATTTAGTCAATAAACACTTGAAACTTTCAATTATATAGGCAAGAACAAAAGAAAAAAAACCTTTATTTCCTATGATATAAACATATTGAGCTTTTTTGTATCAATCTTCAAAACTAAAAAATTAAGTGGTTACCAACGCATCCTGAATGGTCTGCCCGATTAAAATTCTTTATCACAAGAATACGGTCATTTTGGATAGCTAAAGAAAGCATGCCCGCTATCCAATTCAATTGCGCACCTATACCAAGTCTCCCATTCTCTATAAAATCTACCAAAAAAAATCTTGTCGTACGGCTTTCGCAATTATCTTTAGGATGTTGATGAACCCATAAATCATGTTGCACTTGACGAGTCATGGGTAAATTGTCTTCATCTGCTCCATCAATCTAATTCAAATCATTCTATTAGCAAAAGAAGAAGAAGAATCTTAAACCTATTTTTACGCCACTTAATCATAAATGCATGCCCAGAGGTCAAAACACCAATAATGAAACTCCAAACCCCTCTCAAGGTAAACAATAAATCAACATATATACATAATTTTGTCACCCAACTTTGAAAAATCCCAAAAAATGATATACCCAAGGAGGATAAAGACCAAAGATCAGCTTTTCTTCCTCGTTTTTGTTTTCGTTTTCGTTTTCGTTTTCATTTCGCCATGAAGAATGCCAACGCAAATGATTCTTCCAAAGAGACCACTTTGGCCGTTTGTCGAATACATCATTGTTGTCAAGCTCTTTATTCATTCCATCTTGAGCTTTACAATCAACCAAATGTGGTGCAGTTGGAATAGCAGAACCGTTAGTGTATGCATGAAGGTCATTATTAAAAGTACCACTTGATCTTATTAAGCTCTCTTTCCACAATTCCAACAATTTTTGGACTTTCCATTCTTCATCAAAACTACCATTTTCAGGTACAAAAAGTAATGGATCAAAAAATTGGTCCTTTTTTGATCCTCTATCCTGAAACCCAAAAAAATAAAATAAAAAATTGAATAATATAACATGTTTCACTTTTTGTTATTGGAAACGAAAATGAGTATTGAGTATTTTTTAATACTTGTAATTGATGTTACAAACCTCAGAATACTGTAATTGTTGTCTTAGCCTCCATAGAGTATTCTCGAATGTATTTATATCATATTGGAAAACCAAATAATTAAGTACATATATGGTGAATATAGTAGTGCAAAAAACAATGTTGAGTGTCATAAGGCGCCTAGCGCCATTTGGTACAAGAGCTCCAATCAACATTTTTTGATAATATTGCAAGATCAAAGTGAGCTTTGAAAAATTGACAAACTATGTCATTTTTGTCGAAACATCACAATAGGTCTGAAATTTATATTATATTGAAGTGAATACAACATATAGAAACATTAATCTATACTTATTTGGTTTTTGGTTAGACCCAAAATTAGAAAAGAATGATAATTCTTTACCAAAATGAGGGTGCAAGGAATTGTTGGATCACTTTTAGTGTTATTTTGGTTGATGTTGCAACATTTGAATCGATAGGTTTAGTCATGAGGGTTTGGACCCGTTTGATTTATTATGTTCCTCACGATATCAAGATGTATATTACTTTGGTAACTGTACAACCACCTCAAAACCAAATTACCCTCTTAGATTAGAAGTGGGCACCTCCATCCTAGGAGGGTCAAAGGCAAATCATTAACCCTTAAAGGTCCCTTGGGGATAGTATGTACGCTGTTGTATAATTAGGATATGCTACCAACAAGAAACTCTAAACTGGAATCGTAATAGCTCACTAGAACTGCATTAAATCAAACGTCAACTTCTTCTTTGAACTCAAACCCATTAAAGGTGTGCATTCACTCCAAATATAACCAAAATACACCGTATTCTACTGGTCGCCACGGCACGCTCAGACCTTTAGGGGTTAAAAAAAACCTTTATCATTTAGGGTTACACAAATTTATATGTCAATTTCCCTTCAAGGTTGAGATACTTTTTGTCTTTTTTCTATGATCAAATAGTTGGCTCTAAGTGCATTAAGGGGACTTCTCTATCTCACTGAAAGAATGGGCACATTGGGTCTTTAAAAAGAGCTATTTTGAATCGTAAATGGGGCCACGTTGCATCTTATATTGAAGGTACATATTTGTTTGCAATTCCAAAGCTAAGGGCTAACCTTTACATAGTGGGCCCAAATCAACCTTAGAATACACATGAAAGACTCAAAGACCTTACCTCAAGGTCCCCCATAGTCCCATACAATACTTGAGTCAAGTTAGGAAGTCGATTGATTTAGGCTTTAATTGTTTGATGCTATTTTTGTGGTTTTCAAATTGGCTAATGTATATTGACGATAATATATTATTGCCAATTCCATTCAAGATAGTTGAACCTCCAATGACCATTCTACCACACCAAGAGTTACATTTGTATGCTTCCTTAAATTGCGGCTTTATCTAAGATCACTCATGAACAACAACCTTTATAGTATCACCACTTTTTAGTGCAATATCATCCCATATGAGGATGGCCGTTCGAAACATTGTCACTTTTGGCTTGAAATGACCTAAATCCACAGTTTTTTGCAACACCATGAAATTGTCAATTTAATGAAATTGAGATTGTATAGTCCAAATACTTACTAGTACCAACATCCTCAATTCTGTTACAATGGCGTTATTCCGGTAAAATGACATTTTTTGGGTGCTTAAAATGAAAAAAATAATGTTGGTTCAAGTCAAGTTTTGACATGATTAGTGAATGCTACCACTATAACGAATTACGTGTTTTAACTTCAATTCAAAAATATGCTTGTAAATTGACACGTTTTAGAATGCGAGCAAAATGGCTCATAGGGGATTCGGCAAAATGGCACATGGAATACCGCCATTTTAATGAAATTGAGGTTCAACTAAAAAAAAAGAAATTCTTCTCACTTTTCTCGAAAAATCTTCTCACTTCGACAAACCAGTAAGACACTGTGACATAATCTGCAACGTTGCAATGAATGAAGAATCTGTCAATATATCTACCTTATCTTCGATCACAAACCTACTACTCAGAATCACCAACAAAGCTCAAACTGTAATAAACCAAATGTCCTCATGAGAGAGGTGGAATGTCGAAAGATGAGAAAACATGCCATGCACTACATGCCTAAAGAATGTACGTCCCGGTCCTGACAAGATAAAACAATGCAAGAAGAATAATGTCCTCAACAGTAGGATAAGGCGGTTGTGATAGAAGAGCTCGAAGTGGAGTTGTGGCTGCGAGGCATGAACTCACTGTAGATCGATCGAGTGCATGAGCTCGATAATCGATCGATCATCGTAAGGATGGGAATTGGCAGGGATATGAGCCTGGATATGAGACCGCATGGGTGGCGGGCAGGCTAATGATTTCCAATTGGATTTAGAACATGAAGGACGGCCCTCTTTCTGGTGCCTGGGTCAGAAGGTGCAGAGCTGCAGAGGCAAAGCAGTGGTTTTGGCGTCTCGCGTTTCCAACGAAGCCACTCCATCCCTGACTCAGATTCTTCTTCGAAATGATGCGCGCGAGGGAGCCACACTACTAGCTTGGGCTAGCTGCATAATGCACTTGAACCTGGCTTCGCCCACTTGCAGCAGTACGCTACAAACGCAGAGGGCTCAAGGACCACGTTCTTGTTCCTGCAGCTAATTTATAATCGGCATGCAGAGGACTCTCTACGTGCTACATTATGCAACGAAAACTGCCAAAATCGGTCAGTCATCCCGGGCACACCCAAAGGTACCGCTGCATCATTGAATCTTCGCAGCCCAGGGCTCATTCATGTTGCAGCTTTGCTTTTTCCCAAGCAGCCAACAAGAGCGACCCCCCGTCTGGCTTCTGCGAATTTCTTTGACTTCGCTCTTACTTTCATTAATTAGACTCTCTGGGCAAAAAGTCATGGGTCTTGTCTCTGTCTATGAAACCTCGCTTTCCAGCTCACTCGTATGCGTATCAGTTCGTACGTAATACAAAATTCGCTGAATATTCTACTGATTTTCTAACATCGGTGCTTGAGCAAATCCTGCTAATGGAGAAACTACAATGCAAATGTTGAGATGTTTGCGAGACGATTGGTATATGTCTTAATACGAACTTGAAATTTGTGGGCTCCGGGCAGTTGAACGATCGCGTGAGGTGACGCATTGACGACTGTATACGATATTCGGTCTTCGCTACTATTTTGTGTATTCTTTAAATTACTTTTTCAGTCTCTTTCTGACGCCAATGGAATTTGATTTCAATGCAAGGAATGGATAAAGCTCTCGCCGGATAATCCAGGGTGGGATATCTGGAAGTTACTCTCATCTTTACTTGGGTGAGAGGCTATCTGAAGTGGCTAGAAACCACGTGGCACGAGGCCGATTGAATCTTTCACTGTGTCGGCGGAAATGTGGTGGAAATGAGGTCGGAATTTTTGTTCGAGATACCTTAGCCACACAAATCTGCTATAAACTTCCATTCAGGGTGACGACCCCTATTTTTGCGGAGGCGACTGCGGAGCTTGAATTGGTCCCCACGGCGGGGGCTGCAGCTTCAAGAGAGAGCTAGCTAGCTTTCTAACACACAGCTATCAGGTCAGTTTCCAGTGATAGTTTTGCTGTGCCCTGTTTTGTGTTGCCTCTGGTGTAACTTACTGCAAGTGCTATCAGATTCGAATAGTACTTCAATTCTCTTTCGCTCCAGTGTCTTCGTGTCTCGTCCTCACCTTGGCACAGGTTTCAAACTATCAAGCTACTGTACTTAAGACAATGCAGTTCGTAAACTGGAAGTTGCGCCATGTATGCTTACACATAGATGAGAGCTTTAGATCCCACTTTCTTGTAGCTCAATGCTGAAACCTGCAGTCGGTTACATTTCTCTCACAGTACTGAAACTCCCAAAGAGACTTCTTTTGGTGGCCGCTGTAACTTGCAAATGCGATAGAAGCTGAAGACAGTTCTTACTAATGTTTCGCCTCTTTTAACTTTTGATCCTGAAATCTCAGGTGGGTGCGCAGAATTCAGCAAGTGTCGCAAGACTTCCGCCATTTGAGGCCCCCTGCACACCTTACGTAGAGACCTGCAGAAAGTTCCAACCCATATATGAGCTATGCTTTTAAGGTACATTGCCATGTCGACTCGTCGAGATGAAGCATGGAATCCTTTGTTACTTTAGAGTGATGTTTCTGCAGCATTGCATACATTCAATGTAGTCAACAGGGAGTGAAGGAACGGGACCACATTGACAATTGATTGATAGGGTTGTTCAGAAAGCGTGATTCAACTTCTTTGCTTTGGTCAACCTCTTTTCGACTCTCGTTTACTTTGAATGTTGAACAAGTTTCCTTTAGTCAATTCTATTGTGCACAACAGTCTAAGACGTCACTCTCAATCATCGGAGATATCTTGACTTCAAACATCGTATCCTTCGTAGAACTTCCTTTGAAACGCATGTAGCATATCAGAGGTCACAAATGGTCTAAACTCAGACCTGGATAATGATTTCTGATACGGAAATTTTTAATGTCTAATTGGCTCTGACAGGGTTGGGGTTTCTTATCTTGTGATTGTCAGACAGGAAAATCGGAGCATGGCCGCAGATATGTGGCAGGTGTGCATGTTCGCATTTAGGCCCTACTTTGGAGCAGGGACGTGGTGGTTTCTTAATCTCATGGACACCATCAAGAACTGGCTGATCGAGCGCAATGCGGAAAGGGCGTGCTCTCCGTATGTCAAACACAAGATTGTAATGGCGAGCGAGCGCTTGTCCATGGACGACATTGCTGATATGTACAAAATCACTCCCACTCGTAGATTGTAACAGCACCTTAAGTACCGATGTACAAAATGTAGAAAAACCAACCGAGTCTGTCTTAGTGAGATTGAAGAATGCGTATGTACGTACGTTCTTGACATTTTTTTTTGATGATCGTCTCTTATGCTTAGAGTTCTTGCAGCCCTTCCTTCCAAAGGGTGCTGTTTGCATTCATCTTTTGAATGCGTTTGTTAGACTGAGAGACCTCATTTTCCATGTTCAAGAATGATAATTATGTTACTTGAGTAACACCGTATTTCTTTAAATTGAGAAATTTCGTATTTTGTGTGTGACGTGCAATCTTCTTACAGTGTCTCCTTTTGACTTTAGATCTGTATTTATTGCAAATCTTAAACAATGTTACTTGTGTAACATCTACGTGTATGTGCATTCTTAATACTCATGTGCATTCTTAATACTCATGTGCATTCTTAATACTCATGTGCATTCTTAATACTCATGTGCATTCTTAATACTCATCTAGATTGCTTGGAAGATTCTGCTTGCTTAGTTCCATGAGTATGGATATTTCCCAACTTATGGAATATAATCTTCAAAGATTTCTTAGTATTATTTCTGAGTGATTAACCAATATACGCACCAATCGTCATTTGATGTTAGAACACCATATTTGTTTTAAGGGGAGAATTTCAAGACTTTCAAAGAAGTTATAGCCCTAACCTTGTATTTGTAGTTGTATGGTTGGTTCCCTGATAGTAAATGAGTCACTTAACTTATACTAAAACAATGTCTCAGATGTACAATTTAACCCTATTGGAGTTAAATCAACACTAGTCTTTTGTTGAGCTTGCTCTTGGTATTGCAATTTCGGTGTATAGTATTTGGCATCGGATACATTGGGAGGGCAGAAGGACATGTGAAAGAAAAGGCTCCAAAGCTGAGATGGTTCAGTGTATACAAGAGCTAATCTGGAAAGAAAAGGACGATATTAATGTCATGAATGCTGTCGTTGGACAACTTCAACAAAGTTGTGAAAAAAAGCTGTGGTGATCGACCATCTGTGTGATCAGTTTCTGGAATGTGATAACTTAACCAATACATCTTTGCCACTCTTCAGGCCGGGTATGGCGTCCAGGCACTGCAAGCCTGAAAAAGTTTGAGGCTGCAGATGCAATCACTGATCCCTACGCTAACCTATACAAAATTACTGACGTGAGTAAGTCTAAGGCTGACTGTCATTTCGAGGGAGATCAATTGGAAGGTCCAGTGTCAATTTGTTCTCGCGCTGGCTGTTAGCAAGGCATCACAGGATGGTATTTTCCATTTTATCGTATCCCATGTGTCTGAGGCTCAAACAAACTCCTGATAACGATTTCGGACAAAATATGGTGTCCATCACAGAGCAGATGGCCAGAAATTCTGACGAACGAGTGTGCTTTTCTGCTCTTACTCTGAATGATCCAATATCAATATTGTGGTATTAGATCCAACAGACTTCGAACGACAAGGTTTCCGGTTTCTTAAACCGTCTTCTCTTTGTTCATGTTCGACGAATGGAATAATGTGTACACATGACCAGAAGCTTCAAAGTATGTAAGGATGTGATAAAGCACCTTGCTTGCCTTTCGGCAGTTGCATTTGATGCGTTATGAAACACACATTCGACACAAACCACTCTTTTTTGATAGAAATTTCTCATGGCATGAAAACACTGTGCAAGGAAGACTTGCATAGGTCTGCCAAGTTGAAGCTTATCCAGGTGTGTGTCAGTTAAATTGGGATTGTACTGTGGAGTTTGAAACCGTATATTAATCACGTGAAGTCTCTAAGAGGAAAGCCAGTATCAAACTTATAAAGCTTCAAATTTGAGACCGAAAATAAATCTGGACAGAAGATGAGGCAACCAACGCTCGCTGCACATTCCGAGAATGTAGCCCTTGTTGTTTCCACCACCATTCAACCCTCGTACAAGAGGTTTCTTCATGCCTTTGGTGGACCACAAGGTTCCAACTCAACCAATTTGAGTCAGCCATGTAAAATAAGGTAACAATGGATCTAAAGTTCAAAAAGTTATAGACCAGCAATAGATAAACCAAGGATCTAGTGCAGAGCTAAGGGGTGATGGTCTGGTTGGGGTACCCAAAAAGGTTGTCCCATGAACAATTGCACTCTATGCTGGTGTGATAAACATATCCATTTTTAAACTGTAATACAATAAAACTTCATTAGATGTAGTTTTAGTTGTCTATACTTATAATGTATCAAGAAAAAAAATTAAAAATTAAAAAAAATATTTTGAAGTAATTTTATTTGATTTTTTAGTTGAAAAAGTAAGTCATGTCCCAATAACCTAAAATCCACAGAAGCAAGCAAATGGAATATCAACCATTTTTATTTTAATATAATTTTTGAATATGACCTACATCTTCTTGTATAGAATACAAAATAATTTATTTAATAATAAAAAAATTAATTCATTGTGCACTATAATGCCTGCAAATCCCCAAATTCAACACTTTTTCCCTCATCTATGAATGGATCCAAAAAAAATAAAAAATCTAAAAGAAAATCTATAGGCATATATAATTTGATTTCAGTGAGGTGCATGATATTTTATTTTCTATTTTAGGGTCTTTTTACTTGCTTAAAATGACTAAATTAGACAAACTTTGGAGGCTTTCAATAAAAATAACCTAATTAGTGTGTCCAAAAAGTGATACCCCAAGCTTACCATTGCCCTAAGGCAATTCTTGCAGTGCACACCCTTCAGTAAAGAATATCACATCATGCGATTCGACACTTTTGTTGTTAAAGCCCACGCCACTCGCCTCAATTTCATAGGGAACGTTGTAACTACGACCTCCTTGTGATCAGGACAATGGCCAGAATGGTTGAAGCTGCCGCACTAGCCGCGGCGGTGATGCCGCCATACTTGTTGCCAAACGCGGAAATGTCCACCAGAGAGTCGAGCCAGCCATAGAGGGCGATGTAGGAGTCCTTGTCCATGGCGGAGTACAGCATTCGCACGGGCCAGAGAATCGCTTGGTACACCGCGGGCAACCAGTGGAGCGGCAATGCCAGAAGCTCGAATACATTGTCCAGAAACCACTCGCTGTGCGTGGATGCTACCACGCCGTTGACGACGATGGTGCCGCCCATCGTGTAAGGGTTGAACAGTCCCTCCTTCTGCACTTCCGAAATGCTCGTCACCACCACCTCCACCAGTGAGGCTGATGATCCCTCTGTGGCCCACATTCTGTCACCCACTCTCACCTCTTGCACGCGCTTGTGCATTACCTTCCCTTGTGAGCCTGCACGACATCCATGTCCATGTCATGCTTGAGACTCGCCCAGTTAAGACGGGAGATTTTCAGATGCAGGTAATTTTGTACAAGTGTTTGAATTTAGCTCATGATTTAATATCTAAAATCAACTCTTTGAGATTCGGGAGGTGATAAGTTAAGAGGGGTTTATCATCAAACCTGAAAAGACGGGGACGAAATGCAAAGCTGTGAGCTCGAGTGTCCGCTTCTCGGTACTACGGTCAGCCATGTCGGCGTCTATTGGCATCACATTGAGTTGGACGAAGCTGGAGGAAGCGAAAGCATCTTTGTGTCCAAAAGCGTAGATGTCGTCGTACGCAAGCCTTCCATCGTGACCTCTCACAACTACCTGTAGAGTCAATTGACACATTAATATGTTGCGAGCTTTGAGTTAGAATGGGATCGTTCAATATTGTAACACACCATTTACTAGCTTCATGCTCACTTTATAATCTACACCTCAAACTGTGGAGAGTGAACACATGCAATCAACACTAGACGTGTCCTGAGAATTCGATTGTGCAAAGAGTTCGAACCTTGTCACCCAACACGAGTTCGATCATCCGCTTGTGTACACCGCTTGCTAGCATCACCGTGGCGTCACCTGTGTAGGCACAGTCCAAGCGGAGGCTCTTTAGAATATGATTATCAACCCTTACAGATTTGAGGTAGCCTTGTGACGTTCGATGTGTTCAAATGGATGATAAATTCAAGGTTGTGCAGTTCCAGTGTCGAACCTGGGAAGCACCCCGGTGGTCCGGTGAAGCAGTTTGAGACATAACAAAAAGCCACGTCTTGGGCTTGACCCGAGGGGCAGATGTTTCCACAGAGTCCGCAATTTTGGGTGTCAGTCTCTGTGTTGACGCATTGGCCACCGCAACAATCAAATGGCTGGGTGGCGCACCCATTCCCGCACCCTCCACAGTTCTGCGTATCAGTATCAGTGTCGACGCAGATGCCATTGCATTTGCTGAAGCCACAGTTGCAATTCACTGTGCACGATCCAGCTACACAAGCTGGGGTGCCGTTTGGATCGGAGGGGCACTCAGTCCCGCACCCTCCGCAGTTCTCAGCATCAGTATCAGTGTCGACACAGGTGCCATTGCATTTGCTGAAGCCAGAGTTGCAATTCACTGTGCATGATCCAGCCACACAAGCAGGGATGGCGTTTGGCTCGGAGGGGCACCCATTCCCGCACTCTCCGCAGTTCTCGGTATCAGTATCAGTATTGACGCAAGAGCCATCACAGAAAGTGTTGGAGGCAGAAAGGCACTTCACTGAGCATGTTCTGTTCAAACAAAGACGATCCGTGTTCGGCACAATGGGGCAGACAGTTCCGCAGCTTCCGCAGTTCGTGACATCATCAAGTTTATTGACGCATTTGCCACTGCAGCTGGTGAGCCCCGTTCCGCAGTTGCAGGTTCCACCGACGCAAGTAGCCTGGGCGGGGCAAACCTTCCCGCACTTTCCGCAGTTCTTTACATCGGTTTCCAATTTGACGCATCCTGAACGGCCACATGGCGAAAACCCATACTTGCAATTATTGAGACACACCCCTTTGACGCAAGACGCGATGGCGTTTGTCTCGGTGGGGCAAACTTTCTTGCAGCGGCCGCAGTTCTTCACGTCCCTGAAGGTGTTGACCTCGCAACCGTTCAACGCTTTGCCATCGCAGTCGCACCACCCGTTCTTCTTGTCACATTCTTGCCAGCACTTGCCCTTGGTGCATCTCCTCAACGCATGAGCTCCCGTTGGGCAGTTCAATCCGCACTTACCGCAGTTTCTCACATCGCTCCACACATTCGTCTTGCAGGTGCCCCCGTACCTGCATGTCGCCCACCCCGATGAGCACTTGCCATTTGCAAATCCCACATTGCCTCAGTCCCTGACGAGCACATCTTCCAGAACCTCGAGACCCCAGAATCTCTGCCGAAGGCTTACCGGCGTGAGCAGCAAGGGCGCAGATGACCAGCAGCAGCACGATGGGAGTACCCATGAATCCAGAAGCCATGGGTGACAAACGGTGCAGGAATCAAGTCTGGCTAGCCTGGTCCATGAAATCGAAGCGATGATCTAACACAATTACATCTGCGCAAGGCTTATAAAACAGTGGAGTGGGCTATCACACATACTGTAGTACCTATAAAAAGGTGGCTTTGAATTGAACGGAGTAGGGAGATGAGGCGGAAGCTGAACTATGACCAGTGCTCCACTTCCCTCCCTGTGCACCTAGGCACCTAGCATTGAAAGATGACGACGCCAAAAGAAGGTATGATGTGAATTCTGTATATGGGCGGATCGCTGATGGATCGGCCACTACAACGGATCAGGCCACGTGATGTAGCTGCACTCTGTTCCAATTCGGCTATTCCAGCGTCACGAGAATGTTGGAATTTCCAGCAATTCCATGAATCTGGTAGAGCAGATAAGCACGTTCTTCACACCAAAGTGTTCGAACAGGCACTTACACTACAGTAGCCATACGCGCCAGTGAGATAAAAGTGCGATGTGTGCGTGAGTCCTTCTGTCGATCAGCTGCTCATTTAGCTTGGAGTCCCAAAACAGGATGTTGACTTTGTAGTTACTGTTACACAGTCACAAGTTGTACAAGAGTTTGTGTACAGCATGCCCGGCCCTTACTGGAGGTCGATCCTTGGAGCCATGAATGGCGTGTGGGACTCCCCGCGCAACAACCCACTAGCATGGTCAACGGAGTTGGAGTTTCCTAAATTTTAACCCATCAAATCTTCAAGTTTCCCGTGTCTTCTCTAGCATTTTAGTGTTCACTGTAAGCAATGGAGGTTTGCCACATGGCATAAGTTCTATTGGTGAAAATAGTTGTGAAGGTTGAGGATCATGTAGCACAATCTAATTGGTGATGTGTGCGATAGCGGCCGTCGGCGTCTATTTGTGTCATCTGGCTGCAGGCCGTGGCGGCCCTGCCCGCCAGTCAGGGGTGGTGAGTCTTCTACGCTAGCCGAGCCGCTGCAAGCAAGCGGCACTCCAAATCAAATTGATTGATTAAGGGAAAAATTAAAACTAAAAAACACTCTATTCATGCCAACCTCAGTTAGGTTTCGAAATTCTTCTTGTTGCCGGAGGTAACCAATAAGATCGACAATGCTTAATCCTAAAACCGCCCACTCTAGATTCTTGCCTACTTTCTAAATTTCATGTAAAAGGATGTACCTCATGTGCACATGGAGCATGTGAACAGTTTTAGGTAACGTGCTACATGTCACTTTTATTTTTGTAAGTGCTCAAAAAATATTACAAAAATATGAAAAATTCTTCATTTCTTAAGATCTATAATCGAAAAATATTGATTCCCATATTCCAAGTTTTCAACTATAGAGTAGTACTTAAATGCACGGTTTAAAAATTGCTACCCATAAAGTGGGTTTGACTTAAAATGTTCGAGAATCACCTGAATTGGAGCTCATCCTCAAACCTGGCCACTGCCAAATGTGGACATATTTCCCACTTCTTTCCCAGGAGCATAGGAACGGGCACATGAGTTTTCCTTATCTATGACGCCCAATTGGGACATACCATTTCTGGCAATCCGGATACTTTGTTTGTCTGACCCCGAAAATGCCCTCCGCCAATATGCCCCCCTAATACAAGGGCAAGCATATATATATATATATATATATATATATATATATATATATATATATATATATATATATATATATATATATATATATATATATATATATATATATATATATATAAAAAAAATATAATTTATTTTTCTTTTTCTTTTTTTGAAACAAATTGAATTGATCAATTGCAAGTGAAAAAAAACGACATTGGTGACCCGTAGCCGGGGTCGGCCAGGGCAATACCGGACGCAGGACCAAGCAAGACTAGAGACTCTTAGAGACTCTAAGTTAGCTATCTATGAGAAGGGCAAGCATTTGTCCGGACTCATCAATTTCGCTTTTTGTCAGTTTTGTTATTTCAATATAGTTTTTCAAATTTTAACCCCTAAAGTTTCAATGCACTATTTGCATGCTTTATCCTCAAATGTGAGATTTTTCATTTTATGGCTTATTTTGAAGTAAGTAACTCTTAGATCTTGTACTAAACTCTTGTATAAGATCATGAACACCAAATTCTCCCCTTTTGTGAGATCATAGCGATCAAAGTTGGAAACTTTTTTTTTTTTTTTTTTTTTTTTTTTTTTTTTTAAATTTTCCTTGTTGTGGAAAGGGAAAGCAATATTTTGAGGGCTAGAAGAACCAATTTGAGAACTAAATATGAATTGAGGCTCTTCACATTCTTCTTCGTTCTAATTAAATTTGGGGAGTTTTTGAGAATAAAGGAGCATATACCACAGTTTGGGCAATTCCGGTCAGATTTTGAGAATGAATTCATATACCATATGAGCATATACCACAATTTGGGCAATTTTGGATTGATTTCAAATAGTATTTTCAAACTTATCTCCTAGAGTATGAGGAATTTTTGAGCATGAGATGACTATTCAGAAAGTTATGGAAAAACTCTACAACCTGCTTCAACTTCAAGCAATTGATCTAAAATAATAATTGAGAGGCTGACCAAAGCCGAATTGACCCAAAACGGGCCTCTTGAAACTTTAGGTTTTCTCTCGATTCTGGTGTACTTGAAAATGGAGAAAAACTGTGGAGGTTGTCTATGCTATCACAATCACCTAAATAAGATACTCTAGAGAGTTTGGATGTGAGGGCTCATAATGTTTATGAAAATTCGGCTTTCTTTTGGAAAGGATCCTGATTGCCGGTGCGTAATCATGAGACACTCAAACCCTAAACTCTACATAGATGAGCTGATTTATATCTCGCAAAATAAAAACATTAATTAGGAGTATACTTAACAAGAATGGCAACACCTCAACAAGTTTAAGGTTTTATGACTATGGGTGTAGTCATGTTGTCCGAAGCGACTAAGAGTAAAAGACTAAAAATATGATTATTGATAGTCATCCTATAGTCATGTTTTGACGGTACGTAGACACATGTCATTCCATACAGTCATAACAATGTGATAAGTGACCACAAACTATCATAACCTTAAAGTGCATTGCCCCCAAAGAATGGACACTTTCTACGGCATTTTCAAGAGAGTGACACTTTCTAGCAGGTCTGTGTTGCCAGAGTCATAGAACTGTAATCAGCGAGAGCAACTGTCTTCAACAAGCTCAGACAGCAGGAAACCTAGTGACGCTCATTCGGTCTCCACCAACACTCTGAACCCACTGTTTCGCTTCGGGCGTGGTGATCAATCTGTGCAACTGAACCGTAAATTTCCTGCTTACCCCTGCGCTGGAATTTGTTTTATTCGGCACTGACTTAAATCTGTGGCAAAAGTGAAGAAAGAAACTATGGCCAGAATCCCAACTTTTTACACTTGATACACTTTCAAACAAAGAGGTAAGGAATTTTCTGCCGGCATGAAAGTCCGTTTCTCCCAGTCTACATTGTCATCAGATGTCCTCTTCGTCAACATTGTATCCACGTCCCTGTAGCGTCAGTGTACGTCTAATATTGGTGTTGAAGATTAGTATCAATTCACGTCCATGTAACGTGCTAATGACGACAAACTTCTCTTGTTTGAGAGTTCGTAATGGAACAAGAGCTCGAATTTCGATTTGCTATACCCAATTGAAAATTGTAGTGATGAAAGAGCCCTCAGATTGCCGGGCAGAAATTTAAGCCTATCATGTTGAACGTGTTGATGGATCAATATGGTGCATTTGTTTAGAGTGCAACATTGCACAATCATTCATTGTTACAGCGAAGTATATCGTTAGAGGTGGTGCCATTAAATTCCTTGCCGTTGAGAAATACCTTGAGTTGTTGGAATGTGGAGTTAGGCAGTTACTCATTTGATGAGGATGGAATTCTCACTTCTATGCTGGAGCTAATCAACCACCCCTTTTCTTCCGTCGAAGGGTGACTAAGGATGATAAGCACATCTGTCAATAGAACTCCCCAAGTGTCCGGTAAACACAGCGACATTTTCAATCGAATGGGCAGAAAAAGTACTCGTACATCGATGATATATCTTGAGCAGATCCAGAGTGGCTCTTTAGCAAAAATGATTTCATCATCACTACCAGCATACTTAGCGTTTCTTTACAAATTCTCTTACAAATCATCGAATTCTTACTACTATCCACAAAGTGCTATTCACAATGACGCCACAGCCACGCTACTCATCTCAGTTCGAGATCCTGTCGGCGCCCTTCTGTGCATCCCGCTTCAAATCAGTAGCCGTGTCCTTTGCGGAATCGCCCACATCCTCGGCCTTCCTCTGCACATCCTTGCCTGCGTCCTTTGCAGCCCTCGTCGCCTTGTCCGCATTGCGCTTCAACGAGTCGCCCGCATCCTCAATCGCATTCTGGGCCTTGTCCTGCTCCCACCCAACATAATTAAGTGCCAAATTCAGTACTTGCACACCATGTTCTAAAAGCAGACTGCATCAAACAATCTCAAGCACCACAATGCGGCTCAATCCAAGCATTTGAACAAATCACAACGGTCGGGACTTAACCAAACAGCACAATGGCAGGAGGCGCACGTACCCCAATGTTCTCGGCCTCGCCGCGCGCGTCCCTGCTGGCGTTCTTCGCGCTGCCCTCCACGTCCCGCCCTGCGTCCGCTGCCTTGTCGCCCAGCTTCTCCGCTTGCCTCTGGGCGTCCTTGCCCACGTCCTGGGCCTTGTCCTGCGCCTCGTCCGCCTTACCGGACAAGTAGTCGCCAGCGTCCTCCAGCTTGCCCTTGGCGGCTCCCGCGGCGTCCTGCACCTTGTCCTTGGCAGCTTCCGCGGTCTCCTTGACCTTGCGTGCGGCGCCGCCCACGGCCTCCTGCACGTTGCCGGTGATGCTATCGTCCGCGCGCACCACCACGGTGGCGGGGCGGCCGGCCGTGCGGAGAGACACTCCGGAGTGGGCTACTCTGGTGAGGCGGAAGCCACCGAGGCGCGAGACTGAGCTCAAGTGCACTTGGGTGGCACCGCTCAGAGGCTGCACTCCAGCTGCTGCTACAACGTTCAAAGTTGCCATCGCAGTCGCCATTGTAATACTAATAAGTGAATGAGTAAGAACTATTAGATGGGCAGTAGTCGAACCGCAAGGACCAGATGCTGAAGCTGGATTGCAAATGTAGATGATAACTGAAGAGAAGATAGAAGCTCAATATGAGAGTAGGCGATAGATGGGAATGGTCAGAGCATCAAGCAATTTATACTGATGTGCGGGGAAGAAAAGGAGACAGTAGTTATGTTGATTAAATACGTGGAGACCGTGCAGCGTGAACTCCTGAAATCGGCACTGTAACGTACCGACGACTCCAGATGGTGCCAAGTGTCGTGTACTTTTGGTATCAAAGAAGTTTCGAACGTGGTGCGGCCGTATTGGCGAAAACGGATTGTCTGGAGGCCGCATCGGCTGTGTATATCGCAAGATCACAAGTTCACAGTTTGCCGCTGTTGGTGCGTCGTCCTCTTGACGAGTCAGTCGGGTCCAAGTGGCGAGAGTTGAATTCTGCTGAATCCCATGTTTTCGAGATCTCTTTTGCTTTTGACTGCCATGGATGTTCTGGAATTCCTTCCTGTATTGAAGGAGATCTTTCCAAGTTATATCCTTTCTTCCTTCTTTACAGAAGAGATATTTTACTGTTCTTTGTTTTTGTTCAGAAGGTTGAACTAGTTACAATTGGAATTCCAGGAGCAAGTGTATCATATCGATCATGTCAAACCTGCTATAGAATGGCCTCCTGTAATTACGCGAGATCTCTCATTGTAAGTCAGATTCAGATAAAACTTTAAAATGTGAACAGAACACTGAGTAAACCAGCCGTTCTACTTCTATCCTGTAGTATAATTAAATTTTGTTGATGTCAGCTTGTTCCTCACAATTTCATCTCAAAAGATTGAATGTGAGAGCATTGCCACCCATTTCATGGTTTGGCATGGGTGAATGATGGCTATGGAATTAGATATTCTCAAGTACAAACCTATCCAATTTCCCTTAAATTAATAGCATGCAATTTAGTGAAGGAAGCTCTTGCTTTTGTGTTTTCAAAGATGGGGCATGGTTTACCATTGCATGCCAATGATGTGAAACCTAAAATAGAGATTGATGAATTTTTTTTTACGCGATCATGATCTTAACATGAAATTTAACAACTTCTTAGCTAGAAGATTTTTGATCCAAATACTTTTGGTATTAGATTTGCAATGATATTTCCACAATGAAGAAAGTGAAAAAATGAATGATTTTTGAAGAGCTATATTCTTTCATCCACGGTTAGATTTCAACTTCATTTTTGGGGATGGAGTTGTTTTGCAATCTAGTCTTAAGAGTAGAAATATTGACCAAATAGAATATGTTTCCTAGGTAAGGCATAGGTTTGAATGCATACAGTCTAGTTTTAGACTATTTTCTCTTTGTAAAGTTTTTGGCAGTTTTCACCATTGTTGTGCTATATTTTGAGCCAAGAAATTTTTTGATGGTTGTTCTTGGTAATATTGAGATGAGGGTGAATAATTTTTTAGTTGGAATTTTTGTCGATGGAGTAGCTTTGTTGGTAGAATTTCCACTCTAAAGTCAAATGGTGAAATTTTTTAGCGTATTTTGCATACTAATACATTACGCATTAGTAAGCCTCATGACTCAAACTTTGGTCCACATGACTTACAACAAGTCTATTACAAGTTTGTACAATTAAGATCTTAATAGCTTATCTTCATTTGCATCTGGGTCAACTTTTTTTTAAATTGTGTTTTTTGGCTAAAAATAGGTTGGGACATTTAGTGGTTAGGCATATAGAGTTGAGAAGTTGATGGAGAAAATTTGATTCCCTCCATAGTTAAATTGTAGAAGAGAGTAATTTTACCAGACACGAAGGCAACATTGTTGTGGCTCTGCTTTAGATGTAGCATACACATTACCGTACTTGAATAGCCAATTATGCAATGTAATGACAAGTAATGAATTAAGTTTTTGTTTTTGAATTCAGCAAACCTATTGTCGCTGCAATTCCCATTCTTTCACCACAAATATGTATGTTCTATTTTTAGAATTTTTTTGGTTTTATCAACACCTAAAAATAATACCTAGTCTCTGCCGAATTGGCCATGCACGCACAATGGTGTTGTGTTGCATGAGAGATAAGAAATTTCCTAAATAACCGAACGAATTTACCTAAAAGTAATCTATGATGAATTTCACAATGAAAGACTCTTGTGTGTATCAAGGAGCAACAAGCAACTTGGTGATACAAAAAATTGGCATTTTTTAGTAAGCAAGAAATATCTCAAAAATAGAAGTCTTGGAGCACATGGATAAATCCTAATTTAATCAAAGTCGTGTACATTTAAGAAAATTGAAAGATTACAATCTTCCACATAAAATAGTTAGCCATCTGATCAATTCTTGATGCTGCTCGGAATATGAGCAGATTCGCTTACATTATATTGATCTTGAGGCTCCATTTACAGCATGAATAAATGTTCGAAGTTGGACAACTCATGACAATGTAATAAGGGGCAAGGTTCGGACGAGACGATAACACTAAGGTAGCAATAAGCTTAAGTTTGCGAGCATATTTCCACGATTGTCAACAACTAACTCACTCTCTACAAGTTCTGAGTTTCCGTTGATATTCTTGTTTTTATGATCGAAAACTTAAGCCTTTGCAAAGAAGTCATCATCCTCACCGTTGCGATACACTCCCAATCCCAAACGTCTGACTCATCATCCATTCACTCACGGATTTCACAGAAATTCAGCCCACGAATTTTCAAACATATGAACAACCAATTCGCTCGTAACCTTTTCCATAAGCAATCTTCGGATAATAAAACAATTTCAAATTGCCCTTCGGCACACTCGAAGAATGTAATTCCCACTTCTGACACTCTCATTTCTAGCAGCATCCTAAGTATCTTACATGCTATCACCTAGCTCCAACAGTAACCATATCCACAAATAATTGTACATAACGACGCCATGGCTGAACTATTTAGATTCTCAGTTCGAGATTCTGTCGGCGCCCTTCTGTGCGTCCCGCTTCAAATCAGTAGCCGTGTCCTTTGCGGAATCGCCCACATCCTCGGCCTTCCTCTGCACATCCTTGCCTGCGTCCTTTGCAGCGCTCTTCGCCTTCTCCGCATTGCGCTTCAACGAGTCGCCCGCATCCTCAATCGCATTCTGGGCCTTGTCCTGTACCACCCCACGTTAGTGCCCACACTTAGTGCTGGCATTTCTTCCTTGCTCGGAGCACACCATGCCTAGAAAGAATGTGCATCAAAAAATCTCCATCAACAAGACTAACCACAATGTGGGTTATTCCGAGCATCCACCTCACACAGGAACCCAATCCAACAGAACAGCAGGACGTGTACGTACCCCAATGTTCTCGGCCTCGCCGCGCGCGTCCCTGCTGGCGTTCTTCGCGCTGCCCTCCACGTCCCGCCCTGCGTCCGCTGCCTTGTCGCCCAGCTTCTCCGCTTGCCTCTGGGCGTCCTTGCCCACGTCTTGGGCCTTGTCCTGCGCCTCGTCCGCCTTGCCGGACAAGTAGTCGCCAGCATCCTCCAGCTTGCCCTTGGCGGCTCCAGCAGCGTCCTGCACCTTGTCCTTGGCAGCTTCCGCGGTCTCCTTGACCTTGCGCGCGGCGCCGCCCACGGCCTCCTGCACGTTGCCGGTGATGCTGTCGTCCGCGCGGACCACCACGGTGGCGGGGCGGCCGGCCGTGCGGAGGAACACTCCGGAGTGGGCCACGCTGGTGAGGCGGAAGCCTCCGAGGCGGGAGGCCGAGCTCAAGTGCACTTGGGTGGCGCTGCTCAGAGGCTGCACGCCTGCAGCTGCTGCAACGTTCAGGCTCGCCATAGCAGTCGCCATCGTGATACTTGTATGTGAATGTGTAACAACAGTTAGATGGGCAGATCTCGCACTGATGCTGAAGCAGGATAAAGAATGCGGATGATAGCAGAACAAAAATTCTGGAGCTCAATGTGAGAGTGAGCGATGATAGAGTGTGGTTGAATTGAGCACAACATCAAGTAGTTTTATACTGCTGTGTGGGGGAGGAAAAGGGGACAGTGGCTACGTTGATTGAAAACGTGGAGATTGTGCAGCGTGAACTTCTGGGATCGGCTCTCCAATATAACTACGACTCCAGCGGGTGCCAAGTGTCGTGCACTTTTGATATCGAACAAATTCGGCACGTGGTGCGGGTATATTGGCGAATTTGGATTTGGAGGCTGGATGAGGGATCACTGTAAATAGTGCTACGAGCATTTCTCGGGGGCTAAGCAGGAGGGGTATAGAGCCCCTAAATTTTTAATGTGTAGGCTTAAAATGATCAAAAATGGTCGTCGAGGGGTCCAAATCGGATATTCCACGGATTGTGAAGAAAAAACCCACTGGCTCATGGGGCTCCGAGAAACGCCGGTAGCACTCATTGAAGGGTGCCCTTGCATCAACCTCGGATCACGAGGTTACATGATCACAAAATGCCGCTATAGATGTTTTTCTTTTTTTTTAACTATTATTTATTACTATTAGCTAAGTTTTGGCCGGTTGCTACCAACGATGTGAGTCTTTCTTTCGCTACCAAGTAAGGCTTACGAAGGGAAAATGAGTTAGAATTAATTAGGTCGCTAACATTGCAGTTAGGATTCCTAAATCAGAACTCCTCTTATAACTAGAATCAATTACCGCCATAAAGCTCTTCATATTCTCTACACACAAAAAAATGAGTATAAATAAAATACGATAGTTCATTTCATGTGACCAATATGCCAAACAGACCTTTTTTGGTCTTAAGGATGCTCAAGGGTTCAGTATTAAATCCTACAATTACATACTTCAAAATACATCACAAATTAAAAATCTTGATTTCAGAAGGGACATATAATGAAAATTCTCACCTTAAATAGTTAAATTCTCAACTTGAAGAGGGATTCTAAGGTCAAAGCATGAAACTAATTCTTCGAAACTTTAACCGTCAAACGCCCATGGGGTCCGAAACGGGCAGCCCGAAATTGGATCACAACATGATTTGCACTTGGGCATCATCAATGAACCAATAAATCAATGATGAGCTCGCAACCTCCTACAAGGTTATGTACAACCCCAACCTACCTACCACAATCCTTTGAAAGCACAAAATCACTCATACAAATTGTGATTTGAATTGTAAAATATCACTTTCTGAATGCATTATAAGAAGGTGACGAGTTTAACAAAAAAATATGAGTAAAAAGTTGAGGACGGTGAGAGCTATAAAGAAGATTCTGTTGGAAAACAGCCCCTTTGGCTCGCTTGGGTGTTTAAGGGTTGAGGTTCAAACTCAGGGCCATACCACATGGGAGGAAAGGCAGTGAGATGGAAGATTCGTATTGGTTCCAATTAGCAAGTGGTTGCCACATGAGAGGAAGTAGGGAGAGTGGCAAGAGTGACATGGAGCAACTTTGAAGCTTTGGGGTTTGCTTTGGATGTTGCTTTGGGATCTACATGGCGATGACATGGCACATGGAAGGCACTTGAAAACTACCAGGCAGTAGTGCCTGGAAGTCGACCAGCAATTGAAGAAAAGTGGAGAAATTTCAGGAGAAAAGTAGACAAGGACAGAAAGCAGCGGCAGCACGCAGGGGCGGCCTGCCGATGGTGTGGCAAGGCCCTCAGCCGGGTAAGGTAGAGGAACCCATAGTCGATAAGTTAAGGCGATTTGCATAGTAGAAGTTGTATTACTCATGGGGAGAAATTTTTCTCGTATAAGGAAATAAGGTTTAGGTAGAATGCACGTTTTTCCAAAAAAAAATTCTCAATATTGAAATTACTACAAATTAAAAAGGTGAAAAGTTGATCCGGACTAGTTACCAATATGTAGCTTCACCTGTAACCGATAACTATAAGACTAGTTCACAAACACAAATTCACTAATTCCCGTGATGGAAACTGATGTAATTGAGCTAACCACATAACTTATAGTTGATACTGTCGTTCACTAGTGGCCGGTCATGCTTAAAGCCGAGCAAAATGCTAACAATAACCAAGCCACCTAATTTTGCTGCTTAATTTAGTGCAACCATTCTAAACTTGGAAGCCACCATGCACAATCACAGAAAGTTGCCATGATTTTCACTGTTTGCCAAAACCAAATGTCGACAATTGGTCAATCAGACCCTCGCAATTGGGGAGTCTACAACTTGGGCATGGGGACCATATCGACTATGGGTTCCTCTACCTTACCAAAATGATGAACAGAGAGTGCAGCCACAGCCCAGAGGTGCTACTGATGATGGAGCTGCGGCCGAGGGATATTCCCGAGGCTCAGCATCGTCACCAAGGCAGGCGAAAGCTGCGATCTTCACAAAAGCAGATTGTGGATGGTCTCATCCGCGCAGACCAATGCCCCCGCACAACGTGCCATTCCTCTTGACGTCGTATAAGCACGCCACTTGGCACCCATCGATCGTTCACACCACTCAATCTGCGCTTCCTCCACGAAACTCTTGTCTCCAACCAACATACCGGTCACTCACTATAAACAGTCCTCACTGCTCTCTACCCATCATCATCTCGCATTCAACCATCCACCATCTCAGAGACTCTCGTTTGCAATTCGCTTTACTGCCATCACACTCGTCCAATCAGTCACTCTTAGCTCGCTGATTTTGCACTTACCGATTCCCACTCTGGTACGTACCGAAATGGCGACCATGATGGCTGGCGTGAACGTTGCAGCAGCAGCTGGAGTCCAGCCTCTGAGCAATACCACCCAAGTGCACTTGAGCTCGGCTTCGCGCCTCGGAGGCTTCCGCTTCACCAGCGTGGCCCACTCCGGAGTGTCTCTCCGCACGGCCGGCCGCCCCGCCACAGTGGTGGTGCGAGCGGACGACAGCATCACCGGCAACGTGCAGGAGGCCGTGGGCGGCGCCGCGCGCAAGGTCAAGGAGACCGCGGAAGCTGCTAAGGACAAGGTGCAGGACGCCGCGGGAGCCGCCAAGGGCAAGCTGGAGGATGCTGGCGACTACTTGTCCGGTAAGGCTGAAGAGGCGCAGGACAAGGCCCAGGACGTGGGCAAGGACGCCCAGAGGCAAGCGGAGAAGCTGGGCGACAAGGCAGCGGACGCAAGCCGGGACGTGGAGGGCAGCGCGAAGAATGCCAGCAGGGACGCACGCGGCGAGGCCGAGAACCTTGGGGTACGTACACATTCTGCCATTCTGTTGGATTGGGTCCCTGTGGGAGGTGGATGTTCGGAATGACCCACATTGTGGTTAGTCTTGTTAATCGAGATTTTTTGATGCGCAATCTTTCATGACATGGTGTGCTCCGATCAAGGAAGAAATGCAAGCAGTAAGTGTGGACACTAACATGGGGTGGTACAGGACAAGGCCCAGAATGCGATTGAGGATGCGGGCGACTCGTTGAAGCGCAATGCGGAGAAGGCGAAGAGCGCTGCAAAGGACGCAGGCAAGGATGTGCAGAGGAAGGCCGAGGATGTGGGCGATTCTGCAAAGGACACGGCTACTGATTTGAAGCGGGACGCGCAGAAGGGCGCCGACAGAATTTCCAACTGAGAGGTGTAGCGCGGCTATCGCGTCGTTTTGTAGTGTATATTTCTTTGTGAATAGCGGTTGAAGGCGATTAGCATGTGAGACAGGATGCGACTAGAAGGGTGCCGGAAGTGGCAATGAAATTCTTTTGAGCGTGCCAAAGAGCAACTTGTAATTATATAACAATGATTGGTTATGTTAAAGTATATCTTTCTGCGAACATGCTGGCTATGACTTTGAAGATTTTGAGCTGTATTTCCCTGAGTTACTGGGTGTCCGGAGGATGATTGTGTATGGCTGTCAAACATCCGGGAATGTGAGCTCCCTGCAACCCCTGCGATTACCGATGACCAAAGCAAAGTCTCTACGATTTTCAAAGATGTAACTTCATATTGCAGATGATATTTTGATTAATATGTTGAATAATGAGTAGAAATGAGCCTGACCAAAGTCGAAGTTAAATCTATTTCGGGCTTCAGTCACTTTTAGAAGTTAAATGGTGAATGTTTGACTGAAGTCTCAAATTTGATGAATTACAAGAGCATGTACACAGCCCCACCAAATTGTACAGCTTCTAAGAAATTTACAAAGAGCTTAAAAATATCGGTAGTATGAAGGTATGGAAAACTATAATACTCGACATGAAGAGCCATGCTTCTGAGTATGAATGGTGACCATGATAGTAATGGTAAATTATGGTTGATATCAATTCGGATATGAAGATACGTGTAAAGTGGGGAATGACACGAAGGGGAAGTGGCGAAGTCAATGCTCAAATTTCAAATTGGCTAGCTCATTGGGAGAGTTGCATAGGGAATCATTTTGGGAAGATGTGTATAATAATTAGGTGAAAATTAGTATCCAAAATCACTTAGCCTAAAATTTTCACCATGATCAGATCAAAGTTCAAATTTGGAGCCTATAGTCCACCTCTTGCTTGGATAGGTCTAGTGAGTTGTCTAATGGTGTCGTGCTGATTTAAGCCACCTACTATACTTGGCCACACAAGCCAAGTGCACACAATTAATTTAAATTACGATTGATTGACAATACTTTCCAGATGATTTACAATGTCAGCTCTCAGAATTTAAAATATAAGTTTTCAAACTCCATTCATATTTTCAAGATAGAATGAACATTCATTTTAAAGCAAAAGATTGGTAATACTCATTCATACATAGTTTACAAAATATTTGTAATCTTTTATATTCTTTTCATTGGTAAGTGTTATACTAATGTGACTACAATGCAAATCGGATCATTTTCAAGTGCATAGGCAGTGCCCAAAGTTGATTGGGAAATTGCTCCTCAGAGCTGAATTCGTGAATTAGCCCCTAAAAATCCAGGCATTTCCTCGACCTCGAGAACCAAAAACTGCCATTTTTCACCTTTGTTGGGAAATGGGGAAATGGAGAAACTTTTTTTCTGATTATAGATTTTGAACCATAAGATCTTGTACGGTTGTACCTAACTTGTATACAAAAGACTGGTCGAAATTTCAACCGTTGGATGTTTGTCATTTGTGAGATCATAACAATCAAAGTTTGACCAACACTTTTTTTTGCCGCTGTGTGAGAGGCATTGTCTAAATGGTGCCAAGGGCAACTTGATGATTGTTACTCCAAACATTTTTCTCTCATTTTTTTTCATGTAGGTAATCAAGTTGGGTAAGCTCATGCAAAACTTTAGGGACCAATTCCACTGTTTGACCTTAATGTAAATTATTTTATGAAAGAAGGTCTAAAAACAACCATATAGTAAAACAAGCACCACATATGATATATTTAGTTTGAGAAAAATCTAGACGGTGAGTAGGTGCGTTTGTGAGAATGTGAATTTTGAAAAAAAAAAAAATCTTGGAAAAAATCCAAAATCTCGAATTTTGGCAAATTTTGAAAGAAAAAATTGTAAAATTACTAGAAATTGTGAAGATTGTTTTTGAGAGTTTCGGAGGCTGCCCTTGTAAAATTGGTCAACTTTTTGACTTCGAATACTTTGAAATTTGAATAGTAATTTGGTAATGAACATTTTTTTTTAAAAAAAATACTTTAAGAAAAAAAAATTTAAACTGCCCGATTTGGACTTGAAACTTAAAATTTCTAGATGAAGGTTATAAAATTAAAATTTGGCTTTGCAAATTTTGCCACATACACATTACAGTATGGGGAGCATCTAGTAAAAATCTTAGGCAATAATATCAATTTAATTCCTTAAAATGAGCTGCCCAAAATCTCAGAATCTGAATCGGTTTTCCTGGAGTTTTAGGGGTTAACTGGAGGGAACTTTACATTTACATGATGACTAAACCTTGACACTGTGTGAACTTTTTAGTCATGCAAACACAGATACCCTAAGTAACTTACCGTGTAATATTTCCAATCCCCTAATTACCTGAGCACTGTGAGCAGTGTAGTGGAGATTAAAACCTCTAGAGAGTTGGAATTGGACACAATTGAATCGAAAAAAGCAGAAGAGTCTAGTATGTCAAAAACATGGGATTCATCATTATTCGACTCTCACCACTTGGACCCGACTGATTCGTCAAGAGGAAGAGGCCCCAACAGCGGCAAGCTGTGAACATGTGATTGACCTCGCGATCCAAGAGTGATGCAGCCTTCGAATCCTTCCTCGCCAGTACGGCCGCACCACGTGCAAAACTTCAAAAAGTACATGACACTTGGCACCCTCTGGAGTCGTCGGTACATTGAAAGGCCGAACTGAAGAGTTCACGCTGTACGATCTCCACGTAAACAATCAACACCTCCTTTTCGTCCCCACATATCAGTATAAATTACTTGATGCTCTGATCATTCCCATTCATCGCCTACTCTCATATTGAGCTTCTATCTTCTCTTGAGTTATCATCTGCATTCTCATTCCAGCTTCAGCATCTTGATCCTTCAGCGGTGCGATTACTGCCCCATCTTACACATTCACTTACTAGTATTACGATGGCGACTGCGATGGCAACTGTGAACGTTGTAGCAGCAGCCGGAGTGCAGCCTCTGAGCGGTGCCACCCAAGTGCACTTGAGCTCAGTCTCGCGCCTCGGAGGCTTCCGCCTCACCAGCGTGGCCCACTCCGGAGTGTCTCTCCGCACGGCCGGCCGCCCCGCCACAGTGGTGGTGCGAGCGGACGACAGCATCACTGGCAACGTGCAGGAGGCCGTGGGCGGCGCCGCGCGCAAGGTCAAGGAGACCGCGGAAGCTGCCAAGGACAAGGTGCAGGACGCTGCTGGAGCCGCCAAGGGCAAGCTGGAGGATGCTGGCGACTACCTGTCCGGTAAGGCGGACGAGGCGCAGGACAAGGCCCAGGACGTGGGCAAGGACGCCCAGAGGCAGGCGGAGAAGCTGGGTGATAAGGCAGCGGACGCGAGCCGGGACGTGGAGGGCAGCGCGAAGAACGATAGCAGAGACGCGCGCGGCGAGGCCGAGAACATTGGGGTGCGTAGACGTCCTGCCATTCTGTTGGATTGGGTCCCTGTGTGAGGTGAAGGCTCGGAATGACCCACATTGTGTGGTTAGTCTTGTTAATGGAGATTTTGTGATGCGCATTCTTTCTAGGCATGGTGTGCTCCGAGCATGGAAGAAATGCAAGTAGTTAGTGTGGACACTAACGTGGGGTGGTACAGGACAAGGCCCAGAATGCGATTGAGGATGCGGGCGACTCGTTGAAGCGCAATGCGGAGAAGGCGAAGAGCGCTGCAAAGGACGCAGGCAAGGATGTGCAGAGGAAGGCCGAGGATGTGGGCGATTCTGCAAAGGACACGGCTACTGATTTGAAGCGGGACGCGCAGAAGGGCGCCGACAGAATCTCGAACTGAGAATCTAAATAGTTCGGGCATGGCGTCGTTATGTACAATTCTTTGCGGACATGGTTGCTATTTTGGAGCTAGGTGAATAGCATGTGAGATACTTAGGATGCTGCTAGAAGTGAGAGTGTCAGAAGTGGCAAGTAGATTCTCCGAGTGTGCCGAAGGGCAACTTGTAATTGTAAAATTATCTGGAGATTGATTAATATGGAAAAGTTTATGAGCGAATTGGCTGTTCATATGTTTGCAAATTCATGGGCTGAGTTCCTCTGAAATCCGGAGTGATGGATGATGAGTGTGCAAGTTAAACGTTTGGGATTGTGAATGCATTGCAACGATGAGGGTGATGACTTATTTGCAAAGCTCATATTTGATAAAAGAAACAAGAATATCAAACGAAAACTCGAAACTTGGAGAGACTGCGTTGATTGTTGACAATCTCGTGGAATTATTTTTGCAGAGCTTATTGCAGTCGTAGAGTAATTATTTTGTCCGGACCTCAAGGCCCCTTATTACATCAAGCCACAAGATTTCACCATTTTCACTTTAGAGTGGAAATTCTATCAATAGAACTACTCCATTGAAAAATGTCCAACTTGAATATTGTTTTCACTTATCTCTATCACCCTTGTACCGGAAAAAAAAAACATAAAAAAAATTTCTTAACTCAAAAAACAGCCCCGCAATGGTGAATACAGCCATAAACTTTAGAAAGGGAAAATAGTCCAAAATCAGACCCTTTGCACTAAAATCTACCCCTTAATTACGAAACATCTTTGATTTGGTCAAGATTTCTACTCCTAAGACTAGACAATAAAAGGAATCCATTCAAGAAAATAAAGTTCAATCCCAAGGGTGGATGAAGGAGATATAGCTCCTCAAAATCATTCATTTTTATCACTTTTTCATTGTGGAAATATCATTGCAAATTTAACACCAAAAATATTTGGATCAAAAAACTTTGAGCTAAGAAGTTGTAAAATTTCATGTTAAGATCATAATCATGTAAAAGAAATTCATCAATAACTATTTTTGGATTCACATAATTGGCTCGCAATTGTAAACCATGCCCCATCTTTGAAACCCAAAAGCAAGAGCTGCCTTGACTAAAATGCATGCCATTAATTTATACTTTATTTCATGAGTATGCCATTCTTACCACACAAACTAAACTCAATTTGACCTAGTGCAAGTAATTTCATCCAAAACTCACTCTTAATGAAGAAGTTATGGCTCTTCAAAGTTGTTACCTTCCATCCACAATGCCATTTTTCTACATTCGGCGTGTTCACGGGTTAAATTAGGTTGGAAACTTGTTGTATGTGTGCTTATTAAAAGTATGGACGTCCCTCAGAAACTTAAAGAGACATTGGATGGGTTTGTACTTGAGAATATCTAATTTCGTAGCCGTCAATCTCCTAAATCCCTAAACGGGTGGCAATGCTCTCACATTCAATCTTTTGAGATGAAATTATGAGGAACAAGCTGACATCAACAAAGTATACTACAGGATAGAAGATAACGGCTGGTTTACTTGTTCTGTTCACATTTTAGTTTTTATCTGAATCTGACTTACAATGAGAGATCTTGCGTCATTACAGGAGGCCATTCTAAAGCAGGTTTGACATGATTGATATGACACATTTTCTCTTAGACTCTCAAGATTCCAAAGTCTCCAATCTCTGTAACTAGTTCAACAAAAACAAAGAACAGTAAAATATCTCTTTCGTAAAGGAGGAAGAAAGGATATATCTTGGAAAGACTTATGCACATCAGTGCAGGTAAGGAATTCCAGAACATCCATTTTAGTGAAAAGCAAAAGAGATCTCGAATTCAACTCTCGCCACTTGGACCCGACTGACTCGTTAAGAGGACGAGGCACCTATAGCGGCAAACTATGAACATGTGACATTGTGAACTTGCGATATACACAGCTGATGCAGCCTCCAGACAATCCGTTTTCGCCAATACGGCCGCACCACGTTCGAAACTTCTTCGATACCAAACGTACACGACACTTGGCACCATCTGGAGTCGTCGGTACATTTGAGTGCCGATTTCAGGAGTTCACACTGTACGACCTCCACGTATTCAATCAACATAACTACTGTCTCCTTTTCGTCCCCGCACATCAGTATAAATTACTTGATGCTCTGATCATTCCCATTCATCGCCTACTCTCATATTGAGCTTCTATCTTCTCTTAAGTTATCATCTGCATTCTCAATCCAGCTTTAGCATCTGATCCTTAAGCGGTGCGACTACTGCCCATCTTATACATTCACTTATTAGTATTACGATGGCGACTGCGATGGCAACTGTGAACGTTGTAGCAGCAGCCGGAGTGCAGCCTCTGAGCGGTGCCACCCAAGTGCACTTGAGCTCAGTCTCGCGCCTCGGAGGCTTCCGCCTCACCAGCGTGGCCCACTCCGGAGTGTCTCTCCGCACGGCCGGCCGCCCCGCCACAGTGGTGGTGCGAGCGGACGACAGCATCACCGGCAACGTGCAGGAGGCCGTGGGCGGCGCCGCGCGCAAGGTCAAGGAGACCGCGGAAGCTGCCAAGGACAAGGTGCAGGACGCTGCTGGGGCCGTCAAGGGCAAGCTGGAGGAAGCTGGCGACTACCTGTCCGGTAAGGCGGACGAGGCGCAGGACAAGGCCCAGGACGTGGGCAAGGACGCCCAGAGGCAGGCGGAGAAGCTGGGCGACAAGGCAGCGGACGCAAGCCGAGACGTGGAGGGCAGCGCGAAGAACGCCAGCAGGGACGCACGCGGCGAGGCCGAGAACCTTGGGGTACGTGCCCCTCCTGCCATTCTGCTGTATGGTTGGTTCCCCTCCGATGTAATTTGTTCAAATGCTTGGATTGACCCGCATTGTGGTGCTTGAGATTGTTTGATGCAATTTGATTTTAGAACATGGTGTGCAAGTACTGAATTTGGCATTCAATTATGACGGGGTGGTGCAGGACAAGGCCCAGAATGCGATTGAGGATGCGGGCGACTCGTTGAAGCGCAATGCGGACAAGGCGACGAGGGCTGCAAAGGACGCAGGCAAGGATGTGCAGAGGAAGGCCGAGGATGCGGGCGATTCTGCGAAGGAGACGGCTAATGATTTGAAGAGGGACGCACAGAAGGGCGCCGACAGAATCTCGAACTGAGAATCTAAGTAGTTCGGCCATGGCGTCACTATGTACAATTCTTTGTGAATATGGTAGTTGTGAGCTAGGAGTGCCAGAAGTGGCAACGAAATTCTATTTTAGTGTGCCGAAGGGCAACTTGTAATTTTTATATTAATAGGACTGAATGTGGTAAAGTATATCAGTCAGTGAACACGCTGGTCATGTGTACGAAATTCATTGAGCTGTGTTTGCATGAAATCTTCAGAAAGAAATGGAGGATAGTTGGGTATGCCAGTCAAACAGCTGAATTTATTGCAAAGCTGATGATTGATTTACAGCGACCGCATTATTCAATGTAACAGGATCATCTACCAAATCGAAGCCCTTGTAGAGGCTACATTGTTCGTTGATTACCTAATGGAAATATTAGCAGCTCTCTTCCAAATTGTTGGTCGCAAAGTTCATCGTGATACTGACTGAGACATTTTGTCAAATAATGTTGTGCATACCCCTGTCAAGATATTTATCCACTCATAATAATCGGAAGTACAACAGCGTGAAGTGTGAAATTCTGAAGAATAGCACTTGGTTTGATGACACTTCATCAATTGCAAATCAAGATCACTTGCTGCTATGCGTGCATGTTATTACAAGTGGGATCATGGTGGACCTCGAAGAGAAATTGGGCACTAATCTTCTTCTGTGGACTGAATCGTGGTTCTCAATAATGGCTCAAATTTCAGATTTCCTAAGGTAAACAGTGTAAGCAATTTTTGTGTATGGGAATAGTAAATGAAAAAATAGTCAAAGTGGAATCATTATTTTTGGACTCTTCTAAATTTTTTGAAGACAATCTCATAGGTATTCCTAAATGGTGTCTAATATTGCACCCTACAATGTTTGCCGTGAGTACACACTACTATTGCGTGAAGGAGCTATTATGTACCTATGAGGTGAAGAAGCCTAATGCTGCAATATTGATACTGCTCCAGTATTGAGCACTCTCTCTTAACATGTATTAGTAAGTACCCTTAATGGGCATGATATTTGCTTCTGTTAATGGTTTTTGAAGGGTGTGGTTCTGAAGGGTGTGTTAGGAAATCCTTGACTCAACTCACCTGCAATTTTACTTTCTGAAATCTGTCTACTTTTTCTAACTGCTTTAGATTGTCACTACAACCATGGCGCATTCTTCAAGCATCTTCATCATCGTATACTTGCGGTGTGAAAGCGAAGCAGTGTTTCCGACAATGCAGAGTTTAGAGAAGTTCATTCTTCCTTCGGAGGTCGGTGGCTATTAAGTAAACTGTCGATGAGATCAGTCAATGTCGCACATCGTACGAGAGGAGCACGGTAATGGCTTCCTTCGGGATTTGGCAATAAGCTACAGTTGGAAGCTCAAATTCAGGGATAAGCCCCCTCTGCCGTCACAGGTCAAGAGTCTGAAATCCGCAACACTATTGAGGAGCCGTCCTCAGAGGTACGGACCGTGTACTTTATGATCTGACTTCCGTGGCGAAGTGCGACATTTTCCAGCAATAAGTGCCCCTACCAGCTAGTCAAGGCGATTACAGAGAAAAAAAACACGAGTCAAATCACATTGAATACAGAACATAAAGAATATACAGAATATTACCGGGCACACGTTTCCTAGAAAGAGGCTGATCAATACGGACAAGTCCTCGAGCTTCTCATGTCGAGGAGTCTGGATAAAACTGCTAAGTCATCATCGTTGACCCACGAAATGTCATGCTTGAAGAGTACGGTACAAATGCTCTGCTGAATTATAATGGTCAATCAAATCTGGGCATAACTTTGAACAAGTGAGAATTCCTACACTCCTTCGATTATCAGTAGATTTCGACGCTAGCTGACATGTGATATCAACTGAGCCTGCAGGTAGAAATGATTCTCGTCATGGAGGACTATCTACCGAGGATTGCCAGGTTCTTGCTTGTGGTAACCATTTGCACTAGATTCGTCAGGATTGCGAATGGCGAAGCAGTTCCGATTGCGCAGTGTAATAGCACAGGGTGCACCATTGACAATGCATATGGATTATGGCTCGATAGACTCCCTTGCAAGGTAAGCATTTTCTCTCGATTGATGTTTCCAGACTCGGTGATGGATCGAGAGATGATTTGGTGATGTTATCGCAGGCAGCAACTGTACTGTATCCGAAAACAGAGCAAGAGATTATCGACGCTGTGGCGTACGCTGCGAAGAACAAGGTGAAAATCAAGGTGGGGAGCAAGCACTCACACTCCACCTGCAAGCTCGTGTGCCCCGGCGGCGAGCACGGCATCTTCCTGAGCACGAAAGACTACGCGTCCGTGGTGCACATTGACAGAGACGTCCACACCGTCACTGCACAAGCTGGCATTCAGCTCCGCGACTTGGTGAATCAGCTTGCCGATGCGGGGTTCTCTCTGGTGCAAGTTCCCTACTGGGATGGATTGTCGCTAGCAGGATTGATAGCCACGGGAGCTCATGGGAGTTCTCTCAGTGGCAAAGGAAGCGCCGTTCACGAGTACGTCACCGCGATGCGTCTCGTGGTGCCGACCCACGACGGACATGCCAAAGTCGTCACTCTCACGGAGAAGGACGAAGACCTAAAAGCGGCGAGAGTCTCCCTTGGCGTCCTCGGCGTCGTCTCCACCATTACCCTATCTGTCGAGCCCCTGTTCAAGCGTTCGGTAACGCTCGACATTCGAGACGATGACGACATAGAGGACCGTGTTCTGGACTTCTCGCGCCGCTACGAGTTCGGAGATGTCCGCTGGTATCCGTCCCAACACAGAGTGATCTACAAAATCGATACGCGAGTGCCGGTATCGACCCCCGGTGAAGGCTTCAACACGAGGTTCCGAGCATCGCCGGCTGCCAGTATTGAAGCAGCTCGCACGCAAGGTCTGTCCTTCCCTGATTGTCAATCTCTCGCAAAAGACTGCGAGGCAAGGAATTCTTATTGTGTATTTGGAATGGGCAGAGGATCAAGCGGAGACGCTCAGGAACGAAGCACCGAAATGCGCACTCGCAAATTCTTCTCTTACTGGACTGATCAGGTCTGGAGCAGGCTACGCTAACAACTTCACGACGTTCACAAGCTATCCCGTGGTGGGGTTCCCGAATGACATCCAAATGGGTGGTGGGTGCCAGAACGCGAACGACAGCTCCGGCACCTACTGCAACTGGGATCGACGGATCAAAGGCCGAAGCTACTTCGAGACAGCGACCTACATACCGCTCCGAAGCCTGCGGAGCTTCATCCAGGACGTGAAGGCGTTCCGGGAGAAGGTGCCCGGAAGCTTGTGCAACGTAGATGTGTACAGCGGCTTCCTCATGCGCTTTGTGCCGAAATCACAAGGCACGTACCTTGGAGCGCTGGAGGATGCGGCGGAGGTCAACTTCGATTACTACCGCGCGTATGAAGCCGAGACGCCAAAGCTGGACGAAGACGTGGTGGAAGAAATCGAGCAGATCAGCTTGTTCAAGTACAAAGCCAAGCCGCACTGGGGCAAGAACCGCAACCTGGCGTTCGACGGGGTGGCGAAGTCGTACCCGAAAATGCCGAAATTCTTGAAGGCCATGCGGAAGTATGACCCAGACCGATTGTTCGCCAGCGAGTGGTCGGATGCAATCCTGGGCATCAATAGGAAAGGGGCGCCGAGCGCTTCCACTTACAAGCCCTACTGTGCTTTGGAAGGTTTGTGTGTGTGCAAACAGGATGTACATTGCGCCCCTGAAGCGCACTACTTCTGTCGGCCGGGCAGAATTTTCTCCGCGGCACGAGTGTGTCGGTATGAGCCTTGAGATTCGCCTACTCTCGTCCCCTACACACTATTCTACTGTACAGTGTGGAAAGCAACAGAGCTTTTGTGGTGTCTCCATGGCACTACAGACATGCATACTAAATGATGCAATTTCGGACTCCGTTTGTTCATCTATACCTGCTTTGTACAACTTCTCTAAGTGTTACTGCCAATGAATTGAGTCTTGATCTTGGAAAGTATAGCTGGGATTCGGGCGATCCCAAACTTATGAGCTCAATTTCAAGTGCCCAGTTCATTCCAGATTGTAACCATTTTCCCAATAATGTATATAATCCTATGAAGTGACCTGGTCGATCGAATTCTCCGAAATGCTGGATAGTGTTAATTTGGATTCCCTGGAGAAGCCAGACGAGAGTGAGAGCATACCGTACTCAATCTCACCTCGCCTGTCTAGTACCTGTGCCCAGTTTCTGAAGTTTCCAAAACGTATGGGAGAACTTGATTCTTAAATCTGTCATCCTGATTTCAACTCATTTGTATATATCCTATACCGCTGATGTCGATTGATAATGCTGTTATCGAATTAGATGACGAGGAATTGTCTAGAACCAATTTGTTTGTTGGCTTCTTCTTCTACTTTCTCCCTAAGAAGCTGCATCGTTACGATGCTAGGCTGTCGCAATATCAATCATCTGCAATACCCACACTGGCTTCACTAAAGTAACAAAGGTTTAGTCGTCGAGTTTTTTAATTTTTTCATATTTTTTATTTTTATTTTATTTTTTAAAAAAAGAAATTTGCACATGGGCATGGAGGCCATGGCAGGTAGCATGTGATTTTTTTAGGGTTTTTTATGCATCAAGTGGAGAGGTGCATTTGTGAGGGGTGGAACCATGGACCTCATGGTTGACTCCTGGGGCACTAATCCCTCCTCTCTCACCATCCTCTACTAGTTTAAGGTCATTTCTGACCATAATCATTGGACATTTCATTTCGACCTCAATGGTTGCAATTATCATGCGAACGAAACAAATCGGCAATTGCACTAGGCTCCATTCATAATCCACCGATGTTTCTCATGTACCAAGGAACTAAGGTATGAATGTCTTTTTGCGTGCATTTAAGATGTTCACTATACATGAAGTAGTGGAATGAGTGTCTTACTAATTTTCACTGATTAGCAAATAGAAAAGAGGGGGTTTTCCTATATTTACTATCTTAATAATAATTACAAATTTCAGAAGTGATCAATAAAGGTTACCCTATAATTGAACACCCTATTGTATGTACATATGGGACCGTACATTAAGGGTAATTGTAGGGTAATCAAATTTACATCAAAGCGAGACTCTGACATGCACCCTTATAGGGAGGTGTGTGCTTCTAGGTGCTGATACCTTACTTTGTAGTTGAAAATCATTGAATTTTTTCAAGCATGTAGAGAACACTCATACATCTATTTGTTTTTCTCTTGTTTTCATTTGTTTTCATTTAGAAAAACCAATCACATTTGTCTTGCATGTGATTTTTATTCCTGAAAACCCCTAAACGTGCCGAATGTCAAAAAACGACGTTTTGGATGGAAGGCAGCAACTCTGAATAGCCATACCTTCTTCATCCGAGGTCCGCTTTGGTTAGGTTCCAAATCAAGTCTAGTTTGTGTTGTGAAATTTGCAAGCCCATACAATAAAGTATGAATTAATGGAATGCACTTTATTGAAAACAGCTCTTGTTTTTGGGTTTCCAAGCATGGGACATGTATTACCATCGCAAGCCAATTATGTGAAATTAAAAATAGTTTTTCATGATTTTTTTTTCCATGGTCATGATCTTAAGGTGATTCTTAACAACTTTGTAGTGAGAAGTTTTTTGATCCAAATGATTTTGCTATTGGATTTGCAATGATGTTTTGTCAACAGAAAAAGTGAGAAAATGGATGATATTTGAGGAGCTATATCTCTTTCATCCACCGTTGGATTTCAATTTAATTTTTTGAGATGGCCTCCAATTAGAGTCTAGTCTAAGTGGTAGAAACCTTAACAAGATCGAAGTTGTTTTGAAGATAAGGCATGAAATTGAATGCAAAGGGTCTAGTTTTGGACTATTTTTCCTTTGTAGTTTCGGTAGTTTTTACCATTGCATGGCTTTTATTTGGGCCAAGAAATTTTTTTGATGAATTTATGATGGGTAAAAGACTTATTAAGATGAAGGTGAACATCTTTCTAGTTGGTGATTTTTTCATTGCAATAGGTATATTGGTAGCATTTCCACCTCAAAGTGAAAGTGATGAAATTTTGCAGATTGTTTTTAGTATTAATATGTTACGATCTCCCGATCTATAAGGCATCATGACTCAAATTTTGGTCCACATGATCTTCGATAAGTTTATTACAAGTTTGTACGGTTGAGATCTTAATAGCTTCTCTTCATTTTCATCTATGACAATTTCTATGGAAATGTGCTTTTCTGCTAAAAATAGGTTGGGGCGTTTAGGGGTTAAGATGACAATTTATAGTTAAAAAACACAAATTTTAGAAAAAGTTTACGAGATGAAAATGAAGATAAGCTATTTATATGTCAATTGTACAAACTTGTGATAGACTTATTGTAGGCCATGTGAACCGAATTTGAGTCATGATACCTCATAGATTGCAAACACGATATAATAGTACCGTACACAGACCACAAAATATCATTATTTTCACTTTGGAGTAAAAAACTAAAAATACTACTCACAACCTAAAAATTCCACCAACTATTAAGTTACCAAAAAAAAAATTTAAAAAAATTAGCAAACAATAATTTTGGATCAAAAAATAGTTTTGCAATAGTAAAAGTCGCCAATAATTCTACAAAGGAAAATAGGTAAAAACTAAACCTCTTCCACTCAAATGCGTGCCATATCTTCAAAAGATATTGGGACACATGTATGAAGCTTTTAAACAAGAAAACTAGACTTGAATTGAAATTAAACGAGTGAATAGAGTTGATATCCAACGGTGAACGATGGAGATGCAACTTCCTTAGTACCATGTTCTTTTTCACTTTTTTCAGAATAAAAACATCACCAAAAATCTATTACCAAAATCATTTTGTTCCAAAAGCTTCCAACTAGAAAGTTGTTAGGATCATCCTCTAAACACACTTGTAAAAGAAGTTTTTAAGAAGCTTAAAATTTTTTTTTATAAATTTTTTTGTATAAATTTTTAAAAAAAAGTTCTAAATTTCAAAAGAAAATAAAAAATAATAAAAAATAATAAAAAATAATAAAAAATAAATTAAAAAATCGTGAAAAGGAAATCCTTGATTTAAATAAGGACTCGGACTAGTGAAACATGTCTCATGTTTTAGAGAGAAAAAACTAATGAAATTGTGTTCTAAGTAGGCACTCAGAAGGCACTCATAAGAAGAGCCTTCTTACAACATTCATTTGGCTCAAATTTACAAGTTTTATGTAAATTCTACTATAAACCTCTAAAGGCCTCAAGGGTTTGAAGAAAAACTTAGATGTGTTATAAAATGTGGATTTTGTAACCCTTATGACGTAGCGCTCCAAAGATAGTATAAACCCTAAATTAAATCTATACGGTTAAATTTCCTCAAATAGGTAAATAAATAATTGTTTTATAATCAATTGAAAAGAGTAAAAATTTTAAAATCACTATATAATGTACGTTCTATTATTAGTAATTGGGAACCGATGTAATTGGCTAAAATCACATATTAGAAAATAATATGAAGAAAGGCCACAAGTAACCTATGAGGAATCTTCCTAGTTTCCCAATAGTAAGTTTTTTTACATTAAGAAAACCTTGCCCTATTTATGTTTGAAGGCTTATTGTGAACAATCTATGAATCCAAACGAGTTTCTGTAAATTGGATGTCGTTCCCAACTTGAATGACAAAAAAATGTTCAACAAAATTCTTTTATTATCCGGGTACAGCTCTCCAAAATTTGGGATCTAGCATAAAATGGTTGATTGGGCTCTTCGGGTCAAACATTAATAAACAAGTACTTGTGTCACTACTGTGACATCGGACAGGTCTACATGGCTCATTTTCTGCTGAAGCAAGTTTGCAAAGGCTTTGCCTTTGCAAGGCTTTGGATGAGACATGGTGACTAAAATATGAATTGCTGAAGGGAAATGCACGGCCCAGGTAGATCCGTAGATAAAGTGCTGGGGAAAATGCCTGATGTGAAGTTTAAGTGAATCTGGCCTGTCCCTGTTGCTCTCTCTCCAAGTCACGACCCACGCCCTCGCATCTTTGAGAAAACTTTTACTGGAAGGTCTATCTCATCAGTTTTAAGTTAGAATATTGAATTGAAGTATCTGAACACTTCAATCGTTCAAGTGGAAATGCAATCTCTGAAACAGGATGGGCCATCTCTGTCGTGGTGGAGTAGCTTCATTGGTTCAGCTTCATGGAACGACGGCAACCGTCTGTGAGCATTGAGACTCCGGATGCGGTAACTGATGCAGGGACGAGATCGAGCGTACGCAATGAGGGTGCACCACGTGCAGAGCCCTTCGACGTTCCCACGCACGTCCGCCACTTGGCAGAAATCGCCGTCATCGTAACTTGCTGCGAGTCGGAGCTGATCGAAGGTGCTCACGCTGGGCATTTTCCACGTACCCATCTCTTCAATCCACTGATCAACTATAAAAATCCCTGCTGCACTCGTCATATTCATCTCAAGTTTCGAAGAGCAATCCATCTGTGCAATTAGCATCATTCTGCTCTACTCTACTCACCAGCAATTCCATTTCACTTCACTACAATGTCGACCGCAATGGCCACCATCAACGTTGCATCCGGAGTGCAGGCTCTGAATGCCGTCTCCAGCGGTGCCAGCCAAGTTCATTTGAGCTCTGTCTCACGCCTCGGCGGCTTCCGCCTCACCAGCGTGGCCCACTCCGGAGTGTCTCTCCGCACGGCCGGCCGTCCCGCCACCGTGGTGGTCCGCGCGGACGACAGCATCACCGGCAACGTGCAGGAGGCTGTTGGCGGCGCTGCGCGCAAGGTCAAGGAGACCGCGGGAGCTGCCAAGGACAAGGTGCAGGACGCTGCTGGAGCCGCTAAGGGCAAGCTGGAGGAAGCTGGCGACTACTTGTCCGGCAAGGCGGATGAGGCGCAGGACAAGGCCGAGGATGTTGGCAAAGACGCCCAGAGACAGGCGGAGAAGCTGGGCGACAAGGCAGCGGACGCAAGCCGGGACGTGGAGGGCAGCGCGAAGAATGCTAGCAGGGACGCACGCGGCGAGGCCGAGAACATTGGGGTACGTACACATTCTGCCATTCTGTTGGATTGGGTCCCTGTGTGAGGTGGATGCTTGGAATGCTCCACATTGTGGTGCAACCTTGTTGCCTCTGATTCGGTTTCATTTCTGATCATGGGTGTGCAAGTACTGAGTGTGGACATTGTTGTCGGGTGGGTGCAGGACAAGGCCCAGAATGCGCTTGAGGATGCGGGCGACTCGTTGAAACGCAATGCGGACAAGGCGACGGGCGCTGCGAACGACGCAGGCAAGGATGTGCAGAGGAAGGCCGAGGATGTGGGCGATTCCGCTAAGGACACAGCCACTGATTTGAAGAGGGACGCACAGAAGGGTGCTGACAGGATCTCGAACTAAAGAGTGTAGCTTGGCCATGGCGTCTTTGTGCATAACTGTGCAGTAGGTGTTTTCTCTAGAATATGTAATGAGTAACTACTAAATAGATAATGCGTACAGTATGCCCTGTAATGAGATTTTTTCTTATCAAGCTGAAGAGCTATTTCTGTATTTGTTGTACCTATGGGGTGGAAATCGATCAAAAATTGCATTGCCCATTCTACTGTTTCAAATCATGGAATGCACACCTGCTCAATCTCAATTAGATTATAATGATACTTGTTGGAATGGCCACCGTTATCTTCAATGGGGAACCTGATTTTCACCACTCGTGCACGAGTAGACTGGATTTATGCCAATCTTCAATGCATCTTTGAATCTATCGTCAGCATACATTACACTACTGGAGGGGGGAGGGAGATGCTTCTCCGTAGATGAAGTAAATGTTTAGATACAATAATTCACAGTCTTGGTTAGAATATGGTCTGTGCAAATCCTCGTTATTGCGATATGACGGAGTAACGCTTCTTACTGAAATGTCTCCTTATCTTGTGTGTGATCTCAAAACGGTGGTAATTGTGCACAGTACAGCAGCGATGTTCACTGTGCAGGTAGAAATTGGTATACAGGACCGAACTTTAGCGGTTAACAACAACTGTTAGTTATGGATAAAACTGTAGGTGTCAACATAAGACTTGATCGGAAAGTTTCCGAGACCATCGAGCTACAATCCTCTGCTTCGTATTGTCATACAGTATTTCAAATTGATACTTACGTTACAGGTGGGTGCTACTCATGTGATATCAATGGGTATTTTCAAAACATTGAATTGGTGTGAAACCTGTTTTTTTGAACTCATATTGGCAATGTTAAAAATTGCATTCGTATCATCTATGAGTAAATGCCGGCTCTTTCCGCTCGTAGCCCTGAACTACAGTTATGAGTATATAATTATCCAATTCAGATTAAGATGGTCTCAAGGTTGAACCGAGCAACATGAATTTGAAGGTGAGTTAACAACTACGACACAAACAACAACACTACTCCAGATAGTTTACGTGTAATGTACAGTTAGGGAATTGATATATTATCGTATATTGTAGTACACTCTGATGTCATTCCAACGCACTTTACGGATTTCAAATCCAATCATTTTTTTGTCATTTTTTTGTTCACAGTGAATGATTGTCAAACTAGAACTCCCTCTAGGAAGGGAATTTGTAAATGAAGTGTACCTAATTGGTCATATGTGTCCATAGTCTTTCATAGGATTGCATGATAGAGCACTATCGTAGTGGAGTTGAAAATGAAACCGTGTGACAGATTTCAACGAAGTTTCTGTTCTGCTACGTTTCAACATTGCTCCCACCATACCATGAACTGTTGTTTTTCAACAATGCTCTTTGACCTAGTCTTCTTGACCTAATTACGAGGACTCCATGAGACATTCTCCGTTGAAAAATAAATCAATATGAGAAACCTGCGAGCAAGCATGTGGCATCGTGTTGCAATTTCATTACCATACATCTGGCAACGGAGAGGACACGCCTAATTATTTTAGGGTTGAAAAAAATAGGGTAAGTACCAGAAAGTTACACTTCTACCCTGGAAATGAAAGAACTACGTACATGTTAGCCGTTAATAATATCTAAGTTTCAGTTAAGACGGTTGTAAACTCCTAGAATTACTGTGGAGTACTAAGGTCATTCTTTTTGAGGTCATTGTAAACATGTTCACCAAGACATCTGGGCTTGGAGATCACAATGAGCTTGCTCCGTATTTGACCATCCGGAGTGACAATTGTAGCTTGAGAGCATGCTCCCAAATCATCGGCACTTTATTCGCATATTCTCATACTGATATGCATGTGACCTAATCGACATGGACGACCATGAAGAACTGTATCTGAACTCTCATAGTTCACGTCTACATTCCTTCAACCTCTACTTCAATTTCATGCATACAATGAACGAAAATCATTTCTCTCAGTGCTTGATTTCTCACAATTGGATGTGTGGATCCAGATTTTCACGTCGATGTTTTTTTAATTGTTTTTACTAACAAATGCTCATACACGAATTACAATCTAAATACAATTACTACTGCAAGCAATACTTAACAAGTCACTTGCTTGATCTAAGCTATTTGCAAACATGCTAAGCTTTCCTCATGCTAAATGGGGAAGCTATAAGAGAAATGTGTACTCCCTTCGGTGAGTGGTACTTCGGTTAGAAGTGGCTGTAGCGGCCAGGTCGGAACTCATTGTCGTAAGAGCGGCCGCCGTAGGGAGCCGAACTGGGAGGAATGTAGCCAGAGCGACCCTCGTAAGTGTACATATCATCGTACGCCGCTCCTCGGCGGGCACTTCGATCCACAGGGGTGGCATAAACGGGCTGCAGGACGGCCGTCGGTGCCGCTTGCGCGATGTTGATGATGTGAGCAGTGAGCATCACTCTCCGAATCAGATCCACGATCGTCCGCGGGGAAAGGCTGGAGGAGACTGTGATTGTCTGTGCTGGAATGTCGCATACCACGTTCAAAACGCCCTCCACACTCAGAACGTCCTTAATTCTCGACACATCTACTAAGTCATGCAGGGGAGCCTTGATCAACACGTCCGGGAGGACCGGCCCCCGAGTGTAAGGACCGAATTCATACGCTCCGCTGCTTGATGTTGTTGTGTGCTGGTATGGAGTCCCCAACAACCGGTGCCGATTGTTCACCACCCACACCGGTTCTGGCTTGCCATAATACAAGTTCGGATCCGCTAAAGCCCTCGACATCGCTCACTCCACTTTTCTACAGAGATTTCGGTCGGCCTAAGATCATCGATCGAGTGATCTAATTGTAATCCACGGTGTTTCTATTCTCAGTTATGGGTACGTCAGAGCAAGAGAAAGATATCCTGAGTATGATTGTGTTGAATATATGTTAATTGTGAGTGCAGGCCAGGCCCTTATCGGAGAGAAAGGAACGAGAAGGGGTGAAGCACGAAAGGTGTCAGTTATATACGCGGTGCGTGTGATATTATAATGGGAATTCAGCACTGATAGTGAGACTTTTTCAGCACTTTGATGTTGAGTTCATGATGTCACGAAGCTTCAGTGGGTCGTAGGGGCGGCTTGATTTCATGCTTCACTTGTCTAGAGCCAAGACGTGGCGCATGATGTTGAGAGCTGCTCCTGTCCAGTGCTACACGTCTCATTGATTCAATCACTTTGATAGTCGGGATGGGTCCCGCTGATCATTCAGCTTCTCCATCATTGTCTTTCATACTTCAGCTAGCTCACTGTCCATCACTCCTTGATACCCGTGAAGCAGAAGTAGTACAGTCGATCCACCTTTATGTCACATTCCATAATGACATATTCCAAGAATTAGGGCTTAGGTGTGCATCTCTTAATGGTCGTTGTTCACGTTTCATACTCCAGAATCGTGATATAATAAGTAGAGAAACTCCAACTAATTTAGAGGCCAGCGTGAATAGAGTGTTCGTTTGACCTATCCTTGTGTGTATGCACATAGGTCATTACACCAATGGCAGGATTATTAACCCCTCTCTGGATGAACACTATACTAGTTCCTACGTAGCCACTACACTAAATTTGATAATTAGTGTTAAATACACTAATTTACATAAACATGTTGTAAGTTTTTACAGTTGTTCAATAATTTTACCCACTATATTGGCCAAGATGGGGGTCCTTATATAGTATCAGAATCAATGCTCTTGGTAAATTTTTTTAAACAACAGTAAAAACTTATAGCATTTTCAAATCTTATAATAATCTAACACTAATTATCAAATTTAGTGTAGTGCCTTAGAGATACTCCACATGGTATCCTCAAAGGGCCGTGATAGTATAACCCTAAAGTCGACTAGCTTCTAACGTGAACTATTCTCAAAGCATGCATAGTTTTGATGCTTTGATTTTTTGATATTTTGATATTTTACTTGTTGTCATAAGTTGGAAATACCATAAATCATTGAAATACAATGAGTTGGTGCTATGGAAGTAAGTTGTGATTTTTTTTTTTTATTTAAAAATCATCAACTATAAAGAAAATTAGTGATCATTGTATTCCTTGATGATTCGATATAATTTCTAAAAACAAAGTCTTGTGAAGCCACTTTACAAGTATTCTAGAGTCAAATTGAGCTGAACATAAAGTTGCACAATTCTACATATGGGAGTGATCAAAACCAACCAATAGGAGTGACCAATTGACAATGGGATTACACGAAATATTCATTGTTTAGAGTGGTTATATATTATACTAATTTCACAATCTTTTATGGACCCAAATTGGCAATAAACAAACACTAGTAGAAAAGTGGCTAGAGTACACCAACCATCAAATCAACGAGTACACCTGATATGGAGTACATATATCATTACATCAACGAGTACACCGGATATGGCGATCTACACACACCTTGGGTGTAGATTGTCACTTTAGGGTGTACTCGTGTGGTATACTCAAGTCATTTTTCTACTAGTGAAAGACCTTCTGAACACATTCAAGTCAAGTCCGTGAGGAGTGAACACTTGCGCAATTGTTGAATCAGAAGGACAAAACTTGGACAAATTGATAGAAAAGGGGCATACAGCAACGATAAGAACGAGTCAAGAACGCTAAGATCTAAAGGAGGGGAAGCATGGCCGTGAAAACAGCACAATGGCAGCACCGCCAGACAACCGCAAGACATCGGTGTCGGGAAAGAGGATGGCGTGAAACAAAAGCAACCAGCACAATGGTCATCACCATCGCCTAAGAACCACTTTCTTACTGAAAGTGGGAAGAATGACCAGGAAACTTCAACACGAGCTTGGAGGTATCCTTGTCTATCAAAGGGCCATAACCCCGTCTTGGAGTTCCAAAGAGATCGACAAACTCATCAGAACTCGATAAGATACTGGGAACCGCCAGGTGCGACAATCTCCGGGAACGAGGCAGGAGTTCTTGCATGCAATGCCAACCTCGTAGCAAGCAAAAAGGTTAGACAGCAGAAACCTGTCACTCTAGGAAAACCTAAAGATACCACTTCACAAATCATTGAAGAGGACAAGAAAAAAGATCTCATACAGAAGCTCTGCGCCAGTTACATTATCTTGCACGATGGTTCAGACGCACCGGAATCTTACATAACCAGTCTTGGAAGCACCAGCATCAAAAGCGAGGAATTAGTTAAAGTGGCATATTGATATGCGCCATTCTTGGGTGATCAGAAGTAAGAGTGAGTGCTTCTTTCAGCCATTTCTCAGTCGTTTAATTAGCTGCTCATTCTTGCAGTAATCGTTTTCCGCTTCACTCTCTGCTCATATTCCCTTCTGTTACTGTACCATTTACCAGAGCATTACCCCCAAATTTACGATGCCGAGGTTATATGGATTGTATGCATGCAGATGTCTCGGCTCGGGTTCCATTGTAAGATGAGGTTAGGTTTAGATGGTTCATACCACAATTCAAATGCCCAACAATGAAAAGGCTGTCGTGACATAGTCATTACAGCCGTCTGCTGTGGGTTCACGATGAGCACCATGTACTACATTCTGGCATATCTAGTGAAAGAGCTTATATGAATCAGTTGATGCTGGAGAAGACGTAGTACTTAAAAAGCTGACGGAGTTGGAGAAGCACCGATCAATGTCAGGAAACTTCATGTCGATGTCATTGCGTGTAGTGCAACCTCAAACACCAGTAAGTTGGGCAATCTCTATGATTTTGAAACTTGACAAGCAAAATTGGAAATCCAATTGAGTAAGCAGTTGGTGTCGATGGACGCAAGATTACAATCATATATGCAGTAGAATAGGAGTGGGCATTGGAGGCTCAGAATGGACATTTTTGCTCTTCACAAATCGGACTAGTTAGGAGATTCTTCAGTTTTATGAAGATGGTGATCACTTTCTGAGCAACGACATAGGAATCGCTGCTGTTCGTAGAGCGAGCAGTAACTGCTCAAAACACAATCATAATAACTGGACGAGCACGAGGGTAAAGAAGAAGACGTACGTGCAGCCACTAGGTTTTAGATTCTCATCACAATTATCGGGTTTGCAACCATTTCGTCAACAAATGCATCACGACAAGCTTCAGACATGATTTAAGACAAGCTCTTTCACGAAATTCGGTGGTAATTCGAGCACGGATGACCGATACCTTGTCGTGCAGAACCCATGGATCATGCCATTGCCTTGCAAAATTGCACTATGTTACTACCTGAAATTGCAAGTAGTAATAGACGGTATTCAGAACTTGAAGGAACAACATCTTGAGCGACCTTCCTCTTGTACGCATGACCCCTACAGCAGAGAGCAGGTCCGAAGAAATTCATCCAATTTGTAATCAGAGCATCGACAACAGCACAAGAGCTAGATTGGAAATGATACCATGACGTAACATGCTTAATGGCAATATAACAAAACAGCGAACACGTTACCTCATGAATATATCGCAGTCCTCGTTAGTCTTGACTGAATCGTTTGTTGCAACAGTCAACTTCCTCTCTCCACACCGAATGCAGACATCCCATATGAACTCTGCCTGGGTGTGGCGGGCATTTCGTAAGTCTGTCTGCTCACAAACAATGAATAATCACTGTCAATGAGAAAAGTTGCTGGGGAATTGCCAACCATTAATACATCACAGCGACCCCGTCAAAAGCAAGATGAACAATTCAACCTTCACCACTATAATATACATCTAAGCTCATCTACACTGATTCTGGTCGAACTCTCTTTCCCTTCAAGCCACCTATACATACTTCTCCTTGGTATTTTAACATACCCATACATCGAGCCAATGAATTCGACAACGTAGTGATACCCATTTCACCAAAACCTTCATGATAGATACTTCCACAAAAATCATTTGTTGTGACCGAGGATGTGAATATGAAAGTAAATAAACATTTCTTAGGTCACCCTTGTCATGAATGGTATTGAACACAAACATACTTCGACTCCTTTCGGTGGATCCCGAAGACTTGTGTCATTCATTTTCTCTCCAACTTATCCTCACCAATATCAACATTGGAATCGTCTTCTCCGTCCTCACTGCCATCCTCCTCCACATCCACATCGGAAGACTTCGCACCGTTATCAGTTCCTTGTGATCCTAGACCTCCGTCTTCCAGCTCGTCAGGTGATGATCATGAGATGAGTGACTGTTTGCAAGCTCCCCATCCGGAAACGCAGCAACATCACCATCACTGCTGGATGATAGCGACGCCGGAGACTGACCCCATCTGAGCTCATCTCTTCAATCTCGTCACGTTAAACCTCTCTTATTACCTGCTGATTCAAAATTGCATCAAACCCTAGCAGAAATTATTGAAAACTATGCAAATTTCTCTTTAAACAACGTGTAATTTACAGAAACTGTTTTGCAAATACTGTACCAGGATCATTTGCAAAGTGGCAAGATATACAACATTTGCACGAAATGCTTGGAACAACAGAAATAAGAACTATTTCCCGGTAAGTGGAAGCGGCCGTCAAAAGCAACTGGATAGGATTCGCAAGAAGAAAAAAATGGTGTAACCTTCTCCAACAACGGTAGAATCACTAACAATGCACTCTATGATTTCTATTGCATCCGAAAGTACATCCTAAGCAAAACGAAGTCTCTATTGCAGTCTCTTTCACCTTTGTTCTTATGTACTACGTAACTCAAAAGGAGCCAAGCCACTGGTTATGAAAATAACCATTAGGGCATCCTTCCGAGCCGCGGGAGCGGCGAGGGAGGTGCCCCACCCGTCAAAATGTGCAATACTCTATGAAGAGTTTTTTTCTCCGGACCCACGCATCTCGTACGAGACACTGAACTTGAATCCGTCCATTTCCTTCCTTGAACCCAGAGTCTTCTATTACCAGCATTCATCACTTGCCAATGCCCTAGCTTCCTCAATGTTTTTGAGACATAAAAACCACTCAAGTTTGTCAGTCATGTGGAATGTGACATCGCCATCTGAATACCATGTTAGTATCTTAAGTCTCTGTCAGTGTGTCGAACAAATGCTAACAAAGCTCTGCTATGTTTATCACTTCTCACTACGTGCGTTGTACTTTGTTCAATGTTGCTGGACTTCTTCTCTACAGACTACTCTCGGAGGCTCCTTTTTCATGACAAGACCATTATCTTTCTGATTTTCAAGACATTATAGCAGTAGCCTCATATAATTATCTAGTTGATTTCAAAAACATCGGATCATAATACTTCCAAGAAAAAGTATACATATCTGCAATGGAGTACAAGACCATTGATACAATGCAAAAGCGAAGATCACGATGTTTGAATCGGTTAAGTTCTAATTCACTACTTTCCAGAGCTCAATCGTTCAGATTTCGCTCTCTCATGACCGAGTAAAAAGACAGACATGAGATGGTTGTAATGCAAGATTCTAAGACTCTTTGTGATATTTCTGAAGAAAATTTCAGAAAGATGCGCAGTTCGTTCTATCATCTATATCTTTGTCTGAATAATTGTTGAAAAGTGTTCAGAGAAAGAGTATTCATTCTGATACATCAAGATTTTAAGAACCAAAACATAGAGTCAAAAATCTCGAATAGGTGTGACAACAACCTTGAATGTGATATGTTGAAGTGGTCCAAGTGAAAGTTGATTGCAGGGCCTTTTTAGGACCACTTTATACTTGGGGCTGGATTAACCTCTAAAGATCCACGGCCACCAAAGTGGAGGTTTCCCATTTTGGGCAGCCTAGATGAAGGGGTTAAAAGTAATTTTCTTTCCTAAAATTTTTACAGGGTGCTCCTTACACTGCAAAGTGCATGTGGTAAAATTTGCAAATCCAAATTTCAATTTTAGAACCTTCATCTAGAAATTTTAGGTTTGAAGTCCAAAAAGGGCAGTTTAAATTTAGTCTTTATTTGATTTTTTTTTTTGAGATATGTTCATGAACAAATCACTACTTGAGTACCAAAGTGACCCAGGTCAAAAAGTTTGTCAATTTTACAAGGGCAGCCGTCAAAAATTACAAAAACAATCTTCACAATTTCTAGTAATTTCTGAATTAACTCTTACAAAATTTGTCAAAATTTAAGGTTTTGGATTTTTCCCAATTTTTTTTTTTTCCTCAAATTTCAAAAACTCATAAAGGCACCTACTCGCCGTTGGGATCTTTAATTAAGCCAAATATATTGAATGAAATGCATGTTTTACTATATCGTTGTTTTTAGACCTTCTTTTGCGAAACAATTTGCATGAAGGTCACAAAAATGGAATTAGTTTCCAAAATTTTGCATGAGCGTACCCAACTTGATTACCCATATGAAAAAAAATATGGGAATTATGTTTGGGGTAAAAATCTTCAATTTTCTCTTTGCTCCATGGAAACAATGTCTCACAACCAATCCCCGAAAAAACTTTTGCACCAACTTTGAATGTTACCTTCTCACAAATGATAAAGATCCAACGATTGAAATTTCACATGGTAGTAGTGATAGTAGGTAGGTTTGAGATCTTACGGTTGAAAGTACAGATAAACAATAAAAATTTTGACCATGTCTCAATTCGAACAAGGTGGTAGAAAATTGTAGTTTTTGGTTTTGGAAGTCCAAAAAACGCTTGGATTTTTAGGGGTTAAGGGCCGGCCCCAATTCTGCAAATTGCAACCAATAGGGTGGCTCGATTCTTTCAAATCCGGCCCAAGGGCTTTATACTAGGGCCAGATTGGAACTTCAATTTATCCTATGTGGCATCCTATGTGGCACTGTTTTGGCGCCAAAATGTTCGGGCCTTAGTGATGCAATTAGGATAAGGTTTACCGTGGCCCGAACTCCCCAACTTGGGCCGGAAGTATGGTCGTTGAATCCGGCCGGCTCTCTGGCCAGCCCCTGCCTGTGTATAAAGTGGGCCTCTCTCATATACATTGATATGCTTGTCCCCACCTTGGCCTCTTTCTGGTTGCTTCTATTCAAAATAATGATCTCTTTGATTTAATATCAAGTACTTAGAATTTGTAGTAACAGGTTGCACAAATTTCACTTGTAATGTGCTAATGATGTACAATTCTTCAACAACTTAGACCAAAGCTAAATGATATTCATTGGCAAAATGCAACAAAAGTTCATCATATACATGGACATTATTTAAAAGAGCGATACATAGTTTATGATTTGGTCATTTAACATATAAAGTCATATTCAAATTAAGAATAACTATTATCTGAGATTCTAATTTACTTTGATGTAACGTACCTATTAAAATAATTTTAAATAATTTAAATCGGTAACTACCTATACTTCATTGTCAACATAATCTTGAGAGCTATTTCATGAGTTAGTTGCAAAATCTTTGAAAAGTTGGTCAAATTTAACCCCTTTCATTCATTTAGGCCTACACCCTCAACACTAGTAGGAATAGTGTTCAAAAATGTTGTCTGTAATAACTTTTCTCAAATGACATAAGAGATTTATGTCTAGAGTGACATAAAAATCAATCATTATATGTTTATTTTTTGTCATTTCAGACATGTCATTCTAAACAACATTTTTATGGAATTAATACTACTACAAAAACCATGTCAATTGTTGTTTCATGGGATGAATCCAAGCAAAATTATGGAAAATGTCTATTTCATATAATACAACTTACATTGTAACTATGGGCAACACCGTTAAGATGGTTGTATTCCAAGGGCCATACTGTTACACCAAAGCTTGCATTTGTATGCCTATAAACTATGTATTGATCTTTTGAATTATGTCCATATGTATGCTAAACTTTAGAATGAAACTTGGTATAGTGGCTTGTATACTTAGACCACCATTCAACGAGTATAGTAAAAGTGAGTTGAGCAATAACAGTCTCTCCTATTTCTCTATAGACACGACCATCATCCATAGAAAAGAAAGTAGGAGTTAGTTGGTTACTTCCATAAATACAGGGAGCTGAAGAGGGAGTGGGAAGTCGAACGATGTTGGTGTCTTGGGGCACCCCTATTTCAGTGCTACCAGCATTTCTCGAAGACCCCATCTGCCAATGGGATTTTTTCTTCAAAATCCCTGGAATTTTCCATTTGGACCCCCGACGACAATTTTTGATAATTTTGAATTCAAATGTGAGGCATGTGACCCCATATTACCCTCGGATGACATTTAGAGCCTATACATCAAAAAAATAGGAGCTTTTTACCCATCCCCTCCCTTACCCCGAAAAATGCTTATAGCACTGAAATACGGTGATCCGGTGTTTTGGGCAAACCATGGATTCAATGTTCTTCAAAGACTCCTTCAACAATCATCGAGATTCGAGACGTATAATTCGTGGCAGGGGATTATTTTGCAAATATATGGATTCGGTTGAGCCGCGTAGCGGCGAGTCGGTTATCGTTCATAACTGGTTGTGCACTCTTTAATCGCAACCCTTGATCTTCATGATCCAAGGGTGTAGGATACAAGTTGATAAGAGAGAAGGTTGTGCGTTGTAATTTGTGATGGTGATGGGACGGGTTGCGCAATGGGATGAAGCCGCGTAAGCATTGACAACGACAGCAACCGGTTATGCTACTGTACACTCCCCCACAGTTGGAAGAAGACTTCCGTGGTTCCAAAGAAAAGAGCAAAGATTCAATGAACAAAATGAATGAACTACAGGAATCAAGGATCGAACTTGGTCCACCAAGAGCCTGAAAAGTCCTCGCTCGTAGGAATCAATCCTTGTCTGAGGGCGAAATAATCAAGTACCAAAACACCAATTTTCTCTTGGGGTTGCTGTTGTACTGTACAGTGGGGTACAGAAATAATTCGAACTGAATTTGTAGGCAGTTTTTGAAAAAACTTCGAAATGTGCCTACATACTCAAAAATGATCGGAATTGCAATCCGTAAAGGGTGTTGGAACCACGTTAGAGTGTTTTACACTATCATGGCAAAAAATTGCTTCTTTTTTGTGCAATTGTTCAAAGAACTAAAACTCTACATGTTCCATCCACAATTGACCATTGTCGCTTTGTGCTTCAATTACAATGTTCATTTTCACTTGCAAAATTGATATGAGTGCCATAAGTTGTTCTTTAGATACTTGAGCTCATGCTTATTGAATCATTGATATGTTCCTTGTTTTCTTCTTGGGTAGGAGGAATGTCTTAGAATGTGCTTGTGACTATTCAATTTTTCTCAAAGCTTTACAAGCCATTCACACCACTAGAAATATCCTACAAGGACTTAAAGGATGGTTTGATAAAGTTAGGGTGCTTACTTTCATAAGCTCATTGCCAAACTCAAATTCTTTTAGCATTCTCGCGAGTTTAAATCAAAGTTCAATTTCACACCTTAAGTGTTGATTGGAAATTTATCACAAAACTACTCCAACTCAAAAGTTTAGAGGAGCAAGTATTTTTGAACATTCAACAATGAGCTCAAGTATCTAAAGAACAAATTATGGCATTCATATCAATTTTGCAAGTGAAAATGAACATTGTAATTGAAGCACAAAGCGACAATGGTCAATTGTGGATGGAACATGTAGAGTTTTAGTTCTTTGAACAATTGCACAAAAAAGAAGCAATTTTTTGCCATGATAGTGTAAAACACTCTAACGTGGTTCCAACGCCCTTTACGGATTGCAATTCCGATTATTTTTGAGTATGTAGGCACATTTCGAAGTTTTTTCAAAAACTGCCTTCAAATTCAGTTCGAATTATTTCTGTACCCCACTGTACACAAAATGTCTGTTCTACCTACTCTTGAAGTTATATATACTTACAAGACGTAACATGAATGGATGGTACAGGACAGTCTACGGGCACTACGGTTAGCTAGGGAAATTATTTTTCTTCAATTTTCACGATTTATGATTTTCCCTTTCTGCTTTGTCAATAGAAGAAGAAGAACAACAACAACAACAACAACATACCCCTATGGGTTTGGTGTGAATATAGTGTCCGTTCGACCTACCCTTGATGGTATGCGCACATGTCAGAACGGCAGTGGCAGCTTTGTCAGTAAATTTGAGACATGTGAGTGAACTTGGAGGCTCTCTTCCCCTCTAGAAACTCTCCGAGGTCAGAATTTCTATGGTAAGGTGTCCCTATAATGGCGCAATTTTCAGCATAGGAAAATCTACAGGAATGTTGCCAGTGCAAGCAATTTTTGTGCATGGGGAAAATTAGTAGAAAACTAGAGCAAGTGGAATCATCATTTTTCGACTCTTCTACAGTAAGTAATGAATTTTTAAAGATGGAAATATAGGTGTTCCTAAAATGGTGCCCTAAAGTGACGCCCTATAATCTTTGCAGTGTGTACATGGTATTGTTGTATGGAGAAGCTATTATGTACGTGACAGTGAAGATTACTAGGGCTCCATTTTCGGCACTGCGCCATTTTTGGCTGCTCTACCATACATGACTGGTATCCTTATCTTGAGGTTTTCGATACACTAGAGTCTCCCGGCTTTAGATGGAAAATGTAACAGAATCCTTCTTTGCGAATTTTCTGAATGACTCGTACATGTACAGTACATACGTCATAAACTAGACTAAAACCTTGAATGATGTGCTTTTCTTGACATCTTGACATGTATTAGAGGCTACTGTGCGGTACACTATGATCATTCTGGTGTAATATTCCACACCCCGGGCTGCTGACTTTTTCATGCAGTATCTTCCTTTGTTGGGCCCTGTCCCTTTGGGAAGGGCCTATTGGATCGAGTCGCGAAATGGGGTTAACCACTTCACTAAATATCCCCTTTTCACACTGCAGATACCCCCTTTTCACACTGCAGAGTGTAAATGGGCCCAACGTAACCCTAACCTAACCCTAGCTCAACCCCTCGTTTGGAGGTTGTTGTTGGGGCTGCGGAGCTCCCCTTGTCTTCTCTCGTCGTGATGAGGGTGTTGTGGTTCTTTGTTGCTTTGTCGGGGATTGTCACTAAATAGTCGTCATCAAAACTCAGATGTATGCTAATGAATCACCCACCTCATCGATCGCATGTAATATAAATTGAGATGCTGCTCATTTGGGTCGGGTTTCATGCTAAACTTGCTCGAGTTTCATCCTCCGTTTGTTGAGTTGTTTCAGGTTCCCTAGGTGAGAGAGCTCGGTTCGTAATCGCATTTCTAGCCTGCGATCAAGTTTGTACCGATCGAGGAAGCAAGCAATCATGGGGGTTCCAGATGAGCACCCCGAGTTGTTCGAGGGGCTGACGCGGGTGCAACACATGGTGGAGAAGGGCGTGATGGATCAGGTGCCGGAAGCGTTCATCCAACCGCCCCACATGCGGTCCGCTGCTAGGAGCCTCGATCTCGACCTGCAAATCCCGTTATCGACATGGCCTTCTTGAACACAGTCCCCAAGGAAAGAAGCAAGTGCATGCCGATATCACACGCGCTTGCGAGCAATACGGATTCTTCCAGTGCGCTTGTCCCATTTCCCAACTACGGGTTCCATACACACATGCCGCCAAGGTTTCCTCCTCCATTTCATCTGTTTAGAATCGACCAAACCGGAAGATGGAATATGTGAATGGGCATGTAGGTGATAAATCACGGGTACCGGGAGACTCGATGGACGCAATGATGGCGATGGCGAAGAAGTTCTTCGCGTTGTCGGCGGAGGAGAAGGAAGTGTACAAGCATCAAGCGGCCGATGGCGCGGTGGGCTATGGCCGGATCTTCGAGGAGTCTGAAAGCCTGACGAAGTGAAGGAGTGGGCCGGATCGATTGACTCTCGATCTATCGTCCGCCGAGATCCGTCCCGATCCTGGCTTGTCGTCAACAACCCCCGGGCTTCGAGTAAGTCCATCCATCATCCCCACAACACGCACAATCCAACACTCTGCATGGCAAAATGGTGTAATCACATATGCCAAATTGCTAACAAATTTGAAAAGAAGGAAAGATGGTGGATTCAAGAGTAGAAAGTGACCGAGTAAAGGGAGATTATTCTAGATTATATGACGAATGACAGTCATGATAGAGCAAATTTTAAGGGTGGATGAAACATTGAGGATAGAACATGGATTTAATCATTGAGTTTATGTCTAATTGTTGCAGGGAAATGTATGATGAGTATGGGAAAGCGGTGTATGAGCTTCACAAGAAGTTGTTGGGCATGAGTTGGTTCTGGTGGAGGGTTGAGAGGAGGTCAAAGCCCCCAAGTTGATATCAGTAGAAGATCCGGTCCGAAATGGACGTCGATTCTACTTGGCCTCAAGCAGCGGTTGTTGTCTTTCATCTAGCAGTATATTCAGAACGATGATACAATGCCTGCTTTTTGTGTACATCACATACATCTCTTACAGCTTTTCTCATTCTAGTTCATGTCCAAACCTTGATAGCGTGGAGTGCATACTACCTGGAACTGAGCTTTTGCTTTTTCTTGTTATAATCAGAAAGCCCAACCACTCAAGCTATTCTACTACAACTTTCAGCACTACGTGGATCTGCTTATGTGGAAGGTACGCTACCAGTTATGGTGCCAGTCAATTCACATGTAGAGAGTCGCGTTCATCATTGTACGACTCTTTGAATTGTTCTTTTAGAGGCTAACCGAATCGTAATGTCCCAGCAGTGCGCGATTCTTGGATCGGTACCACTTGCTTATCAAATTTGGAAGTATTGACGGAGTGGTACGTGTGTTCGTACTTGGACTCTGCCTTCCTCATTGGTTCTATGATTCTCTGTGTTGCTCATTGGTCCTGCTCATGGTACTAAGCCTAACCATGTCCATCGATTGCGGTGCTTGAAATTCTTAAGCGTCGCATCAAACAAATAAGCTCGCGATATACAATATGGAAACGACGGAGATACTTGGCTTTCATCGGTAGTTACGCATCCTGAATTTTTCGCATTGCATTTGCATATCACGTTTTTGCTAGATTATCGATGATGTTTCTCTTGATGAGCGAGAATTCGTCGAGAAGCTTCTGCAGATGGTAGAGCGATACTAGATCATTTTAGGGTGGCCCAACAGAGCCGTTTGTACATGAATTTCATATCCACTCCGCGAATAATTCCTTCGCTCCCGAAAGCGTTTCATGAAGGACCAAGATGCATGTATGGCTTATGTTCGTGTATATGGATGTCTCATGTTAATGAGAAATTTGATAGGTATTTTAGAGTAGGGGTCAGCGATAAATGCTGCCCTGTACTTGTTTGAGTGTGCATGCATCTTTGTAATATTTATGATTTTGTACCGTGGTCTTTTTAAAACCAATATGAAGTAAAACATACTAAATGGTAGCTGCTTTGTCATAATGATTTGTGATATTTTACTGCCGTCGGTTGTGTTTACAAATTTGAAATTAGTTTTACAGAGGTAGCAGTAAAAGGTTAGTAAAATTGGTAGAATTGTGCGCTGGCAACCACGTCACGCATGATGGCCTTGTTAACGGTGCTGATGGAATATTTAAAGAATTTACGACCATTCCAAACAACTTGGTCTAGATCGATTTTGGATCGCCTCACATTGGAGTTGAAACTAGATTAAAATTTGCCGAGGAATATCGCCGGCATTCGAATATCAAAAACGAGTGGACTCCCATTACACAAAAGACAGCAGAAATTCAAATAGGTATGAACCCTCTTCATCTTGTAACACGGGTTCAATTTCCAATCCAACCCGCTACAGCCCGGACCATCCATTGTGCACAAGGTTTGAGCCTTGACCGATTGGCATTTGATCCAAAGGATGTGGTAAGACATGGATTGACTTATACTGCCTTGTCGAGGATTCGATCAAAGGATCACTTATATCTGCTGTCTCCAATATGTTCCAAGAACTTTCATGTTGATAATTTGGTTGCTGATGAGATGTGTCGCCTGAGATCGGCTGCAAAATATAAAATAGCTCTTCCTTCACTTGAACATAGTAGGAGTGATAGGAATTATTCTTCAGTCGCTAAACAGAGTCTCGAACCCTCAAACTTCATTATAAGAATGTGTTTGCCGATCCAAATTTGATGGCATCCGACGTTCTTTGTTTAAATGAAACACGTGTTTCGTCTTTGCAATCACTACCAGAACTTTATGAGTTACTATTGAAAAGATTTAATGTCTTAACATGTTATGATGGCCATGGAACTGTTGTTCTTTTTCACAAAGATATGATATTAACAAATAGTAGCAAATATGTGAACAAGGGTTCTGAATTTATTATGGCCCAATTCAATGCAAATACACCTCAAGCCATAAATGTTGTGGCAACCTACAAACCTCCAAAGATGCAACTCAATTACTATTTACTTAACCTGGAGAATATATTTAAGCTTTTATCAGTAGTTTCTCCAACATTTGTTCTAGGAGATTTCAATGTTAATATGTTGATAGAAAATGTGCATTCAATGACTTTGAAAAACTTCATGACCGACCATAATCTCTCCCTTTCTTTTTTAGATAATACAAGTGATTATCACTCACATATAGATCACATTTGGACAAATACACCATCATCCCAATACGATTCAGGGACCCTAGAGGCATATTGGACCGACCACAAACCAACTTATTTGCATCTAAAATTTTGATGTTCTCTTCCAACTTATCATCTTATCTAATGTGTTAGTTGTTCATATGGTACACATAATTCAAGTATAAAATTTTCCTATTGTAACTTTTATCTACATTACTCATCGTGTACTATTTTTTCCTTAAAAAATTTCACAATTCCAATTCATACATGAGAAACTTAGCTAAGTGAAATGTCTCAACACTTTATTTTGTGTCAAAAAGTTTAGACATAACAATTAACAGGGCCCTTTGTGTCTATCAACACCTTGTTCTGAATGAACAAGTTCATTGATGGGGAGCAACGTTGTCTTCTCCGACAAAGAGCGATCGGCGGTCGCCGTGGGCTAACTCTGATCGCCTCACACGCTCGGTCGAGTATGTGGGGCGACTGAGGGTCGAGCAAAGGGCGACCGCCGTTCGAGTTGTCGAAGAAAACAACTCTCGTGGGGAGTGTGTTCGTACCAAGTTCTCCATAGTTGAAAAGTTAGGTCACATGCTACCTCATTCATCTTATTTAGAAGGATGGGTGATAAAGGCTTACATGGATAATACTATAGTTTAGAGTAGAAATAGCATACATAAGTAGTAGGTGTACTTTCTTGAGGAACTTTATGTAAGTGAGAAAATAGAGTTTATGATAGAGCAGGGTGGTTCCATAACTTACACTACAAGGATATATGTGACCTGATTGACAAAACACTGACGTAATTCGGTCAACTGTCCCGTCAATTAGGAGACCCTGATTCGGTCACTTATTAACAAAAACATGTCGATTCGGCTGTCAAATCGGACAAGAATACACGTCAGCAAGTTCTTATGGTGAGAGGAAAAAAAAAAAAAAAAAAAAAAAAAAAAAAAAAAAAAAAAAAAAAAACATTTTTTCCGCTGCCCGAATTTTTCGGGCAATAGTTACTTTCAAAAAGCTCTCCAGCGATTCCAGGCCTATTACTGCGAAAGTCCCGCACCTCGCCGGAATCGGACTCAGGACCCCGTACTTCCAAACCACCACCTTGCCAACCCGCCCTCCAATCAACTCGATGACTAATGAGGAATTTGTTTTAACTATATAGACTTGTTGTTTTCAAACTCAGCAGACTTTGGCGGCCATTTTGACATAGTAAAACAACTTTTTTCAAAAACCTTTAGACTAAGAAAAGCTGGTAAATCAAGTTACGTTTCATCTCCAAAAATCCTTTTGTCATTTAAACCATCCATTCAAAAGTTATAGACAAAATTCAAAGAGGGTGTTTGAAAATATCAAAAAAGAAAATTCCTTGCTACCCCTCTTTGAATTTTGTCTATAACTTTTGATTGGAGGCTTTAAATGACAAACGAATTTTTGGAGATGAAACTTTACTTGGTTTACTAACTTTTTTTATCCTAAATTTTTTTGAAAAAAACTATTCTACTATGACAAAATTCTTGCAAAAGTCTGCTGATTTTTTTTAAATCCCTGAATGACCTTCACGCCCCCATGCGGCTTCTAGAAGTAGAAAGTGAGAAAATTATGGTTCTTGGGCTGTGAATTACAGGATGACATGTAAATGTTGGGTATTTTTCAAGTTTTGTTAACCCCAAACTGTCCGTGTGTGTTTTTGGGAGCTCAAAACCTTGAAACTACGATTTTCTACCTCTATGCATTCCCAAGGCTGTAAACCAAAGTTATTTCTTTTTTTGAAACTTCCAACCGTAAGATCTTGTACTTAAGACTATTTTTAGTTATTTTTCAAAAAATGAACCGTTGGATGTTTACCATTTGCGAGATCATAACATCCAAAGTTTGTCTCCCAAGCTTTTTTGGGCATTGTCAAGATTGGTTTGGAAACTTTGGAGGCTGCCCTTGTAAAATTGGTAAACTTTTTGACCAAGAGCCCTTAGGAACTTAAGTAGTACTTTGGTTATGAACATAATTCCAATTCTTTTTTTGAAAACCTAAATTTAAACTGCCCGATCTTGGCTCGCACATCGAGAATTGCCCTAGAATATTCAAAAATTGAAATTCCACTTTGCAAATTTTACCACACCCACTTTGCAGTATAAGGAGCGCCAAGTAAAAATATTAGACAGAAAATATTACCTTCAACACCTTTATCTAGGTTGCCCGAAATTGCAAAAACCCATTTCGGGCTCCAAGGACGGTTAGGGGTTAAGTGCCCCCATTTTAGCAATTCCACGCTGGTCAAAAATAAAAAAGTTGACAAGAAGTTGACAAGGAGTTGACAAAAACATTTATAATTTCCAAAGTGACAGAAGTTGGGCTGCAAGCCTGCGACTTCGTCATTTTGGACATTTTCTTGTCAACTATTGGTCATATCGGGCCCTATTTCCTTGTGGTGTTATGATTGGAAGATGATCAATTACATTTATTCAAATCACAAATTCACAAGTTATATGAACCCCTAAGAATCTAGGAAAACCGATTTGGTTTTCTGAGATTTTGGACAGCTCATTTTGAGAAAAATAAATTGATATTTTTCCCAAAATTTTTACGGGGTGCTCCCCATACTGTAATGTGTATGTGGTAAATTTTGCAAAGCCAAATTTCAATTTTAAAACCTTCATCTCAAAATTTTGGGTTTCAAGTCCAAAACGGGGAGTTTAAATTTAACTTTTATGAATTATTCTTCTTTGGAAATATGTTCATTACCAAATTACTATTCAAATTCCAAAGTGTCTAAAGTCAAAAGACTTACCAATTTTACATGGGCATCCTCCAAAACTTTCAAAAACAATCCTCACAATTTCTAGTAATTTTACAACTTTTTCTTTCAAAAATTGCCAAAATTTGAGATTTTGAATTTTTTTCCAAGATTTATTTTTGAAGTTCACATACTCATAAAGGAACCTACTCACCGTCCAAATTTTAAATATATCATATGTGGAGCTTGATTTACTATATTGTTGTTTTTAGACCCTTTTTCATAAAAAAATGCACATGAAGGTCAAAAACGTGGAATGAGTCTCTAAAATTTTGCGTGAGAGTACCCAACTTGATTACCTACATGGAAAAAAATGAGGAAAAAATGATTGGAGTAACAATCATCAAGTTGCCCTTGGCACCACTTAGACAATGCTTCTCAGGCAGCGGCAAAAAAAAGTGTTCGACAAACTTTGATCTTTACGATCTCACAAATGACAAACATCCAACGGTTGAAATTTTTACTAGATCTTTTTATACAAGGTAGGTACAAGATCTTACGGTTGAAAGTCTAAAATCAGAAGAAAAAAAAGTTTCTCCATTTCCCCATCTCCCCATTTCCCAACGAAGGTGAAAAATGGCAGTTTTTGGTTTTGGAGGTCAAGGATACGCTTGGATTTTTAGGGGTTAAAACCATCAACTAAATCTTAAATTCTTCTTAGACCAAACTTCTCTTACTACTTTTGCTGATAACAACTTGAAGAGCAAACAAGAAGTGACATGTATTCCTTTACACAAGGGTATAAGGTGTGGTTTTAAAGCACGTTTACATGTTGGTTGTTGGTATTACTACACTACCCTCAAGTAATTCCATCATCTTAAGTTGAGGTATTTTTCTCAACAATCAAATAAATTGTAATGTGGCAATGATAAAATTCGTAACCACAACAAATTCCATGAATAGGCAAACTCTCAAAAAGGGTGTCCCTCAACCCTCAAGTGATATGCATAAAATTTTACATATTGGATGAATGAAAACTCAAATTTACACTAAAAAAAACACCTTATACTTTTACTCTAGCTATTCTCCAACTAGCACTGAAATTAAGTTGCTTAAAAATTAAGTTGTCTTATTAAAAAAAAGTTTCATGATATACTCTATAACTTACTACTCAACACACCACCAATGCATGTAGAAGCAGTTGTAACTTGGTTTACCTTATCAATAAAATTTCATTGTGTTTATTTATAAAAGTTACCTACCACATGAGTAGTAAGTAAGGAGTATTAACCCCTAAAGGACCAGGAAACCCGATTGTGGTTTTTGCTATTTTGGGCAGCATAGATGAAGGGGGAAAAATCAATATTTTGGGCTGTAATTTGGAGGGTATGTGGATAAACATATGTAGTTTGTGTGGTAAAAATTGCAAAGTCAAATTACATATAGAGAGTGTTTTAGACCATATTTTAGATTTGAGGTCAACTTTGGGCAGGACGGGCGGGTGACTTCGCCAATGAGGGAAGAGGGTGTCGGTCGGGCGGCTTGGGCAAGGAGGGTCTTTTGGATGAGGGCGGTGGGTTTTTTTTTTTTTTTTTTTTTTTTTTTTTGAAACATACGACCCGAGAGTCGCAGCAATTGGGTGACTCGACTCTAGTAACCGGACCCATGTAACCGGACCATTAGGCCACGAAGTCACATGGGGTGATCCACATGCTTTGAGGGCCACCCCCCCCCCCTTTTGGGCTTTTCGGTTTCCACCACAAATCTCCCACATCATCATTGAATGTGCAACGGATTTTATTAGTTTTATATCAATAGAAGCATATATAGAGCCAGGCTATTTATGATTCGACACTATGGATGTGAGGGACCCGTTCAAGTGAGAGGGGTTGCCACTATTTCTAAGTGCCCGGTCATTTTTCCTAATACATATATGTATGTTTTCTTTCAAAATTCCTCACTATTAGAGATTTTGAAATTTTTGAGTTTTTTTTTTACCCAATTTTTACATTCATTTGAAACTACATTTTCACCGTTGGGATTTTCAAGAAAGTAGTTTCGATGGTAGAATTCCACACCACCCCCCCATTTCTTCAAGAATTCAACTTCTAGACCACATTGTACAAAAGAAATTGCATGAAGCACCTAAAAGTTGAATGAGCCTCTAATTTTTGCGTGGAGGTGCCCAACTTAGTTACCTACATGGAAAAAAATATGAGCAAAATGTTTGGGGTAACAATCTTCAATTCCCCCTTTGCACCATTTAGACTATGCCTTTCGGGCATGGTCAAAAAAAACTTTTCAGTCAACTTCAAACGTTATAATCTCACAAATGACAAAGATCCAACGGTTGAAAATTGACATGGTGGTAGTGCAGGTAGTTAGCTTCAAGATCTTACGGTTGAAAATACCAAAAAAGGAAAAAAAATTGAAACATACACCGGCATCCACAAGGTGGTCAAAAATCACAGTTTTTGGACTTTGAGGGTCTCAAAACATCAAGGACGTTTAGGGGTTAAATAGACTGCCTGCCGCTTCTGCTGTCACTGACTATTTTAAGCTTGAAGTCGTGACTCCGGATTACCTGACTGGCACATAGCCAAAGTCCTGCGGTGCGGCAGCAGACCCAGCAGGCTCCTGGATAGTCCAAAAAAATTGATTCGATGCTTCACTTGATCAATATAACCTGATTAATTTTCTCTTCGCTTGATCAGTATAACCCGGTGAATTTTTCTCATCGCTAGTACTTTCAGTCGGGTGAAAACAGTGACAAAAAGTCCGTGGCACTTTTCTTCTGCCGCTCTTGCCGGAAACGTGTGAAAACGAAGCGAGCCAACAGCAGGCCCAACAGGCCCAGCAGGAGCGGCAGACAGTGTAAACGCTGTAAGTGTCAAAGGGACCCTCACGCATCGAATTTTCTACATGTTCTTCCAAGTATTCAACCCCTAACATCATGATGTTGATTGAGCTATGGCGTCAAGCAAAGAGATCACTTCAAAACACAACTCATTGACAAGACCGAGCATACTCAAGTTGAAATTCGCCACGTTGACAAAATTACGGGTCGAACCAATAGGAAGGAGGGCGGACTACCCAATGGTCGAAAAGAAATCGCAAAGCACACGTCACAGTGGTAGTGGAGCGGCCAAATTCCGCGCTGGGGACCCACAAACGCGCGGATTCAGATTCGAGAGCCGCAGAAAAGGACGGGAATCTAGCGTTGCCACTGAAGAGGAATTAGGGCTAAGATTCCCAAGCCTACGACGTGTGGGCAGCGCACGAGATCGCAGCTGGCGTGCAATAAGCGCAAGGTCGGTGATTGGCGTGGCCGGCGGAGAGTTCCACATGTCCCGCTAGCTTCCTTTCCAACCAGGTTTTTTCCCTCATTCCCTGGGTGGCAGTACCGACGATAATTGCTTGCTAGCACTTCTATCGCTGCTTTCGGCGATTTGGTCATTCGCGATTTGCAGTCTTATTGCTTCCTGCGATTTATTCTTGCGAACTGTCATATTAGGGTTTTGTCATATTGAACGAGTGTCGAGCGATCAGCATGGTGCTCGTGGATACGCCAGTGGCGCACAAACCCCAAGCTTCCTGCGGTTTGGAACCTACGCAGACGCCGGTCGGGGCAGATCGAGAGATTTTTAAGTATGGATCGATTGAGTTGCCTTATTCGGCGTACAAGCAGCTGCACAAGCTGGCCGGGAAATGGACTGACATCTTGGATCCTAATGAACTCACTTTGACACGGCTCAAAGGTGCAATGACGAACAATGTTTACGAGTGTCATTGGAAGCGAGACAACGGCGTCCGCGACAAGAAAGTGCTAGTGCGTGTGTATGGAGAGGGCTCCGGGCTCTTCTTTGACAGAGAAGACGAAGTACTCACGTTTGAGCGCATGTCGCAGAAGGGTCAGGGTCCCAAGCTTCTCGGCCGGTTTCCTAATGGGCGCGTCGAAGAATTCCTGCGAGCACGGGTTCGTTCCTGCTCCTCTGTCGTTTCCACTTTTCTCCTCGACGAAGTCCTCATTTCCCTTTTTTGTTCCTTTTGAGGCGAACGGAGGATGACTTATTGCTTAAAATTAAACTCCAGGGTAGGTGGAGTATGCAGACTCTGGAAGTTTTTAGCTGACTATTGTTTCACCGGGTGCAGACACTGTCAAAGCACGATATTCGCGACCCAGCAATATCTAAAAAAGTTGCTGTGAAGCTTTGGGAGTTTCATCACCTTGACATGCCTGGCGAGCGCAAAGCCAAGATCTGGAAGCGCCTCAGGTTTAGCTTATTCCTTGTACTTTGCATCTTTTAGAACAGAAGCGCTACCTGATTATTTAGGGTTTGAAAGTGCGTTTTTCTTATTCCAGGGATTGGTTGGAGAAAATCCTGGCGCACTCTGAGTCGAGTGAATTGAACGACTTTGGGGTGAATGAAGTAGCTGCTGGTGGTATTGATCCGAAAAAGTTAGACGATGAAATCAACTGGCTACAACGGCGGCTGGAAACGCCGGAAACTGGCTACAAACGTGATTACAAAATCGGTTTCTGCCACAATGATCTGCAGTACGGAAACATCATGCTTTCCGAAGACGACGGAGTCACCCTCATCGTACGCTCATCTCCCTGACTCGTCAAGTACCGACATTTTTACTTGCTGCACTTGAACCCATTGTCCTTTACCGCAAGTATTTCAACAGCGTTTAGTTGCTCAAGATGCGCCTTGGAACAATTCAAAGTTGATTCTGCAATCGTTTGAAAAGGAATTCGTTGGGTAGCCAGTTCCTACGATCTGCCACTCACTAAGTTTATGGCTGCATTGCTAAGTATGTGATTATTTTGGTTCGGAGCAGGACTACGAGTATTCCAGTTACAATCCCGTGGCGTTCGACATCGCCAACCATTTCTGTGAGATGACGGCCGATTATCACACAGACGAGCCTCATACACTACACCCGGACTTGTTTCCAAGTACGTTCCATGCTACTCTTTGCTTTTTAGTAGTATAGAAGAACAAAAAGAAGCGTAACCTGCTTTAGTAGGCTAGCGCTAATTAAGAGTCTGGATACCGGGCCATAGAGTCGTTTGTTCGATGGCGGCATTTCTCACAGTACCTGGTCTGATTTGTTGTTTCAGATGATGAAGAACAGAACCGATATCTGCGGGCATATCTGGAAGCATCAGGTATTTGACCACGAATGGTTTATATGTACCTTGCTCTTCAATGTTCACTATATCTGCTTACTACAGTTTCGCTTATGCTTCTTTCAATGTTTTGGTGCTAATGCTCTCAAACCTTTATTTGTTTCCGAACAGGTGATGAAGTACCTCAAGCAGAAGTGGATAAACTTCGCGAGGAGGTGAAGGAGTATGTACTTGCAAGCCACCTTCACTGGGTTCTTTGGGGCTTGTTGTCAGTAAGTAATCATCACATTCAATCAATTTTTTCGTTGACCAGTATGGCTCTATCTCACGTATTTTTCAAGGAAGATCTGACGATCTTCTCTTAAATACCTCCCTCACAACTTCATATCTCGACAGGAAGTTCCGCTTTAGAAAAAAGAACTTTTTATCGGAGAATAATACTTCTTGTTCTATTCTCTGTTTGCTGGAGGTTAGTGTTCACACTCGTAGGATGTGACTTTTGTGACAGGCGAAACTTCAAGATGTGGAGTTCGACTTCATGGGTTACTCGAAACAACGGTTTTCGTTGTACAAGGAGCTCAAGAGTCAACTTGAAAGCTGAGAAGATAACAACAGAAAGCGAATGGGAAGTACAGCTGTCTGGGAGTAGGTAGACCAGAATCTACAGGAATCCGATCTGAACTGCAGGATCTAATTTCAAGAATATCGGCAACTGCATTTCTGTTCGTACGCAAAGCAGAAGCAAAACCCCCTCTCTCAGTAGTTCAATAAGTTGCAGTATTACATTACTTGGTTTCTTTTTAGTGTAAACCGGTAGTAATTACATATTCGAAAGGCTGCATTAATCATTTGAGTTAGGGGTAGACATGCTCGTTATCGGAAACTGAACACTGTAGAGTTAGGAACTCTGGAACCCTGAATAGGATGACACATTGATTGTGAATCTGTTTGACTGTTGCAAAATGTAAATGATTTCCTTTCCAGTTACAGAAGCGTAGAGTTTCTTGAGTACGGTATCAAATTGCTAGTTTGTTTTGTCTATTGATATCTGAATCGTACTTTTTATGAGTAGTTGTTGTTGACCACAATTGTACAGGACGAAAGTGAAGATGTAGCTGTATAGAGTTTACATCTGAAGCTGTGAATTTGATCAAAGTGTTTCTGCTAGCGTTGAGAACTTATCGAAAACTTCCTGTATCCGTGGTTTTCGTACTTTTGGACTTGTTGATTGCATACTACGTTTCGGATCAACTATAGATTGAGAGGGGATGATGTCTTCGATCTTATCTGAATCTAGGTAGAAAAGGGATGATGGATTCAATCTGATCCGAATTTAGACAGAAGGGATGTCTCTGATCCGATCTGAATCTAGATATAGAGAAGGGATGTGGATCCTTATCTAAATGATTGGTACTTAATAATTATGACTATAAAAGGCTGAATTTCAGGGCGATATTCGGATTTCAAGCCGAAATCGGACAGAGAACTTTCTGTCTATATTTCTTTTTTTGGTATTCCAAGTAACTCAGTTTAAAATTCTGTGATCTTGTAAAATTTGGAGAAGTTCAATGTTGTTTTACAGCAGTGAGCATAGATTTTACAGTAATTTAAATCGTTCAAAATTTGTTGAAGATGCAAATGAAAGCAAGAAGTTTATAAAGTAAGCACCAAGAAGATAGACATAAAAGAGTCTTAGATTGAAAAAATGAGTGTATGGAGGTACAAAGAGAGTAGATGAATGGTATTTCTCTGTCATAGATCTGAACTTGGTGTTATCTTAAGGCCGTTTCACACTATGGTCGAAGGTCGAGAGGCTGTGGATTTGAGCCAATCATGGTCTCTCGAGCCTTCACACTAGAAGACAAAGTCCAAAGTCCAACGCTCTCCAAATGGCCTTTGTGGCAGCGCTTTTTGACCAAGGCGACAATCTATCGGCATTTGTCTAGGTCTGCATTTTGCAAGACCCAAACTATGGTCGAGAGGCCGTCACATATTATTTATAAAAAACTCAGAAACTGACAAGATCTTGGATGTTAGATCAAAAGGATGCCTTCGACAAGGATTAAAGTAGAATGGGTTTGAACTTTGGGCTTGACCTTTGGGGGCTTTATATTACGGTCGTCGAGGTTGAGAGGCTATGGGGGCTCATGGCCAAAGCTTTGGACTTTGGGCTTGGCCTTTGCAGGCTTCACACTATGCCCGGCCAAAGGCTCCAATTACAATATTTTATTGGCTATTTTCAGTAGATTTCTTTGGACTATACTAGTGGCATTTGTCGGCAAGTCACTTATGTTTAGACTTATTAGGAAGCATGATGAATCTATTGGTGTTGGGATTAATTGATAGAGGTGAAATGTGCAATTCATCCTAGTGTTTAAATATATGTTGTATTTTGTATTATTATCATCTTTATCACTACGATTGTATTAATTCCCGTAAAAACTTGTAGTCATACTCACAAGGAGCTAATTTAAGGGAGGTCCTTAGTATGTCTATTTAACCTTAACTTGAGTGTCCTCACATTCTCCTTACCTCTTATAATGTATCTTGATGATATTAAATTTGGAAATCTACAAATTTCTCTCTCTTCCACCTTCCTTCCTACTCTGTGTCTCACAACATCCTTCTTGTTAGGAGATACCTTGGTTTGCAATGTCCACCAAGCCACTACACAATCTTTCACATATACAGAGAGGCCTTCCTTTTTAACCTACACAAACGTAACTTTGGAAATGAACCATCATGTAGAACTTCTTGAATCCTTCTCTTGTAAGCAATAGAAATATTTTCTCGAGTATATCCTACTACTTTGGACAAAGCGGCAACCCTTGAAAATCCACTACTCACAGTTGCATCTAACAATGCTGATTTTCTAGCTAAATGATCAGGAGAGTTTGTAGTTTTAACAAGACATAACTCATGCCTAAACCTCTCAATGATAGCATCACTTGCATGTGCTTCATGAAGAAGGTGATAACAATCTGGCAATAACCCTCCAACCAATTGGTGATCCAAGACTCTTTCTATCACTTGTTTCTTGCTTATGAGGTTAGGACATGTACTAAGATGTTCTACAATCGAATCGCAAACGTTCCTCGCAATCCTACATGAGTTTTGTACGAGGAGGGTGAAGTCGCAGCCTATTCTGATGAATCAGAAAGAAAATCCTTTCTCTCCCTATCCCGTAACCTCTATTTACGCTTCCTCTCTCAAGGTGCTAGAGCAACTTCTCCTCTACGCGCCTCACATTATGCAGCTTCTGCAAGCCGTTGGGCGGGACCTCGACGGGTCACTCCCTCACGCACGCGACCGATCTTCGCAATATCGCCCATTATGATACATGTAGGCAAAACTACCACGCAAAAGAATCACCTAGGCAGTGCCAATCTTCGCACTCAGTCTATAATCAAAGGCAACAAATTGCTAACTTAGAGTATCGGACGTTGAAGAAAGGCAAGCAACAACCTAGGACGTATCAGTAGTCACAAAAGCATGCAAATATTTCGCGCGGACTCCATGAACGAGCACATGTGCAAGGAATTTTTGCGTGACAATGTAGAGCACAAACTGGAATCAAAGATGCCTACATTTGATTGGAGACGATAACCACCAAAATCAACATCACGTCAGAGGAGGCGGCCCATGACTTGGTGGCAAAGATGCCTACATTTGATTGGAGACGATAACCACCAAAATCAACATCACGTCAGAGGAGGCGGCCCATGACTTGGTGGCAGGTGAGGCTTGATGGGCTCATTTACTACACACCTCTGATGCCATGTCCATCTTCTATTGGAATGTTATTATGGGACTCCAAGAACAAAACATCCTAAATGGAGCTTTGATCTAGTATGACGAAGAAGAAAATTGTCATCAATGTGTGTAATTAGATATTAAAAATTGATTCCACAAAAGTATACAACTAGTCTCATGGCCCATTCACACCAGCCATCGAACATATGTTCAGTCACGCGTTGGCTTGTCGTATCCTGAACGCTCAACGCACCGCCTGGCCTCAACATATGTTGCTCCACCGCATCTTTTCAAGAATCCAGCAGACGCTTTGCTGCAACCTTCTCAACCCAACGCATGTTTTAGCCAATCACAAGCAAGCACCCAAAGTCAATATTGGTAGTTCTGAATTGTGTGTTGCCCTTGAAATTTAGAGAAGTGTGCATTTCAATTCTTATCATATATACTACTGTACTCTCAAATTTCATGGGCAGCCCAAAACGAGTGGCCTTTTGAAAGAAATGTTTTTTTTTGTTAATTCCACGTGAGGCAAAGGACGCGTTGCTTTGGCCTCACTGTGAACGATAATGCGGTGACCGCATGCGTTGCCGCACAGCAGCCACCGGACGTATGTTGGCTGTGGCAGGTGTGAACGGGCCATCACTCACATGGAGTTTATGGCAAACGTCTTGGTTGATGCGCTGATTTCGAGCCAACAGTTGATAAATTCCTAATTCGAAAGAATCACAACTCTTTGCACTCAGAACCTAAATGCGCATCCCCAAGGCTCAAAATCAACACTTCTCTTGAGTTGGATCGCCAAGTGTTCATGGAGAATTATACATTTCGTGGCCATGAGAGCATAGAATTCATAATTGGGCAAAGCTGGGGGCAAAGCTTTATGGAAATCTGTACAAATTCTCAAACATGTAGAAAATAGCATCAAAAGTGACTTGTTTGTAATGACGCATAGTGCCTCTTTTAATTGTGCTTCTAATAATATCAAAATAAATTATTATATTTGATAACTTTTTTTGGTATAATTAGCAATACGATAGCCTACTAGATTTATGAAAAAGTTGTTGAAACGTGGTGGATATAATAATTTATTTTGATGTCATTAGAAACACAATTAAAATAGGCAACCTCAGTTACAACGGACTTCACTTTAAGTGCCATTTTCTACTAGTATTTGAAATCTTTCTCAAATGTAAAACTATTGTTGTCGCTCTTTGGAGATCTTGAAAGCACTTTACGTGACAAAAACGCTCAACATGACCCTAAATATGTACATTGATATTGTTGATTAAGATGCACAACTCAAGAGTTTGTCAATAATTTATTTTATTTTGTATTTGGTCCGAATTCTATTCTCTATCGCAATGATGCTTCATGTTCATCCTACCTAGTATCAACAGTTGTCTACCACCTCTAGCTCCTGCCAAAGATACAAATCTGCAATTCCCACCACCCACCTTCAATCACAAAAAGAAAATCAACAATCTTAAGTTATTTTCTTAGGGAGCATTAATGCAAAACTGTCCTTGAATTTACCATGGGAGTATAGGCTATAGTAATTAACCCTAAAATGAAATGCTTTCGCTTGATAATCCTGCTACCTTCAAGGCGATGTACAAGGTTCCCCTGGATCAACAATGTAATACACTTCCCCCTCCTCACCAATTTGAACACATGCACAACTATTTTCGCTTGAGAAACATTATGCTTAACATACAACTTGCAGCGGTGATTGCTCAAAAATGTTTCCTTTTCCCCGAAAAAGTATCAATACAAACCTCAGTAATGAAGGTGGGATATTACTAGTGCACGAAAGACAGTACTAGATAGATATCCAAAGAATGGTTAATCTGCCTACCAAAAATACAGGGGAACTGTTCTAGTATGTGTAACTGGTCTATTGTACAATTCTCTATCCAGGCGGGTGTTTTTTATTCAATTGTTGTTCACACCACTGACACTCTTCTCCTGGCCATTGCAGCGCTTGAAGGAGACGCAGGCTCATCCAATTGCCGTGCTACTCGCACCATCTCCAATACATGGTCCACTATCACCCCATCCATACCCAAATTTCGTTGCTGCAGAACTGCTTCTCCCACATTGCTGCAAAGCACCAAGCAAAACATCGTCAGCACCTCTTTCCTCGAACCTTCATTTCAGCTCTTGCAGAAAGTGCAATGAACAGAAAGAGCAACGAACGGAAGGAGCAACGAACAGAAAGAGCAACTTACTTGAGCTCGCCGTAGGTGATGAACAAGAGTCCATGGGACTTGACAAGCGCAACGGAGGAAGGGCGTTGCAAAACGGCTTTCACTTCGCTTACCACGCCTTGCAAATCCCCCTGCAAGCACACATCCACAGCAGCTTCGATGGAGTTTCGCCTTTCGTCGCTGTATATTTGGTTTCCACCATTAGTCAGGAAGAACACCGGGTATGTCGACATTTTTGTCTTCAGGATGAGCACAGCATCCGGATGGAAACTCGAGAAGTAGAGCATGCGGCCATTGGTGCATCGTGTGACGACGTCGAGGGTGGCATCGATCACACGGTGAAGCTCGGCTTCACTCGTGCTCCCGTCGTCGTCAAATTTCAGTTCGATGTTGAACCCGGTCGAGGCATCCACTTGGGCGAATGCTTCTTCCAGTGTGCACATGCAATCCTCGACATCGGCTGTCCATAGTCCGATGTGGGAGCCGTCCACTGCTCTTCGGTAAAGTGAGTGATCCTGTTGGCTTGTTGGATCTGCTTGTGGACCCATGGACCGGAACTGTTGGAGAGTGATTTCGCCGATATGCCTCGGCACTTTATCTTCGGTGAGGATCACGTCGTCGTGAAAGATGATCGGCACGCCGTCTTTCGTCACTTGCACGTCGAACTCCACGAACTGGGCGCCATTTCGAGCTGCCAAGTTGAAAGACTTGATTGTGTTTTCTCGGATTGATGGCGTGGCCTCTGGCGGCGCCCCTATCGGCAAAACTTTGTTCTTGCCACATCCTCGATGCCCGACCACCAAAAGCATTGACTCCTCGAAGGGCCTCGTCTGATGGGGGAAATCAATAGCCAGATTTCCGCTATGGCCTGTCACGACAGGTAATATGGGCGCAACTGCTGCACAAAAACAATAAGAACACTGCATCAGAAATTCGCTCAGCTCAAATATCCTCAATGCGCAGAAAGAAATCAATGTGAAAAAGAAACGCACCATCGATCATCATGTCTTGACCTCGAGACTCTGAGTCAAAGAGACGAGACTGGGAGAGTGAATAGCACTAAGTAGCAATGAGAGTAAGTAGGAGCAGGGGGGAAGGGGTGAACGGGGCGATCGACAGGAATGAGAAAGAAGGGATTGAAGGAGGCATTTGTAGTTGGGGCAGGGAAATGGGATGAGATGGAATTGTTCGGAGCTGGAAGCGCGTGACGCCGCAGCAGCTGCGAGTCTGCAAGGCGCCGTCGTCCGAACCATGTGGGCGACAGGGCGACGACAAAGGAGAGCGCTGACGGATTTGCGAGCAGCGAGCGTCGAACGAGAGAATCTTCTGTGCGAATCTAAGGATCTGGAGCTCTGTAACTACCTTCCCGGGGATCTTCGCCCTGGTATATCCCTCCCGGAATCTCCCATCTCATCCAAACCCCCCATCACAGCCTGGAAGCAGCACTTCATCCGTTCGGAGCCCAAGACTGTTGAGAACGATGTTCTCAAAACGGGCACCCGTGCATGCACTAACCGTTTTGACACCCCACAATTTTATACTACTCCAAAAAAGTGAATCACTGCTTCAGTTGTATAACAAAGAATTTTATCCTCATAGCAGGAATTGCAACATAAAAAGCCTTCTCCTCATAGCAAGCACGTTTAAATTGCCAGACATGAGTAGATACATTGTATCGAATGTGATACCATTCAGGATGCAAATGCGTACTTCCAAAGCCAACATAGTACATAGAATGCATCAATTCAAACATAGATGTCATCATTTTGCGTGACAACTAAGTCGATCTTTCTGCTCAGTCCATGATGTACCAAATGCTTTCTCCTTGCCTACATAATCTTGTCGAGAAATAGGATCCCTCACGATCCCATGGGAATCTACCAAAGTGCTTGAATGCAAAGCTTTTATATCATTTCTGCGTAGTGGTCGTCCATTTACCACTGCAGAAGCAGCCATTGCTGACCACACAGCCTTCCTTTGTCAGGAAATGAAGTAAAACATGATAAATAAGAATACTAACCCTTATGGGGTTGGCCTGAATAAAATGCCTGTTCGACCTACTCTTGATGATATGCCCACAAGACATGATTTGTCATAAGAACATTCGGTTACTTTCATCAGGAACAGAATTTATCATATTGACAAACCTATGACCAAAGCATAAATTTGACACCCCAAGGGGTGTATTTTGCCTCCAAGAGCGTCCTAAGACACCCACTTTTCAAATAGGGTGTCCTTGGGGACACCAATTTTTTTTACGAGGTGTCTGTTTGACACCCAAAAAAACATTAGGGTGGCCCTTGTACTTGAATGTTTTCTTAAGTTTACATGAGAGAAATTAAATAGAACTAAACAACCCGAGAAAATAACTAACACAAAATAATTTTCTTATACCTCTACAAGAATGTTGCATTCACATATATTACATCATGTAATATTGCGTCATTCAAATGAATTTGGTATAATGCGCATGCGAATGTGGTAAAAGTGAGATAGTTGATGGGGGGGGGAGCAAATATCTAAATTAAATAAAAGGTCCTCAATGAAACTAAATTATGTAGACCCATAAGTTTCTCACCGGCTTAAAACTTTTGTAATAAAGTGCTTGTTTATGGCTTCAAAGTCTATGAGCTTTTTTCTTGGGGGGAAGAAAAATATGTCATTTCACATGATTTGAGATTGAAGCTTAGCTATTTTCTAAATACGCTTTGACAAATTTTATGTTTTGGTGTTACAATGTCCCAAGCTTGGGTCAATCTTCCAATTTGTCTATCTTGGAGGATACTCTTACATCACTCATTCATTGCAAGTTGTTTCACCTTTTTGTGAGAGATAATTCTTCACTCATGAATAATATCAAACCTAGTTTATGTTCAGTTTGGTATTTTAGAATGTGAAGGCACAAATGTGAGTTAAGGGGACACCCTATGCCAAATTTGAGAGGGGTTAGTAGTCCTACGTCATTGTTATTATCTCGTGTGGGCAAATCATCAAGGGTAGGTGGAACGGGCATTTTATTCACGCCAGGCTTACAAGGATTTGGTGTTCTTATTTATTTATTGAATATGATAGTCACCCGATTCCATAATTCTAGAGACTGTGGACTTCCAAGTGTCTCCTATTTTGAATGTAAAAATTGAAACAAAAAAGCTCAATTGACATATTAATCGCACTCAAAAAAAGTTCAATAAAGGCTCATTTATATTGCACTCTGTGCCTGTAAAGATAGTGACAAGTTCATGTATAAACTGCCAAACTGGCACTGACACGGACACTGCTCTTATCCACCCACACTAATAAAGATTGAGCCTATCCTCACGACCGAGCAAATCACAAGTGACCTGGACACACATAATAGCAGTTGGAAAGCCTTTTCGGGGAAATTAGGGCAAAAGCACTCACACAAAGCACCCTCTGCAATGGAATTCATTAAGCTCGATAGAAGTTTCGTAGTTGGTAGATTTTATTAGAGTGAGCAAATCTTTTGAATCAATCACAGATGTAACCCAAGCCTTTCTACTTTACTCCGTAAACTACTGAGAAAGCCACTTTCACGAGACACCTGTGACAAAATATCACTAGAATTTTGCAGACCTAGCAAGTTTTCGGTGACAGCTCAAGGAGGAAGCGCTTGGCTAACTCACTCCTTTGCACTCAGTATATGTCGGATCCAAGAATTAGTTTTAGATAATTTTAGAACCCACGATTTTTCTTTAAAGAAATCCAAGTAAAATGGGACCTCTATTTTTAATATTATCGAACTCGTGTATGAATGAGCCACCGAGGGAAGTGGGGAGAGAGTTACAGTAGCGGAAATAGTGTGGGGATGAGGATAATGGCCATGCAAAAATAATTGACTGGATAGAAAGGAATGCAGAATCTGCAGGGATGGGGCGAGCGGGGATGGGGGGGGGGGGCAGAGAGCTCGTGTGAGATGAACTGCAGATTACCGGTATTATGGGGTCGATTGTATTCGGGTGGATTTTTGAATTTTTTATGAGCAATCAATGAAGAAAATTGAATCAATCGTGAACCAAAGTAGCGTAGTACTCGGGAAAATTTATCTCAGCCTTTAAGGGTCTTTACAGGGCGGGGTTTTAGAGCTGGTTTTTCTTATTTTAAATTTTCACAATCTCCAGCATGCTTATTATTATCCATTGCTATGAGGTATGGTCATTTAAGGATGGCATTTTGAGATATATTTTCTCTTTCTTCCCTTACTAGTCAATGGAACAGGACCTACTCCCCAGTAAGGTGAATCTTGATTCCAAATCTTCATATCTGTAGCACATGTATGCCAATTCGACAAATGGAATTGTGATTGGGGGAACAATGCCCACAACTACTGCCTCGTATCCTGTTAACTAACGTAAGGTTCCAGAAGTTAATCAACAGTGTGAGTCGCTTCCTCTTCCACTTCTCTTCGAGAAGGAAACGTGTCCATGTCATTCTGTTGACTAGTGGAGGGGAATGAAGTCCAAGTGGAGGCATGGACTTCAAAAATTGCGTTCCCTGGAAGATTTTTTAAAGGATTGTGCCCATATCATCACCACTTATCATGCTTGTCGTCGTTGAGTCCACTTCTACTTACAACTGAAAGAATAATCACTGTACAATCTTTGGATACCATATACGTTACAGTGTCTTTTATTTCTCTTGTTTCGTAAAGCGGACTTCAGGTCTTGAGTAAGCGAAACGCTGTCAGTACCGCTTCCACAAAAATACAATGGGTGACATGCTGTGTACTAAATATTGTGCATATCGAACCAAGTTTCTTTAAAAATGCGAATCAAGGTTCCAATCAAATCATGATAAAGATACTAGCCCTTCTTTGTCACATCAAAGAAAATGAGGGTCGAAGAGTTTATCAGTTGCCTGATATCAAGCTACACAGAGTCGATTTTCCTGCTTGAGGTTAAGGTCAAGGTGGATAATTAATTGGGATAGAAGGGACGCTCATCTGCTAACTGGATGTTGCGACGATTCCAGTGCAGGCTCTCCCGCACGCTCCGGAGAAAGTCACCACTTGATTCCTTCTCACATACAGCAGGAACCGGCCATTCCGACATACGAACAATTAGAGAATCACCTCCCCACAGCTGTTGCCGTCCCTTGCCATCGAAGCTCGCCCAAGCTTGACCCCTACAGTGTAACGGCAACTGCCATACCAGAGTATAATTATGAGGTCATTAGAGCACAGTATAATTACATTGAACCTACTTAATTCGGAATGAACGCTCACCTGAATTCGCAGTGTTACATACTCTGGCAATATCAGTGGCCTGAACGATAAAGAATGTGGACAGATTGGAGTGAAAAGAATGCCTGGAACCTGCAGAGAGAAGCGGGTCAATTGAATCCTCTTATTGAAACAAACATCTCATGTCCTGCTGTGTTTCAGTTTCCAGTTCAAGCTGCAGAAAATTCAAGACTAGAATCATGAAACTTTCGGTAATCGGTCGAACATCACGAATACCTGAGGGTGTACCACAGAGCCTCCAGCTGCCAAAGAATATGCTGTGCTTCCTGATGGACTTGAAATGATCAAGCCATCACCTTGCACAATAGTGACGAAATGGCCGTCACAGAAGCACTCTAGGTTTGAAAGAGCCGCGGACATGCCTCTGTCAATGGACACTTCATTGAGCACAAGATAATCAGTGGAATCCGAGCTCATATCGTCCACGGCTGCGGGGTTGTAACGTATAATCTTGCAATGCAGTCGGTGTCGCAGTGTAATATACGTTGGACCTTTCATTATTGCTTGTAAACTTTCTCTGTACATGCTGCTTTCTGTGGGGTGCGAAGTCAAGGATTTGATAGCAACTAATGCGGGAAATCAGAAGTGTCATGTCTACGTAAAAAAGCAAAAAGACAAACGATCGCCATTAAGGTGAAGCTCCTCAATCTCTAAATGATAATTTATCAAACCAAAATGGTGACACAGTGGATACGAAATTTGGTCATGAATCCGAGGGAGCCCATGGAGAAAGCTACCAACGGAGGCATAGGGCCTTTGAATAGCGACGCCGCCTGCATCATCATAGTCCAAGATGGCAAAATTGACATAAATGAAGCCAGCTCCAGCATGCCTGGCTTTTAACTGCAAGTGTACATCAAGTACAAGATCCAGATTTGATCTATGTACTACACAAGGTTGCATTCAGGATCAGTGCCAATTAACTTTTGAGTCACTACATTGAGAGGCCTACATTCTTCACTTCGACACAAGAACCTCGCGTTAACATTATCTGTGTCCACTCTGAACGGTAAGTAAATATTAACTTACTTTTAACCAAGTGATGATCTTAATTCGATTCAGTACTGACGAAGCGTAAAAAGAGTAAATTAGACTTACCCAGAGCATCGTCCCGTCACCACCTAAAGTGATGATTAAGTCCAGTTGTTTTTCCATGCCCTTCGATTGACTCTCTGCTTGTAAAGATTTACAATGCATTATTCAGTTGAAGTGAAAGTGCTCAGTCCTGTTCTATGGAGACAAGGGATAAGCTGGACAGTAAAGTGGTGCTTCCATGTCATAATATTGCTTGAATGATTCTAGATATCGATACCAGTTCGGATAATTTCAAACCTACTCCATAAGTATTTTATCGAATGGAGTAAGTTCTACGGTATAAAGTAAGGCTCACTCTTGCATGGAATCGATATACACGAACGGGGACTACTACAACAAAAATGTCTGAATGCCACTGCAAATGATATACCTGAATTATATGTCTGGATGAACTCAAAGTCGGCACTGTCCTCCAACAGTTCAGCCTTGACTTTCTCTTCCACATAAACATTGGTGATACTATGACCTCTGAGCCACCTGCACATCATGGTGGACGTGCTCAGACCAGGGGCTGAGACCAACCCGCACTGACTAGCACTGCAAGTACTCAAACTTTCTGCACATTGTCGAAGTAGATGCTAGAAAAAGCAATATAAGCAAGAAGAATCAGCTTACACTCTGAAAGATTTTTTGAAACTTACAAGGCATCTCAGATGTACTTTCTAAGATTCACAATTGATGCAACTGAAGACAAATTCACTTACCAAACCATTTCTTTACACAGCTTCTGCACGTCTACTGCATTTGGCTTCAAGAGAAGTAATACTGATCGAGGTGGAGACTTCCAAACCAAAGTAATCTGTCAAATAGAACAAGGTTGTGAGGGAGGCTGGCGCATACTATCAACAGAAAGCAATCCGCGCTTGCTTGTAGGACATCTCAGATGCACTGATGTCAGAAACGAGAATACCTGTTTATTGCCTCTAATTTCGGTCTTGATATCACCAGATTCAAACGACTCCAGGTCATGACACTGCGTTCGACTGCTCTCGTCGAAGGGATCGCAAGTGAGTGAAAATGATGCCTGCGCCAGAAGAATATACATGTAATTTATTATCATGACCGACAGCTAGTATACACCTTACAGTCGCAATTGACGAGTAACAAATATGTTAGCAACAGGGAACTTCAACCCAAAACTGCCAATTGAAGTGCTTGCGGCTAAGCACCCCACATAGTAATCACCTCACATTCCTAGTGCCTTGAAGGGCCGGGAACCAGACCGAACATAGCAAGCCAAGCGGATATCCCTAAGGATAGGCGGTTGACTCGGGTATCACATGAATGATAAGTGAATGAGAAGAATGATTAGTTCTGGAGATAGGTACCAATTTCCAAATTTTCACCTTTTCATGTATCATCTCCTCCAACTGCGTGTCTGAATATAGGCTGCTGAAAGAGTTTCGGACTTCCTCGTTGTCGACAGTTTCAGAAGATTTCGAAGCACCATTGCGGGGCTTCTGTGTTGACTGACTCAATTCTCCTAAATAGTTAGCGTCAATTCCGACTGTAGGCATGGCTGCAGATTCATTCTGCCTTGAAAAATCTGCGGCATTAGTAAACACTTCTGAGTCATATCAGCGACGTACAAGAGCTGTCTCAGGTACACAAACAAAAGGTCGATCTGCCGTGGACGATAGCCGAAGACAGTAAAAGTCAACCGCCAAAACTGAGGCCTCCAGACATTGTAAAGGAATGTTCATAATGATGTTATCACCTTGAGCTGCATTGTCAGCAAGAAGGCGCTGAAGATGGGCATTTCGAAGGCGCTCCAATTCATACTTATGCCTCCATTCTGCAGCCTCCTCTTGAGCAAGACCTTTTTTTACTGCCACTTCCTCCAGAGCCTTCGCAACAGCTGCTAACACGCGTTTGATGAGTCAGTCAATCAGGCTCAAACACGAGCATCAGTTTGAATACGTTGGATTCCACCGCAGGGACCGCAATTGGATGCCATTACATATATCGATAAACAGTTGATACTGAAAAAGTACAGAAATATTCAGAATGATTACGATGTAGTCCACGATAGAAACCTCACGATGTGGTTACAAAATTCCATATGCAGAATTTAAGAGCATACGACGTGAATGTGCAACACCAAATGCTAAATGACCATAACGCTCGTAAGTGGAACTAGATACAGACATCTACTGTCGAGCAATCTGGAAAAAAGTGAGTCCAGATTTTTAGAGCGGGGACGTACTCTGCAGAGCATCCGAGATCTCAATCAAATTATCTGCCCCAAGGACCGTAGCTCTAACTCCATCAGAATCAACTCGTTGAGATCGAATGCCACCATGTTTCTTACTGAGCTTCTTGCCATTGTCATGCTCAAGCCGGCATGGAAAGCTCCTAAGCCCGAATCGAACCTGCAGACAGTTGAAGCATCAAGACCTAATACTAGTGAATAATCATTCGAAAACCCAAGTAAATAATCACTCGCACCAAGTTCTGTTGGCCACAGGTGCATGCTACTCGAAGGTAAAGTACGTTTAGTCGATCAGTCCTTGATCTTCTCCTATACACACAAAAGGAAGCCATATCGTGTATTGTTCAAACAAGTCATCATTGCCCCTCATTATGCTCCAAGTTGTAAGCGTTGTCGTTTCATGACAATGGCTTTTAGATGCCAACACTAGAGCAGCTGATTGTATCACTACATACAATTTAGTTTTTAAGCGACAAAATCATCAACTTTGTTATGAAAGATCTAAACTTGATATTTTCTCTGTTATTCGATGCAAGAAACGTAGATCATCACTTGGAGCTCCAAAGTGTATCATTCATCTTGAAGACTTTTTTAAGTAACTTTCGTGATACCTGGATGATACAAAACATAATAGTAGGACTCAAGCGGTGAATAGTAATTCGAGGATTTTTAAACAATGCAAGGCAGTGAAAATTACGGGAAGTGCGCTCACCTTCGAAAAGCGCTGGCGCGCATGATGTCGAGGCAATGTAGTACGTTTACGCAGGATTGAATCACAAGCTGATGACGAGAGCTGGTGCGTCCCCAGTCCAATTGTCAGAAATAAAACAAACTACTAAGGAAGATTCAAAAAGCGCAACTGTGAAGATCAGAAGAGGAGAGCTGTAAGAGACAAAGACCTGTGCAAGGAGATCCATCACTTAATTTGCGCACTACGGCAAGAATTGCCACTTCCGAGTCACCCTGTCTCCAATTCCATGCCTGCCAAGGGCACTCTTCAAAGAATGTGGAGCTGGGATCGGATTCAGCTCCGATTCAGCAATGGCAATATATCGGGATGCATGGAAATGGCTCCTGGAAGAGGGAAAAGGTGGTGAAACCCTAATTGGTGATCAGACAAATGCCATGAGACGAGGAAAACGAGCATCAAGAGAGGGAAGTGTCACCTTTTTAGTGAGGGTGGTGGAGGCACGAGTACAGTAAATTGGTAAGTAGTGAGTCCGACCAAGTTCACGATTCGGACAGCCTCTACGTCAGCACGAGAATCTCTGCTCCTATAATCGAACAACGGTTATGGGTGTCTCATATAATCGAACGGTTATAGGTGTCTTTTATAATCGAACGGTTAGGGGTGTCTTATATAATCGAACGGTTAGGGGTGTCTTATATAATCGAACGGTTATGGTTATGTAGAGTGAATACTTCGACTTACTAGGTGGTTCTACTCTATTGTGCCCTTTTAATATAAATTTGAGTGGAAATTAACTTGAAATAAGACCATGTCATTTTCAAATATACATTAGTCGTGGGCACATAAGAAGAAGAAATTCAATCTATTTGAGGTTGACGTTAATATAGTGTCCGTTCTACCAAGCCTCGTCCTTTGATCAATCCTCGGATGCGTGCCCGGAGGTAGGAACTCCAATGGTGAAACTACTACCTCGGACTCTCCACGTGGACATGCTTGGAAATCAGACGACCAATACTACAAGGTGTGTGTGTGAAAATCTTCAAAATGAAATTCTAAATTAATAACTTCTTAATGCAACTTATAGTTTTCAAGCCCAAATAGAGCAACAAATTTTTAAAGTTCTTTCCAATTCTACAAGGGCACCCTTCAAAATTCACAAGAGCAAGCTTCAAAGTTTTGCGAAAAAAAACCTTACAAGAACTTTGAACATTATAATTTCACAAATGGTAAAGATATAGCAGATGAAATTTGACATGATGTAAGTGTAGGTAGTTATTATGGAGATCTTATGGTAGCAAATGCCTTTTTTTTTTAAATAAAAAAAATAAAAAAATAAAAAACTCAATCATACATTAACTTGCACAAATGGTCAGTTTTTGGTGCTGAAGGTTCAAAAATGCGATTGGGTTAGAATTAGTGTAATAATAACGTGCGTGAGTTAGACCATCCCCACCGTAGCTCATTACAATCGACGCTACTTCAGAAAACTAGATCTGTTGACTTGTACTGAGGTTTGAAACTCAAAGCACGACCGTCCTCTTTTTCAATAAGGTATGATGAACAGTATCATGATGATGAATGCACGTCTCTTTTTGATGAGTGTACGACAATCCTCCAATCCTACCCGAATTATCCACCGCTAAACATTCTCGATTCCACCACAGATTCCATGCTAACAAACAACTTTTCTGCAACAACTTGTATACTTCATACACTACGTCGCGCGATCGGGATGCCCTCATTGCATGTGAATGTGTGCTGCGCGCGCGATGCTAGATTGATCGATGGCGGGAATGGCGGTGTTGGGTGTGGAGGTTGAGACATGGAGGGAAGGATTGCCGCGATATATGCTAGATTGATCGATAGCGGGAATGGCGATGTTGGGTGTGGAGGTTGAGACATGGAAGGAAGGATTGCCGCGATGCTAGATTGATCGATAGCGGGAATGGCGGTGTTGGGTGTGGAGGTTGAGACATGGAAGGAAGGATTGCTGCTCAGCCATGTGTTCGCATTTTTCGCAGCAGGGTACTGCTACTATTTCGTCAGGAACCTCCCGTTCGGACTCTCCCGCTTCATCTCGTGCATTCCCGTCCTCGCGCTCTACGTATGGGTCCCTCACATCTTCAACCGATCTACACACCTCGTGGGACTGGTCTCTCTGTACTGCATCTTCACATGGGTCGGGTCCTTCAAGCTCCTGCTCCTGTGCTGGGGTCTAGGGCCTGGGAGCGGATCTTCGTCCTTCGCTCGGTTCGCCATCGTGATGACATACCCCATTCACATCACGAGGCCAGGGAAAGTTGTAAAGCGTGTGACAGAGCCCTACTCCTCCTCCTCGTGGTGGGCGCAGGTTTCGAAATCTGAGGTTTGGTATATGCTTGTACTCCGCTCTCTACTCAAGCTCGTGGCTCTAACTGTACCCTTGAGTTTACTAGAACATCGAGATGCCCTTCCAACGATGATTGTCCATCTTCTGACATCACTTCAGCTTTACCTCTTCGCATCGATAGTGCTGGAGGTTTTTGCCGCGGTGGCAAACGCCATATTCGGTGTCACCCTTGAGCCCCATTTCGACAACCCGTTCGCTGCGGCTTCGCTGGCGGAGTTTTGGGGTCGTCGGTGGAATCTGCTTGTGAGTAACTGTCTTCGAGAAACCGTCTACAATCCTGTTATCTCTCTCCTGGGAAGCGATCTTAGGGTTTCGAAAGAGCAGAGGCGATTCGATGTGCCGAAAGTAGTGGCGATGCAGGCAGCGTTTCTAGTGTCGGGACTGATGCATGAGCTGCTAGTGTACTACGCGAGTCAAGAGGTGACATGGGAGATGATGAGCTTCTTCGTAGTGCAAGGCGTCGCTGTGAGTCTTGAAGGGGCATGGAAGCTCTACTTTCCTAAGCTGCGACCCCCGAGTGTGGTAGCGACGATTCTCACGTTGGGATTCGCCTTCTTGAGCGCGCACTACCTGTTCTGGCCTCCGATCGATGGCGTGTCGGAACAAGTAGCTGTGGAGATGCGCCAAATGTTGCAAGTCTCGCCATCATGATGTTCCATCCCTGTTCAGGATTTCCATTCCTCTTGAACCACCCAAACAACTGTCTACATGCTTCCGCTTTTCCGCAGTACGATTTATATCATCATCTTGTACTAAGAGATGCATCACTGCAATACTCTAGTGAGTTCTGAATTAGCACGAGTGCGGTGATTGGTATTGAAGAAGCAGATCAAATGGTGATCCGGAAATCGAATGTTTGCGCTTACAAGGCCTGGATTTATATGACGTTCAAAAGACCTCACTCGAGATTCTGCACATTGTGAGGGTTCGTTGAGATTATGAACGAGACGGGAGGATAGGCCTCATTCGGATTTTTGTAGATTTTAAGGTCTCTTTTGGAGATGTATTTGATGAGTCATGAGCATAGCACGTGGTATTTCAATAGTTTTTGGAAGATGTGGAATGAGATAGATGATTTGCGATAGCAAAACTGCACCTTCAACATGAATTTAAACGTAAGGGAGTATGAAAGAATATAAGAAATTTATCCCAAATCATCAAAATTCCTAAAGAGTTCATACACCAGTACAAAAGTGTTTGTATTACATCACAAATTACACACATGAATACTCTCGGGCATTTGGTTTACTCCAATGTATAAAGTACATCCCCACGTGTAAAAAACTAGTTTGTCAGATTTTGTCATAAAGACAATCTCCCAAATTCTTAAATGCAGTGGCTGGATAGTAATCGAGTAGCAACAACTCATAAACAACCAATGACAGATGACTAGTCAGCAAAGGCGCAATGTTCGGCAGCATGCTAGTGAATGAGCAATAAGCAAGAAAAACACCACGGGTAGATGACTTCAATAAGAAAAACACCACGGGTAGATGACTTCAATGAGACAGCACATTTGAGGCAGTCTCGCATCAAACAACAACAATTAGGTGTAGGAGCATTAGTGCACCTAGATTCCAACCCCATGGACAAGTTTACCTCTGGCATGTGTGACGCTTAACGACCACATCATTTAAGAGTGGCGGATCCGCTTAGCACTGTCTTGATCTAACAAAAAGAAACCAATTTTATTAATAATGGAATTTGAAAGCTAGAGTGACAGTTGGAAGACGGTGTATTCATGGAGGGTTGTTGTAGGCAGCTTGATGAGGTCAGCGAAGTGGAAAACCAATCAAGCAAAGGGTGTTAGATAGCATAAATTACTTTTGTTTATGGCCCCCAAACATGGAACATCAATGCCAAAGTTTTACTAGCACTAGTACACCACTCCCCTTCCTAGGTGTACTAGTTCAATGTACAATGAACATTATTGTTTAAATGATAGTTATTGCCTCAACAACCTCTTAAGTCCTACACAATTATATATAAGTTACATAGCTAAGGGAATATTGAATGATTATGCTCTATCACTAAAGTACCAGTATGTAGAAAATCAAGGTTATTATGATGGATTTGGTGAAATGTACTAGTATGTAGAAAATCAAGGTTATTATAATGGATTTGGTGAAATGTCAGTTACAATTTATGCAAATATATTTGTTCTCAAGTAATATGTCATGTAAAGAGCTTGTTAGTTGGCTTCCTTTTCCTTCATTTTGTAAAACAACCGATATCAAGATCTTGCAAGCATGCTTCATATATGTTTGCAAATGTAACATTGCAGATCTTTGCCATGCCTCAATATACCTCCACATGGTGCTCCCTTCACACTTACAATCATGCAAAAGAAAACATTTTGAAGAAGTTGGGAAATTTGGAAATAGGTATTACCAAAATTGTAGCACATCATAACAAAAAAGAAAACTCAAATTTAGAGAAAACAACACAAAATCGAGCTTAGCAACACAACCCATGCATTTAAATATCATACTTGACATTCTGCTTCAAAGTGTTGAAGTGAAATTACAAGGGAGTAATTACAACAATTAGTTGAGTAGAAGAAGAAGAACACTAATCCTGTATTGAATTAGCATGAATAAAGTGTTTATTCAACCTACCCTTGATGAGAATTTTACATGACATAACCTACAAGTGAGGTACTAAAATCATGACTAAGACAAGTACAAAAAATACATGACAAGTCACATTGCAGGTGGTGACCCTCATCAGTAAGGGAGGTGGGGCACTGAGGGCTTGTGCATATGTGCCCATGTACTCTCTATGTGGCCAAAATGACATGAGATGTTTTTTGAATATTTGGAGGAATTCATTTGATTTTTTAATTTTCTTCTTGTGAAATTTGAGTTTAAAATTGACATTCCTAACTTCATTATATTTTTAGAAGGCACCCCTTGGCATGTTGGTAGTCAAGGACACCTATAAACGTTAGGTGGCAATCTTAATTTTGGAGATGCTAACATTTCCAAATATTACTCCCTTTAAATTTAACAAAAGACGTGATCTGCTATAAATGGATTTCTGTAAATGGTAATATGGTTGAATATGAATGGTTTGGTCAATTCTTAACCCTTAAACGCCTAGCTATACGGATTTGGGCAGCCCAATATTGGATCACATCATCTTTTGATCTTGGGCATCATGAATGATCCAATCAATGATGAGCTTGCAACCTCCTACAAGTATTGTACAACCCCAACCTACCTTCCACAATCCTTTCAAAGCACAAAATCACTCTTACAAATTGTGATTTGAGTTCTAAAATTTCACTTTTTGAATGCATCACAAGAAGGTGACTATTTTGACATCAAAATATAAGTGAAATTTGAGTACATTGAGAGCTACAAAGGAGATTCTGTTGGAACATGACCCCTCGGGTCACCTTCGGCGTTTAAGGGTTAATATCAAATCTTAGTTTCTTTTTTAAAAGAGGGTTTAAACCAAATCATGGTTTTCTTCTTCTTCGAGAGCACTTTATACTTTAAAGCAAGCGGACTCGTAGAAAAGTGGCTCTTTCGTCTTCATAGGCAGAAGCTCAGTCCAGTGCAGTGGTGGCAGGGGTTTAGGGTTTGCAGCAGTGGCAGAATTTGATAACGTCACGCTCTGCCGATCCACATATCGCTCGTGTTCGCACCACCGACTGCCTACAGCAAGCTGGTAAAATTTCCACTGCTCACTTAATTTCAAAGTCGCATGCAATTGGAGCCCTCCATTTTGCGGGTGCTGACGATTCATGTCCTCCGACCATTCCTTTTTTCCGACAAGTCTAACAGGCTTGTTCGCCTTCTATGAAGAAGAATTCGGTTCGTGTGCATGTGAGCTACAAAATCAAGTCGAATGGTGGAGGTAGCAATCTGTTTAGCGAGAATTTTGTCTTGAACTCAATAATCGAAGTTGTAAGGATTCGATTGCTCTGTGCAAGAAATTTCCTCTTTCGTTTGTTTTATACTTTCGCGCTTGTCTGGATGAGCATGACGAGCTGAACTCGTTGATCTTTGGCTTCAGCGCTCGATGAAGATGATTGGAGCTTTAATTTAGCATGACGTCATTCACTATGTGTACCTCCTCAATTTCGATACTATATATTTCTAGGGTTCAGTCCTAGTGATCACTCACTTATTCACGGGGTGCAGGAGTGTTAAGGAAGGCGTGGATGCTCGATACTGGAGAGAATTCCGAGGTAAAGAAGAGTTGGCACGTCGTCCTGGATTGAACTGCTTGTAGATGCATTTTTAGCCACTTTAGTAGTGTGAACGTTAATATTCACCTATCCGGTGGAGAGTGAACGTTCATAGAGGTCTGAGTGACTTTCTTTATCTTTCTTTCGAGTGTAGAACACAGGTACTCTCGTAAGTTCGATGTTCAAGTGTGTACAAGTTTGTTGTGGAAATGGCAATTAGGACATTGATAACTTCTCAATGTTGTTGAAAATGCTTCGTAGTTGCTGTAGGTTTAGGCTTTGGAAACTATCATGTTTTGCTTGAGTGTGTTTTGTTGACATTGTTGCCTTATTGGTCGTGTTTTAGGCTTACATGTGAGGGTGCTAGTTTTGCAGTCCTGGTAGGCGATGATCAGTGCTCTCAGACCGATTGACATCCTCATTGGTTCACTCTAATTAGAGTGCTTCGTAAAAGGTTCGCAAGTATGTGCAACAGGTTCAGGCCCTACGGGCTACTCCTCACAGGTCAGTGATGCATTAAAGAACCAAAAAATTTGTGATCTTTGAATGAGTTTATGGGAACGCTTCTGCACAGCAAGAATTTTCTTACTTTTGTATGTGTGCATTGCAGTGCTTCTAGTGTCTTCAGCCTATGTTGCAAGTGCTTATCAATCTGAGTGCTACACGTTGGACAGGAGTGGCTATCTTTACGACTTCGTATCCTCTTTTTGGTCCCAAATATTCAATAAACCATGACTAGGAAACCTTTGCTTAATGTTTTGTCTTCATCTTATCCTAATGGATTCTAAGAACAGGTTTTTTGAAGAGGGAGAGCACTTCATCGTACGTCATGTGTATCGAAATTGGTTGTTTTGAAACATTTTTCTTAATTTAGTTTGACTGCAGACAGATTTAAGAGGAAAGGAGTTTCAATATGTCGACCAGGTATATTTGGAACAATAAAAAATCTCAGAGAATGACCACGTGCATGTATGTTAGGTGTCGGGGCCTTCTGTTTGTGACTTGGTGCATTGAGTAGTGCTGCCAAATGTAGTCCACTTACTATGTCCTGCTTCGGTGTATCAGGATGGAACGTATATAGTCCGTTTCTGCAAGGACGTTCAATTCAAATCTGGCAAGGTAATGAACTATACGAGGAATTTATATCTTATACGTAGGTGATCTTTCAATAGAGTTGCACATCAGAGACGGATATGCTTATTTATATGTAACTGGCATGCAGTCTATAGTAAATTACGGTCGCTTTTCACCAGTGCAAGCATACGCCCGGGACGGTTCTAATGCTCTCCTCCAAGTGAGTACCCTAGAGCTTAATTATTCAGCGTTTTGCTGCATTTGATTCTCAACAGATTTGTTTGAGCTTGTGATCTTGTAGTTTCTTTGCTACCTGATCTTGGCTGGTCCATCTACCTCTTGGAATTCTGTTTCTGGGTGCCCTATCACGCTCCTCTGGCAGGATGATTGAGGACTTGTTTTTGCAGGAATACAGATACGGGGACTTGCAAGGTTGCGAAAATGAGGGCTACGATAATATCGGAAGGGGGTCGATGGTAGTAGGCTTAACTTGATTTGCTTCCTTTTTGATGTATGATGAAAACTTGTGATTACATTGTACCTGCTAGGGTGAATCTTCTTTCACTGTTATAAAATTATTCGACCTTTCTGCTACGGGCACTGAGATTTTGTTTTGATGCAGGTTTCCTTAACGTGTGACCCGTGTCCCAATTCCAGTCCATGCCAAGGTACACAATTTCACATTGCGACTACGTACATTTTGGTCTCTTTGAGGACAATATACAAACTGAATCCTGTGTGGCTTACGACAAGCTAGTGCTTGTATTTCTCTTTGTTTGATATTCAGTGGACTTGGTTAACAATGGCAGATCCCGACGGATGCATATGCTTTGTGAAAGCGAGCCCATCAAAATGTTTGTAAGTTCATAAGCCCATTGTTGTTTCTTTCGCCATTTTCAGTTCGTTCTCGGACGTCGTTTTACTTTAACAAGAAGCATCTAGTTTTGAATCAATGACAAAAAATATTCTGTTGTCTAATTGAATCGCAGGACTACAATGATATTGGGTCTGAATTGTAAGAATCGGGGGCCTCGGATTTATAGTGGGGTAACTGTTGGTTTTAGTCCAAGAGGTAAAGAGGTGGTAAGTTCCTGCTCTGTAAAATTAGGATAAGCCAGTGAGGACATTATTCGTCTTGCTATCATAGCAACACTTTTGTAGTTCACGTTTCGAAGAGATATATCTTAGTCATTGTCTTCCTTATAATTGTCAATGGCAAATAGCTTCGTTTGAGACCTGTCTACATTCATATTCTTTTGTCTTTGGCAGGTTGATAATGGTCTTACTCAGTGGGGTTATGATACTGTAAATCCTGATTACAGGTATGGAAACTGTTGTTGGTAAAGGAGTATATTACAGCTATACGACAATGCATTTCTCCCTTTAATCTTTCGGTTTATGTAATTGCTATTACCGAACTGGTTCCTGAACTCATCGTGCATGAATTCAGTGATACGCTTGCATCCCTCCTTATTGTCGATCTTCTTGTTTCTATAGGATTTCCGTCGGGTCCCATCCTTCTAACTTGCACATTCGATTCTTTCAATGTGCAGTTTTGTTACGCAACATTCGCGAGTTGTTCTGTATCTATCAGCCGAAAGCACCATAGCAAGCAAAATTGGAAAACCTGATTTCAAGGTCAACCAATTAAACTTCAACTTTAATTGCAATATCCTTTTTTTAGTAGCTGAGTATTTTCTGCCTGACGTACATTTTTTGATTCCTCACATTGATTACATGGATTTTTTCTTGTCGTGTAGGTTTCTCCAGACAAGGGTTTGAAAGTACAAATCTCAGGAACAGCTTCGAATGGTGTAACCGGCCCCACTGTCATGTCGCCCACCATCTTGGAAGTCAACTGGCGATGTATATTACTTTCTCTTGTTCGACTATCTTTCAAATGCATGTAGTTTTATCACGTAGGTTCAAAGGGCTTCGAGTAAGGAATTATTTCTCAGAGATTGGAACGTTTATTTAACTACACCTAGTATATCACATCTGAATAGTTTTACTTCTACACTGTGCAGGTGAGAAGAAGGCATCGACGCCTTTCTCGGTGAATGTGACCATCCCAGTCGGAGGATCAAATGACGCTATTGCCTTTACTTTGGGCAAGCACTGTGGTATATTTCCTGCAAAGCTTGTCGTTGTTTAGTAGTTTACAGCTCTATATTTGGATTAGACTATAGAATATTGCTTTCCATCATCCTTTCAAGAATCATTTTAATCACTCTAATCATTCTTATCATTCTAAATGTCTGTAGTTCCTTTTTCTTACCTGGTCAAGATCTGGACAGGTATTTCTCTTCGTTGACAGTGATTTCTTGGTCTACAGATTTTGAGAATGATTTGGAGCGGAGCGGCTCAAGTGGATGGGCAACTTTCGGTTTCCTTGTATTCATGTACGTTTCCTAATTTTATGAAATTACACTCCTAGGTTGTCATGTTCCGAACAATACTGACGGGTGAGAGAGATCAGATTGTCGTGTCTAATCATTCGAAGACCAAGAGTTTATAGATTGGTCTTATGTTCTTTCTTCAACATCTTGAGAAGCTCATACAAGAGTTTCAAATACCCCGCAGAAACTGAATCGTAAACAATGTTCTTTCATTAATCTAGAAATGTAAAGATTTGTCTGCTATTGGTAAAATATAAATTCAGCTTGGTCGTTTTCAAACTGTGTACACTTGGTCTCTGGAGTTTTTGACACTTTTACCTTTTAATACGATTCTATGAAATTAGCTCACACACGGTGTCTTTTCTTTGCATCACAAAGTATATTCAAAAGTCCTGCTGAACATGTCTTCCCTGGCCTGGTTTCTTGAGCGCAACTTTTAGGCAACCATCTGGGATTATGATGCTGAACAATTGTCGTCTCCTTTGGCAGTTTGATCGTCGGGCTGACTATGTTCTGCTGTGCGGGATTCTTATATAGAACCAGAATTGAGGACAAGGTGAGCTTCAAAAACTATTTTTGCATATGCTCAAAATAGTTGTATGAATCTGTTTACGTTTCTGGTTTCTCCCTCACGGCTAACTTCACACACATGTCTTTAGACCTGCTCAATAATAGCTCTAATACTTGCCATTTTGTTATGAAAGCCTTGTCTCCTCGTTTCAACTCTAGAAAATCTAATCTTATCTGGAACATCTTGTTTTACAGCATGGAGTGGAAGCGCTACCTGGGTTCACTACAGTCACGACTTTCATTGAGTCTGTAAGCGACTTCAATCACAATCGTCAATTTTTTTTTGTTGGGTGCTTTCTTGTACAGATTAGTATTCTTTGCAAATATTGAGGTTTATGTATTATTTCCATTGAGTTAGGAGGCACTGATGTTTCTGATTTGGAATGCAGACGAGGCAATCAGGCGGGTATGCCGCAGCTGATGATATTACAAATACCAACATCAACAGGTCTGATAGCAGCAGCTCCGGTCACAGTCAGAGGTTGCCGAGAAGTTCTGATGGTCCCAGTTATGGAGCTGTTTGAGGCGTTTCTCCTGTGGACGAGTGTGGAGGGAGGAATTGTTTGTAAAAATGTCTGGAGGAATTGATACGTGAATGTTAGTGCAGAAAATGTTCGTTATGAACAACATATTTTTATTGTATAGTCCACCCAAATGTTTTGTACTGACCTCATTTTTGAAGATGTGAGATTCAGAGCACATGTTGATGGTTGAGTAATTGCTTCCTTACTACCTGTCGAAGTAGGAAACATGTAAAGTGTCTGTAGAGTTTTATTTGAACTTTGTGGTGGCAAGCATTTGACTACTAATTCTTATTGAAGAATTGCAAGTCACTTATGTGCTGATATATTCATCAGTCAACGATTTCTTAATCTCTTTACCGAGTTCAACAAGCCATGGAAGTTGTAATTGCCAAACGAAGCTCCAATGGTTGTACAATCACTTTAATATTCAGCCGCTCGAAGACAAACCTTCAAAAAGACAGAAGTCATGATATTAACTATTTTTTAACATAACAGCATCCCAGGAACAGCCTTAGCCATAGTGAGACATGCCTTATAAACAAAATCTACAGTTCCTTGCTCAAAACATGCATGCTAAATTTTATATTACCCTGGCGTCTACCAAATTTTGCTTATTTGGAAAATGAAATAATTATTCTTTTTCACATGAATTTCACTTTGCTTATTTGGAAATGAAATAATAATTGTTTACCGCAGAGAAATTTTATTGGCTAATGTTAAACTTTCAATTGTGTACCCACTGGCACATCCATACACCTGCTTATTGAATGAATAGTTGACCACACACAAGATCATCTACTCCCTCTGTCCCATTTATATTGTTCAGTAGATTCTCTTAAATCTACCTCCCAATGTAGATTTGAGAGAACCTATTGGACAATATAAATGGGACGGAGGGAGTATCTGTTTAGCGTGCATCGAGTGGATGAAACACCACCCGAAGAATCATCCATCTAATTAAAGTACAACAGGTGGATGACGACCCATTATCATGCGGATGACGACCTGTGTGCACATTCATCCACTTTGGGACCACCTTTTACATTTACGTTCTAGATGATTCCTGTTGCCTTTTACATTATCGGGTTGAACTCCCAGTTAACTCCCAGTAAGTACCTTTTACTTTTGCTGTTCTTCAGTCTCCCAAGTATAAATGAGAGACCCCATCGCCTTTGTGGGTTTCATTCTTTCATTTCCACTTCTGAGCGCCATTTGCTCTCTTATCTCTCTTATTTTGCCTTTCATGATGGCTGAGTCTACCGAGCCAGTTGCCCCAGTTAAAAAGTATTATGCTATAGCTGAGGATTATAAGCCAGGTGAAATCTTAGGAAAAGGTGCATATGGTGTGACCTTGAGTGTGACGCACCCCAAGTCCCAAAAGAATTACGCATGCAAAATCATCCCAAAGAGCAAACTCGATACAAAACTTCGGCAAGAACGAATGGAACAAGAAAAGGAGATTCTCATAGACATCAAGAAACTCTACGAACCCAACTTAATCTCAACCAAAGAAGTTCTTGAAGATGATTACCACCACTACATAATCATGGAGCTTTGCCAAGGAGGAACATTGTTAGACCGTGTGAACAAGTGTGGCCCTTTTAGTGAGAGAGAAGCTGCATCGGTCATTAAGCAAATTATGAAAGCCCTTGAAGTGTGTCACAAGAATGACATTGTTCATCGCGATATGAAACTTGACAATGTGATGTATGAAACCGACACGAGAAGGTCCAAGATTAGGCTCATTGACTTTGGATTTGCGACATATTATGACGAAGGGAAGCCACTCACGGCCGGTGTTGGAAGTCTCATGTCTAGGGCCCCCGAAATGTTGGTTAAAAATGGTGGGTATGGACCAAAAGTGGATATTTGGGGTGTAGGCGTGGTGTTGTTCATTATGTTGGTTAGAAAGTATCCGCCGTGGAGCTCGAAGAAACCTTCACGAATGATGAGATTCTTCATGAAAGAATTTGCTACATTCCAAATGTTCCCGTTCCCGGAGTTGTCGGAAGGTGCAAGAGATATGCTACGATGCTTGCTTACAGTTGATGTTGAGGATCGGTGGAGTGCAAGCCAAGTGTTGGAGCACCCTTGGATCAAACATATGGAATACTTAGCCTAGACCTTTTCCATGTAGAGATTGTTCTCAAAATTTAATGAGATTAGATCAACTCATGGAATTATAGCCGACTTGATCAGTCTCACTGCATATACATAGCTTTGTACTTATATAATTCAAAAACGATCAAAGTTTGATGTTTATGAATTCACATGTTTGAAGTACATCTTAAGTTGTGATGACATGATGGTTGAAATGTGGTGCACATTTTAGACGATTTACTCTCTTTTAGTCATTCCATTTTATTTTAATATTCCTTTGAAGAGATTCAACTATTAAAAAGTTAGTCAATCCATTGCCGTTCATGCGTTTGAGTTATGAATTGCCGTATACTCTATTCTGCATGACATCCGAATCTTAACATACACTTCTTTCACAACATTAATTACATACTACAACAAATTCAATGTTTTATAATTATGGGTGTTGTAATAACATGTGACTACAAACAGTCAAAACATGGTTTTAAGCTGATGACCAATAGGCATATCGGACAACAAGGCTATGCCTATAGTCATAAAACCTTGAATCTGTTGTAGTGACATGTATGAATCAAAATGTGCTAATGAATCATATCGGTTCATGGGTTCATTTTACAGTGTTGTAATGGCCAAAGCTACACACTTGGTGTACAGAAAGTATTTTTCCAGTTTTTAGTCAAACATAGGCAACAATTATTCCTGCTTTGAGTATGAGATCGATACTGCAGTTGTATGACCAATCGACAGAAATATAGTTGTATCTTGGAATGTCCATAGTTTTAAGCATTCTGTTTATTCATATTATTCTCGAAAAGAAATGTGAACACTCTTTTCTTTTCTTTTTCTTATTTCTTTTTTTTCTTTCTTTCTTCTTCTTTGTTCTCTTTTCTTAGCCTTTTTATTGCTTTCTTCTTTTTTCTTTTCTTTGGCTTTTATTTTTTTGATTTTTTAATTTTTTCGAAGCGACGTATATAAAATTGTAAACTTAGCTGATTGAGGGGTAGTCATTACAAAGCACATATCTACATGAGTGATAATCACCAACCTATTTCTTATGTACACTGGACCAAACACCACCAAGCATTGAAACAAATACCATCTGAAACAAACTGAAGTGAGAGATTTAGCAAGATAGATAGATAGATAGAAACTCCGGTCCCTTTCTAAGGGGCCAGCGTGAATGAAGTGTCCGTTCGTAATGCTAATAACCCGATGGCCACCGGACAAGGGGAAATTAGAACAATACTACTTCCCCCTCCCGAGGGCCGCTCACTAAGTTCAATCCGTGTTCGAACTGTCAGGCCCTGTAATAGCATTCTTTCCGCGACCCTCGCCAGCGAAAGAAAGACAGTTTTCTCCTTATCACCCGCGTCTTTTCCTTTCCGCGCGCGTCTTTCCCTGCCCGATACGCGACCCACCCTCTATCGCGCTACAGCGTTATTGCTACCCGATACCGCACATCTCGCGTCTATCCCCATCGGCCATGTGGGGCCCACTACCCGATAACATCCTAATCTACCCGATACACTCTCTCCTCCCGCACACTCACCCGCCTATCCCTCTTTGCCCGATACGCCCCATTTTCAGCCAGATCCAATCTTTTCGGCACTGTGGGGCCCAGTACCCGATATCATCCTACCCTACCCGATACACCCCATCCTCTCGCGCACACACCCGCCGTTCACTCCCTGTCCGATACGCCCAACTTTCATCCATATCCACTGTTATCGCATACATATTTTCATTCATCGTGGAAACCTTTATCAACTTGTCACATCAGATGTGCTTGCGATGCGAAAGATTTTCATATCGAAGGTTTAGTAGGAAATATGATGGGAAATTGAGTGAATGGAGATCTTGAGGCGCTCTAGAACGCATGATGAGGAGGAGGAAATGATAATAATATTTGATAGGTCTCGTGTCAATAGACTGAAGTGGCGGCTATCACGTACGAGGTCGGCGCTCGAGGTACGGGTCATCATTGCCCCCACCCTTTCGCAAATGCAGGTTTTTGAATGCTGGAATGGCAATGTTCGCCTTTAGCGAATTATCATCTTCATTTGCGGTTCTCGCGCAAACCCTGGAATTCCCGTGGCGCTGCGCTTACGCTTCCTCGATCGCAGATAGCTCTCCCACCATTTCTGTCTCGGACGCTGCTTTCCGGTGAGTTTGCAGCTCCACTTATTCATGTGATTAGCGCATTATTGTGGATTGTGGTTTAGATGGATTGTCACGAACGAACGAGCAGATAAGAAAATGATTTGCGCAATTTAGGGTTTATCGACTAAAACCACCTGAAAGAAATTTGATTTTATCTCAGAGGATGTGGAGTCTGTCTCGGAGGTCGTGGATTCTGTTTCGGAGGATGTGGAGGCTGTCTCGGAGGTTGTTGATTCTGTCTCCAAAGAATGTTAGTTCATGTCTCGAAAGAATGTGGATTCTGTCTCGGAAGTCGATAGTTGTTTTGTATAAATTGTTGTCGTAGGTCGACATTTGTTCATCGTCTATTCTAGTAGAGCTCTGCGTGCGTTCTTGTGCATTATTGTGCATTCTTGTCGTCTGTCGTGTATCGTTGGAGCTCGTTTCCATTCCAGTTTTGTTTATGCACCTCCTCTCATTTGGAATACTTTTTGCTAAAATGTGTAGCATTTTAGAGGAGTTTGATGCGGAACTGTACTTGTGGGAGAGAAATCCTCGTGCATTGTGTATCGTCCATACAGTTAAGCACGGTCGTGTATCGTCTATCGTCCATAGTCTGTCTTTTATCTATCGTATGTCTGCTATCGTCTATCGTCGATAGTCGGTCTTTTATCATCGTCTGCTATCGTCTATCGCCCATAGTCTATCGTAGGTCATGATGTGGGTTTAGGTTTATTTTGTAGCTAATTGGTGTTATCATGCACTGATATATGGGCATCATGATATCTGTGATTTTGTAGGCCTGCAATTATGCCGAAGGCGGGATCAACGTGCGCGTGCAAGGACATATTAACGAAACAGGGCATCGAATTGATTGCGACTCGTATACACTACAACCCCACTACGAAGAAGGTGGAGCAAGTCTATGGGGTGGAGAATACACACTACTGGAAGGAGGAGTGGTCACCGACCGCAGCGAGGCAACTCATCGTCGATATGCATGGTACTGAGTCGAAAATGTTGTCCTACGGAATAGACACGAAAGGGAAAAAGGTGAAGTACTTCAGGTGTCCTCATTGTCATGACGCCTTCCAGAAGCACCGACTCAACGTTCATCTCAGCCATGGGAGGTGCAAAGTGAAACCGGATAAATGCCCGACGTACCCCAACCTGGATTTTCCGAAGACCAATAAGTTTCTGAAAGAACTCGAGCAGGCGAGAACCGAAGCGCAAATAATATCGGTTTTTCGGGCATTGCCGGAGTCGGCAAAACAGTCTAGGGCGCGGAGGGGAACTGCTTCGAAAAAAAGAGCACGGAAAACGGAGAGTTTCTGCACACGCAAGACGCGTAGTTCTGCCTCTCGGGCAAGGGAGGAATCTGAAGACGACGAAGCGGCCGAGGAGGATGTGAACACCGCCAACGACAACACTGAACATGAAGGAGATGACTCACCAACGCACGATAACGAGCCCAGTAATGGTTCGGAGGCTATCGGGGACTGCACTTATCCGGCTGCTATCGTGCACGATAGAGAGAATGCCGCTCTCGGCAAGGACGACCATCAACCGGCGAGTTCTGAGAGAACTGTGTCGGCCTTGGCGATAGTGCAACCGCGGTCAGAAAGGGATTTACGTGGTGTTCGTGTACGAGGGGGTTCGGATCTAGAGGAGAGTGCATACAAGGTTGTCACTAGATCCCAAAAAGGTCGATCCGAAAGCAGTGACGCCGACGCCGAGATCTCAGAGTATTTGGAGCAGTTTAAGACAGTCGTCGGTAAGACGAGGTGGGAAGACCCAAACTTCCGGGAAAAAGCCAGGAAGCTAGACCAGCAACGTAGCAAAGAGTTGAAGCGTCTACGAGAGGAGGTCTTCGAGGGGTATAGCATGGAGAATCCGGAGCCGCTCCCTAGGACTGCCCTCTACATCCTCCTCACGCACGGTTTAGTTGCCAATGGAGCATTGTCCACTCTGCACGATGTGGAAGGCCTGCAACGTATGGTCGCAGAAGTAGTGGGGGACGGGGGGGAATGCGAAGACGTTCAAGACAACTATCGGTCAAGCTTTTCTTGCCGATGTACCAAACAACGAGTTAGACGCCTGCAAAGTAATATGTGCTTACGCGAAGTCGCCATGGCAGGAACCACCTCTTGAGTTCTGGAGAAACTCGATAAGCAGCACGTGGACCTTCCTGCAACGCGAGATTGATGTGCGCGACTGGGAGGTATCTGGGAAGGCAAAAGCTTCGGAAGTATTGAAAGCGCGCGAACTTGTTTTCCTCGAGCGCATGACTGCGTATGATAAGCGGTTTGTTCTCGAGTGGGAGGCGTTGCATTGAGATCACAACCTACTCTTCCACTACACTACTGCGAACGACATTATTCGTGAGAAGTTGCCGCCTATGCCATGGAAATACGATGTGGACGAGGCGCAGGTGGTAGTGGATACACTCCTCAAAGCGCGCGTTGAATGGTTACTGCCCCCGCGAGAAGCAAGACTCTTGAAGTGTTGGTTCATCATCAAAGGCATGAATTCTCGGTAAGCAATAACCTATCGTAGTCCCTAATCTTCATTTTCGGTTATTCTCTTTTGTATCCGAAATGAAATGACTTGATAAAGCTAGACTGTTTTTGTTGACTATCAGATAACCGATACTGTAGTACTTATCGTGTATCCCGTAACAAATTGCAGGGGATCGAACATGTGTCACCCTCGCTCCGATATTAGGGGACAACGATTAGGAAGATTGCGTGACAAGGGAGTTAACGGATGGGAAGGCGCATTTCACCTGTACGATAAATTGGGATGGATGATGTTCTGCGATGTCCAGTATGTCGACGGTGATCCCGCAGTTGAAGCTCTCTTCGACCGCCTTGATGGCAGTATGGACGATCGGCGAGAGTGCTTGACTTCGTTCATCACAAACGTTCAAGCAAGGGCAATTATTGAGTTGGTGAGCAAGCACGAGAACGAGTTCTTGATGAAGTGGGTCACCGGAAGCCTTCCTAGTGCAGGTCAGGCCTAGCATATCCTAGACGATATGTGCTTACTACGAGAAGACCTCGACCTCCACTTCATTGGATGCGCATCATGTAAACGTCGTTAACCTTTTCCCTATTCGGTTTCGTTGTCGAGAATTTCCGATAAACGTATACGGAAGCTCCTGTATCTGATGTGCGTAATATTTGCAGATACACCGGATCCACTGCCACCAGTAACATCACCAAACGGGTCGACTAGGTGGTACAAACACCCCGTAGTGCTTGCTCGTCATCAGGACGTGCTGACTGCCGAAATGCAGTTACCACGCTTTGCGACAACGAATGGCTTCGGTGGGAAGTAAAACCCGTAGCAGAAGAATGCAGAGAAGTGTTAATGGAAACGCGGGATGTGGAGGGAGTGGAAGCACTGATCGCTGTGCACGGGAGTAATGAAGTTGCATCTGAAACTCCCGAGGTGGGTGCGATAGTGCCCAACAGTGAAGAGGTGACCGCGAGCACAATGGGACAGGATAGACCGACGGAGGACGTTACAGATACTGCAGCTCAAGATGTGAGTCTGACAGAGGGGGGCGCTGAGAGAGAACACATGGGCGTGACAGCAATGGACGAGGAGATCGAGAGTTCAGAGAAGGATGTGACCACATCGGACGAGGTCTTGGATAGAGAAGGCGATGATGTTGATGGAGAGCACTTGGAAGAGGATGTCGATAGTGCAGAGGAGGAAGCGAGTCTGACCGAGCAGGTCGCCGAGGGACAAGACAATGGCATGACGCCCATGAAGGAGGCGGCCGAGAGGGCAGAGCAGGATTTGAGCAACACGAAGGAGGTCGCTGGTAGTGGAGATGATCTCGTTACATCCATGGACGTGGAGACCGAGAGGGCAAACGGTGCAAAAGCAACCAACACGGGAGTGGAAGCCGAGGAGAGGCTACCCGAGAGGGAAGAGGGAGATGTGCTCCCGTCACGCGGAATGGTGGAGGAGGTACCCGAGAGGGCAAAGGGAGATGTGCTCCCGACAGGCGATTTGGTGGAGGAGGTACCCGAGAGGGTAGAGGGAGATGTGCTCCCGACAGGCGATTTGGTGGAGGAGGTATCCGAGAGGGTAGAGGGAGATGTGCTCCCGACAGGCGATTTGGTGGAGGAGGTATCCGAGAGGGTAGAGGGAGATGTGCTCCCGACAGGCGATTTGGTGGAGGAGGTCGCCGAGAGAGAAGATGATGGCGTGGCGCCCATGAATGAGGCGGCCGAGAGGGCAGAGCCGGAATTGTGCAAATCGAAGGAGGTCGCCGAGAGAGGAGATGATACAATCACACCCATGCATGTGGAGTCCGAGAGGGCAAACAAAGTAATGGACGAGGTACCCGAGAAGGTAGAGGAAGTCGTGGTGGAGAAGTTATTGGAGAAGGTGGCATCGGAGGTTGTACTCCCTACTACTGCCGCTTGTTCTTCCGGCGAGTCGACGCCCGTTGGGTGGACTCACGTAATGCATGATTTGTCCCTCGGTGAGGGTTTGCGCACTTCCAAGGGCATCCCGCAGTCTAGGTTCCGCTTTTGATTTATCGCAATGCGCGACAATGCCTTTGACCGAGAGCGGGTTTGAACGCATCATCACAATTCCCACCACCAACATAACTGGAGAAGTGCCGGAGCACGCCTTCCCGCTATCGGGAGCGGATGTAATTCACAGGTCGGACATCATCCTTGATTCTCTGTCTGAATCAGAGGATAATACTCCTGTTTGTGAACAAGCTCCGATATCGGAGGAGTGGCGATTAGAGACTTTGGCGGCAATTAAGGCTGGTATTGCCAGCAAAGACTTTAGGACGATAGCATTCTGGCCGGGACTCATTCCACAATTGGAATCACCGGTGCAAAGACGTCGGAAGCCTCCTTATGCCTGTATGAATTTTAATCATGCTGTTCGACGTACTTCGGAAGAGCCGTCTTGGGCGATTCAGCTAGTCTTTGCTTTGAGGCGTAGGGCATTCGGCCCCGGCCGGAAAAAACATGGGACTTCTATTGCGGCTTCTGAAAGAAAGGTTTGTTCTCTCTTTGTCCCGTATTCAATGACGGATATGCTATCGGGTAGGTGATAACTACTAGTATCGGTATGCTATCGGTATGATTATCGTATATGGGATAACTGCAGTGACTATCTTGAATGTGCTATTTACTTATCGTGCACATGTTGATTTCAAAACTGTGCGCAGACCCGAGGGTAGGAAATACGAAGATATCACTTGGTCGATGATGGTTTTTGGACCTGATAACAGGAAAGCAGTAGGGTTAACTACTGAGCTCTCCAGCTGGGCGTGCGTTATAGACGATAAGCGAGAGTTGGACGGCTCGTTTAAGGACTTATTGCTGCGACACGTTGTTTATCGGGCGACCACCGCCATACGCGAGCAGTACCACCTAACCCACAACTGGATATCGAATCTCATCCAGTCGCAATTGCGGGAGGAAGACGCGACATGGGATACTGTTGTCGTTGCCATTTTCAGGACGTTGCGGACTTGTGATGGAAGGGAGAACACCTTAGTTGTCCCCTACAATAACAAGGGACATTGGAGCCTTTACATAGTCGAGGACAAAGCGACGTATCACATCGACACGCTCGACCTGCACAATGACTCACGAGCAAGTCACTTTGAATTTATCGTGCACATGGCTTGGGCGTTAGTGAGGAAGGTGACAGTTGGATCGGAAACCTGGAAACAGTGGCAATCGCGGAAGGTGATTAAGCTCAATGTACCTCAACAAGGGGAATTGTGGGAGTGCGAGTATGTTGCTAGCCTCGCGTTTTGGCAATACCTGATTATCCGCGGGAAGAGCACCCATTTGAATGCAGCGCTCCTGGAGACATACAAATGGCAGGACTGGAGCGAGAGGAAGGCCCGACTATGGCTTATGCAGGTGTTGTACAGGGAAATGGTATGGCCCGGCAATAGATTCCAGCGACCTGCCATCTACGAGCCAAATGCATTTCTGCCCTCAACCTTGATGGATGAAGAATTGCCCTGCGATATCGCAATACTCAGTCCTAACTCGGCAAGGAGATCAATTAAACTCCCCAAACCGTGGCTGGTTATAGCAGATACAGTAACCCGCGACATCAAGAAGACTCTTGTACAACGCCCGACCGAGGAAGCTAAAGATGTGGAAGAGAGTAAACCGTTGTCCGCACCTTATCTGAAACCGAAGCTGAAGAAAACTAAAGCGAGAGACTTGAAGCCGCATCACCGTGTACGAAAGGAAACTCAGTCAAAGCCCAAGAAGGCGCACGATAGGGGATAGGTCATAGCCGATAGCAGATAGCCGATAGGTGCTTTCTAGACAGCTGAGTGGTTACCTGTACAGTGTATGAACTTCGAGGCCAATACTTTGTATGTATATCTCACATGTATAAAGACAAGAATTCACAGAAATATATAAAGAGTGGTTGTTTTTTGAGAAATTTTGGGGTCCATAGTTTCACGAGAAAATTGAATGGGCGAGTGTGGACAATAGGAAATGGACGAGAGGATATGGACGATACGGTATGGACGAGAGGATATGGCCGATAGTGTAAGGACAATTTCCATACACGAAGAGATGTGGGCAATATCCCAGCTGGCTGGACGATAGTTCATACACGAAAGGGTGTGAGCGATACCCGATAAGGTATGGACGATACTTCTTAGACGAATGGTAGTGACTCATACGCAAGACTATATTGACGACAGTCTAAGGAGGATAGGATTTGATCGATGTTGATGCCGATAATGGAGCAAAGAAGTTAAATTTTCTGCTCATTGTGTTAAGTTCTCAGGGTGAGGATGGGATCTCACCCGATAACCTCTAGATTCTAAGAAATCGGTGAGTCTCCGCGATCTCATTCCTAACCAGTCGCGGTTAGTAGGCAACAGAGCAGCAATCCCCTGGAGAGGATGGAGCATTCCTGCATCCATTTCGGCCTCCAACCTTGATACGGTTGCATCCAAACTCCGGAGACCAGCATCAACATGTCTAGCCAGAAGTGGTTCCCGATATGCTTTCTCCAGAAGTTTCATGATCGTTTGATGGATACGGTCAAAATCGTCTTCCCACACCTCTCCCAAGTCAACGCGAGATGGAGCATTTCCGATAGGTACATCTCCTTCCATGTCTTCTTCTGGTGTTGGCAGATTATTGTGTGTAACATCAGTTATGTCAAAGACAGGTCTCTCTTGTCTATCCTGATGTGGTAGATTATGTTTCAGCAGGTTCTCCATTCCACTTTGAGTTGTACCTTGTAAACTACCCAGAAACCTCGCTATTGTGCCCTCGGCTAGGTCAGGTCTTACTAAAGACAGAACTTTGACTTGATGCTTGCAGATGTTGCCTTTCTGAGAGTAAACACACTCGCATACTGCCCACTCAGTGCAAGGATTGTACACAGCGTAGGCGATATGACCTCGTTTTGATGATCTGACTAAGGCAGGCTCTCCTGGATATTCTGGGAGAACTACATTCCTATCGGGAATGCTTTTGGCTTGGATGATAGAACTGACCATCACTTCTCTAAGCTTCTTGTTCTTCACGAACCCGTTCTGCTTGCTCCAATGCGAATAGTCATATTTCTCGATGACGTTTCCTGTGAGCTCGTAGATAAGCCAGTCCATTCTGCGACCTATAAGCTTCTTCTTAGATTGCCGTAGGACGGCCTTCATATTAGAATGAAAAGACTCTATCGCGGCTGTGGTTTCCTGCCCAGCATGGGGTATTTTCCTATCCCCAACCACCGACATTTTGATTTTAGGAATCCATTCGCCATCAAAATACCTCCAATACGCTTCTGCTGCTGGAAGCCGGGCCTTTGCTTCGTTGTATACGTGTTGTACCCACTCCACTAGTGTCCAAATCTTGGACAATGGCCCCCTTTGGGAGGGTACCTCGATATCGCTTGGGGTCTCAGACATGTACCTGAAGTCCCCTACAGTTCGTAAAACAACAACTCTCGTCTCCATGTGTTTCAGTTTAGCGCAGGCGTTCTTCTGCCACGCTCGACGGACATGCCATAAGCAAAGAAACAACGAAGAATTCGGCCACACTTCCCTGAGGTACGTACACATCAGACATCGTCAAAGATCGTCGCGTGGCATGTATACGATATCCCCTAGGCGATAGACGATAAATGATATCGGTTACACGATAAAGTACATGCTAATCACCGATACTTTAGTATCGCGTAGTAGCCGATACATGACACCTGGCTATCCCTACCTATTGGCTCCTCCTCAATATAGGGTAGTATTTGATGCTTACCAGAGGGAGTTTATCTCATTGTTGGCGTCATCTAATACGAATGCTGTCGGTCTCCACTCTGGATTATTCAGTCGCAACTTCTGATTGAGAGCATGCATCCATGGAGCCAAGTCACTTTGTTTTGATTTTGCAGTGATTACAAATGCCACGGGGACTCCGTTTCGCCACTCGTCAAACACCATCATTGTAAAGAGCGGATACTGTACGCGGGAGTGGATACGGCATGACACGACATTAGTATTAGTGTTACGGGGAGCTTGAAGTTTCGCTTTTCAGAAGATGCATGAATCTAACCTTTTTGTTGTTTGTAGCAAAAGTACCGTCGATGGCGATGATGCTATGATGCCCATACTCCAGCATCATCTTCAATTGGAATGGCGTTTGGATCCCTATCACGAAAGGTACGTTCTCAGAATTCATGACCCCTTCTATCTTTGTGCCAGGATCTTGGTAGTAGAAGACCATGTCACGGTTCTCTCTCACCCACATGCGAACGCTCTCCGCATCATTCTCATGCTTCTTGTACAATTCTTGAGAACGAACTCCGCATATGTTCCGGATATCTTCCATGCTGAGAAAGCAATCGCGTGATGCCGTAAGTGTGCCTTCATCGCGCGCTTTCAGAACCAATCTCTGATTCTTCTGTTTGATTGATTCCATAGGAACGGCCTCATCAAACTGGCGTAGTACCCAGTCTCGAACTTCATCCGATATGTATTTGCGGAATCGAAGCCTCCCGATATGCGCATTGAGCTTATCGTGAACGATAACACCGTCCGTATCAACGTGGTCTTTCACATAGTACGATATCTCTGCAATTGAAGGTAAGAAGTAATACCTTTTTACAAAAAACCTACATTGGCACCCCACCTTCATAGAGCCTCTTTCTTTTGCTGTTGTGGCACGAGGACCTCTCTGACCACGCCCAGAATATATTTGTTTTCCTTTGCGGTTATATCCCCGTGACCGAGGAGCCATTTCTTCGGTGATAGGAGCAACGTTGTCCCTCCTGTCTTGAGGTCCGTACTGACAACGCCATCTATGTTGAACAAACATGAGCGATAATAGCTATACGATATCAGATACCCGATAACGGATTAACAATTTTAAGACGCGCATAGCAGTAGATCCGGCAGAGCCACAGATACTACCCCTCTCAGACGTAGTTGAATTCCGTAGTACCTATCTTACCTATGGTATTCGATGTGGCAGTTCCAGCGAAGTTTTGTCTTCTCACCCACGTTTGTGGGGTCAAACTTGTCACGTACAAATGTTGTTTCTACGTCCTTCCTAAGCGATTCTTCACCCTTGACAAAATCCAGTAGGCGTTCCCAAGGAATGTAGGCCATGAGCTTAGACTGCTTTTTCTTGAATTTGACATTTCTAACGACAGATGCAAACTCGCGTGGAACAGGATTCGAAATTCCCTCGGCCTCCACATTCCAGTGGAGATCTTTCCACGTAAAAGGCTCGGGAGGTGGAATCTGCAAGGCGTCGCGAATTTTGAACAACTTGTGTCCGTGCTTCTTCAAGTACCGTGAGTGCGGTCCCTCTCTCGAAGCAGCTTCCAGATCTGGAATGCCCTCCTCGCGCACACCCTCCACCTTCCGACGACCCTGCCGCCTTCCCGACTGTGTTCATGTTGCATTCCCCGCAGCAAACACAAAAACATCCTCAGCTGATCCCAACCTAGCGGGCACTTCTGGTGGAAGATTTAGGTCAAGGTACTCCATCGATAAGCTCGGTGGCGGCAAACGGCGCAAAAACAACCAACTGCGGCGTTGAATTCCAAGTATGGGATGCAGCGAGAATCCTATGTATGCGATAACAGTGGATATGGATGAAAGTTGGGCGTATCGGACAGGGAGTGAACGGCGGGTGTGTGCGCGAGAGGATGGGGTGTATCGGGTAGGGTAGGATGATATCGGGTACTGGGTCCCACAGTGCCGAAAAGATTGGATCTGGCTGAAAATGGGGCGTATCGGGCAGAGAGGGATAGGCGGGTGAGTGTGCGGGAGGAGAGAGTGTATCGGGTAGATTAGGATGTTATCGGGTAGTGGGCCCCACATGGCCGATGGGGATAGACGCGAGATGTGCGGTATCGGGTAGCGATAACGCTGTAGCGCGATAGAGGGTGGGTCGCGTATCGGGCAGGGAAAGACGCGCGCGGAAAGGAAAAGACGCGGGTGATAAGGAGAAAACTGTCTTTCTTGCGCGGACGTTGCTACCGTGTGAGCGTTGAGCGTTGAGCGGTGAGCGGTGAGCGGTAAGGTTTTGAATTTTTAGTGGGGAGTTTGTATTTTAGCAAAAATATTTCTAAAAATAGTTTTTTCAAAAAATTTTGAGAATAATTTTCGAATATTCTCAAGAATATTTGAATATTCTAGACTTATAACCGTGGATTTAGTGACCCAAACCCGTGGAAATAAGGCTGAAATTCCCTGAATTTTGTGAGACTTGAGCGGCAAAACTCGACAGCAAATCACAAATTTTTAAATGTTAAGAGGTTTCTAAGGTAATATTTCTAAGTGAGTAGTACTTTGAGTTAGACAAATTGGCAAGGTTTGCTGTACATGTATGTAATGGTATAATAAGTTTTAGTAAGATTTGAAAAAATATCACATGTAGTGTGGAGCACCCAATCGTAATAGTAACATATAGCGTACGTAGATGAGGAGATATAAGGCATTCTAATCAGAGCATGGTCTAGGATTCCTCCCTCCGAATCTTCTTCACCTCATTGAAACTAAGAGTGGCCGCGTGGATGAAGAGGTCCGCATCCGGATCAAATTTGCAAACCAATACCGTGATGTAGTATAGGTGCTTGCAAGGTCGGTATGGATCTCTCCGTCCTAACGAAGAGATTGTTTTCTTGAACACCGGGCATGAGCAATCCGGGAATTTACTAATTGATAGTCTATAAACCGCATCCGAATCCGACTCAAGTCTACGATACACCCAAAACCTGGCATGGGGATCATGGTTACCTTCGAATTTTGGCCCGCATTGAGGTGGCGGACTCAATATTCTTCATGTGCTTTGAAGTCATCGCTTGCAATGCGTTTCATGTTCTTCGATCTTCTTGACCTCGGGAACACGTCCGGCTTCTCCGGGACAAGAATATGGGACAAGTTTCTTGGTGGGGCAGCATTATTGAAAGTACGGTTCGTAGGAAGTCGTTCTTTTTGTGGTAGTCGAAAGCCCGCATTCTCCAACGCCTCCATTTCATCTCGTGTGAGGTTAGTCCCTATCTTAACAGCCATATTGAAGGAATAGGGGTCTATCCTCGCTTTGAGAGAATGGCTCAATCCACTTGCGACGATGACCCTTCACACACCACAATATCATCCGTACAAAAAAGAACTCGATCAATTTTTCTTGGTCCCTCTTGAGGCGTTGCCATACTCCGGTGTAAGTTGGAGCCGCGGTCGCCTTCCCCTCTCGAATAATTCGTGAGTCACATCTTTTTTACTCTTTCGCATGATACCCCAACAAGCCTTGGCGAAATTCTCCCTCAAACGGGCAATGTGCCACAACCTTTCGTCAACTTTAGTCTCCCGAGCAATGGTCACACGTTCAATACTAGGTCCAAAGAAAAGTGGATGGAAATGTCGGTGGCTCCTCAACTTCATCCTCTTCATGGATAGTACTCAGATTTTCAGCCAAGGCTCGGGTAACCCTTCTCCCAATTCGGGGACGTGAGTAGCTCACGGTGTCAGGTCTGTGCGTTTCATCATCAGCTCCAATCGGAACATCAGCCTTACGTTTCTTGGATCCGAACACCTCGGCCCCCTCAAGGTGGGCGTCTCGGGTACAAATCTTCTCAGCTCCTGGATAGTCAGACACTGCCTTTGTGAGGCCTGATGGATCGCCAGTTCGTGAAGCTTTATGGGCAAGACGAAGTAACAGTTCTTCAGATGTTGGTCCACTACCACCCTTGCCACCTCCGTTGAAGTCGTGGTAACCGACAACTTGGAGGAAAGCACGAACATAATCATCAACAGCTGCAACGTACAAGTCCCCACCCTTGTTGCCGGACGCTTGCAACCATTTGTTATGGATAGATTCCGCAAGGTTACATGAAGGCATCTCCGCCAGCTCTTCTGCCGAATATTTATTTTCCTGTAATGTGCAAAGACATTTAACTTAGTAACAAAAAGCTTGGTCAAGATATCCGAGTTGTTAGACTTTCGTCACCGAAAGGCTGATCTAAAAATAGATTTTTAAAAGTTTAAATATTTTAAAATGTTGTTACTGATGTCGTAAAAATAAATACTCTATGATAAAAAAGTAAATAAAATTTGCGGATTTCCATGACATAAACGCACGTGAACATAATTGTATAGTGGCTCCGACTCACTAGTTCCATGAAGCCACCCCATTGTCTCAGATCGAAAGTGCGAGAATGCCACCAGGTGTTCAAGGTGACCTAATCCAACTTCCGAGGTGGCTGCGCCGACGCCCACCACGCTCGGATCGCCCAGTATCTTGTCTCCGCCTCAGCCATGGTGCGTGCATCCTTGTATTGCTTACAAAGATGTCGATGTTGATCTTGCAGCTCGTGCACGATGTATTGTTTGGTGTGTTTCTCTAGGGATTGCGTCCAATGGAAGTAGCAAGTTCGTTCGCGGCCTTCCATAGGGACTTTAGGGTCACCGGAGTCAGTAAATGATCCGCACAAATGTTCGAGCTTGGCTTCGCGACCGCCGGCCATGAACCCTTGAAACTGCGGCGCTTCCACCCCGTTCCTGCCCATGTGTGAGAGCATGTTATTGCTCTCTTTTGATGTTATTGTTTATTTGTTACTTTTATGAATGAATTGTTAATTAGCAAATGTCATTTTGAAGTAGATTGGTGAAATTAAGATAATTAAGTTTTGAATACAATATGCATGTTTGAGGATGGTTGTTGTAAGGCCTTGGATAGGATGTTTGGCATTTATTTAAGCTTTAGATTAGATTTAGTGTGGAAGGGCTAGAGGAGGAATGAATCCCCCTAGTGGATCCATAGTTTGATGGGGAAGGACTAGAGGAGGAATGAATCCCCCTAGTGGATCCTTAATTAGAAATAGGGTTAGTTGCTTGATTAAGAGTTAGATGTTTTACCATTGGCCTTGCACAATTAACCTCGGGTGTTCATATTTGTGTTTGAGACTTGATTGTTTTGGTCTTGTCCAATTGACTTTGTGGTGGCAATTGTGAGTTACATTCGTTTGTAGGGGTTCTTCAAGGTGGAGGGCCATGGAGGATGGAGCGCCATGGAGGATGGAGCGTTATTCATCCATGGAGGCCTTAGATTAGGGCCTTAGGGTTAGGGTGAGCCGCCTCTTTGGCGGCTCCTCCATTTGTACTTAAGAGCTTGTTTTCAAGCTATAATCAATCAATCAATCCATTCCCCTCTTGTTCATTGATTCATGTTGGTGTTCTCCCTCTCCCTCTTCTAATGCTTAGTTAGTGAAGAGAAGGAAGGCCATGGGCCTCCTTCTCTCTCTTCTTGCTCCCCTCTTTCCTTGTTTTTGCTCTTCCTTGTAGATTGTTGTCATTTGCTCATCTCCTTGGAAGTGCCTCTCAGTCAAATAGCCATCAGTCCCTCGGTTTTAGTCCAAATCGATTGAGATTTAGGATGCTGGTAGATCTCCTCAGTAGCTTTCTTTTGGTATATGGCTCGTCCAATTCCGATCTGTAGGGAGGGAGAAATCACCTCCCAAAGTCAGTAGTGTTGAAGGTGTTCTCGGCCGGATGGTATAAAAACAAGGCCCAGTCAAATGGCAATCAGTCCTAGGTTTTTTGTCCTATGCTTTTGAGATTTTCAGGGTAGATGCAAAATTAAGTTGGCTTTCTAAAAAGCTAATGCACGCCCAATTCCGAGCTAGGATGGAGAAATGGCGGCCTAGAATCTGAAGGGTACTTAAAAATGCATCCGGCCGGTGGTTTCTTCTTGTTCTTTCCCTTGTTCTTCATCCTCTCCTTGTTTCCCTTCTTCCCTTCTTCATTTCTCTTGTGATCTTGATCCTTGTGACCAATTGCCACCCCAAAGTGGTTTTTTGGCTCACACCATGACGTGGTTTAGGTTCTTCCAGAAGACGATTTGAGCTTCTCCGTCTTCAGACTGGAAATCACAGCATGCAATAGTTAGAATGCGGCAGATTTTTGAGTCATAAACGTGGCACGCCATGGTGGTCCAGTTCTTGACACGCTTGACGTGGTCGAACATTAACCACGCGTGGGACAGGTCGCCTCCGGACTGCATACGACGAACAAGGTCAACACCGCTTCCGGGGCCGACCTCGGACATCTTGAAAATGAAAACTTTGTCACCTTCATCTCCTTGGCCCGGGAACTGGTTACGTTGGATGTAAGCCCAGTTGCTGAGGCCTCGAAGTTTGGTGATCCCATCGAGGACACCGTATCTGCGCAAGTGCTTAAAAGTGGTAATACGATTCCTGACGCTGGGAGAGTTCAACTCTTTACATTGATCGAAGATAGGTTCTAGCTCCTGGAGGGTGAGCTTGGAGGTTACAGGGTCACCTTCTTCACGGAGAAGTAAGTTTCCGAGTAAGTCCTTGCTAGCCTCCATGACTATTTTGGACGTTGTAGCTTGTGGGTTACGTTCTACGTGCTCCTCTATTAACTCATCAATTATTTTACGTGCACATCTGTAATCTCCGACTTTGACAGGATGTTCGTGGGTACCGATATGCACACACGCCCGCTCTTGACTCTCATCTCCAAATATGTAGAATATTTTAGAAGGGCATACAGCAACACAAACGGGAGGTTCTTTGCAGATCTTACAGACTAGTGTTGAGGAAGGAGGAGGCGCGTGGCCGATCGGGAAGGGGTCCTTAGTAAAGCCCTCGAACTCCACCTCATTCACCTCTGCTCTGCGGTCAGGCCGTAGTAAGTAGCCGCAATTCCCATTGTGTCATTGAAGATGACCAACACAATTAGAGTAGCGGAAAGACAAACCGAGGTTGTTACTAATGTTAGTAGTCATTGTCCTGGTCCACACATGACCGTCGTATCTTTTGTCCATCCCTTCCATAGATTTGGCTACCTTGACAAAGATGGGTTGGTACAACGGGAGGGAGAACATAGAGGACATCACCGTTGAAAGTGGGAGGCAGGAAAGAGACGTTGTGAGTACGAATGGAATGGAAATCTATTTTTTTGAGGATAGTTTTGTTGCGAGACATACTACCAAGTCTACGAAGAGAGGAAAGAATGTTTTTGGTTTTTACGACTTTGGACGCGGGAAGAGGAACGGGGTGGTTCTGCATGATCGCGTGCGAACCAAACGAGGGTGGATGCGGATCGATGATAGTCGACGGACCGCATGGATGCTTTTCTTTCATTGTCGGATGAATCGAAAATATCGATTCGGACTTGAGTCCGGGTTCGACCTTGACACGAGCAAGAATCGAACAATCTGTGGAGATGGTAGAAGAACTACGAGGAGTGAGGAGGATAGTGGAGGCGTTCATGACAGATTACGTCATGCCGAATGATCGATCTTGTCCGGTCGTAGCTTATATATTCTACAATTCTTGTCTAGGTCGACCGGTTCGACAAGCACAATCTTGGACAAGATTAGTGTTTGGATCCATGACATGTTTCTCTAACCAAAGAGATGACTCATCAAAACCGAAACGAATTGCTAGCCAAGACGGAGTGACTTGACCACTCCGTCCACCCCCCGAGGAATGCGGATGGGAGGACTTAAGTCTTGAGACCTAATGGCAATGACGTGCCGCGCGGGAGGTAAGGGAGTAGAGGATGCCATGATAGACGTAGGGGAAGAAGACAACATCAACAAGTGTGCGGAGAAAGAGAGAGTCTCAAAGTGCGTTTGGATGTTCAAATATGAGACATTGGTGTACGGTGTTTGCGTGCGTATTGAATACATATCAAACGTTATTTCTTATAATAAAAAGTCCAGATATCGGATACTCTTAATCGTGAGCATGATGATTTTAAAGCACTTTACTTAAAATACTTAAATAATATGAATCGAAAAACGCATTAAGTACAAACGATTAAAAATATTGGATTCCACGATTAAAAAGTATGGGTAGACGGTAAAGTGGCGGCGGCGATCATTGTCGAGGTTTAGTTGGATAATAGATGCGGTCGAGAAGTTAGCTTATTTTGAATTGTCGACACCATGATGGCGGGAATTAGGGAATACGCGTTGGTGATTAGGGTATCGTAGCCGCATGGAGCAACTTATATAATGGAGTTGAGAATTAGGGTTCGACAACTTCATATGCATAGAGAAGTTTTGGACTCGGTATGTGAGACGAGTGATAAGTTATCTCATTGCGCAAAAGATGGATGAAATCGCTAGCGGTAGTGATAGAGGAAAGGAAATAGGTCGAGAAAGAAGAAGCGGAGGGTGGTACGAAGTTCACTAACTCTAAAGCACAGAGGCGTAGTGCTATGCGGAAGCGTGATGAAAGAAGCTCAGCGGCGATGATCGGGAGCCGACGGGTACGATGATTCGATCGACGATGATGTGCTACCGCCATTCAAAGCGGACTATCAAGATGCGCTCGCTCAACCTCGACGGTGTTCCGAGAGAGTGTGGGGACGGACGAAGGTGAAGAAGAGGAGGACGATGGGCGTAGCGAGCGGTTCAAGACGCGTCATGATACTCTTTGCGTGGATGGGCATGACGATGGAGGTGTGGAATCTACGCATGAGGTACTAAAGTTTTCTATGATACAATTATGTAAATATTTGTAAAGGTCAACATATTCCTAAATACATATATGGATTAATTACAAAATGGGTTGTCTTCGAGGATCGTGTAGGATTGGAAGAGGTAGACGATGGATCGGAGATGAAGTAGCATCTTTTGAAGAGAAGAGAGTCACCGAAATCGGTGAGGAGTCAAGCCACTTGTCGGCGAGGGACACAGATATGAGGTAGCGGATGGTTTTGAGACAAGCGTCGAAGAAGTAGAGGAGGTACATGATAAACCTTACTTCTTGGTTTCTTGGGAGGGCGTAGGGGTGGTTAAGTATACGATCACGAGAGTTCTTTCTTGATGTATAGCGTAGTTCAATTTTGACATGATATAGATACTTGATATATAAGGACATAGGACTGAGTAATATATGTCGTAGATCGCAAATAATACGTAACAAGCGTAATTCAAATTCACATAACTTGCGTATTCAAATGTATGAGAGATGGATGCAAATATTAGGACTTTCTGGAAAAATATTAACGAGTGTCATGATCTCTTGGTGTCATACATTTTATTCATATTTATATTAAGTGTACAACCTAAGTCTTTGTAATAAAAATACGAAGACATTGTGTTTATGAATTCATTGGAGACATAGTGTTGTACTAGAAAATTTAACAATGAGTATTGTCCCAAGGTTATCCGCCCCATGTCCGTCCCCATCGTATCCGCCCGATGTCCGTCTTGATGGTATACGCCCGATGTCCGTCTTGGTGGTATCCGCCCATTGACCATCCCCATGATATCCGCACGATGATCGTCCCCATTTATCTGCGCGATGTCCGCCCCTATGGTATCCGCCCGACGTCCGTCCACATGGTATCCGCCACATGTCCTTCCGAATATATACGCCCGATGCGGGTCCCCATATCGTATCCGAACGATGTCCGTCCCCATGGTAACCGCCCGATGTCGGATCTTCCATGGTATCCGCCCGATGTCCGCTATTCGATGGTACCCGCCCGATGTCCAGTAGGCCATGGTACCCGCCCGATGTCCAGTAGGCCATGGTACCCGCCCGAACATCATGCTTCCCGCCGAGCAGGCCACGCCAGGCTCCGATGATTCCTGCGAGGTCCCATTCGCGATCCCGCGACTTCTCCGCGGCAACTTGTTTGGCGTAGCTATGGCGACCTCGGTCCCCCCATACATCGCCGCCATTGCTAGAACCTTGCATTAAATTGTTCCAAATTCGATTCGGTTGGGTACGCGGGTTAACAAACTTCGGCAGATTATATTTCTAGAAAGTGTCAGGTAGTTGAGAAAAAGCCTTGGAGGAGAAATTGTCCCACTCATAATAGAATCCAGCTTTGTCAGAGAGGTAGCTATATTTAACAATAGCAATTGAGTGGACGTCATCAATCACGATAAGAACAATGAACGTTCAGGGCCTCTCTTTCCTTCTGAAGTGAGGGTGTTTCATCAATTTCCAGTTAGGGTTGGAGGATGGAGGTGCAGTAGCAGAAGTGCAGAGAGGAATGGCGCGAATGCGTGAACAAGATGAAGTAACGAATCGGCTAGAAGAAGAGCACGTCGAGTTGGATCTGGAAAATGTGAGTACGCAATCGTCAGAGTCCAGCTTGTTCGCGGAGTTTTACACGGAGTATTACAGATCACATAGTTGTCCATCAAAACGAGATCCAATCAAAACGCGGGCCGAATTGGAAGCTTTCTACTTCAACCGCTTGAAGGTGAGTATGGAAATCTAGAATCCTTGAAATTGGGTCATTGCCGCTGGCTTGACTTCGAGCTTAGAAGTGCTGGACTGCATTGGACCTTTTTGCATGAATCGGTTTGCTCCAGGATGATGATCGAGTGGTAGCGAGCTTGGATGGTCGGATGTGAAATGAGTGGGAGGGTGCATGAATTGAATGTTATGTGAGAGTGCCCTCCTCGATGTTTTTCGGCGAAGTCAAGCTCATGTCCTTGCCAATGGTTGATTGAATTTGAGCCCTCGAGGCGCTTGTTGGCACGATGGCACGCCCGAGAGCACGTCTCGAGAGAGCCTGGCTTGACTTGAGCCTCTCGGGATGCAGCATGTCGAACCAAGGCTGAGCCCTTGAATCCTCTCAGTTATGCTTGCTCGGACTTGAGCCCCGAGGAAGCGGATGTTGGCACGAAGGGGCCCTGCTGTGAGCTTGCTTGGTCCTGGTGATGGCTTTTGCGGGGAAGTGGAGCGCTGCCTGCCAGCCTTTCGTCCACGCAAGGCTGGGGGAGGCTAGCTCGTTTGTGATTTTCGATATTGTTTTTTGGCACTTTTGTGAAGTTTGTGCAGCACCTTTGACGGGGGGTTGGTCGTTTTGGCTGAAGAGCCCCCGTGTTGTTCTTCTCGGGCAAAGTCAAGCCCTGTTGTTGAGATTGGTTGATGGAATTCGAGCCCCGGCAAAGAGGTTGTTGAATACGATGGCACGCCCAGTACCACGTCGCAGTAGAGCTGGCTTGACTTCGAGCCCCCCGGGATGCAGCATGTGGAACCGAGGCAGAGCCCTTGAATCCTCTCAGTTATGCTTGCTCGGACTTGAGCCCCCGGGGGAAGCAGATGTTGGCACGAAGGGGCCCTGCTGTGAGCTTGTTTGGTCCTGGTGATGGCTTTTGCGGGGAAGTGGAGCGCCGCTGCCGCGCCTTTCGTCCACGCAAAGTCGGGGAGGCTAGCTCGTTTGTGATTTTCGATCCTGTTTTTTGGCACTTTTGTGAAGTTTGTGCAGCACCTTTGACGGGGAGGGTTGGTCGTTTTGGCTTAAGAGCCCCCGTGTTGTTCTACTCGGGCAAAGTCAAGCCCTGTTGTTGAGATTGGTTGATGGAATTGAGCCCAGGGAAGCAAAATATTGGCACGATGGCACGCCCAGTACCACGTCGCAGTAGAGCTGGCTTGACTTTGAGCCCCCCGGGATGCAGCATGTGGAACCGAGGCAGAGCCCTTGAATCCTCCTCAGTTATGCTTGCTCGGACTTGAGCCCCCGGGGGAAGCAGATGTTGGCACGAAGGGGCCCTGCTGTGAGCTTGCTTGGTCCTGGTGATGGCTTTTGCGGGAAGTGGAGCCACCGCCCGCCCGACCTTTCGTCCACGCAAGGTCGGGGAGGCTAGCTCGTTTGTGATTTTCGATCCTTTTTTTGGCACTTTTGTGAAGTTTGTGCAGCACCTTTGACGGGGGTTGGTCGTTTTGGCTTAAGAGCCCCCGTGTTGTTCTTCTCGGGCAAAGTCAAGCCCTGTTGTTGAGATTGGTTGATGGAATTCGAGCCCCCGGGCGCGGTATTAGGCACGATGGCACGCCCGACCCACGTCGCGATAGAGTCGGCTTGACTTGAGCCCCCGGATGCAGCATGTGGAACCGAGGAAGAGTCCTTGAATCCTCTCAGTTATGCTTGCTCGGACTTGAGCCCCCGGAGGAAGCAGATGTTGGCACGAAGGGGCCCTGCTGTGAGCTTGCTTGGTCCTGGTGATGGCTTTTGCGGGGAAGTGGAGCGCTGCCTGCCAGCCTTTCGTCCACGCAAGGCTGGGGGAGGCTAGCTCGTTTGTGATTTTCACTATTGTTTTTTGGCACTTTTGTGAAGTTTGTGCAGCACCTTTGACGGGGGGGGTTGGTCGTTTTGGCTTAAGAGCCCCCGTGTTGTTCTTCTCGGGCAAAGTCAAGCCCTGTTGTTGAGATTGGTTGATGGAATTCGAGCCCCGGGCAAAGCAATTGCTGGCACGATGGCACGCCCAGTACCACGTCGCAGTAGAGCTGGCTTGACTTCGAGCCCCCCGGGATGCAGCATGTGGAACCGAGGAAGAGCCCTTGAATCCTCTCAGTTATGCTTGCTCGGACTTGAGCCCCCGGAGGAAGCAGATGTTGGCACGAAGGGGCCCTGCTGTGAGCTTGCTTGGTCCTGGTGATGGCTTTTGCGGGAAGTGGGCGCCCGCCGCCCCTTTCGTCCACGCAAGGTCGGGGAGGCTAGCTCGTTTGTGATTTTCGTTATTGTTTTTTGGCACTTTTGTGAAGTTTGTGCAGCACTTTTGACGGGGGGGGCGTTGGTCGTTTTGGCTTAAGAGCCCCCGTGTTGTTCTTCTCGGGCAAAGTCAAGCCCTGTTGTTGAGATTGGTTGATGGAATTGAGCCCCGGCGGCGGTATTGTGCTGGCACGATGGCACGCCCATACCACGTCGCAAAGAGAGCGGCTTGACTTGAGCCCCGGGATGCGGATGTGGAACCGAGGCAGAGCCCTTGAATCCTCCTCAGTTATGCTTGCTCGGACTTGAGCCCCCGGGGGAAGCAGATGTTGGCACGAAGGGGCCCTGCTGTGAGCTTGCTTGGTCCTGGTGATGGCTTTTGCGGGGAAGTGGAGCGCTGCCTGCCAGCCTTTCGTCCACGCAAGGCTGGGGGAGGCTAGCTCGTTTGTGATTTTCGTTATTGTTTTTTGGCACTTTTGTAAAGTTAGTGCAGCATCTTTGACGGGGAGGGGGTTGGTCGTTTTGGCTTAAGAGCCCCCGTGTTGTTCTTCTCGGGCAAAGTCAAGCCCCGTTGTTGAGATTGGTTGATGGAATTCGAGCCCCCGAGGCAGCAGCTGTTGGCACGATGGCACGCCCAGTACCACGTCGCAGTAGAGCTGGCTTGACTTCGAGCCCCCCGGGATGCAGCATGTGAACCGAGGCAGAGCCCTTGAATCCTCTCAGTTATGCTTGCTCGGACTTGAGCCCCCGGGGGAAGCAGATGTTGGCACGACGGGGCCCTGCTGTGAGCTTGCTTGGTCCTGGTGATGGCTTTTGCGGGGAAGTGGAGCGCACTGCCCGCGACCTTTCGTCCACGCAAGGTCAGGGAGGCTAGCTCGTTTGTGATTTTCGTTATTGTTTTTGGCACTTTTGTGAAGTTTGTGCAAAGACTTTGAAAGGGGGGTTGGTCGTTTTGGTGAAGAGCCCCGTGTTGTTCTTCTCGGGCAAAGTCAAGCCCGTTCTTGAGATTGGTTGATGGAATTCGAGCCCCGGCAAGCGGCGGTATTGCACGATGGCACGCCCAGATACCACGTCGCAATAGAGCCGGCTTGACTTGAGCCCCGGGATGCGAAGATGTGAACCGAGGCGAGCCCTTGAATCCTCTCGATTATGCTTGCTCGGACTTGAGCCCCGGGGAAGCGGATGTTGGCACGAAGGGGCCTGCTTTGTGAGCTTGCTTGGTCCTGGTGATGGCTTTTGCGGGAAGTGGAGCGCCGCGCCGCGACCTTTCGTCCACGCAAGGTCAGGGAGGCTAGCTCGTTTGTGATTTTCGTTATTGTTTTTTGGCACTTTTGTGAAGTTTGTGCAGCACCTTTGACGGGGGGGGTTGGTCGTTTTGGCTTAAGAGCCCCCGTGTTGTTCTTCTCGGGCAAAGTCAAGCCTTCTTGTTGAGATTGGTTGATGGAATTCGAGCCCCGGGCAGGCGGTTGGCACGATGGCACGCCCAGTACCACGTCGCAGTAGAGCTGGCTTGACTTCGAGCCCCCCGGGATGCAGCATGTGGAACCGAGGAAGAGCCCTTGAATCTTCTCAGTTATGCTTGCTCGGACTTGAGCCCCTGAGAAAGCGATGTTGGCACGAAGGGGCCTGGCGTGAGCTTGCTTGGTCCTGGTGATGGCTTTTGCGGGGAAGTGGAGCGCGCACCGCCACCTTTCGTCCACGCAAGGTCGGGGAGGCTAGCTCGTTTGTGATTTTCGTTATTGTTTTTGGCACTTTTGTGAAGTTTGTGCAAAGACCTTTGACGGGGGGTTGGTCATTTTGGTGAAGAGCCCCGTGTTGTTCTTCTCGGGCAAAGTCAAGCCCTGTTGTTGAGATTGGTTGATGGAATTCGAGCCCCGGGCGGCAAAGAATGCTGGCGGGATGGCACGCCCAGTACCATGTCGCAGTAGAGCTGGCTTGACTTCGAGCCCCCCAGGATGCAGCATGTGGAACCCAGGCAGAGCCCTTGAATCCTCTTAGTTATGCTTGCTCGGACTTGAGCCCCCGGGGGAAGCAGATGTTGGCACGAAGGGGCCCTGCTGTGAGCTTGCTTGGTCCTGGTGATGGCTTTTGCGGGGAAGTGGAGCGCTGCCTGCCAGCCTTTCGTCCACGCAAGGCTGGGGGAGGCTAGCTCGTTTGAGATTTTCGTTATTGTTTTTTGGCACTTTTGTGAAGTTAGTGCAGCACTTTTGATGGGGGGTTGGTCGTTTTGGCTTAAGAGCCCCCGTGTTGTTCTTCTCGGGCAAAGTCAAGCCCTGTTGTTGAGATTGGTTGATGGAATTCAAGCCCCGAGGCAGCAAAAAATTAGCACGATGGCACGCCCAGTACCACGTCGCAGTAGAGCTGGCTTGACTTCGAGCCCCCTGGGATGCAGCATGTGGAACCGAGGCAGAGCCCTTGAATCCTCCTCAGTTATGCTTGCTCGGACTTGAGCCCCCGGGGGAAGCAGATGTTGGCACGAAGGGGCCATGCTGTGAGCTTGCTTGGTCCTGGTGATGGCTTTTGCGGGAAAGTGGGCGCCGCCGCCACACCTTTCGTCCACGCAAGGTCGGGGAGGCTAGCTCGTTTGTGATTTTCGTTATTGTTTTTGGCACTTTTGTGAAGTTTGTGCAAAGACCTTTGACGGGGGGTTGGTCGTTTTGGCTTAAGAGCCCCGTGTTGTTCTTCTCGGGCAAAGTCAAGCCCTGTTGTTGAGATTGGTTGATGGAATTGAGCCCCGGGCGCAGAAATATTTGGCACGATGGCACGCCCAGTACCACGTCGCAGTAGAGCTGGCTTGACTTCGAGCCCCCCGGGATGCAGCATGTGAACCGAGGCAGAGCCCTTGAATCCTCTCAGTTATGCTTGCTCGGACTTGAGCCCCCGGAGGAAGCAGATGTTGGCACGAAGGGGCCCTGCTGTGAGCTTGCTTGGTCCTGGTGATGGCTTTTGCGGGGAAGTGGAGCGCTGCCTGCCAGCCTTTCGTCCACGCAAGGCTGGGGGAGGCTAGCTCGTTTGTGATTTTCGTTATTGTTTTTTGGCGCTTTTGTGAAGTTTGTGCAGCACCATTGACGGGGGGGGTTGGTCGTTTTGGCTTAAGAGCCCCCGTGTTGTTCTTCTCGGGCAAAGTCAAGCCCTGTTGTTGAGATTGGTTGATGGAATTCGAGCCCCGGGGCAAAGAAATTGCTGGCACGATGGCACGCCCAGTACCACGTCGCAGTAGAGCTGGCTTGACTTCGAGCCCCCCGGGATGCAGCATGTGGAACCGAGGAAGAGCCCTTGAATCCTCTCAGTTATGCTTGCTCGGACTTGAGCCCCCGGAGGAAGCAGATGTTGGCACGAAGGGGCCCTGCTGTGAGCTTGCTTGGTCCCAGTGATGGCTTTTGCGGGAAGTGGAGCGCCCGCCCGCCGCCTTTCGTCCACGCAAGGTCGGGGAGGCTAGCTCGTTTGTGATTTTCGTTATTGTTTTTGGCACTTTTGTGAAGTTTGTGCAAAGACCTTTGACGGGGGGGTTGGTCGTTTTGGCTGAAGAGCCCCCGTGTTGTTCTTCTCGGGCAAAGTCAAGCCCTGTTGTTGAGATTGGTTGATGGAATTCGAGCCCCGGGCAGCGAACTGTTAGCACGATGGCACGCCCAGATACCACGTCGCAAAGAGAGCCGGCTTGACTTGAGCCCCCGGATGCAAAGATGTGAACCGAGGCGAGCCCTTGAATCCTCTCGATTATGCTTGCTCGGACTTGAGCCCCTGAGGAAGCGGATGTTGGCACGAAGGGCCTGCTTTGTGAGCTTGCTTGGTCCTGGTGATGGCTTTTGCGGGAAGTGGAAGCGGAGCGCCGCCTGCGCGACCTTTCGTCCACGCAAGGTCGGGGAGGCTAGCTCGTTTGTGATTTTCGTTATTGATTTTTGGCACTTTTGTGAAGTTAGTGCAAAGACCTTTGACGGGGGGGTTGGTCGTTTTGGTGAAGAGCCCCGTGTTGTTCTTCTTCGGGCAAAGTCAAGCCCTGTTGTTGAGATTGGTTGATGGAATTGAGCCCCGGCGCAGCGGTGCTGGCACGATGGCACGCCCAGATACCACGTCGCAAAGAGAGTTGGCTTGACTTGAGCCCCCGGGATGCGGCATGTGGAACCGAGGCGAGCCCTTGAATCCTCTCGATTATGCTTGCTCGGACTTGAGCCCCGGGAAGCGATGTTGGCACGAAGGGGCCTGCTTGTGAGCTTGCTTGGTCCTGGTGATGGCTTTTGCGGGAAGTGGAGCGGCCGCACTGCCCACCTTTCGTCCACGCAAGGTCGGAGGCTAGCTCGTTTGTGATTTTCGATCCTGTTTTTGGCACTTTTGTGAAGTTAGTGCGACCTTTGACGGGAGGGGGTTGGTCGTTTTGGGTGAAGAGCCCCGTGTTGTTCTTCTTCGGGCAAAGTCAAGCCCTGTTGTTGAGATTGGTTGATGGAATTCGAGCCCCGGGGCAAAGAACTGTTGGCACGATGGCACGCCCGACCACGTCGCAGTAGAGCGGCTTGACTTGAGCCCCCGGGATGCGGATGTGGAACCGAGGCGAGCCCTTGAATCCTCTCGATTATGCTTGCTCGGACTTGAGCCCCGGGGGAAGCGGATGTTGGCACGAAGGGGCCTGCACGTGAGCTTGCTTGGTCCCAGTGATGGCTTTTGCGGGGAAGTGGGCGCGCCGCTGCCCCTTTCGTCCACGCAAGGTCGGGGAGGCTAGCTCGTTTGTGATTTTCGATCCTGTTTTTTGGCACTTTTGTGAAGTTTGTGCAAGACCTTTGACGGGGGTTTGTCGTTTTGGCTTAAGAGCCCCGTGTTGTTCTTCTCGGGCAAAGTCAAGCCCTGTTGTTGAGATTGGTTGATGGAATTCGAGCCCCGGCAAAGAAATTGTGTTAGCACGATGGCACGCCCGATACCACGTCGCAAAGAGAGTCGGCTTGACTTGAGCCCCCGGATGCAAAGATGTGAACCGAGGCAGAGCCCTTGAATCCTCTCGATTATGCTTGCTCGGACTTGAGCCCCGGAGAAGCGAGATGTTGGCACGAAGGGGCCTGCCGCGTGAGCTTGCTTGGTCCCGGTGATGGCTTTTGCGGGGAAGTGGAGCTGCGCCGCCACCTTTCGTCGATGCAAGGTCGGGGAGGCTAGCTCGTTTGTGATTTTCGATCCTGTTTTTTTGGCACTTTTGTGAAGTTTGTGCAAAGACCTTGACGACGGGGTTGGTCGTTTTGGCTTAAGAGCCCCGTGTTGTTTCTTCTCGGGCAAAGTCAAGCCCCATTGTTGAGATTGGTTGATGGAATTCGAGCCCCCGGGCGGAATTGCTGGCACGATGGCACGCCCATACCACGTCGCAAAGAGAGTCAGCTTGACTTGAGCCCCCGATGCAAAGATGTGAACCGAGGCGAGCCCTTGAATCCTCTCGATTATGCTTGCTCGGACTTGAGCCCCTGGAGGAAGCGAGATGTTGGCACGAAGGGCCTGCGTGAGCTTGCTTGGTCCTCGTGATGGCTTTTGCGGGGAAGTGGAGCGCTGCCCGCCACCTCTTCGTCCACGCAAGGCTGGGGAGGCTAGCTCGTTTGTGATTTTCGTTATTGTTTTTGGCACTTTTGTGAAGTTTGTGCAAAGACCTTTGACGGGGTTGGTCGTTTTGGTGAAGAGCCCCGTGTTGTTCTTCTCGGGCAAAGTCAAGCCCTGTTGTTGAGATTGGTTGATGGAATTCGAGCCCCGGGCGGCAAAGGTTGTTGGCACGATGGCACGCCCCAGATACCACGTCGCAATGAGAGTCTGGCTTGACTTGAGCCCCCGGATGCGAAAGATGTGGAACCGAGGAAGAGCCCTTGAATCCTCTCGATTATGCTTGCTCGGACTTGAGCCCCGGAGGAAGCGATGTTGGCACGAAGGGCCTGTTTGTGAGCTTGCTTGGTCCCAGTGATGGCTTTTGCGGGAAGTGGAGCGCACGCCGACCTTTCGTCCACGCAAGGTCGGGGAGGCTAGCTCGTTTGTGATTTTCGTTATTGTTTTTGGCACTTTTGTGAAGTTTGTGCAAAGACCTTTGACGGGGGGTTGGTCGTTTTGGTGAAGAGCCCCGTGTTGTTCTTCTCGGGCAAAGTCAAGCCCCATTGTTGAGATTGGTTGATGGAATTCGAGCCCCGGGGCAAAGAACTTTGGCACGATGGCACGCCCATACCACGTCGCAAAGAGAGCGGCTTGACTTGAGCCCCCCGGATGCGAAGATGTGAACCGAGGCGAGCCCTTGAATCCTCTCGATTATGCTTGCTCGGACTTGAGCCCCGGAGGAAGCGAGATGTTGGCACGAAGGGGGCCCTGCACGTGAGCTTGCTTGGTCCCAGTGATGGCTTTTGCGGGGAAGTGGAGCGCCGCCGCCGCCTTTTCGTCCACGCAAGGCCGGGAGGCTAGCTCGTTTGTGATTTTCGTTATTGTTTTTGGCACTTTTGTGAAGTTTGTGCAAAGACCTTTGACGGGGGGTTGGTCGTTTTGGTGAAGAGCCCCGTGTTGTTCTTCTCGGGCAAAGTCAAGCCCTGTTGTTGAGATTGGTTGATGGAATTCGAGCCCCCGGGCAGAATTGCTGGCACGATGGCACGCCCAAAGACCACGTCGCAATGAGCCGGCTTGACTTGAGCCCCGGATGCGGCATGTGGAACCGAGGAAGAGCCCTTGAATCCTCTCGATTATGCTTGCTCGGACTTGAGCCCCGGAGGAAGCGGATGTTGGCACGAAGGGGCCTGCGCGAGCTTGCTTGGTCCTCGTGATGGCTTTTGCGGGGAAGTGGAGCGCCGCCGCCCCTTCGTCCACGCAAGGTCGGGGAGGCTAGCTCGTTTGAGATTTTCGTTATTGTTTTTGGCACTTTTGTGAAGTTAGTGCAAAGACTTTTGATGGGGTTTGGTCGTTTTGGCTTAAGAGCCCCGTGTTGTTCTTCTCGGGCAAAGTCAAGCCCCGTTGTTGAGATTGGTTGATGGAATTCAAGCCCCGGGCAAGAAATGCTGGCACGATGGCACGCCCAGATACCACGTCGCAAAGAGAGCCGGCTTGACTTGCCCCCGGGATGCGGCATGTGGAACCGAGGCGAGCCCTTGAATCCTCCTCGCTTATGCTTGCTCGGACTTGAGCCCCGGGGAAGCGATGTTGGCACGAAGGGGCCATCTTTGTGAGCTTGCTTGGTCCTGGTGATGGCTTTTGCGGGGAAGTGGAGCGTGCCGCCACCTTTTTCGTCCACGCAAGGTCGGGGAGGCTAGCTCGTTTGTGATTTTCGTTATTGTTTTTGGCACTTTTGTGAAGTTTGTGCAAAGACCTTTGACGGGGGGTTGGTCGTTTTGGTCAAGAGCCCCGTGTTGTTCTTCTCGGGCAAAGTCAAGCCCCGTTGTTGAGATTGGTTGATGGAATTGAGCCCCCGGCAAAGAAACTATTAGGCACGATGGCACGCCCGATACCACGTCGCAAAGAGAGCGGCTTGACTTGAGCCCCCCGGATGCAAAGATGTGAACCGAGGCGAGCCCTTGAATCCTCTCGATTATGCTTGCTCGGACTTGAGCCCCGGAGGAAGCGGATGTTGGCACGAAGGGGCCTGCCGTGAGCTTGCTTGGTCCCGTGATGGCTTTTGCGGGAAGTGGAGCGCCGCCCGCCACCCTTTCGTCCACGCAAGGTCGGGGAGGCTAGCTCGTTTGTGATTTTCGTTATTGTTTTTTGGCACTTTTGTGAAGTTTGTGCAAAGACCATTGACGGGGGGTTGGTCGTTTTGGCTTAAGAGCCCCCGTGTTGTTCTTCTCGGGCAAAGTCAAGCCCATTGTTGAGATTGGTTGATGGAATTCGAGCCCCGGGCGGTAATGCTGGCACGATGGCACGCCCGATACCACGTCGCAAGAGAGAGCCGGCTTGACTTGAGCCCCCGGGATGCGGCATGTGGAACCGAGGCGAGCCCTTGAATCCTCCTCAGTTATGCTTGCTCGGACTTGAGCCCCCGGAGGAAGCAGATGTTGGCACGAAGGGGCCCTGCTGTGAGCTTGCTTGGTCCTGGTGATGGCTTTTGCGGGGAAGTGGAGCGCTGCCTGCCAGCCTTTCGTCCACGCAAGGCTGGGGGAGGCTAGCTCGTTTGTGATTTTCGTTATTGTTTTTTGGCACTTTTGTGAAGTTTGTGCAGCACCTTTGACGGGGGTTGGTCGTTTTGGCTGAAGAGCCCCCGTGTTGTTCTTCTCGGGCAAAGTCAAGCCCCGTTTGTTGAGATTGGTTGATGGAATTCGAGCCCCGGGCAAAGGCGGTTGGCACGATGGCACGCCCAGTACCACGTCGCAGTAGAGCTGGCTTGACTTCGAGCCCCCCGGGATGCAGCATGTGAACCGAGGCAGAGCCCTTGAATCCTCTCAGTTATGCTTGCTCGGACTTGAGCCCCCGGAGGAAGCAGATGTTGGCACGAAGGGGCCCTGCTGTGAGCTTGCTTGGTCCTGGTGATGGCTTTTGCGGGGAAGTGGAGCGCTGCCTGCCAGCCTTTCGTCCACGCAAGGCTGGGGGAGGCTAGCTCGTTTGTGATTTTCGTTATTGTTTTTTGGCACTTTTGTGAAGTTTGTGCAGCACCATTGACGGGGGGGGGTTGGTCGTTTTGGCTTAAGAGCCCCCGTGTTGTTCTTCTCGGGCAAAGTCAAGCCCTGTTGTTGAGATTGGTTGATGGAATTCGAGCCCCCGGGGCAGCAGCTGTTGGCACGATGGCACGCCCAGTACCACGTCGCAGTAGAGCTGGCTTGACTTGAGCCCCCGGATGCAAAGATGTGAACCGAGGCGAGCCCTTGAATCCTCTCGATTATGCTTGCTCGGACTTGAGCCCCCGAGGAAGCGAGATGTTGGCACGAAGGGCCTGCGCCGTGAGCTTGCTTGGTCCCGTGATGGCTTTTGCGGGGAAGTGGAGCGTGGCCGCCGCACCCTTCGTCCACGCAAGGTCGGGGAGGCTAGCTCGTTTGTGATTTTCGTTATTGTTTTTTGGCACTTTTGTGAAGTTTGTGCAAAGACCATTGACGGGGGTTGGTCGTTTTGGCTTAAGAGCCCCGTGTTGTTCTTCTCGGGCAAAGTCAAGCCCTGTTGTTGAGATTGGTTGATGGAATTGAGCCCCGGGGCGGCCGGTGCTGGCACGATGGCACGCCCATACCACGTCGCAAAGAGAGTCGGCTTGACTTGAGCCCCCGGGATGCAGCATGTGGAACCGAGGAAGAGCCCTTGAATCCTCTCAGTTATGCTTGCTCGGACTTGAGCCCCCGGAGGAAGCAGATGTTGGCACGAAGGGGCCCTGCTGTGAGCTTGCTTGGTCCTGGTGATGGCTTTTGCGGGGAAGTGGAGCGCTGCCTGCCAGCCTTTCGTCCACGCAAGGTTGGGGGAGGCTAGCTCGTTTGTGATTTTCGTTATTGTTTTTTGGCACTTTTGTGAAGTTTGTGCGACCTTTGACGGGGGTTGGTCGTTTTGGTCAAGAGCCCCGTGTTGTTCTTCTCGGGCAAAGTCAAGCCCTGTTGTTGAGATTGGTTGATGGAATTCGAGCCCCGGGCAAAGAATGCTAGCACGATGGCACGCCCAATACACGCGTCGCAAAGAGAGTCAAGCTTGACTTGAGCCCCGGATGCAAAAAGATGTGAACCGAGGCGAGCCCTTGAATCCTCTCGATTATACTTGCTCGGACTTGAGCCCCTGAGGAAGCGGATGTTGGCACGAAGGGGCCTGCTTTGTGAGCTTGCTTGGTCCCGGTGATGGCTTTTGCGGGAAGTGGAGCTGCCACCGCGCCCTTCGTCCACGCAAGGTCGGGGAGGCTAGCTCGTTTGTGATTTTCGTTATTGTTTTTGGCACTTTTGTGAAGTTTGTGCAAAGACCTTTGACGGGGGGTTGGTCGTTTTGGTCAAGAGCCCCGTGTTGTTCTTCTCGGGCAAAGTCAAGCCCTGTTGTTGAGATTGGTTGATGGAATTGAGCCCCCGGGCGGTAATGTTGGCACGATGGCACGCCCAAGACCACGTCGCAAAGAGAGCCGGCTTGACTTGAGCCCCCCGATGCGGATGTGGAACCGAGGAAGAGCCCTTGAATCCTCTCGATTATGCTTGCTCGGACTTGAGCCCCTGAGGAAGCAGATGTTGGCACGAAGGGCCTCACCTGCTGAGCTTGCTTGGTCCCAGTGATGGCTTTTGCGGGAAGTGGAGCGCCTGCGCCGCCCTTTCGTCCACGCAAGGTCTGGGGAGGCTAGCTCGTTTGAGATTTTCGTTATTGTTTTTGGCACTTTTGTGAAGTTAGTGCGGCGACTTTTGATGGGGGGTTGGTCGTTTTGGCTTAAGAGCCCCGTGTTGTTCTTCTCGGGCAAAGTCAAGCCCCGTTGTTGAGATTGGTTGATGGAATTCGAGCCCCGGCAAAGAATTTGTTGCACGATGGCACGCCCAAGATACCACGTCGCAAAGAGGCTTGCTTGACTTGAGCCCCTGGATGCGGCATGTGGAACCGAGGCGAGCCCTTGAATCCTCCTCGCTTATGCTTGCTCGGACTTGAGCCCCCCGGGGAAGCGGATGTTGGCACGAAGGGCCATCTTTGTGAGCTTGCTTGGTCCTGGTGATGGCTTTTGCGGGAAGTGGAGCGCCACCGCCAGCCTTTCGTCCACGCAAGGTCGGGGAGGCTAGCTCGTTTGTGATTTTCGTTATTGTTTTTGGCACTTTTGTGAAGTTTGTGCAAAGACCTTTGACGGGGGTTGGTCGTTTTGGTCAAGAGCCCCGTGTTGTTGTTCTTCTCGGGCAAAGTCAAGCCCTGTTGTTGAGATTGGTTGATGGAATTCGAGCCCCGGCAAAGAAATTGTTGGCACGATGGCACGCCCAATACCACGTCGCGATGAGCCGGCTTGACTTGAGCCCCCCGGATGCGACATGTGAACCGAGGCGAGCCCTTGAATCCTCTCGATTATGCTTGCTCGGACTTGAGCCCCTGAGAAGCGGATGTTGGCACGAAGGGGCCTGCCGCGAGCTTGCTTGGTCCTGTGATGGCTTTTGCGGGGAAGTGGAGCGCGCCTGCCACCCTTTTCGTCCACGCAAAGGTCGGGAGGCTAGCTCGTTTGTGATTTTCGTTATTGTTTTTGGCACTTTTGTGAAGTTTGTGCAGCACCATTGACGGGGGGGGGTTGGTCGTTTTGGCTTAAGAGCCCCCGTGTTGTTCTTCTCGGGCAAAGTCAAGCCCTGTTGTTGAGATTGGTTGATGGAATTCGAGCCCCCGGGCAGCAAATTGTTACACGATGGCACGCCCGACCACGTCGTCAAAGAGAGCTGGCTTGACTTCGAGCCCCCTGGGATGCAGCATGTGGAACCGAGGCAGAGCCCTTGAATCCTCCTCAGTTATGCTTGCTCGGACTTGAGCCCCCGGAGGAAGCAGATGTTGGCACGAAGGGCCTGCTTGTGAGCTTGCTTGGTCCCGGTGATGGCTTTTATGGGAAGTGGAGCGGCGCCGCCGACCTTTTCGTCCACGCAAGGTCAGGAGGCTAGCTCGTTTGTGATTTTCGTTATTGTTTTTGGCACTTTTGTGAAGTTTGTGCAAAGACCTTGACGGGGGGTTGGTCGTTTTGGTGAAGAGCCCCGTGTTGTTCTTCTTCGGGCAAAGTCAAGCCCTGTTGTTGAGATTGGTTGATGGAATTCGAGCCCCGGGCGGCGGTATTGGCACGATGGCACGCCCAGATACCACGTCGCAAAGAGAGCGGCTTGACTTGAGCCCCCGGGATGCGGCATGTGAACCGAGGCGAGCCCTTGAATCCTCTCGATTATGCTTGCTCGGACTTGAGCCCCTGGAGGAAGCGGATGTTGGCACGAAGGGCCTGCTGCCGCGAGCTTGCTTGGTCCTCGTGATGGCTTTTGCGGGGAAGTGGAGCTGCCGCCGCCGACCTTTCGTCCACGCAAGGTCGGGGAGGCTAGCTCGTTTGTGATTTTCGTTATTGTTTTTGGCACTTTTGTGAAGTTTGTGCAAAGCCATTGACGGGGGGTTGGTCGTTTTGGCTTAAGAGCCCCGTGTTGTTCTTCTCGGGCAAAGTCAAGCCCTGTTGTTGAGATTGGTTGATGGAATTCGAGCCCCGGCGGCGGTGTTGGCACGATGGCACGCCCAGATACCACGTCGCAAAGAGAGCCGGCTTGACTTGAGCCCCCGGATGCGGCATGTGAACCGAGGCGAGCCCTTGAATCCTCTCGATTATGCTTGCTCGGACTTGAGCCCCGGAGAAGCGAGATGTTGGCACGAAGGGCCTGCTTTGTGAGCTTGCTTGGTCCTCGTGATGGCTTTTGCGGGGAAGTGGAGCGCTGCCTGCCAGCCTTTCGTCCACGCAAGGCTGGGGGAGGCTAGCTCGTTTGTGATTTTCGTTATTGTTTTTTGGCACTTTTGTGAAGTTTGTGCAGCACCATTGACGGGGGGGGGTTGGTCGTTTTGGCTTAAGAGCCCCGTGTTGTTCTTCTTCGGGCAAAGTCAAGCCCCGTTGTTGAGATTGGTTGATGGAATTCGAGCCCCGGGGCGGCAGTGCTGGCACGATGGCACGCCCAGTACCACGTCGCAGTAGAGCTGGCTTGACTTCGAGCCCCCCGGGATGCAGCATGTGGAACCGAGGAAGAGCCCTTGAATCCTCTCAGTTATGCTTGCTCGGACTTGAGCCCCCGGAGGAAGCAGATGTTGGCACGAAGGGCCTGCCTTGTGAGCTTGCTTGGTCCTCGGTGATGGCTTTTGCTGGGGAAGTGGAGCGCCGCCGCCGACCTTTTCGTCCACGCAAGGTCGGGGAGGCTAGCTCGTTTGTGATTTTCGTTTTTGTTTTTGGCACTTTTGTGAAGTTTGTGCAAAGACCATTGACGGGGGTTGGTCGTTTTGGCTTAAGAGCCCCCGTGTTGTTCTTCTCGGGCAAAGTCAAGCCCTGTTGTTGAGATTGGTTGATGGAATTGAGCCCCCGGCAAAGAACTGTTGGCACGATGGCACGCCCGATACCACGTCGCAATAGAGTCGGCTTGACTTCGAGACCCCGGGGATGCGGCGATAAAACCGAGGCGAGCCCTTGAATCCTCTCGATTATGCTTGCTCGGACTTGAGCCCCCGGAGGAAGCGATGTTGGCACGAAGGGCCCTGCGTGAGCTTGCTTGGTCCTGGTGATGGCTTTTGCGGGAAGTGGAGAGCGCGCCGCGACCTTTCGTCCACGCAAGGCCGGGAGGCTAGCTCGTTTGTGATTTTCGTTATTGTTTTTGGCACTTTTGTGAAGTTTGTGCGGCGCCATTGACGGGGGTTGGTCGTTTTGGCTTAAGAGCCCCGTGTTGTTCTTCTCGGGCAAAGTCAAGCCCCATTGTTGAGATTGGTTGATGGAATTGAGCCCCCTGGCGGAACATGGCACGATGGCACGCCCAAGACCACGTCGCAAAGAGAGCGGGCTTGACTTGAGCCCCCGGGATGATGCGGATGTGGAACCGAGGAAGAGCCCTTGAATCCTCTCGATTATGCTTGCTCGGACTTGAGCCCCCGAGGAAGCGGATGTTGGCACGAAGGCCCTGCTTTGAGCTTGCTTGGTCCCGTGATGGCTTTTGCGGGAAGTGGAGCGCCGTCACGCCACCTTTCGTCCACGCAAGGTCGGGGAGGCTAGCTCGTTTGTGATTTTCGTTATTGTTTTTTGGCACTTTTGTGAAGTTAGTGCAGCACCTTTGACGGGAGGGGGGGGGTTGGTCGTTTTGGCTTAAGAGCCCCCGTGTTGTTCTTCTCGGGCAAAGTCAAGCCCTGTTGTTGAGATTGGTTGATGGAATTGAGCCCCCGGCAAAGAAATTGCTGGCACGATGGCACGCCCAGTACCACGTCGCAGTAGAGCTGGCTTGACTTCGAGCCCCCCGGGATGCAGCATGTGAACCGAGGCAGAGCCCTTGAATCCTCTCAGTTATGCTTGCTCGGACTTGAGCCCCCGGAGGAAGCAGATGTTGGCACGAAGGGGCCTGCGCCCGTGAGCTTGCTTGGTCCCAGTGATGGCTTTTGCGGGGAAGTGGAGCGCTGCCTGCCAGCCTTTTCGTCCACGCAAGGCTGGGGGAGGCTAGCTCGTTTGTGATTTTCGTTATTGTTTTTTGGCACTTTTGTGAAGTTTGTGCAGCACCATTGACGGGGTTGGTCGTTTTGGCTTAAGAGCCCCCGTGTTGTTCTTCTCGGGCAAAGTCAAGCCCTGTTGTTGAGATTGGTTGATGGAATTCGAGCCCCGGGCAAAGAATTGTTGGCACGATGGCACGCCCAGCACCACGTCGCAAAGAGAGCGCTTGACTTGAGCCCCGGGATGCAAAGATGTGAACCGAGGCAGAGCCCTTGAATCCTCTCAGTTATGCTTGCTCGGACTTGAGCCCCCGGAGGAAGCAGATGTTGGCACGAAGGGGCCCTGCTGTGAGCTTGCTTGGTCCTGGTGATGGCTTTTGCGGGGAAGTGGAGCGCCGCCGCCCGACCTTTTCGTCCACGCAAGGTCGGGGAGGCTAGCTCGTTTGTGATTTTCGTTATTGTTTTTGGCACTTTTGTGAAGTTTGTGCAAAGACCTTTGACGGGGGGTTGGTCGTTTTGGTCAAGAGCCCCGTGTTGTTCTTCTCGGGCAAAGTCAAGCCCCATTGTTGAGATTGGTTGATGGAATTCGAGCCCCGGGGGCAGCAAATTGTTGGCACGATGGCACGCCCAGACCACGTCGCAAAGAGAGTCAGCTTGACTTGAGCCCCCCGATGCGGCATGTGGAACCGAGGCGAGCCCTTGAATCCTCTCGATTATGCTTGCTCGGACTTGAGCCCCGGGAAGCGATGTTGGCACGAAGGGGCCTGCGTGAGCTTGCTTGGTCCTCGGGTGATGGCTTTTGCGGGAAGTGGAGCGCTGCCACCGACCTTTCGTCCACGCAAAGGTCGGGGAGGCTAGCTCGTTTGTGATTTTCGTTATTGTTTTTGGCACTTTTGTGAAGTTTGTGCGGCACCTTTGACGGGGGTTGGTCGTTTTGGCTTAAGAGCCCCGTGTTGTTCTTCTCGGGCAAAGTCAAGCCCTGTTGTTGAGATTGGTTGATGGAATTCGAGCCCCCGGCGAAATTTGGCACGATGGCACGCCCATGCCACGTCGCAAAGAGAGCCTGGCTTGACTTGAGCCCCGGATGCGAAGATGTGAACCGAGGCGAGCCCTTGAATCCTCTCGATTATGCTTGCTCGGACTTGAGCCCCGGAGGAAGCGAGATGTTGGCACGAAGGGGCCTGCCGCGAGCTTGCTTGGTCCTGTGATGGCTTTTGCGGGAAGTGGAGCGCCGCCCCGCCACCCTTTCGTCGATGCAAGGTCGGGAAGGCTAGCTCGTTTGTGATTTTCGATCCTGTTTTTGGCACTTTTGTGAAGTTTGTGCAAAGACCTTGACGGGGGGGGTTGGTCGTTTTGGCTTAAGAGCCCCGTGTTGTTCTTCTCTCGGGCAAAGTCAAGCCCTGTTGTTGAGATTGGTTGATGGAATTCGAGCCCCGGCGCAAGGTATTTGGCACGATGGCACGCCCAATACCCACGTCGCAAAGAGAGTAGCTTGACTTGAGCCCCCGGGATGCGGCATGTGAACCGAGGAAGAGCCCTTGAATCCTCTCGATTATGCTTGCTCGGACTTGAGCCCCGGGGAAGCGATGTTGGCACGAAGGGGCCATCTTTGTGAGCTTGCTTGGTCCTCGGTGATGGCTTTTGCGGGAAGTGGAGCCCGCCCGCCACCTTTCATCGACGCAAGGTCGGGGGAGGCTAGCTCGTTTGTGATTTTCGATCCTGTTTTTGGCACTTTTGTGGAGTTTGTGCAAAGACCTTTGACGGGGGGGTTTGTCGTTTTGGCTTAAGAGCCCCGTGTTGTTCTTCTCGGGCAAAGTCAAGCCCCATTGTTGAGATTGGTTGATGGAATTGAGCCCCGGCAAGAAATGCTATTGTACGATGGCACGCCCATACCACGTCGCAAGAGAGGCGGCTTGACTTGAGCCCCCGGGATGCGGCATGTGGAACCGAGGCAGCCCCTTGAATCCTCTCGATTATGCTTGCTCGGACTTGAGCCCCGGGAAGCGGATGTTGGCACGAAGGGGCCTGCTTGTGAGCTTGCTTGGTCCTGGTGATGGCTTTTGCGGGGAAGTGGAGCCACGCCGCCGCCTTTCGTCCACGCAAGGTCGGGGAGGCTAGCTCGTTTGTGATTTTCGATCCTGTTTTTGGCACTTTTGTGAAGTTTGTGCAAAGACCTTTGACGGGGGGTTTGTCGTTTTGGCTTAAGAGCCCCGTGTTGTTCTTCTCGGGCAAAGTCAAGCCCCGTTGTTGAGATTGGTTGATGGAATTCGAGCCCCCGGGCAGCAATTGTGGGCACGATGGCACGCCCAGTACCACGTCGCAGTAGAGCTGGCTTGACTTCGAGCCCCCCGGGATGCAGCATGTGGAACCGAGGCAGAGCCCTTGAATCCTCTCAGTTATGCTTGCTCGGGGACTTGAGCCCCCGGGGGAAGCAGATGTTGGCACGAAGGGGCCCTGCTGTGAGCTTGCTTGGTCCTGGTGATGGCTTTTGCGGGGAAGTGGAGCCCTGCCTGCCAGCCTTTCGTCCACGCAAGGCTGGGGGAGGCTAGCTCGTTTGTGATTTTCGATCCTGTTTTTTGGCACTTTTGTGAAGTTTGTGCAGCACCTTTGACGGGGTTTGTCGTTTTGGCTTAAGAGCCCCCGTGTTGTTCTTCTCGGGCAAAGTCAAGCCCTGTTGTTGAGATTGGTTGATGGAATTCGAGCCCCCCGGCAAAGAAATGCTGGCACGATGGCACGCCCATACCACGTCGCAAAGAGAGCCGGCTTGACTTGAGCCCCCCGAGATGCGAAATGTGGAACCGAGGCGAGCCCCCTTGATCCTCTCGATTATGCTTGCTCGGACTTGAGCCCCGGAGGAAGCGGATGTTGGCACGAAGGGGCCTGCTTGTGAGCTTGCTTGGTCCCGTGATGGCTTTTGCGGGGAAGTGGAGCGCGCGCCGCCACCTTTTCGTCCACGCAAGGCTGGGGAGGCTAGCTCGTTTGTGATTTTCGTTATTGTTTTTGGCACTTTTGTGAAGTTTGTGCAAAGACCTTTGACGGGGGTTGGTCGTTTTGGCTGAAGAGCCCCCGTGTTGTTCTTCTCGGGCAAAGTCAAGCCCTGTTGTTGAGATTGGTTGATGGAATTCGAGCCCCCGGGCGGCGGTGTTGGCACGATGGCACGCCCAATACCACGTCGCAATGAGAGCCGGCTTGACTTGAGCCCCCGGATGCGAAGATGTGAACCGAGGCGAGCCCTTGAATCCTCTCGATTATGCTTGCTCGGACTTGAGCCCCTGGAGGAAGCGGATGTTGGCACGAAGGGGCCTGCTTTGTGAGCTTGCTTGGTCCTCAGTGATGGCTTTTGCGGGAAGTGGAGCGCCGCCCGCCACCTTTCGTCGATGCAAGGTCGGGGAGGCTAGCTCGTTTGTGATTTTCGATCCTGTTTTTTGGCACTTTTGTGAAGTTTGTGCAAAGACCTTTGACGGGGGGGTTGGTCGTTTTGGCTTAAGAGCCCCGTGTTGTTCTTCTCGGGCAAAGTCAAGCCCTGTTGTTGAGATTGGTTGATGGAATTCGAGCCCCGGGCAAAGAGGTATTGGCACGATGGCACGCCCAGCGTCGTCGCAAGAGAGCCGGCTTGACTTGAGCCCCCGGGATGCGGCATGTGAACCGAGGCGAGCCCTTGAATCCTCTCGATTATGCTTGCTCGGACTTGAGCCCCGGGGAAGCGGATGTTGGCACGAAGGGGCCATCTTTGTGAGCTTGCTTGGTCCTCAGTGATGGCTTTTGCGGGAAGTGGAGCCACCCGCCCGACCTTTCGTCGACGCAAAGGTCGGGGAGGCTAGCTCGTTTGTGATTTTCGATCCTGTTTTTGGCACTTTTGTGAAGTTTGTGCGGACCTTTGACGGGGGTTTGTCGTTTTGGCTTAAGAGCCCCGTGTTGTTCTTCTCGGGCAAAGTCAAGCCCTGTTGTTGAGATTGGTTGATGGAATTCGAGCCCCGGGCAAAGGTATTAGGCACGATGGCACGCCCAGATACCACGTCGCAAGAGAGGCGGCTTGACTTGAGCCCCCGGGATGCGGCATGTGGAACCGAGGCGAGCCCTTGAATCCTCTCGATTATGCTTGCTCGGACTTGAGCCCCGGGGGAAGCGGATGTTGGCACGAAGGGCCTGCTTTGTGAGCTTGCTTGGTCCTGGTGATGGCTTTTGCGGGGAAGTGGAGCGCCGCCGCGACCTTTCGTCCACGCAAGGTCGGGAGGCTAGCTCGTTTGTGATTTTCGATCCTGTTTTTGGCACTTTTGTGAAGTTTGTGCGGCGCCTTTGACGGGGGTTGGTCGTTTTGGCTTAAGAGCCCCGTGTTGTTCTTCTCGGGCAAAGTCAAGCCCTGTTGTTGAGATTGGTTGATGGAATTGAGCCCCCGGGCGCGAAATTGGCACGATGGCACGCCCAGATACCACGTCGCAAAGAGAGCGGCTTGACTTGAGCCCCCGGGATGCGACATGTGGAACCGAGGCGAGCCCTTGAATCCTCTCGATTATGCTTGCTCGGGGACTTGAGCCCCGGGAGCGGATGTTGGCACGAAGGGGCCTGCTTGTGAGCTTGCTTGGTCCTCGTGATGGCTTTTGCGGGAAGTGGAGCCCGCCCGCCACCTTTCGTCGACGCAAGGTCGGGGAGGCTAGCTCGTTTGTGATTTTCGATCCTGTTTTTGGCACTTTTGTGAAGTTTGTGCGGCACCTTTGACGGGGGGGTTGTCGTTTTGGCTTAAGAGCCCCGTGTTGTTCTTCTCGGGCAAAGTCAAGCCCATTGTTGAGATTGGTTGATGGAATTCGAGCCCCGGCAAGCGGTATTGTTGGCACGATGGCACGCCCGATACCACGTCGCAAAGAGAGCCGGCTTGACTTGAGCCCCCGAGATGCGAAGATGTGGAACCGAGGCGAGCCCTTGAATCCTCTCGATTATGCTTGCTCGGACTTGAGCCCCGGAGGAAGCGAGATGTTGGCACGAAGGGCCTGCTGCGTGAGCTTGCTTGGTCCTCAGTGATGGCTTTTGCGGGAAGTGGGCGCGCCCGCCACCTTTCGTCCACGCAAGGTGGGGAGGCTAGCTCGTTTGTGATTTTCGTTATTGTTTTTGGCACTTTTGTGAAGTTTGTGCGGCACCTTTGACGGGGGGTTGGTCGTTTTGGTGAAGAGCCCCCCCGTGTTGTTCTTCTCGGGCAAAGTCAAGCCCTGTTGTTGAGATTGGTTGATGGAATTCGAGCCCCGGCAAGAAATGTTGGCACGATGGCACGCCCAGATACCACGTCGCAAAGAGAGCCGGCTTGACTTGAGCCCCCGGATGCGAAGATGTGAACCGAGGCGAGCCCTTGAATCCTCTCAATTATGCTTGCTCGGACTTGAGCCCCGGGCGGATGTTGGCACGAAGGGCCATCTTTGTGAGCTTGCTTGGTCCTGGTGATGGCTTTTGCGGGGAAGTGGAGCGCTGCCTGCCAGCCTTTCGTCCACGCAAGGCTGGGGGAGGCTAGCTCGTTTGTGATTTTCGATCCTGTTTTTTGGCACTTTTGTGAAGTTTGTGCAGCACCTTTGACGGGGGGGGGTTGGTCGTTTTGGCTTAAGAGCCCCCGTGTTGTTCTTCTCGGGCAAAGTCAAGCCCTGTTGTTGAGATTGGTTGATGGAATTCGAGCCCCGGGCAAAGAATTTGGCACGATGGCACGCCCAAGATGCCACGTCGCAAAAGAGAGTCGGCTTGACTTGAGCCCCCGGGATGCGGCATGTGGAACCGAGGCGAGCCCTTGAATCCTCTCGATTATGCTTGCTCGGACTTGAGCCCCCGGGGAAGCGATGTTGGCACGAAGGGCCTGCTTGTGAGCTTGCTTGGTCCCAGTGATGGCTTTTGCGGGAAGTGGAGCCACGCCCGCGACCTTTCGTCCACGCAAGGCGGGGAGGCTAGCTCGTTTGTGATTTTCGTTATTGTTTTTGGCACTTTTGTGAAGTTAGTGCGGCGCCTTTGACGGGGTTGGTCGTTTTGGTCAAGAGCCCCGTATTGTTCTTCTCGGGCAAAGTCAAGCCCATTGTTGAGATTGGTTGATGGAATTCGAGCCCCGGCGGCGAAATTGTTGGCACGATGGCACGCCCGATACCACGTCGCAATGAGCCGGCTTGACTTGAGCCCCGGGATGCGACATGTGAACCGAGGCGAGCCCTTGAATCCTCTCGATTATGCTTGCTCGGACTTGAGCCCCTGGGAAGCGGATGTTGGCACGAAGGGGCCCTGCTGTGAGCTTGCTTGGTCCTGGTGATGGCTTTTGCGGGGAAGTGGAGCGCTGCCTGCCAGCCTTTCGTCCACGCAAGGCTGGGGGAGGCTACCTCGTTTGTGATTTTCAATCTTTTAGCATTTTCTTTTACTTGATTGAAAGTTAGTTAATTTCGGCTAAGTTGAGGCCTGATCTTGGTTTTCTTTGTGGAAGTAGTGCTTTGTTTTTTGTTTTTGGGGTTGAAGTGGAGCGTTGTTCTTGGTTTGCTTGGTTCAAGTGTAGCCATCATTTAATTTTTCTAGTTTGAAATTTCATACTCATTGTTCCATTACGTATGACTATTTGGTATATGAAAGTTAATGTTCAATATTGGTGTTCGCCACTGGGAAATTACTTACCTTTGATTTTTTGAGGTTTTGCAGGATCCGTTGAAGCGACAGAAAGTTCATCGTGAGGAGGATTCTGATGCTGAGAGCGATTTGTCAACTTTGAGAGATCATGTCATGGCTGTAGTAGAGTCTCGTCGTTTAGTGATACCTTTGTCTTCTGTACCCGAAACTCCTCCTCCGGCCTCCCCTGTCCGTCTCACTTCACGTGTTGACGTTGATCGGGTTGCACGAGTGGTTAACATGCAAATTAACCAAAATGAGGCCAAAGCTAGACGTACTCACGCAAATGCATTAGCAAGAGTTACCCCAAGACGCTCTCCCCGTCTTGCCGCAAAATTGCGCTCAACTTAATTGTATTGTCTGATGATTTGATGACTTTATCATGAACTTAATTATAAAGTCGTTGTGTTTCTTATATCTTATCGCTTTGTTAACTTGACACATTCTTATTTTTTTGCGTGTTGTGTTGTACTTGGTTTCTATAATGCCAGATGAACATAGCTCAAGTCCATACCGATGAAGATGACAATACCACCCCGCCTCTTCTTCCTTCCTCGCACGACCTCTCTCGTGCGTTAGAGATGAAACACGATCGTGAATCTCTCCCAAATGATGGTAACCTTTGCAGTGGAGTCCCGGAAGAGTGTCCTTCCGAAATTCACCGTCATCCTCAAGCGTTGCAAGAACATGATGGACTGGACACTATTTCCGAAGATGAAGACACTCCGTTGCCTGGGAGTGTCAATGTTGGAATCGTCCATATGCCAACTCATCTTCAAGACAAAGATCCCGATTGGAGTGCAAATGAAATGAGAATGATTCACAAAAGTGACTCCATTGCGATCATTAACGGTGTTTCGATTCAAACCTTGTTAAAAAGTCTCGCATGCTAATTCCTTTGTGTCGTCTCGTATGCTATCCTAAGGTTCGTCCTATTTCGGAACAAGACGTGAGGAAGTTGGAGAATGAGTTCAACAAAGGCTATCGGGAGGGCGATCGGGTGATGTACGTTTCTCCCTTCGATAGGAAAGGGAGAGAGAAGTCTGTTGCTTGTGAAGATGCGGTGTGGACAAATCCTCTCGTGGAAAGCGCAAATGAAGAGTTCGAGACGATGCTGAAGTCTGATCCTGATCTTCAACACCAGAGTGGCAAGTATTATTATGTGTACGAAGGTAACCACCGGGTTACCGCTTGGATGCGTCATATTGGTACATATCAGTTGACTGCATCGTTCTCGATGCTCGTGGAGAAAGCAATCTCCTCCTAGACGCCATGAACGACATAAATTGGTAAGTACTTGTCACATTCATTCTAATTATGTTCTTGTATATTCAACTATGATATATCTGATATCTGATATCGATGTGTAGGTCTACGGAACATGACCATGTTGAAGACGGTCTGTGTGCAAAAAATTACAACGCATGAGAAAATTTGGAAAATCAAACTTGAGGACTTCAAGGACCTTATCTCCCCGGAGGATTACTGACTTTGCAAGAACGCCAAAGCTAAAAAAGAAACTTGGTATCCGGTTACACTTGACGTTTTTCAAAATTCTTGTATCACGGTAGGTTTATGTTTATGTGCTATATCGTTATAATTTGCTTTCGATTTTTGCACCTTTTAACTACGTTATAAATTATTTACGAGGAGGTTAGCGAAAGCATCCGACGAGGTCAAGCATCTTACTACGCCACTGTTCGAAGGATAAACAAACAGGGCCGGAGTTTGGAGTGCCATGGACAACGCCATCAAATCAGAAATTAAGTCCATTCGTGGCAAAAATTTCGACAAAATGGTCATTGCCGCCAACAACAAACTTGGGAAAGTATTCCCAAAAGAGGTATTTTTCGCATTCTACTCGATTCAATATAAGCCTAATCGTCTTTTTGACCTTTATCACATTCAAACTTTGTCAATCTCCTTCATGCGCAGATATACTCTCATTACAAAGAATAACCACAAACCGGATATGACAATTGATCGTTTGCAAATGGTAGCCACCACGAACGCACTTCGATTACAAGGAAAGTGGTCGCAATGGTGGAACTCATCCTCCGGCTCGTCGATCGTTTCACTTTCCGAGGACCGCCAATGAAAGATAAATCATTGCTTGCTTTCCTCCATCGCGCATCACTTTGGGCACAGGTAACTTAAATGTATTTTCCGTGTTTTCTATTTTACTCGGCTTTACAATATTTTAATTTCTAACGAAAATTCTTCTTTTTCAAACTAGAGCAATCCCTTTCAACCGAATTGCGAAAACTAGCGGAAGATGACAATCTCAACATTCAATGGAATGATTCCGTCTTAAAACCATCCGAATACGTTGAGAAGTGGAGGTTGCTTTTATGGGAGAAGGCATTTGGGAACTACCTTTCTCTTAATGCTAGCCCAAGGTTCATTAAAGGCTCCGATCTTCAAAGGATTGGTGGTGGCAAAGTTACAATAAAACGTCTTTTATTCCGGTATGTATATCTATTATGTTTTCAATGTAACATAATTTTTGTTTATCATTCAATTCATCATTCTAATTTCTTCCCTTGAATGTAGGTACTTGAAACAAGAGCTTCTTGCGAAAGGAGCACTAGCTTCTTGGTCCATTCCCGTCGAGTTCGATGACGTCTCAGTCGCCAACGATCCCTCCACCTTCTTCTCCAGTGACCAACAGAGGCGGTTTACCACAACACAATTACTGACTGGTGGTTGGTTCCTTGAGTGCCAGGATAACTTCGTTCATAAGGAGGAGAAGCATCTTATTCGAAACCTCGGTACAAGCGCTGCTGGCACCGCACCTATGGAGATAGACAACGATGACGACGACGAGGACCTCTCCATTTTGCCAGCCGCACCTGCCCTTCTCTCTTCACCTCCTTCTGCTCAACCGCTCAAACGTCGGGCCAACAAAAAACGACGCAACGCTGTAGCGGAGCCTGTAGTAGATCTTCAAGAAGAATCCGAAGAAATTCCTCCCCTCGCAATGTACATCCAAGGTCCGTAAGAAGGCGATTTGACTCGGGCATCGATGGTGCAACCAACAATGCACGTAGACGCGGTCGACAATTGACTCAGCTTTCTGCAGGCGCTCTTACAAATGCAGGGTCTCCTCCTCAATCTGTCACAGCCGATCACAACTCCGGAAAGAAGTTCGCTTCACTCCCATTTCTTGAACCGAAGCATGTTGCTGAGTGTTTGTCGTCTGAGATTACAATTTCTCTTCCAATGTACTTGGAAAAAGGGGACATCGGAGCTTCGCTCAAAAGGCACTCATGAAACCAAGGATTGGGACACACAAGTCATGGACATCATCAACCACATCGAAAAGGTATTGTGTCTTAATTCTTTTCTTACATTTTTTATTTCTTAAATTTTGATGGGAACAGATCGCTTACAACATGTGTCATTTTCTGTGATTTCCAAAGATTGGAAAAGACAGGAAGTACCCATGCAAGGAGATGGGTACGAAACACCCCCATCCCGGCATTGATCTCCTCTACGCAGACGCGTTAAGAGAACTTACCCGCACTGACGTGTCGCCCGCCGAAATCCCGTCATGGAACAAGCGTGAGAAAAGCTACTTGAGATTGTGTTCTTTTTTGCTTTCTACAACTTGACAGACGAGGGTGCGATACTTGTTATGCATCCCAAGGACCGTCGAGTCGAGAAAGCTCTGGATGCCGAGTCGAAGGCTTTCGATTTCCGAATGGTGCGAGATTGGTGGGGATATAATCCCATGCCAATGGCCTCAACAAACCCACACGTGAAAACGGTATGGTCTTTATTATTCTGCATTAAAATCATCGTCTATGATTATTTACAACGTTTCTTTAAATCTCTCTCATCTATTGAATTTTGCAGACACACAACTTCCACATTAAAGTTTTTGTTCGGAAGTCATTTGCCACGAGATTCTCCATAAGACAAGTTGCGAAAGAGTACGCAGGTGTGCCTATTCTTCCCGACGAGGAAGACCATGTTTTCAATTTTGCGAGCAATGACTCCATTCGTAAGAAGGAAGATGGTACTCCGTGGCGTGGCTCGCGAGAGAAGGATCCCTCCTTCATCCAGTGTTTTATAGATTCTCTCACAGACGAGCGGGGAATCGTCTTTGACTGGAGCCCTAGTACTGGTTAGTTGTTGCTAATACCAACTCTCATTCAATTTATTCAGTACTGTAGTTCTGATGTTGGTTGCTGGTATGTAGGTGCTTCCGTGATTGCCTGCGCGCGATCAAACCGTCATCTCATTGCTGTTGAAGCTGATGAAGAGATATTTGACGGACTTTTATCGGCATACGTCGATGGTACCGCTTTTGAGGAAGAAAGCGGTGATTCCGGTCCAGTATATGACTACGACAGTGACACATCTGAACCGCTTTTGAAGAAGCAACGCCCAACATTTTGTGCGTACTTATCTCTTACTTTCCTCCCCTTCTATTGTCACCTTCAATTGGTTGAAATTTATTGGTATTGACTTTTCTGTACTTTTAGGATCGCAGGTTCGAACCGACGTTTGATTGGCAACGGAAGTCTCTACAGCAGTCCTCCGCAAACTTTCACCCTTCCATCTTATGCGGAGCGGATAGCTCAAGAATCCGCGGGCTCCCCTTCTCCCGTCTTATCGGACAAGAGTAGACGTTAACGCTTTAGCTCAAGAGTGCTTGCGTTTATAGACGATGAGGCGATCGGTGTGACCAACACTTTAGTGGTCGTCACCATCGCCTTCCTAGGTGATTTTATTTTCTTAGTTTTGGTTTGGACCATGTAGGGTCATATATTTATAGTTGACCTACGGCATTGGTCATACGTGTGGTTTTGCTATACCTTTTTTTTTATATATATATGACGTTTACCTATTACTTATCAACGTTTTACGCTTAATTCATGTAAATGTTAAACTTTTAAACTCGATGCCAACTAAAAGTTTCTAAACATTTCTTTATTTCCATTTGAATTTTTGAAACTTGCCAATGATGGTAGGGGTTCTAGTCTAGTATTTGTATAGCTCGGGATAGGCGCAAAGACGACGCAATGCAACGCTCAAACGAGGCCGAGGAGAATCGAACTCGGACCACTACAATGCCACGTGAAATCATGAATGTCTTTCTGCTCACCTTTCAAGGAGACATGGAAGGACGACCCGTAGTTATAATTTTCGATTATATAAACCAATCATCCGCATATAATTCTAACATGTGAAAGAGGAAATTGATGACGTCAGCCCTAATTAGTCTCTAAATCCTAAAACAATAAATAAAACTTATTGATTACCGAAATGGCTATCTCAACTTTTGGTTTATATTTTGTATTTGATTTAAATTGAATTGGTTACACATGATGATGCGAGCCCATAATTTAATTGACTTTCATTTAAATTTGCAAATGTGGATTAATTATGTAATATTGTAGGACCCCATTACCATATATCGAAATGGATACAGTACCCTATGTCCACGGTTTTGGGTACTTTTATGCCTAAAAATAACCATTTCAAAATTTTAAAACCACCTATTCCATGGTAATAGGGCCATTAACTTTTAAAATTTTTATTTCTTACCGCTCGAACTTTACCGCTCACCGCTCACCGCTCACCGCTCAACGCTCACACCCGTGGTTTCCCCTTTCTTGCGCTGGCGAGGGTCGCGGAAAGAATGCTAGTACAGGGCCTGACAGTTCGAACACGGATTGGGGCAATGGTAAGCTTGGAGTATCACTTTTTGGACACACTAATTAGGTTATTATTATTGAAAGCCTCCAAAGTTTGTCTAATTTATTCATTTTAATCAAGTAAAAAGACCCTAAAATAGAAAATAAAATATCATGCACCTCACTGAAATCAAAGTATATATGCCTATAGATTTTATTAGATTTTTTATTTTTTTTGGATCCATTCATAGATGTGGGAAAAAGTGCTGAATTTGGGGATTTGCAGGCATTATAGTGCACAATGAATTAATTTTTTTATAATTAAATAAATTATTTTGTATTCTATACAAGAAGATGTATGTCATATTCAAAAATTATATTAAAATAAAAATGGTTGATATTCCATTTGCTTGGTTCTATGGATTTTAGGTTATTGGGACATGACTTACTTTTTCAACTAAAAAATCAAATAAAATTACTTCAAAATATTTTTTTTAATTTTTAATTTTTTTTCTTGATACATTGTAAGTATAGACAACTAAAACCACATATAATGAAGTCTTATTGTATTATAGTTTAAAAATGGATATGTTTGACACACCAGCGTAGAGTGCAATTGTTCATGGGACAACCTTTTTGGGTACCCCAACCAGACCATCACCCATTGAACTTAGTGAGCGGCCTCTCGAGGGTGGACACTATAACTACGCTAGTTTCTAGCCTAGTTACTAGTGCCTTGAAGATACTTGACATAGTATCCCCCCAAAGGGCTTTGAGGTACCCATACAACAAGGTCCAAGGACCTCCCACAATAGTTGGGTGGACTATAGTGGTGAGCACCACGCCGGCATGGGGAATAGAACCCACGACCTCCTCATTGGGGGCATGAGCCCTAACCACCAAGCCAAGGCTTGCGGTGCCTTGAGATTTAGCAATATCCAGGCATCATTCCAATGCGGAGCACTAGCAACATACCATGAACCAAGCAATGATAGACTACTACTTCTCCTTTTGTCCCCTAAAGTATCGTACTTCCAATATTACAATGAAATAATATTAAACTTTCAATACCTCAATATGCAATTTGTGTTGCAAATCTATACAAGTGAACATGAGTGGCAAACATATAAATGTTATCAAATAGCCTTTTAGGTTAGCTCTTCGCAAGTTCCTTGTTGGACTGAATACAACAACCTCAAGTGTTTTGACAAACTTTTCAAGTGAATCACGGTAAATATTTTAGTATAACATAGAAACATATACCTGATTGATACACCTCCTACGTTTAAAAAGCGACTCAAAAGTTTGATCTCAATGCAAAGAAGTGATTTCACTATCATCATAGCCTATCGAACTGATTAAGCACCTCATTTGTGTCCCCCAGCAAGCAATGAAACAAGATTCCAGATACAGGCTAGTTATTCTGAATAACCTTCCGGAACTTAATGCCCTAACAAAATCTTTAAACCCCACAACAACAAAACAAACCATGAAATCGCCTAAACCCTAAACCCTAAAATTGCTATGAATCATACCTGGATATTTTTTCACCGACATTGAAACGACGTTTTCGGAGCATGCATCAATTGTTGCTTTTCAGGGCACGATCTCAACTTGGTGAAGTAGTCAATTTCACGATGTAGTTTAAGTTTGACAAGGCTCACTCCACGATTGAAAGTGCTCAATCGTTTCACCAATAATTTTTAGATTTAGAAATTACTTTGGAAATCCTCTTTATGAATGTCCAATTTGTCTATTTATTAGTTTTTATCAGATTTGACTGTACGGATCTTGCGTGGAATTTGCGTGATAGTGATAGTGTGTTGAAATAAGTATTTTGGGTTGAATTTTGTTCAAACAAAGAATCAACTAATTATTCATTTTCACATGAATTTCATTTTGCTTATTTGGATATGAAATATCCAAGAAATTTTATTGGCTAATTTGGAAGTGAAATAATCATTATTTTCCACGCATGTATTTTCATCATAGAGTCTTCAGAGTTTATTGCATTTCGTCATTTACATCTGAAATCCAAGAATGTAAAGTTAGAAAACGTGAAGCGTTAAAAAATGATGAAATTCAATCAAATGTAATTTTTATCGGTTGAAGATTTGAAGATTTTTGTTATTTGAAATAAAATAATATTTCAGTGACCGAATTTGATAGAAGCTACCGTAGCCAGACTTGATTTCAAAGGTAGACACAAAAGAAAAATTGAGGGGGAAGCCATCTTATTAATGAGACATAAGCTCTCTTCGAAAGGCGACGGCTCATCAGAACGGGTGATTCATTTCGCTCGGATCTTGGAGGGGGCGGTGGCGCAGTTGGCTAGCGCGTAGGTCTCATAGCTAACGAGAAATCCTGAGGTCGAGAGTTCGAGCCTCTCTCGCCCCAATCTCTTTTTGCCTGAAATTGAGAATCTCCCCAAAATCAGTTTTGTAAGGAGTTGATTCCCCAAGCTAAGTCATACCCACACTCCAAAATTAGTTGGATTTTGGTACGAACCAGCATTTCATTGCTTTCTTTAATGAAAATATTAGGTGGGGTCGCTTTGGCAGCTTCAGTTTCTCAAAATTGCAAGGGACCGAATGTCGATCAAATTGCGAGGCATCGTGCTTTAGTCGATTACTGTAGGTCTTGAAGTCCAGTATAAGATCACGCCCATCTTTGGAAGCTAGTGTATCGCCGATGGAGCTGGTAGCGATGAACTCTTCCATGTTCGCTCGTAATTGCAAGATGGATTGGTGAGGTGTGAGTAAGCGGGAAGAGTCAGAAGCCGATTTAAGACGTGATCGAGCTACATGAGAGGTACCGTTGAATTTGATGCATGCGCAAACCCTAAATGGCATCTATCTCAACAATTTCTCCCCTGTTTGGAATGGTTATCAGTGCAGGCATTATGGCGATCGTGAAAGGGGCAATTGTGTGCTGCTGCTTGTTCATGCTGCTGCTGATACCGGTAACGAATGCGGCTCCAATGTGGACCAAACACACCAACAATTGGGCAGTGCTCGTCTGCACGTCGCGTTACTGGTACTTGTTTCAAAATTCATGTCGAGCATTTTGCGATCGGCCATTGGAGTGTGTATGCTAGGGTTTAGGGTTTAGGGTTTCGTAATCGTGAGGTTTTCTTTCGTGAATTGCAGGTTCAATTACCGACATATGGCGAACACTCTCTCCTTGTACAGGCAAGAATTTTACCATCTAGAACAGCATTATTATTGCACATATGCATTTTTGGTAACTTCTGGATTGGAATGAGGGACTCTTATTATGAACCTAGTGATGTGCATTTAGGACAGTGAAGCGACTAGGTATCCCCGACGACCACATCATATTGATGCTTGCTGATGACGTCGCCTGCAACGCTCGGAATATGTACCCTGCTCAAGTGTTCAACAATGAGAATCATGCACTTAATCTCTACGGTGATCATATTGAGGTATACTGAAAATCGTTTGGTCTTAATCGAGATCGTCCGTTATAAGACTCTTGAGTAATTATGCCTTTTTCTGGGCTGCAGGTTGATTACAGAGGCTATGAAGTCACAGTGGAGAATTTTCTTCGTGTATTGACAGGGCGCCACCACCCGTCCGTTCCCAGGTCGAAACGACTGCTTAGTGACGAAGGCAGTAATGTACTTCTTTACATGACTGGTCATGGTGGTGATGAGTTTCTCAAGTTTCAAGACTCGGAGGAGATTCAGAGCCGTGATCTAGCTGACGCATTTGCCCAAATGCATGAGAAAAGAAGGTCTATATCTCACTCATGAATTGCATTTCCATTAAGAAGGCCAGCTCTTCCTTTTCTAATTCGTCTCACCAGAGTTTAGACATGTCTAATCTATCTATGTTCCGCTTGTCATCAACTACTAAGTTTCACGACTGAAATTCATATCCTTACGTGACGCGCATAGAAGCTCTGAGCTTCATAGTTGCATGCCCATGTAAACTATACTGAGTAACAAGGTGTCTGCAGATACAAGGAGTTATTAGTGATGGTGGACACATGCCAGGCAGCCACTCTGCACTCGCAGGTGCCTGAACTTCATCGCTACCAGTTTTCCATGATTAGAAGGTCCCTTGACATGCATGGAATCTATCATACTAGTATTGGTTAATGAGTTGTAACGATGCCGTGGTGGTCCACAGCTGTATTCGCCAGGTATACTCGCTGTGGGGAGCAGCTTAAAAGGAGAAAATTCCTATTCTCATCATCTCGATCAAGACGTACGTCAAAACCTCTGTCCTCCTTCGCTTGCTCGATTTGTTTATTGTGCAAGCTTAATTGGCGGAGTCCATTGTAGATATGCAGAAATGTGGTGTAGACGATGAGATTTCGGTGCTTGGATATGGCAGGTTGGAGTCTCAGTTGTGGATCGATTCACCTATTACACTCTGCAATTCTTTGAAAACATTGACATTCATAGCAATGTCACGTTACAAAGGTACATATGCACGATTTTCCACTTTCTGGAATAATGCTAGAATAGTGGTCATCTTAGAATCAAAACGCTTTGCTCCTACTGGCCTTTTCTGAATGATGCAATTCATAGACAGACAGTCACGTCTTTCATTGTACAAGATTTCGAAGGGTTGGTGTTCGTTTTCTTAACACGTGGTGGTGTTGTAACCTGCAGTTTGTTTCAATCCTATGCACCAAGCCTTCTTATGTCTCACATGGACTACAGAGCGGACCTATTTCCTCGACCCTTGGATAAGGTAATTTCGCGTGTTTTCTCTCTCAAGCTTAACTGTGCATAACTCTTCAGAAGGCAAGGTTTTCATGCCTTGATTTTCAGGTGCTGGTAACCGACTTCTTCGGTTCAGTAATGGGCATAAAACACACCGAGGCTGCCTATGCGGGTTTCACTGGGCGTTCCAAACAAGAGTTCTCTGCAAGCCATACACCAGATGTTGTCAACGAGCTTCCATCTGCAGTGTCTACTAACGAGGGGCAGGTGAAATGCCACAACATCCACACTAGACGTATTTGTGGAGAGCACGATGATGAAACTCATGGCAATATTCGTTGTTTGATTCAGGAGTTAAATGTGGAGAAGAGCAGGCATTCTAATAACGACGCAGCAGTCATTGTGGGTTTACTTGCACTTGCTTCAGCAGTCGCATTATCATCCGTTACTTTTCCTGGCGTATGAATGAGAGGTATGGGGTTCTCTCGCCATCGAATGAATGATCAGCTTCAATCAAAGGCCCTGTGATGTGCAGCAGCTTGAAATTTGTTAACGCAGATGAAGAATATTGTGCAGTCTTTGCTAGAAGGCGAGCGATGTTCACTGTATTTTGAACAGCACCATACTTAGACCATCCCTGGAGAAGTTCGTGATGAAGATGGTGGGTCTTGAGTTTTGTAGTTGAGTTGCAGGGCCTTCGGAATCCTGATCTCTAGTGCGTTTGAATGCAGCTCTACGTGGTTCATCCTACTAGTGTATGATACATTATTTGGTACGTTATTCGTGAATGTGAACATCATGATTTGGTGCATCTCTGAATAGTTAGTTTAGGATTTTCCAAATAGAAACGAAGAGAGCCAGTTTTTTAACCATCGAGTTACCCCACTCAAGGTGGCCAATCTTGGCAATTATGCAATGTAGAGAGGCTTATACAACTCTTGTACTGTCAGGTACAGTATTCTTGACTGCAGCAGTAATGAAGAGAGAAGTTCATGAACTTTGCAAAGCTGTATCATGCCTCATTTTCTCCTTGTTGCTCGGTCTCTTGTAATAATGAACCTTGTCTTTCATGGTTTTGCCAAACGTTCTCATTAGGGTTCAAATGATGTGAATTTGTAGATCATGAGGGTTCAAATGATGTGAATTTGTAGATAATGAGGGTTCAAATGATGTGAATTTGTAGACCATCGCAATTTCTGTATATGCCATAACACGATATTCATTATATTAGGAAAATTCCATGATTGTGGGAAAATTCAGTTTAGCTCAACTCGAGCTAAACTGTCATTAAATTGGGAGATTAAAAATCTCCCAAAATAACGAATATTGAGTTCCATGTGCTTGTCTCCGAAGTCTAGAAAGCTAAATAGAATGCACAAGAGCGCAATGTTCCATTAGGGGAAGTTCATGTAATGCATCGTGCATGAAATAAAAGTCACAACAAACATTGTTGTAGACATGTTTCACAAATGCAATTGATGTTCACTCCCCTTTAGGCAAAAAAATGAGAGGACTCTTGTCAAAGCCTGTAAATGCTCCTCACACCATAATGGATGTTCTCCTTGATTTGATTGTTGGCGCAAGACATCGATTAGCATATCTTTCATGACTTTTTATCTAAACTGGAATCCGTTGATAATCTTTACCCAATTTAAAAGAACATCAAGATAGCTTCAGTAGTCGCGGCTGAAGTTTTTGAGTGGTATTCAACCCAAATTTCTTCCACTTTGTCAAAACTGTGGGAACATTGGAAGGAGGCATTCTTAGTAACTCTACAATTCATCCTGGTTTTATTCCACCAGTTCTCACTTCTGTGAATAGATCCCTCTCATGATTGCTCAAATTCATGTGGGCATGATGATGTTTAGAATGCAATTAAGTTCATGAGAAATGAAAAAAATTGAAATGCAAGAGTATTCAACATTGAGGTGGGGGCTAAGCAGGGCTCTAGGATCGCCTAACAAATTGCTTTGAACAGTTCATGGGCATAAGACTCTGCAATCGGACATGATAGAGAAGCTGCATAAACCAACATATAAAGCAATCTCTTACTTTTATATCAACACCTTCACCTTCGTCTGCAAGCGGGGCCTCTTCACGCTAGAGTTGATCCAAAGTATATCAACAGCTTCAAAAGACATAAAGCATGGGCTTTGCAATCGGACATGAGCATGGACAGTTGCATTAGCCTCTGACCCAAACTCCGAAAGATCTTGATTTGGAACAACTTCTTCACCACTATTCCATAAGTATGAGTCTCATTAAGCAAACTCCATAAGAAACAAATTTGGAATGAGTAATTGGTCCAAATGAATATACACCTTAATAAAGAGAACGGAGGTGATAAGTATGAAGTGGCGGCGAGGCCATGTGAAGGAGTAATTAGTTTTGATTTATTCAAGGGCCGGAATTTGTAAACGAGGTGTACGTGATTGTATATTGAATATTGCGCGCTCTTTGTGTGATCATCTCAACATTGAAAATTGTGTACTTAATTCATAACCAAATGATGTAACCATGATCGTGTAAATAATAGCTCCCAAATCGTCATGATCATATCCGAATATTAAGCAGTAGAGCATCTCCAATGTCCAAAACAAAGACACTTTCATACTACTTACCATGCGTGACCTTATTAACACTGTGACTTTTCACCTCCTTTCAAAGCCTTCGTAGCTTATTTCTGAAATCATTGTCATGAAATCATTGTTCGATCCAGTGTACCTGGTACTGTACTCATCTGTTAAATTGAATCAGAAGTTTCTAAACATTCAATGGTCAGCAATGATAGGAACGAGTACACATAACTCTTGATTGGCAAATTTAAGGTTTCAACACATATTTCGTTATAATGGAAATATCCGACGACAGTTTAGCTCGAATCAAGCTCAACTATCATTGAATTTGAATATTTCCATTATAACGAAAATACTTAGTACGACGTGTTCTTCATGCAAACGCCACAACCTGGAAGTTAATCCTGGAGATCATGCCATAAATGCGATCAATAATAGAATGGAATCTCCCAAATAAACGTGGAAATAAATGTCACTAGCTGTGCTCATGGCCTCATGCGGTCAAAAATACACACACTCACAACACAAGCGGCTACCCAACGCCACCACATCGAACACCTCTCTCTCTCAGGATCCGCGCGACTGCATCTGCGAATCCATCACCGCCATGATGTAGCTGCTCCAATGACCAGACTTTCGATCTGATCGAAGCAGCAGGCCGTTTCGATCGATGGCACAAGGGAGAGTACTATGGGCGGTGTTGTTGTTCCTAGTGCTGGTGTGCAGCATCACCACCGTGGAAGGAGTGGAGCTCAGAGTGGGCGGCACCAGCGGCTGGAGCAAACCCAATGGTAACACGCTTCCTGCGACGTACCTGCAAGACTGGGCCCAAACCCAATCCTTCAAGCAAGGCGACCGGCTCCGTAAGTTGCTACAGACCTGCTCTATGCCATTGCTCGATCGAGCAATGTCCCCCGCTAGATCTCGTTTAATATTTTGGATCTGAGCCTGAGCCTGTTGAATTGTGCAGTTTTCGAGTACAATCCAGTGGCGCACAATGTGCTGGTGGTGTCATTGGCGGACTACGTGATTTGCAACACCCTTTCCCCGATCGCCAAGTACACTTCCGGAAAGGATAGCGTGCCAGTTCCGGCGGGGATGAGCTACTACATCTGTGGGCTCCCCACGCATTGCGAGTTGGGCCAGAAGTTCAACATCACTGCTTCTTCTGCTTCGACCAATTCTGCTCCTCCTCGCAATCTTGATCATGTCGGTGTGCAGGCTTTCGTCGTCGCTACCATCACTCTCTGGATCACTTCTACATTCCTTCAGTAGATATCGGTACATTGTTAATGAAAAATGCTCTTACTTACTTCCCTTCAATTCATATCACGAGTGCCTGGCTGCAGTGATCCTTGTATGGAGCCTTGATTTCATGGTTGACTGTGGAGGCTCGATCAAGAGATTTGAACCAGTTGACATTTTTCATTTGAGATTTGTCAAACCAATTATAGCTTGTCAGGTAATGATAATACGATTATGACTAATTACAATCGAATGTATGATAGATTATACGATTGTCATCAATCGCTTAGAACTCATGCTCATCAATTTAGGTCTGAGTAGCTAACACTCTCACACTGTACCAGGAATTTGAGTAAGAAACCTTGTTTGTACACATCACAGTAGGTTGTCCAACTTGTGTTTGTGTTACCAATATTTTCTTGGCTTCAATTAGGATAAGTGTACGGTACTGTCGCTTTATTATTAATAGGTGATTCGGTGACGAAATTGAAGTACTCTTTATTTGATTCTATGAGTTTCTGTGTGGCTGGGACTCCAGAATGAAGCATCTTTATATAGGATGCTCTCTTACTGTAAATATATCTTATTTACAGGATCTTGTGGACGCTTTAATCCATTCACAGGATGAAATTAGAAAAATCTCAAAAATCGGCGTATGCACATCAAGTTACTGTATTTGAACGCGAATCGGCTCAAGTGGTGCTGACAGCAGGACAGGTTTCACTAAAAAGTTGGAGGAGAATGTTTTAAAATTCTGAATGGTTGTGTTTTGACCTCTCAAGTGAACCAAAACGGTTGTTTAATCTTCAACCAATTAGTATTTTTACTCACTTTCTACATTTGTGGAGGTGAGACTTTATATAGATTGCATAATTTTTTCTTATATCTTTCCAACAAGACCATTCATGTTTCAATTTCCTCACAGATTTTGAAATAGTCACAAGTGCAAGTTGCACTATGCTAAAATTTGCAGTACATCCGAGGTCAGATATTCTTAATATTTGCCCAAAACGTTATTTTGACTTCAGAACAAGCCCATGTTGCAAGATAAGCTGTAGTTGTTCAAAGTGCAAAAACTATTCATGGCAGCATTTACAACACTGTTTTGGCCACCAATGAGCTCCAAGTACATGAAGTTCCCATACACTTAATTCAACAGATTTCAGCATGAATTCACATGTTGAACCTCAACAAGTTCGTACATATTATTCTTCCGCATTCACATATAGAAAAAAATCACATTCTTTATTTTCAACCATATTCCAGGAAATTGGTCTGGAGCAGATTTGCTCGGCCTACATAAAGCCTCAATGTGGAAAACCTGAATCTACACATACACAATCTGAGCTATGACGAATTCATCTTTCAAAAATTTCATTCTGAATGTCAACCCACAAATCTGAAACTCTAAAACATGCCAAAAACAAAATTCCAAATGGACCATCTTCCACAAATCCAACCCCAACTTCAAGTTTGTTTGCAAATTGAGATGAAACATCTATTACATCTTTCTGTGATAGAACATGAGTTTAAGTCAAGCAGAACATGAATATTTGCATCATCATTACAGCTGGGGACCATGGGCTGAGCGCAGTCCCCATTTTCCAAGTAAAATTCCAAAGGTGCCCTAAATGCATGTCGCAAAAAAAAGTCGTGCCTTTTGACACTTATTTGTATGAAAAAAAAAAAGTGCATACGATATGATATGAGATTCTAGCTATGGCCATCTCTTGATGAGGAAATTCTCATAGTAAAGCCCATCGCTGCGGACAAACCAGTTGCAATACTGGCACGGATGCGGAGCTCCACCATACTTGACATCCCAAAGCTTTGCCTGCATGGACATCCCCAGTTGGGCATGAAACGAGCACCACACAAGCTCGCTCTTCCCGTCGTCGTCCGGGAACTTGACCACATAGTGCCCGCCGCCGGGTGCCAACCCCTGTGACCCCAGGCCATGGCCGTTGAGGGTGCAGCTCACCACCAGGGTGCCCGTCGGAATGGCATTATGGATGGTGATCACTATGTCGTATGCATCTGCACTGACAGCCAAAAGCCCGAGAGCTAGCAGCACCCTTGCTGCTGCCATTGCCACAAGAGTGAGTGAGAGAGAATGAGAAGGGTTGTCAATTTTCGGGGTTTTTATTCGTGGCGGGCAGGCGGGAAAGTCCCGGTTTAGGCTCCTTGATTTATTTCTGCGTCCTTGACCCCTCCCCCTCTCGACTACGACATACTCGAACAAACCTCGAAAAATCTATGGCATGACTACCGGGGATGGTCCTGGTGACGGAATCAATGTCGTTGTCCACCGAGATGCCGGGTGTTATCGTTGGGGCAAATTTTTCTTCCACTCATGGATGGTGTCTTACTCTTTTTTTTTAAAGGAAGTGACTGAGTACTGGATCACCATATTTCAGTACTAGGAGCGTTTTTGGGGGCAAGGGAGGGGGATGGGTAAAGAGCTCCGAATTTTTTAATTTATAGGCTTCAAATGCCAAAGAAGTAGGCCTCCAAGGGTAATTTGGGGTCGCTGGCCTCAAATTTGTATCCGAAATTATCAAAAACGGTCGTCAGGGTCCCAATGGAAAAGTCTAGGGATTTTGAAGAAAAATTCCCATTGGCTGATGGGGGCTCCAAGAAACGCTGGTAGCATTGAAATACGGGGGCCCCTGAGTACTTGTTGCTTACTAAATTCAATCTCGGTTCTCTAGGTGGGGCCCAATTTTTTTTTTTTTCATTTTACACTCCGCTATTTTTTATATTTTTTTATTATTTGAAATTTGGGGTCTATGCCCCCATTTTGGCGAAGGGGGCCTCTCCAAGGACTTACACGCAAAAGAATAATCAGCACCCTTTTATTAGCCCCCCTCCATACTTGGAAATTCTAGGAGAGAACCTAGATTGCATTTAGTGTCCGGCCTGAGTACTTTAGAACATTCTAGTGCTAATCATCAAGATATGCTTGATGAATTTAGTTATGCAGAATTGGGGAACCTAGATAAAGTATCTTTGCAGTTGCAATATTGATCAACCCCTAAGAGCATCTCCAGTTCTCCACCCATACACGCTAAAGGTGACTCGCTAAAAAAGCTCATCTATATTTGAAGAGCCCTTGAAATCACACTCCCCCACCCTTAAAGGCTCCTCAAGCACCAAAAGTGCATGTGAAATAGTCAATGCACCAATAGCAAGTAGAATGTCAGATTTAGTCAACTAAACTTAGATTTGGAGGGCCATTTCTTGACGCGGCATAGAAGAGAGTCATGAGACATTTTTGAAGGGCCCTTAGCATTTCTCATCCACTTATTGCGTGTGTCAGACACCGGGCGAGTAGGGGTGGAGATGCTCTAAAGCAGACTGAAGCCTCAATCACGTTGATCCGCTTTATTAACCCCTAAACGACCACGGCCACCGATTCGGCATTTACAGTCAAGGTCAAAAAATATTTACAGTCAACTTCAAATGTTATGATCTCACATCTACTGATGATCCAACGGTTGAAAATTTTCACACTACTACCAATGGTAGTCTACTTCAACATCCTACGGTTGAAATTATTAAAAATTTCCAAAAATATAGGAGGTACCCTCACTAGTACATAGTGGTCAATGTTGGGTTTCAAGCTCCCAAAACATTGTGGATCTTTAAGGGTGTAAAAAAAAAAAAAAAAAAAAACTTGTACAACGATCGCTTGCTTGGAAGTCACTGTAGAGCAGTCGGCTTTAGGGGTTAATATCCAAGCTAAACTTTTTGATTCTGATCTTATTTAGTGATTTGATTCTTTGTTCCTACATGACTTCACTGGATGTACTACACTAAATTTGTTAATTAGTGTTAGATTATTGTAAGATTTGAAAATGCTATAAGTTTTTACTTTTGTTTAAAAAAATTTACCAAGAGCATTGATTCAGATACTATGTAAGGGCCCCCATCTTGGCCAATATAGTGGGTAGAATTATTGAACAACAGTAAAAACTTATAACCTGTTTATGTAAATTAGTGTACCTAACACTAATTCTCAAATTTAGTGTAGTTTTCATGGGTTGAACCCATTGTTTTTGTTCACACTGTTTACATGTTATACACGTATTCTTCCTAGTAAGGTCCATGTCGTCTCGACGGAGAATCTCTTTATATGGTACTTTTTAAAAAGTATCCCGTGTATACCATTTCCTCAAACAATATTATGTTTATTGATTTAATATATGTCTGTTTTTTTTAATTTATTTATTTTATTTTTAAATTTTTTTAAATTTTTTAAATTTTTTTAAATTTTTTTATATTTTTTTAAATTTTTTTTTATATTTTTTTTTATTTTTTTATTTTTTTATTTTTTTATTTTTTTATTTTATTTTTTTATTTTTTTATTTTTATTTTTTTTTTTTTTTTTTTTTTTTTTTTTTTTTTATTTTTTTATTTTTTTATTTTTTTTTTTTTTTTTTTATTTTTTTTTTCTTATTTTCTTATTTTCTTATTTTCTTATTTTTCTTATTTTCTTATTTTCTTATTTCCTTTTTCTTTTTTTCTTTTTTTCTTTTTTTTTCTCTTTTTTTTTTTTTTTTTTTTTAATATAAGTTTGGAGGTTTAGGTTGGTACATAAGTTTGGAGGTTTAGGTTGGTACATAAGTTTGGAGGTTGGTAGGTTTTTATGTTGATAGGTTGGTAGGTTTTTATGTTGATAGGTTGGTACGTTGGTGGGTAGGAAGGATCGCCCAGTTCTGTTAAATGTAGAGACAGTAGTAAGAGGATAATATCTTATTTCAGAAGTATGAAAACAAAAAGGACTAACTTATTTTAGGATGAGTTTCAAAAATGTACTAGAAAATGAATTGGTCCTCTATTATCTTGTGGATACAAATTTTGCTTTCATGGATGCCTAGAAATAATTGCTATGATGTTGGAAAACAAATTGGGCAACTTCACCTTCACTACCCTTTCTATTTGGAAAGGATCCATCCATCATTCTTCACAGTAAGAGGATATCACTTACTAATAGGAGAATTTATGTATTACATTTGAACTAATGGGAAATTTATAGAATGCCATGCTTGATAAGGAAATTTTTTACCTAGTGGGAGGAATACACTTGAAGAAGTCTACTAGCAAGCTTAACTTTTTGCATTCTTAGCAAAAGAAACTCTCAAATCATTTTAGGTGGAGGTCTTCCAAGCTAACAATCAAAACAAACATTGTGGATTCTCATCGACATTTTATTGAGAACTTAAGTTTCATTTGAGTGTTGAAATGATTTTTCACACTAAATTTATACTCCCAAAAGGTTCAAGCACTTTCTGAACCTCCAAAACCAAAATCTGCACTTTTTGACCACCTTGTACAAGTTTAGGTATAGTTCAACTTATTCTACATTTTTTGGTATCTTCTTGAACCTTACTACCTCCACTTATACCAAGTAAATTTTTAACTGTTGGATGTTTACCAATTGTAAGATCATAACATTCAAAGATGACTGAAAAGTTCTTCTGAGCTTTTGTGTGAAAGACATCTAGTCTTATGGTGCCAATAGAGACTTGATGACTTTTACTCCAAACATTATGCTCATATTTTTTTTCCATGTAGGTAATCAAGTTGGCGACGTTCATGCAAAACTTTAGAGACTCATTTTGCTTTATTGACCTTCATGCAGATTATTTTCTAGAAGAGTGTCTAAGAACAATGATATAGTAAGACATGCATTTCATTGGTTCAATTAGAGATCCGAACAGCAAGTAGGTGCCCTCATAAGTTTGTGAATTTTGAGAAAAAAATAATTTGTATCTTAACCCTTAAACATCAGGCTATACGGATTTGGGCAGCCCAGTATTAGATCAGAGCATCTTTTGGACTCGGGCATCATGAATAGTGCACTTTTTGAACTTGGGCATCATGAATGATCCAATCAATGATGAGCTTGCAACCTCCTACAAGTATTGTACAACCTCAACCTACCTACCACAATCCTTTCAAAGCACAAAATCACTCATACAAATTGTGATTTGAGTTGTAAAATTTCACTTTCTGAATGCATCAGAAGAAGGTGACCAGTTTACATCAAAATATGAGTGAAAAGTTGAGTACATTGAGAGCTACAGAGAAGATTCTGTTGGAAAAGAACCCCTCGGGTCACCTTAGACGTTTGAGGGTTAAGGGTTAACACATGTATCGCTTTCCCGCTGAAACTCATTGACATTTGTGTTGAAAATGACCAAATCCGGAATGAACTCTCTTCTAGTGTGTACGCAAAAATCTCAAAAAGGGAATAATAATTCTTATTGAAATCTCATTTTAGTTTCATGAAGCTTTTATTAAAATGAGGGTCACATTATTAAAAATGCCACATTTAATTAAATCCGGACTCATTCACGAATTATGGACTAGAGCAAATTTTGGAAATTACAATTTTGTTGCATAATCATTACACTAATTGAAAAAATTTCATACACTTTGTCTCATGTGTAGTTGGTCCACCCTCAATGAATGTATGAGAAATTTGTGTTTGTAACTTAGCTCTTGTAGAGATCAGACAGTAGGACTTAGGAAGTTTGATGCTTTCAATTAGAGTTGGCATAATTGCATAGACATTTTAACTACATATGGGATTTAACAAGTTATCCTTGATGTTGGGTCCCTTATCGTTAACAGAGAGATAGGATCTATCCAGTAGTTGCATCAAGATATCTAGAGTATATGTAACTGCATACTTTGATGATTGGATTTTTACCAAGCTGCTCAGATTATATTTCCTATTTGGAGCGAGCAATGTATTAATCAGTAAGCTGCTCAAATTCATACACTTCGAGGGTGACAGAAAGAATGAGGTAGAAGTAGAATAGGTCGCCAGAATATTTTACAAGGAATGGCAAACCTGTAAGTTTTTCTCATTTGACCAAGAGCTTGCGATGCGCTTATTTAATTCATAGTCTAGGCCTTCAAGCGAAGGCCGGGCTTTACAACATAGTCCTGAACTCTCATGTCGCATCTACTCTCAAGGTCACATATGCTGTTATTTCACATATAAGAAGGTAAGGTAATGTACGTGGACCTAAAACTGAGGAAGGAAGGGTGGTTCTGGAAGAATAAAGCTTGGACAATATGATAACACTCAGGAACTAGCGTTCGAGAGCCCTAGGAGAATGGAGTACAAGAGTGGTCTGAGGGCGGCAAAAATTGCACTAACTGCTAGATATATAACATATAGGTAAGGACTCTCCCAAAATGTCTCTCGCTGTAAATGCAGAGACCTCTGATACGGTCACATTTGCGACAAATAATATGCCAAGAGAAAATTTAAGCCTCAATGTCAGGCTAAGAATATTGGTGACGACTCCACTCCAAGTCGCCAGATATATAGGTATGTAGAGAGATATGTTAAAGTCGGTATGAATCATACTTGGAACAGTTTGATCCTCACCAGCATAGGGGTCTGTCCGATTAATGTTACAGCACTTGCCTGCGACCTGCCACTTCCGCTCCCACTCATTTCCGCCAATTCTAATAATACGTCGCCGCTGCGTCAACCTCCGAAGATATTTTCGCAATGCCCAGAACGCCACTGAATACTTGATCATTATGAACCTGGATCGCTAAGGCTTTAGTTCAGGTAGTAATCGAACGTCGTCATAGCAAAGTACAGGCTTCAGATATCATATAGGCTGGATTTAAGGATGGGCTCAACGGGGAGTGATATTTTTACAGATAGGTACTGCTCGACTAGGTGGGAGCATCTCCAGGTCATTGTGACCTTAATAGGTGGCTGTATTCACAGGGAGGGGGGAAATTTATGCAGAGTTGGGCAGGAAAGATTTGGAGGAATCATGGTATCGACGGGACACCGGTTGAACACCCGTTATTCCTGCTTGCAAATCCCCGCTGCTTCCAGTGCACAAGCCTACGCAAAAACTCCATAACCTGTACGGTTAAAGCGCAGATTGTTAGTGACAAAGCCATATGAGATCGTTTCATCAGAAAAATATAACCCTTCCTGATTACACTCCGGCAAAATACCTCTGATGGATCCTCGAGAGAGAGCTTTGCTACAGTTGGTTTAGCAACTGAAGAAACCAGAATACTGCATCCGTACTTTGTTTCGTTGACCATCTGAAAAAACGAAGTCATTAGAAGTGGTACAACACATCCTTACTCTATATAGTATGTGCTGAATATAATCTGTTTGTGTTGAGTTCCTGGGTGTTTCGACCTTGTTAATACTCAGATTACCAACTTCTCAATTGTCAATATAAAACACAGAAAGAAGGGACGGTGTCTACCTTGAAAGCGTCTTCATCGGTCTTGTCATCTCCGAAGTACAGAGGAATCACATCTTCTGTGCTTTTATAGCCTGAAATAGAAAAAGTGGCTCAGAATATAGCTACTTTGTACCCAGCACTACTCTAGTAAGTTGGAAAGGTTGAGAAATACTGAAGCAGGTTCTTACCCAGGGATTTGAGAAGGAAATCCACAGCTCTGCCTTTATCCCATGCAATAGAAGGGCGAACCTCCAAGACCTATTGATACAAGAAAAATGTCTCAATACAAGAACCTACCTGTCAACCGGATACAAATGCTGAATATGAAAACTGCAGTAGACCAATGCTGCGGATACAACAGTGCCTACCTTCCTGCCGTGTGTCAAGCTCAAAGTCGGGTAATCCTTCAAAACATCTCCGACACGCTCGGCAAGTGGCTCCCAAAGCTGCAGCACAATCATAAGAAGCTCCTCCACATCAGGTACGAATTTCGCGATGCAAGAAACTCTCATTTCTAACTCACTCCGCAACTGATGAACGACATTCACGATATTCAAGAACATAATATTGATGGAAAAGCGTCGACAGCTCGGACATACCTCCTCTTTCACTCTTCGAAAGTGGACTGACACACAAAATTTGTTGTTCTCCACCTTAGCGCCCTTGATCACTTTAGTACTTTCGAGCAGAGCAGTAGTCACCTGGAGAAACGTCACACTTAAGCATCACGTCTACAGCAGACAAGGATGTAAACTATGTGCAATTGAAGAAGCGCAGGAGAGCTTGTATAGAAATTTATATTACTTGACAAGGTGTCCCCAGAACTGAAGAAGCATCGTAAATACCTTATTAATCAGTGGCAGGTACTCACTGGCCGGTTGAAACAATACAACATCATTCCCCTACAAACAAGAACATTGAAGATAAAGGTCAAAAAAGAAGACTCAGTGTAACAACAAACTCGCTTTTATAAAACAAAGTGATCAGAAGTGGCCGGGCTCTAATTTATGAGATGCACAAGTACCTTCTTATCCCGGGATTTGGTTCCCTTCACTCGAAAACCATCCGCATTCTTTGCAGGTCCCATAATATCCATACCATGACTTCCAGCATAGTACAGCTCAGCTAGTTGTACAAACTCGTACACCTGCTCCAGAGACAAGGAAATCATTCGCAAGACATTCTCACTTAATATGGTCCTGTAAAATTCTCACAAGCTACAATGACTCAGAAGTATCCTCTTTCTGCTCTTTCAGGAATAGTTAGGCAGGAGGGCAGAAGACGAACGAAGTGGACATGTATACCTTGGGCCGAGACCTCCCACTGATCACCGCAGTTGGGAAATAAGAAGCCACATCCTTCACCGTAGCTCGCATCTGATGACCACGCAAACCGGTTGCTTAGATAGTCTTATATGTTTACAAACCCATGTTGGTGGAGCACGAACTGTAAACTGATGCCATAGAATACTAACTACTATCCAACACATCTTAATTATCAACAATCATACGTCGTGCGATTGGCAGTTCTCATAGGTTCCACCGTTCGACTAAACAAGCAATAGCAGATTACTTGTCGACGAACTAACCTCGTCTGACATGAACGCCTTTTCAGGATCTTCCACGATAGGGGAAAGAGTTCCATCGTAATCAAGAAAAACCACAATTTGTTTCTTCTGAGAATTTCTGACCACATTGTCGAATGAGGTCAAAGCTGATGGATGTTTTTCCTGCAATAGTATAATCGATTTAAGAAATCAATATCTTAAACAACTCATGATCTGCGACCACAGTTGAGAGCAGAAAGTCTAAAACGCAAAGTTTACACGTCTGAAGGATACATAATGAAAGAGACTAACACAATAAATTAAAAAATCCAGCACACATCAGTGCAACTAGACGAGAAAACAGCTCTGACAAGGTGCTTACAAGCCAGGACTTATAAATCGCAGCTTCAATGTCATGAGCCTCAGGAGTTTCTCCGTGGAGTGAATGAGTGTGGGGGGGTGACTGGGCCCTCATTGCATCGATCCATGTATGAAACTGACCCTTGTCGGAGTACGGGTTGTGTCTCTTTGTCGTAGCTATTGGGATGGGCTTCGAACCAGAATTCAGAACTGATTGCTTCGAAGGGGATGTAGAAATGATCGAAGACACCTGATGCGGATGTAGGGACGAAGACCCGCAAGAAGAAGATGCGGAGTCTGAACACACTGATGAGCGCTTGGATCGTAGAGCCATCCCTCCGACAAAACTCTCCCCGTACATGCCTGCTCGAAGGAACCCTTCTGTGTTTTCCGACTCCCCGTGATATCTATCAAGGCTACCGTTCCCGTTCTCACTCAGTTTCAGTACCATGGTAAACCCCGCCTTAGGCTCCAGCGAGTCCAGACTGCCTTAGACTCGCTCCCTACAACCTGACTAAGTAAGACCTACGAGTCCTCACAAAGAAATTTTAGCTTTCTCCACTCTGCATAGCGATGGTCTCACATACGACACACTAACGAAGTCAGTTTGAGGAAGGTACGCGGAAGATGAGCAGGCACGCAACGGAGAAAACCAAGGAAGTGTTGATTCATTGAAAAGCAGGGACCAGGTAGACGACGGCAATTGATTTCGTTCGCGAGTTCCACTCTTCAGATCTCCAAGCACCAGCCCAGCAACTGGTACACATTATACACGAAGATGTATGGTCAGCAGCCGATCACCAAAGCACGTACTCCTCCAAAAGTAAAGAGGAATAATTAAAATAACTTTAACATTAAAAAATAGAAAAGTCACGTGTCCCTCTGACAATCACACTTTTTGTTAAAACATATTCCTAAACACAGCTCAAGGAGCTCCACTGCCAATTACGAACAGACTGCACGCCTCCAGCAGATGACAATTTTGGATGGAGAGCAAAATTGCTCGTCGTATCTAAGGGTATCGGATAAAAAAGATGCTGATGTAGTGAGCTCGTGAAGTGTAGCTGCTAGATCTTGTTTGAACACAGAGCTTTCCTCCTTCAAGAGCGATAATGTCTAAAACGGACTTCACAAAAATTCAGAAATGCACTAAGACACATGTATGAAATATTGCAAAGACGTCCTAAAGTCAACTCGCCATCACTAACAGAGAATCGTTGGTGTTAAATTATAAGAATGTTCTCGTAATGGAGACTAGAATTGTAATCTGACTGCTTCGAGATCAGTCACCACCTTCAAGAAGGAAGATTCTGATTACTTTGTCAAATATACACCAAAAGATCGATAATTGCGAAGAGGATATCAAAACCAAGTGAAACTCTTGCACTACACGACCTGCAAAACCTCTGTCGGCGGAGCCGCAGACACTATTCTTCCCCTGACGCATTGTATAACTCCATTCTCATTCTCAGGGTTTTCCCATACTTGACGAATCCTGTGAGAGTCAAAACACAAAAACGATTGCGTGCTCACTCCACTATGATTCGAACTATATCATGACTACAAGGTGGACAGATAGAAGAGATCACGAAAAATGCCTACCAACACGCGGAATGCCGACTTCAAAACCTCATACCACGCAGGGAGGGGAGCAACACACGATTGCGCATGCAGATCGCGAGCGACACGCAAAAAAGCGTGGAATGAACTCAACGGACGACCTGGCTCCACTCCTCACACACGCACTAGACTGAACCAGGTCCAGAGGACACAGAGTACCTCGCACTACACGCAAGGCAAGAACGAGGGGCACAATAAGTCGACCTCAACCTGGCTGGCGTTCTTATATACTCCCCCCATGCCAGGCGAGGCATCGACTGACTGACATAGTCCGGCCGACCTCAGTACGACGAGCTCGTCAGGGCGCCCGTCAGTTACGTCAGATATGAGAAAGTTCCGGCGGTGTGTGGCACAGCGCATTCAGACAGCGTAAGTCGCTATGATTGAACTTACACCAAAGTCTTTCACCAGCCAGCCAGCCACCCGTTCCGCAGACTCGCGCTGTCTGTCTGTCTGTCTGTGCGCTGCTCTCGAAGCAACCTGGTAACCACTCCGGTCGACTAAATCACACTTGACCGGCCACAGGGCAAGCAATTCAATGCTTCCGGAGAGGGGATCACTCCGGCTGCTCGACAAGCACACTCTCCGCCTCGATCTCCCACTCCAACTCCCCAGAAAAACGAAACAGTGAAAATTAAAAATTAAAATCACTTACGACTGGAGAGGAGGGGAAGGGAAGGGGGGGCAATGGCGCAGGCAGGGCTATGTCAGCGCTGCAATCGCGAACGAATCTTCACCTATGGCCACCGCTACACACAATCAATCCGCCCGCCCGCTCTCCCGCCCTTGTATCACTTCGGCCACAACAGCGCTGCTGCTGCTGCTTACATAGCTCATTCCCTGACACAACAGGCACCCTCCAAAGCTCCACCACCCCAAACCTCGCCTAAAAGGCTACAAGCGCATCTACAAGAGCTCGACATCCCGGCGCAGGTCCGTAATCCTCCTGTGAGGCGCATTGGGGACGGGATTAGCCCCACCAAAGGGTCGCTGTCGCCCGCCTACGGCTTCCGTAGATCGGCGCGGCAGCATCTACCGATTCTGCTGACCACCTGGTGGCCGCGTCGAATTGCTCATCCCTTCGAGGGCATCTTCCACTAGTCACACCAATCAACACGCTCCAACCCACACCATTTCATGCATTCCTCCCTATCACGCACTTGGAACTAGCATAGTGTTCACCCCAAGTCTCTGACTGACCTCCAAGTCTAAACACCAAAATAGGTTTAGATTTTTTCTTCTTCATTCTTCCCAACTCAATAAGATTTACTACTTCATTAATTATGCACAAGGATTTCCTATGTAGCATCACCTTTCACTCCTCTTTTATAATTTCAAGGGGAAAATTAGGTCTCCATTACTCCATTTGATAAAGTACGATCCGTGTGCCAATAGAACACGTTCAAATTCAATGTAACAATATTAATTGAAAAGGAATGTGAAAGACAATGAGGCAAAATTAGAGTGGGTGACACGATGGAATAAGTATTGAAAGGGGTATCAAAACAATGGTGACGAGGAGTGCAAGCAGCCATTGGTGGCTTTTGTGAATGTTTGAGATATTTGGATTGTGTAGGGTATAAAGAGAACATTCACTTGGTGGGGGACTTGGGGGGGGGGGGGGACTCAGCTAAGGAAAAGGGATGAACAACTTCTACTCCATCACTCAACACTGTGTGGTTGGGTTGACTAGACTACTTCTTACAAGAGAGGAAAATTAAAAATTGGGCCTATGGGAAGGTTTTCCAACCCATTATTCATGGGTTATTAACCCTCAAAGCCTCCTGAGCTAGGCTCAACACACTCAGCATAATAAGAATGATGATGACAAAATCAATATAAATCAGTATATTCCCTTATGCACTGTAAAAATAAATGCAAATGAGCGGAAATATGCTTCCCTTTTGCCGGGCATCTCCACATCTATCTCCTTGCAACCAACCATGAGCAAGCCCTACAGAGGGGTCTGAAGGATATCTAATAATACTGGGGGTGGGGGGCAGGCACTGGGAGGGGAGTGGGGGGTTATGTGGCTACTTGGGGCCACTGACCAATGGATGATGGATCTGACTGGGGGACAGTTTTCATCTTACCAAGCATTTTGTTCAATTTGTAAAGGAGAGCTCGTTTTCCATGCGTTTTACTGTCTCTCTAGAAACTAACTTGAGTTAGGAAGAAGAAGAACAACACCAGACCCGTAAGGGTTCGCGTGAATAAAGTGTTCGTTCGACCTACCCTTGATGATACGCTCACAGGACCTAACAACAGTGGTATAGGATTTGAGTTAGGACTTTCTTATTCAAGTAGAATAATAAAGAAGGACTTGCATAATAATAAGGTAAATAATACCACTTATTTTCTAGTACGATGGTGTAGTACCGTACATCCACTTTTTCTCTTGGTGCATGAAAAGTGAATTTAATTTTTGTTTTGTCCATTCAAGAAGTACAGCTCCATCCAAACTTCTTTTGAGGGTGGGCGTGAATAGAATGTTTGTTCAACCTATTCTTACATGTATGTCCAGAGATCATAACACCAGCCTTGGAATTGCTATCCATTCACTACGTTATAGTCATCAATGTACTTCACAAAGACACCTCTTTCGGAACAATGTGATATAAGAAACTCTTTGTAAGATGTGATTTACTTAGATAAATCACATGTCACAACTAGCTAAGCACAAGTTCCTCAAAACCACCCACTTCGACAAAGTAAAAATAAATTTTTATTTTTTTTTAATTTTTTAAAGAAAGAAAGGAAGGCTTTAGGGGATGTTCACCATCATCAACACATTAGTGAGTGTATTATTGAGCACGAGCTGTGAGTTTCCAAATTAACCCCTAAAGATCCTTGGGTGTTTTTGGGAGCTTAAAACCTCAAAACTCCAATTCTCTACCTCTATGCACTTCAAGGGGTGCGAAACAATTTTTTTATTCTTTTCTTAACTTCCAACCGTAAGATCTTGTACCTAAGCCAATTTTCAGTATCTGATATAAAAATTGACCGTTGGATGTTTACCATTTGAGAGATCATAACATTCAAAGTTTGTCTACAACTTTTTTTTGGGCATTGTTGAGATTATTTTTGACACTTTTGGAGGCTGCCCTTGTAAAATTGGTACACTTTTTGACTTGGGGCCCTTTGGAACTTAAGTAGTGATTTGGTCATGAACATATTTCCAAAAAAAAATTTCAAAAAAATACTAAATTTAAACTGCCCCAGTTCGGCTCGCAAACCAAGAATTGTTGTAGAAGACTCAAAAATTGGAATTTGGCTTTGTAAAATTTACCACATACACTTTGCAGTATAGGGAGCACCCATTAAAAAATTTAGGCAAAAATATTACTTTTAACCTATTCATCTAAGCTGCCCAAAATAGCAAAAGCCCGATTTGGTCCTCTTGGATCTTTAGGGGTTAAGTGGGAGGTGATGGTTTGTAAAAATGGTGAAGGATCCCACCAAGTACCCTTTATTCCCCCCCTCACTCAGAAGACATGGGAACAAAAATAACCAGGGTGGTGGTCTATGTTTGGGGAGGTAGTTGGAAAAAGACACATTTGAATCCTATTATTGGAAATTGGCAATGATCCCATTGTCAAGCATATTGCACGCTTGCTTTGCTTATTCACCACACTAGAATCTTTAATCATTCATTAGTGTAGTCATAGTAAAAATACTTGGAATGTTTCTATATAAAGTGTCAAAAGAATATTGAGCTGGTGTAAAGAAAATTAGTATTTTATTTTATTTTTTTGACAATATTTGAACGTCGTCCCTTGTGTATGGAAGGAAAGTCCAACATGGGGGGGGGGGTCTTTGTGTCTGGGTACTTGCAGCCAAGAGTGGGTGGGCTTGTCATTGTGTCCGCCCATCCACAACAAGGGCATTAAACACAAGAAAGCATTAGAAATTGTTTTTATTTTAGAAAAATATATGTGATGTGGTTTTCTCTAACAATCTATTAACCCATGGAGCACTCAAAAAAATCATTGAAAAAATTGTTGGTGAAAATTGCCAAAAAAATTTACAAACGAAAAGTTGTCCAAGTCTAGGTTCTTATATATGTCTTATTCTCAAATCATCTTTGATCTTGTCATGGTCTCTTGCAACTAAAACCAGACTTTAGATAGGATCCATTCCAAGAAACAAAGTTGGAATATAATGGTAGATGAAGGAGATACAGTTTCTCAAATTTAATCCATTTTTTTTATTGTAGAAACATTTTTGCAAAACTAATACCAAAATGATTTGGATCAAAAATCTTTCAACTAGAGAGTTGATGAGATTTATCTTAGATTCATACTTATGTAAACGAGGAAAACAAAACATGAAGAAGTATTTTTGTTTCCACATAATTGGCTTGCAAAATGCAAAACATGCCTTATATTTGGAATCGTAAATCCAAAAGTTGCTCTCACTAAAATGCATGCCATTATTACATACTCTCTTCGTCTCAGAAAAACACCATGCTTTGGTTCTAACACGCCTTTCACAATAATACCACGATTTGATATTAATGAGTAATTATGAGCATCCAAACTATTTCAATGAGTAATCTAGACCATCACAGAAGTCAACCATTTTTAGTAAATCATATTATTTTTTTCTCAGACGGAGGGAATACTTCATAATATAGGTTTGCAACGGTCAATACGCAAAGTTAACTTGAATTGAGACCCAATCAGAGAAGTCAAAAAAGAAGTTTGGGTGAAGAAGTTATGGCTCTTCAAAGTTTGAGCCCTTCATCCAAAATGTAAAAGAACGGCATTGGGGACATTTAAGGGTTGATACATTGATTGGTTTTTTAAAAATAAATAAATAAAATATCAGATCTAGTTAGATGCCCCGTCCAAAAGCTTTGTATAAGAGTTGTGTCATAGTTTTCAGAATGATGAATATAGTTGAAGTATCACCGAGCAACAATCTAAAGACTTCAATCTTCATGCTTTTTTTACAAAATAATTGTTGGATTTGTTGAAACTGACTACAATAGTGCAAACTTGGTCCGGTGGACCAAGATATACATCCTAGAGCACATTGTTATTGGTGTGCACACCGGAATGCACTAATATGCTTGTCATTAATTCATACTTCATTTTCTGATTCTTACCACACAAAATAGAATCGATTTGGAACCCAACCCAAGTGATCGATTTGTCAAAAACGAAGACATGATGACTCTTCAAAGTTTCTGCCCTTCATCCAAGATGTCATTTTTCGACACTAGGAACATTTAGGGGTTAGTAAAAGTTCCAGTTTTACCCATCTTACTCGAACAAGGAATTTACAAAGCAAAGGTCAACTCCCTCAGAAAATTGAGGGTGACAATAAAAGGGGGCATTAATTGCACTGAGAAATAGATGCAAGGGAGGACCGTGTGGTGAGGATCCAAGGAACAATTCATGGAAGAAGAATCTGAGTGAAGATTCATTAGAGCTGTAATTCTACCATTTTTAGCCTAGTAACTTTCTACATTTTGCCCAAACTCAAAGTTGGCCCAAAAATAAATTGATTTTCAACATTAATTGTTAAAAAATTAAATAATTTTTTTTTAAAAAAGATAGAAATCGCCCAAAAAGTTCCTCTCACCATAGGTTGACCTTTTTCACCTTTTTGTTTTTTTTTTCTCCAAATATGCCAAACAAATGCGCATGTTGCTCTCAATTTTGATAAAAGTGTTTACTTGATAAATGTTTGTAATAGAAAAATCCTACACTTGGAGGAGCTCCCATTAAAATTATTACACTAACCAATACGATCATATGTGCCAATTTATTCTTGCTACTACAAAGGACAAAGTCTAGTCCACTCTATTTCAGTTGATGACTATAATTTTCTCAATTCTATATAGGGATGAGTGAGGCCCTAATCGGGTCGATCTAACTTTGGGAAGACTCTAACAATACTAGTTTTAGATCGCAGGAAGTTGAAACCTTTCGCAGGTTTTAGGGTTTTTCCATACCTTTCTGAAAAGTCGCTCATCCTTCAGAGTTCCTTAAACTTTAAGAGATGTTTGAGATCAAAGTTTACAAACACTATTCAAAAACCGCCCAAACTGCATTATCTGCCCAAATTTGCTCACATCTATATCTATATTTGCTCATATCAAACGTTTTAATAGGTTTTATAGGTCGTATGAGGGTAAAAATATCATGGACGTGTTCCTTACTCACCAAGGAACAAGAATGTGAAGAGCCTCATACCAAAAAAATTACCAAAAATGATTTCTTTGGCCCCCACAACCATTATTTTGCCATTTTACAACATGCAAAAAAACTTTGAACGTTATAATCTCACAAATGATAAGGAACTTGAATCTAAGAATCAACATACAAGTACATGTACAAGTAAGGTACTATATCCTATAGTTACATATTCCAAAACTTGTAAAAATTCAAAAATTTGCATCTTCCATCAAAAAAGGGTAATTTTGAGGGTTTTCAGTTGTTTCGAGGCTCCTCACCTTAGGGGGTTTATAAATACTTCACCTTTTTAATGCAATAAAGTTTGAAAGTAATCATAACACAACGCTAGGTAATTCCACATGTAAATGGTGCAATGGGGTAATTCACAAGGAAAAAAATGCCACATTTAAAAACTAAACTAAACCCGGACTCATTCACGAATTATAAAGTGGAGCAAATTTTGGAAATAACAATTTTGTGAAATTATCATTACACCAATTGCAAAATTCGCATAAGGGGATGTGAGTATCTTTATATTCTCCAAAGATCCCCCAATTTTCATTTTTGTGTTCACATTGTATCATACTCACACGGGTATGGGGATCCCCCATTGCCTTACTTTTGGACTGCTTCCACTCCAGAAGTAGTTAAATGTGTCATAAAAATCGAATTGTAGTATGTTTTGCATAAATGGTCAAAATAATGTAATCTTTACTCCAATGCGGGCTTCTAATATGATTTGATTGCATTCAAAAAATGCATGCTTCCTTGTATTATGGTAGTATTAAGTTTTTTGTGAAATAAACAAATGTTAAAGTCTCTATTTGCTATGTGGTTCTTGCTAATTTACATATTATTTTTTCTACAACATTCTAAATATTTCAGAAATACAAAAAATTTATATGTATGCAAAAGATTCCTGAAACAAATACGGCATATTCTATGTACTCCGGTAACCATGGTTCTCTAGTGAGAATGAATGAGGGCAACTGGGCCTAGATTCAGTACAGGATGTGCCCCTTGCACCCCTTTGTTGTCCCCATCCTCAACAACATTCGTTGTAATTGATGCCGACTCTTCACTATACACTAAGTTATCACTCTTGGGTTGGTGGACTACATTCAACCATACATTCATTCTTTCAAAATTTTAAAACTTCTTAAAAGCGACACCCAAATTGAACTTACTTTCAAGCTAATTTTATTTCGCATTATTTTGCATTTTTACAAATTTATGATGATCATGGACATTCTTGGGAATCCTTGTTTCTTTGGGTAATAAATGTTAGAAGCAATCACTACACTAAATAGGTAGATTAGTGTTAGATACACTAATTCATATAAACACGTTATAGGTTTTTACTATTGGTCAATATTTTTACCCTCTACATCCGTCAAGATGGGGATCCTTCCATAGTATTGGAATCAATATTCTTGGTAATTTTTTTTATCGAAAGTAAAAACATATAGCATTTTCAAATCTTATAAAAATCTAACACTAATCTACCTATTCAGTGTAGTAGAGAAGTGTTTGTGGACAACCCAAGATTACACCTGCAAGTAAAGGCCTCCCGCTTACTACACCCTCATGTACTAAGTATGTTCGAGGATGTAAAACATCACCACTCTAATAACACAAGTACAAAATTCGGAACATAATCTTGCAGATAAATAAGAACTACTATGCGGAACTCTAGTAGCAAAGGAACACCGACGTTCATGTAAGAGAGTGCGCTAATGTACAACGGAAGACTCCGGTCCTTTCTAAGGGGCCGGCGTGAATGAAGTGTTCGTTCGTAATGCTAATATCCCGATGGCCACCGGACAAGGGGAAATTGGAACAATACTACTTCCTCCTCTCAAGGGTGGACAATATAACTACACTACTTTCTAGCCTAGTTACTAGTGCCTTGAAGATACTTGACATAGTATCCCCCCCAAAGGGCTTTGAGGTACCCATACAACAAGGTCCAAGGACCTCCCACAATAGTTGGGTGGACTATAGTGGTGAGCACCACGTCGGCATGGGGAATAGAACCCACGACCTCCTCATTGGGGGCCTAAGTCCTAACCACCAAGCCAAGGCTTGTGGTGCCTTGTACAACGGAATCTCAAATTGGCGTTGGTTGGGAACAAGAAACGTAACTCTTTCCCGAGCGAGGACCTGTGACTAACGCGTAGGAAACAATCCAACATACCTCCCATGCTTTCGGTTTGAATTAACCTATATTTAACAAATTATGGACTTATTTCCAACTTATGGACTTTTTGCAACTAATGAAGAACCTTGGTTTTATCGGCAACCAGCCGATACATCCCCACATCTGCGACTTTCAAAAGGTCATAAATTCACTCAAATTTTGTCCAAATCAAACATATAAGGTGTTTTTTGACATCTAAATTTTTTTGTAGATATCAAAACACACCTCATATGTTTAATTTGGACAAAATTTGACTGATTTATGACCTTTCAAAAATTACTGATGGAGTCTTAAGATAATATCGGCAGACTGTCGACATTATTTCTGGACTATGAATTTGTCCATAATTAGTTAAATATCAGTTAATTGCAAATAACACTTACCTTTAGCTTCATGATTATAACTAACTTTGATTGCTAGACATGGTGCAGCCTTTCACGAGTAAAGTGAAACTTATAACCATTGCAATAATAAAGGATGGACCTATATTTGGTATAAAAGGCATGATGGAATTACCTTAAATCTCTAGAGTAGCCATGTCGTAAGGTGGTCCTAGCGTCGACAATCAAATAAGAGTGGTGGAGCAAGAAATATCCTAGTACACGTAGGAGTATACCCCTCGTGAACTAATGTAGCGTATTGAGGACAATTTTCCTTTAGTCAATCTTCATGAAGACTTTTCAAAGTTTTGCTTTGCCAATTTCCATCGAGAATAGGTTAATCAAAACAATATTTGAAAACTAAACTCGTAGAAAAAACTTACACCCATGCCTCTAGAAACGTTGTGGCTAACTAGAGCGCTTCAATAAAATTGTGGTTTCTCCACTTCTTCTTCTTCTTCTAGACCGCCCTACTCCAAGCTAAACCAATTTAAGCCCTTTCAATCCAACCCACAAGCAATTGATGCCCTCCGCCCACCAATTTCCTCTACCTAGTTTGGCTTGCACAAGACATATAAAAGCCTCTCTATTGTCGGAACCTCTTTTGTGCGCCAATGCTTTTCACATAACCACGCATGTACAAGGGCATCCTATTATTCAAGACCTACACCAACCAATACATTCCATACTCGCAACTTAACCCCTAACTTTCCTTAAAACCCGAAACGGGTTTTGGAGGTTTCCGCAGGAGAAAAACTCAGCCAACTTTGACCATTATAATCTCACAAATGAGGAAGAATGGACGGTTCAAATTTGGTATGTGAGAAAAATGTCAAGTGAAATTTGAGATTTTACGGTTGAATCTTTTAAATAATACTTAGATTGAGATATGTTGAGCTTAATCTAAAGGAAGGTCAAATTTTGTGACTCAGACCGTTTCGCAACAAGGAAATTTAGGGGTTAACTCACCATATGTGGTAAATTTCCAGCACTCAACCAAAATCTCTAATATGGTATGCACACCTATATGCGGGCACTTACCTAAAGATTATTTCTTTCATGAAGATTTAACCTCTCTTGCATGTACCTCATGCGGACATAATTAGGGTGTCCGCCTTTAGGCTACCGCTTTTAAAAATTGTATTTAATTATGTGTGTTTTTTTTTAAAAAACCACAAAAATAGGGAAAGTGAGTCTTTTCCTATTCCTCATCCCTGAAAAATAGAAACCCACTCATTTCTCTTTCCAAGTATATAGATTCCCTCAATTCCTTAAGTGCACGATAATAGGTGTGCATATCATAGTGTTATTCTAACTAATGCTTGCTTGGAATGTGGGCAAGGAAAGGAGTGAAGGATGAATGGGGGTGGCAAGGAAAAGCAGGGGGAGAAAATCAAAAAATAGAATAGTGTTGTAGTGGAAAAGTCAAAGGGGAGGGGTGGCAGCAGGGGTTGGAAAAAGGAAAGAAAAGGAATAGAGGGGTGCATCACGCAACTGCAGCACGAGTCAATGAGCATGAGCAGGGGCAGTAGGGCACCCACTTGGCGAGCCTGCACTGCAGTCCAGCACACGGTGGCCCTCCCTCCCCACTGCCATTACTATAGAAATATATGCATATATATATATATATATATGTACACTTTCTCCAAATAGTGTACCAGGATGTCCCCTGCACTGCACACCACCCTGCACACCCCCTATATTCTACCATGCATTTATTACTTGGAGGGGCATTTAATTTTATTATGTGCCTCATTTTGTGAGCCTCCCAAATCCCAAGGGAGGAGGGGGAGGGGAAGGGGAAGGGGAAGGGGAAGGGAATCTGTGTGTATCAATCATTTTCTGCACTGCAGTGGTTGAACTGCAGGCCCCCCATTGCCCCTGTTGTCCCACCGCTCTGGTTTTTCATCATGTGGTGCACCAACCCAAATATGCTCGGCGTTCTGACCTGCGACCCTTTTCTATGTATCTTATTCATTTCTATATTAATTTTAATAGAACTAATTAATGTATTGATGTGGAGGTACACTGTGGAGGTGCACCACACAACGGCTTACATTGGGACGCATGAATCTCTCTTTGGTTCGTGCGAATGGCGTGACCCCGTGCTCTTCCCGTTTGGAGTGTGTACTTAGTAGAGCTTCTCCACCCTTTCACAGAAATGTTGGCTTAATAAATAGGTAAATTCTTCTCAAATACTTTGTGTATTCAAGATTCTCAAAAAAATAATTGAGGGCCACCAATGCCCTTTATATGTACTATATAGAAGTACTAAGAGAAAAGGTTGACGTAAGATGCACAAAGCTGACAAGCAAAAAAGTTGGTAAGTTGCTCCAAAAGAGCATTGTTTCCATGCACAATAGAATCATCGCAAGGGTGAGCTTACTCTCAACGGGTTTGGAGGAAGAATTGAATTCTTGTGCATACGAGTGACTCTACTTCTACTAGACTACACGCGTGCAAAAGTAAGTGAGCAATTTGGTGTTGGCTTAAGTTTTGATGCAATATCCATAACAACCAAGTATTGTATGTGATGAACACGGAATTCATCGGTAATTCTTAATATTTAGTTCAAGGGGGCCTTTTATCGTGTGTACGTACACCATGTTGTGACAGAACCATTTCAAACTACTACAGAGGGTTTGAACCCACCTACACAGCGACCAAAGGCGAGATATTTGTTTGAGTGTACCAGCAAGAGACACTTTATTCATGATGGTCTTTGGTCCAACGTTCTGACTAGTATCATCATGTTCTCCATTTGGGAAAGAAAGATCACACCCCATTGGGAATCATTCAATCACTTTGATCTTTCAAGGGGTGCTTCAAGGCACGTACACACCGACGCATGCAGCAGGTTGAATTGGCCTCCCACTGTCCTATTCATAATTTCACATGAGTGCCCTTGCAAAAAGTGTACTGACATTTTTTTTCTTTAGCTTAGGGCATCCTCAATCTTGAAAGGGAAAAGTGTTCCTTCACGTGCATTTGAAGGGGAATAAAAATTGTACCATAAATATGGCAGGGTCATTACCGTAGAACCTGCCCCAACCTATCGGTTCCACAATGACGTGACTGCAACAGTCTCTACAGAACTCAACAGAACCAAGAAACTTAGTTCGTAGTTCGAGCTATATCTGTAATTGACCTTCTGTGTCATCAAGCTTCAAGGCTCTCAGAAAGTGCACAAATACACCGGCGAGAGGAGGGGAGGAATGCAATTGCTTTGTACCGCCGGGTTGGGGCGAAGAGTCGTTTCTGCTTGGTAAAAGTACCGTTTGCGGGGTAATGTAACATATGGGTTGAGGATGCCCTTTTGCCAAATGAGATTAAGATTGTTTACCTTAGAGAGAAGGAAACAACAACAAAAATTTCAAAAAAAAAAATGTTCTTCATTTTCTTGGTTGTATAGTTTAACAAACTATATAGTAATTATTACAACAATACATCAAGAACAAGAGCAATTTCTCACTCGGCTAGGGCAAATGTGTTCTTTTTTTCTTTTTTTTTCTTTTTTTTTTTTTCTTTTTTTTTCCAAAATGTTTCGGAGATTCTACTATTTATCATTACATTAGGTAAACATTACGTATGCAACTCCTTAGCACTCATGATGTAAGCAAGAAGAAGAAGAAGAAGAACACCATACCCGTAAAGGTTGGGGTGAATAGTGTACTGTCCTGTGAGCATATCATCAAGGGTAGGTCGAACGGAGACTTTATTCACGCCAACCCTCACGGGTCTAGTGTTCTTCTTCTTCTTGGCGTGAATAAAGTGTCCGTTTGACCTACCCTTGATGATATGCCCACAGGACCTAACAACAGTGGTATAGGACTACTAACCCCTCCATGATGTAAGCACCTTTTCACTTTTAGTATCGGAGGAAAGTTTGAAGTTTTTTTCATTCATAAGTCATGTTCTTGTTGCTTCATCATGAAGTGGTCTACAAGGATATTGTTTTGAATATATTTTTACTCTTTGATTCTGTATCATGACATGGCTACCATTGTACGAGACAATTCTCTTACTCTTGAATTTTAACCCCTAAAGTCAAATCAACCACATTGTGGTCAATTTGACTTTGGCCGGGCTCTCAGTTATTAAATATAAATAATGTAGAGTTGATACTTTGACATATTGTACAATTTTTCCATTCCTTCCTGAAAAGTCATTCCATGCTTCAAGATTCCTCATACTCTAGGAGATATTTGCAATTAAAGTTGGAAATCTGCCCAAGCTGCGGTATATGCTCATTCATTCGCAAAATCTACCCACAACAAATAAGATTGCACAAACTTCAAAAATTTCACTAAAATTTGAGATTTTTACTTTTTTTTCAAGTTCTTTTTTTTTGTACTTGTGAAAGAAGTACGAAGGCAATATCTCACCATTCGGATTTTTGATCCAACTATTCTTCACATGCCATTTTATTGTTGGAGACTTGCCTTTGTATTTGAATTTCAGCAGACCTTTGTGAGAGAAATCAAGCATTTCCTTGGGGTTCATAGGTTGTATGAGGGTAAAAACCTTGTCTGATGGCCATCGGGATATTATCATTACGAACGGACACTTCATTCACGCCGGCCCCTTAGAAAGGGATTGGAGTTTCTAATTATCTATCTATCTCTATGAGGGTAAAAATTGCATGGGCATACTTGTAACTCACCCAGGAACATGAATGTGAAGAGCCTCATATCAAATTTGCTACCAAAATGGTTTTTGGGGCCCTCAAAGTACCACTTCTGCTTTTCCAGAATGTGAACGTTTTTTTCAACTTTAAGCTTTACGATTTCAGAAATGGTAAGGAATTTGAATCTAAGATTTGACGTACATATAAGCATACAAGTTAAGTACAAGATCTTACGGTTTTATATTTGAAAATACTTGAAAATAAGTCAAAATTTGGCACCTTATATCGAAAAAGGGCATCTTTGAGGGGTTTTTTTTTTGGAGTTTTGAGGCCTTTTCACTTTAGCGGTTCAATACGTAGTTGCGAGTGAAATTAAACTTACTTGATTTTCGTCACCTACATATACTTACAATAAAATTATGTTCTAAAATTTTATTATTACAAAGGAAATCATTTGCATATGTGGAAGATATGTGATACAATTATGGAATATTCTTTGTACTCTAGTAACCATGGTGCATGATTGGGAAATGATTTTTGTGTAAACTTCATGAAATGCGACATAAAATATGATTAAAATGTGTCTCTTTTGGAGAAATAACATGAAAAGCAAGTCAAATCAAATTGTGTCTTTGATCTGCAATGATTCCCAATTTTGGTGGTACACGAGAGTAGTCAATTAGTGTTACCTGGAGATTAGTGTAACGGGTAACTTTTGGTAAAGAACACTGTTTCTCGACTCTCTTAAGATTAGTGTTCACTTTGGGCCGCCACCACAATCAATGTCCCTTGTCGTTTCTTCAAGTCACCAATTGCATCACTTCCAATAAATTCTCCCACTTGCAAGAAAATTTGCATGCTCGCACATCTAGTGTTATAGTTTGACAATTAGTGTTAGAACATTAGACATCGAGTGTTACTGTTCTCAGTAGCACTAATTAACAACTCTTGTGTAGTGAGGCCTTTCTACCCTACCTTTGTTGGTAAGAGTGAGCACGTGTAGTTTTTGTATTTTAATAATATGTGAGTGAGTGGGTGGCTACTGAGACCAACCACAATGTTTACAAAGTCATGATCTAGACATTCTGTGGATGTGTACAAGCAGACAAGCTCTTCGATCTTTGTTACACTAATTTTAATATTTTTTTAAACTCCAAGACTTGTGGATTCTTAGTCAACCCACAATCACTTTGGTCCAACATGAATTGGAGTGCCTTACTTTCACCAACTTGCCACTTCTAACTAAATCTTGGACTTATTCATGAAAAAAGTAACCAAGAAGAGGCATTTTCAAGGGATTTGGTAGCTCGGTCTAATCTTGAATCAAAGGAATCTTTCTTGTCCGAAACAACCTATACGTCCCTAGTGTTTAAAAACGATATTTTGGAAGAGCCATAACTTCTTCGTTCCAGCCAATCACTTGGGTTATGTCCCAAGTGAAGTCAAGTTTAGTTTGTGTCTTGAAACTTGCAGACCCATACAATGAATTATGAATTAGTGACAAGAATTTTACTAATAGCAGCTTTTGTTCTTGGAATTCCGAACATGGGGCATGTCTTATCATTGGTGAAATAAAAAATATTTCTTCATGGAACTTTCTAACATAAGTATGATCTTTGGATGCATCTTGACAATTTTCTAGGTTCAAGCTTTTTGATTCAGATATCTTTCGTATTGGATGTGCAATGATGTTTCTACAATGAAAACAATATAAGAATGGATGCTTTTTAAGGAGCTCCATCGTTAAATTTTGACTTTATTTTTTGGGATGGATTCCAATCATAGTCTAGTTTTAGTTGAAGAAACCTTAACCTACTCAAAGATGTCATGAAGATAGGGCATGAATTGAGTGGAAAGGATCTAGTTTTGGACTATATTTCCTCTACAAATTTTGAGACAATTTGAGCCATTCAAAGGCTACTATCTGGACCATGATAAAAATAAAATAAAATATGAGTTTATTTGTACAAGAGTTTTTTTGAGATGAAGATGAAGGACTTTTTAGTCTGTGATTTTTTTGTTACAGTTTTTATGTTGGTAGTACTTCACTTCAAAGTGAAGATGATGGAGTTTTATAGCTTGTTTGGCGTAGTGGCATGTTAGGATCTCGCAATTTATGAGGTTTCATATTTCAAGTTTCAAACCTCAATAGTATGCCCTCACTGTGTTGTCATGCTTACTTAAATACTTTGACCATGCCCTCCTTGTATTTCTGCTAGATCTAGAATGAGGTCATTCTTGTAATTTCTTGGTAATGTGGGGGCCATATTTACTTGGAAATTCAATATCTTGGGATTGTCATTCGGATTCACGATCGAATTGTTGCCCGCACCTCTACAAAAAAATTTGCTTACCTCATGCGCTCTACTCCGACCGGCGGTTCCAAGATCATGATGTCACTCGCAAAACAAACTGGAACAAACTATTTGCCTTTTATACAACAAGTCTAACACAATTTTGTAGGCTAAGATCTAAATTGCTTCCTTTTTTTGATCTATGACACTTTTTTTTGAGAATGTATTTTTTGGCAGAAAATACCCCCAAGTACTTCTAGAGGTTAACCCCCAAACTCGTGAAATGTTAGTATTCAACATTTTGGATAACAAGCTCAAACTTTGAAGAGCCATAACTTCTTCGATTAGAGTTCGTTGTAAAAGAAAACACTTGAGTTGGGTTCCATATCAAGTCTAATTTGTGTGGTGAAAATTGAAAACCCATACAATGAAGTATGATTTCATGGCACGCATCTTAGTGTAAGTAGCTCTTGTTTAGGGTTTCAAAACATGGGGCCGCTTGTCTTGCCATTGCAAGCCAATTAATGAAACAAAAAGTTTTCTTTTTCATGAATTATGTCAATATAAAAGTGCTCTTTCGATGTAATCCAACAGCATGTAATCCAACAACTTTTTGATTAGGTTGATTTTGGAACAATATTCGATATGCAATGATGATCCTATGCTAAAAAGCACATCGTTCATGAGGAGCTACATCTCCTTCATCCACTCTTTGATTGAATCGTTGATTTGAACTTGGATTATCAAAAACGGTCTAATTTACGTGTTGGAAATCTCAACTTAATATAATTCGTTTGTAATATAAGGCAAAGATTTCAATGCAGGAACTTGAGTTTTTGGACTTTTTTTAAAATTTATTTTTGGCAGATTTCACCATTCCAAGACTATTATTTGAGTCAAGTAATTTTTATTTAAAAAAACAAATTATAGTGAGAAAATTTGATAAAAGAGTATTACTGAGATATCAAAATGCGTGCTTAATTTCCTAAGACCCAGTTTTATTTCATTCAAAACCATGTCCAACATCCAAAATCAATGTCTATCATTGTAAGAAAGTCATCTAAATGACAAATTACAACAAGCTATTTGTTTTAGGCCCACTGCTGGGGCCGGTTGGAGAGCGGGCTGGATTCTTCCGTCAGAGTTTGGGCCCAAGTTGGGGAGTTCGGGCTAGGGTAAACCTTGTCTCAATTGCATCACTAAGGCCCAAACATTTTGACGCCAAAACAGTGCCACCTAGGATAATTTGAAGTTCCGGTCGGGCCCAAGTATAAAGTCCTTGGGCCCGATTTGAAAGAATCGAGCCATCCTATTGGTTGAAATTTGAAGAATTCAGGCCAACACTTAATCCGGCCCCAAGTGTAAACTGGCCCTAACTACATGTTCAAAATTGTTGCTAATTCCAAGGCCATTGTATCAAATGGTCCGAGTTGTTGCCTTATAAACTGGAATTCTATCTGAACATATCTATTGAAAATTTCAAAAGTTTTAGTGCATTTGATTGGGTAGGAAGAATGAGAATAAGATATTTTCTTAGGACCCCCATAACTCACACTATTTGGTTAGATATCCTTATTATCTAAATGGAACCTTCTTCTCTTTTGTGGTGCTCGATTTGATTTGCTACTCCTTTAGAAGATTTCCGTGATTTTAGTTTACCCACACTAATATCGAGAAGGATATTCATGTAAGATTTTGCTAGGATCATATAATTGGATTTAGACATATTTTGTAAGTAGGTGAATTGATTTAGTAATATTAAAGAATATGGGTGATGCAACCACTACTCCAGTGGAAAAAGTGTGGTACCTTCACTAGGTTCCATCGGAATTTCTATGAAAAGCGTCAAGCTTCATAGAAATCCTAGTGGAGAGCTCGGTGGAGATACCACACTTTCTTTTATACACAAGAGTTGTAGATTAGTGTAATGTGAAAATTAGTGTAATTTACTGTAAGTCAAAACATCACACTATTTTCTTAGTGGTTTAAAATTAGTGTTCAATTTCGGCCGCCATTGCAATCAATGCTCCCTCTCTTGCAGCCACCAATTCCACAAAACAATTGGTCTTTGGATAGCGAATATGAATAGGCTTAATAAAAGTTTTAAAATGAAAGTGGTATACACCCTTGAGAGTGCATAGAGGTAGAAAATCGTAGTTTTGGGATTTAAAGCTCCCAAAAACTCAAGATAAATATTTAGAGGTTGAGAGGATATCTATCATTTACTATCAAAATTATTTATGCTGACCATCCCCTACTCATACGAGAAACTCCACAACCGTCAAAAGAGACCTCATTCACAAGCATCTCGTCAAAGAATTATCATCTCCTTCAAAAGTATCTAGTACATCCATAACACACTCTTGATTGTAGAAAAATATATACCACTCTTGTTATGACCTATGGGCATATCATCAAGGGTAGGTTGAATGGACACTATATTCACGCCAACCCATACTCACGCCAACTCATAGGGGTTCGGCGTTCTTGTTCTTTTTAAAATGACACGCTTCAATTAATATCATAAGATTACAAAAAAGTTTTCAAGTTATAAGAAATGATCCACTTTTGCACACATGGTTAGTCATTTCCAAACCAAGAATACAAACCCCCTTCTCAAGAATATCTTGTAAGCATACTATATGAAATCAAACATGAGAGAGTTGACCATCACATGACAATAATAAATCCCATTCTTAGAATCTTCTCCAAAAGATTCTCAAAATCGTGAAAAAATCACAAAGAGTGCTTTTCAAAAAGGCAAAAAGGTAAAAAGAATAAAAACAAATTAAATATCACAAAGCTCGCATGCCATGTAAGCAGGGAACACACATGGCATGTAGCCATCCACTTTAGGGAATTAGGGTAATAGATGCTAATGATCCCATTAATAATAAATAGTGTGTACTTTAGATTCCCCTAAGGAATAGTGGGGCCCAAACATGCTTAAGACAACGAGCATCATGAGGATTTGATGATATCACAAGGGTTTGTTTTTGTTTTTATTTGGGTTTTTTAATTTTTAATTTTTATGTTTATTAATGTGCCCTTCTCATTGGGGGTATAGTGTTGTAAAGGGCCCCTTCACTCCGTGGAAGAGCCACCATGTTACAGTGTAATTTTAAAGCATGTAAGGTAGCGACACCCATTTGCGTCAGCATACAGGGCACCTCAATCTGAGTGACTTTGATCATTTGTTGAGAACAAATATTACTAAATGCAGTAAAGGTATAGTGGCAGAATTTGCTTCTCCAAGTCACGGAATCAAGGCCATTTAGACACAGTCAAAATGTGCAAATCAATTTTTGACTTTGATTATCAAGAACGAACACAAATTTTCCAATAACATGACTTTTTCGATACATTTCAGATTAAAATCTAATTGCCTTTCCCCTGGTATAATAATTTCTCATACTCCTCATTCAGAAGTATGATAATTAGCTTAAAGCCACGGGAATGGGTGTCGCTACCTTATAGGGCTTTTCCAAGTTTCTATGCAACATTCTCACCTTTTTATTTTTATTTTGTGTTTTGGAGGAGATTCGGTTGCTTTTGCATATTCTATGCATGCCATTAGTTTTACCTTTTTTTTAAATATTACTATTATATGGATCACTGTATTTTAGTGGTACGAGCGTTTTTCGGAGCTCAGGGAGGGGATGGGTAATGAGCCCCCTAATTTTTTGATGTATAGGCTGTAAATGCCAAGGAGTAGGTTTCTAAGGGTAATTTGGGGTCGCAGACCTCAAATTTGAATTCAAAATCATCAAAATCGGTCACCAGGGGGTCCAAATGGAGAATTTCACAAATTTTGAGGAAAAAATCCCATTGGCTGATGGGCTCTCCGAAAAACGCTCGTAGGAGTGAAATACAGGGATCCCTATTATATTGTCTTTGGAATTCCATTGTACTTTGTTGAAGCAAGTTGGTAGAACTTCAAAAAGTGAAATTGAATGCATGGTTTTTGATACGTTAGCTCTTGAAGTTACTCCAAAGTTTATATGAGGTTGATTTGAAAATTACAAGGTAGATTGAAGTTAACCCCTAGAAATCCTTGAAACCCAATTTGGGTTTTTGGGGTTTTGGGTAGCTCATTTGAAAGGGTTTAGAATCAATATTCTTGCCTTGGGTGCTCCCTATACTTCAAAGTGTATGTGGTAAAATTTGTAAAGCTGATTTCCACTTTAAAACCTTCATGTGGAATGTTTAGGTTCTCAGTCGAAAAAGGGCAGCTTAAAAGTGAATTTGTTGATTTTCTTTTTCTTTGA